>CM029281.1:29791070-31188570 GCA_016920895.1 Vaccinium myrtillus
TCAATTTTTTTTTTTTATGAAATTTTCCCGATTATAAAATCAAGAAAAGTATGCTTTAAAAAAATTTCCCAGTAATTTCCTACGTATTACATTTTCCGTAGTCCCGAAATAATTGGCACTCACCAATTCCGTGAACTTTCCCAAAAGTACCGCAAGAAACTTTCGTGGAAAATGTTCTTCGCAATTCCGCCCCTTTTCCCCTGTACCGGATTTGAATCCAACTTCTCCGTCTCCACACGCCAAAAACGTCGCATAAAAGATCTCTGAAACCAAGATCTTCACACATCGCAGTGTCGTCTGTAATTTTTCAAGAGAGAGAGAGAGTATGGCTTCAACTGTAACTTCGACTGCCAAACAGGCAGAACAACTTAGAAAAGATGGAAACAGTTGCTTCAAGAAAGATCGATTCGGTGCTGCCATTGATGCTTATACTGAGGTTCGCATCTATATCTGTCTTTAATATTTTTATTTCTGGGTTATCAATTTCTGATTTCTTCAATTTGTTTCTCAGCTTTTTTGCGTTATATAGCTTTTTTTTTTTTTTTTGTAACATTTTTAGGCAATCACCTTGTGCCCTAATGTTCCTGTGTATTGGACAAATCGCGCTATATGCCATCACAAGCGGAAGTAAGAACGATAACATACCCTTCTTACCTTTTTTTGCTTATTGTTTCATGCAAAGTAGTCAATTCTGTACTGAGGAGCGTACTATTTTCTCTACTGATGGTACATACTGATACCGGCGCGTCTTGGTATCGTTTTGGATTTACCACGATTTTTTTTTGGGGGGTATTTTCTACAGTATATATTTATGTATAACTGTAAAACTTGAACAAGGATTATAGGACAAATTCTAGCACTTTGATATATTTTAACATTAGTTCTAATAACAAATTAACACGATCAATATATTATGGAGTCCAAATTTTGTTTACTTATCTTGAAGTCCAAGCCTTTTTATTTTCCAACAAGAAAAATACACTAGTATTTTTTGTACCGATCGAGATTTCAGAACATGCCTGGTATGCTCAGTATTGACTGGTACATGCCACTATTTTGGATGGTATGGATCACCAAGCACGTTGTGCCGTTATAATGCCGGTGTGGTATGGGATTGACCAATGACTACACTGGCTGTATGTTTACAATTTTGAGTGTCAATCTTTAGTTGCTCATGTTGCGATTAGGGAAATGTGGGTTCTTGTTGTGCAGTGATTGGGCTAGAGTTGAGGAGGATTCTAGAAAAGCCATTCAGCTTGATAAGAATTCTGTCAAGGTTAGGGCTACTGAATTCCAGTTTAAGTATCATATTGTATTACAGAAATTTATTGTCATCAGAATTTCTTTTGTTTCGTGTTTTCTGTTCTTCTGATGTAGTTATTGGTGATTTCATAGACTCTTCATAGGTCCGATGTCATGTCCCACTTTCCTTGGACCCTTTAATTGGTATTATGGCCTGTGTCCGGCCAACATGGCTCATAAACACAGTCAAATGTGGTATATGTTGAAGTAATGGAAAGTTAAAATTGTTAAATGACTACTGCTTAACTGCTCGTCCTTCAATGCTTACTGCTTACCACTATTGGTTGGAGTTAGATTCCAGTTTTTAACAATCGGGTCTAAGATCCTCTTTTGCTATGTTTAATCCATTGATTAGAGCTTAATTGGGTAGGACCATAGGAGCATAAAAAGCTCTTTAAATCTCGAATGCAGTAGCCAAGTGCCTTACTGCATGCCTCAAGGAGGTGTCTGTATGGAGACCTCTGTGTCAGTTTCTCAGTGCACAGCGAGACACGGATGTGTAAGGAGCAAAAGTTTGCAATGTGTTTAAAGTTAACTTCTTATATACCTAAACTTTATTTAGAACTTTTGATGGTAATTGAAAATAAGCATGTCGTAATATATCACTAAAAGGTGCAAAACGAAGATAAAAACCAAAAAACAAAGGATGAATGGAAAAATGTATAGCCTAAGACAAGCACAAACTCACCAAGTAGCCTGGACAAGAGCATGCGGCATGACAGGGATATGACACAGACAAGCTGACACGTAAATTTCCAACGAGTCTTGGACACAATACGCTGATTGAAAATTAGTTAGAGATACTGCGTATGTGGTTTTAGACTGTTTATACAAATACTCCATTCGGAAATGAAATATAAGAGTTATGACAAGTTTATTACGAAATGGCCATATATTCCATAACTCGAAAGTCCAATACATCATATTGATGGTGATTGCATTCCATCAAAATTAATGACATACACTATACCTCATTTTAGTAGAAACTGCCTATGAGTCTATACGTTAGCGGTGAACATCATCTAACACCTAGTAAGGGACACACCTAGCCCTTTCCTTCTACTCAACTGGAATCCCCACTGCTCAGTTCACCATGGAAATGTAACTACCCAAGGTCCCAAAGCGTCCGAAGAGAATCTGGTTCTAAAAGAATAAGAAATAATGAGATTCATTTGTTTCTACTTTCTCGAAGGGGATAACAGTTGAATTTTTTTTATCTGAAGCGTATAAACTTTTTTCTTTTGGGATTATGACAATGCCAAATGTTCTTGAAATGACAGGGCCACTACATGCTAGGGCTTGCATTTCTACAGAGAGGTGAATATAATGAAGGAATCAAGCAACTAGAAAGAGTATGATCTCTCTCGTGATATAATTTTGTTTGAGCTCTTCAGTTAGGTTTATTTGAAGTTCAGAGTGACTGGAGTTTCAGTGTTTCACACCCGAATAATATTGTGTATGTATGTGTCAAATTATGGTGGTGAGTTGTTGATGGAAGTTAATGAGACAGTTCATTAATTTAGGTTTGATTTGAGTTGTCGTTATGAAAGCTTTGAACGGTCATTCTATGTGAAGTCCCTACAATTGGTTACCTCCTTTGGTTTCAAAAGAGTTCCATTTCAAAAGTTAAACATGCATTTATGGGTTGCGATTGTATCTTGGGTGATTTTGACTGTGTTGCTTGGAATGGATGAAAAATATGGGCAAAAGGGGAATCTGACAGATTATTTTAGTTCGGGGAAAGTTGTTTGGGTTTGTAGCGAGCTCTAGTGAGTTACTGAACTATTCAAATGCTAGTTAAATTGCAGTATCAGGTTTACTTATTAACGTCACTTACGTCAGCATGATATTTTGACCCCGTTTATGCTGGAGCTTATGGGTGTGAGTATGACTTTTTTAATTGAGAATGTTGTGGATTGTTTTTTCTGCATATTTTGGTCAGCTCTTGACTCAATACTACTTTAATAAGTTGAAAATAAATTGTTTTTGAGAAGCTGGGAAGAGGGTGCTTTTAGCTTGTCATAAGCTATCGTAAGCGGGTCATCCCCACTATGTCACACGGGAACATATTTGTTTTACTGATCGTCATCCAAATTGCTTCTGTAGGCATTGGACCTTGGGAGAGGTTCAAACCATTACAGCGATATGATAGACGTGATCTGGCAGGCATTTGCAAAAGCCAAATACCTGGAATGGGAGCTTGAATCTACCAAGCGTATGTGGGACTTTCAAACCTTGAAGTACGTGTTTCTTACAACTGCATTAAGGCCTTTTAGATTTATTACGACCTCTTTTAGAAGATTTCAGTGGATAGACACTCTTGTGTGACTGTGTCCGTTTATCCATTATGCCGTTAGATTTTGCTCATCTTTCTATGTCAATGCCTCAGAGAAGCTTGTGAGTCTGCCCTTGAAGAGAAACTTTTTCTTGGTAGTTGTCAAACGGACAATGAAGCCACTATGGCACATTCAGCACGATTAGATCTTCTGGGGAAAGTGTTTACAAAAGCTGCAGAAGATGATACGCCAACTGAGGTATGCTCGGGGACTTGTGCTGTTCCTCAGAAGGTTAATACTAAGATTTAAGACTCCAGTTTTGCTGATATTCTGGTGTGGCTGAGCGTTTCAGGTGCCAGATTACCTGCGTTGTACAATTACACTCGATATATTTCATGATCCTGTCATTACTCCTAGTGGTGTTACATACGAGAGGGCAGTGATCCTTGACCATCTCCAGAAGGTAATTTCAATGTGATTAGATTTTGAAGGTTCTGTTTCAGTCTTCGTGGTGTATTGATATTGTACTAATCCACAAGTTCAGGTGGGAAAGTTTGATCCAATCACTCGGAAGCCTCTGTACCCATCCGAGCTGATACCAAATTTGGCTATAAAAGCAGCAGTCCAAGCCTTTCTGGACAAGCATGGTTGGGCATACACGATGGATTAGCCTAGCGTGCCATCAACAAATCAGAATTAAGTACCTCGTATTTTGTTTCACTAACGAAAATTTTCATTTTGATGCTTTAGCATTCATCGGTGCTATATGTATATAAGCCCGTATGTGAGGTCCAATTGGTCGCTACAAATTGCCCAGTATTGGTTCAACGGGCCTAGGGATTCTGTACAGCTTACATAACCTTGAGATGATTCTGGTATTGTAGAGAGTTTACATTGTCGTGGTAAACCTAAGTTCTGAGCAATTAAATTGGCTTTTTTCGTGTCTGCTACTTGCTACAACCGTAATTTTTTTATATTCACGTACACTCATTTATTTTTTATTCCTTTGGGAATTTGAATTGTAAATTTTCAGTTTCCTAATGAAACACTTATGTGCTTGTTATTTTTTGTTCAAAATAAAAAGCTTATGTCTCATTAATGGATTTTCTATCAAAATAAATAAATTTATCGAGCTAAGTAAATAAGCTGCTTAAGATTGATTTGATTGATTTAAATAATTAACGAACTCAAAATATGTGCTTGAGAGTTGGAGTTGGTATTGGTCAGATCGATCTTAAACGAATTTTCAGCGAGCTTTGGACATATAAGCAAATGCCTAGGTAAATATTTTAGTCGAATAAATGCATCAAATAAATTAAATGAGTTTTCTTGTCCTGTTATTTCCAAATTTTCTGGGCATTTTATTTTAAATCGTATACAATGAGGCTCAATCCATGTCCTACAACAAACAAAATGATGGTAGAGAGAACCAACTAAAAAACTAGAAGCAACTTCAACAAGCCTATAAAAAATAACGCCTTGTTCCGAAGGAACTGGCTTAAGCTGGTTTTTTGAATTGATGTATTGTGAGAGAATGAGTTAGGACAAAAAATCAATTTTGAGAATAAGTTTGGAATTGGAACAAAGCAGCCTTTTTTTTTTTTTTTTTTGATCTGAGCTACTTCCTTTTTCCACTTCACTCATCATCTCTCGTTTCAAACTGAACTGATGTTTGATCAAAACTCAAAGTTCCCTGCCGTGCATGGGGTGTAGTGCGCGATCCGAGTCATCTAAAAGTGTTCTTAATGGTTCAAATTTGTTAAAAGTATCTTATAGGTAAGATACGTATCTTTATCTTTACTAGTAGAATATATTTTAAAATTTGAATCACTGATTGAAGTGATGGATGGCTGGCGCGCTTCACTTCTCTAGTGCACCCCACCCCGGACCACCACGAGGTCCGGGTTCCATAAATAAAGTTAAAAGGCTCAACTCAAAAGTACATCAACATGAGGATTGAGGGAGAATTTCCAAAAGGCTCGAGGTCCCTTGTGGCCTGGCCCATGACAACTCTCATTGTACAACATGTTCCAGCAAAGACTAAAACCAAAAAGAGTGGGTGGCAATTTGGACGGACCATAACTCTGGATATCACAGTGCCTTTCAACGTGGGCACATTGTTCCTGTGTCCGTTTACAAACCCAATTCTCAACCATGCATTCAGTTATCCATGATTGATTCAAAGAAATACCAACAAAGACACAAAGGTGTTTGGCCTTTTATCCTCTCAATCATAAGCTAGGTTAGATTCGTAATAACAGCATCGCCCAAAAGAGTCCGGATCCTCTCAAGTCTAAGTTTTGGACTGGACGAGAAAGTCTAGATCTGGACCTTACATTAGTATAATCAGGGAACAAATCCAAAATCGTTGTTTGGAACAAGTGAAAGGCCCAACTTCGTCCAGTAAAAAACTTAGACAGGAGAGGATCCATCTCCTACCCAAAAGCAAAGAGTCAGAGACAAGTAAAGAAGGGATCCACTTTGCCACTATATGAGAACATTGTTGTTTTTTGCTTTATCAGATCGTACCAATGTCAAAATTTATTGTGCCCAAATCACTCATATTCAAGGTGAATATGGATTCATATCATAAAGATCTAATGTGAATTTTTACTTATTGGTTTATCCGTTATTTCGCACACAATACTCTTTATTTCTCTAGACTAGGGATCAACCGTATAAAATTTTTGACTCTGAATTCATATCATCATAAGATATAAAAGAGAATACGGATTCAGATCATAAAGATTTAAGGTGATTTCTTACTTATTGGCTATCAGCTACCTAACTCACAACTCTTCTTATTACTCCAGACCAGGGATCGACTGTGTAAAATATAAGACTCTAAGAAATTGCACAGGAAGAGGTATTCAAATATGTCAGAGCAAATTCTTAAGCCCAATTGAGTGTAACTGTGAGACAGGAAATGGGGTCAATGCCAAGAAAAGTGCAAGATCTACCCCCAAAAAAGGGTGAAGTCCAAGCTATCTGCTAGGAACCTTGTGCCAGATTGGAGAAATAGAAAAGCAAGGCCACCATAGAAAACAAAATTATTACTTACAACCATGTAAATGAGCAACAAACAACTGTTGTTGCTTCATGTATTGTTCAAGCAATTCACCAAGTGGACCATGTGCAATGACTTATTGCTGAAAAATAAGAAAACAAAATCATACAAAAGCTAATACTGTAATTATTCACAGTAAAACTCATTAACCTGAGATCGAAATTCCGGGGGGACACGGAATGGAATTTACATGGAGGTTCAGAGTGATCCCGAGATGTTTGAGTCGCGTGCCAGTTGTTGTCCTAGAATCTGCAGAATTTACAGTTGAAGGACCTTGTCACGCAGTATGGGTGAGATTTACAGCTCTATTCAGTCTCTCAAGTATACCACTAGCCTTTCTCTTCGCCCTTGATGTCCCATTTTGAGCGAGTTGAGAGATTGTTCGATACTTATTCTCTTCCTCTCTCATCGCCTTCCATGTGTTTCGATCACTGAAACAGATAGTGTGGAGAATCGCAATGCAATTCTCCTTGTTCCGAGCACAAGAGCTCTCCCGTATAATACCAAGCAAACAAGGAACCCCTCCGAACTCTCCCATTTCCTCAACCGCCTTTGAATTGCTAGAAAGAATCGCAAGGATCGCCAATAATTCGTCAACATGGACCCCATTCAAAATCTTCTCTAAAATCACTCTCACAGCACCATCCCTCACCGCTCTTGCCCTATTCTCATGGATAATACACAGGTTGAAAATAGCCGAGGCAACATCTTTCATAGCCAGGGAATGCCCTTCTTCCAAAAGGTCTATTAGGGGTGTTAGGGCACCGGATTTTCCAATCAATTCCTTATTGGAGTCCAATGCCGATAGTGTGAATAGGGCGGCAGCTGCATTGCTTCTCGTTTCTATTGTTCCAGATCTCAATGCATCCATTAAAAGAGGAATGACCATCGGGGTCTCTGCGACAAACTTCTTGTTGCTGTCGTGGATTGATAGGTTCAAAAGTGTAGTGATCACGTCTTCTTGAAGATCTGGATGAATATCACAATTATCAGTCTGAGTTGGGGATTGGGAGAGTGGTTTGAGAAGCTGAGGTATTGCGTTAAGCGACTCGCCAAAGAGTTGTCTAAAAGAAGGTATCCTCTTGGTCAGCAAGCGCAATTCCTTTGCAGCTTCCTTCTGATCGGACAGTGTTGATGACATCTTATCCAGGAGAGATAAGAAATGGTCCCTGTCTGCTTCTGTTAACCCATCCTCCTTGGAATATTGAACCGGGTCTGGTAATTGGATCCCATGAGTTTTGCACCATCGTGATATCATTTCCCGGACCAAAAGATTTGGAGTTAGGAGGGTATGTGAGAGGACGTGCTGCGTTTGAGGGCATGTCCGGTGGCCTGCTTTTAACCATCTCTGGATAAACGGTCTATCATATGTCTGCAAAATACAACGAAAAACAGAGAAACAAAAAACAATCAAGAAAGGTTGAAACAGAACCAGACTACTTCAGCATTTTGAGGATGTACGAGCATCAAACGGATAACAAAAAGAACAAAAATCCATTCAGGTCATTTTCAGTAGAGGCCGATGTGTCCCGACTCCCAACTCGTTTATGTAAAAAAATATCTTTACAATTGTTAAGATGAGAGGGTATGGATGAAGGGATGATCATGAAACTGGGTAGTGACAGAAATGAATACAACAGATAAGACAGAAATATTTGAATGTCAACATTTCCAGTTACAGAGCAAATAAGAACCAATAATCTGATTGATCAGATACATCATCCAAACCTAAACACCTTATTGCCCCGTTTTATAACCACCGCCACCGAGTGTGACAAAGAACAAAATGAATGACAAAATCTGCATCCAATCAAAAGACTTTGTTCGACTAGACGTGCAATTTCACCTACTTTAGATTTGATAGTTTACTAGGAATTTCAACGCCGAGTACGAGTGCTTCAAGAGATGATCTCTTTTTGTTTCGAAAATGACTATTTCAGATGATGAATTTGTAATGACTATTTAGAGTGCAAGCGCAAGCGTGAAAGCCTCTCTCGGAAACATTCCAAACAGTTATTCGTGAGAGCGAAAATTGAGAGCGCAAGCATGAGGATTGAAAGCGTGAGCGGCGGGTCTTATCGAAGGAATATAGAAGGATTATGTGACTAAGTTCAACCCTCTTATAATGTTCTGAAATTGAAGAAACAATAAAGAAGACGACGAAGAAGAAATTACTGAAAATTCTATGAGCCCTGACCTGACCGGTGGCGACAAAAACGGGATCCCTCATCAGCTCCTTGGAAATAGGGCACCGAAACTCTTCCGGACAAGCCAACGTCGCTTTCAACCCCACCCCTCCTCCTCTCTTCCACTTCTTCAATTCCTTCAACGCACACATCGCATCTATTGTTCGATCGATGTTTTCCACAGTCAAAACGTCGTCGTCCTCGTCCTCACCAATGGCATTCACCAGTCTCTTCAACTCCCTCTTCAACTCCGCCGCCCTCGCCGCCCCCGCCGTCGGATCCCCGTAGAAAACCCCCGTTTTCGCCATCACCCAACTCTTGAATTTCTTTTTCTTCCTAAAAACCGGAAGCAGATCAACCCAATTGAAACTAATTACTCAATTGAAGAAGAAGATGAACGACCCAATTGGGTCACCACCACCTTCATTGAACTTGCCTTAATTACCAATGAAGAAGAAGATCAAAAACCCAATTGGATCACCACCACCATCATTGAACTTTCTTTGTTTAGGCAAACCCAGTATAGTAGTGCGTTTCCCCTGTTTCATACTCTTTTTCTTTCGGCTAATTCTTCGATTTTCTCTCTCTATACTGTCTCACTTTCTTTCGGTTTCTTTCTCTCTCTCTCTCTCTCTCTCTCTCTCACTAGAAGAGTATACCTGTATATGTTGGTGAGAGAGGAAGGAGGAAAAAATATGGGAGTGATGATGGGGGACTACGTGTCGAGTGATAGGAGTGGTATTGGGGTCCCACAGTGGGGTTCATGATGTAGGCAATCACGGAGTCCATAGACTAACAGCCACCACCTTCACCGGATTAAAAAGCCCTTTCCCATGCGTTTAACACAGAGTGAGGATTTACCTGCAACCGGTTCTTTTTTGGATAAAGATACGGGTACAGAGCATTTGGTACAGAAAACGTACCAATCGCGTTTGGAGACCCACTTTTGGGTCCCACACGAGTGATCCGAATTGGAACGGTGGGACTTTGGTTGGAGCACTTCCAACCGTCCGATTGAGCTGAAATTTGGTGGGGCCCCTCAGAAAAATGGTTTAAGAACAATGAACGGTTCGGATCACTCGTGTGGGACCCAAAAGTGGATCCCTGAACGCGATCGGTACGTTTTCTGTACCAAATGCTCTGTACGGGTAGCACAGCGGACTGTTTTGGGCGGTTTGGCTTGATTTTGAAACAGAACCACTCGCTACGGTTTATCATTTTCTCCACCAGTCCATGAGTGTTGCCTAGGTTGATTGGTTTGGTTGCGATTTGGGTGGTTTAGGTGGTTTATAAACTTTATATATTTAGAAGAATTGCCGAAATCGTCCAAACCAAACCCGATACGCCAAAATTCTTATATAAGATCTGTAACCGTCCGTACCACACCTCGGGTGAGTTCGCGGTCGGTTTGATTTGGGCATTTTGGACAGTTCGATTGACCTGCTGGGTACTTTTGCTAGGAACACATCAAAATTTACCTTCATTCTTATATACTCTTTCACAAGGAAAGGTGAGATTCGTACCATTAGAGCTATAAATGAATCACGATGTTTGTGAATTGTTCGAAGCTCGACTAGGTAAAGACTCGTTCGTATTCGATTCGGATGCTAAACAAACTGAACCTAAACCTAAACCTAAACCTCATAGTATTTGGCTCGACTAGGCTCGCGAACTTGGAGTGTATATGTATATCTCATAAATAGTTCACATATAACCTTGAATATGTTATAAACTTCTACATGTACATATTGAGAATTTTATAATTTGTACATGAATAAACTTTTAATAGTTTTATAAACTTAAAATTTAATATGTTTTTATACTTTTATATCTGTATTAACGTATTTGTGTCAAAATAAAAATTTTATTTGAAGTTCTGAACTTGTATGAGAGCATAAAGAATAAGTTTGAGTTTTACTCAAACCTAGGCCAGCTCAATTCGAGTTCGGCTGGAGTTTATTTAAAAACTTAACGAACGAACCTGAACATTTTAAGTTCAGCTCGTTTGCAGCCCTACGATACCACTATTTTAGAGGGACTCACCATCATTTGCAAAATTCATTCTGCATATATCTTCCAAATATTATACATATTTACAATACATGCTGAGGACCCAATCATGTGAGAAGGCATTCCCAATAACCATTGTATTGAAAATTTTATGCTTCCTCCCTGAGGTATGCCCTTTGTAGGCTGTATATTCGGTTATCCTTTTTTCTATTTCAAGTTGATTTATCCAACAACAAAAAAATCTGCAAACTGTTTCGTCAATTAAAGTTGTTGGACCTAGATTTATAAATTGATGACCAAAATAAAATTAAAATAAAAAATTCAAGCGACTCCATTTGACCCGTCTCGCCGCCCATGAGCTTAAAACTCCACCAGCTGTTTACAATACGTTTTTGAAGAATTTATGATTTTTAACTGTTTCTTTATTTTATTAACAAATTTTTTTAATTGGTCAATGGGTAATTTTGGGTATGGCAACAAGTTACTGACTGGGGTAAAACATCATTATCCTCTCTTAATAAAGGTCAAAGCCATTTGTTGCTATTTATTAAAGTCAAGCTAAGGATATAGGACAAAAATTAAGATTAAAACCTCTTTAATGGAGATATTTTTATGGGAAAATATTAATTAAGCAAAATTGACCATTTTTTTTTCCTTAACACGTTTTAGACGTGAAAAACCATTAAGCACTCAACATCCAAGTGACCTTTTTTCCACTATTAGGAATCAAAACAATGGGCCTCACTTGCAATAAAACGGCACGAATGATAGTTTGTGACAAACATTCTGACAAGAACCGAGCGACAAGCTACGTCTCAATAAGAAGAAGGTATTTCTTGGGCACATTCTGAAGCATGAGGCAAGAAAAGTCGTTAGTCAAGGACGTTTGCCGTGCGGGAACACCAATGTGTCCTTCTGTATTTTTAATAAATGAACTTTGGTGAAACATGTATACGCATAATTCTGTAAAATGTAAATAAATTCTTGAATATGTTTTCATTGATTCGAATATGACAATGCCCCATTTATTACCACTTATAAGCTAATTTATTCGGTTTATTTGCTTAAAAAATAAATGAAGAGTGTTTGCTAGCTAGCAATTATGGATGATTACTTATTCTTCTTTTTGAGCTTATTTGATTCAAAAAGTGAGGTTATTTTAAGCTCCAATTCATAGTTTTTTCTACTTAATTTAAGTTGACAAAGTTACGGATGGACGTAAACATCATCGATTTTGCAGTATCTATAAATAATCATGAAGGACAAATTGGACATTCATCCGATAATAAGCTATTTTTCATTTCAAGCAGTTTTTATTTAACTTAAAAAAATGTAATGAACAGTATTTATAAGAGCATCAATTGACTATAAATTAACTTTTTTGCAAAAATAGAGATTATTAAAATTCAAAAAATGAGTTATTTTAAATCTCCAATTCATTTAATTTATTTTCTAAAAATTAATTTAAGATGAAAATTATGGATGGGTTAAACTCACCACTCATTTTTCAACTTAACAAGTGGGAGATCATGATTAGGTGCAGTATTTTTTTTTATTTTATTTTTTTTTTTTTTTTGGGGGAATTTAAGATGAAAAAGAGTTTAATTAGTGGAGTTAGCATAAACATCGATTTCAACTTTAAGTATGTATTTTTTTATTTTTTTTTTTTTGCAAAAATTTAATGAACCATAAGATTCTCTTATAAACAGGCCAAAGGCTAAACAGTACAAATGATCTTAAACGAAGCTTTTTAACAAATTGGATGAACCATAAGGGTGCAAAATATTTTCGAGCTTGAATCGAACCAATATTGAGTAGTTTGAGTTTTTTAAACATATACTAAATTTAACGAGTACAAATCGATCTTAAACGATCTTTTTAACAAAAGAATACGACATCAAATTCGAATAGCTTAGTTCGTTAATCAGCTTTATCCTCGTGCCCGGTTACATATGGTTAAGAAATTCCACACCTTGATGTTGAAAGACTACCTAAGCGTTTTAATGGAATTATTACTATTAACGACATATTAGTATTGTAAGACCTTTTTTGCAACTTTAATTTTGTCTGTCTAAAGAGTTTATTCAACGAAGAAAATATGTTGAGGCCATCAAGTGCATTGATTGCATGTGGGAATTAAAGTTTATCAATGTCGCAAAGATAATTTTGCAAATAAATGTGGTTCATGTGGGAATTAATTAGTCTTTCAAATGTAATTTTAAATCTTCATGTCGTAGGGAAAAAAAAAAAAATAGACCTGTTCCACAAACTAAGTGGGAGTCAACAGAAAAAAATGCATTTCATCTTGCATTTGCATCCTTTTCGCAAAGATAATTTTGCAAATCAAAATGTGGAATTTCGAGGGGTTGAAAAGTGCGGCACCGTTTGAAGATCGTGCTTAAATTAACTTTTTAAGGTGTAATAAGTCAATTTTGAGTTTAAGTTAGCTTCGTGGAACAAGGTTTATGGATCTCTTTTTTATGATAACTAGGATAGTATTCTTTTTAAGTTGAAAAAAACATTTTCATTGTCTATAATCCAACCAAACAGGAAAAAAAATATGCTGCAATTAATTTTCATCTTTTTATTATCATTGTTCTTCAACCTACTATTTATGTAATTACGTATTTAGGATTTATTTTAACCTAAACTAGCGAATTACCTGTGTCTAAAGTTGCATCTTGAAAAGAATTAGATCTCAAATAATAATTGTACCACGTTGCAAATAGTCACAACAGCATAAATGTTTCTTGTAGTGATGACTCACCTTTTTCTTTTTGTCAACGTAATCACTTCTAGTAAGATCTAATTAATTAAAGTGTTCAATGCTTCTTTTTAATATGCCACCAAATCTGGCGGAGATTGAGTTGTTTATAAATGTGCATCAACAACTTCATTTTAACGAACATATATATATATATATAGGGGGAGCTTCTCCTCCGGGATCCGGGACTCCGGACCCCCGTGATCCGATCATTTTTTGACGATCAATTTTCAATGTGTTCAGAAGGTGTTTTATCAGAAAATCTTCAAAAAAATACCGGGAAGGGCTTGATCCAAAGTTTTCGCAAAATCAGAAAATAACTCTTTTGCAAAAATGTTGGATCAAGCCCTTGTATTTTTTGAAGATTTGACTGGAAAACACCTTTTTCGGTTCGGATTTTCCAAAAACAATTTGCAACACAAAAAAACACAAATTTTCTCCGGGAGGAGTGGATAAGAAAATTTCTAATTAATTATATGAGTGTTCAATGCTTCTTTTAATCATTTGCCGGATTGGACCGTTGGATGTTTTTAAGGTTCCACGTTGGAAATTCACAAAAAAAGTTGTTTATAAATGATGCATAAAACGTACTTCATTTTATCGAAAAATGCTCGGATATATTTTTTTTTGAAGATTTTCGCGTGGAACCTTAAAAACATGTTTTAAAACATATTGATATATACCAAATGACCGGAGATATTGTATAAATTGCATATAAACTTCATTTTATGTATGTGATCATATATATATACATATATGTGATCATTTATAAGATCAATAAGTTTAACAAGTATTCATATATTTGTCATGACCTCGACTATTATGGATCTATCTGATATATATAACCCATATATGCTTTTAGTACAAATAATTTTATAATTATCTCGTGTTATCTTTACGATGGATCATGTTACGAATTCTAATGTTTTTTTAAGTAGAGAGGTCTGGTTCTTCTCAATTTAAGCCAATCGGAGGTCTTTCTCTCTCTTTGTGAGAGGAATGTTATCCTTAGTTGTGAATAAATT
This sequence comes from Vaccinium myrtillus, assembly GCA_016920895.1. NCBI lineage: Eukaryota > Viridiplantae > Streptophyta > Magnoliopsida > Ericales > Ericaceae > Vaccinium > Vaccinium myrtillus. Next base: position 29,805,701 of record CM029281.1, read on the forward strand.
TAAAATTTGTGTATCAATTATAAAAAAAAGTTGCATACTAATCAAAGTCATCTCTTTTTTTATTGGCAATCACAAAGTGGCGCAAGTACTCGTCGAGCGTGCAGTTGAAACGCTCCGATATTGGCCATCCGGCTCCGGATAGAGCTTGATGACATATCAAGGCTTGTGCCGAGTAGCTTGAAAAGCTCCATCCATAAATTTTCCATGCAACGGCTATCTCAATCACTCACCAAGCTTTTAGGTACACCCCAGAACTTGACAATATGCTCAAAGAAGAGTTAGGCCGTCTCCTCTGCTGAAATGTACTAGCCTGCCTAACGTGGGAGATATTGATACCATAGTGACTATCGTGGACCGGTTCTCCAAATATGCAACTTTTTGTGGCAACCCCTAAGTACATTTAGGCACAGGCAATGGTTCAATTGACCCTGCACTACATTCCAGTACTTGACAATCAAGTGAAACACTTTCCCGAGGCTGTTTATATTAGGCACGGGCAACGGTTCAATTGACCTTGCGCTACATCGAGATAGACAACCACAAATAGAACCAATCAGAGGTATTCCCCTCGAAGTGAGGACTCTTCTCATCTCTTATTCTATTACTAAAATTAAATTTTGTTACTAGAAAGTTTGTATCAGTTTATGTATTAAAATAATAAAAAGTATTTGTGCTTTTTATTGAAATTGTATGCAAGGCCGGCCAACACATTGGACTCGAAAAATACAATGACTTGTGATCCTGAGAAACTCATATATGTGTCCATGGATGTATAAATTATAATGTTCAAGGGGCCAGGGGGCATGTGAAGCCAGAAGAACGGCCCACATCTAATTATTGCCTCCTTTTGCCATAGGTGGGGAAGGTCTAAAAGTCTAATCCGAATGCCAATCCTTTCCTTCGAATCCAAATCGTTTTATGTGATAATAGTTGAAAATTTTACAATTTCGGTATGAATTAATATAGGCATGCGGATGGTCTCTCGAGACAATCGATGTGCTTCATAACGTGTACATTGTATCAGGACAAATGGGAAGAAAAGACCTGGAGTTCATTCCCCCTTGTGGTGAGATTCATTGGCTTCATTCAATTCGGCAAATTCATTTTCCACATTCATGTCTTGCAAGCTAAGGAGCTCGACTTGGCAATTGACTTGTAGCTTGCAACCTAAGGATTGACTTGGCTATTGACTCGGCCAAAGACTTATCTATTGGTTTGCTTATATATTGCTCATTCCAGACTTGTGAATTAGACAAGAATTTCGTACTCCATAACCCATGTCCGCCGGGGAATTAAGGGAGGCTCACCGTCCTCGGCTGCACCCCCCGAAGGGATGGGGTCCACGGGAGGGTCCTCACCTAAGCGATACGGAGCGCCGAGGGAGGCTTCCCCCGGCAAGGAGAGGCTCGGCCTGACACCCACCTCGGGAAACCGCGCCAAGAGGGGCCAGGAGCGCCTGCATGGTTCTGTTCCCGAGCGTCCCTCGGTTCGAGTCGTTTGACCTTGGTCCCGGGGCGGGTCGCGTCAGATGTCAGGGGAGCTCGATCGAGGCACCCCCTGACAATCTGAGTGGCGCATTAATGGGCTCAACCACCCCACGTGCGCTGCATCATGGCAAGCCACCAACCCTGCAAACCTACGCCTGCAGGGGGTGGGGGATTTGACTGATAGGGACATCAATGGCACGTGACGACTCTGTGAGCGCGACGGCCGAGGCGCCACTTGAGGGGCATATGTCGATCCATGCATTCAATGCGATGTCAGGGACGGGGCGCGTGAGGCCCCCGAAGGGCGTGCCGGACACGCGGTCCCTCGCCTATAAGTATGTCCCTCACCCCCTTCATAGGAATCGGGCTCTCTCTACATTTAGCTCTCAACTGCACTCTCTCTAGTTCTCCACTATACTTCTCCCTCCGTTGCTGACTTAGCCATCGGAGTACCTTCCCGGACCACCACCGTCCGGGCTAGATACTAACGTGGTCGCTCCCTTGTGCAGGTCCCCCTCCGGCGTACCCCAGGAGCTCCAGCACCCCTCTCCGACGCGTCCCTAGGGACCCAGCGAGGTTCAGCCCAGCTCTTCCCCCCTCTGTGAAGTGTCAAACGGGCGAAGAGGTCATTCCGGTGAAGCGCTCCCCACAACCCACTTCTGAAACTCATTTCTTTGAGAGAGAGAGAGAGAGAGAGAGAGGCATGATGCAAGCAAGTTCGTGAAGGCAATCGACGGTGGTGTTTCGTCGGCTTGTGGTTTAGCCGTTTTATCCTGGAACGAAGACGCCGGTGAATCCTATAACATCCACGGTAGGCGGCGAATCTTTTTTAAGGAGACTGTGGTATCACATAGGACTCGGTTATTCCGTTTCCATCACTCTGTTTGTATCTCATACTACGTTTTCCATATTGCTCAAATTAATTTATGTAATCTGTCGTGTGATTTTTAGAATGGAATTGTTCTTTGGAATTCTCGAGTTGCCGTATTTTCCCCAACAATAATTCATTATGTGATGCAGAATGAGATTCAAAGCAGTTTCAATGAACACTATGAATTGTTGATTTTGTAGGTTTCGATGTGCATATTGTCTTTGAAAAAAATCAAGTACAATCGAGTATCGATGAAGGATTGGTCGAATTACTCTTGTTTAAGATAAATGAGTCTGAAAGTCTATTTCTTGAGTGGAAAATATGCTTTATCAGACGGATACTAATGTGACATTAGTAATGTCTAATCAATCTATTTTTTCGCATAGACCATCGATGCCTATTAAACACATGGCTCGTACCATCAATGAGATTTTTATTTTAAACTGGAGTTTATAATAACAAAAATGATATATACACTCCCCCAGTCACACCCTCTCTCATATGGGGTGTGACCCTCACATGTGGGCCCCACACCCCATGTGAGAGAAGGTGAGGCTGGGGAGGGAGTGTATGTATCACTATTGTTATAATAAGTTACAGTATTTTCTAGTCAGTGATTTTACGTTCTTTGTTAGTTAGTATTTATTTATTTATTATCATAGTAATTGATTTCTTTGATCAACCAATGAGAGAGAATATTAAAGTTAAAAAATTAAGGATCAAACATGAAAAAAGCTTGCACACTTAGAATTTTTAATTCTTTTTGTCTATATTAGATTATCAGGAGTACTAGTCTTATCTTTAGTGATTTTTTAAATCTTGGATAAATTTTAATTCACTCAAAACAAATCAAAATAAAAATTAAAGAAAAAACTTTATTTATTGAGCATTACTATGGGTACACCAACCTTATGTGGGATCCATTTTGGGCCTCTCTATTGAATGAGCTTATTCGGATTTTGGTCTTTTTTTTTTCTCTCGATAAATTCAAGGAGACAAGTTGAACAAGCCCTTAGTGATATCTGAATGAGTAGATATTAGAGCCACACTACAGGGTTGTAGTGCGGCATCCGAGCCGTTGATCACTCAATCAATGGTCCTGATTTTATATCGACACTTGCATGATCTAAGCCATTCATTGTCGAGCTGAAATCCAAGTCATTGATTACTGAGATTAACGGCTCAGATACCGCACTACAGGATCCCCGAATCTCAAAATAAGTCTCACACAAGGTGGTATACATTTCGTTTATGTCAAATGGTGTAGCCATAGTTTTTTTAATTTTTTTTTTCTGTGATAATTTATTGGTGTAAATCTAGCCATGTGAGAGAGGAGAAACAATAATGAATTCTCAATCACTCACTCTCCTAGCCCTGAAGGTATGAGGTGGTTTTGGGCCCCCAATTTTGCCAACTTTGGATCACTGTCCCTTCGTGTGCCCAGTTGGTCCTATAATCCTGACATGTCACTCTCTCAGCTCTCGGAGACCAACTTCGATAACTGTCCAAAACGATCCCTCTGTCGTTTTAGCAGCGGCCACCGAAGTGCATTTGTCGGCACACAATGTCGGCAGCCGCAGGGAGCCACCATTTGTCGTTTTTCAACCTAAACGTTTTCTCCGTCATGGCTAACTTGTGCACAACTCAATTAGTTTCGAAAAATCAATTTCACTGTCTACCGGTGTGAATCCATTTTAAACTAAACCAAATGCTACGCATGGACACGCTATAATTTCCAACTTGAAATGATACCCGTATCGTGGTTTTTTAAACTCAGGTATTCAGACTAGGGACTAGGGTCACGTAATTTCCGGTAGAACTCATCTTTGTTACTCCCTTCGTCCCAAATTTCTTGTCTTTTTTATTATTTACGACTCCACAAAAAATTATTTATATTTCCAAATGTATAAACGTAATATATATTATAGATTAAAAGATACTATAAGCAATTGAGAAATAATACACAACAAAAATTGGGGATGGAGAGAGTAGTTCTCAATTTCCACTTCCAAAATTATGTAAGTTTGGAAATTTTAGAATGGCACTACGCATACCAGGCATTTTTTTATATTTTTACGTGAAAAATGTATTTTATTTGGTTGTGCAACCAGCCTTGAATCTCAACAGGCTAAATGTATTTTATTTGGGTCCTGAGGCCAGGGCCGGACCTATCCACACCCTCACATTGTGATTCAAGGCACGGCCTATATCGAACCCACAATGGATTTATTACGGGCAGGTACAAAAAACAAATATTTATTACCACTAACTCCAATCATTCTTTTTAATTACCACTAATTCCATTAAGGTCAATCACTCTTTTTTTGGGCTTAGGCACTTAGAGTGCACTTTCATATTATAGGGTTTTTAGTGGTGTAGACACTTTCATAGGGTACCCTAGGATTTTAGGGACTTTCATAGGGTACCTAAGGTTTAGGTTTAGGCCCTTTCATAGGGTATCCTAGGGTTTAGGTTTAGGGTACACTTTCCTATTATAGGGTTTTTAGTGGTTTAGGCACTTTCATAGGTACCTTAGGATTTTAGAAGACTGACTTTCATTGGGTCATATGGGATTTAAATTTAGGCACTTTCAAGGGTACCCTGGGTTTAGGTGGGGTGGGTAGAGAGAGAGAGAGAGAGAGAGAGAGAGGGGTTTAGGTGGACAGGCTGCCAGATTTTCCGTCAACAGTAGAGGGAAAATTAATTTGGAGCGGGATGAGCTTTTCCGTCAAAAAAAAGGGAGTGGGCGGTGCAGGCTCTCCACAAAGTGGAGCGGCCTGTAAATGACTCACCCACAATCCACTAACAAGGCCCAAAAACATACTCCTTTCGTCCCATGTTTATATCTTTCCGAAAACTTTAAATGTTTATAACTATTGTTTTAGGCCTATGAGCCGTGCAATTTATTTATGTTTTAATTATCAGTCACGTTTCCTCAATAAATAAATAAAAAAGAAAAGAGTTAATTCTTAAGATTAAAAACAAACACCTACGATTACTAGAACAGACCACTATATGCGTATTCCGAATGGACTTTGCTCTTTGGATTGAGCCCAAACTGAGATCACTGCAGTCCAAACTCATGGATTTCGATCTTTGGAAATTTGTAAGTTGAAAGAACAGGAATTTTTTTTCTGATATTAAGCAGCCAAAAACACATATCAAATCAACAAATTAAGATGACTAAATAGTGCTCCAGACCATTGCTATTAAAAAATTTCCGCGAGTTCACTCGAATAATAAACCACATTATTTCTCCAAAAAATCACTCAGTAGATAAATCCTACGAAGATAAGAATAAGTAATTAGTAGTTATTACGAGATGAAGAACTGGGATGGAAAATCACTAGTCTACAGGGGCTGAGCCGCTGAGGGGGAGGAGGGAGGCAGGACAGGAAACTGCTTAGAGTCGGCAAAAACAAAAGCAGGATCTTTTGGTTTCACAGGCTCTTTGATTGGAGCATCCACAACCGCAGGATCAGCCGATGATCCTCTTGTGGAACCACCTCGTCCTCCGCCACGCCTATCGAAGTTGGCAGCGCGTTCCTTACTCTCAGCCCGTTGTGGCAATCTATCCCCATTTGCACCATCAGTGGCTTGCCGAGACAAAGTTCCTCGTGGGTATCCACCACGGCCATGGCCTTGGAAACCACCACCTTGTTGGTAACCGCCACCACGACGGCCTTGGAAACCACCACGCGAATGATTTTCACCCTGAGCTGGTTTCATGAACTCACCAATGCTCAATGACTGATAAAAGCAAGAAGAACTTGTTAACATAAATCTGTAGCATGAGTAATGTTGAATAAGATCTAGCAAAAGGAAAAACGAGTGAAGCAAATCCTAATATGCAAGGAGAGTATCGATGAAAATAAGGAAAGACTAGGAAATTAATAACTTTCCATTATAGAATTTTCTATGATTCGAACTATTCCTTTTTCCACTAAGAACCATAAAAAGCAAGAAATCGCTTTGTTTCCATTCTTTCCTTGAGTTCCAATTTCCAAACACACCATAGATGAACCTGTAACTGATTTTGAATCTAAGTATGATGAGGCCATAAGATTGCATGCTTGCAGAAGATAATAAGACTATCTACCTTGCGAATTTTGTCGTCCTTCTTTTTAGGCTTGCCATTCTCAGAGTCCTGGAATACCATGGAAAGAAGACATCCAATCATCTCAATGTAACAAAATAATCACACAAAGCCAATGGAAGAAAGTATGGTTTTGCATTACCCACCTGATTGATGACAAGGCTATCTTCCTTCTTTTTCGCAACCAGCTTCATCGACTTGAGATCCTTGTCAAGGGTAACAATCCTTTCCTTGGCTTTCTGCTTTTCCAAAACTCTCCTCTTTTCGAGAAGCTGCTCCTCATATTGCTTAAGGGTCCATTTCTGAAACACAAATTATCATTCACCAGAGGATGCCATCTATGTTAATTCCAAAATCACAAAAGGTTAGAGTTGGTACCTCAGCTTCTTCCTCAGCTTCTTCCTCAGCTTCTTTCAACCGAGCCTGCCTTTTTGCTTTCCTATCAAACCAAGCCTGCCTATCTGCTTCCCATTTGATCCTCTTTCTACGTTCCTCTTCCGTTTCCTCTTTGACATTTTTTTCAGCTTCCTTTACCTGTTCAACTTCAGCCTTCTTTCCAGAATCATCTTCGACATCATCTTTTGAAATTTGAGTAGCTGCAGCAACATTCCTGTTCCAAAAAACAGACATATACCTTGAAAATCAAGAAACATATGATGTAGAAGTAAAGATGGACAAGAAAATACATCATCATTCATAAATAAAATTGTACAAAAAAAGGAAATCATGAGTACTACATTGTGACCGTTAAGCAGATTGGCATAAGATAATGCCGTGACCAAGTACTAACAAGACCGTTCACACAAAAAAAACTACTAATAGCATGCTTACTAACCAGTCCCCATTCAAGTCAATCAAACCGACAAAATAAAGCAAGTATATAGAATTAATAATCCACTAGAATGCCAAGCACAAATATGTCACCAACACTTTCTGGAGGAAAATTGAGTAATTGTTTTTTTTCCCGTATTTTGGTGGATATTATTGCTCAAATATCAACCGTATGTACTTGCTAGTTGCTACACATAAAAACACAAGGAAGAAAATGGTAACAGGAGTTCACAAACTAAAAGTATATGGAAATTAATAAAACATAGTTAAAATCCAACATGACATGCTAATAATGAATTCAACAGCTTCTTTCTTACCCAATGTCATTGTCACCATTGTTGCTTCCACCACGACCTCCTCGTCCACGACCATTTTTCCCTCTCCCTCTTCCACCGCCATAGCTTGAATCCTCTTTCTTATGCTGCTTCGTTATCACTTTTTCCCAAGCACCACCGGTTTCCCCTCCCTGCTCCTTGTTTTCAACTTTTTGATCTCCCTCCACAATTTGACTCTTCTTCTCACCTCCATTGTGTTGTCCATTCGTTGCCTTAACCTGATCACGGCCACTTCCATTGTAACCACCATCCCCACGCCTATAGTTCTGTTGATCACGGCCACTTCCATTGTAACCACCATCCCCACTTCCACTTCCGTTATTCCTCTTGTGGCCATCAACACTTCCACTGTAACTTTTATAGCCATTAGTTCCTCCATTATTCTGCTGATAATGACCGTTGGATACTCCGTTATCGCGTTGATAACCATATCCGTGGCCATTCCCAAACTGCTGATCACCGTTACTCCTTTCGGACTTCGATGAGCCATGGCCTTGGCCTCCCGTTCCTTTTCCGTTTTCAGCTCTCACTGAAATTAATCAAAACACCAACAAATCAATAGGACAAAATAAAATACTAGATGGATTCAAGAAAACCCAAAAGCCATATAGATTTATCACGAAATCAACAAGTGAATGCCTAGATGGTGTTTTTGTGGGACAGTTGATTTTACTTTGTCGTCATCTTCTATAGTGAAGTCCATGAGAAGGGGGGAAATTTTACTACTTTGAAGAGCTTTATCGAGACGAAAACGGAAAAGACAAATTAGAAAAGTAAATCAAATCTTGAACCAAAAAAGTCGTTCTAAAAAGGAAAGAAGCACGTAAAATATTGGGGAAACACGACATCGTTGGGCCAGCGATAAAAAAAAATCCGAAATTAAATTAACAAGAACAAAAAAAAAAATCCCTCCTTTCTTTATTTTTTGGATCAGCAACTATAGATTAGTAGTAATGAATAATGGGGAAAAAAAAGGCGCACATACGTTCGATTACAACGGATTAGCAAAAGATGATGCGAAAAAATCGTAACTTTAGCAAAAATAAAACTGAGAAAAGTCCGAAATCTTAGTTCGTCATTCATTGGGATCAAAACCCTAAAAACCCATAGATAATACTTCAGTAATAATGTAATAGATAAAACATACATTCACGGATCATCTTAATCAAGAATGACGAAGATCGTATGACGGGTAGAAGATTACCAGAGCGCGTGTTATTCCTCTTCTGTTCCTGCTCCTTAGCCTTGGCCACGTTGGCAAGGCGTTCGACCAAGCTGGAGACGTCGTCTTCAACGTCGAGCAAGAGAGCAAAAGCGTTCTCCATTGAAAAAAGACTGAAAAAGAACAGGGGAGGGGAGAAACAATGATAGTGTTGTACGTGATCGCCAGATTAAACCCTAGTATCGAAAGAGATGATCATTGTGAACCGCCATTATTGAAACTTGGAATCACAACACAGTACTCTCTCTCTCTAAATCTCAATATGTGTGTGTGTGTCTCTCTCTCTCTCTCTCTCTCGGTTCATAGGAGTAGGAATGTTCATCAGAGCGTCGTCTATAGTGATGAATATATAGGGTAATGAGTTTGCTTGGTTAGCAAGGATTTGCTTTTTGTGAGGCGGCAGGATTAGTAACCCTAGGGTAAATAATTACACTTACCCGTTAATTTGTTTTGGTTTTTGCGAAAAACACCCGGATTTTGTTTAATTAAGCAGTGTTGTGGAGTATTAGGAAATTACAACACTTAACTGGCACATCCTCCAACCGACTCTTTTTTTTTTGTTGTTTCCTTACTACCCCACAAATTCATTTTCAAACAAAAAAAAAAAAAAAAACTAAATCGACAATTTAACCGGCACAACATCCAAACACAACACTGGTCAAAAGCTACATATATATGGATCCCGTCATCCCGCCCACATGCGAGTGTTGTGTTCAGATGTTGTGTTCGTAGTAGTTTTTATTTTATTTTAAAAAGGAGTCTATTTGAAATCTTACAAAATCTGTTTAGCTCCAAGTTTCACCATCGTATGTGGTGGCCCTGACAACGTCTTCACTAAAAGAATTGTGAGTTTTGATCGTAGTTTTTTATTTTTCCGACACAAATCAATAGTTCATAAAAATGTGACGGGAAATTAACTAACGCCGGAAAAAAAAAATCAAATAAAAATGGAAAAGAATTAAGTCACCGGAATTATTTCCATAGAAGCCTCGCAGTATTTTTATTTCTTTGATTTGATTTGATTTGATTCTGTGCAGCAGAAACCGATTCTCCACATCTATTGTGAAGGGTTTTGTTAAAATGTGCCCCAGGCACGTGCTAAAGTTCATTAAAAGAGTCTAATTAAATCTTTGTTTGCATTGAAAATCTAAGTTATAAACAATACGCACGAACTCTTTTTACTACTTTTTGCACGGGAAATCTAAATATACCAATTAATTTTATTACTTTAATAAAATTGAATTTAATTAGGCTCATTTAATGAACCTTATCATGTCCATTGGGGCACATTTTAACAAAACCCCTATTGTGAATGTGTGAGGTGTGAGTCACTTGTGCGGCTGTGCCCCACATTTTATGGGTTTACTTTGGACACTGGACATCCCAGAGGCCCAAAAACAAGTACTGTCATTTTTGGGGTCTAAATTTGGCCCAACCTAGGAAAGCCCAAAAACTAACAAAAAGGGTTCAAGATTTGATTGTTTAAACTTTAAACATGTTGGCTATCAAAAAAAAGAAAAAAACGTTAGTCATGTTTCTTCCGGACAGTAGCTATAGCTCAAACTAGACATTTCACAGTGGATCGGGAGCCCCAATGGTCCCAAGGTGGGGTGCTACGCTCGTTACCCCTCCCAGTTTTTTTCAGTTAAAAAAAAAAAAAAACTTTAGTCGTGTCAAAGCTTCAGATTAAGTACCGGAAGATTTGATAACAAGTTTGCAAAACGCATTATATTAAATTATTATAAATCGCCTAAAAACGCACGGGGATGCATAGCACCCCCGGATCCCGGCGGTGCAATCCGCTAAGTTGTGTGAAAAATGTAATCTCAAAAAAAGTAAAGTGAAGTCAATTAAAGGAAACAAAAATTTATTGTGGATAAAGAGCACCCTATGGGTTTTCATTTTTCTTGTTCATTACCCTTGTCTGAAAATCATCTTATTTACGTTGAAATTTTATGTTTATATAACTTTTGAAAGTTTTAAAAATGTTTGCTTGTGTTGAAAATTTTGCCTATTATGGGCAAGGTTGTAAATACATGGGTCCGTTTTTTTGGAGGACATAGTAAAAAGGTCTTTACTGCAATAAGGACATCAACTTTTTCCTTAATGCCAAGAGGACAAATCACCTACACATTCCAAAAATGCCCCCACTAGCCAATGAAAGTGCTTAAACCCCCAAACCTAATGAAAGTGCCTAAACCTAAACCCTATGGTATCCTATGAAAATGCCTAAAATCCTAGGGTACCCTAAGAAAGTGTCTAAATCACTAAAACTCCATAATTGGAAAGTGCACCCTAAACCTAAACCCTAGGGTACCGTATGAAAGTGCCTAAAACACTAGGGTACCTTATGAAAGTGCCTAAACAATTAAAACTCTATAATTGGAAAGTGCACATTAAACCTAAACCCTAGGACACCATATGAAAGTGCCTAAAACACTAGGGTACCCTATGAAAGTGTCTAAACAACTAAAACCCTATAATTGGAAAGTGCACCCTAAACAACCAAAAGAAAATTTGAATCCAGTGAAACCACCAGGGGAATTATTTTTCTTTTCTGTATTCATCATCATCAATGAATCTTCTTTTGGTAATTTTGTTTAATTAAGCAGAGCCGTAGTATTTGGAAATTAAGCTCCATCCAACCGACTCCTCTCTCTCTCTCTCTCTGTGTTTGTTGCTGTTTCCTTACTACCCCACAAATTCATTTTCAAAAAAAAAAAAATGAATAATTTAACTGGCACAATATCCAAACACAACACTTACATGGGGTGGGGTGGGACTGACTGGTCAAAGCCACATATGGATCCCGGCATCCCGCCCACATGTGAGTGTTGTGTTCAGATGTTGTGTCCGTAACAGTTCTTTAGAGAGAAAAAAAAAAAAGGTCTATTTGAACTGGTACAAAATCTATTTAGCTCCAAGTTTCACCATCATGTGGTGGCCCAGACAACGTCTTCACTAAAAAAATTGTAAGTTTTGACCGTAATTTTTTTATTTTTCCGACACGAATCAATAGTACATAAAAATGTGACGGAAAATTAACTGACACCAGAAAAAAAAATCAAATAAAAATGGAAAAAAATTAGGTCACCTGAATTATTAACCCTAGTCTAGTCTTCTCCTAGAAATGTGTTTCCAAAAAGGAGGATATAGATTTCCATAGAAGCATCGCAGTATTTTTATTTCTTTGATTTGATTTGATTCTGTGCAGCAGAGACCGATTCTCCGCATATATTCTGAACGTTTGCACAGAACCGCCTATATTATGAATGTGTGAGGTGTGAGGTGTGAGGTGTGAGTCACTCGTGGCCCACATTTTATGGGTTTACTTTGGACACTGGACATCCCAGAGGCCCAACAACAAGCACTATCATTTTGGGGGCTAAATTTGGCCCAACCTAGGAAAACCCAAAAAGTTAACAAAAAAGGTTCAAGATTTGATTGTTTAAACTTTAGTCATGTTCCTTCCGGACAGTAACTATGGCTCCAACGGACAATCCACAGCGGGTTGGGAGTCCAAAGGGGTTGCTACACTGGTTGCCCCCTCTCACCTTTTTCGCAGTTAAAAAAAACAAAAAACTTTAGTCATGTCAAACCTTCAAAAAAAACTTTAGTCATGTCAAAGTTTCAGATTAAGTACCCAAAAAAAATATAAATCAAAGCTTAAGATTTGATAACAGGTTTGCAAAATGCATTATATTAAATTATTAGATATTGTCTAAAATAGAAAAAAAAATCTAATTACAAATTAATAGCTCCATCTTTCCTGTTGTGTGTTTATTTCATTAAATGTTTTGTTTGGATAGGAATAGGATTAAAGGTATTGGCTTGATTCTTTTTTTTGACCTAAAATTAGGTTTTCTAGACCTAAGTTATTTATCCACAACTAATTAAGACGGTGTCTCCCTCCGTTCCAAAATAAGTTATGCTTTATAACTTTTGAAAGTTTTAAAAGTGTTTGTTTGTGTTGAAAATTTTACCTATTATGGCAAGGTTGTAAATAAGAATATGTTATTTGGGGCAAGATCTGGAGAATAGAGTTAAGATATTAGGGCAAAATTACCAAAATTTCAAAAAAATATGTGTGTTGTCCGTAGGAAATTTGAATCTGGTGGAATCAGTTGACTCCCTTGCAGCCTTGCCTGTATTTGTGTCCGCCTATAAACCCGGTACCATTGAAAATATTTTTCTTTTCTGTAATCATCATCATCATCATCAATGAATCTTCCCTAGAATTCTTTTCCGGTCTACCTTTGTTCAATTTCAAACTTTTTAGTAACTATTTTTCAGGTTCAAATCCTCGCCGTTTCAAGTTTTGGACTGGACGGGATCAAGACTGGACCATACATTGCTATATAGATCGAATTTGCTCAGAAACTCTTATTGTTAAGACAGTTAACCCTTACCGGTAAGAGTTAACCGCCATGCAATAGTTTTTAAACAAATCTAAACTATTAATTCCAGCGGACGGTACAAACTCTGATTATCCCGTCCAGTCCAAACTATGTACCGGAGAGGATGCGTTTCCTTATTTTTCCTTTTCCGGCGGTTCAGATGGTAGGTTTTGAGCCCCTAGTTTTCACAAACCTCTGGTTTTGGGCAACCCACACCGACCATTTATATAATAATCCAATAATTTAATTGCTAAAATAATGCAGAGAAAACAAACCATAGCATTCTTGTTTAATCATACAATTAATTTAAAAGCACTCCACAAGCATAACCCATTAAATTATTATGTAATTAACTTTTTCTTCGCTAAGAAACAGTGACTGTCCTTTTCATGCTATAGATTACTTTCTAAGGTTTTTCTCATATATTTTTTTAATGCTTTTAGATTTTTATATTCTGGGCTTGGTTTACTTTCTGCACAATTAAAAGTACAGAGTCACACAGACCAACAAACCAAAATCCAGTAATTCAGTAATTAGAGTCATATATGTACAAGACAATATTACAAAAGGGGGGGCGGCGGCGGTGTAGAGTTCTATAAAGGAATATATATATATATATATATATATTGGACGGCTTGGATTTTCAAAAAAAAATTTGCAACACAAAAAAAAATCAATTTTTTCTTAAATCCGGGAGGAGTGGATAAGAAGCTCACATTATATATATATAGTTGTATTTTAAGTCGGATATCGTGACAGAATTTATTTCGTTCTGATAACCGAGCGGCCAAATTAGCTTTACCCGCACCTTGACTAATTTCAAGACCCAAAAGTTAAAAATCGAGCAAATCTCAAGTGGCCGGCTTCGTGATTTTTCTATTACAAATGCCTTACTTCTTGGAGATGTAAGGTTCAAATTTCATTCTATTGCAACAAAAATTGTACTATGTGAGAGCAGAAATTTAATAGGCATATAAGTTAAAGGCGGTTCTATTTTTCTCCTAAGGGTTGTTCCACTAAGGGTGTTTTTTTGACTTTTTAGTTTTTTGGCTTTTCACATCTTTTTATGTAATATATTGTGAGAGAATGATATGCCCCGAAAACCGCAATAAGCTGGTCTTTTGGCTCTTTGAATTAGTGGAATTGTAATAGTAACAAAAAATCAATCTTTTTATTTGATTAATGTCAAGCATAGTTGTAAAAATTCTTTTAGGGTTATAGACATAGTCTAATAATAATGACATCACTTTTACAAGTTTTTTTATTTTATTTTTATAAGTATCATCTTTACAAGTTATCTATTGCGTAATGCTTGAATTCGTTAAATTGGATTGAGTATATTGTTTAAAGAATCCAATTGCTCAAGCTGTATTCCAATTTAGCTTGTTTAAAAAGCTTATTTTGTATGAAATTGATACTCCAATCTTTATTTGAAGTGGGCTAAATAATAAACAAGCTAAGATTGACTAATTTGAGACTTACGATTGTTGTGAAAGCTCAATTAAATTCTAAAGATCAATGTATGTGATCAATTTAATTAATAAACTTGTAAATTTATTCAAAATAAAGTTCGTTTGAGATCAACAAACTACACAACACCAATTAGTTAAACGCATGTTAATTTCAAATGATTTCAAAGGATTTGGGTCCCCTGCATACCTTATCGATGATACTCCTCCAAACCCAATTTTTCGAGCAACATTATAGGCCCACATCAGTGATTTGAATTGTTCATTCTATATAGTCCTTGCTTACAACAACGTATGTGCATAAAATCACTTTAATCGATCATCATTAAATCCACGAACAATTTGTATAAAATGAACTCTTCACATAATCTTAAACTTAAAATGTACAATTTAAATGATTTAGGAAAATGCTAAAAGATGCCTAGCGGGCTTCTGTTAAGGTTTGAAAAGTGTATTGAAATGTGTGAAAAGTGTATAAAAGGTTATGAAAGTGTATTGAAAAGTGTAAAAAGTGTATTAGAAATGTGTTTTCTTGTTTTTTCTTTTTCTATACATAATGAAAGCCCTGTGGGCTTTCGTTAGCAAGACCGATTTGTTTATGCATCTATCAATGACCAATAGAGCTAAAAATTTTCACATATGTTATTATAGGCTGAATTGTTAATTCTGTAGTCCTTGCTTACAACACCATATGTGCATAAAATCACTTTAATCGATCATCATTAAAATCCCGGCCCCTACACAATTTCAAGTATCCTCATGTATTATACTAGTTTTTCAGGCTAATTAAGAAAAAAATTATGGGATTGGCCCTTGCAAGTTCCTTGAGTGAAAAAAATTCTTAAAATTTCTATTTGTGTTAGGTAAAAACTCCTAAAGTTTTAAGTTATCATTCATTTTTTAGGTTAGTTTTATAAAATTTAACGGTGGCTACGTACATGCACACAATATGGTCTTTTATTTGGACCTCGCAAGTAGCGATAAATGCTTACAAAATATATATATATATATATAAATATTAAAATACAAGTGATTTGGCTCCTGCTTGACTCCAATCCTGTGTCCACCACTGTTCCATTCGACTCCGCTGGTTTCCATTCCTAAAACCACAGCGATCACATAAGACAAACCAATGTGTTTCCTATATATGTTCTGTTTTCTTCTGCCCTGTTCATAACCTAGACAAATTCACGTATTAAAAGTTGGTTGAACCTTTTCTTTTTTTTTAAGTGTTTCATGTGGTGGTTGTGCGGCGGGATGCATTCAGAACAGTTCCAAAAGCATTATTTTTCATCTATATTAAAATGGCTACAATACACATTCATTAAATATGTGTATGGTTCGTATTGTGCCAACTCATCTTGTAACTTTTCAGCAATATGATTCGTAACATTTTCTATGATTCCTAACATTTTGGTGTTTCTCGTAACTTTTATAAATAAATAAAAAATCGTATCTTTTATTAATCGATTCGTAACTTTTATAGGGGTGTGTATTGTAACCTTTCGCTGCACACTTGCACATCTATCTATTGATCAATTTATCTATTTTTTTCTTATAACTCATGTATCCTGGTCAGCTTACGCTCATCTCGACTAGTCTCAGGGCTCACTATCACGTCCACTAACAAGGAGTTCAATTAAAGCCGGAGCAAATCAATTTATCTTTTTTTGCTATAATGTGGTGCTCTTATTCTCAATAAAAAGGAGAAAATGAATTTCTTTCTTTCTTCTCCTTCTTTTATTCTTTCTAAGAAAAATTGTTGGTAGCCATTTGACTTAATTGTAGAATGTTAGATCGAGAAAACTGATACTTTAAATTGCGTTTCTTCTTGAAAAATATTAGAAATTGCTTTAGAAATCGGTCAAAAGGTTGAACAAAATTATTAAATCAAGTCTATCGTGCAAAACATATCTTATGTCAAGTGTATTATCTTTTAAACACAATGATTAATTTTATTACCAAATATATATGTATAGATATGCGTGTGTATAGATTCCTTTGGGTTAATTTTAATAATAAAATAATAATAAACATTTCATATACATAATTTGACTAAAAAAAAGCTCTAGCTAGTAATTGCTTGTAAGATTTATTTATTTTTATTTTTTTAAAACTAGGGTATTGATTATTCAACGAGCACATATGTCGGCCATAATGAGTTTTATATGTTTTTCTTCCCACTTTAATGGAGTTTGTAAATCAATTATGTTTATTGCTATATTTGTGCTAAGAAAATAGATTTTGCACAAAGATTGGTTTAGTGTGGAATAGTTAGTGCCTTTTAGGCACGGGCATTTTGCTAACATATATATATAGGGGCCGGTTCCCCTCACACTTATAAAAACACATAAAAAAAACACAAGATTTTGTTCTGGACCCTAATGTGATGTTCTGAACCGTTGATCTTGTTTAAATGAATAAAATAAGAGGTCCTGCAAAAATTCAGTCCATTCGGATATCGGTAAGTGCTTAATCCAAACAGTTTTGCAAAAACTATGAAAGAAACTAGTGTTTTTAAAGCTATTTGGATCAAGCACTTACCAATATCCGATTGAGCTGAAATTTTGCAGGACCTTTTCTTTTACTCATTTAAACAGGATCAACGGTTCAGAACATCAAAATGGGGCCCGGAAGAGTGATGTGTTTATATATATATATACAGTGAGCTTCCCATCAGGACTCCCTGATGGGCTTCCCATCAGGGAGACCCCCAATTCTCCTATTTCCCGATCAAATTTTCACGATCCGAACCGTCCAATGTGTTTAAAAGGTGTTTTTAAGGGTCCCCGTGAAAAATCAGTGAAAAAAAATACCGGGAAGGGCTTGATCCAATCATTTTTCGATAAAAACGCATATATACAGTTTTAAACACATTGGACGGTTCGGATCGTGAAAATTTGATCGGGAAATAGGAGTACCTGATGGGAAGCCCATCAGGTATACCTTATTGGAAAGATGTCGTATATATATATATATATATATATATATATATATATATATATATATATATATATATATCGATCGGGGATCCCGAATCCGGGATTCGTAGTTTCGGATCAAATTTTCACGATCCGAACCGTCCAATGTGTTTAAAAGGTGTTTTTAAGGGCCCCGCAAGAAATCATAAAAAAATTACGGGAAGGGCTTGATCCAAGATTTTTTTGAAGTTTTTGTGAAAAAATGCTTGGATCAAGCCCTTTCCGGTATTTTTTTTTGATGATTTCTCGCGGGGACCCTTAAAAAAACACATTTTAAACACATTGGACGGTTCGGATTATGCAAAAACAATTTTTAAAACCTCGAAAACACCATTTTTTCTTCAATCCGGGACAATCCGGTATAATCCGGGATCTTTGACAGGATCGCCGGTGTATATATATATATACGGACCGGTTATGAGATTATATTATGATGATCCAAACCGTTCACTTCGTTTAAATGGATAAAATAGAAAATCCTGCAAAAACTCATCTCAATCGAATATTAATAAGTGCTTGATCCAAATAGTTTTTTAAAAAAAATTGACAGGAAATGATGTTTTTATAATTGTTTGGATCGAACACTTACCAATATTCAAATGAGTTAATTTTTTGCTGGGTATCCTTAAAAACATGTTTTAAACAAGCTGAATAGATCGAATTATTAGTGTGGGGCTCCGAAACAAATTGCATTTTTTATGTGTCCCTAAAAAAGGCCCCCGTGCGCACGTGTGTGTGTGTGTGTGTGTGTGTGTGTATATATATATATATATATATATATTATTTTTTGCTAAGAAAAAAGATTGGGAGGGGGAGACCAAAGTTGCATCTCCCCTCACAAAAGAGGAGCTCCTAAACACGATAGCATGATTAGCCACTGAGTCACTACCACCATTGAAGAAGCTAAGCTCCGGGCTGGTTTGGATGAAGGCTTAGGAAGAGAGATGAGTCAATCAGGGGGGATAAGGGCATGATGTGATGTTTAGCTCATGGTTTGAGAACAAAAAACACACCCGCACTAAATAAAAGCAGGGGGAGGGGTGCTTATATTTAGTCGGGGGCGCTTATATTTAGTCGGGGGCGATATCCCACCCCATTTTACCTCCTTACCCCTCATGCAATTCCTTCGGATAAAAAAATAAAATACTTCCGCATATAATTTTTTATTTATTTTTGCACCAAATTAAACTACTACTAGAGATCTTTAATTCGATACAAAAAAATTAAAAAAAATTATACTTTAGAAGTTTACATTGTTTACTTGTTGAATTAATTTTAATATTTAATATTCTTAATTTATACTATAAAAGAATATTGAAATGAATTACTTAATATAATTTAAAATAAAACAATTAAATTTGGTATTTATATAATTATATAAATACGTAATCTAATATATGCATTACCAAGGGCAATAAAGTCTTTTGACATGATTTTACATCATCCACCCTTCTTATCCCTCATCCAAATCATGGACTATTTAATCATTCATTCTTAACTGTCACATCAATGTGTTAATCCCTCCAAAACCAATACATCATCCAAACGGGCCGCTATGGTGTTCTTTTGGAGTACTAAACCCCTAGCCATGGGAGAATAGTCCGTCAACACAATCCCCTACCAAAATGCAAGCTGTACAGATGTTGCTCAATACATAGCATTTGGTTCATGACTACTAAAATCCGCAGGCAGGATTCGAACTCGCGACAATGTGCTGGGGGAGTTTCGCCCTCGCACCACTTGCTCTTTTTAATATGTTGTAGACTAATATGGTGTGCTCAGATGACAGATAGCACTTCACCACTGGTTGCTTCCACATTAATATGCAGCTAGACCTCTTTCACCCTTTTAGAAAGACCACAGAATCATTATAAAAAAATTCTATGCGATTAGAGAGATTAATTAATCATTATAAAAGATTAATTTTGAAACCCATGCATGAATGATTATTGATAACCACTACACTGTCCCTGACCATTTTTTTTTTTTAACATATTGAAACCTGA
Source organism: Vaccinium myrtillus (assembly GCA_016920895.1). NCBI lineage: Eukaryota > Viridiplantae > Streptophyta > Magnoliopsida > Ericales > Ericaceae > Vaccinium > Vaccinium myrtillus. The sequence continues at coordinate 29,825,396 of CM029281.1, forward strand.
AATTCGCATGTGAGTTCTAGTATTATTTGTTGTTGTTTTATGATGGGGTGTTTTGGCTAAATAATTGAGCGGAATTAGAGTATTATTTTTAATCTTTTTTTCACATTTCTTCACTTTGCGTCAATTTTTTGTGATTCATTGGTTCAGCCCAATAAATTGAGAATTTCTGACAATCAATTCCGCATCTGCTCATGAAATGAATGGATAAGAAATAAGAAAAATAATAAAATTTTAATTTATCGACAAACACTTGATTTTTTGTTTCTCATTTCCCTAATTTGGCTAGTTTTTTTTTTTTTTTTTGGGAAAATAGATAGAAATATCATTAAGAAATCACAGCCAAATACATATAAGGTCCCTGCAAGCTGAAACAACCAACATATACAACCAGAACCATATGAAGCAAAATAAACAAGAACTAAGCAAAATCTTCATCATCGGTGTCCGGGTGAGGAGCAAAAAGGCAAGAACATGCTTTGCCAGAAAGTGCGCACGCTGTACATCCTTCTAAGGCACTTTCGAAATTCTACAAAAAGTTAGCTTTGCAATGTCCTCTCTCAGGTTGTGAATCAAAAAGGTGTCATGGTGATGAATCTGGGGGAGGTGTTGTGCGGTAAGTGATGTGCGCCGCGTTGTGCGGCAAAACGACGTAGTTTTGCTCATTTTCTTGGTACACTTCCAAAGCCCTGTTTGGAGAGTTAATTTTGGGGTTTAATTTTAGGGGATTTAGGCTCTTTGGGGTAGGGTATAGTGATTTTAGGCACTTTGGGTTTAGGCACTTTGGGTTTGGCACTTTGTAGTGATTTTTTTCTTCCTCCAAACAAGGCCCTTGGAAGCTTCAAAGGTGTACCCAAAATTACATCGTTTTGCTGCACAACACGGCGCACATCACCTACCGCACAACACCCACCCCGGATCCCATGGTGATGACACTCACTCCGCCTTCCTAGCTGCATGATGGCATTAAAACAGTTAGATAAAATATTGATAGCATTAAAATTATGGGCTAGGTTTATTTGTTGAATTTATTTTCCTTTCAACCAATTCAAGATCTGAATCATACCATTTCGAAAAGTTTTAGCATTGGAAAGTTGATTTGAGATAGGGCAACTTTTCATAATTGAAACTTCTTGTTTCTAAAAGATTCGAGACGAAAATATGGAGTATCAATTATTGCATGCATGTATACGAGTTTTCTATATGTAAAGATACAAAACACTCAATTGAAAAGAAGTTTTTGAATCGGAACATTTAGTGCATTGGTTGTATACACTATAACGAGGTTGCATGTTCAAATCTTATAATCTTATAATGAAAAAAATTGAAACTCCATTTTTATTGATTTATTGATTTGAATTGGGTTGAGTTAGGGCTAAATTCTTATTGTTTACATGCGACAAAAAATATATGTTGTATGCAATAAATATCCTCTGTTTTGGTTGGTATCTTACTACTAGGGGTGCAAACGAGCCGAGCCGAGCTTTGTAGTGTTCGAGCTCGGCTTGTTAAGTAAACGAGCTGAAAAATCGAGCTCGAGCTCGGCTCGGTCATAAACGAGCCGAGCCCTTATCGATCCGAGCCAGGGTAATTTACTTAACGAGCTTTCTTAAACGAGCCGAGCTTTTTCGAGCCAAGCCAAGCTTTAGCAAGCTCGTTAACTAAACGAGCCTGAAAATCGAGCTCGAGCTCGGCTCGTTTCCTTTTCGAACCGAGCCGAGCCGAGCCTTAACGAGCCTAGCCACGAGCTGCTCGGTTCGTTTGTAGCCCTACACTTACTACCCTTCTTGTTTTTTTATTTTTTTCGCTTTGAGCATTGGTGTTTTCAGTCTCAGATCCCTTTAATCTTTGTAATCTGTTTTCAAAGGTCAATAAAGTTTTTGCTTAGCAAAATAAATAAATATCCTCTGTTTCTTTTAGCTGATAATTGGTGAATCGAAATGAAGGGGCTAGGTGTAATGAACCTGTGACCAATTTGCAGTTAAATACAAGCATGTTGGATAGTATTTATTACTTATCCATTGCAATTGCCCCTAGATCAACATTAAATTTACAGACAAGTTCTGTAGTTTCTTTTCAGTCGGCAAGTTCTGTATAAAGTACAACAACGGAAGAGAAAAGATCCAAAGCTGACTTTTTTTAGGGGCTTATAAGGAGGAGGAATGATATGGCGACCACATTTGATGACTATATTTTACGTATAATGCGATATGACATCATAGTATTGGTAGAATGTGCTCCATTATATTGGTGACAGATGTGACATATTCTATCAGTTTAGTGACACGTCACCCGTTACCAAAGTATAGATGAAGCTGAGTACTCTCCAAATTCAAATCTTCGACTTCACGTCCGCCAAAAAAAAAAAAAATCGTAGAACCACCGAAATTTTGTCTCGAGATTAATTTAGTTGCACGTAAGCCGATTTGAATATCCAATTATTAAAAAAACATGAGAAAGTAACCAATTAACTTGCATAGGTGACATACAAGGAGTAATAAAAACAGTCAAAAGTAACTGCCCTTAATTTGATATGCCCAAGGATTAGGAAACAAGCATTGAACTTGAATGTAATTAGAGTAGGAGATGAGGGCCTGTTGTGCCGCAACGCAGAGCAGGTTGGGTGTGCATTTGGTTCAGGTTTCTTCTCGAGCTTTAAAATGTGATCTAAACTATTTATTTTTCTAACTTTGATGCGTACAAGAAATCATGTCAATCGGACATCGAAAACGTAGTAAACGAATTATGTTTTTCTTCAACAAATAAATTGCAAATACAATTAGAAAAATACACGGCAATAATATCTGATTCGATTAGTAAGCTATCGTTGCCCAATCAACTTAATTTTTGGGGGGGCTATTGTAAACATCAAAATTTACAAAGTGAACGGTCCAAATCGTATTTTAGAACGATGCTCGAATAGGGCACAACCAGTCCGATGTGCAATCTTAGAAATAGGGCTAAGCTATAATAGATGGCCAGTTTTCTATATATGTGAACCCGACAAAAACCCAATTAACAGGGGAGGCGGAAATTTTAATGCAATGATTGACTTGGCCAAAATACATTACTAATTAATTCTTTATTCATTTTTTTTATAAATATTTCTTTAATCCTTGTGAGACAAAATAATACACTACTCTCAATGTGTCTGCTACTATTATTTTTTACTAGAACAATTCTACGCGCACACCACATACACGCACACCAAATGCACACTAGCACATCCCGATCGTCCATTTCAGGAATTGATGGTCCGGATTTGAAATGAATTCCTACCAGTAAGAATTCATTTCAAATCTGAAACGTCGAAAAAAGCTTTTGGACGGTCGGGAATGGATGTGCTGGTGTGCATGTGGTGTACGTGTCCTGGTGTACGCGAATCATTTTTGTTTTTTCATTTGCAATAATAAGTGGAATTCTATTGATTATTAACCTTCAATTAAAAAATTCATGATTAATTTTCTTTGACTTTTACCTCATAGACACAACCTTATGTTGACTCCAATCATTGTGACATATTATATATTTCACCTCTGTTACTTTATTCAATAGGGTGAAAGACAAGAAAGAAAATTGACAATAGAGTATTATTTTTAATTTTCTTACAGGAGAAGAACCAGTGATTTCAACCCTTGAAAGCAATAGATGTAGAGAGGGGGGGACAACCTACCTTGTAACCATGTAATTACTCTTCATCTCTCTTTCTATATTACGAGAGCGTGCGGAAAAACTACGTCGCCCCGAAATGAAAAGAAAATTTTGAACAGCGATATTGATTATCTGAAGGAAATAATGAGATCATAGGCCATTTGAAAATCTACACGAAAAGTTAAATTTACATTCAAAGGAATGTGACAGCAACCGACGTAACTATTTTTCCTATGTGCGAGTATAGGCAATTAGGCACCTCCAAACCCACAACTAGGGAAAGCTGGTAGTGACCAAAGCGAAATTTACAACCACAATTGAATCCGAAACGAAATTCAATATGGGTCGCTTTTCACCTAGCACTAATGAGTGCCGATCAGGACGCAACCGTCGAGAAAGGAGTAAGAAGTTTTACCATCTTGTCTTTCCCAACTCGGCTACCATCAAAATGGTTCGACAATAAATGAAACCAGTTTTGGTGTAAAATCTTCCCTCCACAGAGGCCAAGGAACAGAGAATTTCCATATGCTGGTAATAATCTCAATAGAGGAGGAGATTGGACAATTTTGGTGCTTGGACGTTTGCGGCCCGGCATTTTACCTATTCTTTTCCTCTTTCCACGGACACAGAGAAGAGAGAGGAAATTAATCTTTTGCAGATTATAACAAAAAGGTCAAACAAACAGCACCTTATTTGTCTATATAACTCATCACACCCCAACCGAAAACCTTCCCCCTTCCCCTCCCTCCTCTCTCTCCTCTTTCTCCCTCCCTCTCCTCTCTTTCTGCCTTTGTTTTGCTTTTTCATCACCAACACCTCAGCCCTCCAATCAAACCCCACAATGCCATCATCTTACTGAACCCCACATCACACCTCTGTTTCCTGTGTTTCTCACCCTTAATTGCTCTGTTTCTTCTTGTTCCTCCACCAATAACCCAAATTCCTCTCCAACTCAACCTCATTCTGTCAATTTCTCATCTGGGTCTGTCTCTTTTTTCCATTTTCTTCCACCATGGACAAAGAATACTTCGTTAACACAGGCATTCCACCTCCATTACACTTTGAACAATCTCCTATCCCCAATTGGCAGTCTCAGCCATCGGAATTCTTGTATAATCCCAACTGGGACAACAAGTCAAATGACCAATATTCCAACTTTGATTCAGCCCTGAGCTCACTTGTCTCGTCTCCGGCGGCTTCTAATTCCACCATTTCCCAAGATAACTTCGTAATTCGTGAACTGATTGGGAAACTGAACACCACCGTCAACTCCGGCGAGTTTTCACCGGCGGCGGCGACGACGGCGGCGTACTTTGGGAGCAGGAGCACTACCAGTTCACCTTCTAAATCAGTACATTACCCGATAATGGACCACTTTGGTAATGAAAAATTGCCCAATTTGGGAAATTCGCTCAATTTGGGAAATTCGATGGGTTTGAATCCCAATTTGGTTTCATCAGATCCAGGGTTTGCTGAAAGGGCGGCCAAGTTTTCTTGCTTTGGGAGTAGGAGTTTCAATGGGAGAACGATGAGCCAATTGCCGTACAGATCTAGCAGTTCATTGGTGGGGTGTAGTGAGAAGTTATCTAGGGTTTCGAGTAGTCCTTTGCTCAAGGCCGATGGATCTCCCATCCAAAACAAGAGCCCGACGCAAACCCATATGGCCACGAATGGATTGGACGCGAAATTCAGCAAGGTGTCTGGGTCTTCTGCCTCGTTTCGAACCGAATTGGGTAGTTCCAACGAGGGTTCCTCTGTTTCTGAGCAAATCCCAAGTGAGTTGAAAACTCCGAGTGATTCGAATTCCAGGAAAAGGAAAGCTGTTTCAAGGGGGAAATCCAAGGAGATTGCTTCCAAGGTAAATCCATCACCATTGATTGTAGGTTATAGATTTCTGAATTACAACGGAATTCGTAAAAGTGTTTTAGATTCTATGGGCAGAGTAGATATGCGGAAAGTTTATGTGAGTGAAAGGATAATCAGAATCCAAAAAGTTACCTTGGGAGTGATTTTTGGATTCTGCAGTATCGAATTCATTTTTCAGAATGCATTTTATAATCAGCTTGCAAAATGCATAATGGAAAACTAGGTCTCCCAAACATGGCCTTAAAAGTAAGGATTTCCCCTTATTTTTTGTATCTTCTTTTGATTCAGTAGAAAATTTGTTGGAATTCCAATTCAGGTAGAGGAGGAAAACGATGACGCGAACGCAAAGCGATCGAAATCTATTGAAGGGAATACTGAAATGGGTAGTGTTAAAACAGAGGAGGAAACGAAAAGTGGGGATGAAAAGGCTAACCAAAAGCCTCCTGAGCCACCAAAGGACTACATTCATGTTAGAGCAAGAAGGGGTCAAGCTACAGATAGCCACAGTCTAGCTGAAAGAGTAAGAATTTTAGCCCAATTCTCTCAATAATTCTCTCCATTTCTCGCGGCTAATCTGGCATTAACTTTGCGTTTTCGGGTATTCGGTTAGGTTCGAAGAGAGAAGATCAGTGAAAGAATGAAACTTCTCCAAGATCTTGTGCCAAATTGCAATAAGGTGTGCCAAATTGTTTTGCTACAGAAATTTAAGCTGTAGTGAAGATTGGAGTGAATTGTTCATCAAATGACTTAATTGGACTGTGAATTTTCATTTTAGGTGACTGGAAAAGCACTCATGCTAGATGAAATCATAAACTATGTGCAGTCATTGCAGCGTCAAGTCGAAGTAAATTTCGAAATCAATTTAGCCCACCAATTTTAAATCTGATTGAATAATTGAGTTCCATGGCTTAATGGGTATTTTTGCTATATTTTGTAGTTTCTCTCAATGAAGTTGGCTTCTGTGGATTTTAACATGGATGGTCTCTTGGCAAAGGATGTAAGTACAGTACATTTGGTACAAAATCATTGTATTTGTCTGTTGTGTTGTTATTTCCTCTTGAATTGGTTCATTGATTCAATTGTGGATTCCAGGAGTTTCAGCCAAATGGATCATTGTCTCATCCAATGTACCCACTAGATTCCTCAGCATCTGCTTTCTTTGGACACCAGACCAAGGAAACCCCACAAGGACATCCCAATTTTTCCATCGCGGCGATGACCCAATGCTCTGTAGATCCCAACATATGTCGAAACAATCCGATGCAACCAACTGTGATCGGCGAATTCGGCCGAGGACTTCAACAGGTATCTTAAGTTCTGGCCAATTCATGAAGAAAAACATTACTCTGATTGGTTTTAGAATCCTTTTTGTAGAACACTTTCCAGAAACTATTTTTCACAACAGAAAAAAATAGGTCTTAGTTCCGGATTCAGATACACAGATGTGTCCAAAACTAATTAGTTTGTGAGGTCCACATGGATAACGAAAGTCTTTCTGTAATACAAAAGTATTCTCAAAATTAGGCCCATAAGTTCTAAAAAAAGAATGCAGGAGAGTATTTTGAATTCTAACTCTGCTTTTGTCTAACTTGAAATGTCCAGTTTCCAACATTATGTGAAGATGACCTACAAAGCATTGTTCAGATGGGGTTTGGCCAGAACCTTGAATTGTGATCAGCATTCATTTATCCTCATTCATTCAAGGCCCCAAAGGAAGAGAAAAGCTGCTGTATATAGAAAGAGATTCATTTTCATTCTAAGTGGTGCTTTCATGGACTACTAATCCAATCTTTAGGACTAATTAAGAGATCATTTTGTTCCTCTCTTATCAGTTTTTATCAGTCATTAATCCTTTTGTTTTTTGGGTGGGGGTTTCTTATTAGTATTTCAATGTAATATCCTAGAAACCAAGTCCTTATTTTGGTGCAAATTCAGGTCCTATAGCACCATAATTTAATGTAAGATATTAATTTCCAAGTTAGAGAATGAGAATGAAATTTCCACAAGCTTTCATTTTCATATTCCTACTGTCTTCCACTTTATTTTGTACTGCATCCCCCTGTACCACATATGTACTGAAAACAACTGCTATCAATTCAACAAGATAGTAATGGTCCAAATCTTAAACCCAAGTCTGTATTTCTGGTGAAAAAAGTCCAACACCGCATTATGACACCACGCATTTTTTACTCCAGAGACACGGGTGTGACTCGTGTCTATAGAGTAAAAAATGCATGACTCGTGTCTATAGAGTAAAAAATGCAGGGTCAAAATACAGTCGTATTGCTCAAAAGTCCATGACCGTATTGTGGAAATTTATTAGAAATAGGAGAAACGAAAGGAAAATTTCCAAAAAGCTATCATTTTCCAACATGCTCTAAATTCAACAAGGTAATAATCAAAGTATACCCATTTTCTCTAAGTTACTTCTATTATCAGATCATGTCCTTTAAACACTGTTAAACCCCATAATTTGCTTAGATTTGATTACAACTGGATGTTGTAACCAGCTGTGTTAGTGGGCTCCCCAGATCTCTTAAAAAAGTCCCCAATCTGCGTGATTATGACTTCAGGTTAATTACCCAGAGCTGGAACCAACCATAACTTCTTGAAAATACTGTGGGCTCTGTAATTTCCATTTCTTGAAAATACTGTGGACTCTGTAATTTCCATGACTCAAACCAGGAAAAACAGAAGCTTCTGTTCTCTTTTTATTTACTGTAACACAGAAATAAATCAAGTAAAAAGTTTTGTACTATTCAAAAATTTGTCAGAAACCTAATAATTTAAATAAGATGATCAAAAAGAATCCCAGGTTGGCTTGGATGAGATTGTGACCAGACCCAATGCATCTGTAGCCTTATATAATATATATCTTATCTTCATTTTATTATATAAAAGTAGTAATTGTGAATAAGAAAAGGTGGATGGTAGTGGAGTTCAGGTATGGAAAGATGCCAGTAGGAAGTAGATTAATCATTTAATGAGAGGAGGTTATTAGTAAAATCCAATTTTATGGGTAATTGATATTCACACCCCCTAAATTGTTATCCACACCCCTTTTTTGTCTTTTAGTGACATTTTTACACATGAAAATTTCACTAGAAGACAAAAAAGGGGGTGTGGATAACAATTTGGGGGGTGTGGAAATCACTCCCCATTTTATGGGGTTTAACAAAAGATTTCTGTGTCTCAGCTTTCTGGATAATTTAATTGAGGATTGGGGTTACTACCTGTTGTGCATTATCCGGGTCGTCTGTTGCTCGGATGGACGGTCCAAATTTCATTTTGCACGTACGACAACGAATAATTAGGATGTAAATGTGTCGAGGTAAAATCTGAACCATCCATCCGATCAACAGACGTCTAGATAGTACATAACATCTGTTGTGCATGGACTGCATAGCAGCAACCCCAAGTCTTTTAATTGAAAGCTTCTATTATTGGTCTGAATGTTACTCTGATTTAATGATCAAAAAAGATTCTTTGATAGTGATATTTTGGCATAGAAAGGTTAAACAAACAAATTATAAGATCTGGAAATTATGGGGGACAGTCTTGTCCCCATTTGGATCAAAGGAAAAACCAATACTAAGGGGATACGTGTCCGGTACGGTGGTTGAGTGTAATTATATTTATTAGGATGTTTTTCTCACGCTTTGGTTGGTTGTTTTTTTCCTAATTTTGTTTGTTGATTTTGTGGGCACAAGAGAAGATCCTTGGCGGTGAAGGTTTTTCCTAATTGTGCAAATTTTCTGTTGATTCTTTAGTGAATACAATTTGAGATTCTCTCCATACAATTACACCTATTTTTTTTACTAGTAGGCTCGTAGATCTCACAGTAAAAGTGGCACATCCTTTTGGAAAACGTCCCATTAACTGGAAAAGTGAAAGAAAAAAAAAAGGGAAAATGATAATGCCAAAAATGTAGTGCAGTAGTGCACAAATGGCTTGTACTTTGCATATAGTACAAGGTTTTTAAACACTACATTTTTTGCACAAATAAAAACAGTTTTGACACAAACAAAAACGATTTTGGCATTAACACCGCCCAAAAAAAAAAAAACCTAACCCTATTTAAAAAGATTAGTTGTCAACTAAAGAAGCTTTAAGTGGAGCATCTCTCCCATTGGTTTATTGTTTTGCTTTTGTTTTGTTAATCTTATTACCCATAAAGACTCTGAGTACTAGGAGCTGGGCATAGCCCTTGTGAATTTTCTAGGAACTAACCCTTTGTCTCATTATCTTTCACTTCCAAGATCATTCCTAAATCTCCATGTATGACAACCTATTCCTATCATTTTAATACACATATACGGCTTAGGCTTAGCCAATTAATTTCCTAAATCTCTATGTATGACAACCTATTACTGGTATTCTACTCTTTTTTAGTTGGTAGATATTAGTGAATTTTTATGATTTTGATAAAAACTAATGGGTTGTCTTATTTATGCAATTTTAAGTACTTCGAATGGTTTATGATTTTGATTTCAAGCGATTCCAAATCGAAACCGAACTACATTTTAATGGTTTGGATTGGTTTGATGTTATGAATTTTATGGGTTGATTTGGTTCTCTAAATTCATTATCCGTAAATATTTGGCTCTTGGTTTACTATAAATCCGAACAAATCCGGTCCATACACACCCCTAGTTCTCGTTTTGTCTACTATACATGCTCCATTTCTCCTCCCTCTTTGTCTCCAACCCCCTCAACTACGCAACAAGTCTATTTATTCCGATAGCATACGTGATTAACTTAAAAAATTAAGATACGTGCGTATCGATGTAGCTGTCCGTAGTATGAGAATTAAATTTGATGTTTAATGTGTCACAATCAATCAAATCCTGAATTCCACGCCCATTATATAGTTGGAAAAGCTTCGAGCCTCCGCAAATCAAGTTTAAAATTTCCCAGTAAGACGGACAAAGAAAATGAAATGCTGCCAATAGAGATATTGTTAGGAGAACCTGAAAGCTGGATTTGTTAGTTTTAGAATTGATAATTAGGAGAGGTGTCCATTAATAACAGTTGTCACCCTCTCACTTTCCTTTTGTTGTCTTTTACTTATTAACCCACCTAAATGGCTTTTTGTCCTTTCACTTGGAAGTGGTTTTTTTCTTTCTTGGGGAAAAAATTGTTTTAAGTGATGAGGGACCATCATTTGGTTCAACCACCATATATGCATAATATCATATGCTCTCCAACTGTAAGGCTGTGACTTTTTCTCCCAAAAACAAGCGAGATCAGGATTTTATCCTCATTAATTAGCATAGGGAAATGATTTTCACACCCCCCATTTTACAATCCACACTCCATTTTTGTCTTTATCTTACATGAATTTACAATATTGCCCTTTTTCAATACACCTTTTTCATAAATCCAAGGGTAATATTGTAAATTCTTCAAGATAAAGACAAAAAAGAGAGTGTGGATTGTAAAATGGGGGGTGTGGAAATCATTTCCCTTAGCAAACTCATATAATTAACTGTCTCACATATACTTAATTAATGACACCATTTCAGTTAATAATATTGTAGCGGCCGAGGGTCACAAGCGGTCAATGGGTCCAGCATTTGGCTCCTGCCGATCCCTCATGGCTTAAACTTTGGCCGAGTACCGTGCGCCAAGGACGGAACAACGCCTCGACAAAACTACACGCTTCGGCTGATGAGCCGACCATTGCCGAAGGGGTGGGCTCCATGTTCGCCCCGGCAGAAACTGAGGTGCCATCCGAAGTAGGTCCTCCGGCCTTGGGCCTCACCGAAGGGAAGACAACTAGGACTCATCACTACGACGGTCACAGCACAAGCATACCTGCCGAGCCGGTGGGCGATGCCCCAGTGCGGTGTCGAACCAATGGGTTTGAGGGATTACGGTCCCCACCGAGCCATTGGGCTTCGGTGCTTTTGGCCGAGGAGGCTGACTGATGTGACTGGTGACAGGCAGCTGACGGCATGCCTGTGGTGGCTAACGGACCACGTGATGGACTGGGGAGCATTCCCAGGTTTGTTGACTGATCGGGCGTGTCAGGGTATGACGTCAGCTGAAGTGGCGGGGCTGCCCGAGATACTCATGACCCTCCCACGTGCTGTTTCAGGTACGAATAGGGTGCGTGAGGAACACAGATAACTTAGTGAGCAAGTCTCCCTTTGCCTATAAAAGGAGAGCTCACTAAGTTGATCCGGATCTCTCTCTCTCTCTCTCTCTCTCTCTCTCTCTCTCTCTCTCTCTCTCTCTACATTTCTAGTCACTTTCATCACTTCCGATGACTTGATTGACCGTGGGAGTGCCATCCCAGACCACCACCGTCCGGGCTAGGTGCTAACGCGAGTGTTACTCGTGCAGATCATCTTCTCAGGCAACCATATTAGGGCTCAGACGAGGTCTAACCATTTCTCTAACTCTTTTCCCCATTCCAGAAGGTCCAAAAGGTTTAGCCCGAAGAGGTACTCCCCACAAATATATAGGAGGGATAATAATGTTCACCCTCTTTTAAGGAGGGTGAACAAAATTGCACTCATAATTAATAGCCTTAAGTTCCTGAGTAGCTTCAAGATAGAGTGACTCATAGTTAGAATGTTTACCCTTACTTTCCACTAGGGTTGGAAATTAAGGAGCCGAATCAAGCTGAGTTTTAGAATGTTCAGGTTCGTTCGTTTAGTTTGAGTCGAATCGAGCCTAGTTAGAGCTTAATGAAAATTTGACAAGCTGAGCTTGCCTAGGTTTGAGTCGAACTCGAGCTTGTTGACGAGCCTTAAAGTGGCAAATGTTACTTTATGCTCTCATACAAATCTAGAACTTCAATAAAAAAAATTATTTTGTACATAAATAAGTACATTCATATATAAAATCATAAAATAAATTTAAAATTTTAGTTTATGGTACATTTAAAAGTTCATACATTGACAAGTTATAATTTTTTCATGATGTACATGTAAAAGTTAAAATGTATTCAAGCTTATATGTGATATTCTTATGAGATATACATATATACTCCAGGTTTGCAAGCATAATCGAGCTGAATATTATCAAGTTTAGGTTCGGGAGCCTAAAATTGAAGTTCTGGTTCGGCTCATTCAGCACTCGAATTGAATTCGAACGAGTTTTTAGCGAGTTGAGACTCGAACAGTTCACAAACGACTCGATTCATTTGCAGTCATACTCTCCACCTTTAAGTTTTGAAACATTGACTTTCCCTAAAACTAATACACTCAGGTCAACTCCTATAATTGGATTGCGATTTGAGTTTAGATTATGAATTTGTCGAGAGATTATAAATAAATAAAATTGAAAAAAATCTGGTTATTTGTTCCCCTTCTTTTCATAATTCTCTCCACAAATTCTCAATCCAAACACAGCCTAAAGACTTTTTGTGGTTTCTTTTCCAACTTTGCTACTCGCACCCGTTCATTATAAAAAGTTAGATGATTACTAAGAACTTACACTAATCAAATTGAGCTGATTTCTCACGGGACTACTTGTCAAATTATTTTAAATTTAACAAACAGTACGGATCGTTTTTGTCGGGCTCAAAAAACAAGCCCCACGAGACGTCTGTGCACGATCTATGCACTCCTCGTCCGTGCGAGTAGACCTTCAGTTGCTTTTCCATAGAGAACTGTTGCCATCATCCTAGAGAAAGTTTTGTTCTGTTTGAGTACCATTTTCCTTTCTTAAGCCGACAGTTTTCGTCCATATCACCATCAAACCTGTTTTCTTGGCCCTCCTTTTCAGAGTATGTCAAATTACCATTTGGGGAGGTGATTTTTAGGCACAAGAAAGTTTATCCAAGCTCCAATTAGGGGTAAAATGGACCTGCCAATAGCAAACATGATTGTGGATTTCCCTACCCATCATTTTTTCTTCCAACCCTGTAATTAAAGTTCATCATTTTGTGTTGATGGCTAATCAACTATTTTCATGCTTCAAATAAAAGCAAAGAAATTGAGAACCTCCCTGTGGAAAATGACCACATCCAATCAGTTGGTAACTCTCATTCTACTTCAACTGCAGAGTCAACCATGGAACATGGCCTCCTGGTTAAGCAGTACTCCTACAATTTTAATTGACATTTTTAGCTCAAAGAGATGTTTTATATGTACTACTGATTCGATTAGCCGAATCTACGAAATACCGACCAATCAGTACAGAAGGTAAAGTCGTGGTGGATCTAAGAAGCACCGACACAGATACGGACAAAGACATAGATACGACAAGATACGGTAATTCTAAATAAATAATAATGTCACTGCCATGACATGGAACATGGTATACATTAATGAATACATACATTGTTATATTTTCAAATGTCAGTAATATGAGTAGCACTGAAAATTCATGAAAAAAAAAGTCATTGTTCATGCATAATGAAGAGGTGATCCATCCTAAAAGCAAACCACGAGAAACAAATCAATAAGTTTCTAATGTTTTTTCAACCCTTGAGATAGGTTCTTCATATAATGAAGTGACACAATGTTATGTTCTCATACGTGTCTCAAGTGAGATAAGTGAGATAACCCTTGAGATAGGTTCTTCATACAAGATACGTTTTTTTTTTTTTTAAATCCGACATGCTTTTAATGAGGGGAGAGAGAGAGAGAGAGAGTGCATTGTTCTGAGAATCTACGGCCCGAATTTGTTCAGCGCAAACACCTATTCACGGCTCATCCATGAATAGGTATTCACGGCTCATCCATGATAGGGGCAGACCCAAGGGGTGTAAAGGGGTGTTTGGCTCTTGCACTCCTCCCAATTTTCTTCCTGTTTGTAGTACACTATTGAATTTTTTTGTAAAATTACTGAAGAGTGGTGCCTGCAAACCAGGCCAAATTAATAATCATGCGTCCACCACTGGGATGGGATAGATTATCTCATAGGGAAGGGGGACATGGGATCTCTAGTTTATTTTTCACACTCACAATCATTCATAAGTGTGGTTCATTTTAGACAAGGGTAACATAATTGCAAAGCCTTTGGACCACCATTATAACTTCACAGCAAGATTCCCTCCATGAAACTAAATTTCCTCACCAACCACTGAAGAACAGGTTAGTATAACCCATGCATCATGAGTGGTCTGTGTTGTACATTTTTTTGAGCAGTGATGTGGTACAGGGTTCTATTCAACTGTAGTCATGAAAAAGCTTATAAATTCCTGCTGGGGTGCAATTGCAATCAGCAAAAATAAATTGTGCCAAAATTAGTCTACAAATGTTAATTTTCGGTGCATTTGAAGCCATTGGATAATGTAAGAATTTTCTTAATCGCCAAAAAGTTCCACAGTCAGTACTCTCACACCATCTCGCTCACACTCAATCGAAAGTTCTACTCGAGGCAGGTCTCACACACTGGCGTGTGAGCGAAAGGGTGTGAGAGTAGACTTATTGAAAGTTTCACGTGATTCAATGTACAAAAATGTACCGAAACACTGGTACAAACAAAATTTCAGTACAGATGATTGGAGGGGGTAAACCATGTTGCTTGCAGCTAGAATTTGTGAGGACAAAGACACAGAAACCCCACAATCAAATAAAAGCAAGGGAAAAATGTTTTTGGCCATGGCCCATGAATTTGCTTTGAAAGGTACTAATGACCTGCAATTTTCATGATGTTTTTTTTGGTCAAGTTGTTTTCATTAAGGAAAACACAAGCAAGGGTATCTAGCATTGAGAGTACCCCCAAAACAAACATTACAACAAACAAAAAGCCAGAACCTAGCAACTGCTGGCAAAGGCCAAGAGGGTTGGACAGAGAGATCATTTGTCAACCGTTAATAAGTATTTTTCCTTTGTAGCTTCGATATTCTGTCACCTACGATACTATTTTCTGTTGAAGGGGGGATCTTTGATCTTTCTCCGTGAAGAAAAGCAGGCTCGAACATCCCTGACAAATTTGATACAACCATAGGCGGCGCTACAGCCTACCAAGGGTAGGCAATTGAACACCCTGAACCAAAAAAATTGTAGGAAAAAAAACTAGATATTTAGGTTTACCCACTACATTGAACATCCTATCCAACTAATTTTGAACACCCTACCCAATTATTTTTTATAGCAACCGTTCCTTTTATGCAAATTAATTTATTAGGAGATTATGTGAAAATTAAGTTCAATTGGATATCGGTAAATGCTTGATCAAAACTCTATTTTTTGGGGTCAAATAGAGACCCAATAATCAAATTATTTGATCAACCACTTATCTACAATTAAGTGAATTAATTTTTTTCCTCGCCTCCTAACAAATCAATTTAAATAGAATAAACGGTTATGATCATCAAATTGGGATCCAAAACATGTCTCATTTAAATTAGGTAAACTTACCCTCATTTAAGCGTTGCTTCAAAAAAAATCGCTCTCTCAAACCCAGAGCATCCTCATCTAGTTTCTCATTTTGTGTACTACTAATAGAAATTGTTTGGGAATAGAGGGTTTGCTTTTTTGCCGTAATATTTCTACTTGCATATGAGATTTTTGTGTGTATATTGTTGGTTAATTGAGCTAGTATAATCACGGTAATTTCTGAACACCCAACTTTAAATTTCTGGAGCCGCCACTGGATACAACCCCCCATGCGTAGGAAGAGAGTACGTCGTCTTTTGGAAGATTTTATCGTTCATTTTGCATCATACGTGAGAGAGAGAGACAAATTTGATACAACCCCCCATGCGTAGGAAGAGAGTACGTCGTCTTTTGGAAGATTTTATCGTTCATTTCGCATCATACGTGAGAGAGAGAGAGAGAGAGAGAGAGAGAGAGAGAGAGAGAGAGAGAGAAGCGGAGAGGGAGAGTTTGAATGTAGAGGTTTTCGAAGATTTACACTTGATGTTTGTAATAGCTGAGTTCACCAAGGTCCCGAGCACCCTTGGAGTTGTTAAGAACCTAAGTCCCGAGCACCATTGGCACTCAAATAATAAGTCTCCATGGGACTCTTGAGCCACAGAACCATACCCACAACACATGGTTAGACTCATTCGTTAAGGCATGTTTGTTTGAGGGATAAGAGTAAGGGAAAAATAGGAGAAGCAAGGGCCTTAGGTAGCAACGTCCCCCAGTCTAGGATTAGCTTATCCGGGCGTGTAGAAAGACCAAATTATCCCTTAAACCATTTTCTATTCACAATGCAGTAAATTAATGAGGGAAAAAAGTAATCTCTGACATTATCAACTCTTATCCACCCATATCAACTACTACTCAAATCAAGTATGAGCTTATCTCCTTCCTTAACTAATCCCCCTTATAACATATCCACCTTTTACTCGCCCTCTTTTCTTATCCTACAAAACTTTATCCGTCTGACAAATGGCCGTTTAGGCCCTGTTTGATAAGAGGTTTGGAAGGTGGAATTGGAATGTGAAGGTTGTGGGCCACCTAATACCATGTTTGCTTTGGCCTTTGTGGAGGGGGATTATTTGTCCCATGGGATTACCAATATGTGTGTTATTATGGAATCCCACTCCATGGGATTATTTAGCGAAAGGCAGAAATGCTTTTGTTTTTTTTTTTCAATTTTTGACAGAAATACCTCCCCCAAACATTGATAATCACTTGTCTTCCATTACATTTCGAGAGTTTTTGTTTTTCTGCAGCTAAGTTCCATTTCGAGAGTTGTTCACTTTTATTTTGGTTACACTTTTATAGACAAAATCATGAGGAAATTGTTGAGAAAATATGGTGCGCGCGTATTTGGTCGGTAGTAATAGCATTCATTATTTGCATGACAGATTGTGTGATGCAAACTTAGTAATTCGAATTTTTTTGAGTAAAGATAAATAAAGAATTCACGAGGATTTAAGCCAAACTAGGCCGCTGTTTTGTTTTTATTTACTCCTCAGGTCATTTTTAATTCACACACTATATCACAATAACAAAAAGGAAAATAATAAAAATGGTGTTCTCGTTGTATGGGTAAAATTGGAAACAAGTACTAATTTGAATCCAATCCTATTTTAGGCAAAACAGACACATTATTTTAATCCCATGCAAAACAAACATAAATGAATCTTTCATCTCTTCATTAATAATCTCATCTCATTACAGTCTCAATCCTAATCCCAACTCATTAGAAATCCCTGCAAAATGAGAGAATCCAATTTTTGGTCTTAGAAGTTCATTTTTCAAATTTTAACCCCTCAAAAGCGAAGCTATTTAAATACTCTCTCCGTACCTTTTTAAGTGTGTAGTTTCGTAATTGGAACTAATTAAGAAAACATCATCATTACACCTTTCACATCAACTTTTAGGCTCAGTTTGGATGACAGCCATCTTGAGGGAGAATGGGAATGTGATGCCTTCTTTTCATGATTCCAATGTTTGGAACAAACAGGAATTGGAATGTTATTCCATGCTTTTCTGATTCCGACGTTTGGAACAGTCAGGAATAGGAATGTGATTTCTAATGACACATTCAACCATGAATCACATTCCCAAACTGAGTAGGAATCTTTTGTGTTTGCTTACGTGATTCATAGCGTTTCAAGATCTGAAGAGGATTTGTGTGTACGTGAGATTGAACGCGTAGTTCATTAAATCCAAGTATCCAACATCCCTCTTAATCAGAGCTTCAAAGCCAGAAGGAGCACAATCCTACTTTCTTTTTTAAGCACGCACATGCTAGCTATTATAGCCAATGGGCCGCATTCTTCTTCTGGGCCTACAACACCCATAAGAGAGTCCAGTTCCTTGACGAGGCCCATAACTTCAAATCCCATGGATCCAATTTCCCAAGGACAAGCAAAACCCAAATCTCATTCACATTACACATGGGACAGGCCCAAATCCACTGCCATTTCACCGGCCATAGGCAAAACCCAATGTTCTATCATGATTGTACTTTACTCAAATACTTAATTGGAACATGTCAAAAAAATACTTAATTGGAAAATGCTAAAATCAGCTCATTGGCATGTCGTTTAGATTTTAAAAAGTGTATTAGAATGCGCGAAAAGTGTATTAAAAAAGTATAAAAAACACACTGAGATATGTTTTTTTTGTCTTTTTCTTGGCTTGTCGTCAGCTCACTGGGTTGACAATAAAAGGATCCATATCAATTTTCGTGAAATTTTTTTATTCCTCTTAGATTAGTTACCCAACAAAAATCAACCAGGGAAAAAAAATTGGCCATAAGGAAAAGAAGGGTTAAAAAAAACCATTATCAAAAAAAGACTTGCTTAGTTGTCCTAGAATCTAGAGAGACCGAGAGGGCCTTCAACGCCGAGAAAGGATCCTTCCATTGACATTCCTCACGTGATGCGTAATAAAATCTATCCCAATACCATTTGATGATCTGAATTTTTTAATGCGTAAACCTCGACGCGTAAGCATTTACTCAAACAATTAAATTGATTTTACATTGATAGGGACTCGTCGAATCATAATAATAGTTAGAGCAACCGTAGGTCACATTCCGATTATAAGTTACTCTTAAAAGAAGAAATGATTCATTTAAATAGATATCGATGTCTCCTTAAAAAATAGATATCGATGTCTAATCATTTAAATTTTAATATATCGATGTCTCCTTAAAAAATAGATATCTGGAAATCTTAAATTGGATATAAAAGATGTACCTTATCTCGAGATTTAGTCAACCACTTGAATCTTTGAACAAAACTCACTCTATTTGTGTTCCTGTGGACTCAGGATCTGTTGTGCCACAAGGCACAATAGGCTGATGTGCTTTCATTTAGTCGTGTACTGAGCTCGAAAACATAGTTCGAATCGTTCACTTCGTAGAACTTGATGTGTAAGTAAAAAATCAAATCAATAGAACATACGTAGCTTAACTGATCGAATAAAAAAAAATAGCTGTGCATTTTGTGAAATTGTGTTTGCTGTCCATTTATTGAACAAGAACATGATTGGTTAACTGATACCCGATTGACTTGATTCTTCAACGAGCTATTGCTCATGTCAAGTTCCACAAAGGAAACAGTTCGGATCATGTTTTCAAGCTCGGGACACTATCTGAAACGAAGGCACAACAGGGTTCCTGAGTGTGTACTCCTGCAGAAGATATGAGAAGATATCTTTTTTTAAACTCATCACTCACCGGCTTATTTAAAATTAATGAAAATGCAGAAACAGTGGCGGCTCCAGTAATTCTTCTAAGGGTGTTCATAAATACTTATACAAGTATACCATCTCTAGAAACTACACCGGCGATCCTGTCAAGGATCCCGGATTTCCCGGATTGAATGGTTTTTCGGTGTTTTGATGCTTTTAAAAATTGTTTTTGGGAAATCCGAGCCGTCCAATGTCTTCAAAAGGTGTTTTCCAAGGTCCACGCGGGAAATCTTCAAAAAAAAATACCGGGAAGGGCTTGATCCAAGCAGTTTTTTGCAAAAACTGTATATATATATTTTTTGCGAAAACTGCTTGGATCAAGCCCTTCCCGGTATTTTTTTTTGAAGATTTTCCACGTGGACCTTGGAAAACACCTTCTGAACACATTGGACGGATCGGATCGTCAAAAAAATATCGGGAAGTGGAGTCCCGGATCCGGGACTCCCGGACTAGAACCGGACTCCTAGAAACTATAATGACAGATAAACAAAAATTTATATATTCATATCAACGATGTTGTCCAAAAATAGCAAAGTACGAATACCTATTACAATAGCCCTCGACGAGGTTTTCATGTTTTGAAATCGTTGCATAGTAGCCTCATTATCAACGGTATTAAATACATCGCTCTCAATGTAAGGAACCAAACAATCATTCATCCACTAATCTCCCATTCGAGTTCGCAGATTGCTCTTTATATATTTCATTGCCGAAGAGTCTAACACCAATGTCAGAAGTAAATACACCAATCCACATACAACATGCTTTTCTGTCTCCACCAATTTTGCAGCAAGATCACCGATCCCTTTGAGCTCTGGAAAATTTTCATCGGATCTCACATCTTCCACTTCTAAGATCACCATTGTCCAATGCTTTGTTAATCTTAGCAACTTGTGCATCGTCTTTTGCAAGAGCTTCTTTAAACTGAGCTCCCGTTACTCGAGAGAGAAGACGAGAACGGAGAACTTCTATTCTATTTTTCCTATTTGAGTCGGCAAAATTTAAAAGTTATACAATGTTTTACTTTAGTTTACTTAGTTTATTTACACTTTAACCCCTTTTCTCTTATTGGGTTGTTTAGTATTTTATTTTGTTATGGCTATTGGGTTGTTCAAATTGGATTGATTTGCACTTTGTGGATTAATTTTTTGGGTGAGTGGTCATTAATTTTGGACCGGTGTTTACTCATATTTAGAATGGGACTTGGGTGTTCATCCATATTTTTCTTGGGTGTTCAAAAGAGGACTAACTTAAAATTTTGGACATGCATTCTAGGTGAAATTTTTTTCCTGGGGTTGTCAACTGACCATTCTGAACAACAAGTAGAGCCGCCAGTGTGCAGAAACGAATTCTTAAAAGGACAAATAGTCAAATACCTTTGAGCGTATCATCCTCGATTCCTCGTTACCAGTAAATAATCCACTGTCAACCACCGTCCACTGACATGCCTAAAAACTTACCCATCCGGACACTGGGTCACTGAATACTCTTTACTGGGACACTCCCGTTTTTAATCTTCGTTCTCACGAATATTAGTAGTTTGAAATATTTTTAGAAACACACATTATATAACTTAAGACAAACAAACGTCTTGTTTTTAGACTTACGGTTTTTATATTATTGCTACTATCCTTTTTTTTAAAAATGAATTGATATACATAATTCTTAGTCATTAAACAAAGAATAATTTATGTAACTAACTCATACAAAATGCAAAATTCGGAAAAACTAAATTAATATTTTCTCTCGACATGAGTAAGCCAAAGACTATAAAATTATGACCGTAAGTATAAAAAATTCATTGAAGACAAATAAAATAAAATAAAATAAATACTTTTTTTTTTGTTCGGTTTACTTTTTTTTTTTCCAGCCTCTACTCATATTTTTAAACTTTTTAGATTTCTCTCATCAGAACGAATGGTTAATTCTAAATTATTTTATGAGAAGTTAAACAAAAAAAACAATAATACTAACTAATTGCTGAAAAAAATTATCTATACTGAACATGACACATGGCCTGGTTCATAAGGTGGTGTCCAACCTTACCCTACCCCGCTCGTTCGGGTCGGGTTTTGTCAAAATTATGGGTATCGGAGCTAGTTCGGGGATACATATAAAAAACCAGATCAAGTACGGATAGGGTTTGGATTGATGTTAGAACATCCCCAATGAACCACATAAAGTCACTCATTACGAGGTTGGTTAAAAATTTAGTTAGTGAATGTGTAAAAATTGACTCCAGTAGACTAGACAAAAGAGCCAGAGAGGTCTGGGATCTCTCCTCCCTTGTCCCTAATGCTTCAAAGGATTGGAAACGGTTGAAATTCTGTGATTGGTGGACTACACTCTCCCATTTCCCTGCAGCAAAGGGGGGCGATTTATTAGCTTTTGTTTCTATGATTTGCTGGTTCTTATGGAAGGGTCGGAACATCGCCCATTTTAATCAGCAAAGTTGGTCTGCACGGGAGATTCTTGATAAAGCCTCTGCTGCGTGGGAAGAATTCAAGGTTAGTGTTGATTCGGTTAGGTCTGCTCGGGTTCATCAAGCTACCCAACCCCAGATTTCACGTTGGCAGCCTCCCCCTTTTGGTGTGATTAAGATCAATGTAGATGGCGCCTTAGATTTGCAGAATGGGATAGGGGGAGTTGGACTTGCTGCACGTGACTTAAACGGTGCCATTATTGGAGCTGCCATGACATCTTTCAAAGGATCTTTCTCATCCCGGGTTGTGGAAGCGATGAGTTTTCGGCATGCATTGATGATTGCACGGACTTGGAATTTATCCCAGATTATAGTGGAAGGTGATGCTAAGCAAGTGGTACAAGCTCTGGAGGGAACTACAGTATTTAGTGATTGTGACTCGATTATCTTAGACTGTATCCAGCTTGCCACCGTTTTTACCTCTTGTCGTTTTTCTCATGTTAAACGTGGTTGTAACAGGGTAGCCCATTCAGTGGCTAAGCACTCCTTGTTAGATGCTAGCATGATTACCTGGAGGGACAATTTTCCCCTGTGGTTGTCTGCTATAGCACTAGATGATGTCCAGGCCTCCGGGCCCTCTACTTTGCAGTAATAAAATCTTCTTTCTTCTTGGCAAAAAAAAAAGACTAGACAAATTACTCCATAAATTTGGACACCACCTTATGCACTCATTAAATTTTGTGGGCCCAACATAAGAAAACTATTTTCGGTTTTTCCTAGGAATAAATTGGTGGTCAAAAATTGAAAAATGATTATTTTTTGTGACATAATAAAATTTAGTTAGTCCATTGGAATGATCACTAACTCAATAAACTAATTAATGCCTACTTATTAATCCATAAGTGGATTTCATTTTTATTATTTAGCCATTACTATCCCATTGGAGATGCCCTTACACAGCCCCTTTACCTCCCCCTTGCCATTCTTAGTAGGAATGACAATGCAACGAGGCGGGTTTTGCCATACCCTACCTCCACCCTGCCTCCACCCCTAAAATCTATCCCTATCCCTGCCCCCGCCCCAAACCGATCGGTTAATAGATGGATACTCCCTGCTCCACCACCATTGGCGGGTTTTGCCATACCCTGCCTCCACCCCTACAATCTATCCCCATCCTTGCCCCTGCCCCCGCCCCCAAACCGACCGGTTAATGGATGGAACTCCCTGCTCCACCACCATTGGGTAACGGGTTTACCTGCCTCGCCCCCTATTTTTACATATTAAAAATTGTGTTTTTTTATTCCAAAATTAGTGAACACCAATAATAAAGGTTCACAAAATAGCAATTATTATAACTTAGCCAACATCTATTATGTATTATGTATAAGAAAAACGAAAAATAATAGATATGTAATGTGAGATTCTAATTGTAAGGATTAAAAGATAAAAATAAACATAAAATTTTATGCAAAAACAAAAAATTCTGGCCGGATTCGGGGAGGGGTGATGTCTCCCCTAACCCTACCCTAACTCTGTCAGGTTTTTTCAATTCTTCCCCCGCCCAACCCTATACCCAATCAATAAATATTTGACCCTCACGGAGCGTGGCGAAGCGTGTTTGGGGGAATCAGGTGCCCTATGGTAAGCCAAACTCACTACAGGGTATAGTGAGGAACGACAATAATTCGATTCGGCAATCAATGGTTCATATTTAAAAGAGGTAATTAAATATCCATCCGATTTTTGGGTGGAAATTAGATTTCCATCCCCCATTATTTATGGAAATATGTTTTCATCCTCTCGTAATGTGATTTACCCTTATTACCCTTCCTATATATATATATATATATATATACACTCCTTATCTAGTCCGGGAGTCCCGGATCCGGGACTCCACCTTCCCGATATTTTTTTGACGATCCGAGCCGTCCAATGTGTTCAAAAGGTGTTTTCCAAGGCCCATGCGGGAAATCTTCAAAAAAAAATACCGGGAAGGGCTTGATCCAAGCGGTTTTCGCAAAACTGTAAATATGCAGTTTTTTGCGAAAAACCGCTTGGATCAAGCCCTTCCCGGTATTTTTTTTTGAAGATTTCCCGCGTGGGCCTTGGAAAACACCTTTTGAACACATTGGACGGCTCGGATTTCCCAAAAACAATTGGGAAAAGCATCAAAACGCTTCGGTCCGGGAAATCCGGGATCCTTGACAGGATCGCCGGTGTATATATATATATATATATATATATATATATATATATTAGAGGATGAAAAATACAAAATGAAAGTAATTTTTGAAATTCAAAAGAGGGATGAATATTGTTTCAACTAATCAGATGAAGTTCAAAAAGGGGATGAAGTTTACCGAATTATTAGGGATATTTGAAAAAGAAGGGTAGTGCCTGTGGTGGAATATTGGTTACCCCTTGTTTCGGTGTTGATGGGGAAGTGGTTACCCCATGTTAGCAGTTTCATTACAATGAACATGGTAAAACTAAACAATTTGGAAAAATGAATCATGGTCAAATAAATTTTGGAAATTTTTTCCCAATATTTATGGAAAATTGACTCAACCGGTTAGCTTTGTTTAACTATCCCAATTATGGTAAAATGTTTCAGACTAGCTTTGTTTACCATGATTACTCGATTTTACCATATTTTATGTTTTGTATTTGATTTTTACCATGATTAATTGAATCATGGTAAAAACAATATCAGCCACATTATCTCGAGCTTGTCCATATTCTAATCACTATTCATTAGTAAATATAAACTTATGGCACGTTTACAATTATTTCCCTGACAAAATTTGAGAATTTCTCATGCTTACTTTTAGTCATTTATGATTTTTTTTTCAAGTTTGAATATATGCTCACAACATCTTCAATGATCATGGTATAAATTTTTAAACATCACATTGTTTATGGTAAAATTAACTTGTAAACATGGTAATAACGGTTGAATAAACAACTCAAATCATGGTAAAAAAAGCCATTTACATAATCCAAATGTCATGGTAAAATCGAATAAAGAAGAGAAATCATGGAAATATAGAATACTTTTAGAACTCAAATCGTAAAAATACAAAAACATATGAAAGTGTTTATGGTAAAAACAACCAATAGAACTCAAATCATGGTAAAAATCCTAAAACATATAACAGTGTTTATGGTTATGGTAAAAACAACCAATAGAACAATGTTTATGGTAAAAACAAACAATAGAACTCAAATCATGGTAAAGATTCATTACAATTGTGGAAGAATGGAGACCATCACTTTTGAATGATCTCTCACTTAAACTTCTCTCCATCAGATCCATAGCACTTTAACATTCGATGACGGCCACAATTTCTTTGCAAACAACATCCGTGTATACCTACAACTCAAGTCCCCCGGCAACATCGAAGCCCGATTAATTACACACAAAAAACATTGGAACCTGATTAAAAAAAAAACCCACAACTTTATGTTTCTTGTTTCCATTTTTTTGATTCTCAACCCGATTTCAGATTGTCGAGGTGCGAAGCTTCGAGGAGGCGTTGCCAGAGAGAGGGAGAGAGAGAGACGAATCTGTCATCCTCCCCAAAGTTGAAGGCGGACGATGGCTGATTGTGGTGGCGGCGGTGTCCTTCCATCGCCGTCGCACCTCGGGTTACCATCTCGATGCAGAGATAGAGAATTAATTGTTTCTATTTTTTGGATCTGGAAATGGATGGTTTTCAATCCTTTTATTTACCAATATAGGAAGTGTAAATTTAGGGATTGGGTTATTAAAAGGGATGAAGATAATGGCATGAAAAGGGATGAAGATAATGGCGTGAATTAAGGGATTGGGTTTTATCCCCAATTCCGTTAATTGCAATCCAGGACCTCTTAAATTTGAAATTGGTCCTGTCTTCCTCCTACTATTAGCAACATTTAATTTAGTCCTCAAACCGATTTTCTGTTAAAGGGCAATTTAGGGTTTATTTGAATCTCGGGATGGAAACATAATTCCTAAAAACGCTCAGGATGATTTTCTAATTCTAAGTGAGTAAAAAGATGATTATTTAAGTGCCCCTATTTAAAATAAACTCTTCCATGTATTTCACTACACCCTTTAGCGAGTGCTCTCACTACAGGCCCCCGGTTCCGTATTCGGGACGGGTTAAATTGTCAGCATCCTCATCAGGGGAGGCAAATTCCCCTGATGGCTAAGTTGTTGAGTGAAAGAGGAAAAAATCCTCTAAAATCAGACTCAACAATTTTTTTGTAAATCTGCAAAAGTTATAACTTTGCTACAGTAACTCGGTAAATCCTTTGAGGCACTATTCACAGGTTAAAACAATTCTCTCTCCTGACTTCCTGAATAAAGAGTCTGATTTTGTGAGTTTTTTAAAAAGTGACTTGTTAATTTATAAAAGATATTTTTGATGTTAGATTTGACCCAATTTTTATTGAGCCTGACGAGATACTCTAATGGAGTAGTTAGCTAGTCTCTCCGTCCCATTTTCTTGGTCTTTCCATGCGAGAACACGTGAGCAAACAAACAGCAAACCTCCGCTAAACTTGCCTCAACCCTATCTAAATTTAGCCCAAACCTCCGCCCTCCCTCTCCTCCGGATCGCGTAGAGAGAGAAAAAAAAATTCACAATCTTCCAATGATCCGCTCAGAACGGAGCTAGAGAGAGAGAACATCATCATCATTATCATAGATCTGGTAAATTTTTGAATATTTTTGAAGCATTGCTGCTGAATTTTTGATGTCTCGAAAACCAAACTATGAATTTCAAGAATGGTGGAACAAGCAGCGGGAAAACCACGGCAGTCACCACGACCTCTTCTTACCGGAAACCACCACCAACGACCCTAGCTTTTTAACCGTTGAGATCCGCACCCCCACCGCCGATTTAACGGTCGGCAAGGACCGATCACGCAGCGCTCGACAAATCTCCTGGCTTTGCCTCCTACGCTTCCAACAAATCAAAAACTCCGTCGCTTACTTAACCAATGGCTTCTTATCCTTGCTCAAAACCGCCCGCCGCCGCATCGCATCGCCCTCGCGGCGGCGGTCGGAGTCGAAAATGTACCGAGCGATCAAGGCGTTTTTGGTAATATTAGTGGTTCTGTTAGTTTTCGAGCTCGTAGCGTACTTTAAAGGCTGGCATTTTAGTCCGCCAAAAGTTCGGTCGGATTATGTGGAGATTGTTTACGCGGAGTGGATTGAGATTAGGGCGAGGTATTTGGCGCCGGCGCTGCAGAGTTTGACGAACGTGTGTGTTTTTCTGTTCTTGGTTCAGTCTGTGGATCGGGTTGTATTGGTGCTTGGTTGTGTTTGGATTAAATTAAGGAGGTTGAAGCCGGTCGCGGTAATGGAGTATCCGGCGGATACGGATGATGTGAAAGTGGAGGATTATCCAATGGTGTTGGTGCAGATTCCTATGTGCAATGAAAGGGAGGTAAGAAGATGTAGGTTCCGAATTCCTACTGCGCAAAACTTGTTTCATTGCTGTTGTGTAAGCTTAGCCTATAGTTATCTTAGAGCCCTTTTTCAGAATTTTACTGAAGTTTAAATACAAGTTTCAAGTGGTATAACTCATTCCAATGGACGAACTCAAATTTGTACAGCATTGTCATGTGCCAACTTTGTGAGCGTCTCCCACCCTTAAAACATCTCTAGCCCTTACTGACTTACTCAAATTTGAGAATAAGTTTGGGTAAAGCTTCATTTGGTAGGAACGAGCCCAATTAGAAACTCAAACTTACACACAAAGTCGAGTAAATGCTTCATTGAAGGCATATTGGTAAATTGTGAACAGCAAAACAAGCCTTCGAAAAATTTGTGTTTTCGTTCATTTGGTTAGAAATTTGACTAAAACTCGGTCTGGTATGAGTTTCAAAGACTGGAGTGAGTTTACATGGCTTTTACTCGGAATTTGGTTCTTAGTCAATCAATTAAAAGAGAAAGGGTTGAAGATGCTCTTAAGTAGAAATAAATGGTAGAGATAGTAAATTTAGATAGAATGCGACAAGTGTCATGTTTGCGTTGGTTAGGATTTGAGTAAATAGAAAGGGTCTCCCTTGAGTTGGGTATGAGTTCGAGTGAAAGTTCATTTTGGCATGTTGTTTTGAGCAATGACTGCAGATGAATTGAAGTGATTTTTACTCAAATTTTGAGTGAGTCAAGAATAGGTTAAAGGCTGGAGATGCTCTTAGTCACATTAAGTAAATGTTGCTTCAAATTTTGAAACTTCTTGTTCTTAGTTTGTTTTGATTAAATTCCTTTGCCAATATGCGAACTTTTGATCATTGCAAGTTTGGAAAATCTTTAGTTCAGTTGTGATCCAATGTCGTAGTCATTTATTGTGAGCCTATTTGCTAGATCACTAGAGATATCCAAAAAATGTGGAATTACTAGGACCACTGTGCCCAAGTCGGGGATTTTCCAATAAGAATGCATGCTTTAATGTTGTACTACTTTTATTTCCGCAATGTTAAGCCCTTGGCTACTCAATTTGCTTGGAGTGGATGTATCTAGGCTTCTATTATAACATTTCAAACGTGGTTATATATGTAGCCAGCTGTTTTCTTATTGGGACAATCCCTTCTTGGAATTGGATTGAAAACAGTGAGTTGGTTTGCATTTATTCTTCACTCACGACACTTTTAAGGGCATCCCTCTTTATTGTAACCTTGTTTCATGATTCAACATCCACAATAGGTGTGCCATGTTCATCTCTATGCAACAAAGAGAGAGCATTCACCAAATGTGTTGAATTTTAATTGTCAACTGATTGATTTTCTATAAAGTGAAAAAACTATGTCCACCTTTAATGATAAGCATTCTCTATTATGGCAATGGCCCAATGGTGATTTAAGCAACTAGGCAATAAAAATAAGCAAAAAGCTTATGCCCTTAATTAAGTGAACAAGGTAAAGGAATAAAAGAAGCATTGTGCATATTTTTCACGCATTGGATATTTTTCTTATGTGTCTATCCGTGATTATGAACGTGTAGAAGTATTAGCATATAAGAACAGACCGGCTGTTGTCCAAAACCGGGTTGGTTTGTGGCAGTGTGATTGCTTTTTGCGCCTTTATTGGAATGTCAGGACTATGGCCAATCTATATGTGTTGCTTTGTAGAGGAACTACACCAGAGAGCGGAATTAGTTGTGTTACTTGTGTCTAATAAAATCCAGTCTTGGACCCATCCAGAATGTTCATCAATGACTTGACCATGTTTCATGTATCATTCTTGTCTTTCAACCGTCCTGTAGTGTGCTAGCATTGTGGTTTGGAATTTTTTCTTATTTGAAAATAAAAATAAAATATCATCCTGTAGTGTTTCTTTCTCTCTGTGGGCAGCTTTCATTTCTCACTATACTGATATGAATTTCTTTTCCAAGAATATAAATAGATTTGTTGTGTTGGCCTGCAGGTATACCAACAATCAATTGCATCAGTGTGTGTTCAGGACTGGCCAAGGGAGAGAATGCTTGTACAAGTTTTGGATGATTCTGATGACTTGGATGTTCAAGACCTCATCAAAGCAGAAGTGCAGAAATGGCAACAAAGGGGTGTGCGTATACTATATAGACATCGTCTTATCCGGACGGGCTATAAGGCAGGAAATCTTAAATCTGCAATGAGTTGTGATTATGTCAAAGATTATGAGTTTGTGGCAATCTTTGATGCTGATTTTCAACCATCACCTGATTTCTTGAAGAAGACTGTTCCGTATTTCAAGGTAAATTTACCAATTAATGGAGAGATCTGGGGGTTCTGTGGTCTGGAGCAGGTTTTTACAAACAAGATTTTGGCAGAAATGCTCGTAATTCCACGAATACACTCTTTGTTACTACAGAAGTCATGAGTCAGTTTATGAGGTGGACATCAACATAATAACAGAGTAGTTGCTTATCAGGTTGTTCAGTCCATCCCGGGACTAAGTTTGATAAAGACCCGCTAAGCTGGTTTATGCTTTTATCAAATGTCATTTGCAAGACACTATGAAGTTTGTGTTATTTGTGATCCAAACAGATATTCTTGCTATCCTGATCATTCAAATGTCTTTTATTTCAAGGGTTGAACTTAATTTTGACCCTGATAACATGGTGATTTCCTTGATCCTTCAAAAATTATGCAATAGCCACAACTAGCGTCCAACTTCAAACAGTTGATGATTCCGAATTTTATATTTCATGGAAGCTAAGTTAATAGGAAACTCTATTTTTACTCCTCACCCTTGTTTCCACACTGATTTTCTATCCCTTGAATGTGTCTTTTATGATGTAGGTTGTGTACTGGCCATATAACTGTGTATTTTCCTGGACTCTATCTTATGATTTTCTTCAACTACTTTAACCTTTCGTGGATTTCTCCATATACAAAAACATTGCATAGAGTTTGTTCACTTGCTTACGCTGATTCGAAACCTTGGATCTTCAAGTTCTAGATGAGGAATTTACTAGT
This sequence comes from Vaccinium myrtillus, assembly GCA_016920895.1. Classification (NCBI taxonomy): domain Eukaryota; kingdom Viridiplantae; phylum Streptophyta; class Magnoliopsida; order Ericales; family Ericaceae; genus Vaccinium; species Vaccinium myrtillus. Next base: position 29,855,845 of record CM029281.1, read on the forward strand.
AGTCTCGTGTTTCTAAATTGGTTTATGTATTTTTTTTAAGGGAAATGATGATCTAGCATTGGTCCAAGCAAGGTGGGCCTTCGTCAACAGGGATGAGAACTTGCTTACAAGATTACAGTATATAAATTTATCATTCCACTTTGAGGTTGAACAACAAGTCAATGGAGTGTTCATAAACTTTTTTGGTTTTAATGGAACTGCTGGTGTATGGAGAATAAAGGCTCTTGAGGATTGTGGTGGCTGGTTGGAACGAACAACAGTTGAGGACATGGATATTGCTGTTCGTGCTCACCTTTGTGGATGGAAGTTTATATATCTGAATGATGTTCAGGTTTGTTACATATTAACATTTCGATAGTTTCTTCACTACAGATTGGATGATATTCTGGTGTTTTCCGCTATGCAGTGCCTTTGTGAACTGCCGGAGTCCTATGAAGCATACAAGAAGCAGCAATACCGCTGGCATTCAGGTCCAATGCAACTGTTCCGCTTGTGTTTCATGGATATTATCCATTCAAAGGTTTGAAAATTTTATCTGAAAATTATGTTTTCCATAAATCTCATTAAAGTTATTAGCAAGTATAATGATACTTCTTGCAATCTTCCTGCGTAGAAAACCTCAAGTACTTTTGAATTCCCGAAGAGTGCACAAACAAGTTCAATTATAGAATCTCAAAGAGCTCCTAAAAATAAGCAACCAATTGCTTGTAACATTATATGCATCTTGTAATTTTGTTTCAGCTGCTAAATGTTTGACTTCATGTAACATTTCAGGTGAGTTGGGCCAAGAAAGCAAATATGATATTTCTATTCTTCCTCCTTCGGAAGCTAATCCTGCCTTTCTATTCATTCACTCTCTTCTGCATCATTCTTCCTCTGAGCATGTTCCTTCCAGAAGCCACATTACCCGCTTGGGTAGTTATGTATGTTCCCGGAATCATGTCGGTCTTAAATATCCTTCCCGCGCCACGGTCATTCCCATTTATCGTTCCCTTCCTCCTATTTGAAAACACAATGTCTGTGACAAAATTCAACGCCATGATATCCGGACTATTTAAATTCGGAAGCACTTACGAGTGGATAGTCACCAAGAAATTAGGCCGATCTTCAGAAGCAGACCTTATCTCCATCATGGAAAATGAGTCCGCAAATCTATCGGAAAATCCCAGTCATAAAAGATCCTCATCAGAATCAGGCATTTCCGAGCTTACTAAGTTAGAGATGAATAGGAAATCTGGAAAGAATAGAAGAAATCTTCTGTACAGGAAGGAACTTGCTCTCGCGTTTATTTTGTTGAGTGCATCGGTAAGAAGCTTGTTGTCTGCTCAGGGGATTCACTTCTACTTCCTATTGTTTCAAGGGGTCACTTTCCTAGTTGTCGGACTCGATTTGATAGGGGAGCAGGTGAGTTAATTTTTTTCCCAGTTATTTCTTCTAGGATTTCACACGAAATGAAATACCACATTGACCGGTTATCGATTCATTTGCTCGAGGAATGTGGATGATCGTATATTTGTATGTGTAGTCTATTTATGCTCTTTCGGGAAAGAATTACCGTATCCTATGTCGGTGCCAAATCGCGTAAACTCGGAATTGATGTAAAATTAGACCTAAATTGGGGAGGAAGTAGCAGTATTCTTCTGTTAGGGCCTGTTTTTTCTATTGTAGCGGCACTGTATTCATTTATCTACCTAGTATGGAGCAGGCATTTTTAGATTTTTCAAATTGGGTCATTCTTTAATTTTGTTCCCAAACAACAGGTTATGTAAGGTTACATGTATTTTCATTGGATTAGTGTTGGAAATTATTTGTTTTTTAATGTAGGAAATTGTTTTAATTAGCGTTTTATTGCTACTATTGGCTCCAGTGCATCTGATGAGAAGTCTTCACTCGTATATCCCACCATCTTAATTACTTGAAATAATAATAGTTTAAAAGAAATGGATTTGTGTTGGATTTAGATGCAAAATTGCAAATTAAATCCTTTCTCCCTATATTTGAAGAAGACTAGTTTCAAACAAATTAATGAGTTGTTACCTCAAACATTAATAACTAAATGTAGCCTTTCATCCTATGGAGCTTCTTCATATACAAGTCTACCTATATTCCTTCAAAAACATATCTCCCAGTAAAATTCAACAAGCAAAGAGAAATAAATATGAACCGTTAAGGGGGAAGGCCTGCTTTTAACGGGACCAGGGATGAAATCTAATCGAGGTGTGTGTAAGTAGTTGCCTTCTTCTTTCTTCCAATATCAACACTATGACGCTGAACATAACACTGCTTAAATGGAGCAGCACTGCACAGTAAGGACCCGACCATAAAGACTTACCGACTCCTACCTCAACCTATATCCACCGATATCAACTAGGAAGAAGGGAGCATGCTGTGTACCAAATGCGTTGTATTGTGCAGCACATCATCTAAGCTATTAAAACGTGTTTATAATGATCCGGATTTGTAGACGCTTTTTTATCGGTGAAAATTAATTTTTACCGGTAAATAAGCTTCAACAAATCTGAACCATTGATTTCCGAGATGGACAGCTGAAAAGGGCACTACATAGTGCACAGCAAGGACCCAGGTTCATGGATTGTATGCCTTAAATATTTTTCAACATTGTAAAGTATATCTCGAATGGGCTCACAAAATATAAAATTACGCACTTACAAACAGATCAGAACTTCACAATAGCCTCTCCTGCCCGATTAATGATCAGTAGGAAAGCCACTACAAGTATAACAATCGTTTTACAAGCCTCCAACCGCACAAATCTTGCTTGGTGGTTTGCCTTTCCACAGCTTGCATAAGGCACAACACATACCAAGTGCACTCTTCCGGAAGCATATTCATGCAAACAAGAATATCGAGTGCCTGTAAACAAGGACATCACTGCTTATTTATCAATGTAGGCTTCACATGAATCGATAGGACGTTGAGAGCTAAACAGTCAATTTGCACAACCAATTAACGAAACCGTAACCCAAACTTTTCAAATGTAGTAGTTCATCAATTCTCATTTAACAGTCTGAGGTCTTCTTACAAGCCAGCACACATCCCTATTAGAGAAATGCATTACAAGCTCTATTTTCTGCCGGACACCAACTAGTTCTATGAAAAAAGGAGAAAAAACAAAAGAGAGTAGAAAACACCACAGAACCAGAGTGTTCTACATCATATCTCCTCATGTAGCAGTCCGTTTCAATCTCCATTTATGCTTTGCTGTCAATGGTCAAGGGTTCTGCTTCCTTGGTAGCTCCTTTCTGCCGATGAGAAACACAGCAATCAGAACACGAGTACACGACTACTTATGATTCAAAATTTACACCCATTTTTGTGATCCGTATATCATATTTATGTAACACTAGGACTTACATTAGTATCAACGGGCTCCAACTTATTCAGCTTGGCAAACATGTTGCCGTAAAACTTCGCCTCCTTTTTATTGAATTCCCTCATCTTCTCCTTCAATGTTTTGTATTCCAGTTTCACATCCCTGATCAAAAGCAAAAAAATAATAATAATAAATTCAAAAAAACCACTTCCAAACCGAATGTCACAGAAGATACGAAAACCGAAGGGTGCATAACCGAGTGACAAACCTGTTGTCAGGGTCAATTTCAAGGGCTTTCTTGATATCAAACTCAGCCAAATCCAGATCGGCTAAGTTGATATAGGCTTGAGCCCTCCTATAAAGTGCCTTGACATTCTTACTCTCGAGTTCTAACACCTGCAAATAATATCCCTCGTCAACTCAGCAGAGCTATAGTGGTAAGAGAAAACTAGAAAAGATGAACTCTCTGTTTTTTCCCTTCACATCACGTATGTGACTTGCCTTTGTACACAGTTTCTCTGCCTGCTTGTATTCCTTTAACTTAAGTTTACAAGCAGCATTGTTGAGATTGCAAGTAACCTTCAATGCTTTGGCCGCCTTCTTTTCCTCCTCACCAAAGGAAGTATCGTACTCGATGTACTTCACAGCCTGCACCCAAATGGAAGTTCAGTATGACACTGAGAAGAAGAAAACAGTTGAGACAATTTTCAGGTCATGTAATCTCATTTCTCTGTTCACCTTCTCATATCTCTTCGAGGCTCTAGTGTATTTACCCGCCTTGAACAGTGCGTTCCCTTCTTCCTTCTTTTTGCCAGCAGCCTCAATTTTCTCCTCAGTGTTCATATCCCAAGATTCCTTCTCCTGAATGCCAACAAAATAAGAATTGAGTACTATAAAAAAAATGGTCTCCAAACAATGAACCACACTGTGAACACAAACCTGAAGGCAAAGCAAATCAACTAACCTTGTCGAAGGAGACAAGCTCAACTTCATAGTAAAGAGTAGAGTTCGGAGGAACCACAGCTAGTTCCTGCTTGGACTCGGTGGATCCAAAGCCATATTCTGGTGCAATGATCACCAATGCTACCTCTCCCTTCTTCATTTTCATCACAGCTTTGTCAAGCCCCTCAATGACTTGCTCTGCTCAGATAAGGAAAACTCTCAAATCCATTTTTCTAAAGAAAATACAAATGCACCAAACTCAAAATCAAGGGTCAGATAAGTGACACTACCTTCATCTGTTTTGAACTCGAACAACTCTTCCTCATTGTCATGACCCTTCTTAAGGAAGATAGTACCATTGTGCAACTTACCAGTTATTTTCACTGCAAAATGCACGCAATGAATACATGGTCACACAACAGGTAAAAACACAATTTCAATTTTGAGGATCCCAATATAAATTAAGCACAATGAGACTAACATTTGACGATAGCTCCCTCATTTGGACGCTCATATCCTTCTCCTTCCTTCAGTGTCTTCTTAAGAACCTTCTTATCATCTGTGACTTCAGTCACAGTTTTCCATGACACCAACTCAAGAGTTATTTGCAGCGTGGCATTTGGTGGGACTGCACCTTCCTCACCAGATGCTGGCTTGCCATTCTCACCAAACCCATCTGCAACCAAATGAAAGGTGTTACTATAAGAGAGTCCATAACTAAAAAAACTACTTCAAAAGCTGAAATCAATCAAAAATTTACAAACGGGGTAGAACATACATTGTGGTCTCACTGTTAGAAGAACCTTTTCTCCTTTCTTCATAGTCTTTACAGCTTTAGCAAGAGCAGGGCAGAAGGATCCTGTTCACAACTAGTAGTACTTCAGAAAAAACCCATGCATAATGCCAAATTTTAATCAATGAACAATATAATTAGTAAAAACTGTCGTGAAATCTTTACCGTCTCTAACAGTGAACTCAACCCCATCTGATTTTGCTACCACGGTCCCATCGTCAAGCTTAGCTTCAAACTTAACTGCAATCAAATGCCAGGGCACAGAGATGAATATTTCAGTGCAAGTTTTACTAATGAAACTAAAAATAGAATCTCTAACAACTTTTGAGGATTTAGTATCTTACCAAAAACTTCATCGAGATCCTTGGGATTCTCCCACTTCTCTCCTTCAGTAAGTATCTTCTTGAATATACCACCATCCTTGCAGATGTCTTTCACACTGACCCAGGATAGCAATTCTACATCAAACTGGAGAGTTGCATTTGGAGGAATGGTTGGGGATGAGCCAGATTCACCGTATGCAAGCTCTGGTGGAATAGTGAAAATGGCATTTTCTCCTTTCTTCATTGTTTTAATACCCAGATCCCATCCCTTAATAACTTGCCCTGTCATAACAAAACATTAAGTCACAAGATGATTCTAATCCAATACCGGAGCAAGAAACTTGACATTAGTCATTAGATCGTGTCATATTTCAACCTCTCAGAGGTTGCAAAGTGAGAGAGAAGTAGCTGGTAACAAAAAGCATTACTAATCTGGCTAGTAACTCCTAGTAGTCTTTCCAAGGTTATTAACATGCTCAGAGAGTACAAAGGCATACGTTGCAATGTCTTCCCCAAAGTTGTCAATGCAGACTAGCGGAGAGACTCAGCACCCTCCATAAGAGCATCTCTAGTGCACTACCTAAAAGAGTTCCCTAAAGTGCCCTAACTAGTTTGCTAAGAAAAACTCAAACAATGGTCTCTAGTGCACAAAAATTAACTCCCTAAAATCCTAGGTGGCACCCCTCATTACCTAAAATGCCCTAAGTGACTACCTAAATTTGAGGAGAGACTTAAGGAGAGAGAGAGAGAGAGAGACAGAGAGAGAGAGAGAGAGAAGGGAAGGAGAGGAGAATTTTGTGGGACCACTTGGAACCCCTCACCACTTAAATGGGTCCCACTCTAAAAGATAATAAACAATTTAAGAAGCCCCATTAAAATGCATTTCTCCTTAGCTAGCTAGCTAAGTTCTTAGCACACAAAATAGGGTCCCACATGTGCTTAGGTGTACACTTTAGCAAACATTTTTTAGGTAGTGCACTAGAGATGCTCAAATGTACATTTACCGCTGTACTATCCACCTGGAAAATATTTCCTTTCATTTCACACACTGAATTTCTAGGTCAACAGGATCTGCCCCCTCATACCCATGAGGTATAATTTTCAAATCACTTCCCCAGCCCCCCAATCCCCACATTTCTAGTTTCTGTTTCCTCTTACTGAAGCAATGCTTCACATTCCATTCAATTTCAATTTCAACCTCAAACAATAACTATTGTGTTCTCTTTCCCTTTTAGAACTAATAGAAGTCTTCAATGCATATTCGTTACTGTTGAAATCAACCAAACTGCTAATATATCGAAGACAATAACTCTTGTGTTCTAGTTCCCTTTCAGAACTAACACAAGTCTTCAATGCATATTCGTCACTGTTGAAATAACCAAACTGCTAATATGTCAGAAGACAAGTTTACCTACCTAGCAGTCAAACACGTACATACTAGTAATAAGTAGTACTCCCCGGCATTAAATACCCCTATAACCATTTGCAGAACAAGGGAATTGCATTAATATTGCTTTCCAAGTCTTCTAATGACACTACCAAATCTGCCATTGCTGCTTGTATCAAACTTCCGTCTATTTTTCTCTAACAAGTTTCCCTACTTTCCCATCACAATTTGCATCATATGACGAAACATGAAAAATCCTAGATAGAAATCTAATAAATTTATCATCCTACCCTCCTTTCTTGAATTGAGTCGACGAGTTCAATTTGTTTCAAAGGGCATTCGTAAAAACTTCAACTTTGCAGAGTGTAGTGATTACAAGCAAATTGGGACGGAGGGATTAATATAACATGGAGGACTTTTAAAAAGCCTATTGTGTAACTTTAGAATACCTTCAAATTTATAATCCGTTAAGTACAACGATTACACAGTGCAACATAAACACACACAACCACACGCACATCAGAACAATCAATTGTTGACGATCATATAACCAACCCTTACCTTGACCAAGAGTGAACTTGAACGGAGTCCCCCTATCCCGACTCGAATCAAACTGAGTCCCATCAAGCAACGTCCCCGTGTAATGAACTGCAATCCAATCCAATCCAAACCATTCCAAAATCAACACGCACCAAACAAAAACACCAAACAAAGAGAACGTAAACAAAATCAAAGTGGTTAATTAATTGATGAATGATTTAATACTGCAATACCTTCGACTTCATCGCCATTATCAGGAGTATCCCACCCTTGACCTTCCTTAACAAGCTTCTTCTTCAACCCGTCCTTCCCGATCTCCTTCTCTTCCCCTACCTTCTGGATCGGACTCTCATCCGGCATATTAAAGTCCTCGTTCATCCCGTCCATCGCCGGCATATCAAAATCATCATCCATCTCAACTCAAAATCTAGAGAGACAAAAACCGCACAGAATCACGAGATATGGGTTTTAGAGAGAGAGAAGCTTTCGAATGCTATGGAGTTTGTTACGGATAGGTGAGAGAGAGAGAGGAAGGAGGGGGAATTTATGGTGAGAGAATGAGGGTTTGCGGGGGGTTCTAGAGGGTTCGGAAATGGTAAAAGAGGGTTTAGAGCGAGAAGAAAGAGTGACGCTGTGACGGGTGGATTAGAGGGTCAGGATTGCTCCAGAGAAATCTAATCACGTGGATGGGTTATTTTAATTTTGGTTAATTTTTGGGTTAATATTTGTGATTTTGGTTAATTTGATTATTATGGGATTAATTGACGGTGATTAGAGCTTGATCGGTGCAGATCGCGACAAACCCTAGGGATTAATCTAACGGTGATTAAGGGTTGTTTGGACACGGGTAGTTTCGAGAACGTGATATCCCCCTTTTTGGATAAGGATAAGGATTTTGTCAAATTCCTCTATCAATTTATAGCATTTTTTAGTTAGTAGTACTTCATAAGTACAATTTCTTGGAGCAAGGGGTCCCTGTAGTGTAGAAAATGCACTACACGATGTAGTGCACGTCATCTAGCCGTTGATTTCGACAATGGATGGCTCGAATTTAATCCAAACAGTCAACGGTCGGATTTAATTCATTGCTTGGATTAAATTCGAGCCGTTCATTGTCGAAATGAATGACCGGATGGTGCACTACACGGTGCAGTGCATTTTGTGCATTGCACCATCCCCGAACCCCAATTTCTTGAGGCTTTGTTTGGGAGAAGAAGAAAAGAAGAGAAAATGTTTTTTTTTTTTTTTGAATTAAGCCAAAATTAATCTAATAATCCAAACAATTTTTACTCTATTAAAAAAAATTAGTTTTGACTATAATTTTATAGTTTTTAGATTTGTCTCATCGAGACAAACCAATAATCCACGAAAACTTGATGTAAAACTAACATTTGCGAATTTTTTTAAAATAAAGATAAAACGAATAAACCAAAAAAACTGGTTTAAGTTTTTCACCCAAAGCACCCCTAAGATGGGCAAGGTAGAGGAAAATTACTATTTTTTATTCTCTACTATTTCATATTTATTCTCTTTTTCCACCATCAATCACAAAAGAGAGGGGGGATTTTTTTTTAATTTTATTCGTTTCCCAAATGTCAAACACACCCTAAAGGATTCCATCGAATTTATATATGTATTTCAATTTTGAGATCAATATCACTATTAGTTAACTCGAGGAAGCAAATCCTACTCAACCTACTAGGTCCACCCCAAAAGGGTTTATATAACTTATCAATTTTAGAACAAAACAAAATAAAAATGTAATTCTTTACAATATGCTATTCAATTAAATTTGATATTTTTTAAAATGGAAAAATTAGTCATAAATACACTATATTTTGCCTTTTTGAAGAGAAGGACAATGAATTTTTGCAATCAAACATAAAGACATTGACTTCAATATTGATTTAGCAAAAGGACAAAACACACTCACTCTATTTGTTTCCTTCCAAAATTACCCTCAACCCTATGAAACCAATCTCCCTTACTGCTTCATTGTCCGGCCACTACCCCCATCAGGTAACTTGCTCTAACGAACGATGCCGGTGATTTTCCAGCACCACCTCCGGCGATTGACGCTAGTGATTTTCCAATGCCACCTCCGGCAACTAGCTCCGGTGATTAGTGGAGAAGAGACGAATTTTTGGCGACGTGCATCGAAAAGGAGAGGGGAACATGGATCTCGCCGGCGTGGAGAGAAGCTTGCCGGAAATAATGGCTCTTGGCGAAAGTAGCTCTCAACAAGGGAGCTGAGCCCCGTCTGCTACTGCCACATTCTCGGTGAGAGAGTAGTGGCTGCCAGAGGTGAAAGGGGGTCCTGCAAGGGTTGTAGAAGATGGGCAGATCTAGTGGTCAACTTTATTTGGGAAGTTGGAAAATTTTTTGGGTACCGAATGGGTACCACGTGGCCATGCCGAGCACGATCTCGGCCGTCCAAAAGTGTATTGGACGGCCGAGATTGTTTCCCTCTCTCTCCTCTCACCCGAACACTCTCTCTCCTCCTTTTCTCTCTCCTCTTTCGGACCGTTGGATCGTATTTTGGACGGCTGAGATTGCCGAGTGGGTACCACGTGGGCAATACCCACTCGGCACTGAAAAATTTCTCGGGAAGTTGGGTTATTAAAAGAGAAGAGATGATGATGTCAAGTACATTCGGTAAAACAGATAAAATGAGAGCTCATTTTACCCCTGTACACTATTTCTTGATTCCACCAAAACCTTTCTTTTGATTTTTTTTTTTAACTCCAAGCCTTTCTTTTGATTAGAACTACATTTAAGTAGACTGCATTTGTTTTGTTTTGTTTTGTTTTTTTTTTTTTGAATGTCATCTACAAAATTAGAAGTTTTAAAAATTAGTGACATTTCACTAATTTTTTTTGTCGCCGGAAGTGAGCTGGAGGTAGCCGTAGGGCTGTAATCGAGCCGAACTTCAGAATGTTCAAGTTCGTTCATTAAATTTTTAAACGAACTCGAGCCGAACTCAAACTCAATGAAAATTTGATGAGCCGAGCTCGAGCCGAACTTGCCTAGGTTTGAGTTGAACTCGAACTTGTTCACGAGCCTTAACAAGGAAAAAAAATTAGATATTATGCTCTAATATAAGTCTAGAACTTCAAAAAAAAATCTATTTTGTACATAAATAAGTTCATACATGTATAAAATTATAAAAACAAATTAGTAAAATTTAAGTTTATAATACTTTTATTGGTTTATAGAAGTACAAGTTATAAAATTTTCATTATGTATATGTAAAAGTTTATACATATCCAAGGTTATATAGGAAATTCTTATGAGATATACATATATTCCAAGTTCGCGAGCCTAATCGAGCCAAATATTGTCAAGTTCAGGTTCGGCTCGTTTATTAAACGAGCTTAAAATTGAGGTTCAGGTTCAGTTCGTTTAGTATCGGAATCGAACTTGAACAAGCCTTTACTGAGTTGAGCCTCGAATAGTTCACGAACGGCTCAGTTCATTTACAGCCCTTAGGAGTTTTTTTTCCCCCCCTAATTTCCTGTACGAAATTAGAAGTTTTTATAAATTAATGACATTTCACCAATTGTCAGATGTGGGGTGGTGTTCAGCCGAAGGTGGGGGTGCTGATTTTTTGGAATTTTATGTTCGAATTAGAATTTTTAAAAACTAGTGACATTTCACTAATTTTTTTGGTCGCCGGAAGTGGTCGGCCAGAGGTGGGATGGTGGTTGGCCGGAGGTGGAGTGGTGATTTTTTGAATTTTATGTACGAAATAGATTTTTAAAAATTAGTGACACTTCACTAATTTTTTTTGTCGCAACCAGAGGTGGCATGGTGGTCGGCCGGAGGTGACGTGGTGATTTTTTTGAATTTTATGTTAGAAATTAGAATTTTTAAAAATTAGTCACATTTCACTAATTTTTTTGGTGGCCAGAAGTGGTCTGCCAGAGGTGGGGTGGTTGTTGACTAGTTGTTGATTTTTTCAAGTTTCTCTACAAAATTAGAACTTGTAAAAATTAGTGAAATGTCACTAACTTTTTTGGTTGGGTCACCGGAAGTGGTTTGTCGGCGGTGGTTTGGTGGTTAGTCAGAGTTTGTGTTGATTTTTTTTATGTACGAAATTAGGTGTTTTAAACTAGGTATGAAGTTTAGTAACTTGTCACTAGATTCGAAAATAGCTTTATTCGTTGATTTTTTAGCTTTTATGAAGTTTAGTGACCTGTCACTAGTTTTTGAAGTTGACTAGTTGGTGATTTTTTCAAGTTTCTGTACAAAATTAGAACTTGTAAAAATTAGTGAAATGTCACTAACTTTTTGGGTCGCCGGAAGTGGTTGTTGTGTTGATTTTTTTTAATTTTTATTTACGAAATTAGGTGTTTTCAACCAGGTATGAAGTTTTGTGACTTGTCACTAGATTCAAAATAGCTTTATTTGTTGATTTGTTTAGCTTTTATGAATTTTAGTGAGCTGTCACTAGTTTTAGGAGTTGACTAGTTCCTGATTTTTTCAAGTTTCTGTACAAAATTAGAACTCTTAAAAATTAGTGAAATGTCACTAACGTTTTGGGTTGCCGGAAGTAGTTTGTCAAAGGTGGTGTGGAGGTGGGGTTGTGGTGAGCCGGAGATAGGATTTATTTTTTTTCTTTAAAATTTCTGTACGAAATTAGAAGTTTTAAAAATTAGTGAAATGTCACTAATTTTTTTGGTCGCCGGAAGTAATCGCCGAAGGTGGGGTGGTGGTCAGCTGGAGGTAGGAGTTGTTTCTGAATTTCCTGTACAAAATTATAAGTTTTAAAAATTAGTAACATTTCACTAATTTTTTTGATCGTCGGAAGTGGTCGCCGGAGGTGGGGCGGTGGTCAACACAGGTAAAAGTTGTTTTTTTTTTCTTCTGAATTTCCCCTATGAAATTAGAATTTTTAAAATATTAGTGACATTTCACTAATTTTTCTGGTCGCTGGAAGTGGTCACAGGAGGTGGGGTGGTGGTCGGCCGGAAGTGGTTGCTGGAGGTGGAGTGAGTGGTGATCGGCCGGACGTAGGAGTTGTTGTTTTTTTTTTTTTTTGAACTTTTAAAAATTAGTAACATTTCACTAATTTTTTTTGTCGCCGGAGGTGGGGTGGCGGTCGGCCAAAAGTGGTCGCCGGAGGAGGGGTGGTGGTCGACCGGATGTAGGAGTTTTTTTTTTTTTTCTTTCAACTTTTGAAAATTAGTGACATTTAACTAGTTTTGCATGTGGGTATTTTAGTAATCATGGATGACCTTGTCTTTATGTTTGATTGCAAAAGTACCTTGTCCTTCCCTTTAAAAATGTCAAATGTTTTGAATTTTTGGCTAAGTGGCCCTTTTAAAATTTAGTGCGAACGTGAATATCTTCATTTTCCCATAGTTATTACGAATTTCAAATACAAGCAGAGCCGGCCCAAGCCCTAGGACTAGGGCACTCCCCAAAACTCAAAAATTTTGGGGCACTCCAATAATTTTTTGTATTAGGCTTAAATAGAAATCTTTTCAACCCAACAGAAAAAATAGAGAAGGCCCAAAAAGTTTTTCTTAAAGGAGACATTTAATATTGCTCACAATGTAATAGCCCATCACGAGCCCATCTCCCATAAGAAAATTCTTTACAGTTGCTTCCTTCATTCCCTTTTATTTTCTTCCTCTTACCCCTTTTTTTCCTCCTTCCCCGATGCGGGACTCAAAACAGAGAGATAGATCCAAAAACCCTTTTCTCACTCACTCTCTCTCCTTGTATTCCTTCGGTTCTTTATGGTACATTTGTTTTCCCTTCAAATCCAATGCTCTAAGCATCTCCAACACACCTCAACAAAATACCTAGCCAAAAGTACAAAAAAAGTACTAATTCTATTTTGCCTATTTACTTTTTCACTCTACCATTCCAACACTACTCTCCATTCTGACTATCCATCCAAACTAACAAAACAGAATTTGCATATCAAAAAATAATAGTAATAAAGTGAATCACCATCAGTGAAGATCTATTTTCTACTCCCTCCGTCCCATTTTAAATGCTCCCTACGTATATCCGTGCCATTTTCAAACGTCCATATTTTTTTATTGGTAAGGTTTCGAAAGTTTTTTAAAAATTTGTCTAATAGAACTAATTGAGATCTATCAAATAAGATTCATATTGCATATAAAATACATTATAGAATGAAAACTATAAGAGTTTTAAAAAAAACACGCATAACTGTAGGGAGCATTTTTCAATAATGCTACGCACACAGCAACCTCACACAGCAACGACAAAAACGACGTCGTTTTGATTATAAAAAAAAAAAAAACCAAAATTCCAAAATCTGAAATCAAAATCCCCCTTCTCCTCTCGTTACATACAGAGAACAGGAGTGTGAGAAGAAGATGAGGTCCTCCACCACCAGCACCTCGGCGGCGACCACCACCACCATCGCGTACCACACCGTCGAAGTAGATGCCTCCGTTTCCGGCGAAGAGGAGGCCTCCTTCTTCAACTCCACCGAGCTTTGAATCACGGGAACCATACACAACGAAGGTCTCTCTCTCTCTCTCTCTCTCTCTCTCTCTCTCTCTCCTCGTTTCAATTAGTTTTGCCCAAAAATTAGGATTCAATTTCAGAAACCCTAGATTGAATTGTTGAGGTTACAAAAAAACCCTAATTCGAATATTCCAGGTAATTCCCTAAATTTGCAGTGTTGTTTTGAGAAGTGGACAGAGGTTTCTTACTCTGTACAATGTGCTTATCCCTAAATTAGCATTTGGGTTGCTTTCCAATTCATGGAAGCTACTGCTGTCGTTTACATTGGCTTCATCTTTCTTGCTGCCATTACTATCAGGTATCCTGCTCCTCCCTGCTGCAATTGGCTTTGAAGTTGGCTATTATATGTTTTGGGTTTTTGGTTGGATGGGTGACACTAAATAATTATGTTGGATGATCTGGATGCTTGAATGGGTGTTATTGAGTAGCATTGTTAGATGATCTGGTTGCTGAAGTTTTTGCATAAAGTCTTTCCATGGAATTTATACGGCTTGATGAATATATATATGGTATGACACTGTTTGGAAATGAATTTCTGTGGTAATGATAGGCTTAAGCTAACAATTTTATATGGGTAAATTGTTCTATTCCATTGAGGGAGATGTTTTGTTGTACCATATTTGACATATTTTGTATGCTGAATGTTTGACACATATGCTTTGTTTGTTCTTTTTTCATAATAATGGGTGCTGATAGCAATCCGTTTTTCTTGTGATTTTGATGCCTTCTTAACCAATATGTGCTTGGTTTGTTCCCTTTTCTAGCTACTGCAGTGACTAAATTCATGTAATAGGTGTTTATACTTGATACTCACATACTAGCTATCAGATTTTGGCATGGTTTTGATGCCTTCTAAAACTTTTTATTGTTTCTAAGATGTAGAAGCAGCGATAGCACTCTGTGCCTTAATTCTCTTTTGCCCTTTCAGGACATGTTATGCCTATTGATGGAAAACAACAACAGATACTAATCCTGAAGGATTAAATGCCGCTTTTGGGAAATGGGCATTGCAGTTGCAGCAAGATTACAAGCAAGGCAGGCCCTAGCACTATCAAATGCTTTCAAGTCTTTCATACATACTGGTCATTGTGAGTTCTCACGCGCACATGACAGCAGTGGCAGCAAGATTACATACTGTTATGGACAAACTACTAATTTTCAAGAAAAGCAAGGACAACAGCTAATCTGTAACAGAGAACAGCCGCAACATTTGAGCATTGAGCCAAATGTTATGTATTAGATTTGTTATAGCTAGAAGAGAGGAGTATCAGTGGATTGAAAAACTTCTTGTATAGGATGTGAATCAAAATTGTCGACATATGTAACTTGCTTCTTATGATAATAAAAGTCTTAATTTTTTTATGCTGTTTGTCAATGTTGTTTGTTTGAGACGCGAGGCGTCGGGAAACTCTGCCATAAATCAAGGAAACTCTGTCAAAATTTTCATAGATGAATTGCTAGTTTTCTTACTACTTTGAGCTACACTTTGAGCTACATTTGTTTGTTTGAGACGCAAAGCGTCGGGCTAGTTGGATATTTGATCACTTAATAGTATATGCATATGTATTTTTATTTCTCAATTTGATGAATATCGATATATTCATGCTTCATGAATTTTGTGTCTGTGTCTATACTATGCTAGTTGGATATTTGATCACTTAATAGTATATGAACTTTGTCAAAATTTTATGTATTTGATCACCAAGAAATTGCTCTGTTAAGTGTTGCAGATTTCATTCCTATCCTTGATTTCATAAGCTTGAAACGTGAAAGCCACAGCTCCTCTTAGATAACATATTGATATGTCATTGTATTATATTTTCTCTATTTTGATTGGTTAGATGCCACATCATTCTGCTTCTTTAATTACTCAATTTCTGGAAAAAAATTGGCAGAGTTTCCTTACTTTATGGCCTAGCCCGACGCCTCGCGTCTCAAAGTAACAACAACAACAACAATCCAAACTGTTTTACAATTGTATATTACATTGTCAAAGACACATTCCAAACTGTATATTACATTGGAAATTGTATATTGTACATTCCAAACTTAACATTCTCAAAGTACCATTCCAAACTTAACATTCCCAATCATTGAATATTACAATTGTATATTACAACTTGCTTTTGACAAATTTATCAGCCTTCAGCACAATTTTTGGGTAGCCTTGACAGTTGAGTTTCCATTGTTGATCTCTTTTGATATTTGAACATCAGTTGTAGCTTCCATTTTGTGCAAGTAATGTGCTTCCGGTGGCATGCCGCAATTGAACAACAGCTGATAAGAAACTAGTTGAGCAGTAAAGAACATGTTGCGCATAAGTGTAGCAATGACAAACTGAAAGTTCATAAACCAGTCGGTGGAGAGAAAGTAGTTCGAATCTTGAAATCCTACATACACAATTGTGAGAATCATCAGATTAGGAAAAGGATGAAGAAAAACACAACATGACTGAATAGACAATGGATCTAAGATCAAGGCACTGCCTAAACAAGTGACAATGAATCATCCTCCCTCATTGTGGCAACAGAAATTCACAATGTCAAATTATGCTTAGGCATGAGCCAACAAGTAAGATATTAAAACAAATCAGCACTAACTTGTATAACGTCTGAAGATGTTTTGGTTATGGCAAAGTATCAAACATGTGGAGTGCATCAGTGCATGTTTAGACCCACATCAGTGTAACAAAGAACTTCACTTCCCAAGCAAGTCTTTTTTTTTTCTTTTTCCTTTTTGATCACCATACCAGAAAATGTTGAATTAGAGGAACTTAAAATTAGGGGGGAAAAATTTTGAATTAGGTTTTTTTTTTTTTTTACACACAACAACTCAAAATTGAGAGAGAGAGAGAGAACGAGAGGGACAGACTGCGGTGGTGATGGTGGTGGTCATCGCTCGTGCAGGTAGCGGTGTATGTATCATTACCCGGATTATCAAAAAAACACTGCAAATTTAGGGAATTACCCGGAATATTCGAATTAGGGTTTTTTTGTAACCTCAACAATTCAATCTAGGGTTTCTGAAATTGAATCCTAATTTTTGGGCAAAACTAATTGAAACGAGAGAGAGAGAGAGAGAGAGAGAGAGAGAGAGAGAGAGAGAGAGAGAGAGAGAGAGAGACCTTCGTTGTGTATGGTGATGCAGGGCGCCTTATGAACTACAGAAAAGACGTGCAACAATCGAACACAAACGAGATGGTTTAGAGAAAACGCTCTCTAGACTCTGTTTTCATTCAATAATAAACATCAACCCCCCCAGCCGTTTAGGCTTACAACTTATTATATAGGAAACTGGAAACCCTAATTGATTTGTCCCGAAAAAGGAAGTCAAATCAATGGAAACCCTAAAATTACCAAAAAAGGGAAAAATCGGAAATAACAGCAAAATAACGAGGCAAGCCAAACGGCCGACCTTAGGACACTCGGTATCGATACAGGGATAAGCCTGTATCGATACAGGAAGCTTCTGTTCGCCACTTAGCTATCCGGTATCGATACAACACATTACCCGTATCGATACCGATAGCTTAAAGAAGAGCAAAACTACGATTTTGCCCCCCGAGGCTTAAAATGCCGAAAATACTCTTCCTCCCGGGCTACTGCATCATCCTCCCCTTCTAAAAAGAAATTCGCCCTCGAATTTGCATCATCATCATCGGTCGAGCTATCACCCCGGAATGGAATGAGATGCTTGACATTAAACACATCGGTCGTGCGAACATGGCTTGGCAGCTTCAAACGGTAGGCATTGGGATTGATCTTCTCAACAATCTCAACGGGGCCAATTTTACGAGCAGCAAGTTTGTTATACTCATGAGATGTATAACGGTCTTTAGTGAGGACCGCATACACGAAATCACCAACCTCAAACTCCACTAGCCGGCGCTTCTTGTCTGCCGCTGCCTTGTACTTGGCTGTACTACTCTCCAAACGCAACTTAGTCTCAGCATGGACCAGCTGTAAACTTGTCATGAAATCTTCAGCCTTGCCATTAGAACGCTTCAAGCTCGGAACGGGAGCTAAGTCGACTGGTGTGCGCGGGTTAAATCCATACACAACCTGAAAAGGAGAGAACCCCGTGCTCCGATTGGCGGAATGGTTGAAAGCAAACTCTGCTTGACACAGCTTTTGATCCCAACTTTTAAGATGATCCTCCACCAAACTGCGCAGTAAATTGCCCAAAGAACGGTTCACCACCTCAGTCTGGCCATCGGTTTGGGGATGATAGGCCGTACTAAAATCCAATTGAGTGTTGGCCAGCCTCCACAAACAACGCCAAAAATAACTCAAAAACCTGGTATCCCGATCAGAAACGATGGACATAGGCAGTCCATGCAAGCGATAAACCTCCGAAAAATATAATTGCGCCACCTTAACAGCATCTGTGGTTTTCTTGCATGCGATAAAGTGTGCCATCTTGGAAAATCGATCGACCACCACGTAGACAGAATCATGACCACGTTGTGTACGTGGCAGCCCCAATACAAAATCCATGCTGACATCGGCCCATGGCTGGGAAGGAATTGGCAATGGCATATATAAACCGGCGTTAGTGGCCGTACCCTTGGAAATTTGACAGATATGACACCCCGCCACGAACTTATAAACCTCACGCCGCAAGGTCGGCCAAAAATAGGAAGCATAAACCAATGCATAGGTCTTATCCCGGCCCACATGCCCCTCATCATGCAACTCCTTAATGATCTTCAACCGCAGGCTGGACTCCGGAACACACAACAAATTTCCTTTGAATAAGAAACCATTGTGCATGTGGAAGTCGGATTGGGCTCCCCCTGCGATATCTGAAATGATAGTAGCAAAATACGAATCCGCTGCCAATAACTCACGAAAAGCATCAAAACCTGTTACTTTAGTGCGCATCAACACAAGAAAATTGGAACGCCGACTGAGGGCATCCGCTACCCGATTCAAAGCACCAGACTTGTGCTTGATAGAAAGAGAACTGCTGAATATATGCCGCCCATTTAGCATGCCGACTGGACAACTTATCTTGAACATTGAGGTGCTTCAATGCCTCGTGATCAGAATATAGAACGAAATCACTATGAATAAGATAGTGATACCAGTGCTTCAAGGATTGCACCAAGGCATAGAACTCCACATCATAGGTGCTGTAATTCATCTTTGCTCCATTTAGTTTCTCGCTAAAATAAGCAACAGGTCTAGAATTTTGGCTAAGGACAACCCCGATTCCAACCTTTGATGCATCGCAATGCAGTTCAAAAGGCTGTGAAAAGTCCGGCAAGATCAACACCGGAGCCGAAATCAATTTTTGCTTGATCAATTGAAATGCAGCCGTTGCTGCATCATTCCACGCAAACCTGCCACCCTTCATACAATCTGTTATAGGAGCCATGATAGTGCTAAAGTGCGGAATAAAACGACGGTAGAACGCCGCAAGCCCATGGAAACTGCGAACATCGAATAAAGTCCGCGGTTGTGGCCAGCTACGAATAGCCTCAACCTTAGACTCATCCACTGAGATCCCATCCTTGGATACAACATAACCAAGAAAAAGCACTGTATCGGTTAAGAACACACACTTCTTGATTGCCCCAAATAATTTTTCAGCACGCAAAACAGTAAGAACTTCCCTTAAGTGCTACAAGTGTTGATCAGGCGTAGCACTATATATTAAAATATCATCGAAATAAACGACAACAGATTTACCGATAAAAGGGCGAAGGGCCTGGTTCATCATCCTCATGAAGGTGCTAGGCGCATTGGACAGTCCGAACGGCATCACCATCCACTCATAAAGTCCCTCTCGAATTTTGAACGCTGTTTTCCATTCATCCCCTGGCCTGATTCGAAGCTGATGGTACCCACTCTTCAAGTCCAGCTTCGAGAACACCTTGGCATTACCCAACTGATCTAGCAGATCATCCAGCCTTGGAATTGGAAAGCGATACTTCACTGTGATCTTGTTAATGGCCCTACTGTCAACGCACATCCTCCACGTTCCATCTTTTTTTGGAATTAACAGGGCTGGTACTGCACACGGGCTAAGGCTTTCACGAATAAAGCCCTTAGCCAATAGTTCCTCCACTTGTCTCCGCAGCTCTTCATGCTCTTTCGGACTCATACGATAATGGGGCCGATTGGGCAAACTTGAATTGGGCACCAAATCAATCTGGTGCTGAATATCCCGCAGAGGGGGCAACCCCTCTGGCAAGTCTGTGGGAAACACCTCCTGAAATTCCTGCAGAAGAGGTTGAACCATGGCTGGAACATCTTCTCCTACCAAGGCCTTAGAGCCCTCTTTTGTCATTAACACAAAAACCACTTTGCTTATTGACAACTCCTCTTCAAACTGTATTCTCGTCAGAAGGGTGGTACCATCCCCAGTTTGTGGTTTGGGTACAACCTCCTTGGATGGCAGCAACACAATCTTCACACCTTTGATTGATAGTGCATATGTGTTAGCGCCCCCGTCATGTACCACCTTACGATCATACTGCCACGGCCTCCCCAATAGAAGGTGGCAAGCATCCATGGCCACAACATCACACCAGCTTTCATCCATGTACTTGGACCAATAGAGAAAGCGACCAGGCATCTTTTGGAAACTTTAACTTCGTTACCTTTCTTCAACCATGTAAGCTTGTAAGGACTGGGATGAGCCTCCGTCTTTAGGCCAAGTTTTTGGACTGCCTCTTCTGCCACCACGTTTTCGCAACTCCCAGAATCAATCACAAATCGACACACCTTCCCTCCAATGGTACAAGTAGACTGAAACACATTACCACGGAGCCACGAATCGCCCTCTGCCTCACGCGGAGCATAGCACAGTCGCCGAACAACCAATAATGGACCGTTATCCCCAACTACCTTTTCCACAACTTCCTCCTCATATGCTGCCTCTTGCTCGTCTGACTCGCAGTGCTCGTTCACAATCCCTTCAGAATCCACAAACAAAGCTTTTTCGGGTCGTTCGCCCTTTCTACACTCAAAGGCGCGATGACCAGGCTCACCACACTTAAAACACTTCGACCCAGAAACCAAAACTAGCGCCTGCCCTAATTGCTGGCGGATTAGTGGGGGGCAGGCTAGCAATTGGTTTGGTGGAAGTATTGCCGACCGCGGGTCGAGCCGTAGCACTCCACGGAATCGAAGAAGGCCTGCGAATAGCTTGTTTTTCTATCTGCAACGCCTTTTGATAGGCATCGGAAACAGAGAATAATTCGAACATATTTAACGTAAACTGGAACTGTTCACGCAAACCTCCCACATACCTTGATACCAATTGCTCATCCGTTTCTGCAAGATCATTCCAGGCTACCAATTGATGGAACTCTGTGGTGTATTCATCCACAGAACGCGAACTCTGACGGAGGTTCTGCAGTCGCTGATACATCAGACGCGAGTAGTTGTGGGGAAGAAAAGCCACCCGCATCTTTTTCTTTAATTTTTCCCACGAACTAATCTTGTCTTTTCCTTGTCGCAGCCGAGTCTGCTTCAATTGCTGCCACCATGCCGCTGCTCTACCCCTGAATCTGGTAGCCACCAGCGACACCCGTTTATCCTCTGGAACTTGTTTGAACTCCAAGACCTCATCCATAGACGCAACCCAATCAAGGAACTCTTCAGGCGTCAAACCCCCCTGGAACTCAGGCAGGTCGATCCTCAAACCAGATTCCCATGGACGGAAATCACGGTTATCCGCCATGATCTCCCAGCCTCTCCCCCTTTGTTGACGAAAGCCACCGCCGCCAGCCCTGCCAACGCCGAATGCCCCCGCAGCAAAAAGGTTTTCAACCGCTTCACCAGCCGTACTTTCGTCCTCCTCTCGAGGCCGCCGATTGTACGGTTGATGGCGAGGTGGATTCCCCCCAACAGCTAGGGCAGCAACTTGGTCGGCTAAAGCAGCTATTGCGGCCGTCATGCTCTGTTCTAGTTGTTGGAATCGCGCCTCCGTTCGCGCCTCCTGCGCTACGTCATCTCTTTCATAGATGTCCTCCAAATTATCGGTACGACCATCTCGTCCCCCTCGACCTCCAGCACGTCCTCCGGCCATAGTCAGGATTGGAACTTGAAGCTCTGATACCAACTGATGCAGGGCGCCTTATGAACTACAGAAAAGGCGTGCAACAATCGAACACAAACGAGATGGTTTAGAGAAAACGCTCTCTAGACTCTGTTTTCATTCAATAATAAACATCAACCCCCCCAGCCGTTTAGGCTTACAACTTATTATATAGGAAACTGGAAACCCTAATTGATTTGTCCCGAAAAAGGAAGTCAAATCAATGGAAACCCTAAAATTACCAAAAAAGGGAAAAATCGGAAATAACAGCAAAATAACGAGGCAAGCCAAACGGCCGACCTTAGGACACTCGGTATCGATACAGGGATAAGCCTGTATCGATACAGGAAGCTTCTGTTCGCCACTTAGCTATCCGGTATCGATACAGCACATTACCCGTATCGATACCGATAGCTTAAAGAAGAGCAAAACTACGATTTTGCCCCCTGAGGCTTAAAATGCCGAAATTCTCTTCCTCCCGGGATTCAAAGCTCGTTGGAGTTGAAGAAGGAGGCCTCCTCTTCGCGGGAAACGGAGGCGTCTACTTCGACGGTGTGGTACGCGATGGTGGTGGTGGCCACCGCTGGTGGTAGTGGTCGCCGCCGAGGTGCCGTGGTGGAGGTCGTCATCTTCTTCTCACACCCTGTTCTCTGTATGTACCGAGAGGAGAGGTTTTGTTTTCAGATTTAGGAATTTTGGGTTTTTTTTTTTTCAATAAGCAAAACGGCACCGTTTTTGCTCGGGTGTGTAGCTGCTGTGCACTCTTGCTGTGTCTGTAGCAGCGTTCGAGATTTTTTGTTTTTGACAGTAACGAAAAAACCTAAAAATTAACACACAACCACATAAAGACACGCAGATGGAGCAAAGTTCAATCAAGATCTTTTCCATAAACACAAATGATCAAATTCCAGAGAGAAAGAAATGAATCGCGAAAACAGTGACCTTTTTTCTCTGATCTTGCTGCATCTCGCGAAGCCCACAAAATCAACGGCTGCGATCCGTCTTCCCCTTCCTCTTGTCCTCCAAATCAGATCAAGAAAACCATAGAAACTCGCCAAATGGCGTCTGATCGTAGAAAAAGTCAGCAACTGGACATTAATCGAAAACCCAACGAAATTTGGGTTTTAAGAAATCTGGATTTCTGCCTCATCTTCTTCGCATGAGTCCCGAAATCCGGCGAACATGGGGACTTGAAATCAAAGATGATTTCAGATTTCATGAGGGAGTGGCTGTGAAGGTTGAGTTGGGATGAGGATTTGGTGTTGGGTTTCGATACCCATGGCAGAGGAGAGAGAGAGAGAGAGAGAGAGAGAGAGAGAGAGTGAGTGTTTTGGTGGGAAAAGCTAAGGTGGACTGTGAACATAGCGAGGGGAGGAGACTGGCTACATGTAGCCAGTGGAAATGAAAAAATGTAAAACAGCCAGTGGAATAAAGAGTCTGTTGGAGTGAAGAAAAGTGCTCTTGACTAGCTATTAAAGTTAACATGCTCCATTTGTTGAGCCTCTTGGAGATGCTCTAATAAACTTTTTTTCCACAACAAAATAAGCCCATCAATCACAATTTCTCTCACATCTCTTGCACTTTGATTCACTGTGCATAACCATTCAAACATTGGTAAACTGTGGTGTCCTATATTTCCAAAGTACCAAAAAAAAACCGTAGTGTCGTACCTACCACCATTGAAGAGGAAAACAAAAATATAAAAACATCATGGTCATTGACTCATTCGGCGTGTTTTATTCAATTTCAATACTAACTAAACTACAATAAACCATGCCAAATGATTTGTGATTGTTCCTAAAAAAAAAAAATTAATTTACTCCGTAACTCTTAAGGGCATATTTTTTTAAAGGGCCAATTTTTGGGAGGTCCACTATAAGCATTTACTAAAGCCTCGGGTCCACTCTATAATTTTGTAAGGCTTCCAGTCCGCTGTCACGGGAAAAATACACTTTTACCCCTGTAAATAAAAAACGGATAATGCCCTTTCCAAATCCCTCTCTCCATAAACACTATCGCCCAACGCTTCTTTCCAGACTACTGGCGCCGCCGCAGCCACCACCAACGGCCCCTTCTCTCTCTCAGATCCTCGTCCTCATCGCCTCCCGAAACAAGAAAGGTGGTCCTAAAATCTCTGTATTTCAATTTCTTTTGTCTTGGATCGATCTGTATCCGTTCATGTGATGTACAGATTAAAGACAAAAGGACTTGCCCAAAGGCTGTTTGAAAAATCCAAGCAACTCCCAATTTGCTCTGCTCGTTGTTTTGTACCAAACAATCGCCCAATTTTGAACTTTTCCTCGGGATACGCTGCGTTGATTCTGATATATCATTTTCAAAAATTTTATGTGTGCCGACGGACTTTGATCGGGAGGCCTTTAGGAAAGGGAAAGCGAAAGCTTGGTCCGCGCTTGTTGTCGACTAATTCCCAGTACTGGAAGTTGAGGACTAGGCGGTGGATGAAAATTGCCATCTCAAATGATTGATCTTCTCATGCTAAAGTATTGCAAATGATTGAACTTCAAAGTAAACCTTGTTTAGTATGCATGAGAAGTGTTCGATGAAATGTGTTACTGGAACTGTAATTGTTCATTTCAATTTGCATAAGGATATCAACATGGGAATGGAAGACATGTACATGAAATATACATAACTAATGAATGAAGTAGAAAAGATTCCTCAATTTTGTTTACGCTCCATCTATAAGATATTGGTATTGAGTTGAGTCCAGCTCAAAAGATGGGGAGGCTGCGTTAGTGGCCATTGCTGCCGCCATTAATTGGTAACTTCCTACAAGGTTGGGATAATGCCACTATTGCAGGTACTTTTTCTTGTTCTAAAACTACCAGTTTCTGAAACATGTATTTACTCCTAGAAAGGACAGATATTTGATATTGCCCAAGCAATTTAGTATCTCCCAACCCATTTTGCCAAATTCCCAACCTAGTGTTCCAATTAGTGTTGCTTTAGCAATATTAGTGGATTTGTTAAAGAGTTATCCATTTTGTCGTATTATTTTAATAGTAAGAATTATCCATTTTGAAATGTTGTTATCTTAAATAGAGTCCAGATAATCACATCTTATGAGTTTAGATAACCATCTCTTTTGACTCCAGATAACCACCTCCATTTTGAAAAAGTGGTTTTTTTTGTTTTATTCAACAGTAAAATTTCTAGTAAAATTTTATGGTAAAAGCAGAGGGTTTGTGCTGCTACCTTGTAGTGCTTGGGTGGTTGAGGACTTGATCCCAAGTAAGTTTTTTAAACAAAAATATGCCCAGATAACCACATCTTATGAGTACAGATAATCACCTCTTGCGAATCAAGATAACAACATCTTGTGTGTCCAGATAACCACCTCTTGCGATTCCAGATACGGTTATCTGCGCCGGCAACTTTTCTGGCGAAGTCCAATTTTCCGGCGACTTTCCGGCGCCGACGAAATTTCCGGCGAACTTTTCGGCACCGGTAAACTTCCGGCAAGAGTATGTTATGTATTAAATTTAATGTGAGGGTATATTTGTCTATTAAAAATGGAAAGTGGACCTTACACCTTAGAAATTGCAAAAAAGGTGGATTAGAGGAGTTATGGAACTAAGAGGTGGACTAGACATGTTACAAAAAGCTATAATGGACCTTCGAGAGTAATTCTTTATTTTTTATATTAGGCATAGGGCACTCAAAATCGTTGGGCCGGCCCTGAATACAAGTATAAAAAATATCAGTAACTTCTATAAATCAGTTAATTATTTTATATGAATCAGATAAATTAATGTAAATATTAAATGAAACTGGTTCATGTAGTTCAAGATTACCTCATCAAATCATTGTAGCCAGTAGTTAATTTAATTCCTCATTTGTCCTTCTTTGACCCATCCCTCATCAGCTGGGCTCGTGATTATCTACTGGGTCGTAATTTTTCTTACAATGCGGATTGGGCCGGAAATGACCCATATTCGCAGCGAAAACAGCCCGAGTCCCAGAAGTTGCAACGTCGACCATCTCTGGGAATCTCTCTCTCCCGCGCTCGCGTAATAGGGAGATTCAATAAGTTGAATGTATGTTATCGAGTCCCAGAAGTTGCAACGTCGGCCATCTCTGGGAATCTCTCTCTCTCTCTCTCTCTCTCTCTCTCTCTCTCTCGCCGCATAATAGGGAGATTCAATAAGTTGAATGTATGTTATGTGTATCTTCAAGTTGTTGACCGAGCAAATGAAGGTGTCTGGTGTGATTCCATACGCTTTTATTTTAAGTGTCTTGAAGTAAATGAAGCTATTCGGATTTTCGATGACATGGGATTATATGGGCGCAAACCGAATTTGTACAGTAGAGGCGGAGCTGTTGCTTAATATGGCTATGTGAATGTGAGTGTTCTTTTGTGCAACTTGTATTAGACCCTTTTCCTTCTCGTCAGAGCAACTCCAGCCCTGCATCAAACTTTTACTCAACTTTTCACTTAAATTTGAGTAAGAAGCTTGATTTGAGGAGACCCATTCCAGTCATCAACTCCTTTTTTTACTCAAATTTGGCTTTAAAAAAAATAAAAAACAATTTATCTCACCTTCCCCTCTCTCAAAACTACCGTAGACCACCCCCACCACCCATAACCACCGTCGTCTACCACAGAGACACCACCACCAGGGTCACCAGCCACCGCCACCTCCAGCACAACCAAAAACCTAGGGTTCCACCGTGAGAAGTGTAGATTTGACCCCACCACCACCGTCGTCTCCACAACCACCGTCGATCGCCAAGCACCATGGCCGTCTAGCACCACCGTCGACAGCCCAAAACTAGCCGTTGCTATTTTGGTTCAAGAAATAGGTCTCCGCAGAATGGGAGAAAAATATGAGTAAAGCTTGATTTGGTATGGTTTTGGTTCAAAGAGTGGAGTGAGATTTACTCAAATTTTGGGAGGATTTACTCAGAATTCAAATTTGATTCAAAAAAAGGAAGGGCTCTCATGCATAGCAGTTCTCAGCTTAATTGATTATCTATCGGATTAATGGCCCTTCAAATAGCGAGTTTTGTAACTACTGTTGGGTTTTTTGCCCATGTGTTAATACTCTTGGAAAAGAAGAAAAAAAAAGAGGAAGAATTTTGAATGGCATTAATCTGCCTTCCAACGAGGATTGTTCTGGTGGTGATAAATGGCAGTAGTTTTGCATGGGAAAGGTGAATGGTTTCGGTGGAAATTGTAATGGCCTTGGGAGGAGCATTTGTGGTGTTGGGTTCCAGAACCATCTCGGCAATTCAAGTGTCCTTTGGGCTCCTCTTGTTTGTTGTACAAGTACTGCCTATATATTGTGCAAGAGATTGTGTAAAAGGTTGAGATGAGAAGAGTGGACAGTTTTGAGAGCAACGGAGAAGGGGACAAGGGAGGGCAGCCCGTGGGGGTTTGCCGTGCGCTCCGGTTGTGGGTTTGAGAGGAGAAAATGTGAGGAAAAATAGAGTGTGGGGGGTGAGTGAAAAACTATGTATAGAGCCATGTGTAAGGTGCTCTTTGGGTGGATTTTTTCACGTCACATTGTATTATCTATTTTTCCAAATATAGTGAAGATCTCTCAATATAGTGAAGATCTCTCTCTCCCGTGGACGTACCCGATTTGGGGAACCACGTAAAATATTGTGTCTTGTGTGTGTGTGATTTGTGCTTATTGTTTATTTTTGCGCTTCCGTTGCGGTGGGATTGGGGTGTTAAATCCCCAACAACTACAGCAATGCATTGTTACAAATTAACAGCTTCATTAAAGTCCACGCCAACCAATCTTGGTCCGGTGAAGTTTTCTTTTGAAGACAGCCCACAAACAGCTAAGTTACGAACAAAAAGTATCCATACAACCTTCATGTGGCAGGAAGAATGTACTGACTCATATGATCGTCCTTGCCATAGACCAAATGTTCGTTTAGCTCCAAACTACTCTTCATCATCGCCCGTCCCTTGGACCGAAAGCAACTCCTGAAGCTCCCTCGGGCGTGCTTACAGGTGTGTTGTAACTATAATGGTAACCGCTGGGAATCGTGCTATTACCTTCACTCGATTGCCATTGTTGTATGGCTTGAGGAAGGCTCATTCCAAATCCAATGCCAAAGCTCTCTTCATCCACTTCTTGGGTGGTAGGTTTCCACTGCTCCACAAGGGGAGATAATACAGTCACGACGTGACCCATATCAGGCCGCTGCAAAGGCTCCCTAGCAGTGCAGTGTCCTGCTAATTCAGTTACTTTGCATATGCTTTCGAAGGTTTCTTCATCCGGATCCAGCACAGGGTCCAAGGATTTTCGGATGCTGTCTTTGTTGTTAAGGACCCTTCGGAACCAAGTGACCAAATGGCTATTCTCGTCTGGTAAGCTCTCGTCTAGCGCTTTTCGAGCTGTTATTATCTCCATCAGCACCACCCCAAATGCAAAAACATCAACCTTTGTTGTCACTCTCCCTGTCGCTGCAAACAGAAAAACAGACTATGGTTCAAAATTCTTACGCCCGGTATCCATTCTAGTAGGTAAAGAAAAAAAAAAGGTAACCATAATGAAAAAGTACACTTTAAAACTTCATAGTTGTGATAAGTTTTCCATTTTTTCTTTTGGTCATATAGTTTTGACAAGTTACTTCTAGGGGAAAAAAAAAGTTTGACAAGTTGTGCATCTATGTGACACACATAGGGTGGGCATCTGGTTGGGTCGGGTTAATTTAGATTCGGGTCAATACGTGTCAGCCCGAAAAAGACCTGTTTACCTAAACGTGTTGAAAAATACCAACCCTAACCGACCTGAAATTACTCGTGTCAACCCGAACCCGACTTGTTATGACACGATTAGTGTGTCATGTCAATTCGAGTTCGGGTTATGCGGGTTAATACGTGTTGTTCTTGGATTATGCGGGTTAGAAATGCATGTTAATCCGTGTCGTTCTCGGGTGATGCAAATTTAAATGTGTCGGGTTGGGGTTAATGTGTCAACATGGATAGATCAACAGGTTAATCCGTGTTGTTCTCGGGTTATGCGGATTGACCCGAACCCAACCCATTTAATAATCGTGTTCTCGGGTCGTGTCATATACGTGTTCCATATCCGAAATAGTCAATCCTAACCCGCTAATTTCGTATTATATTCGGGTCGTGTCGCAAATTCCCACCCCGGTATTATCTGATTAAAGGAGAAAAAAAAAGTAGTTTTAACAAGTTACTAATTTGAAACATGGCCACGCACCTAGTTCCGATTCAAAATTTGGAGACGAAGGGTCTGTAACACCCAGTGGTAGTGGTAGAGCTAGGATAAAGTTTTTTGGGGGGCCGAGTTGTAACGGAAAAAATTTCATAGTCAAATATCTTTCTATTCCTTGCTCAATTAATAAGTTAAAAAAAATAAAAAATAAAAAAAACTATCAATGTCATTGCATAGTTGATAGTTTTCTAAAAGACGATTTTTCTCCTCTGGTTTGTTCTATGTAGGAGGATATCTCTATGAATATACAACTATCTATCCATATACCCAAACTTTTGATCCAAATCCAACCTAAAACTTCGAAGGAGAAAAGAATAGCTAAATGGTTGAGAACTTGGTACTTACCAGCATACTCGGGCGCTAAATATCCAAATGTTCCAGCCAACCTAGTTTCCACCGAGTACTTCCCGTCGGGTGCGTTCTTAACCAATCCAAAATCCGACACCTTAGCTCTCATGTCATCTCCAAGAAGTATGTTAGAGGGTTTGAGATCTCTGTGAATAAAACTCTGCTGCGCTAAGCCGTGCAAGTACTCAACTCCTCTAGCAACATCCAAGGCTATGGTGAGTCTTTGCTTCCATGTAAGTGGAGATAATCCCATTTCATTGTAACTGAACAAATGTTGCCCTAATGTCCCCTGAGGCATATACTCATAAACCAAAAGCCTTTCATTCCCATTGATACAAAAACCATGAAGGGCGACTAAATGCCGATGCCTGACTTTTGACAGGACTGCTATTTCAGCTTGGAACTCACTTAGCCCCTTCGAACTTGACACCATTGCTTCCATTCTCTTAACCGCGATTTGGGTCCCATCGTGTAATTGTCCTCTATAAACCACCCCAAATCCACCACGACCCACAATGTAATTTTCACTGAAATTGTCTGTCACTTCCCTGAGTACCTCTATTGGAATGGCAACATTACCCCCATCGTGAACTTGGATATCAGTGCTATCAGAACTACCTTGAGTAGGCATTTCGCTTCCAGAGCCTCCACCCGTTTTCGATTTCTCTTTCCCCTTTGTATCCGATTTGAATTTTCCTTTCCGTTTCTTCACAACCCTGTTGTAAATTACCAATGACAAAACTACTATCACAACCACAGCAACAATAACGGAACCAACAATCACCCATGGAGATATAGACGATTTACGTGTTTGAACAACTCCTGTTTCAGTTCCAGTTCCACCAGAAGATGAATTAGTAGTCCCACTAGATGAACTTGGAGTTGGAGAGCTACTATTGGAAGACGAAGAAGAAGGAGAAGGAGAAGAAGAAGGAGAAGTTGCATTTCCAGCAAAAACAGTTTTCCCACTTAGAAATGGGTTCCCAGAAATCCTCACAGTAACACTTGAACCAAACGCCGGTACTTCACCGGAAATGTTATTATTGGAGACATCAAGAAGCCGGAGTTGCGCCAACTTTGTCAATCCAGGAGGAATAGTACCAGTAAGATTGTTATCATTCAAAAGCAAAGTGGTCAATCCAGTTAAGTTAGCAATAGCAGGGGATATAATCCCACTCCAACCCTGTTTCCCAAAATTAAGCACCGTTACACTTCCTTTAGAGTCACAGGAAATGGATTTCCAACCGTCACAAGGGTTATTCCCTGACCAAGATTGAGCTAAACCCATTGGGTAACCTAACCCCCCTGCAATTTCAAGCAATATAGTCACCTGAGGGTCACACGGGCCGGGTTTCGGATTGCAGAAATTATTCGTTTCCCCAAGACTCACCTGAACAGGACTAGGAAAACTCGGTTGTGGACCCTGGAACTTATTGTTTTGCAACGAAACGTTAACCAATTTCGGAAGGGTAGTAAGAGAAGGCGGGACAGGACCGGTTAGCTCGTTATCACGCAGTGAAATATCAAACAAGGAGGTACATTGGGAAAGATCCGGAATTGGACCCGAAAACTGGTTCTGATGTAGCCAAACCTGTGACAATTTTTTTTTGATCGACGAAAAAAAATTTCATTCATTACAACAACGATTAAAAAAAAATTAAATCGGCACGATAAGAAAAGAAAAGAATCGAGAGCCAAACCTGTGACAATTGCGGCATTGAACCAAGCACGTCGATCCTACCCGAAATCCCGACGCGCTGATTGTTGAGCCATAAGTTCTGAATCCCCGATTTCGCAAGCGAGGGTGGCAAAGGACCGGTTAGGTTATTATACGAAAGCCTAAGATTTTGAAGACTCGGGAGCGAGGCGAATATGTCCGGCATTGTGCCGATTAGGTTGGAATTTCCGGCGTAGAGAGTGGTTAGGGTAGTGGAATCAGCTAGTGTTTCAGGGAGGGTCCATGGGGGCAGATTAGGGTTTTCGCCGAGGCTAAGGGTTTGCAAGCTGGTTAAACCGGAGAGGAATGGGGAAGGAATTGAGGTGAAATTATTGCCGTCCAGATATGCTTGTTGGAGGGAGGGGAGGTTAGAGAGAGAAGGGAGGGGGCCGGAGATCCGGTTCCGCTGGAGAGAGAGGGATTTGAGGTTTGTAAGTAGGTTTAATTCGGAGGGTAATTCGCCGGAGAGGAATTTGGAAGCGAGGGAAATGGAGGTGATGTGGCCGGAAGAGTCGCAGGCGACGCCGGTCCAGGCGCAGGGGTTGGAGCCGGACCAGCCGGTTGGGGTGAGTGATTTGGCGAGTTTGGACATGACGGCGGCGTCATCTTTTGCTGCGATGGAGACAGCGACGGTGGTGGAGGCCGCGGCGGAGAGGCGGAGGAGAGTGGTGGTTGTGAGGAGGAAGAAGAGAAGGCGGAGGGAAAGCTTGGTGGGATGCGTTTGGGGTTGTTCTACCATTGTTGTTTTGGTTGGTTCTCTTTCGCTCCCATTGATTGAGAGAGAGAGAGAAGACAGAGAGAGATTTCTGCGGTGGTTGAAATTGAAGGCGGAGGAGAGAGAAAGTAGGGGGCGGGCTTGACCGTTACTGGGGAAGTTGACATGGATTTACCGGGAACGGTTGGCTGGGTTTTGAACTTCCTTATATTCGGGTAAATTATACATTTGGTTCAATAGGTTTTGTAATCTTTCATTTTGGTCCCTATAAGTTCAATTTCATTCATTTAATGCTGCAGTTTGTCTCAAGTTACCAATCAGCGTAGCGATGGTCCAGTTGAACCAATCAGCTGTCATCGAGGTGTCATTTAAATGACGTGGCATCATATCATTGGCGCCCTATGCTAAACTTTGTTTCTCAGCGCATCTTGGTTTCTGGATTTAGCACAAAAAATTGGACGGAAGGGAGAAATTGCACTAATTTTGGGGAGAGAGAGAGAAGAAGAAGAAGAAGAATGGTGAGGATGAGCTTCAGCCGTGCATCGAAGGCTGCTTCGGTGTTGATTCTATTGGTTCTTTCTTCAACAGGTGAATTGATCTCATCATTTCTTTGTCTCGTGTTTTTTTTTTGTTTGATTTGCGATTGAGCTTTTTGTGGATCTGCTGTGAGCGTCTCCTCAAAATTTGAGTAAATCCCCCCCAAAATCTACTCCACTCCTTTGCTTAACCTATCCCAAATTTATAACAATGTCGAAGCTTTTACTCAAATTTGTGCTTAGATTTGGGTTTTCGCATTGGGGTGTTTCATATGAAATGAAGCTTTTACTCAAATGTTTACCCTAATTTACGTAAAAGGACGAGTAAGGGTTGGAGTCTTGGAGATGCTCTGAACGCGCTGTTGTTATATCCTCTGCGATCTTGATTTGGATATTAACGGTATCATTCGAGCAAATAATTATACTAACAAACAATAGGGATTTTTTTTTTTTTTTTCAGTTTTGGCGAAGAAGTCCAAGGATGTTACTGAGTTACAGATCGGTGTAAAGGTAAATTCTTTCTTTTCTCTTCTTACATTTGTGTAAGAATTTTTAGATTTTGATTGCATTTGATTTCTTAAGTTCATCTATGTTTGACTGGGTCTACTGGGGTTCAACTTTCTTTATTCTCAATATGATTCTCATCGAGTTTCTCTCAATAATTAGTCTGAAGTACACATTTCTTTGTGGGGACTCTTATATGGGGAGATTGTATCAGTGTTTTTATTCTGTCAAAAGTCCAAGCAAGGAGATTGTATCTCTGATTGATCTATTAAGATTAGGAATTATGGAGTGACGAGCTGTGGTAAAATTTTGGTTGGAAGACCTGGTTTTACATTGTCGAGCTCCATTTGTAGTTGGACTGTTATTGAGCTGATTCACGACAGTTTAGTGTTTTTAGAATAGGTGTAAAGTTGAATTTATTCTCCCTCGGCAATTCTTGGTGGTGCGTTTGATTAGTCCTTGTTTGCAATTGAAGTTAAGGCTACTGTTGGAACGCTTCATAGGTTTGGGGATTCTAGTTTGTTGGATATGTTTTTTTGTTTTGGACTGGGTTGTTTGTCCTATGATATTCTGTGATTCTCTAGCTGTCTAGCAGTGAAGCATTTACATACAGGGATCCATAGAAATCCAAGTGGGTTTTAGAGCCCTAAGCCCTTTGTGCGCAATTACCCGTCAAGCAGCAAGAACATGTATAAAGGTGCACAAACTTTCTATCTTGTGAAGATGTAACGGTGTTAGCTCAAGACACAAACAAGAATGGCCATTATGATGAATTCCTTTTTTTTTGTCAGTGCATTGATGTGGTATCACTGTGAATTCAATGCAACTAAGTTCTGCTAGTTTCTTTTCTGTAGGATGTATTACCAGATTGGGCAGTTGTTAGCAGTTACTTTTGGAGCAAGAATAACAATAACAATAAAGAGGATTGCACCCATTCATTTACGACTGACAAATTCTCTAAATATTTATTCCTTCGATACAAAGTTGGGATGAGATTGTAGGATTCTTCTGGTTGAAGCTTCAAGTTACCTGGAAATCTTTAATACCTACTTAACGGAAAAGATAAAGAAACTGAGATGTGTAATGTGTTTCTGGTACTAAAAGAGTTAGAATAGATAAGAGTTATCCTTAATAGGAGACTAGGAGTTCATAAGCCTATGTTAAGCAACGACACTTATCATATCAAGTTACAAATGAAATCATCTTCTTATTGATCAGTAACCAGAAAAATGAAGGCAATAGATAGGCAATGATGATGAGCAAACTAAATACTGTTATGGAAGTGCATTGAATTTGGCAACCTCCATCCAGACAGGAGTCATGTCCTCCGCACGGTCTGTCAAGCTTGGCATGCTTCAGTCTCAGTGTCTTCCATCCGGATGGCCAGAAGTGGAAACTACGTGTTTTAAGTTGGTTGGCTTATTTTTTTGCGGTCTCTTATATAAAGGAACCTTGGGGAGTCCTAGGGTTAGATCATTGGGTTTAATATTATGGTTTTGAGTTTCTCCATGGGTTCCTCTAGGGATACAACCAGCTCTTTCTAATCTCTCCTCGTTCATAGTGAATCCTCTCTCGCTCTTCGCCCGTGGATAATGTTTAAGATTATGCTTACGCGGATCACTTGAATCTTTGTGTCCTTGTTTCATTGCTTGTTGGTTCGTTTTTTTCTACTTTGTGATTGTCAGAAGAAAAACCAAGTTACCTTTTTTTTTTTTTTTTTTCTTTGTAGTTTTTTGTATGCTTCTTGCTTACTTGGCTTTTGGATCTTCTTCCTGTTCTTGCAGTATAAGCCAGAATCTTGTGATATTCAGGCACATAAAGGTGACAGAATCAAAGTACACTATCGGGTGAGAAAAGACTGCAGCTTCTTCTTTCTATGCCTCTACTGCTTTTTTCTTCTTTTCTTGTGCTTATTTTAGGGGTGATGTATTTCTCTGAGACAAAGTTGTTTCCTGCAGTCATGTTTAATAATTTTTTATACACACAATATCATGGTCAGTTAGGAGGTCAAATTCTTAATCTCTGCAGCTAATCGGCATTTTAATAGAAAATCTACATCCGTGAATTCAAGACACTCAGCAGTTGAAAGTGATATAATGCAGTTTCTTTTAGCATTTGAATTTGACATCCTCTTGAACCCTGTTTCAGTGTCGGTTGAACACCATAACTATGAAGCAATGTGTACCTCTTATCTCCCTATTCTTAGTGGTTGAATGTTCACATTGAAAAGAACTATAGGAATACTAAACTAGCTGGGAGGATGTTTACTCTTGCTGATTATAGCATCATCTTGTACCTCTATGTGTGTGCCTATTGCTAATGTTGCTTAACTTTGCAGGGACAACTCACAGATGGAACTGTTTTTGATTCCAGCTTTGAAAGGGGTGACCCAATTGAATTTGAACTTGGTAGCGGTCAGGTTATTAAAGGTATGTGGTAGTTTTTATCGCTACTTACTATTTTTGGAGAAGTCCAGCTATTTCCTTGACAATTGGTACAAATTAAAATTTTGAAGTGAGAGTGGCAAGTGGGTTACCATTTCAAATGACAATGAACACCTTCCTTCTTGTGCTAAAAAATGAACCTTTAATTGTGTAACAATTTTACAACAGCCAGGAAGGTTAGCATACTAGCATTGAGGGGGAAAGTGTAATGATAATCGAAACATATTGGACACATGAAAAGGTCTTAGAGCAAATAAGACGTCTGAAGCAAGTTGTCCTTCCTTGGATCTGCTGCACAAATGAACTCTTCAGCAACTGAATTTTTTTTTGCTACAGCATGAAAGCAGAAAGATTTTGTTACACATGATCATGAATTCTGAGTGACAATGTTGCAATATCAGATCCCAACAACTGGAAGAAATGTTAAGAGACGTGATCGGCCTTTGAAATTTGAGGTTTAAAATAAAGCAAGGAAAAGGTTACTGGACATAAGTAATTCTGTTTTCATTGTGCGATTTGAAAATTATTCTGTTTGTATGATGTGTTTTGTTGCAATAATGCAACGATATGCTCTTGTAGCAGCATAGCTGAGCACTGTATATGCGTTTATATTGGGTCTTATACATGTGCTAGGCAATCAAAGCATTTTGTGGATCCAACCTTGTGTAAGGAAAGCATTAAATTGCTCTAAAGAATATAAGCCTTACTTGCAGGTTGGGATCAAGGAATATTGGGAATGTGCGTAGGGGAGAAACGGAAGTTGAAAATACCTGCAAAATATGGTTATGGAGAGCAGGGGTCACCACCCAAAATCCCAGGTAATACTTGTTTGCATTGCATACCTTTTGTCAGAGTGGGCGTAATATCGGGGTCATAGTTGCAGAATATACAGCCCCATAAACTTTTTTACACCTTAGATTTCTTTTCAGGGTTGTCCTTCAACACATAAGGTCCACCCGAAATTTCTAGTATTTCCTTTAGTGTGTTCCTAATTCCTTTCTTGGCCTAGACTATGAGCCCGGGAAAAATGCTTTGATATTGTTAGTAAGAAATTGGCTGGATAACTTGCTTTTTGAAAAAGGTCCAGGAAAACCTTTGATATTGTTAGTAAGAAATTGGCTGGATAACTTGCTTTTTGAACAAGGTTCAGGAAAACCACTTCCTGATTCGATACTTGTAGATTAATTTGAGCAAGATTCAAAAGTTCCTATGGTGCCTTTTGGGGCTTATTTCATTTAGTCTTCTGATACTTTTGATTTCTCGGAAGCCAACATATTTAGGGCATCTCTCCATTTTAGAGGATGAAATTAATAGATTTTAATAAAAAAAGTGAATATGGAAGACTTTACTATTCACAAGCTCCAATCACAACTTTCTATATCATCCTCTAAAATACTTCATCACTTCTCCTCCAATCATTATTCCCTCTCATTCAAAATCTAATACTTTTTGCATTTTATATTCAAAAAGAGGTTTTGGAGGATCCTCCATTTCTTTTTTCGATCCTCTATAGATGGAGGAAAATATGGAGGGTGGATAGGAGTGGAATTTTTCTTCAAAATGGAGGAATGGAGGAAAATATGGAGATATGAAGGGTGGGTAGGAGATGCCATTAGACTTTACAGTGGCATTTGTCTATTTACTCTGTTGAAATCTTGCAACCTCGTTCGAAATACGTTGTCGCTTCATCTAATGGTCAATGGTTAAGTGAAGTATGTGATGGTCAACCATCAAGGACTTTGAACTGGAGTTTGCAGCATTAAAATGAGTGATTTGTAAAAAAAGTTGATTTAAACCAAATTTTTCCAACTTTTTACTTCCATCTATTTAACTCCACATTATTTTGATCCAAAGTATTAAATCATTACTTTGACCATTCACAGGTGGTGCAACACTTATCTTCGACACTGAGCTTGTGGCAGTTAATGGGAAAGCAGCTGGTGGGAAAACAGACGATAGTGAGCTATAATCAAAGAAATCTCAAGTTGAGGTTCGTTCCCGGCTGCTGGATTTTGCATGATTCAGTAGATTGGAATGGTCTTGGACAATGTCGACTAGATTTCCTGTTTTATGCTGTTCCCCTG
Organism: Vaccinium myrtillus; assembly: GCA_016920895.1. Classification (NCBI taxonomy): domain Eukaryota; kingdom Viridiplantae; phylum Streptophyta; class Magnoliopsida; order Ericales; family Ericaceae; genus Vaccinium; species Vaccinium myrtillus. Next base: position 29,893,294 of record CM029281.1, read on the forward strand.
ACGCATTGGAAATTTATATTTCTAATCATTATACTTTTTGACAAGGATTTTTTCTTGTCCTTATGCCGTTAGCGGTAGTGTTGAATGAGCTTGATTTAGAGCTAATGAGTTTAAATTTCTCCTTCCTTGGTTCTTTAGCTTTTACCCTGTTATGGCTGAAAGGCTAGAATAACTGATTGACTTGAGATTTCACTGAAAATCAAAATTGTTGGTGCTGCAAGTTAGGCATTTGTTGGCCACTTGAGCTATTGAATTATTGTCATTTTGCCTGTTGAAAGAAGTCAAGAACCAAGGCATGCATGTTATCTTGTGCAATGCATTCGATAAGAACATAGTAACTCAGACAGGCTCCTTTCACCATTTGTGGGAGAGTGAGGGAGGGATTATGAGCCCAACTTAACAGCATGATTAAACGTATACAAACTTTGATCACAGCTAAATAAATATGTATCTCTAGAACTCTCTATTCAATTTGCTGCACATTTTTGCTTGAATACTTCCAATATTTTTTTGATCGAAGAAAGGGTAGGAGGGGGCAACCAGCGTAGCAACTCTCATTGGGCTTGACCATAGGGGCTCTCGACCCACCAGTGGAATGTCCGGTTCGAGCCATAGCTATTGTCCGTGAGGACAGGCTGTCTCCACAGCACCATGTAGGTACAAGTAGGCATAAGTGTGTACCCTTACAATCCCTCGTCATTGGCATGACTCGAAACCAAGTCTCCCCTGAAAATGTGAGGCACCCTGTCCACCAGGCTACCACCGATCACCCTATCCACTAGGCTACCGTCATATTCTTTTACACTTTTGTCACCTAAATATATAGCTTCTGGGGCCCCTTTTCCATTTCCACCCTCTTCGTGGAAGCAGCACAAAGCTAAATTTAACAAAAGCAAAGCAAAGACCGTCCTCTTCAATCACATTTCCACTACAGCACTTTGCTTCATTTTCCCAATTCCTTCCAGGACGAAGCCAGAACTCAGTCAAGGGGGATACACTTTCCAATGAAAGTCCACTAATAATTGTTGCACTTTGTTCGTGAAAATACAAAGCCAAAGTGTACCGTAAAATCAAGCTTTAGATTATTAAGTTCTATTTTTTTGTTTTACAAATCGCAAATGCTTGATTCAACTATCTCATGGCTTTATAAATGTAACAGTTCACCAGCCTGCAAAAAGAAAGGGGGTTAAAAACATTGGAGCCTGTCAGAAAGCCGAATGACCATCTCCAGCCACCGTTCACGGCGGCGGAGGAGAAGGATCCTCTACACATGTACTTCATTAGAATAATGGAGTACATGTGTTTGATGAACTCTTGAAATTGCAGGATACATGTAGTGATGGGCTCACTATAGGGCTATAGTGAGCTCATTTGGCCGTCCATCTCGGTAATGAACTCTCGGATTTTAATTCAAACGATGAATGACTCGGATCATTTGGAGTTTGGATTAAATCCGAGCCGTCGGTGCCGAGATGGACGGCTAGATGAGACTCACTACAACCCTCTACTGAGTTACCTCACTACGAGACCCCGATTCCCTTGAAAATTAAGCAATGGAAGTTGAATATTAGGCCATCCGGCGAGGGAAAAAAAAAAAAACTAATAATCTATACAAAGACATAAATATCGTTGTATGGGGGTTACAAGCAAGGATGCACACTGACCTCGTTTCTTCTTAAGATTTGAGATATATTTTAAGGCCCATTGGGTTAGAATGAGTTGAGTTTTTAAGCATGTTTAGTAAATGGATTGGGCCTATCAATATCTTTGAAAATCAAGTCCGACCTGTATAAAACAATAATAATGATGTTAATTATATATTCATGCCATCAAAAAATAGTACTTAAGAAGGGGAAAAAGTCACTAACATACTTATATGTACACAATACTCTTTTTTAAAAACATATTCCTTACATCCCAAAATGGATGTCCCAAAATACTATTTACACCTCTTGAACAATTATTTATACTTTTTAAGCTATAATGAATTGTACAGAACATAGATGTAAGGGCTCCCTTATATAGCTAGGGTGCGAGAATTTTTGTTCGGGATCGAATTTCGACGATCCGAATCGTTAGATGTGTTTAAAACGTGTTTTTAAGGTTCAGCGCAAGGATTTGTAAAAAAAATACCCGGAAGGGCTTGATCCGAGCAGTTTTCGATAAAAACTTACATGTACATTTTTATCGAAAACTGCTCAGATCAAGCCCTTCCGGGTATTTTTTTTTTACAAATCCTCGCGTTGGACCTTAAAAACACATTTTAAACACATCTAACGGTTCGGTTCGTCGAAATTCGATCCCGAACAAAAATTCCGGCACCGTAGAAAGTGAGGGAGCCCTTATTGGATATTTGTTGATGAACAGTATATATAATATAGATTTTGTTTGGTAGATTTTGCTTAGTTTTATTGAAGGAAGTCTTTAAAATTGAAAAAGTATTATAGATTGCAATATATAGATGATTTTTTTAGGAGTGTGAATAGTAGTTTTGGACATCCATTTTGGGACAGAGGGAGTATATAAGTATGGTTGTAAACTCTAATTTATTATGATGTGTATGATTAATTTATGGGTATCATAATTTAAGAAAATAATTGGGTAGTTGGACGGACTTCGGAAATAAAACTTTAAGATAATCGAGTTTGAAAATATTAAATGAAGTTCGATTATTAATCAACCGGGCTTAAGCCAAAGTCTCACTAGCCCTTCTTATCTCGTTTGATTTTCTATCTCGTTACCTCCTCCACACATCAAACACCACTTGACTACAACAGCAGTCTCTTCCCAACAAAAATTACAAACGCACACGTAAACAAAAGCAAGAGCAAAAACATGAGTTTCCTCCCTTTGCTGCTGCTCTCCCTGTCGCTCCTAATTTCTCTATCCAGTAAGTCTCATGCATTTTCAAATTTTCCATTTCTCTTACTAACTCATTCACAACTTTAAAACTTAATTCCGGATAAGAACCATTCAAAATGTATGTGGATCCATCTGCAACTAACGGTCGGCGTTTGCTACGGCCTAATGGGAAACAACCTCCCTCCCCCATCGGAATCCATTGAACTCCTCAAATCTCTAAAAGCCAAGAGCGTGAAGCTCTACAATCTGAAACCAGAAATCCTCAATGCCCTAAAATGCCACCATTTTAAGTAAGTAGTCGACTCAAACGAAACGGTGCATAAGTCATGGCAGGTCAACATAAGTCTAGCAATAACATGCTAGCAAATATATAACAGGAAAAATATGAACAAAACATCTATTGACCATGCCGAAAATAGCAACAAATAGGATATCTAATCTGTTAATCTGAGAAACAACAAAATATTCATTGAACAGGTCCAAGTAAACAACATAAAATTATAATCGCATAAAGACTAAAAGTTTCAGCCATACCATGATCACCGGTAAGGGAAAACGATGGCGCAAAATTAAGCTGAACGTCACAAACTTAACATAAGTCTAGCAATAACACCAATAACATGCTAGCAAATATATAGTAACACGAAAATAGAACAAAACATCCAATGACCATGCCAATAGTGCAGTAGCCCAAAATAAGTTCAGCATACAAAGCACACGCTAATTCTCTTCAACTGTCATCTTCAAGAGCGGCTGCTTTGACTTCAACAGAAAAGCTATATTCCTGATCACAACCCATGTAAGAATCGCTCATAAAGTAGAGGGTATAGTTCTTCTTTCCAGCTTCTCCAGGAGCAGCAAAATCAAGCTTGACTTTGGCTTTCCTCTGCAACGAAACTTTTTTGTTGGCAAGCAACTGGTTACTTTTGGTATCACCAACAACAAGCCACCATCCTCCTTCTTTCGTTTTGGGATACCTAGGGGCATCAACAGGCCCCACCTCTGTCTCGCCCTCGAGATCCCTTTCAAGAGTAACCTGTAAACTGACATCCTCCCCAGCCATCACATTGTCACCATCAACCACGTCATACGTCAGATCAATATTTGGGAAACGGTTACAAGACCGTGCAATATCCATCAACTGTGAATCTGGCATTTGCAACAGCTCTCGCCTTTCATCATCCTCCATCTCTGCCAAATCAAACACAGTCTCTATACTCTTCCCAGGGTTCTCTTGGCATTTCTTAGCCAATTCTTTCGTGAAATGCGGAAGTTGCAAAAGCATAGAATCCCTCTCCCACATGCCCTGTGTCACCATCTGACTAACTTCCATAGTGAGAAGTGCTAAACTAAGCCACCCGTTGCTGGAAATAACGTCAACAATAGCTTGGAGCAGTCTACCGGTAGAAAGGAGCACCTCTCGCTGATCAGAAGCTAGATTCCCACCAATGACATGCCTCGAGAAATGGGCTTGTAGAAGAGCATTAGCCTTCACATAGGGGTCCGTGCATTTGGGATTATCTAAGGCAAACCTTTGGTGATTAATCAGCTTCCGAATCAACTCTTCTTCTCCACGACGTATTGGCTGTAGCGCATACTCTGAAGCAGAAGCCAAAATTTCTAGAAGACCCTTCATCTTTGTTGTGGCGGACAACGATGAACTAAAACATTCTATTGTGGTGTAACTGAGATAGTAGTATGATGCTATCATGCCAAGGTTCGAAGGAGAGAGCTCCATATCATCCTCAATACCAACACATTTGCTTGCTTCCAAATCGTTGAGTGTGTTCTCGACAAGCTCTGAAAGGTGCTCAGAGAGGTGCCTGTGGCCAACTCCCTGTAGATTGTAGTAGTTTGGATTCTGAGTAAGCCTCCTATACATAAACGTCCAAGTCAGATAGTCCACAGCATCCTGCTTGTTCTTAATGACTCCAACAACAATCTCAGCATTTAAATTATCATGCAGGAAATGGTGTAAATGGCTTTCAACTGGGAATGCTTCGTACAAGAACTTCTTGTAGTATTCTTTACGCGGTGCATGGCAAAGGATAACACACTTGCCGGAGTTATCCACAAGAGGTCGACTGGCATGACCCATCATCTGTAACAGATCAGTGACTGGGTAATCAGTATGAGCATTTTCCCGCCCGTCATAATACTGTGTTCCCATAACTACCACCAAGTGTGCTGACAGTGGCACTCCCCAACACATTGAACTGCTCATTACACAAACTTGGATCCATCCAGTTTCAAAGAGCGTCTTAACAATGTCTTGGTCTGTACTAGTCAAACCCTCGTGCAAATAGCCCACACCATATCGTATTGTCTCACTCAACATGGGTTCCTTAATCCCGGAAAGGTAAGGTTCCAGCTCTTCTGCAGACTGGAGTAAGAACGTTGGCTTTTCACGACTATCAGCACTTGAGAACGTCATCAGGTCAACAGCAGTATATATGGCATGCTTCCTCGTAGGAACAAACACAATGGCAGGTTTCCCAATCTTGGCATGTTGGACAATTGCAGTATAAGTTGGCTTAGTCATTGCTTGCATCCTTGCTTCAAAATTGGCTATATCAATGCCCTGAATGTGTATTTCCAAGGGTACAGGACGGACACCGGGAGGAAAATTGAAAAGGCCATGAGAGGTGGCCCCAATCCATTCACCCAGATCCTTGGCATTTGCAAGGGAAGTAGAAAGGGCCACAATACGAATCTTGCTCTCCACCTGGGTTGCTATATACCTCATCCTAGACACAATAACCTCCACAATAGGGCCGCCTTGACCACCAATCAAATGGAGTTCATCAATGATGAATAGAGTGACTTGCTGAATGTGCTTCCGCTGTTTCCAGCGACGCGATAAAGCATCCCACTTCTCAGGAGTACTCACTATCAGTTGACCTTTCTCAAGCAGTTTTAGATCTGTTGCTGTTTCCCCAGTTAATTCGACCACTTTCATCCCTAGACCCTCCCCAAACTTCTTCTTCCATTCATTATACCGCTCCTTAGCAAGAGCTTCGATAGGAGCTACATAAACAGCACGCATCATGCTCCCAGGCCCCTTCTGATGATTCCTCAATATAGCAAACTCTGCGCATATTGTTTTCCCGCTTCCAGTTGGTGTCGCAACTAAGGCATTGTCATCCGTGTTGTATAAGACGTTGAAAACCTGGGTTTGGACAGGATTGAAGTGCTTAAATTCATGATAAAGAGCTTCATATGACGGATTTCTCAAACCAGTCACAGGCAATGGTTGCAGGTCCAATAACTCAGTCGGTGGTGGATACTTTTCTGGCAGAATAAGGTGCCTGAAAGAAACAGGCAAAACAGACTGCGATCCAAGCCATCTATCTGACACAACACGAATGGAATATTGAGGCGGCAGAGGTTCATAGATTGGCACTGTGAAATTCAATGTGTGATCCTCGTCGATATATTGCTTTTTCAACAAGAAATATTCATGATGGAGGATATATTCCCTGTCATTATCCTCAACAATGACCCAAAATGGTTCCACAAACCCATGAACCTTGTCCTCCCACTGAAAGTCCGGAGTGATTGTCAGCTCAACCCTCAACACAGTGCGAGTAATTGGTAGGACATGAGCGGCCAAGTTCAGTTTTGGGAACTGGTGTATAAATTTATGAAGTTTTCTTCCCATCTTAGGGAAATGAATAAGCTCTCCTAACTCTTGAGAGGAGAGATCATAATAACTTTCCCAGGCGATATCTTTCTTCTCCAGCTTCATCAAAATTTCATTTGGAATCCCATGGAATTGCCTCAGTGGCGTTTGAACACTCCACATCCTCTTGCTAACCATTTTGGACAAGTTCATAGCCTTCTCAGCTAATTGCACCCATCCTCTTTTCAAGACAATCTCAAAAAGCGCTCGCATGAGTCGTCCAGCACTCTGCGTTATGTGGACCATATCAGATGTCAAAGATAGCCCTTCAAGCTTTAGCTGTGAAATATAGGCTTGAAGCAACACATTAATCTTCGTACTAGGCTCTTCCAGGCTTTCCTTGATTGGAATAGGAACATGATCCAACAGCTTCGCTAGTTCCATCTTCTCATCTTGTCTCACCGTTACATACTTGAACTCTTCACTGAGTGAGAACAACTGACAAAGCTCAATATCACCCATTGTTGGCTTCAAATGCTCATTATATGTGGATATTGTTCCATGAGTAACATAATAGTAGCTAGCAATGCGACCCAAGTCGGTGATCTGAAAATATCCACTTTTCCTATCATACTTGACAAGGTTATTTTTGTCCAAAACGGTTGCTGCAGAATGAATAAGATCAGCTCTGCGCTCCTCCAATAATGTGTCTCTTGTCAAAGCATCAGGTGCCAAACCATAAAGAGTAGGATTTCGTAGCATCCGAACATACAGATAAGTATAACTGAGCCAATTGCATGCTTCCCTGGCATTTTGAACAGTTCCAAGAACGATCTCTGCATTTAACTGGTCAGCCAATTTAGACACGAACTGACTTTCGATAGGAAGTTGTTGGTTCATTAAAGAGAGATAATATTGGAGTTCACTATGGCCAGTTATAATAATTCCATCTCCATAAGAATCATATTGAGGCCGCCCTGCACGCCCCAACATCTGCATAACATCCAGAGGGCTCAACTCAGTCCACGCACCCTTTTCAGGATTGTAAATCTGGGTACCTTTGATGATCACAGTGTGAGCAGGCAAATTGACACCCCAAGCTAGAGTTGCTGTGGAGACCAGCACCTGCACATGCCCCTCACGAAAATGATCCTCAACAAGGGTGCGATCAGCCCTAGCCATTCCCGCATGATGAATTGCAAAGCCATATGGTAGTAGATCTTTAAGGTCATTGCTCTTTACCTGCTTTGTCTTGCTATGAAGTACTTCACGGCTCACACTATCCTCCTTCAAGAATCTTCCAAGAGTGTCATTAGCAAATGCAGCATCTCGGATTGAACGGGCTGTTTTTGCGGTTTCGTTCCTTGAGTGGACAAAAATCAGAACCTGATGCTTTCCTGCAATATCGATGACCTTTTCATAACAAACATCATTCATCAACTGGAATCTCTGCAAAGGCTTCTTGACTGTGATCCCAATATACTGTTGAGCAAGAGGACAAGGTCTGTAGCTATTGTCAAAATGGAAGAGTCCTTTGTTCAAATCAACATGCAGAAACAATGCCACGTCCTCATAGTTAGATAGTGTAGCAGACAGGCCAACCAAACGAATATGCTCTTTCGTGGTTTCAATCTGCCTAACGGTTCTTGCAACAATACTTTCCAGAACAGGTCCTCTGTTATCATGCAGAAGATGAATCTCGTCAATGATAACAAGTTTAACAAGCTGTGTATATGTACGATCACCTGATTTTCGGGTTATGATGTCCCACTTCTCTGGAGTAGTGACAATAATCTGGGTTTCTTCAATTTGTTGGCGAGTAAGGGTCTGGTCTCCACTTAGCTCCTCCACCTTGACACCATATTGCTGCAGACGGTTAGACAGATTGCCAACCACTTCAGCAACAAGTGCTTTCAATGGTGCCACATATACAATCTTGTACTTGCTATGGTCAATAGTCCCATCATCATTCCTATGCAATGCAATCTGCTGGAGTATGGTTAGCATTGCAACATTTGTCTTCCCTGCCCCAGTGGGAGCACAAAGAAGAACATTCTCAGCTGAAAAAAGGGCAGTTTCGTAAACTCTACTTTGAACCCTGTTCAGCTGAGCCACCCCTTTGAAAGCTGGTTGCGCCCAATCTGGCATGTCAGATATCTTTATAAGCTCTTCACCAGGAGCAATTGGTTTTGGCTTTAAAGCTGGCACATGAACTTCTACATATCCTTTTCTCTCTTTCCTATAAGAACCCAGTGGAAGGTCGCACTTTTTGTTCGCCATCAAAAGATCACCTTGGTGAAATGCCATGTTTTCAAGATCAAGCAACTGACGCTGACCCTTCAACAAACCACTGTCTGAAATCTCTCTCCGCTCGCTCTCATCCTTCAATCTACGAGCTTCCTCTCTTATGCTTTTCTCCAAGTTGTTTTGCCTCTCTTTAGCAGTAGCCCTGGTGGCATACAACTGCTCCAAAATTGCACCAAATTCCGGGCCTGAGAGGCACAACATCTCTTCTTCAATTTTCTTCCTCTTATCCTGGTCTTCAGCCCTTGCAAGACGCGTACACCAAAAAATCTTCAACCTATTACGCAAAAGAAACTTAATGAGACTGAACTTATCAAAATGGAGATGCAATAGCAGCTTAGTTTCAACTCCGCGGTCATCACCCTCAGCTAGAATCTTAAGTACCTCTTCTGCTAGCTTCTGGCTCTGTTGCGGATCAGTATGTTGCTCATATGCCTGAGAAATCTTCCTTTGTAGCCAATACGCATCAATATCTTGAACATTAAGGGTGCTATTGTCATCAATCCCACTGCCCATCTGCATTCCTCCGGCACCAATCCCTTCCATAACATCATCATCATCCTCTTCTTCATCCTGGTGCACAATATCGAGATCACTCTCCTCTTCCTCTTCTTCGTTCTCCTCAAACTCAACAGCAACAACACCCACATCATCATCATCGAGAGCATCACCGTTAGACACAGCAGAACCACCTGCATCATCATGGTAATCAGTGATACGCCTCCCGATCGAAACCAGATCATCGAATAGCTGATTTGGTATAGGGTTCAACAGTTTTTCAATCTCCTTCTTCTTGACTGGGTTTTTGATGGTCTCGTTCTTGAGGACAGCCAATATCTCATCTGCCGCTCCGCTAACTATATTCAGCGGCTGGCCACCGAATTGCTGTTGAATAAAACCAAGCAAAGCCTCATAAGCTGCCATTGTTTCCTTGGTCTTAGGCTGGTAAACCCCTCCTTCATCAATACAAGTAAGGACACTTTCTTCTTGCAGACGCCTTCTCTTGCTCTGCCTGGCAGGCACCACAACAGGATCAGGAACAATTGGTTCGCGTTCCTTCTTCTTCTTCGAAACACGATCACCAAACGTCTTGGGGTCTATCTTCCCATAGAGGGACTCGGGTTCACCGGTGGGTTCGCGGGTGTCACGAGGGCGGGAGTCCTCCGTAGTCAGGACAAGGTTCGAGTTGACTCGATATTCATACTGCTTGAACCGAGCGTGTGCCTCAGCACCACCTCCCAGATGCGCCATCTCTGAAGCAAGGGTTTTTCTTTTTCCCCGCTTCAATGGATGCAAGAGTCTTGGTTGTCTATGACGATGAGGAGAAAGGAATTATTCTAGTATTCAAATCTAAGAAAGTATGATGTATATATAATGGGTCCTATATCTACAAGAGGTAAGAGTGGTCACCAAGAAACTTAAGGACCAAGGAAAGAAACTTAGGGACCAAGGAAATTTAGGAAAAGGAAATTATACACTAAAAAGGAAATATTCTAACTATGAAATACAAATATTATGATAATATATAACATTTAACAAATAGTCGAATCTTTGGTGACGCAGAAAGCACGAATCCCGGGAGAGTGCAATTTTGTTCACCCAATTTTTGATAAGCATGACATCACTTTGTCGTGGAGTCCACGCCATTTCAACCAATAGGAGGGAGGATTGCCGGACCTCTGTTTCGCTTCCCTCTGAAATTTGCGAGGAGGGAGAACATGTGACGAGGTGTGATTTGAGGCGACATCAATTCATGGTGTGTTATTTTATAAGGCAAAACAAAATGCACCGACTAAATGAAAGAATACATTTGATAATTTCAGAATGGGCGGAGCTGATAACAAAAGGAACCTACAATGCAAGTAGATTACTGAAAGTCTAGGAATACCAATTTTAAAACACAATTGTTTTCGAGATTGTTCTATATATGCATGTGATCGAGCTTATGCACATCGAAAATTCCAAACACAATTATGCCCTGCTTTATACACAAATATTATTCTACTATCTGTATTATTTACAAAAACATTGGTAGGTAATCAAAAACAAAAACGCTAAGAAGTAGGGGTAGATTTGTCAAACATATATATTCATGAATCATGATAAATAAATGTACAAATACGCATAGTGACGCTATGTGACACTATCGCACACACGATACTTTTGTAACATGTATAGTGGCGCTATGTAACACTCTCGCACACGAGTTGAGATTGGTACGCATTGATTGATTTGAAAAAGGGCTTTTGACCTTTGAGTTCTTCAAGAGCATTGATCCAAACTTATTTAAGGTACGCTTAGGCTTATTTTCATCATCGGGGAGGCCGTTTAAGTCATAGACTGAGAACATATAGATGGTCCAAATTGGGGTGTCTACAAGTAGCCTATAGAAAAAGAAAAAAAAATGATTCATGGGTAATGCTACGGTACATGCACCCCTTTTGGGCTCAAATATGAAATTTATTGGGTCAAATATGAGATTTAATGGCTAGATGTATGAAATAGTTTACGGTATGCACCCTCATAAAGATAGTCACAAAATCTCATATAAGTCCACAAAATCTCATATCGTTAAATTACATATTTGGTGTGGACCTCATACGGATAGTCACAAAATCTCATATTTAGTCCACAAAATCTCATATTGGTAATCACAACAATAAATATTGGAACACCAAAAACGCAATAAAGAGGACCACAAAATCTCATATGGTCAAATGGTCAAAGGTGGCACAAAATCCCACATGCATATGTGGCGCAATCACAGTCGTCCATCCGCATGAGGTGCATACCGTACACTCTTTCATACCTCTCGCCACTAAATCTCATATTTGAGCCCAAGGGGGTTGTACCGTAGCATTACCCTTCATTCATATACTTAATGCATTAGTATAGATTTTAATGTACTACTGTATTATAAAGGAAGGCAAAGGTTAATATAACAAGTATACATTACGATAAAACTATGCACTTCAAGTTGGTCACTAAAGAGCCAAAATCCTTGCTCTCCCACTAAAAGTGGGTCCCATGTATGTATAGTTCCCACCGCATGTGAGGGAACCGGTGCATTGAATATTTTCTCCTTCCGTTCTCTCCATCTCTTAGAACCCGCAATGAATTACAAGTTCTACAAAAACCAGTATGTTAAGATATCATAAATATGTAATTAAGTTAAATTTTGTTCCAAAAATTGTAAGGTTCATCTTTAATTTCCAGATAAAAACCGAACACCAATTAATGAGTTTTTATCACTCGTTTTGCATATCTATTTGTAGGATCTGGGGGCGCTGCTGCGCAGCAGCTGCACCGCACCAGTGCAGTGCAATGAAACGACGCCGTTTCAAATCTCCAAACGCGAAAAAAATAAAATAAAAGGCAAAACGACGTCGTTTTGCCTTTATCCCACAAAAAGCCAAAACAATCGAATTTCCAGTTTCCATTGATCAGAAGTGCTTCTTCCCTCATACGCTTCTTCCCCAAACCCTTTCTTCCCAAATGGAAGATCTGATTAGGGAGGAGGAGCCGACCCCCATGGAAACTCTATCACCAACAGCCGTCGTAGCAACCGCTTTGCCACCTTCAGCACCGCCCACAACCGATGATGGCGCACCACCGACGCCCACAACCGGCGATGGCGCACCGAACTCGCCTAAACAGTAAGCTTCTATCTTCGATTCGTACAAGCTACATCATTCATTCAACTTCTTATTTTCGTGAGTTTTGAAGAGAACTAGTACCAAATGCTGCATCAAAATTCTCCATTTTTTTGTCGTTTTTCCTTAGGTATTCTGCTAGTATGGCTTGGTTCTTGTTGGGTTTGTTTTCTATTTCTTCTAGACTGTTGCTTTTGTTGGTCTGCATGGGTGAATGTCCAAGGAACTCATGAGGGTCCTTGATCAACATATACTATTTTCGATGGTTTCCTAGCTTTATGGTTATTTTTGAAGATGGGTTTTGTTAAAATTGCTCGTCAGTTTTGTTGGGGTTTTTTCTGTTGCATTCCTAGCTTTAATGTATTTGTGATCTGGAGTTTTGGGTTAAGCCTGTTGCTAATTGCTATCGATCATGTGATGTTTCTGGTTCCTCATTTTGTTTGCATTTTGGGTTCTCGCTTTGTTCTTGGTATACTGTATTAGTCTACGTCATAAAAATGAAGCAATTTGCTCTGTGCGTCCACACCGCCTTCCATTGTGGTTTGATCTTTTTGTGTATCTATTTTTCTGACTTGTATGGTCGTTAGAATTGTTATACCTGTGGTCAGGTTATCTCGGGGTTTTGATGGTAGTTTGATATGAATCATGCTCTTTTTCAATCATATTTGAACGTAAAGTTTCACTTTTATCCATTTAGGTCGCCAGTTTTACACATTTTGACTGTAGTCTTTACTTTGTGTAATATGGGGTCCTAATATAGACTTGGGATATAATAATCTAGCTACCCTCGATTTGGCTGCGTAGGGTTCTAATATGAATATATTAACCCATATTTTAATCTATCATGGAGGATAATCTATCATGTGGAGTGCTCCTTTTCATATTCTTTAGCTTTAAAGACTTGTGAATATGCATTTTAACATTACTGTGTATTGCTATATGATAGAATGGAAGATGGTGGACTTGAGGAGTGTATGAAAGAGTTGTCGAGTGGGTATGCTCTATCTCTTGGACGGGAGTTTGAATCAGAAGAGGATGCATATAATTTCTACAATGACCATGGAAAATTTATGGGTTTTAGCATTAGAAAAGACTATTGTACAAAAAGCAGGAAAGATGGTGTGATGATTAATCGAAAGTTTGTTTGTAGTAAGCAAGGTAAAAGATTAAAAGATAAACGGACCCTAGTGGTGGAAAGTCCTCGGAGTGAGACAAGAACTAATTGCAATGCGTTCATGTACATAACGTTCGACCGTCAGAAATCAAAATGGATTGTAAAGGATTTTGAAGAAAGTCACAATCACCCTTTGCATCTAGCTCAGTGTACTTATTTGTTGCGCTCTCAAAGAAAGATATGTGAGACACAAGCTCTGAATATAGAGATAACAGTTGATAGTGGTTTATCGCTTAAGGCGTCACATGATCTTATTAGTGCACAATCCGGGGGGAAGGAATTTGTAGGGTTCGTACGAGAGGACCACAAAAGCTACTTGCGTGCAAGAAGACAAAGGAGCTTAGAATTTGGTGAAGCATCGGCTTTGTTAGAATACTTTCATAATCACTCGGCTTTGAATCCTTACTTTTTCTATGATGTTCAATTTGATATTGAGGAGACGATTACTAATATCTTTTGGGCTGACCATGAAATGATCACGAATTATGAACTTTTTGGGGATGTTGTGTCTTTTGACACAACATTCAAAACAAACAAAGATTGTCGGCCACTTGCAATTTTCACTGGGTTTAACCATTTTAGAATGACGACAATTTTTGGGGCGGCCCTTTTGTATGATGAAACTTCGGAATCTTTTGAATGGTTGTTTAATTCTTTCTTGCGTGCAATGGGGGGGAAAAAGCCCGTGTCCATATTCACAGATCAAGATGCCGCAATAGCCAAGGCAATTTCAATTGTCTTGCCTGATGTTAAGCATGGATTATGCACTTTTCACCTCAATCAAAATGCTTTGAAGCATTTGGGGCACTTGTACAAGATTGGGGACGACTTTGCGAAAGATTTAAACACTAGCATTTATGGGTACGAGGAGGAAAAAGAGTTAGTTGAAGGTTGGGAAACTTTGATCAATACATACAACTTGCATGAGAACATGTGGATGAAGAAAACTTGGGAACTTAGGGAGAAGTGGGCGCATGTATACATGAAGTGGTGGTTCACTGCGGGGATGCGAAGCACCCAACTTAGTGAGAGTTGCAATGGAAGGATAAAGAAATTTGTAAGGTTTGATCATGACATTGTTCAATTTTTTACACATTTCGATAGATTTGTTGTGGACAATCGGAATGAAGAAACGGATTCTATATTTAATTCTAGGAAGAAGTTGCCACGACTACAATTGAGATGCTCTCCATTGTTAATTCAAGTTTCAGAATTGTATACTCCTCCTCTCTTTCAATTATTCCACAATGAGTTTGACTTTGCCTCTTCTTATACAATAAAAACACACGATGAGGTCGAAGGAGCATTCAAGTGTGTGATTCGTGTGCATCGAAAAAAAAATCGAGTTTCTTGTGTCAGGCAATGTTGGATTGGATGAGTTGGGAAATAGTTTTTGTCGAGATGTTCATTGTAGTTGTCGGAAATTTGAGTACTTTGGAATTCTTTGCGGTCATGCAATTAAAGCGCTTGATAGGATGGGTATCTTGGAAATTCCGGAAAGTTATGTGTTGAGCCGATGGAGATTAGATGCAAAGGCTTGTGCATCTAAGGAGACGAAAGTTAGTGTGGAGGAGGAAGATCCTAAATTGGCAAAAGCAGCTCGTTACAGGGATCTTTGTCCCAAAATGGTGAAATTGTGTGCCCGATCAAGTCAATTAAAAGCAGCACATGACTACGTGAAGGCCAATGTGAACGTCATGTGTGCTAAAGTGGATAAAATGTTCCTCGAGGTAGAAGACTCCGTTGATGAGGTAATTGACGAGGGAAATGATCCTAAGTTTGGACAAGGCAAAGGTTTGAAGAAAAAATTGAAAGCAGTCAACATACGAAAAGGTGTTCGTAGAGCGTTACCTTGGCATGAGAAGATGGGGAAGAAGAAAAAAGTTAATCCCAAACCTACTCGTCTTGGTCATGTATTAATATTGCTTAAGTAGTGCATATTTCAAGTTCTTTCCCCCCTTTTTGAAACTTTGCGTAACAATTTTTTGATGGTTCTCTTATGGATTAGGATGAACCATTGGAAACCACTCCATTGCCCTATGTCCCACAAATGTTGAATTGTGAATTTGATTGTCTTCCCAAACTTCATACGAGGTGTGTAAGAAACTTCGACTTATTTTTTCTATGGAACATGACTTGTAAATTTCCATTCTAGCTCTAAAAATTTTCATGTTCATGCTTTCATTTTTTTTGCGGGTGACGGGAGATGAGACATATATGCAAGATGAGGTGTTCTTTGAGTTATTGCGTAATCCGAAACATTCTCGACAAAACTAAAAATGTAATGCGAGTTTATCTATTGGAAATTTTACATTTCGACAGTAATGAATTTGCTTTAGTCCATTTCGGCAACATTTTGGTTTAGTCCATGTAGTAATGATTGATCGATTGAAGTTGTATGAGAAATGTTTATATTTGTTTCCCTATGGCTATTATGCATCCTATGGTTTCTGTATTTGAGATATGCAGAGTTTTGGAATATGAGATGCTCCTTGCTCATGCAGTCATTAGTACCCTCTTGATAGTCTTTCGATTGAAGTTGTGAATTGGAAGGTCTTGTATTGTTCCTTTTCAATTCAATTGCTTAATTTTTTACTAGGTTGATTACTTGTCATTCTTGTAGCTTTTGAGTCTTGAGTTGCATATGATTGACGTGGGAGTAGGGTTGCAACCTCGTTGGGTTGTTATCCTTCAAGCTCTTGTCCCTTTAATATACTTTTGAGTAACAAAATTTTCCTTTTGTGCTGTTAAAAAAACAAAAGTCCTTTTTTTCCCCTTTGCATCTGCTTGGAGAAATAGACTTCAAATGTTGGACACAGAACTAGACAAGCCAGGGGTGTTCTTCAGTTTGCAAATAATTGAGTAAAGTTGGTGTTCTTTCCAAGCAGAATCCGCTTGAATTTCCCTTCATATCTGTCAATTTTTTTAAGCAAAACGACGTCGTTTTGGCCTAATTTCGTATCAGCTTTAAAGCCATGAAACGACGTCGTTTTATTTAAGTTATATCCGCTTAAAAAACCATGAAACAACGTCGTTCCATTATACGCAAAACGACGTCGTTTTGCCTTATTTCCCCCCTTGCGTTTGGAGGCTCCAAAGGGTGTCGTTTCATTGCACTGCACTGGTGCGGTGCAGCAGGACCCCCGAGTCCCTATTTGTAACGTGCTTATGTGTCCATTAATATCCGATCAATTAGTTTCTTAGGGAATATGTATTTTGTTATGTGTTCTACTAAACGAAAGAACGGTCGAATCATAGTTTTGGCCCCAACATGAGTGCGAAATTTAGCGTATATATATATATATATATACATAGTCCAAACCTCCCGAGAATAAGGAAAAATCGATTTTTTTTTGTGTTGCCAATTGTTTTTGGAAAATCCAAACCGTCCAATGTGTTCAGAAGGTGTTTTCAAGGGTCCACGCGGAAAATCTTCAAAAAAAAAAACCGGGAAGGGCTTGATCCAAGCATTTTTTCGCAAAAACTGTATTTATATATTTTTGCGAAAATTGCAGGGATCAAGCCCTTCCCGGTATTTTTTTTTTTGAAGATTTTCCGCGTGGACCCTTGAAAACACCTTCTGAACACATTGGTCGGCTCGGATCGTCAAAAAAAATTTTGGATCATGGAGGTCCGGACTAGAAGCCTTCCCTATATATATATATATTGGTGCAACGGAATTCATAGAACTAGAGCAAAGAAAGTCTTACAACAGAAGCAAACATAGAAAACAAATAACAGAACATAAACTAATCCCTATAGCGACCAGCGCCCAGAACATCCTCAATCACGAATGGCGAACAGATTGAGGGGGCGTGTATACATACAGACATGAAAGAGACGAATTACGAACTCATTCCAGTCGTCTCCCACTGGCCCATCTTATCTTTTGTTTTTCTGTATCGTTACCTCGTCCACACATCAAACACCACTTGACTAGTTGAGTACTCCCATTACAACACCAATCCATTCCCAACAAAAATTACACACACACCCCTAAACAAAAGCAAGAGCAAAAACATGGGTTTCCTCCCTTTGCTACTGCTCTCCCTCTCGCTCTTAATTTCTCTATCCGGTAAGTCTCATACATTTTCAAAATTTTCCATATCTCTTACTAACTCGTTCACAACTTTAAAACACATGCAACTCCGGATACGAGCCGTTCAAAATGCATGTGAATTCATATGCAACTGACGGTTCCGGACATTGTTGATCAGTGTGTTTTATTTTAAAATTGTGTGCGTAGCATTCTTTCGTACTAACCCATTTCATGCTTCTTTCTATTTATCAGGCGGAGAAATCTCACCGGAGGTCGGCGTTTGCTACGGCCTACTAGGAAACAACCTCTCTCCCCCATCGAAATCCGTCGAACTCCTCAAATCTCTAAAAGCCAAGAGCGTGAAGCTCTACAATCCAAAACCAGAAATCCTCAATGCCTTAAAAGGCACAGACCTCCAAGTCACAATCATGTTCCCAAACGAAATCCTCGTCAACATCTCCACAAACCAAACCCTAGCCAATCACTGGGTCCACACCAATGTCTCCCCGTTTTACCCCCAAGTCCAAATCCGTTACATCCTGGTCGGTAACGAGATTCTTAGCAACAAAGACAACATCTCCCACTTCAGTTTAGTACCCGCGATGCGCCTAATCGAAACCTCCTTGAAATCTATGAATTTCAAGAAAATCAAGGTGGGCACTCCCTCAGCCATGGACGTGCTAGAATCGTCATTCCCGCCTTCCAACGGGACGTTTCGGTCCGATATCTCGGGTCCGATTATGAAACCGTTGTTACATTTCTTGAACCGGACTAAGTCGTCCTTTTTCTTGGACGTGTACACGTTTTACCCCTGGGCGTCAGACCCGGTAAATATCAAGCTCGGGTATGCCCTTCTAAAGGCAAAGAATATAACGTACACGGACCCGGGCACAGGATTCACCTACCACAATTTACTCGATCAAATGCTTGACGCGGTTTATTTCGCAATGAAAAGACTCGGGTATCCGGATATCCCATTATTCATAGCGGAAACAGGTTGGCCTAGCGGTGGAGATATTGACCAGACTGGAGCCACTATTTACAATGTTGCCACTTACAATCGTAATGTCGTTAACAAAGTAATGGCTAAGCCTCCGGTCGGGACACCTGCTCGACCGGGTAAGGTTATACCAGCTTTCATTTTTGCATTGTACAACGAGAACCAAAAGGGCGAACCAGGTTCAGAGCGGCATTATGGGCTTTTCTACCCGAATGGGTCGAATGTGTACTCGATTGATTTGTTGGGTGAGACACGGGTTCGTGAATACAAGCCATTGCCGATTGATGAACCGTACAAGGGGAATGTATGGTGCGTGGTGGCTAAAGGTGCGAATTTGACGGAGTTGGGTTCAGTGTTGGCGTATGCCTGTGGGCAGGGGAATGGGACTTGTGACTCGATCCGACCCGGTGGGAAGTGTTTTAAACCGGATTCATTGGTTTGGCATGCTAGTTATGCTTTTAGCTCGTATTGGGCCCAGTTTAGGAAGGTCGGAGGGTCTTGTTTGTTCAATGGGCTCGCAGTCCAGACTACCAAGGACCCAAGTGAGTATCAAACAAATTTTAACCCTTTATTACTCATCTACTAGTTCTCTCTGGGCGTGATTAATAACAGTTATAGGTATGAGGCGATTGGTAATGAGGTAGGATTAGTAATTTGAATGTTTGTTTTACACTGGATTAAAAGATAGTATTGTTATCTAACATGTTTGTTTTACATAGGATAGGATTAGACTATAAGTGAAAAGAGAGAAAAAGGGAGAGCATCAGTCTACCCACTTCCAATCCCTCCGGATGGGATTAGCAGTAACGCCTACCCCCGGTATGGGTAATCCCATTGGTTTGGGGGAGTGGCAGTCTCTTGGGAGTCCTAATCCTCCCCCCCAAAAATCCAGCCATACAGATATTCTAAATCCCCCACCTCCTTAGTAATCCCATCCACCGCCGAAACCCGCTATCAAACACGCCCTCTAAGTCATGATCATGTTATTGTTAAAGAGGGCGGAGCTAGGATTCTTTATCACTGGGGTCAAAATTAAGAGTTGGACTAATCGCATGTGTTGTCTACATAATAAACGTGAAGATATATTTTTACGTGGTAAACATATGAACCAAAATGTTATATGTAGGACGTGAATTTGGTTCAACAAGGGCATCTTCTTTATTTTTTAAAGAATGCACAAAAATGCTCTGGAATTTTTTTAAATTAATTATAACATACCAATTTATCACCCATGCAATACTAAATCTTCGTTCACAAAGTAGTTGGTTCTTCATAATTTTCGTACCAAAAAAATCTTTTTGAAGGGGCAAAACTATTTTCAATGAAATAGGGCAATTTCGTGAATTTGGTGGAAGTTTTAGGGGCAATTTATATCTTTGATGGGGTATTTGGGGCAAGTTCATAATTTCAGTGGGGTCAAATTGGTACATATAGGATAAGTATCATAATGATACATTTGTTATCATTTTGTTTCAATGCACTTCCGAACGAACAATTTACAAGTTCCAAAGGGCATTCATTTTCAAACACAATTCGTCGTCATGTGAGAAGGAGAAAGATTGTTTCGGAATGGGATCTCTCCCAACTCCCAAGGATAAAACAAATCCTTTATATACACTCACCGACACATAACGACGGAACAACTTTGACCGCCCGGACGGAATATCAAGATTCTTTTAAAAGCACCACGACGAAAAATAGGTTGATTTTAGTAAATGGTTTCTTCATTTGCTAAAATCAACCCACTTGATTTTATGAAATTCTTATTTTAGCAAATGAGAAACAAAGCCTAGTGAACTTTGATTTATTTTTTATTTTTTTGTCTTAGTATCTAAGTAATTATTCAACGGTCATGAGCCACTGTCACTTGGCGCCCAACAGTCCAAGAGCCTTCTTTCTCCACACATTTTTATGCGGTTAATATGCCAAGTATTGAGACTTACAGAAATATGTGGATCTGTATTGTAGAAGGCGAGATCCGAGCATGGCCTTGTTCGTTTCAGGTTTTGGAACCGGTTTTCTCAATTATTACTCAATCATTACTCACATTTCTCTCTAATCATTACCCATATTTTTAATTATTATTCTCATTTTTCCCTCTATCTCTCTTTAATCATTACCCTCATTTTTCTCTCCAACCATTTCCTAAAAACCAAAATCCAAATCAAACAAGTTAGGGAAGTTTCATGCTCCACAAGCCAACATTAAAGAACAAAATCGAAATCTAGTATAGGTAGTAGGAGTACTAAGAAAGATTAAAGTGAGGACAAAAGTCGTTAAACTTTGCTGTTTGCACGTTAATTTTTTTTATCTGATGAAATTTCCATTTCGGTAAAAAAAACGCCATTCTATACTTAAAAAAACCCAGAGGCATAACAAAGATTTTATTACAAAATATAAGAATGAACCAAAATAACTAAAATCTAAGACAGGAGCACACTCACTAATAGGCATACAAGCTCTATGACGCGTACCGCAAAAAAATACTAACACAAGGTGTCGGCATAGAGTCCGTTTGGGATTTAGCTGCAAAGCATCCCTCAGAGGAGCCCACATCAAACCGTAATCATATAACCCAAATAAAATCATCGTCTAAGGATCACTCTTTTGAAAGCCAGAGCCGACACTCGTTACGCAAAAAACCAGCGCACCGGCAAGAGCGTTAACCAGATTTAGCTCTTCTTTGAGAGTTCCATTGAGTTTAAAACATCCAAAATAGTAGTACTAGCCTTATAAAACATCCCAACATTAGTCGAGGTACGTGTAAATTAGCTGAACACTTCGTTATTAAAAAATGTATAATAAAACTGTGCCCATCAAGGGTATATATAGGTTGTTTATTCGTGGATCTCGCATACTCAAAAAAGTTTATTGTTAAGGATAGGGTTTAATAATTGTCTGATTCTTCATTTATTTGTTTGTTGTTATAGGTTATGGGTCATGCAAATTCCCAAGCATCACACTTAGAAGTGCTGGGAAGCAGGTGAAGACAGAAGGACAAGCAAGGATCAATGGTGATTTAACTAAATAATGTGCTTAGGCACATGTTAAAGTTGAAAAAATGTATTGAAATGTGTGAAAAATGTATATGAATATATGACAGTGTATTGAAGAGTGTAAAAAAATGTGTATTGAAGTGTGTTTTTTTTGCGTTTAATAGACACACGGTAGCAACACCCTTCTTTTTTTTTTTTGGTCAAAAGCAAGAAAAAATCCTTCTCCAATAGATTTTATCAAGATTTGATAAAATCAAGGGGTTGATTTTATCAAAATGTTGATAAAATCCATTGGAGAACAAGGCCTAAAGACGAATAAACATTTTAAAAAGCCGTCTCTAGTGTTGTGTTACTTGAATTGTTTTTATCTGTCGTTTTATTTTTTTTTATATTTTTTCGAATACTCTTGAAGACGAATGATTAGTCCAATTTTTTTTTTAAGAAAATCTGAACAAAAATCCAAAAGTTAATAATACAAAGTGTCTATTTCGAAAAAAATAAAAAATTAGACAAAACTCACTCTACCTTAAAAGCATGAATATAGTACAAATTTGATCACTGCTGAACAATTTTTTTAATCTAAAACTCTTAACTATTGAAATACCTGGACACGTTTTGTTTCATCAAGAATTTGATGTTTTGCTTGAATACTTTCACGATTTGATAGACCGGATCTAAAAATCACCTAATCAGTTTTGGCTTTTTCTACTCTGCGTTGTCAATTTTGTACTAAATTTAATCTCAAAAACACCTTTTATACATTAAAAAGTTAATTTTTTCAAAAGCTCACAAAATCAAACTCTCTATTCTAATTTTATTATATTAAACTATTCTTGTTTTCTACTCCTATTTTTCTATTCAAATATCACCCACCTTTTATTTTTTCACAAATTTTAATGGTTTTTTGTTTTGTTAAATGAATAGTGCCTCATTTTCTATGTTCAGTCACTGTAATAAAAATAAATTGTTAAGTTAAAGTAGCAGGCTGTGAGTATTTTTGAAAATTTCCTCTCTACTTATAACCAAAAATGCGATATCCACATGAGGATGCCTTTGAGCCTCTGCACGCTAAAAACGGTAAAACAAGGGGTAAAGACCCCATGTGTACAGATGGGGTCGGGGACCCTGTTGTGGATCCCAAACGATCAAATTGTGAATGAAATAGAGTGATTTTGGATCGAGCTCATACAGCCGTCTAATTGCCTCGATTCTCGCGCGAGGCCCACTCAGAATTCCATTTTGAGAAGGATGAACGGTTCGGATTGATCATTTGAGACCCACAACGGGGTCCCCGACGACGGTCGATACCTATAGAAGCGTTGCGCTAAAAATGGACAGAGGGGAGCTGCTGTCCCTGGCAAGGGACAACACCTGTTGTCCCCCGCGATTCCGGGGAGTTCTGGTCTCGTGTCGATGATCGGAAACGTTCACGTCGAAAAGCTCGCCGAGTAGAACAAGTGTACCAAAAATTAGCTCAATCGGATATCATTTAGTACCTAATCGAAACATTTTTATCTTGAAGAGAATGCATCCAAAACACTAGATCATACCCACTCAAACCCGTTATTGCCGAGTTATATTTGTACCGATCAGGTACTAAATGATATCCGATTGAGCTAATTTTTGGTTCACTTGTTCTACTCAGCGAGCTCTTCGACGTGAACGTTTCCGATCATCGACACGAGACAGAAACTCCCCGAAATCGCCGGGGACAGCAGGTGTTGTCCCAGGGACAACAGCTCCCCTCTGTCCCTACAAATGATGGGGATCTCTCATTGGTGCATTCAATGCATCCTGCCATCATTAAATTGAAGAGCACATTCTGTAAAAAGCGTATCAATTGGAGTATAACTGTGCAGATCTACCTCTGATCAATTCTCAAACGGCTATTTTTGCAATTCTTTAATTTTTTTTTGCGATATTTTTGTTTAGTTTTATGAATGTTTATTATATTTGTGTCATATTTTTGAATTTAACTACCCTTCTTGATGAGGAAAATCTAAATTTTTTTGGTCAAAAGCAAGAAAAACTCACTAAAGACGAACAAACGTTTCAAAAAGTTGTCTTTAGTGTGTGTTATCTGAGCTGTTTTTATCTGTTTTTTATATTTTATATTTTCCGGTTACTCTTGAAGACAGATAATTGCTCCCATTTTAAAAAAAAAAGAAAATCTTCAAAATTTAATAGTACCGATTTAATCTACCTTAAAGCATGTATAACTATATAAGCTACAAATTTGATCCCAACTAAACAATTTTTTAATTTAATCTAAAACTCTTTAACTATTGAAATAGCTGCACATGTTTTTTATTTAATCACGAATTTGATGTTTTGCTTGAATACTTTCACGATTGATAGACCAAATCTAAAAATCACCTAATCAGTTTTTGCTTTTTCCACTCGCATTGTCATTTTTTTTTTTTGTGACAAAAGCGATCATCCCAGTTATATTGATACGAAAATATAATACAACTAAAATAAAAATAAAAATAAAAACCAAAGATAAAAGCCTCAATGAAATCAACAACGGTGTCCAAATCCATCGATTCCCGCCGCAGGATCAGAACTAGATCAGCTTCAGATGCTTTCACCGTTGCTATTAGGAGGCCCAAAAATTCATCGCTAAAGTCGGTCGGATTCAAGAGCCAAAACCTAAATCTAAGACTCCGCAGTTTAAAAACAATGGGGGGAGCGGGAGATCTCCGAATCCCGATCTCCAAATCCACTCTCATTTTTGCATTCAATAATTTCCTTTGCACCAAAAAATTTGTTGCATTCAATGGAACTACCAATAGGTAGAGTGCTCTTCACATTTCTGCCATTTATCAACTGTGCTCATGTACCTCTGAATTCTCAAACGGCTATTTTTGCAATTTTTGGTCTTTCACTGTACTTGTTGGTCCCCTTCTCCCTTAATTTCCATTTTCCACCCACTTCGTGGAAACAGCGATATACTCAGATTTTTTTTTTAAACCGACATCCTTAGATTTTTCTTATTTATTTTGGGTAATGTAAGGTATTCCCGAGCTAATTTGCACGCAGCACAAGACTATTCCATGTAGCCCCCACCAGCCTTTGGGACATTTTTATAGGATCCCATGGGGTGGCCCTTGGAACCAGATTCCTAGTTCCAAATTTCTTATGTTCCTCTGTTACAAGAGGGTCACACATAAATTTTTAAAACAAAATTCATCATCCAAAAATAAAATTCATCATCCAATGGTTCAAACCTGCAACAGAGGATCTGAAACCATAGCCCTTGGGGAGATTCGAACAGGAACCTGGGGAGCAAACCCCAAGCTAATAATTTTGAGTTTTGGTTTTTGGTAATGATTGAAGGGAGAAATAGGGATAATAATTAAAAATATGGGTTAAGGATTACAGAGAGACAAAAAGAAAAATGAGAATAATATTTAAAAATAAAAGTAATAATTAGATAATAATTAAAAAACCGAGTCTTAAAATCCAAAACGAACAAGGCTTTAACATCCTCGGATGTTATTTCCTACTAGTAACATTTATCCCGAGTCTATTTATTTCGCCCATCTGATCTGATTCGCTTCCTCTTGTTTCCCTTTCCCGTCTTTTTCCCTTTCCCTTCCTTCCCCTTTCCTTTGCAAAAAGGCCAAAGGCTGGAGAGAGAGAGAGAGAAGCGTAACTGAAACACCAAAGTAAAGTGGAGCTGGCCCATTTTTCCATTATAACCAGATACAGACCAGATACAGTCAAGTCTTGAAAAACCCCTCTCTCTCCTCTCTCTCTCTCCCCTCTCTATTTTTTTCCTTTTGTTCAACACCCTCATCCCCATTGGCCATTCTCACTCACTCCACTCCTCTCTCTCTCACCACTCACTGACTCACTCTACCCATCAAAAACCAACAAAAATTACAGCCACACACCTAACCAAAATCAAAATCCAAATTGGGAAAAAAAAAAAAAACCTCATGGATTTACTCCCTCTCCTTCTCCTCTCCCTTTCCCTCCTGCTTCCTCTCTCCAGTAAGTCCCATTTCTCTGAACTCCATAATTTCCCTTTCTTATTTTCAATAGCTATTGAAGTTTTATTTACCAACCCATTTCAATATATAGCTATTGAAATGGGTTAGTTTCAATACCTTTGGGCAATTATTTACTAACCCATTTCTTTTTTTTTTCTTTTTAATTTATTATCAGGTGGAGAAATCTCGCAGAAGCTCGGGGTTTGCTACGGCCAACTGGGCAACAACCTCCCTTCCCCATCAAAATCCGTACACCTCCTCCAAACCCTAAAAGCCGAACGCGTCAAACTCTACGACGCCAATCCCAAAATCCTCCACGCCCTAAAAAACACAGACCTCCAAGTCTCGATCATGGTCCCAAACGAACTCCTCGTCAACATCTCCACCAACCAAACCCTAGCCTATCAATGGGTCCACACCAACGTCTCCCCATTTTACCCCCAAGCCAAAATCCGATACCTTCTCGTCGGAAACGAAATCCTCAGCTCTAACGATAACAAAACCATGTTCAGTTTGGTACCGGCGATGCGCCGGATCAGATACTCCTTGAAATCCCACAAGTTCGAGAAGATCAAAGTGGGTACCCCTTTAGCCATGGACGTGTTGCAATCGTCTTACCCACCTTCAAACGGGACGTTTCGGTCGGATTTATCGGGTCCGATAATGAAACCCTTGTTGCAGTTTTTGAACCGGACGAAATCGTTCTTTTTCATCGACGTTTACCCGTATTTCCCGTGGGCTTCCGACCCGGAGCATATCAAGCTCGGGTATGCTCTTTTAAAGGCGAAGAATATAACGGTGACTGACCCGGGCACGGGTTTGACGTACCACGATCTACTCGATCAAATGCTCGACGCGGTTCATTTCGCTATGAAAAGACTCGGGTATCCGGATCTGCGCATATTCATTGCTGAAACTGGTTGGCCTAACGAAGGAGATTTTGACCAGATTGGAGCCAATATTTACAATGCTGCCACTTACAATCGCAACGTGGTTAAGAAACTAACGGCTAAGCCTCCACTCGGGACACCTGCCCGACCGGGTAAGGTTGTACCGGCTTTCTTTTTCGCACTGTACAATGAGAACCAAAAGCCCGGACCGAGTACCGAGCGACATTTCGGGCTTTTGTACCCGAACGGGTCGAACGTGTACCCGATTGATTTGTCAGGCAAGACGCGGGTTCGGGAATACGAGCCGCTGCCGATTCCCTCGAACAACGAACCCTTCAAGGGGGAAATATGGTGTGTGGTGGCTGAAGGTGCGAATTTGACGGCATTGGGTTCGGCTTTGGCGTATGCTTGTGGGCAGGGGAATGGGACTTGTGACCCGATCCAACCCGGTGGGAAGTGTTTTAAACCGGATTCCTTGGTTTGGCATGCTAGTTATGCTTTTAGCTCGTATTGGGCCCAGTTTAGGAAGGTTGGTGGGACTTGTTACTTCGATGGGCTTGCAGTCCAGACCATCAAAGACCCAAGTGAGTATCAACTGCCAACTACTTTTCTTTTTCCAAGCAATTATCAAGAAAAAGTTAACCCTTTTTACTCATCTAGTTTTCTTGAAATCATAATTATGTTATTGTTAATGATTATAGGTGTGAATAGCATTGATCGCGTGCAAGTGTCACAATTATAGGGGTTTATTTTGGGGTCCCAAATAACCTTGTCATACTTTCGTTAACGTGCAATTTAAAATTCCAAAAAGATATTCATTTTCTTTCATATGATTCGCGGCCATGTGAGAAGGGAAAGAATTGTTTTGGAATGAGATATTTGTCTCACGGTGGCATCTATGTCCGGGCTCGAATGTCGAGCCTCCCTAAAAGTACCACGTGCCACTTTCCCAGTTTTAAGATTCTTGTGTTGTCTTATTACATGGTCGTAACGAACTTCGAGTTTTGTTGTAGTAGAGTCAAATGAGAGATCATCTGAGGTTTAATTGAATTATGTGCCAAGTTTGCACGTTATTTAGCTCTTCTTTTGAGTTTACAACATGCAAAATACTCCAATATAGTAATAAAATTGTGCCCGTCACGGGGATCTATGGTTGTTAATTTATTCGCGGATCCCACATGAAATAAAAAAAAAAGGTATAAAGTAAATGGTAAGATTTAATAATTGCTTGATTTTAATATACTTCTTTGTTGTTGTTGTAGGTCATGGGTCATGCAAATTTCCAAGCATCACACTTACAAGTGTTGGGAAATAGCTATGTGAAGGTAGAAGGACAGACCATGATTAATGGAGGATTTTACTAAATAATGTGCTCTACATTTGACCCCTTCTTAAGGCAGGATGTCCGGATACGTATTCAGATATAGATGTGTTCAAAATCGTTCAGTGCACATGATTCCGCGCATACTGATTGAGTACTAAATATTTTCATGATTGGATCTGCGTACAGACATCTACGTCTGAAGTATTTTCTTTAATTTAATCCTATCTTGTTAGACCAATTGAGATTGTATTAATGATTTTGTATTCTTTTAATGGTGCCAAGCATTAGAAAAAGGGCATCACTGTACTGCATTATTATTATATTCATGTTTTGTTTATTCTCATTCTTCTTTTGTAAGCAATATTTTACTCTTACTCTTAGTTTTATATTTGGGCTAGGGCTCTCTCAATCTTTTATAGGGCATAACTAACGGCTATAATTCCCATTTAGCGCAGAGGAACGGCTAATAAATTTGGAAAGTTTTGTTTGTCATTGCTACAGAAAGAGAACCCAACGGCTAGATTTTATACATGTGGGTTAGGGGCTGAAAAAAAAAAAAATTCAAAAACCGGACCAGACCGGTTGATGGCACCCTTTCACTTTCTGAGACTCTGTCTCCACTTTCTGGAGAATCTTTCTTCCTTTTTGTAGAACTGGTTGGCACCCTTTCATGTGCTGGCAAGTGACTTTCTGTTCTTCACTTTCGTCTCTATGTTTTCGAAGGGGATTAAATTCTAGAACAATGATACATACACTCCCTCCCAACCACTCCCTACCACTCCCCCTCTCACATGTGGTGGATCCTATCACATGTGGGACCCATGGTGGGACCTACCACATGTGAGAGGGGGAGTGGTTGGGGAGGAGGGAGTGTATCTATCATTTTTGTAAATTCTATAGAGCCAGTGTTTCCACTACCACGTGTGGGTCTCACCACACACATATATACAGTCCACTTCCCTTCCAAACTCTCTGATTTTAATAAAATCCGGACCTCATTGATCCTGATCGAATTTCGATGATCCGAACCGTCCAATGTATTTAAAAGGTGTTTTTTAGGGCTCCCGCGAGAAATCAGCAAAAAAAAATACCGGGAAGGGCTTGATCGAGCAGTTTTTAAAAAAAAAATATGTACAGTTTTGCAAAAAACTGCTCGGATCAAGCCCTTCCCGATATTTTTTTTGCTGATTTCTCGGTGGGGCTCTAAAAAACACCTTTTAAACACATTTGACGGTTCAGATCATCGAAATTTGATCGGGATCAATGAGATCCGGATTTTACTAAATTACGGGAGTTTGGAGGGGAAGTGTGGTGTATATATAACTAAGCAAAAAATTAGCTTGATTGGATGTTAATCAGTTTATCAAAAATAGACGGTCATTCACCGTCCATTCCATTTTATAAACTGAAATTCAATTTAATGACCATGCATTTTATAAACCAAAATTCAATTTCTGTTATATACCCGTCGATATCCGAACAAATTGATTTTGTGTGAATATATTATTATTATGGCCCTGCTAGATGAACGGTTCAGATTACAACAAGAAAATGTACAGTGGGACCCATAACAGGCATGGTTTCCACCACTGGATGAAAGAATGTTTAAACTCATTTTTCGAAAACATATACTCCCTCTATCCTTTTTTAAGCGTGTTATTTCGTACATTCAACTTAAGCAAACATCATCATCACATATTTCACATAAATTTTTACCTCAACTTTATACCTTTCAGATCAACATTTACCTTCGTTTTTCAAAATCATCCGCAACTTTTACCTAGTAACTCCTTACTCACTAACTTTTAAAAAGTGCAAAATAATAATTATACAAATTTTTACCCATTATTAGCTTTTGCACAAACCAAGGAACAAACATAACAGCAATAACTACTCAACTAAACTACAATTAACAACTGTAACAACTCACTAATGAGTAAGCCTGATAATGTACAAGAACAGCAAATGAAAAGGGGGAATTGATTTCTACCCTTCCCTAATTGTTGCAAACACTCTTTTTTTTTTTTTTGTCTTTTAGTGGGTGAATTTACGAAACAGTCCCCACATGCATGCATTTTAACTAAACAGTCCCCGCCATGCTCATTTACTCTTTCCCACGACTTCATCTTGTGACTCAACAACTTAATACATCTATAATTGTTTGAACTTTGAATATCTCATTTAGATATAAATATACTCCCTTAGTTCCAAATTGTTGGTCATGTGCGGGTTTCAATGTAATTTTTAAATTGTTTATGTTTTTCAATATACGTTACTATATTTTTTCATATGGATCTTATTTGATAAATCTCAACTAGATTTATTATACAAAATTTTGGGAAAAATATTCCAGATTAAAAGTTATGAACATTTAAAAAATTAGATTGCAATCCACATAATATCAACAATTTGGGACGGAGAGAGTAGTTACTAAGGTGCTCCTTAATACCTCTAGACAAACCCATAATTTTTTTTTATTGCTGTCTTTCTTTCTTTTTATGTTGGGTTTACAAATTTTGTTTTTTGTCCCATGACAGTGGATGCCCAAGCCACAGGGCTTGTGGGGCTTACCCTGGGCAGACCCTGGGTACCATTCTAAATGTCCCCAAGCTTCACAAAATACAACTGTGAATTTTCTATGATCTTGTAGAAAAAGTGAAAAAAAAAAAACTAAATACTCTCCTCGCCCCATAGAATTAGTCTTTCTTAAATAATATTTTATTTAACGTCAATTAATTTTCTTAATGATCGCTTTAAATTTATATTCTTCTCTAGAAAAGGACACAATTTATAATAAAAGAATACTATGGGATGGGTAAAATAAAGAACTTGCTTCCCAATCTGAGCCCCTTATAAAGAAATGGAAAATGATTCATAGGCCCAAAAATAAAGTGAAATATTAGAGGGAAAGTGTATGAAAGGTGTGGATGCAATCTTAAAATTAATCATTTGGGATCCATGTGAACATGTGTGGGCTTACAAAATACGTTTAAGTATTGGGCTTTTATGGTATTGCTCTTAAGAAAGTAGAGATAGCAAAGAAAGCAATATTGCAATTCAGTACAACAAGTCGGGTATGGTCACGTGGTGCCCGACCGTGCATCTGGGTCATCCAAAAGTGTTTTGGACGGTCCAAAACACTTTTGGATGGCCGCGATGTGTGGTTGGGTATTACTTAGAGATACCCGACTAGCACCCAAGTTTTTCTCCGGTACAACTTAATACGCCGATGCCACAACTGCGTAATCAAAGAAACTACCATTTATTAATAGCAACCATATTTATTTCCAAAAGAGAAAAGTAGAAAAAGAAAAATACATGAGCTCTGTTATTCTACTTCCTTTATTATTCGATTCGATTCAAGCTCTTGCATCGTAGAGTTACAAATTAATGTCATGGCGACGCTGTATATCTGCTGCACCGGGTTTGGTAGCTGCAACTGCGTCTATAAGGATTGGCCTTCCCAGGACGGCCGCAACCAGGCGTTGGCGTCCCGTATTTGTGATATCGAGCACGAAGGTTCGCGTAACTATCTGCCCGCATAGCATTATAGGATATATAGTCTCCGGCTTCTGGATGGTTCAGCAGCATAACAATGGTCACAACAGCCCAAAACAGCATTTTGAACTTCATGTCACCGACAACCATTTCACCTCTCTCTCTCTCTCTCTCTCTCACTCACTTTTTTTCGAATTGGATTTTAAAACCAAGTGATTTGCTTCGTTTATAGGCCAAAATGTTAATGTGTTCCTAACTGCATTTACTAATGTGATTGAGCCAAAATTCTTGGCCAAGAATCATTCATTGAACTCATTACTCGAATGAGCATTTGTATTTTCTAGTACTTGTTCGAATACGTACGTTGTGATCATATCTTCTTCTTCTTCTTTTTTTGATCGGAAGTCCTGGTCAGCCTTTACACATCTCGATTAATTCCGTTATCTTGAATGTTGTTGTGATCATATCATTGTATAACACCACATTAAGACAAAAAGAACACACATCCCTATACACTTTTCACATATTTCAATACACTTTCACACTTTTCACATATTTTAATATACTTTTTAAACCTTAATGTCAGCCCAATGTGTTGATTTTAGAATTTTCCTTTTTCTAATGCTATAAAAATTGTTAAAAGTTTATTTTAGTTAAATTACGAAGCTAAAATCTCATAGTTAATGTTTTTACCTTGTATTGGTCACATATATTCAATTTTTATGTTAAAAAACCTAAGGCCCATTTTTAAATTTCTCTAGAATATCAGGATCGGCCCTCTATCCTTAAAATCTAAATTGCCCAAAGACTAAAGAGATTCTACATTACTGGATTCACGAAATGCATTACTGTAAAACCCTAGCTTGTCTAGGTTTATAGATTTTCTTTAATCTAATCTCTTTTAAATATCGACCCACCAATCAAAACTTTAACCAATCAATGAAACGAAATCAAACAATCTAAGAACACCGATTTACGTGGAAAACCCTAAATGGGAAAAAACCACGGGAAGGAATCATGCACTAGAAACATTGTGTGATTACAAATAGACTTACTCGATGACCGCGTATCCTCACCACGAATCCTAAGCCCTACTTGCCGAATCCACGTACATCACACCCTTGCATGATCGCCACGTCTTGAATCCTCAAGCCTTACAAAAGATTTGCCTTTCGAACTCCACGAAAGGACTTTGATAGAGAAAAAGTTGTTGTTGACGAATTAAACCCCTTGAAGATGATCACTAAGCATCCGGCCTTCAAGGATCTTCAAGGTGCATCCCAAAAAAAACTCTCACAAGTATATTGTATGTGAATAGCCGCTCAAAAAGATGTATTCTCGTTCGGTTACTCTTCAACCCTAATTGATATCATTATATAGGCGCACCTCGGTTGCTCAAGCAAGAACCAAGTTTCTCGAGCAACTAGCGAACAAGAGACTTGCTTGACGGGTTGCTTGAGCAAGTTCTGCAATACTGAATCTCATTAGCGAACAGGTGATTTGCTTGACAGGTTGCTTGAGCAAGTTTTGCAATATTGAACCGACTTTATTTGCTTCCAAAAATACCTGACTAAATACTACCGCGCTCACAAACATACATATTGAGATGATTCCTTTTCCACACCTAAAACAGACACTCTAAAAATAAATACCGAAGATTACAGTGCCATAAAAAATATGATACACCCAAATGTATATGTTTTGGCATGGATTTGCCAAACCAAAGGAAGCTCGGCCTATTGGGCTTACAATTACTATGTTAATGCATATGATAATCATATTATGATTACTATTGTTGAGCCGAATTGCCTTTGTCGTGTTTCACACACACACCATTGTCACTAAGGTTTGACCTATGTTGTCTCCAGTATACTCGTATCCTGTGATATGTTCATAGCATGAGTGCATGCATTAGCATTTTCGTGTGTTTATTTGTCAATACCCTTAACCGTCATTTGATTTTGTGGATATGCTTTAAATGTGTGTTCAAACTTTAAAGTATTCAATTTTAACATTATATTGCTCATAACTAAGGGTGGCCGGTCTTCTCTATTTCTATTTATATAAGATTTAGTTATCTATAGCTTCATATAATTTTTGCACTAGTACCAATTAGTAACTCCGGCTAGTTCTAGCTCTTTCAGTTCCTGCTACTGTAGTACTTTTCTTATGTTTGAACTATTTTGCTGCTGGTTTTTCGGTTATTTGGTGGCCCTATGTGTCGTTATTATGTCTTAATTGTTATTGTGGGGACTCATATGACTTATGTTTATTGGTCATTGGATAATATGGTTACTCTTGGTGCATTATTATGATTTCATCTGCACTATTCTAATTTATTGGCTTGTTTCACTTGTTTCCGCTATCTTGACTTATTGAGTATATTTTTGCAGCTTGCTATGGGTTCATTATCTTCTTGCTTCTATTTTTGTTTGGACGTGTTCAAATTTACTAATTACTTTATTGGCTTCTATTTTTGCTATGTGTTCTTGCTTTGTTGAACAGCATCCCTTTGTCCTTCTATGACAAAAAGGGGGAGAAGAAGTTATTCTAATGCTAACGGTTTGTTTGTCTTGTGAGTTGCTCTTTTGATGTCTCTTGCAGGTTTTCACTCACAAGTTGTTCAGTTAGGGGATCGGTATTTTATTGCGTGTATTTTGTTTTGTCATCGAAGTGCCAAAGGGGGAGATTGTAAGCTCCATAAGCCGAGCTCCCTTTTTTTGGGTTGGCACGTTCATGACCAAAATACACATTTGCGTGTATTCCCCATTTTATCGAGTTGTAAGCTTTTATGATCAATTAATTTTTATTTTTTAGAGCGTCTGTGTTAGGGTGTGGAAAGGAATCACTTACTTTGTATTTTTCATGTTCCCCTTGAGTGCGGTAGTTGTTAGTCAAGTCTCTTGACGGTGGGAGATATCGCTCGAAGCAACATGGGACTTCATTGATTTAGATTTAAAGCAGAATCACTTTTGCTCAAGCAAAAAGTTTTTGCTCGAGCAAAATAGGCGACTCATAAGGAAACGGCCACAACAGATTTTTGCCCCTTATTGCTCTATATATATGACATCTTTTGGACGAAAATGTGGGATTGCTGCCGTATAGAACCCTAGCATATATTGTTCCATCATCCATCTCTTTCGGTGGCTAGGGTTTTGTGCACCTCGAAGAAAACACAAAGATCTCATGATTCTTTAACTCAAGCAGTAATCTTCGAGGGGTTTTCTCGCATCAACAACATCTTTCTCTTAGCAAAGCTCTTTCGTGGAGTTCGAAAGGCATTAAGTTGGAAGGCTTGAGGATTCAAGATTCGTCAATCATGCAGAGGTGTGATTCACGTGGATTCGGCAAGTAGATTTTAGGCTTCGTGGTGAGGTTACACGAACACTGAGTAAGATCTCTTGTATTCACACAATGACTATAGTGCATGATTCCTTCCCGTGGTTTTTTCCCGTTTTGGGTTTTTCCACGTAAATCTTTGTGTCGTGCGTGATTTAATATTTGTCTACTGGTTTGTGCGATTGATAGTTTTTCATTATTCAAGTTAATTTAATTTTGTGACTTGATTAAGGATTTTCAAGTGGTATCAGAGCCAGGAGGTCATGGGTTCGAGTCGCAGGAGCGTCATCGTGAGGGAGGGATTGTTGGGCCCGGAGTGCCCCCATGGATTTGGTTACACAATGTCACTCCCTGCGACCGCTCTAAAAACAGACTTGCGGGTGCGATGTCGAATGCCATAAAAGACTTAATTGAAGCCCTTCCTAACACCAATTGGTTTTAGGAGAGTTGGTGGAAAAGCGGTCCGACAACTATTTATTGTATTAATTTGCAGAGCCAGCCCCTATTTTGGAGGAATTTTTTTCTTTCAGCGTAAGGTAATTCGGTTATGCATTTACGGAATTCCGACAAATTCATCTTTGTGCAGAAAATGTGAAGATCTCTTTTTAGAAAATAAATTCTTTGGATGATCATATAATACAGTAGTATTTGAAAGGCTTTCATTTTAAGACTACACATTTTAACTTCAAGGGGTTGGTAAAGTGGGCATAAGAAAGAAATAAGTGTTTGACCATAAGGTCGCATGTTCGACTCTCACGGAGGCCAACCATCCCAAACCTTGGAACTACTGGGAGCAATGTCCGGTCGTTACCTTCAGGACCCCGGAATTAGTCGCACACTTTGACCCGGACATCTGATTATAAAAATAAAAAAAGAAAGCCTACATTGAACCAAATTATACATTTATTCTTTTTAACAAAGAAAGAGCCCAAGACAAAATTTAGTTGCATCAAAACACTTGTCATTTTTGTACATGTAACCTTTACTCTTCACATTTTACAGGCAACGCTCACCAATAAAAGTGAACTCCCACCGACTAGTCCAACTCCCAATTTTAATTCCGACTCCGCCACTCCACTGATAGCGATAACCTGAGTGCTCAAGAATCATAATCCAAATCTGGAATACTGTCCTTCAAGCTTGTTTAATTGCCCAAAATATGGATGAATATGATTCATCTAGTTAGTTGCATGCCCCCAACCAAATTAATGGCTTGTTCGGTATGCCGTCTTTTTAAGTTCGTAATAACCGTGAGTTTTCGATGTGACTAAAATGAAAAATAAAGAGGGTTTTTCAGCTTTCAACTAAACTAGGACATTTGATGTCGATATTCTTACATTGGATTCAACTAACGAGGATCGGTGCAATGTACCTCCCCTGTTGGTGTGATTTTTCTCAAATGATAGTGACAAGATGGTTTTCTTTTGCTGATCACAAAAGAAGTAAGAACAAAAATTTATCACCAAAAAAAAGAGAGGAAACAACATGGACTGGTTGCTTTTTGGCTTTGCATATCAGATCAGGAATGTTAATAACTCCCGAAATCAACAGGTACCCGAATTGAATCATTTTTCATTATTATTATTATTATTTTCTGAAATTACTATGGGTCGATGTGATTTTAAACCTGAAACCCGCGTAACTTGTTTTGATTCGGGTTTGTCATGAGAAAGTTTCGGTACATACTGGACTCCAACCCTATACGTATTCGTAATTATGAAGCATTCTAGGACTTTTTGATTGCTAAATATAAGAGAATATATACGTAGATACATATTTTAAATGTTGTTTGAGTACTAATTTATTTAGTAGTACCATCTAAAGGGGAACTTAAATAATTAGGTTTATAGGGAAATGAGTAAAAGGGTATTGTTGGGGTTTTTTTTTTTTTTTTTCTTTCAAATTTTAGGATGAAAAGATAATGACTTAACTAGGATGAGGACTTAAGTAGGGGTCACAAACAAGATGCCTATTTAATTATTTCCCAAAGAAAATAATATTAGTATTCAATACCATAACAAAAAGTTGGAGAATCATTCTTTTGTTTTGGACTTCCAGTTAAATTGGGCCCTAAGTTTTAGTACTAGACATTTTTCTACTTATTGCATATATACACATACTGTAATGGCAAACAAATTTGGAGAAAAAAATTAGGGGACCGTTGAGGCTGCATCCTCGGCGTATGTTCAAAGCCGGCCTGGGTTTGAGTCAAGAAATGGCCAATTGTTTCGGGGAAAAAATATATAAACGTATATATATACCATGAGATATGAGAATATATAGCTAGCTTCTCCACATACCATGAAATATGAGAATAGCTAGCTTCTCCTCCCATATAGTACATTCATCACTTAATCTTGATAAGGATAATTTAAAATGTCAAAACTATTTTTGATTGTGTCAAAACTTCAATGCATAAAAACTTAAACCAGATTATTGGTTTTTTGGGATACAAAAAACCAGGGTGCTTTGGGTAAAAAACTTAATCCAAAAAACCAGAGTGCTTTGGGTAATAATCCAATAATCCAGATTATTTGTTTGTCTTTATTCAAATTTTTTTTGCGTTCGTTAGTTTTGCATCAAGATTTTGTGGTTTCTGGATTCCTCTCGACGAGACGAATCTAACAAGTACAAAATCTTGATGCAAAACTAACGAATGCAAAAAAAAATTGAATAAGGACAAACGAATAATCCAATAATCCATAATCTGGATTATTAGCCAAAGGAGGGAATAATCTGGATTATTAGCCAAACCGGTTTTTTGGATTATTTGAGAAAAAACCAATAATCTGGTTTAAGTTTTTTTCCCAAAGTATGCCGTACTTGAGTTTTGGCACAATCAAAAACAATTTTGGCATTATCATTTAATAGTTGATTTTGGCTTATTTGCTGCAACTATTGGATTTGGATGTCTTCACACCAAGGAAAAATTATGACCAGGATTAACAAGGAAAAATTAAAACTCGAAGAAGAAAATTATAGTAATAAGAAAAATTAGATATATAACTAGTGGAGTATGATTTCAACAACAGACCGTTGTATTGAAAATTTACTCCCTACAACAAAGTCATAAGGCCGTTCGCCTAACCTAGAGGCTGAATAGATCGATATCTCTAAGATCTTATACAACATCTATCTACAATGTCACAATTATTGATCACTCCTTTCAAGGGGGTTGAACCAAGATTATTCAACGAGAGCGATCTCACCAAATTGCTAATCTTGCTAGCTACATCCCCTCAATTGTCTTTTCTTAGCTACGCGGGCCTTGACTCCTTAGCCTAGGTGATCTTCGCCACGATAAGTCTTGACTTGGCGAGCCCTTATCATGGTCGCGGCAGCCAGGGTGTGGACCACCTGGTTTTCGGCACGGGTCAATGGCGTACATGTACATGTATTTCAAAGGATGTGACTCTGCTGCTTGGATTATGCAAAACATACTCAACAAAGCGAAACACAATCCCATCAACTTTCTGTTGTTGCGGGGTATGCTATGGTTTCTCATTTTCTCTCTATCAGAGCCAAATTGGATTTCGCAATTTGATGTTCCATTTTCAGGTTTTTATATGCGTCTATAAGCAATGGTAATGGCTAGAAATATGAAGGGTTGCCAAAGGTTTTGTTTGGGATGAGTGGTTGGAAAGGATTAACCATTTGTGGTTGGGAGAAATTTTTGTTAGTTCTTTTCTTTGTAATGCCCTTTGTGGGGCTAGTAAATTTAGGCAAATCATTCTTTTTGGGTTGTTCTTGAATGGATTTTATCAAGATTTGATAAAATCAAGCCTTTGAATTTATCCATTAGTGAAGAGGTTTGATAAAATATTAGATTTTTGCATTAAAAAATGTAACAAAAATATAAGATTTTATCAAATTTCTTCACCAATGGATAAAATAAAGGGCTTGATTTGATCAAATCTTGATAAAATCCATTCGAGAACAACCCTGGCTAGATTCCATCGTTGTAAAATTCCTCATTTGGATTACTTTTTTTTTTTTCTTCTTTTGGTAACTTGGCTTGAAATAGTAACTGATATACAACCTAAAAGGGCATACTCTAGGAGAAAAAGAAAGAAACGAGAAAATTTAAAATCTAAATACAACATAACAGATATCCAACAAAACTTAAAGGTTCCATTTGAGAACAACCCTTGCTAGATTCCATCGTTGTAAAATTCCTCATTTGGATTACTTTCTTTTTTCTTTTGGTAACTTGGCTTGAAATAGAAAAAAAAAAAAAAAAAGGTTAACTGATATACAGCCCTAAAAGGGCATACTCCGGGAGAAAAAGAAAGAAATGAGAAAATCTAAAATCTAAATACAACATAACAGATATCCAACAAAACTCAAAGTACATTTCAAAGAAGTAACACAAAAAACACCATAACAAAAGAGGGTCATGCGAAAACTCTTGAAACCTTTAAAATCTTGATTTTCTCTGAAGGTTCTTTCTATTTTCAACTCTAGCTGGTGAAGAAGTTAATGAATTTCATCCTAAAGACTTCTTCGGTTTTGAGCTTTTGGCATTTTTGGATCAACTTGAGAATTTCATCATTGATGTGCGGTCTAGTGTCGAGTTTTCAAACTTTAAAGGAATTGGTGATGTTTCTCGAAAGATGGTTGAGACCCGAAAAGATATAGGGTATGCATTGGTTTACAGGCTTTTGACTTTGGCTCTAGTTTTACTTGTTGTGACCAGTGTTCTAAAAACAGTCTAGAAGGCTGAGTACTCGCCGCCTAGGCACTAGAAGGCCCCTGGCCAACTAGCTCGACTAGCCCAGCTACACCGACTAAGCCCGACTAATTACCCGACTAGGCGCCGAGTACTCGGCCCTAGAAGCTAGAAGGTGTCTGGTCGCCCTGGGAGCGCCTAGCGAGTTTTACAACCTTGGTTGCAACAGCTACAGTAGAAAGAGCATTTTTTGCCATGAAGATTGTGAAGAATCGACTTCGTAACCGAATGAATGATCAATAGTTGCATGATAGCTTGATTGTATATATTGAGAGAGATTTTTAATGGTATCACAAATGAGGCTATTATGCTACGATTTCAAAATATGAAAAATACCCGGGTTCACTTGTAAACATTGTTATAGGTTCTAAATCGATACCTACTTAGCTACTTTTGTTGGCATTCAATTGTGAACGCGGTTATTGGTTGTATATTTAAGCTAATTTTTGTTTGGCGTTTCATTGTATCTTTTGGTAGATCAATTGTAAATTAAATTATATATTATTAATAAATATCTACTTTAACTCCTTTCTATTTCGCATTTTGGTGTTTTTTTTGTTCTATTATTCTGCTTTAAGAATTTGACCCCACTGACATTTAGTTCTGGCTCCGCTCCTGATGTCAGTCCAATGAAATCGCCATCCTACAACCCAACCCAACTCAACTTGCCCACCTATAAACCCAACCCAAGTTGCCCATATTGTAATATGGATCATATATGGATAAACACACGTTAATCTATATACACATAGGTTTACATGGGTTCAAAATGGGTCCAAAATAGGTTGAACCCAAAATTATACAAAGGTGTCCCACTCACGTTACTCACTCTCTACAATGGACTATTACCCAAAAATCTGTGGGCACTGACACAAGCCAAGTGCATGCTTGGTTTCATGCAATCACACCGACAAATGCATCTACAAAATTACACAAAAACAAAAAAAATATTGAATACTTGTTTTTATTCCTAATTCGGACTCACATTTTATTTTAGCCTAATATTTCGATATTATCCACACAATTTTCTTTTCGAAATAATGCTTGATTTTATTGAGTTTCCATCTTACAACTAAATTGGGATAAAAAAGACTATCAATGCGGGACTAGATGTTTCACTAGAAATTAGTATTGGAAATGCCATAGCATATCACATTTGCCATCATATTCGATCCTCAATCGGTACAAGCTACAATTTGTAAATTTTTGCCTTTAAAGCTTGATTTGGTAAACTGTTCTAATCAAAATCAAAATCATGGAAGGGGAGGAAGAGCTTGTGGAGGACTTTGGAGAGAGAATTGCTAAACTCAGCACCAATACAAACATTGATGTCTAGAGTAAATTTGTTTATGTGAAGTCGGTACTTTATTGCTTTATTTGGTTGGGATTTGCTTAAAAGAATCGCAGACGAGACGATAATAAAGATAAGTGTTCATAATTTTTTTCTTCTTTAATAAACTTTTTTTTATTAAATTCATTTAATGGAGATGAAAAATTAAACCATTTACACTTAATGCAAATCCAATGAAATTAAAAATAGCACATCTATATTACGTTAGAGGATTTCATTTGCATGTGATTATCGCCCTTCGGTTACGCAATTGTTTGCTCTATTTAGGTCATTTTCTCAACAGGGCAGGGAAAAAAAACGGGGGTTGGGTTGGGTTGGGTCGGGTTTGAATGGACCCACATTCAACCCACCAATATCAACCAGTAAACCATTGACCCATATTCAACCCACCTAGTTTTAACCCATAACCCATACCAACCCATATAAACCCAACCCAACTCAACCCACCCATTTGCAGGCCCGGCCCTGAGATTTCCGGGGCCCTAAGCACATAGTCAATTTGGGGCCCTTCACATTTAAAGAAGCACTATAATTCCGAAGCATTATTTTTTATTTCTTATCCCTTTTTAATAGATTAATACAAATTTTATTGCAAAACATTAAATATATAATGGTTTCAAATGAAAATTAAACAAATAAACACCAAGCACAACACCAAATGCCAACATATCTATTCTATTTGCATCAAAAGAATGAAAGATTCGGGAAAAAAAATTAAAGAATTGCATACCTTTTTGTTTTGAGATTAGGGCACAAAACAATCACAAAGAGGAGAGCGAGGGAGAGCTTGTTGTAGGCTTGACTGGCTTGTAGTGGCTTGGAATCCCCAAAGTGGCGGCAATCAAAACTCTTTTCTCCCCTTAGTCGGTCAGTTGTTCCATTGCCGGTTTCTCAGGGAACGAATAAAGAAGATGGGTTTTAACCTTTTCTATTTGTTCAATTATCAGAAATCGAGAACAGATAAAAAGGATGGGTTTCCTTTCTAAAAGACATGTTCTGGGCTTATGAGAATGTGGGCCTTTATTTTTTTCGTGGGCCTTCATAACTTAAGGTGGTTGGGGCCCTATTTAGTGTTTATTGGGCTAAAAAGAGTCTTAGGTGCTATAATAACCCATTACAGCAGGGGGGCCCTGTTTTGGGCCTTTTTTGGGGGGCCCTTTGCCACTGCCTGGTGGGCTTGGCCCAAGGGTTGGCCCTGTCCATTTGCCACCTCTAATCTTTACTTTCACAACCCACTCTCGCTTTTGCAGTTCTCTCATGCGCAACCGGGACATCTTGTCTTAATTTCTCCTTGGCAATTTGTTCTTGAACAACTCGGACATCTTGTCCAACTCTCTTCTTGGCTTTCCAGATTGGATTACTTCTTACTATTTGATTCACGTAACTACCAACATGATAGCCAAATCGAAAGGCAAAATTAGTATAAGTAATAAAAAAAATTGAATTGGGGATGGTGCAATCCCTTAAGGGACAACATCAACGGTCCAGATTTAATCAGCAGTGGACGGTTCGAATTTGTTTAGACAAGATACGATCCGAGTCGTTTATTGCCGAGCATGAACGACTGTGATCAGACCACATAGTTGTTGTCCCAACACCCACCCCGGACAGAAAAAATTCACCCTAGAACGATCTGTGGCTTCCCTTATCTGCTCATTAACTTTCTCATCCGTGTAAGCTTGGACGACCATATCGTTGGGCCCAATAAACCATAATTTTAAGTACCGTTTTGGAGCATTTCCGAGAATTCCTTTTTCTTTTTTTTAGATGTCACAGTCACAGTCACAGTCGTGATTGGGTTACCCCACCGATTTTTCCTCGACAAAAATCGATTGTGACATCCACTAACAGATTCCGCCGCCCCATAATCCTTATCCGCTCTCCTTGTCGAGTGCTCATCCAGTGTGCTCATGGAGCAGCAAACAAATCACCTCTTCCGGTATTTCTCTGTTTGCAATTCTATTCTAACCCTTAGATTACACATTTAAAAATAATAGTAAAATTTTAAAACACGATCTAACGATTCAAGATAACTTTGGAACATGAAAACAAAGGAACTGAGATCCATGGAGTAGATGGTCCGGTTTGGACCGGTTTTGTAGAAATCCGGGAACCGAACCATATCTAACGGTTCCAAAGAATTAAGAACCATAACCAGACCGTT
The DNA here is from genome assembly GCA_016920895.1 of Vaccinium myrtillus. Lineage (NCBI taxonomy): Eukaryota > Viridiplantae > Streptophyta > Magnoliopsida > Ericales > Ericaceae > Vaccinium > Vaccinium myrtillus. The sequence goes on from CM029281.1 coordinate 29,936,237, forward strand.
ACACATATAGAACCAAACCACACCAAACCATTAGTCTGGTCCGGTTTGGTTCGGTTTCCGGTTCTAAACCATGTTAGCATTCAAAATTTACCAAAAAAGAAATTGTCCACAAATTATTTGCAAATCCTTCGTAAAACTACTACCATTATACCAACCCACAAATAGATTAAGGAGTCCATCAAGAACTAAAGTAACTATTAAAATATCATTATTGATATAGATGGCAGATGCAACATTAAAACTTAAAATTAACAAAATTATTAAGTATGCCTGGGTATATAGGAGTGTATATATTATATTATATAACGGACCGGTTCGGTTCAAACCACAGTTCCTAATTTTGAAACCAAAGACCGAACCAAAATATCCGATTCTCTTTTTTTTAGAACCAGAACCAATCCATTAAACCATAAAATCAATCCAAATAGACCGGTTTGGTTTGGTCGGTCCGATTTCACGATTTTTTCGATTTTCTTGTACACCCCTAGGTTCTAACCCTGAGTACGTATGTGGTCCCAGTATCTCACATCAATGTGCAGTAAAGAAGACTAGATAGAGTTAGTTTGGCCTAACTTTTTAGAATTTGTTGGTATGATTTTTTATTTATCATTTTCTATTAACTTTTATTAATAAATTCACGTCAAATTTTTGCACTATATTGTTCGTCTCAATATGAAAAATTGAAAAAATGTAAGAATATAGACTAAAGTTGGAAAAAAAATTATATACAACGACAAAAATACCCTATAATTTATACTTAGATGTCTCTAAAAGTTCAAGTGGTGGCTAGCTCATACGGTAAAACTATTGAATGTCCCTTACTATATTTCGGGATCGAATCTCATTTTCTCCTCCGTGCACGTAAGAGTGTTCCAGAAGGACTGGATAGTCCTACCACTACCTAACCCTCGTTAAATCAAGGCCTAAAAATGCGAATCACTTATCCACTAGGTTTCCCACACTCCGTTTGATGGACTATTGCCACTCCAACATCAATCCCTTCGCGCTAAACAACGCTGTGAAGCCGTCGCCCTTGGGGCTTCTTCGCGGCCTTGTAATCTCCACTCACTACCACCCTCAAGTCCCTTCTTCTATCCACTTCTCCGGTCACCGGCGGTTGGAAGTTCCGACCCGTTTCGTCGGTCAGAGTGACCGGAAACCGTTGGTTGCGGTGGTCAGGGCGAGTAACTGTGGGTTCAGCAGCTTGAACACGCCGCTGGAGCCGAAATCGACGGCGGGGAAGTTTCTGAGCGGTTTATTGCTGAATGATACTGAGGAGTTTCAGTTTGCTGTTGGTAAGCAGTTGCAGCGGTTAGCCGATGATCGCGATGACGCGATACGGCGCGTGGATTTAAGTTCGAGTTCTGATGAAGCGTGCCTTCACAGGTTTGTGTTCTTCAAGGGTTCCTTATGGACTACTATTATTTCGTTGATACAGTGAATGTTAAAAATTCCGTGTGTAATTTTTTGAAAATTTCGACACCAAATTAAATAAGTCAGTACTTTTTTATTTGGTGTAAAGAAATTAAAAGATTATGCAAGAAAATATGCCATATTGCACGATTTTTTGCAGTGGACAAAATGGACATGTTGTAGTATGTGTTTGTGAGTGTTGCTTTCAGTTTGACAATTGTGCTAGAACATTTTTATATGGTGGAAGGACTGAATTTGTATGTGCAAAGGTTTCCGAAATACATGCATTAGATTTTGTATTTTACATTGATTATTTTGTAAATTATAATTGCTCTTGGCTGCGTATTTTACGATACGCCGTTAACTCACTACTATGGTACATTAAAAGAGAAAAATGACACAAGATGCGTAGACAGTTTTGACAACATTGGCACGCATACCTCAAGTCTTGTTCATACTTCTTCTGATAATAAAGATGTTCGTTGGTTGGTCTCTCGGGGATTCAAAAAAGACTTCTTTTAGACACTAACTGCTCTGGGAATTCCATGTTTTCCATTGACTATGTGAGAGGGTTTAAGAATTTACATTGTCTGGGATGTTAGGAGATTTTCTTTGTAAACGAATCACAAATATAAGTATGTTGGATGAGAAGGAGATTCTTAGCTTCATAGAAGCCCTCTAAGTTGTAGTTTAGGTGTTCTGACAATGCCTTCAATGTGGGCGCATGTGCTGGCTGCCATACATAGTCTCACCTTTTTCATGTCAAAAGGATAGAAATTAGTAACCGGTAAGGCATTATCAGAACACCTAAACACCTTCTTATACTGCTTCTACCAGAACCTACTTTTCTTGGTTTGGTCTAGTAAGTTACGAAATTAAACCTCCATTTGCCTGGCTGAAGGCGAGTGAGTATATCGCATAACACAATGATTATGCTGCTTTGTATGAATAAAATTTGACAAGATTTTGGAATTTGTTGCGGTGTCAATGACTAGATTTATGGCTGAAATCTTTTGAGGATTGCATTGTGTCCGTCATATCCCTATTGACCTATGAAGCACCAACACTCCTAGAGACCGGCGTGTCCCCGTGTCCGACATGGCAGGGACATGCGAGGGAAATGGCAGGGGTTAAGTATGTATTTTTTAATTTTGTGGGGAAAACATGTATTACTTAATATATTTTGGATTGAAAGCGTAATATGATGTATATATGATGCTTGTTTATATATAATGAAGCTATTGTCCATTGGTATAAAATGAACTTTATTTATTAATCTTATTTATTTTTGTCGTGCCCCCTGCGTATTTGTGTCCCTCTATTTAGAAATCTAGTGTCCGTGTCCGTGCTACATAGCTATCGAGTATATCATCTTAAGAGAATACAATATTGTGTAGGTCAATTCGAAGAGGTTTCTATAGACACCCCAATTCAAATCCACATGTATTTTTAACTCCCCAATGATGAAAACGAGATCTAAACGAAAGAGTTTTGGATGCACAAACCTTCAAGAGGCCAAGAGAACCAATATTGAAAAATGGGACTGAGGCGTGGCAATAGTACATTGAGGTACAGCAGTGGGACTCGCAGTCAAGCTGCCGTACGGCAGTGTTTTCGTCACAATTGCCGTGCCTCATTGTAGAACTGAGGTACCTCAGTACCTAAAGCCGCACAGCAGTGACGTAATGCCGTACGGCAGTCAACGCCTTTCACCGCCTTGTTGACCACTTAAACCGCCCAATGGCGGTGCCCCCATGTCGTGCGATTTCGAACCGCAACAGCCGCAACTTTAGACCAACTTTCTGCGGATTTTTGCTCATGTCTGATGCTTGGGCAGCAAGCATGGCGTGGGGGAGCAGCAATCTTATCCTATAAATCACCCAAGGTTTTAATCGAAAAAAAAGACATGAGAAAAACCTCCAGAAAAATCCCAAAAATGGCATGAAATCCCCTTACTCTCCATAGTTCACCACCACAAAATCCTTGTTAAAAACCTATCTCGGAAACTCTTAACCAGATGTTTCACCCGAAACTTGTCCAAAGGTTCTTAAACCCAGAAATATAAGCCTCCACTTTGTCCTAACCCTGTACCAAAGTTTGAAGCACCATTTTCAATCATTTGAAGGCATGAGCAGAGGTGTCCGTGCGATTCAACATTCTCTCAGAAAATTCTGCTTCCAAAGGTAAATTTTTTTATGGTCATATTAGCTTGAGGGGAATTCCCTAGAACTTAAACTAGTTCCTTATACTAGCTTTGAGTTCATGGGACTGAATTTTTAACAAAATCAAAGAACTGTGATTCCTCAACAACCGCCGTGCGGCATTACCCATTGCCGTACGGCAGTCTTATACGATGGAAAACATTTCCCAAAACTCCTGAGATTCCTTAGTTCCACCTATAGCTAAGGAATGAGAGTTTAATCGGGAATATATCAAGTTAATTCATGCTTTTGGAGTCAAATTCCATGAAGTTATGATTTGATCAGTAAAGCTGTGGAACCGAGTGTTGTCATCACTGCCGTATGGCTATGTCCATGTGCCGTATGGCATTACCTTTATTTCTTAAAAATAAAAAAAAAAACTTTTTTCTATTAAGGGTTCCATCCAGGCAATCTTTGGGATACGAAGGCCTATCCCATTAAATGATTTTCCATCAAAACCTTGTTGTCATCTGCTTCACTTAAAATATTGCCCCTTTAAAAAAATGGAAACTTTGTTAATAACTCCTTCATAGTGTCTAAAAGTAATGTTTCCTGTACTGATTTCCCTTAATTTAGTTGTTATTTCATGTCCTGATTTTTCATCGATTATCATTACTCATCACTAATAAAATTGAGCAACAAAACATTTTCTAAAATCCCACAAACATTTAGTAAAGACCAAATTTTTTAATTGGGCGAGCAGGGTGCCTTAAAAACCTTCCCCACTCGTAACCTGGCTCCCGAACCCAGAATTTCCTATTTTTCGCAGACCAAGTTATTTTCCAAAATTATCGGCGCGAGAGTCATTACTTTTCAAAACATTTTTTAATGGTTTCTCGGGGAATAAATCCTTTTTCAAAATAAAAACCCGGGTGGCGACTCCGAAATCATTTTCAGAATAACAAATTTTTTTCGCATGGCGCCGTCCATAGTTTCCTTTGAAGTATTTGCTCTGAGGAGGAATCCTAGAATCCCGTCTAGGCGTCTAGTTTATAGGGTCTTAGGTTTCAACTGGTTGGTCACTTGTTCCTTTCATGATGCCTGTAAGATGGTATTCGAATCTGGTGCCAGAACTCTATTGGCATGCTCTTCTTGACATTAATCTAGTTTTGTGCTTCTTTACATGATTTATCTTTATGCTTTTCTGTTGATTTCAGAAAAAAAAATTTGCCTTGCATTTTGGATTTGATTTGCTCTGCATGTGCCCGTCTGTGCATTTTTTGGAGTAGCTGTTTGGTAGTCACTTGATTGTGTTGCTCGTTACACATGTCGAATTGGTTTGACTAAATATCCTCTTTGAGCTTGAATCCTTGCTAGAATTCTGGAATGCATTTAGTTTTGTTGTGAAACATTGTTTGAATTAAAGTTTATTTTGGATACACTCCTTGTTGGTTTTGGTTTGACTAAATATCCTATTGGAGCTTGAATCCCTACTACAATTCTGGAATGTATTTTAGTTGTGAAACATTGGTTGAATTAAAGTTTATTTCAGATACACTCCTTGTTGGTTTTGGCTAGAAGGTGTAGTAATATTTTGAGGTCAATTCATAAAAGGCATTGGACGTGGCTGTCACTTGGCAGAAGATATATGTGTGTGTGCGCATATATACAGATTTTGGTTTTCTTTAGAATTTGAATACCCACAAAGATGTTCTAATTCACTCCAGACTTGTATTTTAAAGAAAGCTCAGAATCTGATAAGTATTTTCTTGTTGAAGATGCAATCCAATCAGAAAAAGGGCAGCCCTTATTTTGTTCATTAGTTTTTATTGACAAATTGTGGAATTTACCAAAATCTGAGTAAACATTTTTCAAGCTTCTATACTGGCTATTGGGCCTCTACTGACCTGTATTAAATGCAGGGGAGGCCAACGGGGAAGTATCATTATTATTGCTGCATAGGTTGCAATTTGGACGAAGACTATGTTAGTCGAAACCAGTCACAGCAATACCATTTTAGGAATATATGAACATTTCTATCCTTCATGAATTAAAAGGAAGTTGAGTATTACACGTCTAACAATTTCTGAGATTCAGGAGGATTGCAGAACTGAGGGAGCAAGAGTGCCAGATTGCAGTTGAAGATGTCATGTACATGCTAATACTCTACAAATTCAAGGAGATCAAAGTCCATTTGGTTCCAAGGCTCTCTAGATGCATCTATAATCAGAGACTAGAGTTATGGCCGTATAATGACTGGGAGCTCGAATCTATTCACAGCTTTGAAGTCTTGGAGTTGATAAGGGAGCATCTGACCACTGTCATCGGCTGGAAAGCAGACTCTAACGTCACAGCTAATTGGGCCACAACTGAGATTCCACGTCTCCAACTCTGCCGAGTCTACGCTGCTTCCATTTTATATGGCTATTTCCTGAAGTCTGCCTCCTTGAGGCACCGCCTTGAACTGAGCCTCGGAGTGACCTATCAAAACCCGCTTCTAGTTTCAGAAATGTTGTCCTGTGGGATGAAGAACATTGCCTTTGGTCGCATTGGCAGAGCACAGTCTACATCACTAGGTCTTGAGTCATGTATCCGAGTAAAGAAACGAGAGAATTTGAAGTGTTACGTTATGGGATTTGACCCTGAAACAGTGGAGATGTGTGCAAAACCGAAAACCAGGGAGGCCGTGAGCCTCGTTGAGAAACACAGTTGGGCTTTGTTCGGAGATGAGAAGACTGGTATGATCGAGGCCAATGAGGTCATCGTGACTTCGTTATCGAGCTTGAAGAGGATGGTTTTGGAGGCCGTGGCTTTCGGTTCTTTTCTTTGGGATACAGAAGACTATGTGGACAATGTTTATAAGCTCAAGGAGGATTAATTAGAGAGAAGGTAAGTTTTTAAGTGGCGCGACTCATGTCTTTCCATGTAAATATCCGATTTCTCTGTTTTGATTTTGGCAGATTTTCCACTTTTTGACCAAATTTTGATATGTACAGAAGAATCGTATTTCGTTCCTAATGTGAATAGGTAGAAATCCTGAAGGTTTCTTATCCACAAGATACGGATACTTGTAATGCTGTTCTCATTTGTTGACGAGTAATTATTCAAAAGTCCCGGACACAGCCACGTGGTGCTCCTGATCATTCTAGCTCCACACATTCACATGGGGTTCATATACTTAGAAGTAGACCTCTCATTAATCTGTGGTGCTTGAGTGTCCCGGAGCATCACGTGGCCGAGCTACGGGGGTACTAAATAATTAGACCTTGTTGATGGTGTCTTTTCCATTTCCTTGACAAATTCTAGAGCCAAACAGCGCTTAAATGTTTTCCTATAATTCCGTCGTTGTATAACTACGTAATTTATCACTTAATAAAATAGAGAACACCCATTTGATTTGTAACAGACAACAACGTATCGTTAAAATATTACAAGCAAAATCAGCAATCTAAGTTTCAACGGTTTTCGGAGTATAAACTAAATACAGAACAACGCCCAGAAAACGTTGTTTGAATGTTCCAAGAAATAACAAAATCTTTTCCTTCCTCGTAAAGTCTTCTTCCTCCTCCGCGGCCGCCTCCTCTCGATCGTACCCAACCAAAAATGGTTCTTGTTCTTGTAAACCTGATTTTCTCTGCCGTGACCGCCGTATCAAACCTTCTTTCCCGCGTGATCCTCAGCGTCGTAGCGTTCCTTCTGGTGTTGGGGATCCGAGCGTTCAAACTCTTCGGCGGAGCAATCAAAGACTTGCTAGAACAACTCTGTGTCGCCATCAAATCGTATATCGAGTATTTGTTGCCTCTTTTGGTGGAAGGAATAAGCAATCTCGTCTCCACGCTCTTTGATTTTATCAAGGAAGGGATTTCAAGCGCTGTCGTTGCGACCGGGTCGGCCCTCGGAGAACTAATGCAGCAGACCGGGAATTCCATTGGTGTGTTGTTGAAAGGTTTGGCTCAGGTTTTGGAAGGGTTTTTAGGGATGTTTTTAACTGTAATAACGGATTTGTGGAACAACTTCATGGACGCTACAGGATATGTAACTAAAAATGCTTGATTTTTCCCTTTTTTTTTGGGTGCTGTTTGGAGTTTTGTGCCCTTTTTGGGGTGTAAAATATTACTTGTATAAAATAAAAAATAGTTTAGGTCAACTCTTGATGATCTCTCTCTGTTATATGGTAATTTTCCAAGTATTAATCATTTTTCCAAGGTAAAAAATAGGAGACATGGTAGAGCTTGGAATTTTCCCTGCTGTTGTGTGACACAAATCATACAGAAAATATCAGGTTTCGATTTTGGTTTTACCAATAACTCAACCGAACCGCATCATTACAGAACACCTTTTTTCGTCTCACCACAAATTAACTTGTTCGTATTCTGTAATGGTTCGGTGTTCATTGAGATTATCCATTTCTTTAATAAGTTCATTGAGAATATTTACAACAACAACAAAATTGTCACATCACTATGATCTCATATGACTCGACCATTATAAAAGATTTATCATTCGTGTAATGTTTATAGGAAAATTTCTTCTCCTTAAGAACCAACCGATGAACAAAAAAAAGAAAGATATCCCTCTCTTTTATTGTTCAATCTATGGCCTTCCAAAAGCCCTGACCAACGATAAATTATGTGGTGATTTTGGGAGATTCGGTCAACCATTTGGACAAAGTTGACTTGGGGCAGAATCTAGAGAATAACATAGTATTGGGGCAAAATTACCAAAATTGCTAAAAATATATGTACGTCTTTGTAGGAAATTTTAATCCAGCGGGTCAGGTGACCCCCTTGCCCTACTGTGTGTCCACCCCAAGGACTCAGTATTAACAACAATGCTATATGCAGGGAAAAGATTTGCAGGGAATCACGCAGGAAAGGTCTTACGGGGCCCAGTACGGATCTCGTATGGCTAATCCGAGCCGCTCAACAATTTTAGAAACACATTTCGGGTGGACCCGCTAAAAACCAGCTCCATCCGATATGTGTAGATGCTCGATCCAAACTTTCATTTTTCCTTTGTTCATCCGAGCCATTCAAAAATGAAAGTTTGGATCAAGCATCCACACATATCGGATGGAGCTGGTTTCTCGCAAGCCAACTCGAAATGTATTTTTTTAATTTTTAAGCGGCTCAGATCAGCTGTTCAGGATCCGTACTGAGCCTCGTAGGGCCTTCCCTGCGTGATTCTCTACAAATCTTTCTTATACATATCAGCAGTATTAATTGTATGCTACCACTTGAATGTAAAGGATCTGGCAGTCCGAAATTGACTGGAAACTATTCAGCACATTGCTCGTAGGACGACTGATGAATGATTCGCCCAAATTGTGTGTTGGAAAAACATACACGTCGAATATAGGTCCACCTCAGCACTGAAAATTCACCCTTCGCTTTAAACTCCATTGCCGCCACCTCATACTCCCTCTCTCTCTCTCTCTCTCTCTCTCTCTCTCTAGCACTTTGTGTATATATAGAAGCTCGAATTCCTCTGTGTGCATGGGAATTGATATGGCAGCTGGGAAGCTAATGCATGCGGTTCAGTACGACACTTATGGAGGAGGATCCGCTGGTTTGAAGGTAAATTCATATGCTTCTCACAGTTTGTTTTTGTAGTCTCTTTCGTTTCTTTCTTATTCATTTATAAAAAATAGTGTCGGGAGAATCTTACCCGCAACTCTACTGACCAGTGACCATGGATCTTGAAGTTAACCATCGGGTAAATTTTGAGTGGCCCCGAGCAGGGGCGGAGCCAGGATTTTGGTTCGGGGGGCAAAAATTAGACGCTTTCAGGGGAGTGCAAGGATTTTGGTTCAGGGGGCAAAAAAAAAATTAAAGAGGGGTCAATTAGCAATTTTGTGAGGTATACTAGTAAAATTCCTATAGAAATTTAGGGGTCAGGGGGTCAACTGACCCCTCTTGTCTCCATGTGGCTCCGCCCCTGGCCCCGAGCCAAGGTTTAGAATGTCTGGGCTTTGTGAAGTTCCAACTTACGACCTCTCGAGTATGCTCTTTAGTTGTTGTCTCATGCTATTCGGCCAAACCCGTTGGCATTTGACTCTCTTTTTACTTGTACTATTTTCCCCTTTATCAATTTATAAAACCACTCACAAAAATCTTTGATTTTAGCAAAAAACTTCATTATTTGATAAAATCAACCAGTGATTTTAGCAAATGTGATTTATCAGATTTTATCATTTAGAAAACTCACCCTAAGTAATTGATTTCCCACTATTATATGGTTTACACTTATGTTACACAATTGGGGGTTCGAGTTTTTCACTAGTTGAGTACTGAGTGGTCCACCACTCCACCTGCAACTAGAAATAAAAAGTACTAGCAGATGCCTATGCCTAAAGGCACGTCTAAGCGTAATATAATCTCAACTTAGATAATCAATCTATTTTACTCAGCAAATGCAATCTAAACATAGCGTTAGGTACCATTTTTGAGACGTTTTTAGCTTTAGTTACCATTTTGAGATGTTTTTGTATTTGATAATAAAAGGAAACATTCAAATAGGGGTACATTTATTTGAATACCATTGCCTAAAAAGTGAACGAGAGAAGGTAAATTTATTAGGAGAATATTCTTTAAAATAAATTATTTGACAGCTAAAACCTTAACATGAAAATATGATCGAACTTTAGATTTATAGGTCCTTGCAAAATAGGTGGCCTTTTTTTTTTTGGGTTCTCCACAAAAAATTTGTCGGGTTTCCAGACCATGAAAGAATTTTGTTGGACTAGCTCGGTAAAAGTTGCAGATTATGTGAAGTTGAGTTGTTGCGGGTTCTCGAATGAAGTTCAACAAATTTTATTCGTATGATTTCATTTATTTTTGTAAATTAGGCGACTCAACCTATGTTTTAGAACTTGGAAAGGAGAGACAATGACTCATTTAGTATGGAGATCATTGTTCTGCTTTAGTTGTTGAATTCTTGGGAAGCAAAAGAAGAAATCATGATGTTGAATTCTTAACTCAACCAATAGATTTCCATTTATTAAGAGTTAAATACTAAAATTGGGTTTTATATGAGGAGTGGACATCCATACTTAAGTTGTATGAATGCTTCCTGGTGTTAATTGATGATTTGATGATGTTCTTGGCCTTATGCTTAGGTCTTGACTTTTGAGTTGGATATAATGTAAATCTTGCAGCACGTTGAAGTTCCCGTTCCTGCTCCAAAACAGGACGAGGTTTTAATAAAACTAGAAGCAGCGAGCATAAACCCATTAGATTGGAAAATCCAGTCAGGCGGGCTACGTCCATTTTGGCCGGGGAAACTTCCTGTCATACCTGGTAACTTGGATGTTGTCTTTGCTCAATATCCGTGTTTTTTTTTTTAAATGGCATTCAATATACACGTTAAGCGAATGACACATCCAGTTAGATGAACATAGCGTGGTAAGCTATCATATTTATAATGTAAGCCATAGAAGACTTGCTGGTTATTTCCCGGGCTGAAGTTTGTCCCCTCTTATGGTTGGAGCAGTCGTTGATGTAGCAGGCGAAGTGATAAAGGTCGGATCTGGAGTCAAGAATTTTAAAGCAGGTGACAAAGTTGTATCTGTGCTTAATCCTAAGGTAAGTCTCACACTGTTCCTGTTGTGGGTTATGTTCTGTTTCTGGTGTTTGTGTTGGGCCAAGGTGCAAAGGCAAATTCCCCCCACTACGTAAAAGTTCTGGCTCTACCCTGGTCATTTTATTGCCAATCGTCGTGCTTATACAAATTTACGCATCTCACCTTATCTACATGCATAATAACTGATATCCCCTAAGAAATCCAGCATACCCCACTTCATTAACAGATGCATTTGTATTGTATAGATATCTCCTGGTAACTTCTGCCATTTTTGTTTTTGAAAGTTCATGGGATTGATTGACAGAGTGGAGGTGGACTAGCTGAATTTTGTGTGGCTAAGGGGAGTCTAACAGTTCCAAGGCCACCTGAGGTATCACCAACTGAAGCTGCAGGCTTACCTACTGCCGCTCTCACAGCTCACTTGGCTCTCACCCAATCAGCCGGAGTCAAGCTCGACGGAAGTGGCCCACAGAAAAACATCCTAGTCACTGCAGCCTCTGGCGGCGTGGGCCACTACGCCGTTCAACTGGCCAAGCTCGGCAACTCCCATGTGACGGCCACTTGTGGGGCCCGCAACATGGAATTCGTGAAGAGCTTAGGCGCTGATGAGGTGCTCGACTACAAAACGCCCGATGGGGCCGCACTGAGGAGCCCGTCGGGCAAGAAGTACGATGTTGTGATCCGCGGTACCAACGGCATTCCCTGGTCCACTTTTGAGCCCAATTTGAGTGAAAATGGGAAGGTTATAGATTTAACTCCTGGTGCTGGTACCATGATGACTTTTGCATTGAAGAAACTCACATTCTCTAAGAAGAAGATTCTGCCGCTGTTTTTAGTTCCCAAAGGTGAGAATCTTGAGTATCTAGTTAAGTTGGTGAAGGAAGGGAAGCTCAAGACGATTGTTGACTCGAAATATCCTCTGAGCAATGCTGAAGAGGCCTGGGCCAAGAGCATCGACGGTCACGCTATTGGAAAGATCATCGTGGAGCCGTAACATAAGACGTGTTGAATTAATTATCTAGTTCTAGTTTTCCATTTACTTGAATGAAAAGACGTGTATTTAGACCATAGAATACATGTACATCGGACTGGATCGGGTTCTGAGCTTTTACTAGATAATAACCAGATTTGTGCATGCCCAAACCCGGCTCGTTAATAATCGGGTTTCAATTAATATACCCAAACTCAACCCAATTGAATTTTTAATTTTCCAAGCCTATCCAACAAACCCATTTATTTTTCTAAACCGTATCACAAACATAAATTAATCACTCCCAACGGTCACAAATTAGAATTCACACCAGTAATTATTATAGTTAAAGTTATGAGTTCTTACAAAACTACTCCCTCTGTCCCAGTTTGTTTGTCAATTATTCCATTTTCTGATACGCCTTAAATTGTTTATATCTTTTAATCTATAATGTTTTTCATCGTTTTAAAAACTTTGTATAATAGAATTAATCGTGAACTATCAAATAAGATCCATATTGCATATATTTGGAGATCGATATTAAAAGATATAAGCGATCAAAAACTGACACGATTATCAAAAAATGACAAACAAAAAGGGACGGAGGGAGTATTAAAAACGTACCATAAAACTATGTAATTCTAATAATTAAATTGTCTCTCCAAAATGCAATTAAAGTGTTCAAAAGTTGGAACTCTCCAATAATTATACATAACAATATATATATATATATATATCTTATTAAAACAATAATATTATTTTAATCGGGCCGGGCCAGGCTGGGCTTCAAGGGATTTTTTCAAACTCAGCCCATTCAGTAAACGGACTTAAAATCTCAACTCTATTTTTCCAAACTTAGCCCATTTGGTAAATGGTTTTAAATCTTAACCCAATCCATCCCTATGAGCCTAAATATTTCTGAACAATAAAAACAGGGTTGAATTAGGCGGGCTTCTGGGCTGGTGTACACCCTAAATCGATTGCGTGTTGGAAAAGCGTACTCGTGGGGCATAGGTGCTCTTGCAATAACGCTCCACCTCAACGCTGCAAATTCACCCTTCGCTTTATACTCCTCCACTAGTGGTGTGCTCGTCTGATGCACAGGGCAACAAAAAATAAGTCTACAATGTGTTTTTTTTTTTACATCAAACGGGCACAATGCTAGTTTTAAATCATGTACCAATACCACTTACATTACTTAATCACATTTGAAGGGGAAAGCACGGGCATGTCCAGTTTTTTGGGTCGTGCACGCCAAGCTACATCAATTTCTGAAAAATGCACCAAAAACTCCACTCATCAGTAAACACAACCCAACATTTCTCTCTCTCTCTCTCTCTCTCTCTCTCTCTCTTTTAATTTTACATTTTAAATTTTGAACTCTCAAACCGTATGAAAGTGCATAAACCTAAACCCTAGGATACCTTATGAAAAAGTCTAAACCACTAAAACCTTATAATAGGAAAGTGCACCCTAAACCTAAACCCCAGGGTATCCTATGAAAATGCATAAATCCTAGGGTACCCTATGAAAAGTGCTTAAACCTAAACCCTAGGGTACCTTATGAAAGTGCATAAAATCTTAGGCTACCCTATGAAAGTGCTAAATTCTAAATGTATGGTCTAAATTCTAAATGTGCGGTCTAAATGTACGGTCTAAATTCTAAATGTAAGGTGTAAATTTAGGGTACCCTATGAAAGTGCCTAAACCACTAAAACACTATAATAAGAAAGTGCATCCTAAACATAAACCCCCCAAAAAAGAGTAATTGACCTTAATGGTAATTGAAAAGAGCGATTGACCTTAATGGTAATAATTGTTTTGTGACATTAATGGTAATAAACTCCAAATAAAATTAGCTAAATTATGAATAAAGAAATAATTATAGTACTCATCAATTATGAAGGTGAAAAATGATAGTACATTACACATTTATCCCCGAATTGACTTGAAGAATAGGAATTTACTCTTAAAACTCCCCAAGATCTGTTAAGACCTGGGGTGAAAAGGATTCTTGTGGGGGTGAAAAAGGCCTTGACACAGAGCTCTTGTTCCCTCCTGGCTTCATTGTCGATGGGTTAGTGGGTTTGAAGGAGAAGAAATAGGAAGGTATTTGTGGGTTATCGCCGCACATCTACAAACTAGCGAAAAACCCGTGCTATGCACGGGGTGAAGTGATTTTTTTTTTATTTTTATAATCGAATCTCCAGGCCAGCTTACATGCAGCTCGACTAATTTCAGGGCCCTGGAGGATGGAGGTAACGATCGAACATTACCCCCAGTGGCCCTAAGAGTTCGCTGGCAAGGAAAATCGAACCTGAGTCCTTAGATGGAAGTAAACTCATAAGTCTCTAGCACTGAACCCATGCTATGCACATATAGCATGAAAATTAAAAGGAAAATAAATAAGAGAAGGTTTTAGGTTAATTTAACATTTTCGTTGCAAGTTGTCAACTTATAAATATCTCTAGTTTTTTTTATAGGCCTCTAGTGTTGCATATATAATCCTATGTTTTTACATTTGTGGAAAATAATTCTTCCTTTCTATTAGATTTCTAAGGCCGAATAATTAATTATTTTACCAGTGCTTTGCACAAATTGAATTGGTTGTGAGTTTTTTTTACTACTAAATTATTTTTTATAACTAAAAATTTATTGCCTAAATCACTTATAGCGGTCAAAGACATGATTGTAAACCAAAAACGGATACGTAGTGGGAACCAAGCAATACGCATGCAATTTTTCTTCTCACCTATATATTGGGGTGCAACGATATCCCGAGGTAGTCCATTAAGTATCGCCGGAAACGTCATGTAACTGCCTGTTTTTAAAACCTTAACTGCTTCAACCAGAAGAACTCTATGTTGTGTTCCATGATCATTCAATTTGTTGCACACAAAAGAAGAAGAGGCATGGATCTTCTATGTTGCGTCATATGTTGCTATCATCTGGACCGTGCGATGCACAAATTGAACAAATTAAATAAGTGTAAGTCAAAAATCAAAATAAGTGAAAGCCGAAAAAGACTTCGAATCAGCATTCAACAATGAAGTCCGCTCTTCAGTATAACTTATGATAAGAATGTCTATACAAATCACATTCCTTGACAAATTCTTCAAAGACCGGATCGAGATTCCCGCACAACGTCACCAACAATTCCTAGTATTTGCCTTCAAGATTTTGCACACATTCTTTTTTTCTCTGATCTTTTGTTGTTTGAGAGAGCAAGTGGGAAAAGGTGAATGGACAATTATGGGTGTTGTAGTTATATGTGATTCCTTCCATAGTCTTTCGAATTCATACAAAAATTTGTCAAAATTATGTTTCTAACTTTCTATATATTTTGGTTCTAAGATCACAGATCCATAAATAGTACTCCCTCCGTCCCTTTTTAAGTGATCCATACGGGAATACGTGCAATTTCAAATCCCTAAAAAAACATATTTCTCTATATAACTTTTTAATTTGTTTTATAACAATTTAAAGTGCTCATTGAGTACTTTAATTTGGTGCAAAAAAATTTAAAAACGATATGCGAAAGTACATTTTTAAACGTCCGTAAAAATACACGTTTCCCAAGTGGATTACTTAAAAAGGGACAGAGGGAGTGTAAAATAAGTAATAAGAAATTCAAATAGGAAATTTCTTTGTATGAGATAGACAATTTCCTCTACCAACCTATAACTTCAGGAATAAGCCATGGAAATTTCGAATGGTTTCCAAATAAGGGTTTCTGTTTTGGATTAGAATGCCTTACATACAAAAAGAATTCTACAATCGTGAGATTGATTTGCCACTAATAGGGAAGGAAGGAGTTAATTGATCAAAATTTTGAATACACATTGCTATATTTAGACGCATTGGAATATCAATAGGTCACATGTACCATTTAAAGTTGTAATGACAACCCACTCATTTCAAGCCACTTGTCGCAACCGTAGCCCTCCTCACTAAAAATCATTCTGCAATACTATATTAGATAGAAAGCAAAAGCCAATCAAAAAATACTACACATGGAAGTTATTCACGTACAAAGTGAGAGAAATGTTTGGTAACCTCCCCGCTCCCTAAGTGATGGTTGATAACTGCCCGGCCCCAAGTGTCTCTCTCTCTCTCTCTCCCTCCCTCCCTCCTCCCACAATCTCTCTCTTCCTCACGTTATTATTACAAATTAAAAAATCTAGGAAATTAGGATTTTGAGTTTGGAAGTTTTGCTAGGCAAAACACATTCTTAAACGATATTAATTGATGATTGATTGATTGATTGATTGTCGGCCTCTACATATCGTGTGTAGACGCTCAGAATCTCTTTGCGTGAATAGGGATGAATATGGCAGGGAAGCTCATGCGCGCGGTGCAGTACTATTCCTATGGAGGAGGAGTCGCTGGGTTGAAGGTAATATCACCTACTTCTCCTTATTTTTTTTTTGTTTGCCACTTCATCCTTATTTTTTCAATTTAGGGTTAAGAGATGTCTGCACTTGTAAGGTCAGCTTATACACATATCGATCGTCGTGCTTCATTTTAGAATAGGATGAACATTACCGGTAGCCCCTTGAAAAATGGGTGGCTTTTATTTTAGGGTTTTCTCCATACACCATTGAAGAATTGTATTGGACTAAGTTGGTAAAAATTTGGAGATTATGTGAGTTAGTACGGAGAAAAAATTATTCAATGGTACCGTAGACCAAACTATTGCAATCCAACAATCATTATGGATATAAACTCAAGGATTATACTTCTACCATCCCATTTGGAAATTTTCCATATGGGTCCCATGTTTGTAAAACCAAGAGGAATTGCTAATGCAGATTATACCATCAAAATTGAAGGGGAGGCAGAGGACACACTTTGTTCACTTTACAACTGGAGTAGAGACTGTCGAGGATGCAAACGCTTGGTGCGAAAAAATTCACCTGGTGCTTGTAACTTCTAAGAAACAAATGTCGCAACGTATCTAGTAGAGAGGACCACAATTTTGTACTGAGAATTGATGTTTTCTAAAGGGTCTGGCTTAACATTCACATAAGTACTAGTAAGTGAGCGGAAAAAAACTGTATTGGAGACCAGCAACCAATGTTTTCAGCTTGGTCGGTTGGTCCTGCTATCTTCCCACTTAGTAAAATGACACGCAGTTCTAAAATGGACTATCATTTTGGGACGGAGGGAGTATTTGTTAATGACTTCTCAACATGCATTGGGACTATTCTCTGTGGTCTTAGCGTCCTGCTATCTTCCCACTTTGTATTTGCCAATGACTTCTGAACATGCATTGGGAATTTGGGACTACGTTGGTAATCATGCAGAGTCTAGACTCTAGGTATAACCAAGGTGCATTCATCTACTCCTATGGCATTTTACCTCATGAAGTACGAAACTACAAATCAATTTGTGGTACGGGATTGCTCAAAATGCTTTTCCATGTCGTCCGTCTTAGTTATTCGTAGTCAAAAGATAAATAAAAGATGTCTATTGCTTATTCAAAACCTCATGTACAAATTTAATTTGTATAATCTCATTGGTTTCGTAAACTAGGAGACTTAACCTATGTTTTAGCAGTTGGAACAGAGAGAAAAATGAGTTCTATTGTTTCTCTGCTTTAGTTGTTGATTTCTTGGGGAGCCAAAGGAAAAAAAGCATGAAGTTGAATTCTTGACTGAACCTATAGATTTCCATTTCTATTGTGGGAGTTACATTACTAGAATCGTGTTTTACACCAGCACGTCCAGACTTTAGTTACTTGTACAAATGCTTCCTGACGATAGGAAGTTGGATTTATCATAATTGACGATGTTCTTGGAAATGTATCTTGCAGCATGTTGAAGTTCCTGTTCCTGCTCCAAAACAGGACGAGGTTTTAATAAAACTAGAAGCAGCGAGCATAAACCCAGTTGATTGGAAAATCCAGGAAGGCAAGCTCCGTCCATTTTTGCCTCCAAAATTTCCTTTCATACCTGGTAAGTTTGTCTGCCTGTGTTTTTTATGCTGTGACATACTTGTAACTTGTATGGTCTAACTATAGCCTGCCTCGGCTTTTAAGGTTGTCGTTGGAGTCTTTATTTTGCTCTGAACGTTCTCTGATTTCGCTCGCTCTTCTATTCTTCCCTTTTTTTGCCTGTTCTTCTTCTTCTTCTTTTCACTTAAACCTGTTCCTTTCTTGTCCCTTGTTTTCTCTGATTTCGCTCTCTCTTCTATTCTTCCCTTTTTTTTGCCTGTTCTTCTTCTTCTTCTTTTCACTTAAACCTGTTCCTTTTTTGTCCCTTGTTTTCATTAATTATACTTTATTTACTTAATTGTCTGTTGTATGGATATTAATGATTTTAATTACTGTGAATTATTCAAACTATATCCATGGACTGAACCCAAAGTGGTCCAAATGCTTGCGTCTTGAGTTTTATTGCCAATAAAATTGTGTGTTACATACAAAATCCTTGAACTTAATGTATAATACAAAACCGTATCGCTTATGCATGGTTTTTGGGCCTTGATACCAAAGCAGCAACAGTGTATTCTTATGTGGGGAGTGAGGACTTCAATTTTGAGTACTGCACTTTTCACCCCTCTAACATGTAACTATACTCTCTTAGAACTTGTGTATTATAGTATTTTTCTAGACCAAGAGTTTCTACATGGTCTTGCATACCTTAGAAATGGTCTCCACATATATTCCTTTCTGCGTTAATACGATTGTTGAATATTTAGAAGTAATCGAACGTGTGAAAGCAGTGAAGGATTTGGTTGGAAGAGGAGCAAAACCATTGGATTATTTCAAAATTTACAGTTCGGAAGTAATTTGGAAGTTTTCTTTGCTAACTGTTCATGTTAAACGGATATTGTCGTGAGCCAGATGATCATAGTTTGGTAAGCTATGATATTTAGAATGTAAAACTTAGCAGAGTCAGAGGTTATTTTCTGGGCTGAAAGTTTTCCTTTCTTATGGTTGGAGCAGTCACTGATGTAGCAGGCGAAGTAGTGGAATGTGGATCTGGGGTCAAGAATTTTAAAGCTGGTGACAAAGTTGTAACTATCCATAAACTTTTGGTAAGTCGCACTGTTTCCATCGTGTGTTCGCCTTTCTTGATTTTTTACTAGAATTTTGATTATCAAATGGGAAGAAAGTACCATGTACGGTTCTAAATATTCGCGCTCACTCCCTAAAAGTTCTGGATAGCAGAAATATTAGTTTTGGATGTGCTCAATTCTGAGTTTTCATGCTTTCATATGGATATAACTGATGATTCAGATGAGGGAACTTTTTTGCCAATGTTTACCAGTTTTATTTTTGAAAGTTCATGGGATTGATTGACAGAGTGGAGGTGGATTAGCTGAATTCTGTGTGGCTAAGGGGAGTCAAACAGTTCCAAGGCCACCTGAGGTATCACCAGCTGAAGCTGCAGGCATACCTGTTGCCGCTCTCACAGCTCACTTGGCTATCACCCAATCAGCCGGAGTCAAGCTCGACGGAAGTGGCCCACAGAAAAACATCCTAGTCATTGCAGCCTCTGGCGGCGTGGGCCACTACGCCGTTCAACTGGCCAAGCTCGGAAACACCCATGTGACGGCCACTTGTGGGGCCCGCAACATGGAACTGGTGAAGAGCTTAGGCGCTGATGAAGTGCTCGACTACAAAACGCCCGATGGGGCCGCATTGAGGAGCCCGTCCGGCAAAAAGTACGATGCCGTCGTTTATGGTGTAACCGGTATTCCATGGTCCACTTTTGAGCCTAATTTGAGTGAAAATGGGAAGGTTATAGATTTGGACCCTGCTGTTAGTACCATGTGGACTTTTGCACTGAAGAAACTCACATTCGCTAAGAAGCAGATGGTGCCACTTTATTTGCGTATTAATAGTGAGACTCAGGAGAATCTCAACAATCTTGTTAAGTTGGTGAAGGAAGGGAAGCTCAAGACGGTTGTGGACTCGAAATATCCTCTGAGCAAGGCTGAAGATGCCTGGGCCAAGAGCATGGACGGTCACGCTACTGGAAAGATCATCGTGGAGCCGTAACAACAGGATGTATGCTGAGTATTTGCTGGATCGATCTTTTGGTGGAAGTGATGTACAATCTCATCTCCACTGTCTTTGATCTTCTTATCAGGGAAGGGATTTTGAGTTCTATGGTTGGGTGTTCATTGCATTTTCTAGGTTTACTGCATGCCATTGAGATTATGTCCAATGCACCATGGTACTGTCACTTGCAATAACAAACCATTATGATCACATGTGACTCTAACCATTGAATTTTTTACCAATCGTGTAATGTTTACTGGAAAAATTCTTCTTATTAAAAGCCCAATTATCCAATAACCCGATGAAAAAATAAATAAAATGCATGTATCTTATTGTTCCACCTTTGACTTTAAAAAGCCCTGAGCCAGGGCCGGATCCTCTGTCCCAATCCCTCTGTCTCAGCTTTCTGTCCCAGTCTTTAAAAGCCGCTTGTTTTATTGCTAAAAAATGGTTCATCTTGAAAATTTCACTGAATATGTCCTAAAATATTTCAAGGTAATAAACCCCAAGGGGTTGACTTAGTGGTCAAAGCTTAGTACTTAGGGGTTTGCTTCCTCCTAAGTGCTATCAACTCATTTGGGGCCAGTTCATACAGAGCTTTCTCTGGCTTTAAATAGGGCCCCAACTAGTGGACGGTGAGATTGGTCTCCCAGGATTAGTCGAGGTGCGTGAAAGCTGGCCCGGACACCTAGTTATAAAAAATATATATATATATTTCAAGGTAATAAAAAGTAGGTACTTCGAACATATCCAGCGTGCTAACAGAATTTGTAGGCCACTAGAAAATACTTTAATTTTTTTTGCATACCGTATTCAAGTTGTAATTGCGGAGTGCTGCTTTTCTTCAGTGGAGCTTTTGCACCCTTCACGATTGTGTTCTTTTTAAGGATTTTTTTTTTTCCACGGAAAGGATAATGGATTTTATTTAAGTAATAAAACGGTCCGAAGACCGAACATCATTAAGGGCAAGATTGGATAGCCACTGAGGGACAGGACCCCCCCAATTCTCCAATCGAGCACCTAATAGAGATTGCTTAGCCAGCGAATGGGCTACCCTATTGAAAGAACGTTTAACATGAGAAAAAATACAAGAGGAAAAAAGAGGAATAAGCTCTAAACAATCCGAGATAATAGAGCTGCAATCATAAAAAGATTTTCCCTCTTGAGAGAGTGCCTGAACAACTTGGGCGCAGTCACCTTCCACGATGATCTTTGGAAACCGATTATTGGCAGCGGAGACTAAGGCTTCACGAAACCCCAAAGCTTCAGTAGATCTCGGGGTGTATGCACCAGAAAACGGGATGGAGACCATCCCTAAAATCCCACCGAGATGATCCCGAGCCACAAAACCAACCCCAACTCCACCATTTTTCTTATTAACTGCACCATCAACATTAAACTTGATAACACCAGGAGGAGGGGGAATCCACGCGGGAGGTAAAGAAGGGGAATTATTCTTTGTAGATTGATTAGGAACCACCGCTGCCTTAGCTTCAATGCAGAACGAAATCGCCTTTTCCAAAATAAGAGAACATGTCAAGCCTTGGTTTTCAAACAAGGTTTTATTTCTATCCTTCCATATAAACCAGCAAATAGAGGCCAAAAGAGCAGTCATATCAAAATCCTCATTGCTATTATGTGTTCTTTTTAAGGATTTGCTGAATTCTATTTGTGTTTCATTTTTGTTTGTTGGGTTCTCTACTTTTCTCTTCCTTTTTTTTTTTTAAATATATAAAGAGATAGAATTTTATTTAACGGGAAGTGCTAACAAACTACCGGGGGGGAAAAAAAAACAGAAATACAACAATATACAGATGAGAAGAACATAAAACAGAACCAAACCAGAGGAAGGATATATATCCGGAGAGAGCTTGTTTCAGCTATTAAAAGTCCGTGATCAATGTATGCTGTCGATATACTACTTTCTCTTAACTAGCACCATTCTCAAAATGTGTTTTGGGTTCTTCTTATTTGATCTTTTTACATTGTGATGTGATAAATGTGAAGTTTGTCATTACGGTTGAAATTTCTGATATTTGAAAATTGATACTAGTGATTTGCACACTTTCTTTTTTCATATTCACTCTCTTTTTTATTTTTTATTTTGTGTATATTCAGAAAACGATTGTGATTTGTACACTTCCTTTTTTCATATTCACTCTCTTTTTTTTTTTTTTTAATTTTGTGCATAAGTAATTTACAGTATTAACCTTTCATTTTTGTGCACTTTTACATTGGAAATGACAACAGTGTAATTTCACTGCAAATTCACCGAAAAAATGCAGAAGATCCGGATCAAGGGCGCACATACACTGGGCGGGGCCGGATTCAGGCTGGGCTTGTACTATATAATAAAGAGATTTTTGCATGATCAAGTCCGGCCCATTAACAAAAGCAGGCTTTCATTTAATATGCCCAAATCCAACCCAACTAAATTTTTAATTAACATGTCTAAAAAGCCTATTTATTTTTCTAAACCGTATAAAAAACATAAATTAATCGCCAACAACAATCACAAAATAGAAGTCACAACAATAATAATTACAGTTAAAGTTTCGAATTCTTACAAAACTATTAAAAACTTACCCATACAACTATGTATGTAGTTTTAATAATTAAATTATCTCCCCAGAAAGCAATTAAAGAGCTAAAAAAATTGAAACTCTCCAATAATTATATAAGTAACAACATATGTATATCTTATTAAAATAAAAATATTATTATTATCAGCGAGGACTCAAGGAATTTTTCCAAACTCAACTCATTTAGTAAACGGTGTTAACATCTCAATTCATTTTTTCAAACTTAACCTATTTAATAAACGGGTTTAAAGTCTCAAACCGAATTCAATCCTATAAGCCTAATAATAAATACTCCTTCCGTCCCTTTTTAAGTGATCCACTTGGAAACGTGTATTTTTGCGGACGTTTAAATATGTACTTTCGCATATCGTTTTTAATTTTTTTTTGCACCAAATTAAAGTACTCAATGAGCACTTTAATTTGGTATAAAACAAATTTAAAAAATATATATATATAGAGAAATATGTTTTTTAGAAGTTTGAAATTACACGTATTCCCGTATGGATCACTTAAAAAGGAACGGAGGGAGTACTATTTATTTTGAACGATAAAAAAAAAAGGGGCCGGGCTGGGCGGGCTTGTGAATAGGTGTGCAACCTATAGATCTGATTGCTTGTTGGTAAAGCGTACACGTGGTGCTCTTGCAATACCGCTCCACCACAACACTGCAAATTCACCCTTTGCTTTATACTCCTCCATTGCCGCCCTCTGCATATCATATCTTGTGTAGACGCTCGCATTTCTCTCTGTGAATAGGAGTATGGCAGGGAAGCTCATGCACGCGGTTCAGTACAATTCCTATGGCGGAGGAGCCGCTGGGTTGAAGGTAATTTTACCTGCTTCTCAAAACTCTCTTTTTACTGTCTTGCTGCTACTACTATTTTCCCCCTTTTCAATTTCTAAAATCATCCATGGTTTATTTTGAATTTTCTTTTTCCTTTTTCTTTTATTTATTTATTTATTTTTGCGGCTTAACCCACTTCGACAACGTTATGGTCAACAACAATTGATTTGTTAATACTACTTGATTCGCTAATATTTAATTATTTACACTTCTACTAGTATTATACAAGTAAGGGTTCGAGATTTTTATTGGTTGAATGGTCCAACTGTTCCTAGTAAACATATTCCTACCTAAGAGAGAGAGAGAGTCTTGAAGTCAATATTTGCAGCAAGGTCTGTAAGCACAATTAGAAGTTTTCTTGTTTGCCACTTCATCTTTATTTTTGCAATTTAGGGTTAAGAGGTGTCCCCACTTGTCAGGTCAGTTTACACGCACATTGATCATCATGCTTCATTTTAGAATAGGATGAACATGACTGGATTTCCGCTGAAAATGAAACTAATCTCAAGATTTTGATTTTTGTAGCCCCTTGAAAATTGGGTGCCCTTTTTTTTTTTTTAGGATTTTCCTTCAGGATTCAAGACCATTAACTGTATTGGACTAAGTTGGTAGAATTTGGAGAATGTGTGAGTTGGTACGGAGAGAAAATAATATACCAGTGGTACCATGTTGGGGAAAAAACCTAAAAACCTTAGGGATATCTTACAGAAATCATCTTCCAAGAAAGAGAAGGAAGGAATTTGCTCATACCTGGCGCGAAGTTCATCTCTGCCTTGGGAGATCATGAAGCATCCGGAGAGCTCTACCCCTGAAATGGGTTATTTTCAATTGATGGGATAAAATGAACTTTAACCCCCTTTTATAAAAGGAAGAGCTCACACAAAAATAACCTCACAGGGGACGACTTCTCTACAACAAGTACACCATGTGTTTCCCTTCCCATCATAGAAACAAGGCAATCAATGGTTGAGATTTAAAATATTGGGAAACCACTACCCAATAATAAAATTACATGCTGTCAAGTGTCAAGTAGATCACATAAATTGACTAGCACGGTCCAATCTATTAAGTCCAATAATTACATTGCAACTCAATAAAAATATAGTGCATAGGACCACATAAAAAATAAATATTCTTTATTTTTTCCAACATACCATAGAACCAAACTATTGCAATCCCAAAATCATAGATGATGAATACAAGGGTTCTACTTCTACCTTCCCATTTGGAAATTTTCCATGAGGGTCCCATGCTTGTAAAACGAAGAGAAATTGCTAAAGCATATTATGCCATCAAACTAGGATGGGGAGCCAGAGGACTACGTCTTGGCTAATTGGGATCTGGTGTTAATGCTTTGATGCTTGCAAAAGAAAATTGTGGTATTTTTTGTATATCTGGCAAAAGAAGACGACTTCTTGTAATTTTAGGTGTAAAAACTCGGTCCAACCTGGTACAATGTTGTCCGCTTTTCAGTTATTTAAAAACTAAAAATTGAATAATAGTATATCACAAAGCTTACCTGAGCTGGAGCCAGGATATTTAGCTAGTGGAGTCAAACATCTACATTGTTTTAACTGGGTAAGGGGGGTTATCTAGGGCATTTTTAAAGTATATGTGGGGTCAAATGCGTAAAATACTAGTAGTACAAATGGTAACTGTTGTAGCAAATTTTTCCTTTCCTTTTTTTTTTTTTTTTTTTTGGGTACCCCCTTGCCAAGCACTGCCTCCACACGTGGGGCTTCTCGTGTTGGCTTCCTCCAAAACACCTGATGTACAACTGAGTAGAGAGTCTAGAGACCATAGGAGATGCAAACTCTCGGTGGAAAAAAGTTCACCTGGTACTTATAAAAACCATTTGTTCTATGTATCTAGTAGGGTGGACCACAAATTGCTGAGAAGTTAGAAATTATGAACTGTGAAAGGATGTTTTGGGTCTGCCTTAACATTAGCACAAGTACTATTCAATAAGCAGAAAACTGTACTGGAGACCGGCAACCAGTGTTCTTAGTGTTTTCCTACTATCTTCCCACTTAATGGATTGTATTTGTTAATGACTTCTGAACATGGATTGGGACTATTGTAATTATGCAGAGTTTGTGGTATGGGATTGCTCGCTATGTTTTGCCATGTTATCGGTCTTCGTTATTCGATGTTGGCAGATTAATAATAGATGTCTATGGCTCATTCAAAACCTCATGAGCAAGTGTCATTCATATGATCTCATTGTTTTCATAAACTAGGAGACTCAACCTATGTTTTAGCAGTTACAAAACAGTTACAAAACAGAGACAAACGAGTATTACAGTTGCTTTGCTTTAGTTGTTGATTTCTAAGGGAGCAAAAAAGAAAAAAAAGCATGAAGTTGAATTATTGACTCGACCAATACATTTCCATTTGTATTCTGAGAGGTTTTATATGAGCACATGCTGCACATCCATACTTTCGTTACTCGTGTAAATGCTTCCTGACATTAGGAAGTTGGATTTATTGTAATTGACGATGTTCTTGGGCTTATAATTGATTTTGACTTTTGAGTTGCATATAATGTGTCTTGCAGCATGTTGAAGTTCCTGTTCCTGCTCCAAAACAGGACGAGGTTTTAATAAAACTTGAAGCAGCAAGCATAAACCCAATTGATTGGAAAATCCAGAAGGGCATGCTCCGTCCACTTTTGCCACGAAAATTTCCTTTTATACCTGGTATGTTTGGTCACACCTTAGACTACCTTTGCTTTTATGCTGTGACCTATTTGTTGCTCGTAGAGTCGAATTTTAGCCTGCCTCAGCTTTAAGGTTGTCGTTAGAGTCTTAGTTTTTCATTGTGTTACTTTAAATTCATGCTACGCTGGAAGGACTTATTGTTGTGCTTAGTACCTACTTGTCTGATCTCTCTGGCTCTTCTATTCTTCTCTTCTTTTTTTTTTTTACCCCTCTTCTTCTTCTTTTAACTTAATCCTCTTCCTTTTTTGTCCCTTGTTTTTACTGATTATAGTGTAGTTACTTAATTGTCTGCAGTAGCCTGTAGGTAAATTAATGAGTTAAATTAGAGTGGATTTGTTCAAACTATACCCAAGGACTGAACCCAAAGAAGTCCAAAATGCTTGGGCTCTAAGCCCAATAATTGTTTGTTGCCTACTTTCTTGAACTTAATGATATATGTATAACATAAGACTGGTATCACTTATGGTTTTGTGGGACTTGATGGCTTGATGCCAAAGCAGCAGCTGGGTATTCCTATGTGCGGAGTGAGGACTTAAAACTTAGTACTGCACTTTTTCAGGCCTTCAACATGCAACCGTTCTATTTACCCAAAAAAACATGCAACCGTTCTAAAAATATGCAACAATACTATCTTTCAACTTGTGTAATACTCCCTCCGTCTCTAAAAGTTTGACACTTTCATGCTTTTTGTTGTCCCATATAATTTGTCCATTTTGAAAAGTCAAAAGCAAAATATGAAAAACTTCCCATTTTACCCTTTTATTTTGAGCACAAAATTTGAAATTCAAATTTTAAAAGTACAAGTCAAAGTACACTAGGAGGGTAAGATTGGACACTTGGGATTTTCACAATAGAATAATATTTCCTCCTTAAAAGTTAGAACTCCCAAAAGTGTCTAACTTTGCGGGACGGAGGGAGTAGTATTTTCCTAGACCAAGAGTATCTACATGGTCTTGTATACCCTGTGAAATGGTCACCACATATTTTCCTTTCTGTATTGCTACAATCGTTGAATATTTAGAAGTAGTTGGACATCGGAAGCAATGAAGGATTTGGTTGGAAGAGGAGCAGACCATAGGATTATACGAATTTCAGTCTTCGGAAGTTATTTGGAAGTTGTCTTTTGCTTAGCGAATAGTTCCTGAACATAATACATCCTGCTGGATGGACATAGTTTGGTATGCTATGGTATTTAACATGTAAACTTTAGAAGAGTTGCTGTTATTTTCTGGGCTGAAATTTCCCTTCTTATTATGGTTGGAGCAGTCACTGATGTAGCAGGCGAAGTAGTGGAGTTTGGATCTGGCATCAAGAATTTGAAAGCTGGTGACAAAGTTGTATCTATGCTTACTTCTATGGTGAGTCTCATCGTTTCAATCGTGTGTTCACCTTTGTGGTGTTTGCTTTCGGTATGCACCTCTTCACTATTATGTTCTAGCCAAAGGGGCAAAGGCAAACCTTTTTAAGTAATTTTAACTCAGAAAGATTTGGAAGAACTCAACTTTCCGACCGAGGATACAACACCCAAACTGCTGGCAGTTTTGTTGGACAGTTTGAACGTAACAGGCAAACACAGATTACAAACTAAACCAAAAACCTGTATTAGGTGACACATGTCCTGTGTCTCAGGAATTTCATCTTGGAGGCAGACACAATTCTCTGGAAATGAAAAAACCATCACACAAGTGATCACAAGGTGTCGGGTCAGTTGTAGATTTAGATATAAGTTAAGCACTTGATTTTCTACTTGTATTGAATTTATTAAATGGGTGGAAGTACCATGTACAGTTTTGGATATTCACCCCCACTCCGCAAAAGTTATGGCTCTGCTCATTTTATGACTGATCGTCATGTTTTACAAGTTTACACATTGCCTTATCTACCTGCATAATAAGAGGTCTCCCAGAAGAAATCCACCATGTCCACTCATTAGCAGATGCAATTTGTTATTGGATATCTTTGGTAGACTAGAAGAAAAAGCATTTTTGGATGTGCTCAATTCTGAGTTATCGTGTTTGCATATTATATAACTGATTCATAGGGGAAGAACTTGCTGTCAACCTGTGCAATTTTTTTTTTTGAAAGTTCATGAGATTGATTGACAGAATGGAGGTGGATTAGCTGAATTCTGTGTGGCTAAGGGGAGCCTAACAGTTCCGAGGCCACCAGAGGTATCAGCTGCTGAAGCTGCAGGCTTACCGATTGCCGCTCTCACAGCTCACATGGCCCTCACCCAATCAGCAGGAGTCAAGCTTGACAGAAGCGGCCCACAGAAAAACATCCTAGTCACTGCTGCCTCCGGGGGCGTGGGCCATTACGCCGTTCAACTGGCCAAACTAGGAAACACCCACGTGACGGCCACTTGTGGGGCCCGCAACATGGAATTCGTGAAGAGCTTAGGTGCCGATGAGGTGATCGACTACAAAACGCCCGATGGGGCTGCACTGAGAAGCCCGTCCGGCAAAAAGTATGATGCTGTCGTTCATGGTACCACCGGCATTCCATGGTCCACTTTTGAACCCAATTTGAGTGAAAATGGGAAGGTAATAGATTTGACCCCTGGTGTTAGTACCATGATGACTTTTGCATTGAAGAAACTCACATTCTCTAAGAAGCAGATGGTGCCACTGCTTGTAGTTCCTAAAGGTGAGAATCTTGAGTATCTAGTTCGGTTGGTGAAGGAAGGGAAGCTCAGGACAGTTGTGGACTCGAAATATCCTCTGAGCAAGGTTGAAGATGCCTGGGCCAAGAGCATCGACGGTCACGCTACGGGGAAGATCATCGTGGAGCTGTAAAACGTACACCCTGTGTAAGTAATTATCTAGTACTAGTTTTTATGAACTTAAAGAAGAGGATGTGTGTACAGTAATTGTACACTATCGAATACATGTAGTCTGGTAATTTGGGGGTTGTGTGCTGCATATTATAGTATGTGCTAGGAGGAAATTTTCGTTTCTTGTGCTGGGCATTTTCTTTTCTTCTGCTGTGATTCATGTCTTAGTTGAGGCTTTTATCATCCCCGTAAAACCTTTGGAATGGAAAAAAGACGTTGAGGGAAAACTTGTTTTTATACTTTATTTTCGGCATGGGTGTTGGGCTATTAACCAACAGGTTATTCGCCCCGACACATGACCTGTGATTTCCTGCTATGGAGTTTTGTTGAATAGTTTCTTTTGAATTTCTGATGATCAATTTGGTGAATTTTTTCCAACTTTCATTTGTATTGTGTGATGATATGTGTTTGTTTGGGGAAATTTGTTGCGCGAGGAAGAGTGTCTTTAGGTTGCACAAGGAAGAGTGAATCTTTAACGAAGTGGGGAGGCATGTGAATTTTGATCTCTCTTTCCAGTGTAACGTTCTACTATCACGTACAATAACAAACCGTTCTACTATCACGTACAATAACAAACCATTCGTGCATTGTTTACTGCAAAATTTCCTCTCCTCAAAAACCCAAGTACTCGACGACTAGATGTACCCAATGACTTACAAATGACGACTAGATTTACCCAATGACTTACAAATGCCCTGAGCCGTCGTTGATTAGTGAGACTAGATTTACCCAATGACTTACAAATGCCCTGAGCCGTCGTTGATTAGTGAATCCGAACATGTAGATTGAAGATATATTATCAACATTTTTGTTCGTTCGGAAGCTACAAAAATAGTTCATCTCAAGATACAGATCCAGGGCCAGTAAAAGATAATCGACTCTTCGGTTGTGTTCGAAAAACTGTGGATGTCATTTATGTGCATTATTGGTGTGAACTAGCCATTTGTAAGGTCTTTACCACTTCCTTCTTGATTGATACTATGTTGAAATTGTATTTTCGATTCTGCTTGCAGTTCGTATTGTTTGAGTCTGTGTTATTATTTAGCCAATTCGAACAGATACATAGCCTCCCCCCCCCCCTCTCTCTCTCTCTCTCTCGCAAATTTAGGGTTTGTTTTGGGCAGCCCCCCTCCACCCCTGATCAGCCTCTCCCCTCCTCATCATCATCTGCCTCAACACCACCATTTTCCACTGCCATCCTCCTCCAACCTCGCCCTTTCCCCTTGGCATCTCCTCCTCCAGTGCTTTCGGGTTCAGATCTGCGACCATATGTGCTCTCAGGCGACTTGGTTCCATCTCGGCGGCTCTGACATCGTGGGTTTGCTAGCTTCGGCGAATCAAGCAACGTGGGTATGTTCTTGCGACTCCGGAATCGGTTAGTTAAGAGTGGTAGTAGTTTTTGTTCCATCGGCTTTGGGTGGATGTGAATAAGTGGGGTTTCTGTTTTCTTTTGTTTGTTGGTGTTTTTTGTCTCCTCTCTTTGTAGAGTGTTTCCCTCCCGTTGTGGAGTGTTTCTTGTCCTGATTTGATTTTTCCAGATTCTGTGGGTGTTGGAAGTGAGTTAATAAGTTTTTCGTTTTTAGTTTGTTGGATTTTGTGTGTTTTGGTCCTTGGAGTGGCATCCGCCCGCCGTGGTGGTGTGGGTCGTCGTCTTCACTGATGTTGCTTTCCTACACCCAGAGCTTGTCGTGGCAGTGACGGCTTGGTTGGAGTGGCGTCCATGCTCATGCAGTAAATGCTCGTGGCAAGCAAAGGCTCGCCAATTTTTTACCGAAGTTTTATTATCTCGCGTCATGACTCGGCCGGATTTTGGCCTTTGGATAGCTGGTCCTTGGAGTTTCCATCGATGCTTCGTTTGTAATCTGATATTAGGATCTCGGCCATCCTTATGGAAATGAATGTCTTGATTTCAAGCCCACCTTTGCCGAATGTTTATTGTCAGTGTGGAGAGAGTTTTAGACTTGCGTGTGTTGGAGATTTTCAAAATAATAAATGATTTTGATGTGAAAGGGTGCAACACCTTTTCATATAAGTCGTGACTTTACTGAATGGTTATCGCATCCATTTATATTGGGATGTGTTTATTAGAATGGATGTGACTATTAGGAAGGGATATGATAAATGGGGCGCCTCCAAGAGGCATGACCCTTCGTAATGAGTGTCTATAGAAAAGGCACGATTGTTCTAATGGGTGTCTTCTAAAGACATGATCTTTCACAAAGGGGTACTTATAAATCTATAAATAGACACTTTGTAAAGTCATTCGATATACAGAAAAACACAGAAAAATTCCTTAGTGAATTGCTCTCTTTCTCTGCATACTCTATTCCTAGAATTTTAGGCATACTATTATTCTGCAGAAACAGAATTTCAGTTTTTGGTTCTCTTATTCTTCCGTAGCGGATATTCTGTCTGTCTTCGTTTGTGCAAACGCAGTCAGAAAGAACCTCGAGTTTGGTTTCGTTGCATCTTGAAGGCGGATTTGATGTTAACCCGGTGCACACCAAATTCACTCGAATTGGTGGGGGCAAACACTGTCTTTAGGAAAGCGTTGTTACAACGTGCCTCGAATGTAGTTTATTGTTCCAGATTTTTCTATGGAGACGACGCCATCAACATATTTGAAGACCGGATTCCCAACAGCGTGTTGGATCTTGACATTTGTTTTTCCTTGTGTTTCGTGTATATCTTCAGTATTCTAGGGCTTGGTTGTAGTTCCTCTTTGTTTTCGGATGGTAATCTTGTAAGTGTCGGATGACCTTACGTTTTCTCGATAAAAAAAAGTGAAAATCTGTTTAGATGTGACGTTTGATATTATAAACTCCTTGGATGCAACGTTTGACATGTTTGATATTATGAACTCCTTGGATGCAACGTTTGACATGACGCAGTCACGCGATGAGCACAAAGCAAACGTTTGACATGAAATACATTTAAAAAGGAGAAAATTTTAAAATACCTCTAAACTTTGATCTCAATTCTAATATAGTACATGCCTAAACATTCATAAACTTCAATGTTACATTTAAGCTATTGCTCTGTTATTCAATTAGACCTCGCCATTCAAATCTGTCAAATTGCAGATGAATTTGTTGAGGTAGACTGATGTCCCCATTAGAGGAGAAAAACTTGGGCGCCCGTTGGGTACCACGTGGCAGTACCCAGCTTACTCTTACAAATAATAGTGTATTTAAAATATATACCTTCCGAAACACTTTTGAACAGCTGTGATAGGGCGTTGAAAGTATCACGTAAGGCGTCATGTGTTACCCTATTTGCACCCAAGTTTTCTCCCGTTCGAAGGGCGGCTACACAATAGCTTGGGAAAAAACTCATCAACACAAACAAAGTAAAGATCCAGTTTTGATATCTTTTGTAACTAAAAGGGAATCTGATATTATGTTAAAAGACTTTTCTCTTATTGAGATAACTGTATTCTTGCTTTATTATTCTGATATTATTTGTATATAGTGCTAGTGGTTTGAATAGGAAAATTGGTATTGTGGTCCCTAGTTTTTTTGAAATCTTAAAAGAGTCGGCGAACGACGTGGACGAAGAAGTGTACGTTTCATGTTCTATTTGATTTAATGGAGTTGTTAATCCATGTGAATCCACCTCACAAAATTTGTCTTCAATTCGACAAATGTACAAGGTGGGAGTCTAATTGAATAGCGGAACAGGAACGGATCCTAAACTTTACGTGGGGGACGGACTATACATCTGGAGTAAAAGCAGTGTTATAATTGGATGATATCTATATTTTTAATTTTTTATATAATTGTAGGATTTTTTCAAATTGTAGCTGGGCGGCAGTCCCTACTAGCTCCACTCGTGGAACAATAGTTTAGGTAGTAAATAAAGCTTAAGAAAATTTAGTAATATTAGACATCGATGTTAAAGTTTTGAGATATTTTAAAAATTTTCATTTTAAAAAGTTGCAGCAGTGCTATGGATACACCAAATATACACCGTAGAATTTTGATACGCGCCCCGCTGACACCCCCTCTGACGCCGCGCCCCGCCTGGGCCCCACCCCCCTGACACGTCGGATTGACTGCTTTGCCCCTCCTTGTCTCCTTTAATTACCATATAATAATATTTTACTTATATTATTTATATTAATTCATTTATATTACTTTATTTATATTACTTTAATTCTTTTAATTACTTTATTTACTTTATTTCTATTACTTTAATTCCTTTAATTACTTTATTATTTATATTAATTCATTTATATTACTTTAATTCCTTTAATTACTTTATTTAGATTACTTTAATTCCTATAATTACTTTATTTACTTTATTTATATTACTTTATTTCCTTTAATTACCTTATTTATATTATTTAATTTCTTTATATAAATTAAATTAATTATTTAATTCATTTA
Organism: Vaccinium myrtillus; assembly: GCA_016920895.1. Classification (NCBI taxonomy): domain Eukaryota; kingdom Viridiplantae; phylum Streptophyta; class Magnoliopsida; order Ericales; family Ericaceae; genus Vaccinium; species Vaccinium myrtillus. Next base: position 29,969,720 of record CM029281.1, read on the forward strand.
ATTATTTATTTAAGTCAATTCTTTAATTCAATTCAATTTTTATTTAATTATTTATTTATATCTTTTATTAATATCTTTTTTCTCTTTAATTTATTTATTTATATTACTTTAATTCCTATAATTACTTTATTTATATTACTTTATTTCCTTTAATTACCTTATTTACTTTATTTATATCATTTCATTTCTTTATATAAATTAAATTAATTATTTAATTCATTTAATTATTTATTTAATTCAATTCTTTAATTTAATTCAATTTTTATTTAATTATTTATTTATCTCTTTCATTAATATCTTTTTTCTCTTTTATCTTTTTAATATGCTCTAATATCTTTTTTATCTTTTATATATTTTTATTTATTTATTTATTTATATTTTTTGTTTTTTATTTATTTAATATTTTGTATTTACATATTTTTCTTAATTATTTAATCTTTTTCTTAATATTTTGCACGCACTTGTGATCCTGCAACTTGTGATCTTGTGATCTTGCAACTTGTGATCCTGCAACTTGTCCTGCAACTTGTCCTAGAAGAACATTATGCATATTTCAGCAGTCGCGATGGTTGCTCATTATCCTTGTGATCTTCCTAATTCTCCCACTACTACTTCACTTCTTCCTCATTCAGAATTTCTTTTTTTTTTGTTTTTCATCGAAGAACATTATGGATGGCTACTACTATCCAGATGGTTGCTCATTTGAGAATGATGTTCCCAGTGATGAGAGCATCAATTTCAGCAGTCGCGATTATACACCCGAATTTAGCACTGATCAGGTTAGTTATTTCCGTTGTTCTTATGCATATTCGTCATTCATTTGAAAGTAGATAAATATGATAGGACTGGATATGTTTTACTTATACATATTCGTTTTTTTTTGTTTTTTTTGTTATAGATTTTTGAAAGTAGAGAAGATATGTTAGCTTGGGTGAACGGGGTGGTCTAACTACTACTCAATATGTGTTAGAGCAATTAATTAAGAATGGGTACCTCCACGACTTTAGGACAAATCAAAACACCAACGAAATCACAGCTATTGTTTGGGTTCATCCTACAAATCTAGAGCTATCTGTCAACTTTTCATCCGTGTTGGTAATTGATGCCACATACAAAACCAATGAGTATCGGAAACCACTATTGGAAATTGTGGGTATCACATCCACAAATAAAACTTACTCGCTTATGTTCGCATATCTTAATAACGAGAGGGAAGATATATGTACCTGGGCCTTGGATACCTTAAAGAAGTGGATGGTTGGAAAGGGGGCATCGTTGCCATTGGTGTTTGTTACATATCGTGATTTGGCACTTATTAACGCCATTGAAGCGTGTTTCCCCATGTCACGTCACATCCTTTGCATTTGACACATAAATCAGTGCGTAATGAAGAACTGCAGCGCTGTGCTTGGTGGTCAGTATTTTCAAGACTTTTACAATTCATGGCAGTCCCTTATTCATTCATCGAGCACTTCGTCTTACCAGCATAAGTGGGCTGCCATGTGTGAAGAGTATAGCCAGTATCCGCGTGTCATAACTTATCTTGCGGATACATGGTTAAAGCCGTACAAAGAGCGATTTATTACAGCATGGACAGATACATGTATGCACCTCGGAAGCAATTCAAGTCAAAGGTATAGTCATTTTGTAACTTTACGAGTTAAATTTTCTGCATTATAATCTATTACACTATTTAAACAAAGTGCATTATTCTATTACAGGGTCGAGTTTGCACATTCGAAGCTAAAGCAGTATTTGGGGGGGTACAACCATGTCATCGCTCCAAACATCTTTTGAACGCATAGATAATATGTTGACAATTCAGTTTGGAAAAATTAAGAAGTTGTTCCAGAAATCTCTCAACATTCCACGCCACAACCATTTACGTGATGTCATGTTTGATGAAATAAGGTGTCGCGTCTCATTATATGCATTGGAGTTGATCGATTCTTTGCTACAATCCGCCGCAGACGCCTACCCCCTCCCAAGCGGCAGTTGCTGCTGTTCGATCAGAACAACACACGGATTGCCATGTATGCACGATTTGAGGGCTTATCGTTCCCACGACATGTCAATTCCGCTATCCAGTATCCACGTTCATTGGAGTAGGCTCTCTAGGCACGCGACCGGGTTTAATGACGAGGGAGAACAACCCGACAAGATATCTCATGTGGTTGACATATTACAGGGGATGGATCCACGTATGCGAAAGCATACGATAGACAGGTTTAAGGATATGGCAGATCCGTCTCACAGCAGTGTTCGAGCCCCATCATATAACACTGAACATAGAGGTCGACCTGTGGGAAAAGCAGAGCAAAGTGGACGGCTGATACCTTCCTGTACAGAAGCATCTACATTGAGAGGGAAAGGGAAATGGAAAAATGCAGGGAGGGAGAGGGTGGAAAGGGAGAGGGAAGAGAGGGAGAGGGAAGAGAGGGAGAGGGAGGAGGTTAATTACATTCAGTATTTACCTTGGCAATTTCAGCAGTATATGTCCCACACCAACGACGTCAAAGGTGATGGTCATTGTGGATTCAGGGCGATAGCCGCGCATATCTATGGCACGGAGGAGTGCTGGGTTCAAGTACGACAGGATCTTATCCAAGAAATTAATCAGAATAGATATCTCTACAATGCGGTTTATCCCCAAGAAAATATGGCAGATGATGTACTACGGTCACTGAGCTGTTGGACGCCTACGGCTCAATATACAAATTGGATGGACTGCATGAGTTTGGGGGTAGTCATCGCATCACGGTACAATATTGTACTACATACATTTGACGCGAATGCTGGAAGTTGTTTTACTCACTTGCCCTTGAGATCCCATCCAGTTTCAGTCCAACATCGCCAAGAAATAGCTATTGCCCGTATTAACAATCACTTCATGCAACTTTTTTTGCACCCTCATCACCCTGTGCCACCCATCCCAATATGGTGGTGGCGGAATGCATCGGATGAAGCTGCAGGATGGGCTGTTACTTATAACGTACGTGTTCAATTGTGGAAAGACATACTGGGCGTCATGCCGGGACCACAATTTGGTGGCAATATTGATTAGGGCTGAACATTGTCAATTGTAATATTTATTCACTTTTAAACATGATTGTAATATTTATTTACTTTTTAAATGTGATTGTAATATTATTTACTTTTAGAAGTTTTTATTGTTATTATTCATTGTCAAGACAAATTAATTAACTAATTAAAATATAAAGTCAAGTTTAAATGTCAATGTAAAAAATAATCTACTTGCAAATGTAATTTGAATAAACTAAATTAAATAAGTAATTAAATAAATAAAGTTAAAGGAAAAAAAAGAAGAAGAGAGAAACAAAGTTAGGCCGAAAGTGGAGGGGTATTGGGGGAATGGGGGGTGGGGCCAATGGGGGGAGGGGGTGTCAGTTGGGGGCGCATAACAGCCCCCCCTACACCGTATTATGTGAGACCTACTTTCGGGTCCCACAGTATTGATCGGAGCAGTTCAATATTTTTTAATTATTTAATTTAAGAGTTTTAAAAAAAATCAACTCGTTCGAATATCGAGAAGGGCTTGATCAATGTTCGTACGTACGCATTTACCTACGAACATTGATCAATCCGACGGTTAGAAGTGCCCCCCAAAATTTCAGCTCAATCGGACGGTTAGAAGTGCTTGAACCAAAGTCCCACCGTTTCTTTGTATACAAAAAAACAAAAACTCTGTACGCTACGTTTAACATGACGAATGAAATGGCTGGTGTTCAAAAAAGGGTTTTTCTACCATACGCCCATTGGGTGAACTATTAAGGGCAGCTACACGCTTCCAAATGTGACAGGCTTGACAGCTTCAGCCTTGTTTTGATTGCTTTGAAATGACTTTTTACCTTTTAAGCTAAATGACTATATTGCCCTTGTTTATTCATGAGCCAACAGTACTGCCCATGCACGTTGGTGGCCTTTTTTTTTTTTTTTACTGTTTTGGGTTTCTAATGTTGCTATATTCCGAACGTTGATATTTTGTGGGACCCTTTTCATGTTTTGTAAAGATGATTAAAACCACGGATTTTTTTTTAAAAATGTTTTTTTATGAGTACCTACACTAATTTAGCCAAATCTGATATTGTTAAGGGCTTTTCAGAATTCACAGAGCGCCCTATTAATTTTGAAAAAAAGCCCTTACGATTTCATATTGAGTTCATTTTTTATAGGAAACCATAGAAAAATGATCGATTTAAATCATCTTTTCATAATCTGAAAATAGCCCCCAAAAATTAAGAAATTATTAATTTGAAATTAAGTGATTCACCTTACAAATTATGAAAATGCCGGGCTCAATTAATTTGGGTCCCTAAAAAAGGATTTAAACCGTGAGTTCTTCTTAAAATGTTTTTATATCGGTATTTGGAAAAACTTAACTCAATCAAACATTGATAAGGACTTTTCAGAAACTCCTTACCAATGTTGGATTAAGCTAATTTTTTTAGGTACCCATATAAATTTTTTTTAAGAAGAACTCACGGTATGAATTATCTATGAGGGACCCGAAGTAATTAAGCTCGGTTTTTCATAATAATTCGTAAGGCTAACCACTTAATTTCGAATTAGTAATTTATTTTACCAGTAGACGGTAGTACTTATCTATGAGGGACCCGAAGTAATTTTTCATAATAATTCGGTTTTTCGGATCTTGCAAAGATGATTTAAATCGGTCATTTTTCTTAGAATGGTTGATTTTAGTTAAAAGAGACCATGATTTTAACATCTGATGAACTCATTTACTAAAATCATTGCTGATGATTTAAATCGATCATTTTTCTTAGAATGTATTTTTATGGTTTCCTAAAAAAAAATGAACTCAATATGAAATCGTAAGGGCTTTTTTCAAAATTAATAGGGCGCCCTGCGAATTCTGAAAAGCCCTTAACAATATCAGATTTAGCTAAATTAGTGTAGGTACTCATAAAAAAAAAACATTTTTAAAAAAAATCCGTGGTTTTAATCATCTTTACAAAACATGAAAAGGGTCCCACAAAATATCAACGTTCGGAATATAGCAACATTAGAAACCCAAAACAGTAAAAAAAAAAAAGGGCACCAACGTGCATGGGCAGTACTGTTGGCTCATGAATAAACAAGGGCAATATGGTCATTTAGCTTAAAAGGTAAAAAGTCATTTCAAAGCAATCAAAACAAGGCTGAAGGCTGTCAAGCCTGTCACATTTGGAAGCGTGTAGCTGCCCTTAATAGTTCGCCCAATGGGCGTATGGTAGAAAAACCCAAAAAAAATGAGGAAGATCTGGCAGTCCAAAATAGACCCGAATAAAATTCCCTACTTTGACTTAGAAATTTCCGCTTGGAAGCCAAGAAAAAGAAAGAAAAATAATTCCTTTGATTGGTTTGAGAGAAAAAAGAGAAGAAAAATAACTAAATTAAATTAAAATACTCCCTCTTAACTTTCCTTAGTCTTTCCTTCCTTTTATTTTCCTTTCTTTCTACTGGCTACTTAACAGAGCGGTAGATACGCACTCTAATGTACACATAAAATAAGCAAAGAAAATACAGAAAATATATGTATTTTTACATTCAATGCACTTTCACAAAATTTTATTAACTTTTCATATTTAAATGTACTTTATAAAATTTAACGCAGTTCAATGAGCTGTTTTTAGCATTTTCTAATTTAGAAAGTAAAAAAAACTACAAGTCGCCTTTTTTTTTCTTTTCTTCAAGAGATGCTAGAAACAAAAGAATTTAAACACAACAACGAACATAATCCATCACACATATACATGTGGATCCTGCATAAAACACAACAACGCGTATGTGAGTGCGCTGAAGGATTGTGTTCGGTGTTGTATTTCTATCATTTTTGTTTAACTTTTGGTAACTAAAAGCCGGTTGCGTGTTAGAAGGACAGACACGTGGCGTATTGGATAAAACTCTCCAAACTCCGTTGTGTATATATAGTACTCCTAAATATACAAACACGCATATTGTGAACAGAGTCAGACGCTCGAATTTCTAGGGTGAATATGGCAGGGAAGCTAATGCACGCGGTTCAGTACAGTTCCTATGGAGGAGGAGCCGCTGGTTTGAAGGTAATTTCATTTTCACCTGCTTCTCAAAAGTTTCGTTTTTACTCTCTCTCTACTGCAGTTTATTTTCCCCCTTTTCAATTTCAACATAATCGATCGGTTTCTTTGAATTTTTTCTTTTGTTTCGTTTACGGAATAACCGACTTTGACAACGTTAAGACAGATTAGGTGGTCAATAACAATTTATTTTCCCAGTAATTTTAGCAAATCAATTAAGTTTAAACAAAGTTAAGTTCTCTCATATGGAGTTGTATGATTAGCGTAAACACAGTTAAAAAAGTTTTCTGGTTAAACATTTGATCTTTTTTCAAGTCCTAAGAGGTGTACTGGTCATTTTACGTTCACACGATCTTAGTACTTCATTCGAATTGTGCTTTTGCTTTTTTATACTACTCCTTTGCAACTTGAGTGGCTTTCATTTTAGGGTTTCAACTGTAAGATTCTAGACTTTAGGCCAGGGCGGACGCATGATTTATTATCAGTGTCAAGAATCTACAGTATTTGCTCCCTTCATCTCACTTTGATGGTGCCTGTGAGAAAGTACATGCAAATATGCAGATAAAAGATTAAAGTATTTTCGCACATGATTTTTCAAGTTTCTTTGTACCAAATTAAAGATCTCTATTAATTCTTTAATTTGGTAAGAAATTTTTTTATGATCGGAAGTACTTTTATTTTTTGTCTGAAAATTGCATGTATTTTTGTGGGGACTATCAAAATGGGATGGAGGGAGCACATTAAAATACTAAACTAAGAGAGATCTATTCAATGCGTAGAAACAAAAAGTAGTATATCATGTTACTTGGGGTAGAGAGAGAGAGAGAGAGAGAGGAGTTAAAATAACGTGAGAGCACACAAAAAAATTATATGCTATTTGGCTATGCTCCGCTTTTTTGCTTGTGAGGGAGAGTGCGTTAAACTAGTAGGACCACAAAAAAGGAAATAAAGATCGGGGGAGATTCGGTGAATCATTTAGGCAAGGTTGTAAATATTTCTTGTTAATTGGGGCAAGAATCAAGATCTAGAGAATAAATATTGATCCTGGGGCAAAGTTACCAAATGTCCAAAAATATATGTACATGTTTGAGGAAACTATAATCCAGCGGGTCGGTTGACCCCGCTTGCCACTATGTAGGTCCACCCTTGCTCTAGGCCAATAGATCATTAAAGAATTGAATTGGACTAAGTTGGTAAAATTGGAGATTATGTTACTGGGTACGCATACGGGGAGAGAATTTACTGGTACTGTAGACAGGGCGGACAGATAATTTGTGAATGGCAGGGTCTGAGAGCCTTCATTTTAATATGGATAACGAAGAATATATTTCACGAGTACATTGCTGCTTGTGAGGTCCAAGAAAGAGAGGAGATTGTGCGTAGCGTATGTGTGTGGACGTCATTTATGTTGATACACATCACCTAAAAATGATTAATACTAGCTTGAACATTTAGGGGTTTTTCCCACTTTACACTAGGACTTGCAGGGGACAATTCTATATGATTTTTCTAAATGAATTTGGAAAATTAGTGTCATATATGCAAATATTTGTAGTTGTGCCACCCCCAGCATCCCGTGTCCCTGGTGGCCGTATACCAAACTATTGCAATCCAAAAATCATTGTGGATGTGTTTACAAACACCAGGGGTTCCCACTTGGAAATTTTATCCATATGGGTTTCCCGACTGTAAAGCCTAGAGGAATTCTAAAGCAGATTATGCCCTCAAGTTTGGAAGGGAAGCAGAGGACTTTGTGTTGGTAAATTTGGATGTTGCACTAGTGCTTCAACACATGCAAAGGAAATTCTCCGTGTTTTTTTTTTTGGATATCTATGAATAGAAGATGCTTGTTTCTAATTTTAGGGGTCGTGATCCGACCTAACCTAGTACAACGTTGTTGGTTTTTTCGATTACTTGTAGAATGAACTAAATAATACATCACAGAGCTAACGTGGGCAATGTTACTTGTAGTAGGGATTTTACGGGATTTTTCCAACTAAGTGGAGTTAATTGACCCCACTTGCAAAGCACTGACTCCACCCTTGAACATGGGGCTTCTCATATTGGACTTCTTCTGAAACACCTGGTCATCCTAACAAGATGTTAGTGGCTTGGTGTACAACTGGAGTAGAGACTGTAGGAGATGCGAACTCTTGTTAGGAAAAAGTTATCCTGGTACTTAGTATAAGAAAAAATGTCGAAGAGTTTGTAGTTGGGAGGACCACAAATTTCTGAGGTGTTGTACTGAGAATATAAGTTTTCTCTAGTGTTTGTCTTGATAGTGATAGTCGCATAAGTACTATCCAATGAGCGAAATAACTGTATAACTGTATTGGAGACCGACAGCCAATGTCTCTAGAGTGGTCCACTATCTTCCCACTTAGTGGATTGTATCTGTGAAGGACTTCTGCATATGCATTCGGACTATGTTTGTAATCATGCAGAGTCTAGGTATAACCAAGGTGCACAGTTCTACTCTACGGCATCTGGTCTAATGATGTACAAAATCTCAAATCAATGGTGGTATGGGATTGCTCAAAATATTAAGCCATGTTATCAATCTTAGTTATTTGAAGTCGACAGATTAATTACTGATGTCTTTGGCTCATTCAAGACCTTATGCACAAATTTTATTTGTTTGATCTCATGGTTGTCATAAACTAGGCGACTCGACATATGTTTCAGAAGTTGAAAACACTAAGTATTTATCTGTTTGTGCTTTAGTTGTTGAATTCGTTGGGAGCAAATTGAAGAAAGCATGAAGTTGAAATCTGGACTCAGTCAATAGATATCCATTTCTACTTTAAGAGTTAGAATGCTAAAATTGGGTTTTATAGAATGCTAAAATTGGGTTTTATAGGAGCACATCCATACTTTTGTTACTCGTATAAATGCTTCCTGACATTAGGAAGTTGGATTTATCATAATTGATGACTTTCTCGGCCTTGTCAACGGGTTTGACTTTTGTCTCAATGGGTTTTGACTTTTGAGTTGTTGATAATGTATCTTGCAGCATGCGGAAGTTCCTGTTCCTGCTCCAAAAAAGGACGAGGTTTTAATAAAAGTAGAAGCAGCGAGCATAAACCCTTTCGATTGGAAAATCCAGAAAGGTGTGCTCCGTGTGATACGAGTGCCAGGGAAATTTCCTTTCATACCAGGTAAGTTAGTTTGATCACACCTTGCCTTTAATCTGTACCTGGTTTATCTCTTAGACTACCTTTTCTTTTATGCTGTGACCTATTTGTTACGTGTATGGTTGAACTATAGCCTGCCTCAGCTTTTAAGGTTGTCGTTAGAGTCTTAATTTTGCAATGTGTTAGAATTACTTATAATTTCATGCTAAGTTGAACGGACTTATTGTTGTGTATGTACCTACTTCATGATCTCTCTGCCTCTTCTATTCTTCCCTTCTTTTCCTTTCTTTTTTTTTCACTAAGTTGTCTTTCTTTTTTGTCCCTTCTTTCCACTAAATGTTCTTCCTTTTGTGTTCCTTATTTCACTAAATCGTCTTCCTTCTGTGTCCCTTCTTTTCACTAATTGTTATACAATTACTTAATTGCCTGGTGTAGAGATATTAATGAGTTAAATTACAGTGGATTTGTTCAAACTATAACCAAAGACTGAACTCAGAAAACACCCAAAATGCTTGAGCTTTTAAGCCCAATAAAATTGAGCATTGCCTACAAAAGCCTTCAACTTAATGTTGAATGTGTGATATAAAAGCTATATGGTTTTTTGGGCGTCGATGCCAAAAAGCAGCAGCAGTATATTCCTATTTTGGGAGTGAGGACTTCTAGTTGACTGCTGCACATTTTCAGGCCTTCAACATCAAGAACTTTCCTAGACCCACAGTATCTACAGTGTCTTGTATACCTTCCTTTGAGCATCTCTACAATGGTGAGAAGTAAATGAAAAAGCCAAAGCAATGAAGGATTTAGTTGGAGGAGCAAAATGATTGGAATATTACAAATTTAAGAGTTCGGAAGTAATTTGGAAGTTGTCTTTTGCTCAATATCCATGTTAAGTGAATTGTTCATGAGCATGACTCATCCAATTAGATGAACATAGTTTGGTAAGCTATGGTGTTTATAATGTATATCTGAGAAGAGTTGCAGGTTATTTTTTGGGCTGAAATTTTTTCCTTTTTATGGTTGGAGCAGCCGGTGATGTAGCAGGCGAAGTCGTAGAGGTTGGATCTGCAGTTACGAATTTTAAAGCGGGTGACAAAGTTGTATCTATGGTTGATCCTAGGGTAAGTCTCGCACTGTTCCCATTATGTGTTGTGTTCAGCTTCTGGTGTTTGTATTTGGTATGCATCTCTTCACTACTTTGTACTAGTTAACTTGCAAAGGCAAAGTTTTAACTCAAAGCTTTGGAAGATCTTAAGATCTTAGCTTTCTTACCGAGGACTGGCAATTTTGTTGATCATTTTGAACATAACAAGCGAACATAGGTCACCAACTTAAGCCTGCTCATACAACTAGCTGACACATGTCATGTGTCGTAGAAATTTTATCTTGGAGGCAGACCCAATTCCTTGGGAAGAAAAGAACCATTCTCCCAGAGAGACAAGGTGTCGGATCATTTGTGAATTTAGTTACACGTCAGAGAACTTCATTTTTTATTCGGTATTTTGATTATCAATTGGAAGTACCATGTACGAACCATACGGCTCTAAACATTCGCCTTCCGCTCTGTAAAAGTTCTGGCTCTGCCCGTGATCATATTATGACCGATGGCCATGTTTATCAAATTTACACATGTTGTCTTATCTACATGCATAATAACTGATACCCCCATAAGAAATCCAGCATGCCTACCTCATTAAGAGACGCTCAATTTAGAACCTCAATTAACTCCAAAGAGAAAATAGTAGCCAAACTGGTTAACGATGGCATATACTACCTAAGTTATTGTGCTTGCATATGAAAATATATCGGATTCAGAGGGGAAGAACTTGCTGTCAAATTCAGCCATTTATGTTCATGAAGTTCGTGTTATTGATTTACAGAGTGGGGGTGGACTAGCTGAATTCTGTGTGGCTAAGGGGAATCTAACAGTTCCAAGGCCACCTGAGGTATCACCAGCTGAAGCTGCAGGCTTACCTATTGCTGCTCTCACAGCTCACTTCGCTCTCACCCAATCAGCCGGAGTCAAGCTTGACGGAAGTGGCCCACAGAAAAACATCCTAGTCACTGCTGCCTCTGGCGGTGTGGGCCACTATGCCGTTCAACTGGCCAAGCTCGGAAACACCCATGTGACAGCCACCTGTGGGGCCCGCAACATGGAATTTGTGAAGAGCTTAGGCGCTGATGAGGTGCTCGACTACAAAACGCCTGATGGGGCTGCATTGAGGAGCCCGTCCGGCAAAAAATACGATGCTGTCGTTCATGGTACAACCGGCATTCCGTGGTCCACTTTTGAGCCTAATTTGAGTGAAAATGGGAAGGTTATAGATTTGACTCCTGGTGTCAGTACCATGATGACTTTTGCACTGAAGAAACTCACATTCTCTAAGAAGCAGATGGTGCCACTTCTTTATAGTGCTAATAGTGAGACTCGTGGGAATCTCGACTATCTTGTTAATTTGGCGAAGGAAGGGAAGCTCAAGACAGTTGTTGACTCGAAACATCCTCTCAGCAAGGCTGAAGATGCCTGGGCCAAGAGCATCGACGGTCACGCTACTGGAAAGATCATCGTGGAGCCGTAATATACGTCTTGTTGAAATAGTTATATATCTAGTACAACTTTTGATGCACTTATAGAAGAGGATGTGTGTATATAGATTACAAGGTTTTATGCACTTATAGAAGAGGATGTGTGTATATAGACCATGTATTACTGGTATTGGTGGTTGTGTGTTTCATAATATGTTTTCAGAGTGAATTTTTTTGTTTCTTCTGCTGTGCTTCTTGCCGCAGTGGAGGCTGTTATTACCCCATAAAATCAGTGTAGCATTTTTGACTGCTCTGTGCTTGTTTCAGTTTATAGTAACATGCTTAAACCGCAATTTTCGGTTCAGTGCTTCAAATGGCTCAAAACCGGACCTTTCAAATCACCCATAACCTTGAAGGGCTTTTTTATTTTATTTTTTATTTTATCGGCAAATCTTAGGACTTCTTAGACGGGTTATTAAAGAAAATTTAGATTAAGTAAAAATTCAGATTGATCAGATAAAGATAAATGATCAAACATCATTTGTCTTTAGAAAAGCGTAATTCTTAAAATCATGATCAAATAACTTTGCTTTCAAAGTTATAAGTTCAAAATTTTAAAATCATGCATTTAAGATGTTTGTGATCTGATCACTGGGCTATCACTGTTTGATTAATATAACAAATGGACATACATTAACAATTCAAATCACCGAATACGATTAGGAGAACACATGGACGTACATGAACAATTCAGATCACTGAAATAAGCTCAAGGTGAAGCCATGGTTCGAGATTTGATCATCAAATTCGATTAACAACCTATTCCTTTCCGATTAACAACCTACTCCCTTGTACTAGGCATGAGTATAATAATTGAGTATGAAAGTGGCAAAAAAAATCCTAATGCATGATTCATAATTTATATATTGTGAATCTAGACCATTTCGGAAAACCTTTCATGTATTTTAATATTTTTACTATGTTAAAGATTAGGATTTTTATATTACAACTCAGTTGACATTTTACACTCGCCAGCTATCTCACTAATGTAGTTGAATAAACTTAACGGATTAAATGAATTAAATATCTTATCATATTAATATTGGTTGGATATTGAAGTATAATCCTCTCAAATGTGAGAGAGAGAGAGAGAGAGAGAGAGAGAGAGAGAGAGAGAGAGAGAGAGAGAGAGAGAGAGAGAGAGAGGTTGGAGAATGATTTTGCGTTGAATATTGAAACACAAACAATTTCCCAATTTTTTTTGAAATTTGATTATTTGACATTCGAAGCATAAGATGGAAAGATCCACAGATAGTTTCATTGGACATAGTCTAATGCATACCGAAATTAGGCGCTGTTACATTTTTTTTCTGTTCATAATTTTAAAAATTCAAGATTCACAATCATGTGAATCAAAATGTAATCCATAATTAGTCTTCCAAACGGGATCTTATTCCGTTGATATTGGATCATTTTGAATGAGATATTGACTTATAAACACTAGCAAATACTAGAATTAACCAAATCGCCCGAGTTCGAGCTTGTATCCATTCGTTGAAATCTCGTTTGAGATCGATTTATTATTTGAATAAATCAAATGCGAATATTTTTTGCTCTCCAATGAGTCGACAACAAATTACTGTTAGGCTCGTTCAGTATATGATATTTAAAAAATGGACAGAGGGGAGGTGCTGCGCAGCGTGCTGTGCGGCGGCTTTAGGCGCCGTGCCGACATCTTTTCGACGATCGGAAACGTCCACCGCGTAGAGCTCGTCGAGTACTACAACTCCACCAAAAATCAATTCGATCAGATATTGGTGAGTGCATTATCGGAATGCATATAACTTGAAAAAAATCAGAACATATAAAACTTGAAACACTAGATGAAAACTATTGAACCCATTTTTTTCAAGTTATTTTAGTTCCAATGAAGGACTTAACAATATTCGATCAAGTTGATTTTTGGTGGAGTTGTAGTACTCGACGAGCTCTACGCGGTGGACGTTTCCGATCGTCGCAACGATACCTGCACGGCGCCTAAAGCCGCCGCACATCACGCTGCGCAGCACTCCCCCTCTGTCCTTAAAAAATCAAGCCACTTAAAATCGATTTGTGGCCTATTCGTCTCATAATCTTATACTAAAACTTAAATCTCAAATACTATTTCCTACTCTCCAACGAAGTTATTGTTCGGCTCGTTCAATTTATAATATTTGAAAAATCAATTCTTCCCATAAAAAAAAGTCAAACTTGAAAAAGTTTAAAATTCTTTTCACCCCTCTCGAATATTTTTTGCTCTCCAACGAAGTTATTGTTCGGCTCGTTCAGTTTATAATATTTGCGCTCACATTGCCGCCGATTCTATTCTTAGCTTCTCTCTCTCTCTCTCTCTCTCTCTCTCTCTCTCTGTGAACAAGAATATGGCAGCTGGGAAGCTAATGCATGCGGTTCAGTACGGCTCTTATGGAGGAGGACCTGCTGGTTTGAAGGTAATTTTTCCCATGCTTCTCAAAGTTCCTTTTATCTACTCCTCCAGTTCCTAGTTGTTACTCCATCTTTTTGTTTTCGATTGTTCCAAATTAATCGAGCATCTCTAAAAGATTACCTCAAATTTTATCACCAAGAATTTACATTTTTCACTTTGAAGTATCAGATTTTTAATTCAACTTTTTTATGGTGCAGCAGGTTTTGGAAATTGAAAGATGTTGCTTATATGTCAAATTACCAGATAGAAAGAAAGAATTCGAAGAATGAATTAGTTTTTGATGGGTTTGTTGGGCTTTTTTTCTTTTTTATAACAGTTTGCGCGTATCTCGATTAATTCTGTCCCAGGCCTAAAGTTAACAACCCGGCAAACCTCCTTTGCCCCAAATTTGGAACGTTTGGTCCTTGTGAGATTCAACCTTGTGAAGCGTTTTGAAGGTTTTGCTTGAGCACTTAATGTAAATGTTTTGATTTTTTTTTTTTTTTTTTGTTGTATATTGGTGTTAGTGATTGGGACAGTACTATAGGGACAAAGCCAGGAAGTTCATTAAGCATGGACGAATTTTTTCTCCAAAATACTTTGCAAGGGCGAGTTTATATAATTCATAGGAAAACTTTTTTTTCTTTTCTATATAACATTAGAAGTTTTTTTCCTTCTTCTAGGGGCGATTGCCCCTACTGGCTCCATTCGGACATAAGACTTGGTTTGGTTCGGTTCGGTATATTCGGTGTTAGTGACAAACTTTTCGAGGAATTCGGCGGTCAATTCAACTGATTGCTAGTATTTTGATTAGAAGTGGAATGAAATAATCTAGGGTTGGAACGTTGAATGGGCCATTTGTTAATGTGATATGTTGCAGCATGTTGAAGTTCCCATTCCTTCTCCAAAAGCAGATGAGGTTTTGCTTAAAGTAGAAGCAGTAAGCATAAATCCAATTGATTGGAAACTACAGAAAGGCATGTTCCGGCCATTTTGCCGTGGAAATTTCCGTTTGTTCCTTGTAACTTTGGTCACACTTAGTCTTTAATCTATACCTGGTTTATCTCTTACACCAAATTTTATTCATGCTGTGTCCTATTTTTTAAACTCTCAGTTCTATTACAGTAATTTGTTGGGGAGTTGGGTAGGTTGGGCTTAATAATAAAGTGGCCTTATTTTTGTGTCTTTATTCAAAAAAATTCGGCATTTATTAGTTTCGTGTCAAACTTTTTGTACTTCAATGGATTGTTGCAGTCTTTCAAGCTTTCAGCATTCAACGATACTCTAGTAAATTCGTGTAATGGAGAATTTTTCACGGACGAAGAATCTCTTCATGAGTACATGGTCTGCTATACCATTGGAATGGTCACCACATCCTTTCATTTTGCGTCCCTAAAATTGGGAAAATATTTAGATTTGGCAGAACATATGAAAGTGAAGGATGTGGATGTAAGGGAAGAGCAAAACCTTCTGGATTACGACAAACTTCGAGTTCGGAAGTAATTAGAAAATTGGCTTTCGTTCTATATCATTTTAAGTGATTTTTTCATGACCATAAGTCATGACCCATCCGATAAGATGATTTAGCACCCACGTTGTAATACATACACAGAGAGTTCTTTATACCCCCAGGAACCTCAAGCGTCATGCATTAGTTTGTTAGGCTATGGTAGTTTTGATCCAAGCTTCTGAAGAGTTGCTGTTATTTTGTGGGCTAATGTTTTATCTCCTTACGGTTGAAGCAGCTACTGATGTAGCAGGACAAGTAGTGGCGGTTGGATCCGGAGTCAAGAATTTTAAAGCTGGTGACAAAGTTGTATCTATTCTTAATCCTATGGTAAGTTTCACTCTTCCCATTTTGTGATCACTTTTCTATGTTCTGAACTTGGTATGCGTTCACTATGGCCAAGTTTCAATGACAAACTGGATGATCACAAGTTCACAACGTTCAACTGAGAACACACTACGATTTTGGGAAACATTTTGAAATTTGAACATAATAATCAAACATACCCAGATACCTGCTCATAGGTGACACAATGTTCTGCGCAGCAGAAACTTAAGGCAGGTCCGTTTCGTTTGAAAGAAACGATCTTTGCTGTGCATAAAAATTAGAAATCTTTGCTGTGCATAAAAATTAGTATCCAGTGAGATATCCAGCATGTTGTTTCCCCTTCACAGGCGCAGTTGGTTATTAGCAAATAGCATCGTTCGTGCATAAACATTATGTAGTTTTGGATTTGCTGAGTTCTTAACCCTGAGTTCATTCCCACTGATGCAAAAGGAAACTAGAATCGAACTTAGTATTTCCAAATTATCATTAATCGAACTCTTCCGATTATGATGAGTGATGACCAACGGTCTTATTTATAAAAGCTAAGAGCCCTGACTAAAAAGGAAACTATAATCCTCGTCGGAACTTATTTCCAAATTATCTTAAAGGAACTAAACATAGGGAATAAGTAGAATACAGTCTACATTTGGGAAATGGTAAAGGAAAACTCTAATTTCCATTTATGATCTGCATCATCCACAAATTTGAAAGGGCTGGTTAACTGTTTGATAAATAAGCCTAGTGAAATGTTCTTATTTGTTTGAAAGGAGCCTTGTGAATTGTTTAAAGGGTCAACTTTTGCCCTTCTTTATTTGCGATTGTTAATGAACAAACGAGAAAGAATGGCAGAGTGGAGGTGGACTAGCTGAGTTCTGTGTGGCTAAAGGGTGTCTGACAGTTCCAAGGCCACCTGAGTTATCACCAGTTGAAGCTGCAGGCATGCCTTCCGGCACTCTCACAGCTCACGTGGCCCTTACCCGATCAGGAGTCAAGCTAGACGGAAGCGGCCCACAGAAGAACATCCTAGTCACTGCCGCCTCTGGCGGCGTGGGCCACTACGCTGTTCAACTGGCCAAGCTCGGAAACGCCCACGTGACAGCCACTTGCGGAGCACGCAACTTGGAACTCGTGAAGAGCTTAGGGGCCGATGAGGTGCTCGATTACAAAACGCCCGATGGGGCCGCGCTGAGGAGCCCGTCCGGCCGTAAGTACGATGCTGTGATCCATTGTACCACTGGGATTCCGTGGTCGACTTTTGAGCCCAATTTGAGTGAAAACGGGAAGGTAATAGATTTGACTCCTGGTGTTAGTACCATGATGATTTTTGCATTGAAGAAACTCACCTGCTCGAAGAAACGGATCGTGCCACTGCTTCATTCTCCTAAAGGTGAGACTCTTGAGTGTCTAGTTATGTTGGTGAAGGATGGGAAGCTTAAAACAGTGATCGACTCGAAATATCCTTTGAGCAAGGCTGAAGATGCCTGGGCTAAGAGCATCGATGGTCACGCGACAGGGAAAATCATCGTGGAGCCGTGAAATATGTCGTTTTGAAATTGTTTTTAGCTAGTTTATTTTGTACTCAAAAAGAAAATTAATGTGGTTAAACCATAAAACAGAGTACGTAATTGATTATAAATGCTTCGTCTATGTGCTGTTGATGGGCTTGCAAGACTAGAGTAGTGCCCCCTTGGAAGTGTAGTACTAACATTTTCATTCATATGAAAGTTCGGGTTGGCTCATCTATGTACTGTTGATGTTAACTGAAAGTGGGTATGTTTGCGGTGGTGGCTTCAGAAATTTACTAGGGTGTTCAAGAATTACGGAATCATTAAACAATTTACTAACTTCGGTAAGGTGCCGATCGAAATCAATAAAAATCAAAACTTTGATGAGTCGAGTTCACGATGTTAATTTTAGATCGACATGTAACAAATGGTTAAAATTATTCACAAATGGCTCCATCCCTATTGGCTACATGTGCAACTTTTTAAGCTAATTAAATGTTTAAGTCAATGGATTGGGTGTTCAAAATAGTGATGTGAACTTAAATTTTGCTAATTTCCATCATGGAAATGCAAGTTAAGGGTGGTCAGATAAATACCCAAGGTTGACTATGGAGCCGCCAGTGTATGCTTGGAACACGGATGCCAAGGTTGACTGTGGAGCCGCCAGTGTATGCTTGGAGTGTATGCTTGGAACACGGATGTTCAGGCATATATGAGTGCAGAGTTATTCGATGCACATGTAGTATTTGAGTGAATCGAACTACTCCAAACTCCTCTTAAAGTAAGATGAGTAAAAAAAATTAATACTCCAACAATGATACTTTTTGTCATTGATGATAGATACTAACCTATTTTGTCACTAACTAGTAAATAGGTTGCGCGCAAGACGCGCAAAGTTAGGCCCAATACAATTGTTAGGAACATCTTTAGCATATCTCTCAAATACAGCGTTATCACTCAAATATCATAGCAGTTTGCTTCTCATCCCGTCATATTTGTATTGGGCTATATAACCCTTGCCACTGATCTCTTTTTGCAAACTTCAAACTCTG
The DNA here is from genome assembly GCA_016920895.1 of Vaccinium myrtillus. Taxonomy (NCBI): domain Eukaryota; kingdom Viridiplantae; phylum Streptophyta; class Magnoliopsida; order Ericales; family Ericaceae; genus Vaccinium; species Vaccinium myrtillus. The sequence continues at coordinate 29,988,309 of CM029281.1, forward strand.
TTACCACTATCCCTCACGAATACGCAAAAATGTTCTTCTTTGTGTTTTTTTAATTAATGTCCTCAACTTATCCATTAATATATAAGTCCAATTTTCACATGTCCGCAACCGTAAAGAATCTCAAGTTGTTTTTTCTTCCATTCACTTGTTTTTCTTCTATCAATTTGCACAACTTAGAGTGGTCAAAACATAGATAAGAAAGAGAATTATATTTTTAAAGTTTGAAGGATACGATAGAGTGCACATTGAAGTTCACACTTTAAAAATTTTAATTGTAGTAGCAATGTACAACTTTAGTGTAGCCTTTTAATTGCCTATTATTTTGGTCGATACGTATTGTTTTGAGCAAATTCGATGTCCTGGAACTGTAATTTCATTTCAGTTCAAATACTTGCTGCTGATCATACGGTCGGTACCCGACTACTTTTAAGTTTATTTTTCAATGAAAAAATAACCCTAATGGGGATAAATTGGAGCCGGGAGTACTACCGAATCATTACGGCCTCGTTTGATTCGCAGACTAAAATAGGTGGGATTGATACTCCTGGGATTAATAGTCCTGGACTATTTGTGTTGGGACTAATTTAGTACTGAATCCCACGCAATCCCCTGTTTGATTCATGCAGGATTAACACTGGGATATCTCATGTTTTGGTCAATCCCATGTTTGATTCCCTCAACTAAATTTCAGGATTAAAATTAAATTCAGAAAAAGAACAATCAAATTCAGAAAAATCAAATTCAAAAAAATCAAAACCTAGTAATTCTCCATCGTCTCCATCAAGAATCAGAGAGGAATCATAGAGATCAGAAAATTGATGGATGGATGGTGGTTGCCAAGTGATTCTCGAACAAGAACCGAGGGTCATACAGTCAGAGGTACCCAATCAGAGGTACCCAGTAGATTATCGAGTGATTCTCGAGTGATTTGAGCAAGAACCAAGTTATTCTCGAACACAATCAGAGGTACCCAGTAGATTATGAAGCTACCCAGTCAATTTCGAACACAAACAAAGAACAATGTGGTCCAAACTCAACTCATCGAGGTCGTTGGTCACTTACCAGATGTCGTCGGTGGTCGGTAGAGGTCAACAACGGATGGATGGTGGTTGCTGGAAGTCGACGAGGGTCATACAGTAGCACGCAGTAGGTTCGAACTCATATGGTGAGAAAACCCAGTAGAAACGGAGAGAGAGAGAGAGAGAGAGAGAGAGAGAGAGAGAGAGAGAGAGAGAGAGAGAGAGAGAGAGAGAGAGAGAGAGAGAGAGAGAGAGAGAGGAGAAGAAGACAATGACATTTTTGCAATTAAGTGGTCTGACCTTCCGTGTGTTTTATCCGGGACTGTTTAGTCCCCCCCCCCCCATGGGATAATATAATACCCCACATATAGGTACTAAATTAATCCCGGGATTAGTAATCCCATATGCTTTTTGGGAATCAAACGCGGGATTGTGCGGGATTAGACTGGTGCTATCCTATCCCAGCCTTCTAATACCCGAATCAAACGAGGCCTACATGTATACCCGAGGTGCCCTTAAAACACGATACTTGAACAACTAACAATCATAAAAGTATTGACCAAGAGAACCACTATTGCAACAAATTTACCAAGAGACTTGAAGTTCAGTTTGGAGTTAGTAAAAATATTCAATTAACTATTGACCAAGAGAACCACTATTGCAACAAATTTACCTACACCCTCTCTCTCATTTTGATAATTCTCTGCGAAAATACGTGAAATTTTCAGATCAAAAAATTAAAGTATTTTCGCATATGATTTATCGATTTTATCGCAACAAATTGAATATCCTGATTAATTCTTTAATTAGGTGAGAAAAAGTTCAAAAATTATAAGCGGATCTACTCTTTTTTTTTTTTTTAAAATCCCAAAATTGCACATTCTTTTCTAGGGACTATGATTTTGGAACGGAGTGAGTATTTGCGTTTCAAATTTTTTTTTATACAACAAATGTGCTGATGAAAGCAAATGACACCTGCTCTCCTTAAATATTAGAATTACATAATAAAAATAAAATTAGGACAAAGAGAGGAAATGTTTTTTTATCCCCATCGGCCCAGATTTACTCTTAGTGGCCCGTATGCAAAGCCAGCTCTCTCCTCTGTGACACGTGGAGATACAAGAAAAAGGGCAACATCAGCATTGGAAGTTCATAAGGATATTTGCTTTTCATGTTACTTTACATAGGAATCTCACAGAGCAACAAAAGAAGAAAAGGATAATAAAGTAATTTCAGTGAGGACCATTATGTTTACCTATAAAATTAACAAATCCAATAATTAATTGACACGTAACCAAAAATGCCAAATGTTGGCAAATGCTTGTCAATGAAAATATATTGGATTAATGCAATAGAGTTGAGTAAATACGATGTATTGTTTCTCAGATTGAAAAAAGTAGTTATTGGCAGTTACGAGTCATCGCTGCTATAAAAGATATACTTCGAAGTCATGATTTTAACTGCTAAGTGCATGGAGTCCACGTGTAAACTTGTAAAATAAGATAATGAGCAGTTACAACACGTGGAGAACATCATGCAAGGTAGTTATTTCCCTTAACATGTAATCATTTGAATTATCTTAAATAACTGTGCAGATTCAAAACTAAAACTTCTGGGAGAAGATTAAAGGAATTTGAATTGACGTAGAAGAGAGAAGAAAGCCAAAGATAGAGTTCGAAGCAAGCCAAGTTCAAATATTTTGAGCGGGAAGTTCAAATTACAAGCAGCGTCTATAAATAGAAGAGATTGAAGAGTAAAAAACCCCGGACAAATCTTCAACAAACAGCTATCAAAAAATTGATGTTTGGTTTGTTCATTGGCAAGTAGTTTAGGATTTCGAACTCAGTTTCGAAGTAGATTAGGAAGTTGATTAGGAAGTAGTTAGGTTTATTCTCGGTTGTTCTTGTAACAATTATTTGTTCGAAGTTCCCGTTACCTTGTATTTGAAGTTGAAGGCAATTTCAAAGTAAGTTTGTCTTTGATTTATCAATCGAAGTATCTTGTTTCTTTGTTGTTCTTGAATTTCCTAAGTTATTGGTTTGTATTTATTCACTTATAAAGAAAAATCCTCTTAGTTGAGGTAATTGAACCAATAAAACACAATCACCTGATTAGATTTGGTTTTTCCAAAGTTAATCTGAGGGAGGAGATTGAAACTCTCTCTGGCACGCTCACACTCGATTATTTTGTTGCAAATAAGTAAAAGAACCACTAACACATGGACCAGGTTTCCTCCAAGCTCTTCCTCTTTATATATTGTAATGGATTTTAGTCTATTACGATAAATCATGTTACATTTGGATAAAAATAATAATTACTTACATGCTTAAGTTTTAAAATATATCTACCAAATTAAAGAGGGTAATAATTTTCACACCCCATTTTCTCATAAATGCTATCTTTTTTGTCTTTTAGTGACGAAATTACAGATAAAAATTTACCACAAGACAAAAAAAGAGATGAATTTATAAGGGAAGGGAAGGGAATGTGAAACTCATTTCCCATCAAAGATTGCAAATTCTCAACTTAATGTAAGAATTAAAAAATTAAGAAAAATTAGGTTGCTTTTTTTTTAAAGTTAAATTTATGTAAAGGAGGGAGGAATTTTATGGTCTATTTTGGAACATGATAAAGAGAACAAGAGAAATGAAGGGAGAGTCAAGAAAAGTTCTTCTCCTATTTTGTTTAAAAATAAACAGGAGAAAAAAATAACAGAACAAAATATTGAAAAGCGAAAACAATAAATTACTTTTCTACACTTCACTCAAACTTCTAATAAATTTTTTTTCTTTCTGTTTTCTTCTTTTTCATAACTTCCAAACAGAGCACACCGAAAAAGCCAACAGAATCAGGGACGGACACAAAGGGTGCAAGTGCAACACATCTTCTAATTATCCTAATACTGCATTTTAGATTTTATTTGTAAAAATTGTGAATAAAGATTCCAAAACCGAGAACCGAACTGGTTTCTAAATTTTAGAGATCTTAAGAACCGAACCGAACCGGCCAAGTAAAAAAACCGAAATAAAAAACCGGTTCGGTCTAGTTCTCTGGTTCGATTCGGTTCTTAGTTTTTTTTGTTCACCCCTAAGTGCAACACATCTTCTAATTATCCTATTACTGCATTTTAGATTTTATTTGTAAAAATTGTGAATAAAGATGTCCTCAAAATTGTATTGTTAATATGTAAAGATAATATTTTGTTGTAAATTTACAAAAATGATAGAGACACATCCCTTCTACCACACTCTATCACACCCCCTCTCACATGTTGGATGTGTCCCCTGAGGGAGGAGAGAGAAAAAGTGAGAGGGGACCACCCCACATGTGAGAGGGGGTGTGATAGAGTGTGGTAGAGGGGTGTGTCTCTGTTCGTAAATTTCTGAATACATCGGTACCCATATAATTGTACGAAGGAAGCGCTATAGGGCGTCGCATATTTTCCCCTGATTCCACCTCCTCCTCTCGCAAGTCTTAACGAGCAAGTAAACGCTCAATTCCTTCATTCATTCATCACTCGCTCTCTCGCTTTCATCAGCAATCACGAGTCCACTCTCCCCATTCTTCTTTATCTTTCTTTCTTTACCCTCCCCTACGTTTCACTCACACACACAGAGAAAAGGGTTCCACGCGCATTGAAGGCTAGAAGCGATCAATCAAGCAATCATGGGTGGCGACACTGCTTCATCTGTTATTTCCTCGTCCGGTACTCTCTATTTCTAACTTTCTCCACACAGACACACACAAAAACCCCCACAAATTTGATATATTTCCATATACCTTTTTATACTGCACTTATTATTTCAGATTTTGAACTCGCAGAAGAGGAATCCATGCTGGAGCAAGAATACCCAGAACTCTCTCTTGGACCACCCACTCCAATCGGGTACTTGTTCAATTTGTTTCTTCTTTTCTTGAATTATTGTTGCTAGCACTGTCAACTTTTGTTTTTTTTTACAGCTTCATTGTGTTTAATGAATCAGGAGGAAGGAGGGTTCAAACGCGAAGGACGAGAATGATAGTAATTTTGACGGAGGAGAAGGGGCGGAGTTTGGGGTATATGATGAGGTGGGTCGTCGCATATCTTCTAATTGTTTCGATCAGAGGAGGAAACAAAGCGCTTATAGGGGTGTTCTGGAAAGTTACGATGAATTGCGGCGGCGCAGCGAGAATTTGGAGGCTGCCAAGAGTAAAATTCTGAGGTACTTCTCAAGTTAGGTCACAAGGGTTTGTTATCTCATAATGCTTCTTGATTTTTCTTGAAGAGTTCTTGTTGTGTTTGAATTTTATGATGGAGGAGCCTTTCGGAACGTATTTACAAAGATGAAGTGGGTGGATGACTATAAAGAAGGAGCAATAAACACAATACAAGTACAAACCCTTGTGAGAAAACTAAGATCAATGATTTATATAGTGGGCTAGCCTAGATTGTATGGCCATAGGTGTGGGTGTAATTTGGAGAGCCTTACCCAAGTGATTGTATTCATTGCTTCCCATCTATGAAGCACCGACACTCCTAGGAGGCGCCGTATCGCTGTATGGGACACGGTGACACGGCTAAATACGTATGGGACACGCCACGTGGCGTGTCCCCCAAATTTTTTGACGGGGACACGGCGGGGGACACGGCAGGGGGCAAATTGTAATTTTTTTTAAAAATATTTGGGGTCAATCTGTAATTTTTAAATTTTCAGGGGTCAAACTGTAATTTTTAATTTTTTTGGGGGTCAAACTGCAATTATCAATCTTTAAATTTTAAATTTTTTTAAATTTTTTTATAATATTTATATATAAATTTATATATATATATTGCCGTGTCCCCCGCCGTGTCCGTGTCCCTTTTTTCAAAATTGCCGTATCCGTGTCCGTATCCGTATCCGTGCTACATAGCTTCCCATATAGGCAAGGTTATGGGATGGTAGCGGTTAGAAGCTATCAGTAGTCTGCCAATGACTAATGTTACCTTGGAATAGAAGTTGGACGAGATTTGTATGATAGATAAAAAATAATAGGTCGCCTTGATTGCAAAAAAGGACCATGTTTGGTCAATGGTCTTATGAATAAATTCGATAATCCTCGAGGAGAATGTGGCACTGAACAAATTCGTTAAATTCAAAATAAGACCAGAAAATATGAATGGGCCAATGGGGCTGCTAATGTTACCTCGGATTGGTATTGATGCAATTGGGAGAGCATCTTGCTGAAGTGATCATATTCATGTAGTGTTCTGGGACATTATGAGTAGCACTGATCATGTCTATTTCTCCTCTAAAATACATGGAAATTTTCTCGGTTTCATTAGACAACTTGGTTCGTGACCCGCTCATAACTTTGTATCCTCCCTGTGGACGTGACCAATTGATGGGGAACACGTGTGCATCGGGGTTGTGTCTTAGAGCCATTGCATTCCATTTTGACCTTCATATGGGGAGGAACATCAGCTTTAGTACTGCAGCTGCAGACCCGTGAAATTCATAGGCCAATTCTTTCCTACATTTTGTTATTTTTATAGTTTCTTTCATATTACCATTACTTATTCAAACAGCACTATTAAGCAAGTATTCCAACAAAATCTAGGTGTAATCCTGAGCTTTCCCTTAGCCTTTTTTTTTACTATCAACCTTTTGGGTTTATTTCACTATGCTTTCAGTAAGTTATATTTCATTTCTCTATTCTTCGATTTCATACTCTGTTTGCGAATTATGGGTCAAGCCTAGGCAGCCTAGCATAACTTGTTCCCAAAACTGACGAAGTCAGCGATTTTTTTAAACTAAAAGTGGTATACCTTAAACGCATTCCCGTATGTGTACCTTGGCATATCATACAACGACTATGTAGTTAACTGACACTTTTCTTTCTGACTTCGATGCCTATTAGAATATAGAAATTTCATCTTGTTACTCATGTTTCTTTACTCAGTAGAAAAGAGTCGCAGCAGGCAAATTTAATTTGCCGAGGTGGGTTGGAACCAGGGGCGGAGCTAGCCTAGGGCTGGGGTGGGCCCTGGCCCCCCCGCAGTTTAAAAAATGCACTGAAAAAAAATTAAAATTAAAATATAAATTAAATTTTTTTTGCTATTTTCAGCGCATGGTTACTCATTTGAAATTAAAATAAATGTTTCCAACAAAATTTGAACCAAATTGTTATAGCCCTAACAAAACAAAACAAGCATGACCCACTTATGAAAGCCTATATACAATAAACATATAAGGATAATAGTTGTCTGACATTAGGTTTAATGTAGAAACACTAAAAAATTGAAAAAAATTAGACGACTTCTTTGCATACATCTTTCATCATAAATACGCTGTGCATTTTTGTTAGCGCTAGATGAAAATCCTAGAGCCGCCCTTGAACTCAGCCCCCCCGGATTCTCAATCCTGGCTCCGCCACTGGTTGGAACTTTGCGGAATGCCAATGCCGACATGGAGTATTTTGGATGGATGTTTAAAATGAGAGTTACGAAGCATGCCGAAAGTAAAAAAATTGCAAGATATTCACGTTGCCTCCAATTTAGCTGTTTGTCTTTGCTATTCTGAAAACTCTACTTCAGCTAAACTGAGGCAATCTTTACATCATTGACAGTTATTACCCTGGAGCATGGATGGAGGCAGCAGGTGGCATGACGTTGAGCGACTATGATGTCCCGAAGACCACAACACTGTTAGTGATTGGTCCAAAAGGATCTGGAAAAAGCAGCCTTGTGAATAGAATTTCCAGGGTGTTTGAAGATGACAAGTTTGCACCAGACAGGGCCCAAGTCTCATGTACCTAAAATTATCCCCCTTCTCCTTTGATCGGTTTCTGCTAATTTATTTTGGTTTACCCCAGCTTCATCAAGTTTAATCCTCTTGTGCCAGATAATGCATCTGTTGCAGATGGGACCTACTTTCTCCAGGAGTGTATGATCCCAAGAGATTCAACTTCTTTCTGCCTATATGACACTCGCAGTTTGTCTGATGAATCATCAACGAACAGGGAAATGCTAACTCATTGGATGACAAGAGGAGTTCGGCATGGGGAACTGGTTATCAGGTTAATATAGTAACTTCGCCCCCCCAGCTTTTCTTTTGGCGTTTGTGATTTCCCATACCTTAAACTGTGGGCTACTCCGCTTTGCCTTCCAGGGATTCTGACAGTTCAAATTTAAAGACCAGATTGAAGTGCAAAGCTCGCCAGAGTGGTTATGGTTCCCGTGAGATCAGGATGGTTAATTTTGTTATCTTTGTAGTTAATGGTGTTTCAATTTTGAAATCCATGTATGCTGATGATGGAGCAGAGAAACACTATAGTGAGATGGTTGCCGCAACTTTCAGCTGCCCATTCTTGTCATTTAAAGGTACTAAGGGGTTCATATATCTTTTTTAGTAATCTCCAGAAGCGAACTCTTTAAATAGCTAATTTTACCATTTTTTGGGATCGAAAAACTTCTAATCCACACCTCCCGGAAATAAGAAAAAAATGGTTTTTTTTGTGTTGCAAATTATTTTTGGAAAATCCGATCTGTCCAATGTGTTCAGAAGGTGTTTTCAAGGGTCCACGCGGGAAATCTTCAAAAAAAAAAATACCGGGAAGGGCTTGATCCAAGCAGTTTTCGCAAAAAATATACGGATCGGATCGTCAAAAAAATGTTTGGATCATGAGGTCCGGAAATGAAAAGTCCGGATAAGAAGTTTACCCTTTTTGGGATAACCACAACTTTTTGTAGTAGTAAAAAAGCCTCAGCCCTGAAGTGGTGAACTCCAAATTCTGAGACTTCGCAATTTCCAAAGATTGACAATGACTATTCTACTGAACTTTAATAGATATTGGATACTGAATTTGTTTTTCTATGAGAAGACCATGAATAATTGTAAGGGATGGTGATTGGATGAAATCAACACATCGACTATCACCGGCATACGGTTTGCATGTAGCAGTACTCTGGAAATGCCTCATGATACCATGAAAAATGTGAAATTTTAACCCCAACATGCCTTTGTGTCATATAATTATTGGATGGTTACATGGATCCATTGTCATTAACTGGCTCTATTGAAGTGATGTCCTCAATCAAACTCTAGGCATCCATGTCCTACTTCACTTGTTAAACAGGTGTCTTCTTTGGCATTCCTCATTCTTATAGCTTCTTAATAGGTGAAAATCTGCGTCAGTGATGGATTAATATGTGTCCTAAATTCCTTATGGAAGAGTATCAAAAGTGGGAATCTTAGTTTCCAGTTTTACTTTTGGTCCAATCTGTTGTACATTAATTTCGCAGTATGTTTTTGTGGGAACCCATATTTTAGTGATGCTAATTGAACCTCATCTTTCTTAATGCCTTACAACTTAAGCATACCGAGGAACATTTCATCTTTGTGTGAGTGGAAAACTTGTATCTTCTTGATAACTGGTTAGCATGTACTATTACTACTATATTTACTCCCCTGGAATATGCAAAAAGGTTAAAAAATAAGTTAGGATAAATCCTGGCGAGACCGTGGAGAGGTTAATATTTCTTTTCCCATGTTACAGATGACAAGCCTGTTATTGTCGTCACACATGGAGACTTGCTTTCACTTTCTGACCGTGCGCGAGTTCGTGTTCATTTAGGGGAGCTGCTGGGCATTTCCCCTACTAAACAGGTTTTCGACATCCCAGGTAATTCTTCAAAAGTTCACTGCTCCAGCAGTCCCAATTGGGTTTCATATGAAGTATCACCTTAGATTGATCACAATTCCTTGTGCTTACAGAAAGCTGTGATAAAGCAACAGAGTTGGCAATAGTTGACATGTTACGGTGTTCCCTTGAGCATGCTGATAGGAATCTTCCTGGCAATGGATGGGTTGCGGGAAAGGTTTTCCCTTTCTGGCATCATTTTCCATCAGTGGTAGTTACTTTTATCCTTTGTTTACTTTTGATCCTGCGTTCTATTTGAGGAATTTGTTTTTGCACTTCTCTACAACTGATTTTACTTCAAAGACAGAAAATTCTCTCTTTTTTTTTTTCAATCACAGATATCTGGATTAGTTCTTTCTGTTCTTTTGCCCCCTTATTTTCTGACATAAGGTATTTCATCACTGTTAGTAAAACGAAATATTCTCCATAGCTTCCTGATTGAAAATTCCCATTATTGTGCTCATGTGCCAGTCATTGGGCAGTAGAGGTTTAGGTGCGTGTATCTGATGTGTCTTGGGATGCTTATCTATTACATCAAGCTAAAATGCATAAGTTAAGTTTACATCAATTGCCTTGTTGTCTGTGGTTTGAACAGTTAAAGAGGAGGTGACAAAAATTATTAATCGTCTGAAGTTTCTCCTTCCCTCATATTAGCCCATAATTTTTCCCAGGGGCTTATCTCGTGTTTTCCATAGTATGTCTGGTTGAAAAATCATCTGTTGTCTCTGTTTTCTTGAAGGCTTACAAAAGTTACCTAGGATAAATATTGATTCTGGTTACCACCAATTTCACCGCCAATTTAGTCTTTTTTTCAGCTATGAGCCGGTGAGTGGAGGATTATAAAAATTCCTTGTTTGAGAAGGCTAGCTTGTAGAAACTATTTATACAAGTAAATATTGCGGTTGAACTAAGTACTTGAGCAAATTTGATTGATATTCTCCTACTATCTTAGCGTTATTTCATATTTTCTCTTGCTTGGTAGTTTTTTTTTTCTTTTTTCTTTTTTTTTTTCTGTTGAGATTTATATGCTTAAGAAGTTCTATCCTAGCTGGGAGCATGCTCCTTTCTCAGTGGGAGCGAGGCTCTTAGTCTTAGGAGAGTCAGTCTTGGGAGTTCAGTTATGAGATCAATCGCCACCCGATAGGAGGTTCCTGAATCCTGCTACTGACTTATATCCTGTGTAACACAAAATATGCAAGTGATACCTTGAGTGGTGACTCTTTTTCACCTAAATATTTTCCTCAGAGAGTTTGACCGGAATAGTTACTTGCAGGTCTTTAGAAAATATCTACCAGCATGTCTCAGCCTGTTGATTGCCCTGTCGATTGCCATAATCGCAGCCCATTTGCATCACCATGCCCCTATTCATCGTGTTCGTCCGCCTCCGCCAAATATCCGTATCGATTGGCACTCAATTCGCCACTTGTGGCTGGGCTAGGATTTTGATTGACTTGTCTATTCGCGAATCATAAATAAGCATTTGATACTGTAAGCAAAAACACAATGTGAATATTTGTTTCCATATATGTTTTGGACTGTATATCTGCATGTACATAATGTGTTTCACGTCTTGAAATTGGGAGTAGGTTCATCCCACTCTTGTATTTCACTCTAAACGAGCTCGTCTCGCTCGTATTACGAAGTTTTTTTCGTCTGGATTTCAAGTGCAGTCTCAGAATAAAGTTGATTTTCTTCATTTTCGTTGTCTAATCCTTCACGACCCATATTCTTGTGGCATAATCACTGTGATGGCATCTGCACTTGAAACAAGCTGTTCGACATGATAAATGGTCATGATAAAATTTCAGTTCTCTAGGAGCACGATTCCAAGGACATTTCTCGCCACACATTGGTTACGCGGTTGGGACTCGCTCCCAAGAGCAGAGAACGATCATTCGAAAGCATAATACAGGAATTGCGATCATCGTTGAATGAAATTTTTTCTTTTTCTTTTTTCCGTTAATTTGTTGTCATAACTGAGTCAAAGTAGTAAAAAAACTATGACCCAAAGCTAAAAAATACTTCACCAAAGATGAAAACAAGCCAAAACATAACTTGGCATGTTTTCCAGATTACAAATGAATAGGACCAGTCTTGTAACACAGAAAGCTATGGAGGATTTGCACCTGGTAAAACCAATGAAGGAATTTGACAGAGATTCAAATACCTATGGAGAAACAATGCCAGAACAAAACCATAGAAAGAAAGGCAATCTGATGTAAATATTGATCAATAACTCGGATCAGTCAAATCATGCTACTCAAATCTTGATCACCCGAATGACAACCACCCACATCGGTGAAAATTCTCTGAATGAGGCACTACATTATTGATGTCACATAGCCAAAAACATCGTTGTTGCCAATTATGTTCTCCTTCTCAATGCTACGCACAGAAAAATAGAAGATTGGAAATCTGCAGAATAGATAAATCCCGAACTGTAATACATTATAGATACTTGCGAGATATGCTTCTGCCACGGGGTGATCCACAACAAATGGCTGGAGAGCTGAAGAACGTACCAAAACAACGAAATATTTTGCAAGACAGAGAAAATATAACCCATTCGCGGTATTTAGGTTAGTAGCTCATCCTTCAGTGGTAGTAGAATTTGGAATGCTTTGCAAAAAATTTGTCCTAAAGGCAGGGTCAGTAGAAAATCGACCCAAGACAGCAACTGTGGCAGTATTACTCCCAATCTTCTCAATCCCTCTAGAAATCATACAAGTGTGGTTAGCTTCTACCACAACCATTACATCTCCACCCAACAGTGATGAAGCGGTCTCAGCTATTTGTCGCGTGAGCCTCTCCTGTACTTGGAGCTTGAAACCATGGAAATGGACTATCGACTGCAAGAAACACTTTCCAATTGGATCGACTCCACCAGTACAGATGTATCCTATATGCACAACACCATGAAAGGGGAGAAGATGATGCTCACACTGGGACCAAAACGACAAGTTTAGCTCAGAATGGACGAGGTCATCACCGATGGATTTAAGAGCATCCATTCGACCAAGAACGAACCCATTCAACTTCATCTCCAGATGAGAGTTTTTAAAATTCATAAGCCACTTAACAAAATTGTTAGGAGTTCCCAGAAGCTCCTTTCTTAATGGGTCTTCACCCAAGGACTGAAGAATTGAAGCTACCGCAGTAGTCATTCCTGAATTGGCGGGGCCCACTTTAGAGCTTGTTTGAGATGGACACCAACACTTGTCACCAGAGTCTCTGGAATGGATTTTATCAACCTTTATGCCTCTAAATTTTAAAAGACTAAGAAAATCACCCCAAGTGTCTGCCTTCTCATTTTCGAAAACCCCCGAACCCGAACTAACCAGCATCTTTACAAATCCATGGTGATTCGGTTCAAGAAACTCTGATTCCAAAGTTGGGAAGTGAATGTGTGAACACTGTAAAACAATGGAAACGCCCGTTGGCTTGATTCCGTGTTGTAAAGCTGAACATATTTCATCTGCTAGACGTTGTGGATCTTGTAGCCGTTTTGTGAATATATCAGCCACCCGGGAGAGCTTGCTTAGGCCTAAGACCCTTTGCCCGGATGGGACATACCCAATGTGACACTTAACTTGGAATGGAAGCAAACAAGACTCACAGTATGAGAAGAGATCAAGATCTCGAACAATCACCAAACCACCAACTCCTCCAGCATGACCAGTTCCACTCTCCAATCCAGCTTCAGGGAATAGAGCACCTTGGACAATATCTTTCACCTTTTGTCGGTAACCTGAAATGGGGGGTAAAATCATTTTAATAACTAAACTCAGCAAATCCCTCCTAGTCCAAGTAAATAATAACAGAGACATGAGTGACTTGTATTACATGTAAACATATTACATTGTACTAGCAGCTTAACATGGAAGAGATATCAACTCCTGAACAGAATTAAACAGGATTTAAAATAAAAATCAACTTCTATGTTCCAAGCGTCTAATGAGAAAGGTCGTGGTCAGGTGGCTTCAAGGGTAGTGATAGCTACGGGTGCCGACACAGGGAGCACATCATCAATGCTGATGTGCAGAATCACGATTTTTCCCTATTTCTGAGCGCCTGAAGAATGGATGTTGAGGCCACCACACAAAACGCAGACCTCGTAGACTGACCTCGAGCTACTTGGGTTATATCCTGATGCAGGAGTAGCGGGACTGTGAATGAAATTTGGACATGGAAGTCTCTTCTAAAGGTACCATTATCCATCTGAGTCATGTGTCTACAGCTTACTGCCCAATGATCAGCATTCAGCACTCAGTCACAACCATCCACAAGAAGTCATCCGCTTATAGTAAGTTGTAACCACACCTACACAAGGAGATACTCTCCCTCTTCTCGTCTCTCTCCTTCCAATCTAGAGAAGTGACCAATAAACACCTCAATAAGCATCCAACTATCGACAACTAGTGATAGAGTACATCACATATTCGTTTAATACAAAACGTCAAAGAGAGAATTAGAATGATTGGCTTTGGGTGAGCACATATGGATTTCCTCTTCTTATCCCTGAAGAAACAAGTAGACCAAGTTAATATCACTAATGGTGGTGTTGGGGGCTAGATTGGGAACGTACATATCCTTCGGCTCTAAATGCAGGAAGTGATTCAGAAATTCGAACATCGGTGAACATTGAAAATAATGCTTCAAGTTCACATGACATGAGACGGATGGCAGATGGCCTATCAATGAGATGTGTCACAGTGTCAGCAGAATGAAAAGGTCACAGGAACAGGATCTTTCTAGCAAATTAGTTGTCCGAAATTCTGTCCCCTATAGCATTGTTGGTCTTACAGTTGTTATATACAATTTTAATTGAATTTTGTAGGTATAAGACGATCATATAAACTATTTCATACCTACCATCAACTTAACTTTGCTCCTATCAATAACCCAACTCCATTGAAAAGCGACCGAACAAACTAATAGACCAAAGGAGCCAAAAGCCAAACCAAACAGCCGTTGATGAACATTTAGCAGTAGGTACCACTGACAAAAAACAGTAGGTATCTTGGTTAAAAATTGTGGGTGTGATTCTATGGCCAATTTGGGGTGTTCCACTGACAAAAAACAGTTTTTTCCAAAAACCAAGATAGGCCATTCTCTCACAATACATTACATAAAAAACCGTGAAAAACCAGTTTATTCTAAAAACTGCCTTAGTGGAACAACACCCCCAGTGAACTCAGGAAAGAAATCTATAGTCCAATTCTTAACAATCCAAGTTTTAGAAATAAGAATCATTTCAAACTATATAACCAGGGACAACAGAGTTAGGAATTTCACTATGCAGGGGTGAGCCTATATAATTCATAGGAAAATTTTTAAATTTTTTTCCCTAAATAAAATTAGAGGGTTTTTTTTTTCCTTGCAGGAGCGACCGCCCCTACTGACAACCCCAGTTCCATCCCTGTGCATAACCTTTTTCCAATCAAGCAAACCGACTATCCGAGGAGACAAAAAGATTCATATTCTAAGTACAGGTTTTAAACCAACCAAAAATAAAAAACAATTAGATCCAAGACTGCACACCTGGCGCAGCAGTAAAGTTGCCCCATTGGGTCTGGAGGTCACAGGTTTGATGATTATCGGAATCGGAAACAGTCTCTCTCTACCTGCAGGGGTAATACTGTGTACTGCAGGGGTAATACTGTGTACATCAATCCCTCCTCCAGACCCCGCATATGCGGAAGTTTTGTGCACCAGGTATGCCCTTTTGATCCAAGACTGAGAGGTTCTATCTTAATGCCAAAGGAAAAATGGGGAGAAAGGGAGTAAGAGAATGTGGGCAAACCTCTGGTTCCTTCTCTCAATGCCTTGGCCACACGGAGTGGGGTCTTTTGGAGACCTTCTCTATTGATATCTTCACCCAAACCTTGCAGCAGGACTTTGACAGCATCTTCAATGGCCACCGTCTCTGCCTCTTTCTCAAAACCCTGCTCAATGCAACTCTCTACCTCCCCATTACAGTGCCCCTCATCCAAAGCACCCATTGGAAGACTAAAACCAATGCAAAACACCAACCACAAATCAAAAGATTCACGACAACAAAACAAGTGAAACCAAATCAAAATTTCCGATTTCGAAACAAAAACCCAGCAAGGAATCAGCCAAAACGATGAAAATAAAATGTACCCAGATGAAAGAAGGATGAAATATACTAATTGGCCTCACAGATCAAACCAGTGAAAACCCAGTTCGCAAAGAAGGTAAACTTGAATAGAGAAATTCAGGATACTTTGAGAATGGTGCAGGGCTAATAACAATGCTACAGATTACAGACACAAATGATTTTGGAAAATATGTGTATTTTATGTATATAATCTATATGTAGGTACTTATTTAAATGAAAGGTTGCAGTTGATCTTGGAATGTGTGGGAGGGCTTCCTTTTTTGATTTTCATATCCTCATCAGAAATGTGGGTCCCGCTTAAAAGGAGTGCTTCTTGTACTGCAAAACAATCGTTTTCGGGTGATGTTTGCTTGAGGAGGCGGCGGCGGTCTGGTCAAGGAGGAAGAAGGCGGTGGTGGCTGGTAAAAGTGCCACTATGGGACGCAGAGAAAAGAGAGGGGCAAAATTCGGTTGAGATATGGTCCCACCAAAAGGACTATTAGAAAGGTACGTCCCAATCCCACCCACCATCCACACAGAATTCCATTTGCTCTTTTAGATCCGGCATATCCGGGGAATTTTTTTAGTCATACTCCACTTTTCTCTCTCTCTCTCTATTTTTCTTTCCCCTTGCTACACGTACAGAAGTTATAGGAACATAAAATGTACAGATTGCCTCGTCGGGACTCACTTTTGAGTTTCACACAAATGATTCAATCCGTTCATTCATCTTAGAATGATTTTCCGAGGGTCCCCCGTAAGAGGTCAGCTCAATCGGACATGCGTAAGTACTTGATCCAAAACCGATCCGTTTCATTCTAAAAATTTTATAATGAAATGGAGGGGTTTTGGATCAAGCACTTACGCAAGTCCGATTGAGCTACTCTCTATAAGAGCCCTTTAAAAAATTATTCTAAAATGAATGAACGGATCGGATCGTTTGTGTAGGACCCAAAAGTGGATCCCCAAGGCGATCTGTACATTTTTTGTTCTTATAACTTCTGTACCCTTTATCGTTTTCTATTTCTCCACTTAAATTAAAAATGGATTAGTGGGTTGGTGGAATGAGAAAAGCTTCGTTCGAAAAATAAATGGTATGAGAAGTGAGAACACATGATAGCGCAAAGGGTAAGAAGCTCCCTCTAGTCTACGAGTACATGGTCCTGCTTCAAGGGAGTGTTCCACTAAGGGAGTTTTATTTTAAAACTGACTTAGTTTTTGTGTTCACACCTTGTGATATATTGTAAGAGAATGACATGCCTTAGTTTTTTAGAATAACTTCAAAAACTAGTTAGTGGAACACCCCATAAGTTTAATTCCATACCGCTTAAAAAAAAAAAAAAAGGTGATATCACCGCTTAACATTAGATTCTGTCTATATGTATGCATAAGTGGACATAAATTCAGGGGCTGCTCTGGGATTACAGTTATCGGTGGCTAGTGGTGGAGTCGGGATCAGAACTTGGAGATGGCACGCAAAATAATCGTTATAATGCCATAGTTCCAAAATAAAAAATGTTTGATGTGTCAAACACTATAAAAGATGGGGCCGATTCCGGGGACAAAAATAAAAACACAAAAAAGACACTCCATGACTATTGAAATCAATGGATGAGATTACAAAATTAAAAGTGTACTCTCCCTCTTTCTCTCCCCCCTCCCTTTTTCTTCTTCTCCATGGGGCTCCCCACCAGCCCTCGCCGACCCAACCCTGGCTAAGCTCATCTCCGATGACCCTCCTTGGCAAACCGCATCTCCGGTGTCCCTCCCCGGCGAACTCCATCTACGAGATTGGGAAACTCCTCAACCGTTATGAGATTGGAAAACTCCTCTTGGGTCCTCCTGCAATTTTCTTTTCTCCCAATTTCTCCGACTCTATTTTCTTATCTTGGACTTTGTTATGGGCGCTAGGAATCAGTCTCACATCTAAGTTGTCTTTTTTCTTTTTTAATTTGACCTTGATTTATGGTCCTCCAAGGCCGAATTCACTTTGCCAAAGCTCTATAATGGATAGAGCATAAAATGAAAAGTGGTGTGGTGGTGTTAAGTAATAGGATTTCAGTTGTCTTCTTGATATGCTTTTCTGACTTTAGATTACCCCGTTCGCCCTTCTTAACATTCAGCTTTGTGTAGAATTAGGAGATGGAGATGGAGAATATGTATATCATTCAGCTATTTCTCTGCGCCAGAATTTTCTGTTGATGTCGCCGGAAATGGATGTCGCCGGAAATGGGGTGAGGGAGAAGGTGTCGGTGATGGCCACAACGATATCTCAAGAACACAGATCGAGAGAAAACCATAGATTGGATTAGATGTGGATGGGGGAGAGAAAGTGTGTGCAATCCTTTAAAATTTGATCTCAACAATTGGTTTCACTGGTTGAGATGAAGTGTCTTTTTATTTTGTTTTGTTTTTATTTGTGTCTCCGGAACCGGCCTCATAAAAGATATGTTTTTATTTGAACAAATGTAAACTTGTTTTGAAAAATTAAAAGGCTTGTTGATATTTAGTATCCTACGGGAGAAAAGTAGCAAATTCTTTGATGCAAAATGTCTTTATTTTGGCTCATGTTTCGCGAACTGGTTTTTTTTTTTTTTAAATGAAGGAATATTTAATACATAAGAAGTACATGTTTTCAAAGATTAATACATGTATCAGTGGGAGGTTGGACCCTGGGGTGGCCTGGTGGTGCCCCTAGCGGCTAGTCGGCGACAAAAATGCACGTAAAATAATTGTCATTCAAAACTCTATATAGTAAACTTTTTTCATTTAAGGGTGAGTTTTCATACGGTATTTTTGGACTACAAATAGTCAAATTAGTTGATATATGTGAGGAGAATGACTCTCTGATTTATTAGACGTAAATATGTGATACACATACAATAAGTTAGTTCATTACATGTAAGTACTCAGTACAGATACAATAAGTCAAAAAAAAAGTTCGGAAGTAAAATTCATCTATTACTTAAGAATAGTAGCTCATCCTTCACTGGAAGTAAAATTCGGAATGCTCTGCAAAAATTTGGCCCTAAAGGCAGCGTCAGTCGAAAATCGACCCAAGACAGCAACTGTGGCTGTATTACTCCCAATCTTCTCAATCCCTCTAGACATCATACAAGCGTTGTTAGCTTCAACTACCACCATGACATCTCCGCCCAACAGCGATGACGCGGTCTCAGCTATTTGTCGCGTGAGCCTCTCCTGTACTTTGGAGCTTGAAACCATGGAAATGGACTACTGACTGTAAGAGACATTTTCCGATTGGATTGGCTCCACCAGTGGTACATATGTATCCTATATGCACAACGCGGTGAAAGGGAAGAAGATGATGCTCACACAGGGACCAAAACGGCAAGCTTACCTGCCAATGGACGTCGAGAAAGGTCATCACCGATGGATTTAAGAGCTTCTGTAGTTGAACGAACCCATTCAACTTCATCTCCACAGGAGAGTTTTTAAAATTCATAAAGCCACTTCACTAAATTATTAGGAGTTCGTAAAAGTTCTTTTCTTAATGGGTCTTCGCCCAAAGACCGAAGAATCAAAGCTACCGCAGCAGTCATTCCTGAATTGGCCTGGCCGACTTTAGAGCTTGTTTGAGATGGACACCAGCACTTGTCATCAGAGTCTCTGGAATGGATTTTATCCACATTTATGCCTCGGAGTTTTAAAAGACTAACCCAAGTATAGGTCTTCTCATTTTCGAAAATCCCTGAACCCGAAGTAACCAGCATCTTTGTACAAATCCGCGGTGATTGGGTTCAACAAAAGCTGATTATAAAGTTGGGAAATGAATGTGTGAACACTGTAAAACGACGAAAACGCCTGCTGGCTTGATTCCGTGTTGTAAAGCTGAACATATTTCATCTGCTAGACGTCGTAGATGTTGCAGCCATTTCGCAAAAACATCAGCCACCCGGGAGAGCTTGCTTAGGCCTACGACCCTTTGCCCGGACGGGACATACCCGATGTGACACTTAACTTGGAAAGAAAGCACACAAGACTCACAGTATGAGAAGAGATCAAGATCTCGAACAATCACAAGACCACCAACTCCTCCAGCATGACCAGTTCCACTCTCCAATCCAGCTTCTGGGAATAAAGCACCTTGGACGATGTCTTTCACCTTTAGTTGATAACCTGAATTGGGGAGGTATAAACATTTCGATCACTTATAAAACTCAGGATACACCTAAAAAGTAAAAACTTAAACTATTAGGAAATGGGCCCAACAACATATCAGGCAATATAACACCCTCCCTCACGTGCAACTCTATTTTGCACCTGGAGATTCAAATTTTTTAGACACAGAGCAGAGCAGAATACGTAGGGGGAGAAAGAGAGTGCAAACAGAATACAAATAGACACTTGAATCCAAGACCTCTCACAATCAGAGCTCTGGTACCATGTCGAGTTACCAACTCTCTCAAAAGCTTAAGCAGTTAGAAAATGATCCCAACAATGTATATGAATCAATCCAACCAGTAACAACAACTAGTGATAAGGTAAAATCACACATTAGGTTACGATATGAGTCGTCCAAAAAGAGATTAGAACTATGAAGCATGGGTACTTCTAAAACCCCAAAGTACCCGTACCGTATCTGTACCAGTACCGGTACTCCATGGGTACTCCAAAATATGTACCGAGTACTCCAAAAACATACCGGGTACTTTTGAGTTTATGGGTACTTTTCTGGGTACTTTTGAGCCTATTCATAAAGTTTTCAAAACTTTAAGGGAAAAAGATTCAAAGTCCTGGTCTTAATATGTAAGAACTCAATGCGATAAAGTCATAAACTCGAGACCACGACTCAAATCTAGAGCTTGATTTTGAAAAAACAAGAGAAGAGTTGACTAATCTTTTTTGTCAATCTTCTTTTTTGTCAATCTTCCTAGCGACCCCCCCTTTCTCTCTCAGTATTTCTATTGCTCCTACTCTCTCGTTATTATGTCAAAATCTATTCATTTTTTCAATTTTTTAGATGGGCCTTGAAATATCTTTTGCTCTTCATCTTGAAACCTATGAACAAAAATTAGGCTATTGCACTTTATTTCATAGGAAAATGAGTCCATCAAGCAGCATGGGTTCAAGTTCAATGCTATTAGCTTTTGTTATATTGCTTCTATCTATAAAATATGTTATACTTGTCATATCTAATGAAGCATGCCAAAATTGTAAAAATATGTACATAAAAAAATTGCCTTACCCCTGCCGTACCCGTACCCTTACCCTTACCCTACTTTTTTGGATTGTTGCCGTATCTCGTACCAGTGCTTCCTAGGATTAGAATGAGTGGCTTCTGGTGAAAAAGAAAAACAGAAGGTTTTCCTCTCCTTGTCCTTTGAATAAAAAGAACACCAAGTTTAATACTCATTAATAGTGCAAGAAGCACGGATACGAATACGAGATACGACACAGACACAAGGACACATCATTTCTCTAAAAATTAGGACACGGGTGACTTGGGATACGTCAAATAAAATATATACTTCTTATATTTTTGTACAAAAAAAATATATTTTGTGTCATTTTTTTTTATAACATTTGATATGTAAAGTATTAAACGTTGTGTTTGGTTGGGTTTCTAAGAACCCGGTTTTAAAAACCTTTGCTGGTACTTTGAAAACCTTTGTCCAAAGCCGGTTGTACATGGGCCCCCTACTGCTACAGTGGTACTTTTTTTCAGGGTGTTTTTTTTCAACTATCCTATAGTTACCGATGATTCACACATAAATGGGATACAGGCGGTGCTTTTGCGTCCCATACGAATAATCCAAGCCGTTCATTCATCTTAAAATAATTTTTTGAGTGCCAAATACGAAAATCAGGTCAATCCAACGCGTGTAAGTATTTGATCCGAAAATCCCTTGTTTCATTCAAAATGATTTTGAATGAAACAAGGGATTTTCGGATCAACTACTTACGCGCGTCGGATTGAGCTAATTTTTCACAGAGCCACTCAAAAAATTGTTTTAAGATAAATGAACGGATCAGATTATTCGTGTAGAATCCAAAAATGGGTCCCACACGCCGTCGGTACTCTATTTGTGCATAAGGCACCGGTACTTAAGATTTTACTGGAAGTTGTGAATGAGGACATGGTCCTCTATTATGCAACGCCTTTTTGTCTTACTTTTCTGACACTATGGTATACTGTACAAATCAGGTCTGGGAAACCAAACAAGGTTTCACAAAAAGGGTCTCAAAATCGGGTTTTGGGAACCTAAACAATCCAAGCTTAAACATTACCATAAAGATGCCAAAGCCCACATAAATGGCTCAAACCATGAAAGGAATGGATAGAGTTCTTAGGAGAAGCATTAATGGATGGCCCAACAAAAAGCAGGTTGATCTGTTTTACTTATTCTCTATTTCACTTATTTGACTGGAATGACAACGAATCGAACAACTTACCTTCCTTGAAATATAAATTGGAAACAATTCTCCCTTATGGTATATGAAAAGCGAACGAGCAAGCTGATAGTCCAAAAGCCAAACCAAACAGTCGTAGAGAACAAGTGAAACCACCAGTGGAGCAACGAGCCTTAGGGTTGGTGGTGGGGCTTGAGGGGTTTGCTTCATCTTAAGATCTTAGGTTCGAATCTACTCATGTGCTATTAGTTACTTTGGGGCTGTTAGTGGGTTTTTTGGATCGATAACTTAAGGATTTTGAGATCCACGTAGACTCAAATCGACAGAAAATTACCAGTAGGTCTAGAAAACCAATCCTTAATTTCCACTAAGGATACACTCAATTTTTAATTACCTCTAAGTACAATATCATTATTAAGATTACCGTTCTACCATTGAAACACATATTTACACTTTACTCCACCTCCCACTTCCCAACTCCACCCACCATCCACTTCCGGCCGGCGAACTTTTCCGGTCGACAAACTTTTCCTGTCGGCAAACTTTTCCGGCCGGCGAATCTTTTTGACGACTACGAATTTGAAAGAAAAAAAAAACACTGCGAATTTTGTAGACTTGTAGAACAACAAAAAATAGCACTGCGAATTTGTGTTGTGGTGGGTGCGAATTCAAAAAAAAAAAAAAAAAAAGCCCCTGTTCTCACCACTGACCATTTGAAAGTTCACACAACGGCGATTACAAAGGAAACACATCTCTCCGACAACCAGTTTCCGGCGAACAAAGATACATGCATACACCACTAGTTTTCGGTGAAAAAGATATAGAGGAAACCAAGTAAAACAAATCTCAATTTGAGACGATCCCAATCAACAGATCAATCGTCAATCGAGAAATGAAAAAATTGCATTTAATTAGAACACAAATCTAATTGAGAGGTGCGAAAAAAGATACTGGTATACACCACTAGTTTCATTCAAAAAAAAAAATCCAAAGAAAATTGAGTAAAACAAATCTAATTGAAAAAAATTCGCAAAATTTGCACCCTGCAAATTTTTTCAAAATCCATTTTTAATGATTCCTTTGACTAAAGTTTGAAAATTCACAGTGGTATGATTCCCAATTTGCATATGTATACCTTGCTCGGAGAAATCCACAGTGACAATCTGCGAAATTCGCACCCAAAAATTCGCAAATAATAAAAAAAAAGTTTATTTAAAATCACCAGAACCGAACTCTACTTGACTCCTCCTTCAAGCATTGAAGCAGAAGAGCTCTATTCGTGGTGTTGCGAATTTCTGTTTGTGGTATACCTGTAGATCTAGGTGTTTTTTTTTTGTATTTGTGGGACATGCATAGCTCTTCTTTGCTTGTATCGGCACCACGTGCTATCACCACCACAGCTTTGCTGCTGCAACTGGGAATAGTATCCGCCTCCATTGCTGCTTCAAGCATTTCCCAGTTATTCCCAGTTCCAGCTTCTTTTTTTCCCCAATAAAGTGAAAACTCGGTCATTAGCAATCGAAATTTAACTAAATCAGAAGATCATCCATTGTTGAATCGGATTTAGAGTTTTTTGTAGGTTTTTTTCTGGGGAAATGGGAAGTAATTTTGGAATTCGGGAGAAAGAAGAAACTGATGCAAACAGAGGAGTATCAAACAAATTCTCTCAAATTTTGCATTTCATAAACACTCTGAGAAAATACACACTTTTCTCACACACTTGATCACTCGTATTTGCATACTTTTTACAATCTGATTACAAACCTATTTATAGGCATAACAATCAGGAAAAACAAAATGAGATAAACTCTCATTTATTATCAAATCACAAAACGTATTACGGAAACTCAAAAGTCTTTGCGCATGATTGTGAATAGTACCCCCCACGTTTTAATTCTGGGCTGCTGAGAACCCACTTGGTTCTCTCAAGTTTATCTTTTCAACAGAAACACAATTTGGAGAGAGAGAGAGAGAGAGAGAGAGAGAGAGTGGCGAGAGATGGGTACGGAGTGGTAATTACTCATATTGATTTATTGTTCTGAATCCCCAAAAAGGTCGTCGGATGAATGAGAGGGTGACACGTGTTAGGGAGGGGTAGTAAATCATGCGCATGCGTTGCGGTTTGACTCAAGTGAAGACTGGCGCGGGGTAATTTTGGTAAAAACTTCGGTACTTACCTTGGTGGGAAGTTTTATATTTGGGCTGGACCCGGAGAGAATCAATCAGAATTTTTTGTACCGGCCCGTAAATGCCTCCAAATCGAATACATGGTTATATACTCCCTCCTTTCCATATTAGTAATCCATTATCACTATTACGAAACTCTCAAAAAAGTGTATATTTTTCAACCTATCACATTTTGTATATGCAATATGGATCTTATTTAATAGATTTCAATTAGTTCTATTCTACAAAAAATTTAAAATTATTTGATACATCCTAAATTGTGAGATATGATTTTGTAAATGGCACGTATGTTGAAAATGAATCATAAATTGGAACGAAGGGAGTATATAAAAAAAAAGGCTTGTTTGCTTATTATTTTCATAAATTCTTTTTGAAATGAGGCAATTTTGGTACCTTTTCAATTCGTTCATTGTTCTAAGAGCATCCTTATCAGCCTCACAAAAAAAAAAAAAAAACACCAAATTCCAAAAAAACACTTTTTACAATTTAACAAGCCACTTTATAAAAAACACAAAAAATCAGACTCTATATCCAAACTTTACTATATTGTACTATTCCCCTCAAGTCTATTATAGAGAAATGTCTTTTACCAATAGCTCTCTGGACAGTTGATATGGTTCAAAAAATAAATTGGAAAGTGAAAAAAATATATTGGCGTTTGTGAACTTGTGTATATAGGATATGATCCCTTTTTTTATCAAATACTTACTAATTTGGCGAGTTTCGGCCTATCAAAAACTTAGGAGTTCAAAATAGTTGTCTTAATCAATCAAGCATAAAACGAATATTGTATGTGACAAAACAGACTTATTTACACCCTCAGATGAATGGACTCGTATCCACTGTAAGAAGATGGAATATTCACAAGCCACAATTTTGGTTTTTTTTTTTTTTTTGGAAAATGCTAACATCAACCCTTAGGGCGGAGGATAATGTATAAAAAATTAATCGATGTCCGAGATATCTGTGAGATGTCCGTGAAATGAAAAATAGGTATTAATAGCCGAACTTGTTTGTCTTTATATGTTCGCCTAATAGGCCTTGTTTCATTGAGTCATTTGTTTGATTCAAATTCAATAACGACACAATTTTTTCAATGTATAAGGTTGAATTCATTTGCAAATTGACTGATCATCCGTTCACTAGTTTATTCCAATTTTCTCACACTAACACCATGCAGGGTCTCATAATAGCAGGCTTTGATACCACATCGGTCAACTTGACATGGCTCATAGCCATCCTCCTCAACAACCGAACTGCACTGACCCGTGCCCAAGAAGAAATCGACACCCAAATCGGTAAAACCCGATGGGTCAAAGAATCTGAGATAAAAAAACCTAGTCTATCTCCAAGCAATCGTCAAAGAAACACTTCGACTCTACCCACCTGGCCCACTCTCCTTCGCACATGAGTCCACCGAAGACTGTGAAATCGGAGGGTACCACATTCCAAAGGGCACCCGTTTGATCCCCAACTTGTGGAAGCTCCACCGTGACCCAAGGATATGGACCGACCCGGAAAAGTTTGTGCCTGGACGGTGGTTGGAGGGCAACCATGCAGCAGGGTTTGATGTTTCCGGGATTAATTATGAGTTCAGCCCGTTTGGGTCGGGTCGACGGTCTTGCCCTGGGACCACGTTTGCAATGCAAGTGACACACTTAACTTTGGCACGGTTGATTCAAGGTTTTGAATTCGCTAATCCAAGGAATGAGCCAGTAGATATGAGTGAAGGATTGGGAATTTCCCTGCCTAAAGTACAACCGCCAATCTTGTCACTTGCTAGAATACACAAAGTACATGTTTAAATAATGAACGCCAATCTTGTCACTTGCTAGAATTGAGTCATTTTATCTATTGCAATCGAGAGATATTATCATAGAGATCGAACACCATTGGTTCTTTAATTAGATGAGTGGGGGAATGACTTGGACCTAAATCTCAAGTTTATGATAGCTTTCGCTTTGATAATCGAGTATTCAAATCAGTTTACGTAACACACATTTGCGATGACAATATTCGACGCCTTTGGCACTGGTTTTGGAGGCAATAATCTATTGAGGTAGTTTTCCTTGCTTATCTACTTGAATTCCCCCATCTGAAATTAAAAAAAACTAGCAAGTGGAGTGGAGTGCAGTTGGTGCCTCCCTTATACTCCCATGAACATGGGCAGGGTTCGATTCCCGTAAGCACCCATTCCCCCCTCCTCAAGTCCCCTAGGATAGACTAGATTAGGATTAACGAAATACAAAAAAAAAAAAAATACATACTTTTCTCTCCCGGCCCCTTCGCATTGGACTGCAATTTCAACCCTTGCTACCATAACTCAATCTCACAAGTGGCTTCTTGGTGCAACGGTGAGTGAGATATATGGGATTGTTTACATGCACAAGGATATATTGAAAAACAAGACAGTTTTCAAATGCATCCAAAATGGTAGCTCGTGATTGGTTGGTCCAACTTTGGATCATTTATATTTTCTATCAAGGCTTATGATCAAATTAAATGATGGACACACCTAGGAGTTGCCCCAGTGGTTAGGGCGATTGCTTGACTTTAGGGGTAGTCTCTTCTTTGGTCGGGTGTTCGATTTCACGCGGGGTGAGTACTGTGCTAAGCGGGGTCGATTTGGTGTGAGTTGCGCCAGCTCCCTCCGAGGTTTGGGTCGTGCAGTGGGTCCAATTAGTGGCCTATTGTAGGGCTGTTCCTCGGTTATCAAAAAAAATTAATAAAAAAAAAATTAAATGATGGATGCGAAGCAATTATCAATTTGTATAAATGAATTTTCTTTTGTGCATCGTGGATTCGCACTGGTAAAATTTCGAAGTTCAATTATATTGTTTAAGAATCACTTCTTTTTTTTCCCAGATGGTAAGAGTTGTTCAGAATTAGAACCATTTTATTTTGAAAACTGTCACGGAGGTCAATTGGAAAAATATAATGCCAAAACTTTACGAAGGAAAACTCTTGTTCTTCTTCGATATTTTTGAATTATAAACATTTGTGGTTACGAATGAAAGTCTAACTTCATCATTATCTCGTTTAATGATAAGCATAATCAATGTTCCGTTTCCTGGGTGATCC
This sequence comes from Vaccinium myrtillus, assembly GCA_016920895.1. Taxonomy (NCBI): domain Eukaryota; kingdom Viridiplantae; phylum Streptophyta; class Magnoliopsida; order Ericales; family Ericaceae; genus Vaccinium; species Vaccinium myrtillus. The sequence continues at coordinate 30,015,750 of CM029281.1, forward strand.
CAAAAAAAAAAAATCAATGTTTCATGCAACATGCGTTCTACTTTTAGATAATTCAACCGTTCTTGTGACGTTATCAAGCCAGAAATTGGCTTTGTTCGGTTTGGGTTTTGAGGGAGGATTTTTGGGGTAATAAGTAGAGAGAGAGAGAGAGAGAGAGAGAGAGATAGAAAGAAAATTTTATTGGGGATCGTGAAGGGTGGGGTGGGTCTTGAGACCCAAACTGAATAAGGTGAATAAGTTTTGAAAAGCTCCTTTGCCCTTCTATCATACGTTAGACTTTGGTTTAGGGTTACACTGGGGAAAAAAATGACCTATTTCTATGAATTTACTCGTAATTAGCTTATTGTTTACACTGATAATAAAATCCTATATAAAACATGGAAGCTCTTAAATTTAACTGAATTTTGCATTACATGATTACAACATTTTATCATTGTTGCTTTGCCGACTAACTGGGCATGCCGTTTGGAAGCTCATACAGGTTTCCACTTTGATGATCTGCGTCGTTCAAATTCTAGGCTTGATTTTTACGCAATTGGAGCAAAGATTTACGCAATTAAAGCATAAATATCAGCTTAACTATATATCAACTAACTGATTGAGTCTGAACTTTGGACCGCAAATTGAATGAACTGATGTTTACTGCAATTGAATTACGACAATTTCTTGCATGGATTCTCTTACTACTAAACTTTACAGAAAAACAGCTCATAAAAAATTGAGTAACATTCACTTACTTTTTCGGTGAACGAAAAAATTAAAACACTCGAGCGTCGATTGGCTTCATGAGTGTATTAGTGCAATCACAGAGAGTCTCAGGTACAAATGTTACCCTCCTCTCAAAGCACTATATTTTAGACCCACCTATAGGGCAGACTGGCAGTCTCTGTAGTACAATCTCAATCCCTCAAGCATAACACAAAATAGTGAAATACAATAGTTACCTCCTTTGGAACACCTCATGTATACCCCCCCAAACATACAATAAGTCCCATAACATCGTGGGACTCGTTACACGTAAATATGCAGTACATAGACAACAACGCAAATGTGGTGTGCATTGCAGGATCTCGCATAAATAATGACCATTTTCTTCACTGGGTAAGTAACTCTAGAAGTTTCGGTGACATACAGATTATTTCCACAAGGCAGAATAGCCAAACCATTTATGGTCGAAAAGGGAGCTTGTTCATGGCAGCATTAATCCTCTCATCTGTGATCATTTTTTGGCTGTCGTAGAAATCTAGTATCTCCATCGCGATGTTTTTCACCTGTCAAAACATTCACCAATGAAGGATTTAGGGGGGCAAACGCGTAAATCCCAAACCAAACTCAATTGGGGGAAAAAACACATAGGTTGTAGTTGATGAAACTTCATTGCAGCCTTTAGAGATCCACTTGTACTAATGCAATCCACGCATGAAGGGCAGGGAAGACGGCAGTAATAGAAATACATCTGACAAATTGCTTTTACCTATATTTAAAGAATTGGCGAAGGACAGAAACACTTGGAACAGTTAAATTACTCTTTAGAATGACCATCTCAATCTAAGAGTCTAAGAGTCCATATACTGCTCAGTCTGCTGACTCTGCTTACTGACAGAAATTTGCTTTCTGATGAAAAATCGACAGAAAGGAGCTTCCACTATTGAGTGAAGTTAATTTCCAATGCGAGACTAGAATGAATGTTCCAATGTAGACGTACGACTAACAACAGAGAACGATAGCATCACAAGGATTTATAAGACTTTACCACATTCATATCAACGCGAAGCTCTTCAAACCAGGCAGTGTTTTCTTTATCTTTGAGCACACTTGCAACATATATGCAGGCTAGTGCTATAAAGTGTGGAGGATGTATCAGGATTAAATCCATCTTGTATGTGTCATTCACAAGTCCCCTGTAAGGTTCAAAATGCCAGAGTAAGCTGAAGGGTTTGTGTTTAATATGTTGGAAATTATGGAAAGACAAAAAAAGGTCAACTGTTCTCTGCAGATTAGAATGATCACAACACAAAAGAGAGAGAAACTGAATAAGGATTTCGTAGAAGAAATTAAATCCAAGTTCTTTTCACTAGTATCCCAACAATAAAAAAATTGGAGGTTTTCCTCGATTAAATTTTTTTTTCCAGGTTCTCTGCAAAGCAATAAGGCTTAAATTAACTATATTTACTCATCTCATTCTTTCCTATCTTAAACTTTTCCAAGTATTTGCCAAGAAGAACCAATCTCCGACAAAAAAAAAAAAAAAAAAAAAAAAAAAAGAAAAAAAAAAACAAATAAGATCAAAAAAACTATTCTTCTCCGTAACCAATTTCTCAATCCTATTAATCCCTTTGGAATTATTAGATCGATATAGCATTCATACACAGACATCAAACCAGAAAAGATTTTTATGTAATCCCATAGGTCAAAGCAGAATGAGAAATGAGAATTCTATGGAAAATACAGTGACATCAAGTACTACATGAATCTTGTCAACAAATTACAAGTGGGCCAAGAAGGTTTCATGAATCCTTGAAAATAGATGAGGAGCATCGGTTTTCATGCAAATTCTTTGGGGGATTGAGCATTGAATCCACAAAAACATGGAGCAGCAGGTATATTATGTATAATTTCATTAACTGGACCAACAGTCCAAATACCCAACAGATTGCCAACACAGCTACCTGTGATGAGCTTCAGAGCTACCCAAAAATCATCAGTCTGTATGCTCTAAGTTCAAATCCGGCAACAAAGTTCTATACATTCCTTACTACCTTTTTGTGAGAGTTCTCTCTTTCCTTACTGAGGAAGACAGAACTGAGTAGAACATCACAAGATCACTAAACAATCCAGCAAGATAACCTAATCAGGTAAACCCACCAATTGTTCTTCAGTCACTACGTCAAAACTCTACCATGAATTGGCATGGTTGCAGTAGGGATCTCTAGCAGAGTATGCAATTATTTTGTACCATCTAAAGAATTAACTTCTTCCTTTTCAAAAGAAAAAGCATGCATCCATGCATAACCAACAACTTCAATGATTCAATCAATAGATCATTGGGTTTTTACCAGCATATCTGAGTTGCATCAGTCATGCCGGCATCCGGAAGCAACCTGTCAGAGAGGGGAAAAACTGAGAAAAAGAAGACATGATACGGGAAAATAATAAATATACACTGACAATAAAACACTAAGTTTTTTTTTGAACTGAATAAAACACTAAGTTGAGGCGACTCAATTTGAGTCTGATATTAGGGTTTTCAACCTTAGGACTACAATAACTCCAAGCAGAATTTGATAGAACTTCTTGATGAAGTTAGAGAACTTGCAAGTAGAAAAATTATACAACCATCAAAATTCAGCTCAATATAACAAGTTACTCCTAAAAAAACTCATGGAGAACCTGGTGGCAAGCCTGGGGTACTACTCTTCGAGATCACAGTCCTAAGATAAGATCATTATATACTCCAGTAACAAATAAGTAGAACAAGGAACGATATGAAAGCTCATGACATTCATTTATCCACCACAAAAATGACAGACATTCGGAGTGACCATACACTAACGCTTCCCATGAATTGTCATGTCATGGTAGAGAAATGGTCAAGAATACTTTTGCATGAGAACTCATCATCTATTTGGTTGTAGAAGAAACAGGTACAATTTTTAAGCTTAAAAGAACTGAGTAGGCACCAACCAAATTGAGTCTACCACAATGGCTACAGATAGGATTCCTACAATTAGATCTCATCTAGCAGTGCATTGATTTCTCGAGTAGAAACATAAAAATCAGGCTGGTCAAACCACTTTGAACCAATGCAGATTTGTAACATCGAAGATACTTACTGAGATAGTGCACGGTAGGGATGAAACACAACTAAGTAATAGTTAAGTGCTTCCAAAATCCTCATTTCCATCTCAAGTATGTCCTTTATTTCATATCTGTACTTTTCGTCAACATCTGCAAAACCAAAATGGAAGGTTTCTCAGCAATTCACACAAATAGAATAAATTTCCATATGTGAGTCAGGAGATTGTTTAACAGGTATCAGGTAATAAACAGCAGGAGGAATTGTAGTAAGTGATTACATAATTTTCTGGTGTAAAATACAAGAAGCCTGGCCTGCACTGTGCTCTCTTCTGCTTTTGATGCCAAGTATAAGCAGGTTGGAGCCAAAATGCGCGGATCATATTCAGTCATACTTTTCCTAGCAAAGGCCAAAAGCAAGGTAGGTTCATTTGGAGCAAAGGCCATTAGTATCTGTTCAGTAACAGAACATTTTCCTACCAGCACCAGAACGCAGTACAACATACTTGGTGTATACGCGTCTCATGTATGCAACAGCAGTCGCTACAACCCTGAAATGTTGATCAACATATTAGAATTCACATAGGTAGCTAGAAGGAGAAGAAGGAAAAGTGTTTACATACAATTTTCAGTTATGACCCATGCATTTAATGTTTAGAGGTACCCGAATACTCACACACACAACAAGATATTATAGTTATGTAGGATGCTAGCAACATCCCACATACAACTCCATTACATTGCAAGAACTATACCCAGATACAACAGTGTCAGAACATCTCATTGCTGCTATCAATGGAGCAATTGTATGTTCATGCAACAGAAAAGGGGACTCAAATATGCAATAAGGCAGAAAGTGTAAGAATGGTAAGCCTGAACGCTGTAATAAATGATTGTATCCACGTGTCAAATATATTAGACTGGACAAGCAATCCATAAACTTTTGGTGTATATGTCCTGCTGAATGTGAAGTTCATGAGATTCCCAATAAGCCCAACCAACCCATTTTACTCTTTATGTTATATTAATAAGAAAACATTCTTGTGATTCCTCATTGGCACCAAAGCATGGCTAGTCAACCATTATCTTTCATGAAAAAAGTAAGAAAGTAAAATCACACAAATCTTGTCCGAAAGATATTCTTTCCGAGCAACCAATATCATTTCAAAATTTTCTGAAGCAGTTCTAAGCAACCAAACTGCTTTAACTTTCAGCGTTAAAAAGGTTTACAGATGTCCGTATGTGATTGTTCACAATATCATCTGATGGGGAACTAGGCTACCATAGGTTTACCCTACTTCCTTAAGCACAACACCAAAGAATAGCAAATGACCAGCTTATATCAAACTTCAATGACAATCTGATACCATAGTTATAACTTGCCCTGTTAGGAATATAATCTTACAATGCAAATACTGAAAGAAATGGGGGGAAAAAATGGAAGATGAAGTCAAACCTTTGCCTCACTTTTACGTTTTGAGCCAATCTCCCAATATCTGACAAAGACAAACCAAATATGATTAGATTAGCCATTTAGCAAGTGCAAAGCAATATAAATGACGGTGATGCATGCAACATGTGCACACTTAATATGGTCATCAAGAAGAAAATGAATTTCCTCTATGAAAAAGGGAGTCCCTCAAATATCCTGTAAAGGCATCTCGTTGATGATATTTTTTCAAAGTGATCATGGCTATGACCTGAACCCAGGGATTGCCCTATACCTCCCTATACCTGAACAAGCTCTTGATGAAACTACTAACTCTTTTAATCAATGATCCAAAAGTAATGGCAGTTAAGAATATGAAATTTGCTTGACAAACTTTAATTTTATAATTCAACATCACAAGTTATATTTGTCCAGTTCAGAATCGTGTATCCTCACTTAAGCGCACCTTTCGGTACACATGAGAACCCAGATCAAATAAACATGTCACCTACAGACGCAGCTGAAACCCTAGAAAATTATGAAGCGAAATGATAATAAATTTTCTGAATAACAAAGAAAATTTCCAAGAGAAGCCTCAAGGGGCAACATAACATTAGAATTTAGAAACAACCGTTACAGAAATTCCCAAGCGGAAAGTGATTTTTCTAAAGCCTAAAGTTGCAGCAACCAAATAAAACCACAGAAAGAAGCAGATACGGCGTAATAAGCAGTACAATTTCCATTACAAGAAAAATCGATTACCCAACTGATTAGATGAATTCTACAAGAAAATTCATGATTAGCAGATACCAATCGAAATTGCACAAACCCAATTGACTATTAACATGTGCGCGTGCCAAGCATATATATACAACTTATACATACAATTGGCCATATGCATCTTAATGAGCTTGAAATCTTCAAGAGTGATGCCCTTCTCCTTGTCAAGTTGTTGCACAACATCCACCTCTTCCTGATCCAGAAGCTGTTTGCTGCATCACAACAAACAAAAAACAATCAACAAGAAAATTGAATCAACACAATATGAAAACAAAAACTAATTAACCAAACACTCACTAGTGCGATGAAGTCCAGAAATTGGAAGCCATTTTTTCGCCTTCCCCTTCTTTCAGAGAGAGAGAGAGAAGCTGGATTCAGTTGAAAGTTGAAGCGTAATGAAAGCAGAAAGACGCAGAAAAATTGGAGACGATGGTATTCTTATTTGGGCTTTTAACGTTAGCTTTCGCAATCCAGCCCAAACAGTGATGTTTGGACCGAACCCAAGCCCCTAGTCCTTTCTCGAATTATTCAGGTGTGTGTGTGTGTGTGTTTTTTGTTTTTTTTTTCATTTAAATCATTTTGGATTGTGAGATGTGTTGAGGATAATTGTACAAAATAAAATAACTGAATGAATCAAATAGCTGTGTAGAATAGGGATTCTCTAGAACATTGTTGGAAAAGGATCCGGGGGTGCTTTAGGGCGACATATGAGCCGTTAATTTCGGCAATTAACGGTTCAGAGTTCATTTTGGTATTGGATGACTCGAATCTTCAAAGTGTCAAGATAAAATCAGGACTGTTGAAAACACATTCGACGGTACACATTCTGCATTATAGAGCTACCCTACAGGGGCACCCTACAACACCCCATTTTCGTTGGAAAATGTCGTTAAGGGATGTTTGTTCACTTTTTTTAGATCCGAGTTAGTCCGAGCGAAGAATTTTCAGGGCAAGAGAAAAAAGTGCATGGAATAAAATCACAATATTTTGATGACCTAAGTCACATGAGTTCATGAAAACAAATAGGGCTCTCAACGGTTCAGTTTGGTGCGGATTGGTATGAATCCAAGGACCGAACCAAAAGTCTATGGTTCAATGTAAGACAATCTGTGTCCAAACCAAAAGTCTACGGTCCGGTTTCGAAACAATAAAAAAAACTCACGGTTCGGTTCACGGTTTACCCACAGATTATTACATTTAACAAAATAAAAACACAGATTCCACATTCCAACACAATAGATTTCCAGATTCCAACACAATAGCAAAAACTTTTGCAGCAAAAATTCATTAATTAGCAACTTATGGAACCCATTCATCAACACTTCTGCAGCGAAAGGCTAAAGCCCATTGATCGACAACTTTTGGAACCCATTCATCAGCCGCTTTTAGGTTTTAATAACCTTCCACATTCACAATGTAATTTCAAAAAACACCACCAGCAGTACCTCAAAAATGATTAAAAAAGATTCACATTCAAGATAGTAGCACTAGCAGTAGCTATTCAAGAGTTTCTGAAGCACAAAAAAAAAGTAGCTATTCAAGTGACACCAATAGCACTAGCAGTAGCTAAAAGATGCATTTTAATTATAATTCTTATCCCAATATTATATATATATATATATTATTTTTTATTTATAAAATCCTCACGGTCCGATTCGGTTTATCCACAGTTCTTTTATGAAAAACCATGGACCGAACCGCGAAGCACGATTTTCTAATTTTTCAATCCGTGTCTGGACCATTAATCCATGGAACCAATCCAAAACCTACAGTCCGGTTCGGTTCCGTACGGATTCGGGATTCATGGATTTTTTTGACAGGCCCAAATACAAATCCTTCTATATTAAAAGGAAATCCTACCATTTTTCTTTCGCTTCAAACCCGTGATTAGTATTCACGTTTTCCACCCTTGAATGTAGATTCTATGTATGCAATTATTCAATGTAGATTCTATGTATGCAATTATTCAATGTAGATTCCATGCATGTAGTCATGATTTTAAACACATTTTAGAAGGTTCAACGTATGCATTAAACACATGATTTTAATCCATTGCATGTAGTCATTATTAGATTCTATGTATGCAATTATTCAATGTAGATTCTATGTATGCACTTATTCAATGTATGCATTTATATCTAGGTTCATCTCCTCCATTGTGGAGTATTAAATTAGAGAGAGAGAGAGAGAGAGAGAGAGAGAGAGAGAGAGAGAGAGAGATGCATATCTTATTCAATGTAGTCATTATTAGATTCTATGTATGCTTGTCTTTTAAAAGAAACTGGGATTGCCCATGAAAATGATACCGAGATGCCATAATCCTTTTGGTCTATATCTGTAGTGTAGCTTGAGCCTGTCTTATTTGTTTCACTTTTTAGTTCTCAAAGTAATCTGTAATACATAGGAAGAGGTTGATGAAGAGGCTGAGAAGTATATAATCTCAAAGTTCTCAAACCTAAGAACTTTGAGAAAGGTCAAAGAGTTTATCAGTGACGACCAAATTTTGCAAGGCAATACTATGGCTTCGCGTTGTTCAGCAAATTTTAGAATCCATAATAGTTTATATCAAAGGAAGTGTGTAGAAATGACATATGACAGTACAAAAATCATGGAGAAAAACAGCTGATTGGATACATGAACTCAGTTCAAAAAAAAAAATATTCAGGGAGAAAAGGAAGAAGTATCCTTTATTTGAATAAATTTTGTATATTGGTGTTGCAAGTAATTGATTTAATCTATATTTGAGTACATTTCGGAATGTCCGGTATCTACGCATCTAGCATTGCTCAATTTTGGTATTCAAAACTGGCAGTCGGAGGCAGCACTTATACAATCCGATGCTAATGTTTTTTAGTTGTACACTTCCTTGAAGTATAAATAGCAGAAAATGGTCTTCCTTCGTTTTTTTTTTTTTGTTTTTTTGGGGCAACATGTTGGTTGGCCAGAAGAAAATAAAAACAAAGTACAAAAGCACGAGCACGAGACTCCATGCGTGCATGGAGCCTTCAACTAGTGTATACCAAAAAGGAATGTCATTCGTCTTTTGTTTGTATAAATGTAATGAAATCATGGGGCTAACGGTCATCAAATTCTGCTGATTTATTTGCAAGAATGTAATACTTCTCTTAGGAGTTGGGACCTACAAATTGACTTGAAAACTAAAAACTCATAATAAGACGACTCACTACCCCAAGCAGCAACTTCAGGGACCATGGTCTGTTAGGGCCCGATTAAATGCCGAATTAGGTTTTTTTTTTTTTTTTTTTTTTTTTTGTCAATCGATAGAAGAGAGATCAATTACATCACATATGAAGTACAAAGTACCAACCCGAGACACTACATGAATTGTGAGAGTCTACGAGACAACCAAGCCCAACAACTTAATCAATACAAGAAACAAGCCCGTTACAGGGTAGAAACAGAGAAAAAAACAAATAAAGGAAAAGCCCCTGCACGCAGGCAGGGAGATTCGAACTCCTGACCTCCTAGTGAGATGCAAGAGCCCTGACCAACTGAGCTAGCCCCGTTGGTTGCCGAATTAGGTTTAGGTGGATAAAATAGTAAGTGATATTAGTTATAAAGGGTGGGCCCACAATAATGTAATGTTATGAAAGGTTGATAAATTACTGCTTGATTTGGATGATTTTGCAAAAAGAGGGGGATAAGGTTCGGGACCTTCGGGTAGATGATGTAAAAGATGTCAAATGACATAATTGTCCTCGTGCATGTGAATATTAAATTATGGATTAAATCAATTCTATAATTACAAAAAAATATTTGTTAATAATTTAACAATGAAATATTATATATTTTATATAAACAATTTTGTATATTCTAATTATTTTATTAATTATTGATATTGAATTTTAACACCACGCATAAGAATGTAACAAATAGACAAATTGAACAATGGACAAATGGACAAATTACATAAATTAAAAATATAATTTACGAAAAATGAACCTATGAAGTAATATTTTTAATTATTTCAAATACAAAAATTGAAATTAAATATCAATAAATATGTTCATTGATGGACCAATTACTAAATAGTTAAAGGGGGGCTAGTGCAATTTTGCACCTACATATATAGGGCTGTAAAAAAAAACCGCGAACCGCGAATCCGGACCGAACCGAACCGAACCGAACCGAATTGTAGGTTTTGGATTGGATCCGTGGATTAATGGTCTAGACACGAACTGAAAAATTAGAAAATCGTGATTCGCGTTTCGGTCCATGAATTTTCATAAAAGAACCGTTCATAAACCGAACCAGACATTGAGAATTTTATAAATAAAAAAATAATATATATAAATATATATAGGATAATGATCTACTAAGGACTCCCTTAGCCAAATTTGGTGCGGACCTCACCATTCCGGATCAAATTTTGACGATCCGAACCGCTCAATGTTTTTAAAATGCATTTTCCAAGGTCCACGCGAAAAATCTTCAAAAAACAATACCCGGAAGGGCTTGATCCGATCAGTTTTTGTTAAAAACGCTATATCGTCAAAATTTGATCCGGAAAGTCGAAAAATGGCTTGGTCCGCACCAAATTTTGGCTAAGGGAGTCCTTAGTAGATCGGCTTCCTATATATATAGGCCAATTCCCCTCACATTTAAAAAAACACATAAAAAAACACAACACTCTTCCAGGCCCCCTTGCGATGTTCTGAACCATTGATCTTGTTTAAATGAGTAAACTAAAAAGTCCTGCAAAATTTCAGCTCAATAGGATATCGGTAAGTGCTTGATCCAAACGATTTTAAAAACACTAGTTCCTGTCACATTTTTTGCAAAACTATTTGGATTAAGCACTTATTGATATCCGATTAAGCTAAATTTTTGCAGGACCTCCTATTTTACTCATTTAAACAAGATCAATGGTTCAAAACGTCACAGTGGAGCCCGAAATAAAATCATGTGTTTTTTTATGTGTGTTTTTTAAGTGTGAGGGGAACCGGCCCCATATATATATATATATAGGAAGCCGATCTCCTAAGGGCTCCCTTAGCCAAAATTCCGTGCGGACCAAGCCCTTTTTCAACTTTCCGGATCAAATTTTGACGATCCGAACCGTTCAATGTTTTTAAAATGCATTTTCCAAGGTCCACGCGGAAAATCTTCAAAAAAAAATACCCGGAATGGCTTGATCCACACAGTTTTCGGTAAAACTGTACATATGTACAGTTTTACCGAAAACTGTGTGCGAAAACTGTGTGGATCAAGCCATTCCGGGTATTCTTTTTTGAAGATTTTTCGCGTCGACCCTTAAAAATGCATTTTAAAAACATTGAGCGGTTCGGTTCGTCAAAATTTGATCCGGAATGGTGAGGTCCGCACGGAATTTGGCTAAGGGAGCCCTTAGGAGATCATTCTCCTATATATATATATATATAACTGCCCGGATCAAGCCTTTCCCGATATTTTTTTTTGTTGATTTCTCGCGTGGACCCTTAAAAACACCTTTTAAACACATTGGACGGTTCGGATCGTCGAAATTCGATCCGGAAAGTGGAGGTTCAGATTTTTTAAAAATCCGGGAGCCCTGACTGGAAGTGGACTGTATATATATATATATACACTCCTGATCCTATCCAGGATCCTGGAAAATGAACAAAGTCCGGGAGTTTGATCGTGGCCGTTGGTTGTGATCCAACGGCTGGGGGAAAAAAGGGGCGCTCGCGGGTCATGTCCGGGTAAAATGAGAACCGGGTCATATTAACTCATTGGACAGGTCACCCAAATACATTTCACGTTGATTTCAAAACACAGTTAGAGAGAGAAAGTGAGAGAGGCGACTGGCGACGAACGAGTTCGAAGAAACCCAAGAAGCACAAATCGCGATCGTAGCAAGAAGATACCTCCATTGATGTAACCAAGGTCAGTTTCTCTCCTTCCCTCTCTCTCTTTCTGTGCTCCGTACGAAATCGTTCGAAAACCCTAACATTCGAATTCCCTAACTCATCTCTCCTTTTGTTTTTCAAACCTTACAGAGGTCGATCGAACGAAGAACTCCTGTCAAAAAAGAGAAGAAGCACACCCTGGTAGTCGATTTTGGCGAGGTCCGGTTCCTCTCTCTCTCTCTCTCTCTCTCTCTCTCTCTCTCTCTCTCTCTCTCTCTCTCTCTGGTCGATTTAAAACAAAGGCTGGAACAGTACCCAGTTATTTGGTCTTTTTAATCATTAGCGAGTGTTTCTTCACTACACCCTTCCTGCCTAATGGGTCTCAGTTTGTTGACATGTCACCATAACTGCCTTTAAGTTTACTTGCTTGATTGCATCACCAAGTTCCACTGACCCTTCGAGAATGCGTGTTTTTATGGAAATTGTACAATATGTCTCTCATAAGGTTTGAGACAATTTGATTAGACACATGTGATTCACATGTATGTATGCTTAGCTACCAAGTCAGTTCTTACAATTTGATTAGAACAGTAGCATCTCTCTGTGGTTGTTTTTTTTCTCATAGTTTCTAAATACCCCACCTGACTCACTTATATTGGTTATTTGATTTTCAGAATGCAGTGTTCGGAAGATACAGAAGTGGACGTGGTATCGTCGTCACCATCTCAACCGGGAGGATCATCTGCTAATTCTTCCACGGCACTTTACAATCCTCAGGTGAAAAACGACTTGGTACCAAAACTGATTTTAATATATATAGCACTAGTAGTTAATTTTAATATATATATATATATAGCACTAGTAGTAGCTAATTTTAATTATAATTCTTATCCCAACATTATATATACAGTTTACTGCTAGTGCTACTCTCTTGAATGTGAATCTCTTTGAATCATTTTGAAGTACTGCTGGTGGTGTTTTTTGAAAGGATTCGGGGGGCTGTGGTGACTTAGTCACCACAGGCTGTGTAGTGAGACTAAAACGACGTAGTTTTGATACTTTTCACTCTTACAAAATTCAAAATTCCCCCACAAAACGATGTCGTTTTGATAAATGAAACTCCTATAAAACTACGTCGTTTTGCTAAATGAGTTGCATCCCTATTTGCCCATTAAACTACGTCGTTTTGTTATGTCTTCCAAAAAATACATCAAACCAACAGATTATGGCATCAAACACCATTCCATCAAACACCTGGGCAAACGAAAAACTATCAAAATAAGTTGATCAAAGAAATAAACTATGGAATTTTTTCATTCAAAAGCAGTTCAATGGATTGTTACCACACCACGAAGTCTAGTGCTCATACTCAGAATGAATTGCTATCACAAATCAGAGTTCACAAGTAACACCAATTATAAACAAAGAGGACATGGAAATATGTCATACTCCAAAAGCATAAATCAAACATCCCTCACTGTCATTCTCATTCTCATGGGAATCCCAAATCTAAAATTAAACGAACTAAATCCACAATGGTGCTGTTCAACAAACACATTCACTATTCTACTTGGATTGCCAAAAATCTCTCAACTTTGTTGCGAATATCGAGGAGCAGTCAACAAATTAAAAAAGCATCATCTGACAAGAACTCGGTTTCGGTCATCTGAAAAAAATAATAATAAGAAGGTAAAAATAAGACAGCCAGTAAATAATGTATATTCATATCATATATGGACAAAATGTTCTATAAATTCAACTACATTACATACGTCGGATGGCAAAGGTGTTGATTGAGAAGTAGACCCACAATTCTAACATAATATACACACAAAAATAAAATAAAAAATTAAATCCAAAGATGCATCTGGATACCAGCGAAGGAATGCTACTCTGTTGTTCATTATGTTTCCCAAAAAAACCTAAATCATGTTTTCCACTAGTATTAGGTTCGAAGAAACCCAACAGGAGACCATTTTGGAGGACAAAACCATATGGGTCCACATATATATATGTATTTTGTGCTTCCAATGTTGGTCTACATTTTATAAACAATTCATAATCGATTAAACAATGAGTTACTCACAACTTGTAGTTAAACAATGTTTAGTGCATTAAACAAATATATACACACACTACAAAAGATTTCACCAATGCCGACTAAACATTTACGCGGCAAAAGTTGCTTTTTAGTCGTTGAACACCATTACCGAGTAAATTATTTAGTCGGCACGTTAGTCGGCGAATGACCTTCGGTGAATGTATTTCCCGAGTAAAAAATGCTTTACTCGGCAAAAAATATTTTAGCCGGTAAAGGGTACACTAATCGCCGACTAAAACTTTACTCGGTAAATGGTTGCCGACTAAAGTTTACTCGGTAAATGGTTGCACTAATCCCCGACCAAAGTTTACTCGGTAAATGGGTGCACTTTACTGAGTAAAATTTAGTCGGTGGCAACCTTTACCAACTAAAATTTAGTCGGTATAAAATGATGAAAATGGAGGATAATAATTGCAACCAATATTGTTTACTCGGCAAAGCTTACCATTATTTGGACACCAATCCTAAAATTCCAAAAACTACTACAAATTTTCCACATTTTCATTCCCATGCAATACACTATCAACAATCATTCCATCCACAATTGAGAACCTACTGCAATTATAAGAAATTGAAATTCCCAATCATAATTTCATTCATAACTTCCATAAATAGAGGTTGATCATTACATAACATCTTCAATCCAAATTCCTCGAGCAAAAATTAAAAAGATTGTCCACGCACGGTTACTCCATATGTAAATATTAAACAAAATGTATCCAAACTCCCAAAATGCAAGATCTTTTGCCAAACGTCAAAGTACGTAGAATCCACAACCAAAGTCCAACTTTAATTAACAAAAAGTAGCAGCACAGGATACTCCACCAAATTGTTATCAATCTGTAAAAAAAAAAACAATCAGATGGTACATGGGACAAGATAACAAGGGCACTAGTTTTACAAGCTATGTTCAGTTGACGAAGAACAAGTAAGAGACTTACCAAGGAACAGGTCCCACTTGCAGTTCACCAAATAGGGCGTTTGGGCCACGTGTGCATGAAGGTTCCAGAGTGGATTGGGTAAGCTAGTGAAAAGATCATGTATCACCATATGTAGGAAAGCAACATCTGCAGCATGTAGGAACTTCATTGATCCAAAGGATGTGCTACCAAGAGGCATTAAGCCAAACAACCGACAACAAATCGTATCAGGCCTTGCCTAGCCCGGTTGCAAGCACATGTCATGCCATGGCTTGCCTAGCCTAGTGATAGGGACATGCCAGCAATTACCCAAAGGATGCGCTACCAAGAGGCATTGAAGCCAAACAACTTAGCACAAGTTGAATGGGAGGAAAAGAAAATGGCCTCAAATAGGGAGATATTTCTAAAATAAAGGTAATATTAACTAGGTCTGAACAGCCACTATCCGAATGAACTACATCCATATGGAAGAGAAGTCTCAGATTTACCGAATGAAACGTTCCTTTCAGAACTACCAAATCATAATATATAATTAGTTCACAGGAGCCTAGGTTTTTAGCCACTCATATGAACACCTCTAAGAAGACTACTACATAGGCATTGGTGAACATTGTTGACTCCTAGCTCTAAGATGATTAGCATGAATGAGCTAGCTTCAACAAGCCTGGACTTTAGGCACTGAGCAGTGTTCGAGATTGTTAAACACAGGACGAGTATTTGGATTTTCCATCCATTGTGCAGTAGCCTGGCTTTCAAAAGAAAAAGGACTCATGACAGATTTGCTTTCTTTTTCACATATAAATAGGCATACTTGAGAGGCTAGGATAGTGCTTGAGATGTGAGTCCACTACGGGCTGCACA
Organism: Vaccinium myrtillus; assembly: GCA_016920895.1. Classification (NCBI taxonomy): domain Eukaryota; kingdom Viridiplantae; phylum Streptophyta; class Magnoliopsida; order Ericales; family Ericaceae; genus Vaccinium; species Vaccinium myrtillus. Next base: position 30,031,485 of record CM029281.1, read on the forward strand.
CTCCTACTGAAGCACTCTTAACGGAAGGCAGAAACCTATATTGCTTGGAAGTCCATCACACTGAGGTATTAGGATTTAGTTAGTACCTCTTTAGTCATTTCAAAGCCCAATGCCCTGCAATGAATTATGGGACAATATATCTATTAGTATAACATTTTCAGTAGTCAGCAACAATGGTGCTCGAGATTAAAATCCATACCTCATTGCAACATTCAGCTCTTTGGCATCGATAGTGCCTAGATGACAAAAGCTGAGGAACTACATAAGCTCTACACATATATCAGTTCTCATGTCAAAGAAAAAAAAATCCCCATACCTGACCCATCAGTGTCAAAGAGCTCAAATGCTTCCTTTATCTCTTTCCTCTTCTGTTGAGTTAAACCATGATGACGTCCTTTGTGTTTGTCTTTCCTAGATGCACCTTTGTAAAGGCTTGCCTGATGAAGTAATAAGATCCAACAAAAGAATTTAGAAAACAAGTGTCCATACCAAAAAGGATTTTATGACGAATCAACTTTGTTGAACACGTAAAGGTATAAATAGGTTAAGATTTCTCAATCATTAGAGCTTTTTCATTTTCCTTTTTGAAAAATAAAAAATCCAAATAGATCATGTATTTTCTTTGTAAAAGGAGAGAGAGAAGCCATTCTTACTTGGGTGTACAGTAACAATGTTCAAAAACTTTGTATAAACAATGTTAGCAAGGATGGAGCCAGGGGGTGGCTAGTAGGGGCAGTTGCCCCTGCTACAATTTGAAAAAACTTTACTATTGCATTGAAAAAATATATATATCATCAAATTATATAACCCTATCCCCCTCCACATATATAGCCCGTCCCCCCTCCGCAAAAATTCTGGCTCCGTCCCTGAATGTTAGGGCTCTTAGATCATGTATTTTCTTTGTAAAAGGAGAGAGAGAAGCCATTCTTACTTGGGTGGAGATGAAGCCATGGGGAGGGAAAAATCCGGTGGTAATGGATGAGAATCCGATGCTGGTGCTTGAGAATCCGACGGTGGATGAGAATCTGACAGTGCTAACGGTGGATGAGAATCTGGTGGTGCTAACGGTGGATGAGAATCTGACGGTGGTGCTTGAGAATCCGACGCTAACTGTGATGGCAATCGATCACCTGATGGATGAGAATCCGACGCTAACGGTGATGGAAATCGATCGCCTGATGGATGATGCATTTCCAACGGTGGTGCTTGAGCTGCTGCCGATCCGCAGCAGCTTTGGAAGCCATTTTCTTCGTTTGTTTTGCCCTAGGAGGGAGGAAGCAGATCGATAAGATGGGTTTTCTGTTTTTTTTTTATTATCAAAACGACGTCGTTTTGTGGGGAAATTTTGTAAGAGTGAAAAGTATCAAAACTATGCCGTTTTAGTCCCCGAATCCTTTTTGAAATTACATTGTGAATGTGGAAGGTTATTAAATCTTAAAAGCGGCTGATGAATGGATTCCAAAAATTGCCAATCAATGGGCTTTAGCCTTTAGCTGCAGAAGTGTTGATGAATGGGTTCCATAATTTGCTAATTAATGAATTTTAGGTGTAAAAGTTTTTGCTATTGTGTTGGAATCTGGAAATCTATAGTGTTAGAATGTGGAATCTGTTTTTTTATTTTGTGAAATGTAATAATCTGTGGGTAAACCGTGAACCGGACCGTGAGTTTTTTAATTATTTTGGAACCGGACTGTAGACTTTTGGTTTGGACACTGGGTTGCCTTACATTGAACCATAGACTTTTGATTCGGTCCTTGGATTCATACCAATCCGCACCAAACTGGACCGTTGACAACCCTAGCTTGTATATACATCACATTTTAAAAGCCGGGAGGAAAGGTTGTTCTACTTGGAGAGAGCTTCAAATCCATCCGAACAAAACCACCATTGGAGCACCGAGATTTTCGTCCTTCCAAGAAAAGGGTCCTCTGTTTTGGCTCAATCGGTCCCAGAAAAGGACGACAACGTTGGCCCCTCTGGTCAACGACGAGAACGAGAGAGAGAATTTTCTTTGCTACACTGGTTCCAGATTTCTGTGTTTCCCCTTTTTTTTAAAGGGATTTTTGTATTCTGATGAATCAAGAAAGACGATGGGGGGTCTTTCTTTTTTTGATTCAACATTGATTTTGTATTTCTGAATTGGTACATGGATATTGTTTTGCTACACAGAGACCAGATTTCTATACTTCTTTTTTTGATTTCTGTATTTTTTACTTTATTCAACATTGGCTCATCTCTTTTTTGTTCCCCAACCCAGGTACTAGGTACCAATTTTTTTTTTTTTTTTTTTCCATCTTGCTACTTGAATCAGACATGAAGATGATGACGACGACGATGATAGGGAGTTTGGAAGGGGTAACTCGAAATTAGCACACCCGGATTATACTGTACGGCCTTGATTGGCTATGGGATGAGAAGGGGTATAAAATTATACCCCTTGGTTTAATCCCGGTCCCACCTCCTTATGCATGGTTTGGCAAATTTTTGGGAGGGGTATAAATTTATACCCCTCCCAGATTAATACCCCTTAATACCCCTGGAGGGGTATAAATTAGTAACGGGGTGTTAGTGTTTAGTACCCCCCAATACCCCCTACGAAATTACTCGAATACCCTCCCTTTACCCCTAGTTTTTTTTTCTGTTTTTGAAAAGAAACCGAATGGCATTGTAAATGTTTTACGAACTCTTGTGATTTCCTTCGGTTCAAAAAATGAAGTACTTTTGTGCAAATTTTTTAAATTTTTTTTGCACCAAATTAAACTACTAATTGAGATCTTTAATTTGATACAAAAAATTTTGAAAAATTTATACTTTAGAATTTGACATTGTTGGCTTGCTTTGCAAAATCATTTCCAAACGAAAAAAGGCACACTAACGAGTTGGTTTCGAATAACTGAACACTTTCGTTGGTTTCGAATAATAAATATTCTTTCATTGGTTTCGAATAAATATTCTTTCATTGGTTTCGAATAACTGAACACTTTCGTTTTCTTGTTTATTTGAGTAATTGTTACTCACGAAAGCTAGGATTTTTTTATTCTTTAAACAAGTTAAAGATGTTCTTTACACACAAAAAAAAAAAAAAAACTAGTTAAAGATATAAATTTACTATAAATTTATCCCACAAACTTTTAAAATTACATCATACCACAATTTGTTAGGTCCTTATTTGTATTAGACATTTTTACTTCTAATTTTATACACATATACTTTAGAATTTAACATTGTTGGGGAATAACATAAAAATTACTAATTAGTTATTATTAAACACGTATAACTAGAAAGGAAAAAAAAACAAAAATTAAACTTCGAAATATTATTGAAATGAATAATAAAAAAATAATAATTGAATATTTTAATTTTAGATATAACTAATAAAAGGAATTATCTATTAAAAAGTATAATTAATTTAATTACTATTGTGTTTATGTATTTTTTATCATAAAATCTAATATGACTGTTCAAGGGCAAATAAGTCATTTGCCAAGTTTTTACATCATCTACCCAATTTTATCCCCCTTTATCACAAATTCATCCAAACCACATACTCCCTCCGTCCCTTTTTAAATGTAGACATTTCCATTTTGGGCTGTCCCTAAATAAGTGTGTGGTTTGAAAAGTTAATGGGTAAAAATTTGTACAATTATCATTTTGCCCTTTGAAAAGTTAGTGGATAAAGAGTTAATGGGTAAAAGTGGAGGATAATTTTGGAAAGTAGGGGTAAAAATTGATGTGAAAAGTGTAAAGTGGAGGAAAAAGTTGATGTGAAAGGTGTAATGATGATGTTTCTTTAATAAGTTAGATTTACGAAGTAACACATTTAAAAAGGGACGGAGGGAGTACTATTTAATCCCCCCTTCATAAATGTCACATCACTGTGGGTCCACCCTTACTAAATAATACCCCTTACTATCTTATCCCCATTACTATTTAATCCCACCAAAACGTATCCCGCATCCAATCGAGGCCTACAGGGTTTACCTTGTCCAAGTTTAAGAAGGCCTAGAATCGATTATTTAGTCCTGGGATAAAATTATCATCGTTGAGATCAATATGGTGTAGAGTAATGGAAAATAAGTCTGAATAGTCAAAGGAGAAAAAAAATACCAAGCGTTGAGGAAAATAAGCCTGAATATTCAAAGGAAAACACCAAGCATATAGAAAATAAGTCTGAATATTCAAATGAGAAATGGTATAGTCCAGAAAAGAGTTTCCCATAATCCTCCAGGAAACTCGAGTGCCTCCCATTCATCTTCTTGGGCCCCACTTCCATTTCTCCTGTGCCTTTTTCTTTCACAGCATTTGAAATTTATCTCCTACATAGGAGAAATTTTTCGCTGTCGAGCGGATACGGCTATCCAAAAATGCAACGAACGGCCTGGATTAAAACACTTTTCCTTTTCTTTTTTTTTTATTTTTAAAATCCATCCGGCACTTTCAATTGGGACCGGCTGTTTCATTTTTGGACGGCAGGATGTGCGCGAGTGGGCACATTTAAGACGTGTTTTTAAGGGTTGATGCGAGAAATCATAAAAAAAAAAGACCGGGAAGGGCTTTATCCGATCATTTTTTCATGGAAACCGCACACGTACAATTTTATCAAAAACTGCTCGGATCAAGCCTAAAATGCGGACTTTCCATCCACACCTTACTTTCCCGATCAAATTTTCATAATATGAACCGTCCAATTTGTTTAAAACGTGTTTTTAAGGGTCCTTGCAAAGAAACGACCAAAAAAAAAAAAAAAGAGAGACCAACAAGGGCTTGTTGATCCGAGTAGTTTTCGATAAAATTGTACATATGCAGTTTTTGTGAAAAAAAAATTATCAGATAAAGCCCTTCCGATCATTTTCTTTTATGATTTACCACGTGAACCATTAAAAACACATTTTAAACACATTGGACGGTTTGGATCATCAAAATTCAATCAGGAACTATGAGGTGCGGATGGAAGCCCAGTCAGAAATCCTGGACCGAAAGTTCTCTCTGTGTGTATATATATACACACACGGGCCCGAACCAAATTACTGTGCACTCATCACATTATATATAGGCAAAAAAAAAAAGAAGTGCCGAGTAGGTATCACGTTGTGCCTGTTGCGCACATCCTGGCTGTCCAAAAATGCAACGGACGGTGCTGATTGAAATTGCCTGATAGATTTAAAAAAAAAAGAAGGAAAAATACGTTTTAATTCAGGTTATCAGTTGTATTTTTAGATAACCAGATGTGCGTAAACGGGTGCCACATCAACCATACCAGCTTGATATTGGAAAATTCCTCCTATGTTGGAGAGAGATTTCAAATCCTGTGATAGAAAAAGGCACGATGGAAATGAAATTGGGGCCCAAATGGGAGGACTCGAGTTTACTAGAGAATTTATAGGAAACTCTTTCATGGATTATACCATTTCTCCATTCAAAGAGGCCAAAACACGTGCCTTGTTGCTTTTGTCGTTTATTCCACAGGGTCAAAAGAAAGAAGCAAAACTCTACAGGATGTCTCTTTATTTTATTTTTTTGATAACCGAGGAACAGTCCTACAATAGGTCACTAATTGGACTCACTGCACGACCCAAACCTCGGAGGGAGCTGGCGCAACCCACACCAGTCACGGCCCCCCGCTTAGCACATGTACTCACCCTGTGGGGAATCGAACACCTGACCAAAGGGACTACCCCTCTAAAGTCAGGCACTCACCCTAACCACTGGGGCAACCCCTGAGTGTGTACAGGATGTCTCCTTCACCGAGGAAAACTGGTGTTCTTATAACGCATGCAGCAATCAAAGAGAAAGTGGAATTTACATAACGATGACAAATCCTTTTAGGGGTGATTTGGCTTAAAAAAAAAAACTCATTTTTTCGTTTTTTTCGTTTTGTCTTTATTCAAAAAAAAATTGCAGTTGTTAGTTTTGCGTCAAGATCTTGTGGTTTCTGGATTTATCTCGTTGAGACGAATCCAAAGAGTATAAAATTATGGTCAAAAGTAATAATTTTTTTAATAAAGCCGAAAATAAACCAGTTTTTTAAATTATTTTTCTTCTTTATTCACAAAACTTTAAGTTTGGCTAATAATTTTATACTTTTTAGATTTCTCTCATCGAGACAAGCCAAGAAACCACAAAAAATCGACCGAAAACTAACAAATGCAAAAAAAATTGAATAAAGACAAAACGAAAAAAACCAAAAAACCGGTTTTTTTCTTTTTAGTGGTTGCAAGTCTGTCGAACGAATTGAATATTTGCACTTTTTTCAACAAATTAACTGTAAATTATTCTGATAAATTGAATGATTAACAAGATTATTCATTCTTTTTTGTTGAAACATAGATATTTTCACAAATAAACGCCTCCCAATTTTATTCAATCACTCATTTTGCTCTCCCTTTGGGATGGCGTGTTCCGCCAACTTCTGATCTCAATCGTCCATTTCGGCAATTGACGGTTCAAATTCGCAGATGCATTCTTACCTATCAAATAAAAATGCATCTACAAATCTAAACCATTGATTGCAGAGATGGACAACTCAAATGTGATGGCATATGACTCACCTGGATGCAACGAAATTTTCTGATATAATAGAATAGATCATATCCTAACTTGCATAAAGCCTTTTAAAGTCGTGCGAACGTCAAAATTCATTGCAGCATTGCCGTTAAGCGTGGTCGCCCTGGGAGCAATACTGGGTCTGGAAAGTCCTTGAAGCTTAGGGTGGTAAATCGGACAATATTATGCAAGGTGGTGGTCGGTTGTTACAGTTGGTATCAAAGCCGAACCCCGGACTACGAGGCTGGAGCCGCATCTAAAATTTGCATGAACCACCTTTTGAATCCCGGAGTTGGAACAAAGTGTTGTGTAGAACTAAGTGTTATACATCACGAGAGAAGGTTGTTGACCAATGCAAAGAGGATGTTACGTCACAAGCTGGGGAGATTGTAAGAGCCCACCTTGGGCTAGAGTCCCACATCGGGAATTCATAGGAATATGAATTGATATATAAGGACACCAAGCTACTGTATAACTTGAGGTTAACCTTTCACAGTCTCTCTCTCTCTCTGTCTCTCTCTTTGTGGTTACAATCAAACTCCTACACTTACGACTACAATCCCACATATACACTGGTAAAACAAACCATATCCACACAAAACCCCACCTCCATATTTGACTAAACCCCAACCTCCAGACGATATGGTCAAAATTATTTTTTGTGTGAATAAAGCCAAAATTAATCTAATAAACTGGGTTTTTTTTTCCCTTTATTTAAAAAAATTTAATTTTGACCATAATTTTATACTTTTTGAATTCCTCTTGTCGAGACAAATCAATAATCCACAAAAACTTGATGCAAACTAACAAATATAAAAAAATAAAAAATAAAGACAAAATGAATAAACCAAAAAACCAGTTTATTGCTTTTTTGCCAAAGGAAATTGCTCTACTTGGCAGCCTCTCTGGACTACTCAACCCTTTTCTACTTGTCAACTTGTAGAAACAAACCCCAGCATCAATCAAGCTTAATTTCTAACATCAGTGTCCGTAGTTTCATCTTTGACTATTCTGGTATCAGGAGTATATGAACCTAGTTCTCACGACTTGTGCCGATTTGAAGTGGCAAAAGCCTCTTTTACATTGCAATTGCACGACATTTCGATCTTTGCTAGTATTGGTGGTTCGTACCAAAATTAACATTAAGCCAATAAATAAAACCATAAACAAACTAAGAGAACACACAATATTTTTAATTTACGTGGTTCGGATAAATTTGGTTTTTAGGCAAATTTCCTACTCCATAAGCAGCCTCAATATCCATTAATCATTAATAAATCTCAATGATTACACATATCCACTTACATATCAAATCAGTTTTATCTCGACTATTCTCCACGATATGAAGACATCTTGTCTAAATGGTAGTTTATAAAGAGTTCTTTGACTGTTAAAAATATAAAGAAATATCATTTCGATGAATAATACCATGATATTTTTTTTAGAAATAACTGATATTTTAACGTTATTCTAAAGAGACGAAAATTTAGCGTGAACCCACCCAGGGCCGGCCCTGACCCAAGCCTGGCAAGACCTTGGGCTAGGGCAACCCCCTGGGCCAGGGCAACAAAAAAAAAAAAAAATTGTAAGTTATATAATAAATTTCAAAAAGTTTCCCTGTTGTAACTGAAGCAATGCATTGGTGCGTTGGTCTCCTGAGGTGTTTTAAAATCTTGCACGACCTGACTGGAGGTCGAGTCCCACCACAAGCAACTATTTCATTTTGTTTCCCTTTTCGTCAGGCCAAATTTTTTTTTTATATAGAGACTAACTTTTTGGAAACTCCCCATTCGAAACTCTCTTTTATTCCTATTCCCAGATCCCCAATTCCCCATTCGAAACTCCCCAATCCCCAATTCCCCATTCGAAACTCCCCAATCCCCAATTCCCCATTCGAAACTCCCCAATCCCCAATTCCCCATTCGAAACGGCAAAACCCTCCACCCTCGTGACCATTCCTAATTCCTATAGACTACCGTCCAAATTAGATTCAAGGAATACAAATCATGGTTTGCTGACAAAATCATGGGTTTCCTACAGACTACATACTTGGGGTTTTGTCGTTTTGAAGTACTACTTGGAAATTGGAATTTAAGATGGAACAACCAAGTGCCAACAAAATCATGGGTTTGCTGACTCAGCTCGGGCCGCTCGGCTGTCGGCAAAAAAGAAGAAGTCAAATTCGGTTCACCTATTAAAAAATTGCGTGAAGAAGTCAAGTACCATAACCGATTAACCAAGGTTACATTTTGGTTTTCTCTTTTTTGATGTAATTGAAGCTAAAACCATAATGTAACCTTGAATTTATTTTGCCTTTTAACTTATATTTTTTTTTTTTTTTTAACTTAATAGTAAGTGGGCAACCAACTCGGAGTTCGTCTAGGGCAACCCAAATGGTTGGGCCGGCCCTGAACCCACCAATACCATTTGTGGGCAAATCAGCTTAAGATTTTATTTTTTCCTCCATGGATACCCAATTTTCATCATTCAACTTGAAAAGTATTTCTGAATGGGCCCAAATAAAAACCTGTGTGGAACTCGAAATGGGCCCAAATAAAAACCTTTGTACATTTTATGTACCATTACTCTGTACCCATATCTTTTTCGTTTATTCCACAGGGTCAAAAGAAAGAAGCAAAACTCTACAGGATGTCTCTTTCACCGAGGAAAACTGGTGTTCTTATAACGCATGAAGCAATCGAAGAGTGAAATTTACATGCCTATGACAACCAAAAATGATACGTTTACAACAAGTGTTTCCAAACCGGCTCCAACAGCTGACGTGGCGGTGGGTCCCACCCCGGGTCCCACCCACTTGACCCAGGGAAAAAAAAAAAAACTCAATTTTTTCAAACCCAGTTTGCTGTTCCCTCCCCCGCCCACATTTCGTCCCATCACGAGCAGAGAGAGAGAGAGAGAGAGAGAGAGAGAGAGAGAGAGAGAGAGAGGGAGAGAGAGAGAGAGAGAGAGAGAGAGAGAGAGAGAGAGAGAGAGAGAGAGAGAGAGAGAGAGAGAGAGAGAGAGAGGGAGAGAGAGAGAGAGAGAGAGAGAGAGCAGTGAGCAGCAACCCAACCGGCGATCGAGCACCAACATCGGCGACCCACCTTCTCCGGCATCCCTCTCCACCTCCGTCGACCCTCCGGCGACCGCTGCCGCCGCCAACACCGCTCTAAATTTCACGCCTTCCAGCTATCTCTTTTCAAAACATTGTGACACAAAAGGTCTCTCTCTCTCTCTCTCTCTCTCTCTCTCTCTCTCTCTCTCTCTCTCTCTCTCTCTCTCTCTCTCTCTCTCTCTCTCTCTGAGCTTGTTCATTCATAGAGTTAACCCCAATTGCAAATTGTTTGAAAAAACTAGGGTTCCAATTTGAGGATTTTGAAAATCCTATTGAGCCTCCTCGAACCAAGGCTCCAGGCAACCCTTGGCCACAGGTTTGTAGATTTTCAGATTGAAAAATGATAGACAAAAAGTTACAGTGCATAAAACGATTCCTAAGGATGTCAGTAGTTATATGGAGCTGATTTTATACCATGGATTGGTCGAGGGATTTATAGCCTAGTAATTTCTGGTTGGTCTTACAACATGGCATCACCTCCATGTCTTAGTTTGAAAGACTTGCATGAAGCATGATGAACAGATATTTGAACAAATAAGGGAATTACTAATTAATCTACAAAGCGGTATAGAAGAAATGGTAAATACTCAACTATGTTTTGACTGGTCTATAAAAGCAAAGTTGTTTTTCTAAGAGGGTGGTGCCTACTAGTATGAGACATTTCTAGTGAAGCAGACTGTAAGACCTGGTGGATGTTTAGGAATACATGTCAAGGAATGGGTTACACAGACTGAATGGAAGAGTTTGTGTCAAATTTGAGAAATGTGAAATAGTGGAAATGTAGCAGTATTAAATGCCCCCTTTTGTACTCATTGTTCTTCCTTCCCATTTTCCTAAAATTGGTTTCAATAATAAGCAGTCGACACCTATGGTTCACTGAATCAGTTAAGATTCATCTTCTATCTTTTGAAGAAATTAGTTAAATGAATGAATAATGCACATATACAAGTTAGAGGAATAAAAAGATTTCAAAATAGTACTTCATGGAAATCCTTAATTTAATCAACTAAGGTGGTTAGTTGCATGGCAGGACCTACGAAATGCCTCCATGGTTGACCTTACACTGTATTCAACTAATTACAAATGAATGTTTGCTATAATTTGGTTTTTGAGTTTTTTACTAGAAATTAAAACTTGAAAAAAAAAAAAATAGATTCCAGATGGAAAATCCTTAAGTTACTTGAGAATTGAGACGTAGAGTTATAACAACTTCCTGATATTGATAGAATCGCTACATGTTCGAATATTTTCCACGTCTTCTAAAGGATTAAAATCAGTTGATTTTGGTATCTTTCTCTTGTAGATATTTACCTTAGTTGCTTGTGTATTACATGTCCCATATAACTAATTGTATTGTTATTTGTTGTTGAACCCAATGTTTTAAAAACCGGACCGGACCGGCCGGTTCGACCAGTTCGCTAGTCGACCGGACCTCAGTCCGGTCTGGACATACTAAATAACCGCTTCTAAGTCAGAACCGGCCTAAAAAGCAAAAACCGTCCCATATAAGCTGTTGAACCGTTGAAACGGAAGAACCGGGAGCGGGTCATCTAACCCGGAACGGAAATTTTAACTTTAAACTCTGGCCACTGTGCTCCCATCGGCTGAAACATTGGTATGGGGACCACGTGATTTAAGCCATTTAAGTGGTCCATTGCTATATCCTATGCTCAAGCAGCCTTTTAAAGAAGCAAAGGGAACGCTGAAGTCCCTATTCCACCGATGTGGGATTCGTGAAAAATGTACTGAACTCTATTCACCCCATTCCTCCTCTTTTCACCCCAAATTACAAAGGATACTTTTATTCTTTCATATATTATATATATTTATGTATATTTATGACGTCACGGTTCAATAGCGGTTCAACCGCGGTTCGACCGGTGACCCGTCCGCCCGGTCCCTTTTCCGGTTCATCCTCCGGTCCGGGTTTCAAAACATTGGTTGAACCTGTAGATGATGTCGCCGGAGTCTGTTCCGTCGGCAATGCCTCCTCCTTTAATATCATTCCCTGAACATGAAAAGGGATATACAATAAGAACACTAATGACAAAATTGTACAACTGGAAGTAGACTTAACTGAAAAAAGTAACAAGGACCCCAAAAATAAGGAAACGACAACAAAAAGAGCCCTCTTTCTTAAGTCCATAAATGCTACATTAGGATTTATATAGACATTTCATCAGTTAGCAGTTTCAACTATTTTGCCAGCATAACAGGAACAGCAAGCAAGAAACAAGGGCATCTAAAATCGTAGGCAAGGCAATCCGGAAACCGATTTGTGTGCACCTAGTCTCTAAACATTGAATGACACAATTATTTGCCATCTTTATTTTTTTATTTTTGATAACACTGGTTTACAAGGCAATTGCGCACCTCGACTAATCATGCAATAAGATTAACAAAAGCTCCTATGCTCCTTATAAACCACATCAGGCCCCCAAATTATAATACTGTTTCATACAAAACAACATAACTTCAAACTCACAAAACAACCCATACCCCAAAACGCCAGAATCAGGCAAAATTTGAGCTATTACCATAAATAGCTCCAATAAACAGTGACACAGTAACATCTTTTAAGCATATAAAGGCTGTACCTACCAAGATGAAAGAAATCTACACAACCCAACTGATAACTTATGGTTAAGCCTGAAAAGAAGTAAAATCAAAGCAAGTGAGCATAAGAGGGAGAATAAACATGGTTCAAACTCACTTGTTCTGCCTATCCAGTTGCTGTTCTAGAGCTCTGAGCAAAACCCAGAGTCCAGAAATGATATTTATCACAGCCCAATTGAAGATCTCAAAAAGAATGATTGCTACAGGAGACAAGATCAGCTGATATGTGAGTTAATGAGCCCACCGAGACGGAGGGAGAACATGGGTCTTTCTTGAACATAACGAGTTTGCAAACACAGAGCAGAATTGACCGAATGGTCAGAAGTATTCATGACCTGAGACAGCATGAATACTATATAGACAGCCTCCTCTCATCAACACAGAGAGGAGAACAGCAGCAGAAACAGCAGAATCAATAACACCAAAGGGTGCAGCAACAGTAACAGCAATAGGGTTCTAAACTTGGTACCCTAGTTTTTCCAAATTAGGGTTCCCAATTTGTGGTAATCTCTACAATGAAACAAGCTCTGTGTGTGTGTGTGTGTGTGTGTGTGAGAGAGAGAGAGAGAGAGAGAGAGAGAGAGAGACCGACCTTCGTGGGGGGTCAGAGTGTTCGAAGTTGGTTCCAATCATCTATATGGAAGCTTTCTAGGTGGGTCGCCGGCGGTGGAGAGGAGGCAAGACGGCGGTGAAGAGGAGGTGAGATGAACGGCGTCGCCGGTGGTGGTGGTCGCCGGTTGGGGTGCTGGCGCCCTCTCTCTCCCTCTCGTGTATTTGGTCGGACGAAATGGGGAGAGAGCTGCGATCTGGGTTTCAAAAAAAAATGAGTTTTTTTTTTTTTTTTCTCCTGGGTCAAGTGGGTGGGACCCAGAGTTGGGACCCACCGCCACATCAGCAGTTGGAGACCATTTGGAACCCATTGTTGTAAACGTATCATTTTTGGAAACCTCCTTTTGGTGGTTGCTTGCAAGTCTGTCGAATGAATTGAATATTTGCAGCTTTTTCAACAAATTAACTGTAAATTATTCTGCTAAATTGAATGATTAAACATTTCATGACTAGTAGTTCGCCGAATTATTATCATAACCTACATTCTAACAGTATTATTCATTTTTTTTTTTGTTTTGTTGTTGAAACAGAGATATTTTCACAAATAAACGCCTCTCAATTGTCAATCACTCATTTTGCTCTCCCTTTGGGACTGCGTGCCCCGCCAACTTTTGATCTCAGTCGTCCATCTTGACAATTAACGTACGGTTCAAATTCCCAGATGCATTCTTACTTGTCAAATAAGAATGCATCTACAAATCTAAACCGTTGGTTGCAGAGATTGACGGCTCAGATGTGATGGCAGACCCACCTGGATGCAACTGAATTTTCTGATATAATAGAACAGATCATGTCCTAACTTGCACAAAGCCTTAATTTTAAAGCCGTGCGAACGTCAAAACTCATTGCAACATTGCCGTTAAGCGTGGTCGTGGTCGCCCTGGGAACAATATTGGGTCTGGAAAGTCCTTGGAGCTTGGGTGGCAAAACGGACAATATTGTGCAAAGTATTGGTGGGTCGTTACAGTTGGTATCAAAGCACAACCCCGGAATACGAGGCTGGAGCCACATCTAGAATTTGCATGAGCCATCTTTTGAATCCCAGAGTTGGAACAAAGTGCTATGTAGAAAGTTGGTGTTATACATCACGAGAGAAGGTTGTTGGCCAATGCAAGGAGGATGTTGCGTCATAAGATGGGGAGATTGTAAGAGCCCACATTGGGCTAGAGTCCCACATCGGGAATTCATAGGAATATGAATTGATATATAAGGACACCAAATTACTGTGGCCCTGTTCGTTTTCCAGTTTAGTTTTAGTTTTGATGACATCATCATTTCCCTCATTTCTCTCTCTATCTCTCTCCACTCATTACACATGATGAGATCATCAAAACTAAACTAAACTATCTAACCAAACATAGCCTGTATAACTTGATGTTAACTTTTCACAGTCTCTCTCTCTCTGTCTCTTTCTTTGTGAATACAATCAAACTCCGTATTTGACAAACCACGTCCACACAAAACCCCACCTCCATATTTGACTAAACCCCAAACTCCAGATGATTTGACTCCTTTGGCAAAAAATTTTAAATTGATCTCAACGAGAGAAATTTAAAAAGTATTAATTATAGTCAAAATTAAAAAAAAATTTGTGACCAAAGCCAAAATTAATCCAATTAAAAAAAATTGTGACCAAAGCAAAAATTAATCCAATAAACTGGTTTATTTTCCTCTTTATTAAAAAAATTTAATTTTAACCATAATTTTATACTTTTTTAATTCCTCGTGTCAAGACAAATCAATAATCCACGAAAACTTGATGCAAAACTAACAAATATGAGAAAAAAAATAAAGACAAAATGAACAAACCTTTATTGGTTTTTTGCCAAAGGAAATTGCTCTACTTGGCAGCCTCTCTGTACTTTTAAACCCTCTTCTACTTGTCAACTTCTAAACACAAACACCTGCATCAATCAAGCTTAATTTCTAACATCAGTGTCCGCAGTTTCATCTTGACTATTCTGGTATCAGGAGTATATGAAAACATCTTGTCTAAATGGTAGTTTATAAAGAGTATTTTGACTGTTAAAAATATAAAAAATATCATTTCGATGAATAATACCATGATATTTTTTTTAGAAATAACTGATATTTTAACGTTATTCTAAAGACGAAAACTTAGCGTGAACCCACAAATACCATTTGTGGGCAAATCAGCTTAAGATTTTATTTTTTCCTCCATGGATACCCAATTTTCATCCTTCAATTTGAAAAGTAAACGTTGATCACTCGAGAGCTTGGACTATAAATATCCAAACAATCGTATGTGGAAACATAGGTCTTTCACCACTATGGATTTACTTTCTCATCTACCATTAGCAATTCCCTTGCTTTTAGCCTCACTCTGGTTGTACAAACAATGGATATCAAGAACTCATACTCACAAAATGAAGTTCAAGTCACCCCCTGAACCACAGGGCGCATGGCCCATTTTAGGCCACCTCCCTCTATTCCGCGGCCAAGTTCCCTTGCATCGAACCCTGGCAGCCATGGCCGACAAGTACGGTCCAGTCTTCTCGTTGCGGCTCGGGATCCACCCTGTACTCGTGGTGAACAATTGGGAGTCTATGAAAGAGTGTTTCAAAACCCATGACAAAACCTTCGCCTCACGCCCACAAGTCACTGAATGTAAGCTTTTATCCCCACCCTTTTCTTAGTTGCATGATTTCAAGTATTTCAGTTGTTCATGTAAAGCAGTTTATAACTTTTCAAAACTATATCCATTTCTGGCTCTAAATGAATCTAAAAGCGGTAAAAAAGTCGATCTTTTGTGTATATAGATTGATGACTTATCTAACTACTCCTCATAAAATGGTCCCCGTTTTAATATCGTCCTTGTAAAATTTTTGGTTTCAATTTTATCCTTACACTTTGTGACACATTTCAATGTTGCCCTTTCCGTCAAATCATGAACGGAAATTCCATAACCCCTCGTTTGTTTGACGGGAGATAAAAGGATGGGATATGAAATCCCTTAGGATACGAGTGGGATATGAAATCCTTGGGATATTGCTCAGGATATTGATGGATGGAGAAAATTCATAGCTAGTGTTTGTGTTCACCGGAATATAGCCATTGGGTTACATTGTTCCTAAAATGATCATGGCATGTTTTTCCCATTTGGTCCTCATACAAATCAAATAATCCCCGGTTTGTCCTTGACACATGAAGAAACGAAAAAAATATAAAAATCAAGATGTGGATTAATAGAAGAAACAAAAAATATAAAAATATAAAAACAAAAGGACTAGTTTGATTTGAAGAAACAAAAATCCAGCAGCGGGATAATTTGCTTGTTGAAACAGAAAGATGGAGCAGCCATGGAATTTTATCTACCACTACTGTACAGGATAAAGGTTGGCGGGGATATGAAATCCCACCCCATTTAGCAATAACAAACAATTGAAAATGGGTCCCACCTCTTAACATCTCATATCCCATCTCTCAGATCCCCTAACAAACAAGGCCTAAGTGGCAAACGGCAAGCCTACGTGGACCTGTAGTTAAATAGTTGTCCTTTAATCTTCCGTTGCACCAAAAAAAAAAAAAAAATAGCTGTCCTTTAACATGTATTTAAAAAGTGTCCTCTCACCTTTAACCCTGGTTAAATATCCTTAACACTCAGCAAAAGGAGGCTCGAAGCCACGAAGCACTATTGTTCATGTTCTTTCTCGGAGTGGCTCAGTGATTCTGACCAAGTGTGTCCAGCGAATTTTTATTGGAGTACTATTTTGTTTCTACATTAATATCACTAGTTTTTTATTATTATTATTGGAATATGCTAAAAAACGATCTGAGAATTAGGAACTTATTTTAAGGTGTTTCAAAAAATGCCCATTATTTTCTACAGATTAATGTTAAAAAAAGATCTCTAGAAATGAAAAATTCTTGAAAAAATTTGGTTAAAAATACCAACTATTTTTTCTAGACTACGATTTGTTTGATACTTTTTTCTTATCATCTTATTTTATAACAATTTGGAAAATAATTTTAACCCTCCTTTCTATTTATAAAAGCACCTTTTTTTTAGTTAAATTTTTATAATTAAAGTATCACAAAAAGACAAAAAAAAAGTGGGTGCATTTGTAGAAAAAAAAAGGGTGTGAAAATCACTTGCCTAATATTTTTTCCACAAACTCTTGGTGGAGTGGATAGTAGATAGTTCAAAACAATGTTGGGAGGATGAGTTTATATTTTAAAAATTTTGACAAAAGATTACAATAATTCCAATAAAAATTTGAAACGTGGATAAGGCGATCGCGCAAGCTCATACACCCCTCAATTCGTCCTTGATAACCAAAAGAAAGAAAATGATCAAAAAAACAAAAGCGTAGAGTATTAATGTATGTAGTTAAAAAAGAAGGCGGCTTTGATTTGGTGGTGATTAGAGGTGGCAAATGGGTGGGTTGGGTTGGGTTTGAATGGGTTGACATGGGTTATGGGTTTGAATATGGGTTGAGAGTCGGTGGGTTGAATTTGGGTGGGTTGAAAATGGGTTTAGTCAAATCCAAACCGACCCAACCCAACCCATATTTAAATTTTTTTTTTTTAATTTGGACATCAATTTTTATTTTTTTTTGAAAATGGCAAGATATTATAACAACAGCCATCCGGCACCGATTACAACAAGATACAGGATTGAAACCAAATCACTAGAGAGTGAAAAGAGAACGGCAAAAGGCAAACAAGGCCACTGACTCGCGGACACACCTGCCGAAGCAGACCCGACACCTAGGGGACGGAATGATGAGCCCATTTCAGTCACTAGCAAAGAGAATCCCAACGGACTCACAGCTCAAAACCATTACACAATGACGCACAGATGTAATCAACAACACTAAAACTAACCAAACACTGTACGGAAATACAAAATAAAAGCAAACTGGACAAACCACAGAAGCAAAGCCGAGTTACCCCATGACACCCGAACCGAGTTACACCGAGTCACACTGAGTCGCAACTGAGTTGAAGCCGAGTCGCTGCTCCGGTGGGAGATCCAAACCCCAAAGTCGCCGCCGAACGAACTCAGGTACCGTTATTCGCCGGAGGGGCCGAGCCACCATAACCTCATCTCACCGTCTGAAAGTAAACCCAAATCCAGAGGAGGCAGTGAAGCGATGGGTAGGGGGTTGGGGCGTAGGCGTGGAGGAGATGATGGCAGAGAAACGATGGGTAGGGGGGTGGGGTGGTAGGCGTGGAGGAGATGGAGGACCCCAGGCGGATGGGTGGGGAGATGGTGGAGGGCGGAGAAAACGGGGGAGGGAGATGGGGTCAAAAGGCGGCGCCCCCACCCCCCTCCAAGGAGCCGAAGAAAGGGGAGGGGAAGGGGAGGAGGGCGGAGGAACAAAGGAAAAAGGAGGCCGGAAAGGGAGAGGCAGCCGGCAGCAAAAGGGATGAAACCCTAGGTAATCTACTTTTTAGAGAGAGAAACTCTCTGGGCAAGAGCAGGCCTCATTTGGACGTCAATTGGTCTATTTGGACATCAATTGGTCTATTACATTTACTGAAAACAAAAAACACATAGAAGATAAAACAAACTCCTAGAAATCTCAATAGGTATTAACATCGTTGATAAAAAAAACCAAGACAGCTCCAATTGGTGATTTTAAATCCCATATGAATTTAACATCGTTGATTGAAAATAAATTCTTTCAGGTAAGAGTTAACACTTACATGGAAGAGTTTTTTAAAATTTCGGACCACTGATTCTTGAAATGGACGGTCCAAATGTGTTTGTGCACACACGTACATGTGTGTGTACGTACGTGTAGCCGGGTTGATTGAATTTTGGAAAGAAGTCGTCCCTTAATTAATTGAAGAATCAAAATTCTCAAATCTATCTATTCTGTTTTCTGTATCTAGTAGAGGTTTTTTTGTGGCTTACTAAAGTTGAATTGGTGTGGAAGAGAGAGAGAAAGAGAGAGAGAGAGAGAGAGAGAGAGAGAGAGAGAGAGAGAGAGAGACCTTTCCAAATGTCGTTAATTATGATTTTTGAGAGTATTTTCCCCGATGAATTCTGCAATTGGCAAGTTGCGAAGGATATGGCTGACGACTGAAGAGTGAAGGGTAATAGACTAATAGTCCATTTTAGAGAGACAGAGAAAGTAACGTGAGTGGGACATGGGACTCCTTTTGTAATTTTAATTTTTGGGTTCAACCCATTTTGAACCCATGTGAATACGGGTTAATGTGGGTTGGCCCATATACATCCCATATTATAATATGGATAGGTTGGGTTGGGTTATAAGCGGACGGATTTGGGTGGGTTTATGGGTTGGGTTCAAAATTGTCACCTCTAGTGGTGATGGATACAACTGTTTTGCCCACGTGTAGGTTGAATTAGGTTTAGGTGTCAAAGATTTATTGGGTGCTACAATTTCCTCCACCATGTCAGAAAAAAAAGGTCCACATAGGCTTGCCGTTTGTCACTTGTGTGATTTTCCTCCATGTTTTGACAGAAAGGGCAACATTGATATGCGTCACAAAATGCAAGGGTAAAATCGAAACCAAAAATTTTACAGTGGTGATATTAAAACAGGGACCATTTTATGAGGACCATTTAGGTAGATAAGCCTAGCTTGATCCCTCCGAACGTTCTTCCAATTTTACAAGTTTTCTTATTGCATAAATATTCAATTCCTCTCGAGTTAAAATCCCATGTCTGTCCACTTGTGCAGCCGGCAAGTACCTCAGCTTCAACGTGGCCTCAATCGGCTACGCCTCATATAGCCCATACTGGCGAGACATACGTAAGCTAATAGTGGTCGAACTACTCTCGGCCCATCGTCTCGAGCAATTCAAAGACGTTCGAGTCTCTGAAATTGATGCCACCATCAAACAATTGTACCGGCTTAGCAAAACCAATCATCCAAATGGGACCTCAATAATTGGTCCGTGCCTCGAGGAACTGACGCTGCGTATACTCACAAGGATTATTTCAGGAAAGAGGTACTCTAATCAAACAGGTGGCGTGCAAGATCCAGGAGCAGCGAATTTCACGAGGGTCATAAAGGAGTATATGCATTTGGTTGGAAGTTATTCTTTGTC
The DNA here is from genome assembly GCA_016920895.1 of Vaccinium myrtillus. NCBI lineage: Eukaryota > Viridiplantae > Streptophyta > Magnoliopsida > Ericales > Ericaceae > Vaccinium > Vaccinium myrtillus. Next base: position 30,051,415 of record CM029281.1, read on the forward strand.
GGATATGATACCATTTCCGCCGCTGCAGTGGGTGGATTGGGGAGGAAAATTGAGGACTGTGAAGAGGGTTATGAGGGAAATGGATGATATTATTCAGAGTTGGATTCAAGAACATGTTGAGAGGAGAGAGAGGGAGGGAGGGGATGAGAAGGATTTCATTGATGTAATGTTGTCTAAAATCGATGATGGAGGGAGTTATGGGCACTCAAAGGACACTCTCATCAAGGCGACAACACTGGTATGTCTGTAGATATATTTAAAAGCATGGTAATAATTTTTTTTCTATAATCACGTTTTAGGGTTAATTTACGCGCACCTTTATACGACCCATAAGTTTAGAATCGGGCTAACCTATAGTGTTCTAAGTTATATAATGTTTGACATTGTTTTGGCCTTGCGAACTCTTCAAGGACAAACTATTTAGTAAATAGTAATTGTCTCATATCCATGCGATCATACCCTTGGTGTTTGTGGGGTGGTGATGATCCAATGGGTGAGCCTTTTGACTTCTGGTTCACCTAAACGTCTCGCTTGAGAACCCTCACTAGGCCTGCACAAGGAGTAACGCCGTTGGCGTCAAATTCGGTCAGTGGTTTGACCGAAAAAAAGGTACTCTGACGGTTTAGCAAGTGGAGACAAGAGGAGGAGCAAGTACAGTAGATGAAAGTAAGATACTTATGAGCGGCGTACCCTTAGGTTGTGTTTGAATAGTAGGAATCAAAGATCGGGAATGTGTATCTTATTTCCGGGAATGTTACAAAGGAAAAAGTGATAAGTATTTAACCAAAAAAAGGGGATAAGTTCTCATTCAAGCGTTTGGTTTGGTCATTCAAAGTTAAGGAATGGAATGCATTCTTCATTTTCTTGTAATACCCTCTAACAGCTAATACTAAATATCACAACCTGAAAACCAATAGTTGAACAATAGTAAAATGTCAAACTATTAAAATACTAACAAACAGTTAAACAATTTTAAAAAGGGAATTGATATTGACACTCTTTTTTTTTTTGGTCTCTATTTGTTGAAGTTACTAAACCACCCTTGTAATTATAAAATCAAGAGAAAAATGTAATTATAAAGTAGAAGGGTGGATTAATAACTTCACCTAATAGAGACAAAAAAGTGAATGCCAATATCAAAATGGGAAGTGTAAATGTCAATTTCCTAAAAAAATTCGAACAATTAGTATAAAAATGAACCACTAGAACATTAGTCCATCAAAGTACAAAGTATCTTTGTGTGGTATTATGCAGAATTAGCTAGCTAGAGGATAGAAAACAAGTGTTTTGGTTTTTTGTCTTTATCAAAGGAAAATGTAGCATTTGTTATTTTTTATGCGTCGTTTTTTTTTTGTTGATTATTAGTTCATCTCGATGAGAAGAATCTAAAAAGTAAAAATTATTAATTTTTTATTATAATTTTTTTACTTTTTAGATTCCTCTAATCATGACGAACCAATAATCCACAAAAATTGGATGCAAAACTAACAAATGAAAAATATTTTTGAACAAAAACACCTCTGTTTATAATGACGTGCCACATGGAAATAATTTTTTTTTTTTTGTCAAAGGAGTGTTCACTGCAAATAAAAAGCGGGAATACAAAGAGGGATTGGGGGGAAAATATCAACTTGGGCTTGGTGTTGGAGGGAAAATTGGGATGCAAGAAAAAAAAAAAAACAATGCTACATACTCAGAAAGATTGCATAGAATTTACCCAGAAAGTACCAATGAGTGGCTCAGATTCACTTGGAATGAATCTCAGCCACTCATTGCTGTTTTCTGGGTAAATTCTGTGCAACTTTTCTGAGTACGTAGCATTAATGGGAAAAGAATCAACGTGAAAAAATCTTGAGGGGATAAGAGGTATTGATCTAACTTTCCTTTTTCCCGTAGTAATTTTTTTTTTCAATCGTTAAAACTTTATTGCATACGGAAAATTAAGAGTCCAAACAAACTTCCTGTTGGATCCAAGTTGGAAAATCACCAACTTGAGTAACAGGACAATCAATACTTAGGGCATACTTGGCTAAAGCATTAGCCACCCTATTGCAATTGCGAGAAACAAAATTAAAAGACAAAGATGAAACGAAATCAACAAAGATAAGAGTATCCTGGATGATGATTTCCAAGTTAGCACTGGTAGCATTAGTTCCTTGTAGCATCTTGATCACTCTTTGAGCATCGCCTTCCAAAATGTAATTGGAGCCTCCAATCTCAAAAATAGTCTTCGCCGCTAATCGAAAACCCAAAGCTTCCACCATATCTGGTGATTGGGCTTTCGGAATAGGAATAGCATCCATTCGCAACAGATTCCCTTGGTCATTCCTCCATGCCAACCCCACTCCTCCTCTGCCCGTTTCCTTCAAGAAAGCTCCATCTACATTCACCTTGATCAAACCCGAGTCTGGTGGATTACCCCGTAATCTCATATTCCCAAGGGGTAGGGGCGATATGAGATTCCACCTCTATTTAGGAATGTGATTGCTCCTGGATCGGAAGATAAAGAATCATATTCCCATTCAATCACTACGTAAACATGGGAATCTTAGAGTTATCGAATCATGTTTCTTACTCCCCCTTAAAATACATGTCATCCAAACACAGCCTTAGGGTTGAAGCATTGTGAAATTATGCAATAGTCCCAGGGGTGTTTGAATAGGACTACAAATTAAAATTTCAACTAAACAAGAACGATTCAATCACCCAAATTCCATAGCAATAAACCAACTCAAAAAGGTCGATATAACAAAATTAAACTAAAGAGACAAACACGCAATATACATGGAAAGTAGTAAGGGTCTAACACCTTAAGCATAAAAATACGGCCTCACTCTTCTTATGTATCCATAATTCAAAAGGTTTACAATAAGTTAAAGATAATGAATTACCCACAAGCACCTTGCTTTTCCTAATTCCAACTCTTGATTTAGCACCTCGTGCTCTTTCTTGAATCCAAGGACACCACGAGAGTCACCCTCTCGATCTCCTAATCACAACGGCACCAGTACCATCCGGCTCATGTAGATGTGAAGGCAACTAACCATGATTTATGAAAGATGATATGATTTGATGAAGGTTTTTTGCAAACTAAAATCAATCTAGAGTCAATCCATTGAAAGGATTGCACTAGATTGAAAAACAAGATGATCAAAACAATGTTTAGATCATCTAAAAGGCATCAAGCACACAAAGATAAAAGAGGGCATGAATTTCTCTCTTTAAAAGTGGGTTGATGTCAAAGTGATACCCTAAATGAGAGAATAAGATGCTTATATAGGGTCTGATCCGTTGCTCTCAAGCCAACCAATAAAAATGCGACATGTGGGCAAAAAGGCAAAACGTCTAGAGGCGCAACAGAGGCACAGCTCCAAAAAGAGCAAAGCTTCTACACACGATTGGGGGCTTCCAGGCTCTAGGAAACCCAAAGGAGGCTCTCCCAAAATCTAGGCAAGGGCCTCCAGACGCAAGGACACACCACGGAAGCGTTTCTCCTTCTCAGACGAAGCGCTTGAGGCACAAGTGAGGCTCAAGGAAACTCAAGCGACTGGAAATCAAAGTCCTTTGACAAAACATGAAATTTCTAGTATGAATCAGTACATGACTAGCCTAAGCTTTAAGACATGCAACTTAAACCAAGATAATTGTAGCCTCAAAACAAGGACATAAATGCAAACATGCAATGCATGATTATACCTTCCTGGTTACAGCTTCAAAACAATTGGCACAGCATTGGGTTGACAACGCAACTTGATTTCTCTTGAGTGGAGTAACTTGACTCAAACACTAAGGACCTACCTCCCAAACCCCAAATACAAAATGAGCAAAATACAGACTCCAAAAGACTTGACATAATCCGGAAAACACCAACAAAACAAACACATGGTACACTTATATAGCATTCAGTTGACACTCTTGAAGGACCCTCGTGCCTCACACACAGGGTAACCACTCCGCAAATGTCACACCTGACGAAGAGGATAAGAGCGGTTGCACGCACATGCATTGAGTGCCTTCTGTTAGTCTGACGTGTCATATCGACATAGACTGATTCTGGGTATGTCCAAACCTACCGGTTCAGCCCAGGCGGTATTGTCCAATTCCGGTTAGATGACATAGTGTGATCCGAGATGTTGATCCGGTCGGATGACTTGGTTTGGATCCAGGTGATTTAATGTTACAAATCCACCTTCACTTGTTCGGAACATGAAATACGGACGCGGGTCAGGTATATTAAGATACATGATGACCCATTTGATCCGGGCCATTCTTAGCTGAGACTATACGGTCCACTACTGTTACTGTGGTATTATACAGTTGATTGTTTCGTATTAAAGTAAAACATTATTATTGTCATTCGTAATTTAAAGATGTGATTCACTTATATTTTTTAAAGACTTTTACATTAAAAATCACTTTTTATATTTTATTTTTGCAGAGTACTGGATTGGTAGTGATAAAAAAGTGAAATTTGGACGATAACTTAATCAAACACCCATGAACCAACTTGCAAGTTCTTAGTTCTTTTAAACACATTCCAATAAGCAGATTATTTTCCTTTTTAAGCTTCTTTGACTTTTCACGCTTTTTGAGACAGATCATTCTAGGGGTGAGCATGGACTGGATTGTTCCAGTTTTATAATAAACCAAGAACCAAACCACTACCTACGGATTATGAATTTGGAGAACCAAACCAACCCATAAAATTCATGGAATCAAACCAATCCAAACCATTAAAATACGGATTAGTTTCGGTTTTGAACCACGGTTTTCTTGAAATTGAGATATCATCTTCATAAAAAATTTAAAGTACTTAAAAATTACATAGATAAGTTAACTCATAACTATATTAAAACAAGTTCGGTAAAAAATTACCAAAAGTCACTATGATCAACCAACTAAAATAGAGTAGAATACTAGTAATCAGTGAAGAAATAGGGCCAAGTAATAAAGTACTAGATTCAAAAATTATTTAACGAGCAAAAAGATTAGGAAATCAATTGGCTAAGTCCACGCCGTGCATGTTTAGTGTCTTAAAATCTTGGAAGTGAATGAATAGGGTGGTGGAATGAAACATTAGTAGGAAATTAGTAATTGACTAGAGAAAAAAGTTCATTCTGTGTATCAAAACAAAATCCACATATAATATATTTATATAAATATTATATGGATCGGATCTGTTTGGAATCGGAATCGCCAACGTAAATTCACAAACCAAACCATTTATCACGGTTTCTAAATTTTAAAAACCGGAACCAAACCATATTACAAGAAAACTGAACCAAACTCTTCGGTTTGGATTGGTTTGAATTGGATTCGCGGTTTGACGGTTACTTTGCTCACCCCTTAATCATTCTCCTCACAAACACTACTAAAAAGTCCAAAAAACTAAAGAGTTAAGTTTAGTCTAACCTAACGGAACAGAGTAGCTCTATGGTTTCAATTTTGAGAATCAAAAAGGGTAGAAAGACCTGTTCAACGCTTGAAAAGCATTGCACCCACCTAATTTAAGACTCTTGTCTAGTATGGGAGTAACATCATGCATACTGGAAGCATGATTTAGGGTAAGACAAAAGTCTCATACAACTGAAATGGACGGTCGGATGCGCCTGGTAAGACAAAAGTCTCATACAACTGAAATGGACGGTCGGATGCGCCGCGCATGGATGCGTACCACGTGGCACTTAAAACTCGTTCTAATTTGAGACTCTTATCTAGTAGTACTCTCATGGAAAGTAACATCATGGATACTGGCAGTCAAAACATGATTTAGGGTAAGACAAAAGTCTGGGACCAGTTGGGACCTCCATATTTAATTATACTAGTATTGCATTTCCACTGAGTTCCAACTGATTCAATGATGACCAAAAAAATCATTTAGACGAAAAGTGAAAAAAAGTCATTTAGGCATGCTTATATGAATTGTAGACTGTTGTGAGTTTTCCATTCAATAAAATTAATATTTTTTTTTGCTCGGTAAAAGGAAATTTATTAATCAATTGAAAACAAATTTTAATGATTAAAAGGATCCAAGCCAAGAGAGCATCACGTTAGGGAACGGGCAAACCAACAAAATGGCCCCGCAGCCCCAGACAGACACGATCCAGCAAAGTACCCAAGGGAAAATAGCAGAGAGGATAAAAGGATAGTAAGATGCCAGCCGAACACACCCAAAACGGCACCAAAACACCCACCTCCTACCACAAACTACACAAAAGCATGAACCACCACACTGACCACAAAACCTGAATTCCAAACTGAAAAAAAACAAAAGAAGACACCTTGCTATTTTAGCAAATGAGAAAACCATTTTAGAAATCTTTGATTTCAGCAAATGACATCCTCATTTGCTAAAATCAACTGTTAATTTTAGCAAATGGAAAATAACCTTGTTTGGACTCAAAAGTCCAACCATGAGTAGACCCAAGTGCTCCCACATCTAGTTAACACTGAACCATGGCATCAAGAACTTAATGAAGCTAACCAAGGTTAGGTGGATTCCATCTCATTTGAATATTAAATTTAAAGTACGGAAAATAAAATATAGAGAGATGTCTTTTACCAATAGTTCACTGGACTGTTGTTAAGGTTCAAAAAATAAATTGGAAAGTGAAAAAATATATATTGACGTTTGTGAAAATATGTATATTGGATCTGATCTCTTGTTTATCAAATACTCCCTCCGTCCCTTTTTAAATGTAGACATTTCCATTTTGGGCTGTCCCTAAATAAGTGTGTAGTTTGAAAAGTTAATGGGTAAAAGTTTGTATAATTATCATTTTGCCCTTTGAAAAGTTAGTGGGTAAAGAGTTAATGGGTAAAAGTGGAGGATAATTTTGGAAAGTAGGGGTAAAAGTTGATGTGGAAAGTGTAAAGTGGAGGAAAAAGTTGATGTGAAAGGTGTAATGATGGTGTTTCTTTAATAAGTTGGATTTACGAGGTAACACATTTAAAAAGGGACGGAGGGAGTAGTACTTATTAATTTGCCGAGTTTCGGCCAATCAACAACTTAGGAGTTCAAAATAGTTGTCCGTAATCAAGCATAAAACGAATATTGCATGTGACAAAACACACTTAACTTACACCCTCAGATGAATGGACTCGTATCCACTTTAAAAAGTTGGAATATTCAGTAGCCACATTTTTTTTTTGTTTTTAGGAAAATGCTAACCTCAACCCTTAGGGCGGAGGATAATGTATAGAAAATGTATCGATATCTGAAATATCTGTAAAATTGTATTTATGTCCGTGAAATGAAAATGGATATTAATATCCGAACTTATTTGTTTTTGTATGTTCGCCTAATGGGCCTTGTTTTATAGGCCCTGATAATATTCATGGTACTAATTTAGATATTTTCGTTGAGTCGTTTGTTTGATTTAAATTCAATAAAGACACAATTTTTTCAATGTATAAGGTGGTATTCATTTGCAAATTGGCCGGTCATCTGTTCACTAGTTCATTCCAGTTTTCTCACACTTACATCATGCAGGGTCTCATAATAGCAGGCTCTGATACCACATCCGTGAGCTTGACATGGCTCATAGCCATCCTCCTCAACAACCGACCCGCATTGAACCGTGCCCGACAAGAAATTGACACCCAAATCGGTAAAACCCGATGGGTTGAAGATTCCGATATCAAAAACCTGGTCTATCTCCAAGCAATCGTCAAAGAAACACTTCGACTCTACCCACCGGGCCCACTCTCCTTCCCACATCAATCCACCGAAGACTGTGAAATCGAAGGGTACCACATTCCCAAGGGCACCCGTTTGATCCCCAACTTGTGGAAGCTCCACCGTGACTCGAGGATATGGACCGACCCAGAAAAGTTTGTGCCCGAACGGTGGTTGGAGGGCAACCATGCAGCAGGGTTTGATGTTTCCGGGATTAATTATGAGTTTGGCCCGTTTGGGTCGGGTCGCCGGTCTTGCCCCGGGACCACGTTAGCATTGCAAGTGGCACAGTTGACTTTGGCACGGTTGATTCAAGGTTTTGAATTGGCTACTCCAGGGAATGAGCCAATGGATATGAGTGAAGGATTGGGGATTACCCTGCCTAAAGTAAAGCCGATAGAAGTATTGATCACCCCTCGGCTTGCTTCGTATCTCTATGAAGGCTAGTTCGCAAGGTGACTGACTCTCTTCAATGTAAGGAAGAGGATCTTCATCATTAAATATAGTATTTCTTTCGAATCATAAATAAAACTGTTTTTTATTGTGTCAAAACTCTAGTGCATAAAATGCTTGTACTTATGTGCAATGTACACACATTTTATGCACAACCATCTGTATGGTTATATTTTTACTACACAAGGTACATGTTTAAGTGGTATCCTCTATAGGAGGGAAGTCTGAATAACAATAATGAATGCCAATGTTGTCACTTGCTAGAATTGAGTCATTTTATCTTTTGCCGTCGAGAGATATTATGATGGAGATCGAACAGTATTGGTTCTTTAATCAGATGAGTGGGGGAATGACTTGGAATCTAAATCTCAAGTTTATGATAGCTTTCGCTTTGATAATCGAGTATTCAAATAAGTTTACGTAACACAGATCTGAGATGATAATATTCTATGCCTTTGGCACCGGTTCACGGAGGCGATAATTAATTGATGTAGTTTGCCTTGCTTATCTACTTGAATTCCCCGGCCCATCTGTTATCAAAAACTACATAGAATCTCTCTCTCTCCTGGCCCCGTCGCATTGGACGGACTGCAATTTCAATCTGCCTTCACAAGTGGCTTGTTGTTCTAACGGTGATTGATTGTTCCAACTTTCTCCGGGATGATTGGATCATTTATATTTTCTATCAACGCTTATGATCAAATGAAATGATGGATGCGAAGCAATTACCAAGTTATATAAAGGTTTTATTACGTGCCGGTACAAAAAAATAAATATTTATTACCACTAACTTCAGTCATTCTTTTTTAATTACCACTAAGGTCAATTACTCTTTTTTTAGGTTTAGGCAATAGGGCACTTAGGGTGCACTTTCCTATTATAGGGTTTTTAGTGGTTAGACACTTTCATGGGATACCATAAGATTTTAGGCATTTTCATAGGGTACCCTAGAATTTAGGTTTAGGCACTTTCATATGGTACCCTAGGGTTTAGGTTTAGGGTGCACTTTCCTACTATAGATTTTAGTGGTTTAGACACTTTAATAGGGTACCCTAGGATTTTAGATACTTTCGTAGGGTACCCTAGGGTTTAGGTTTAGGCATTTTTATAGCCTACCCTAAAATTTAGATACTTTGTGAGAAAAATGTTGAGTTGGGCACATCACCTTTTCGTGCGGGGGAATTGGCTCATGTTCATACGGGCCTACGGGGAGTTATTGGTGCATTTGTGGATTGGACAAAGAGTTGCCGGTAATTAGCAATCAAGAAGTGGACCGGCCTGTAAATGGCCCTTATATAAATGAACCCCAACCTCCAGAATTGACTGAACCCCAACTAGGGATGGCAATGGATCGGTTTGGTCCGGGTTTTGCGCTTACCATACCCAAACCCAAAGCATTTATATATACCCAAATCCAAACCGATATCCAACGGGCATGAATTTTAGTGCATCATAACCAAACCATATGGATTTGGATTTTATCCAAACCGCACCAAACCCGCATTAATTTTCATTCCATTAATGAACATATGAAGGAAAAACATTATATATTAAAATAAAAAAGTAACATACCATATGATTTTATCATTAAACATCTAAATTCCAACATAATCAAAGGAAATAACTAAATAATAAACTTTTCTTAAGAGGTTCCTATAGAGACTTTTGAGATTTTTAAGGAATTTGAAAGGAATAAGGATGGAGATGAAACGAAAAGTCACTGAAAGTTATGAATTGAAAAATAATTACATGTATATAAAAATATAATATGAGTAATATTATATGGATCGGTTTGGGTTTGGGTTTAGGTTTGGCCGAATACTTGCTAAGACCAAACCCAAATCCAAACCCGTTGGGTATCATGTTTGAAAACCAAACCCGCCCCATGGGTAGGAAAAAATATAAAAAACCGCTCCGATAGGGTCGGTTTGGTTCGGGTATCCATTGGTTTTGGGTGAAATTGCCATCCCTAACCCCAACCTCCAAAATTGACTGAACCTCAACCTCCAGAATTGACTGGCCTCCTTTGGGTGAATTGAAAAAACTGGTTTTTTGGTGGTTTTTTGGTTTTTTTGGTTTTGTCCTTATTCAATTTTTTTTTGCATTTGTTAGTTTTCGGTCGATTTGTTGTGGTTTCTTGGCTCCTCTCTACGAGAGAAATCTAAAAAGTATAAAATTATTAGTCAAACTTAAAGTTTTGTGAATAAAGACGAAAAATAAACCACAATGGTTTTTTTACCCAAAGGAGGCCTAATAAATTGCTTTACTTGGCAGCCTCTCTGGACTTCTAAACCCTCTTCTACTTGCCAACTTTTAAACGCAAACCCCACTAGCAATATATATATATATGAACCTATTCTCTTGTTCCGACAACTTTTACCGATTTGCAGTGGCAAAATTAATCTAATAATTTCAAGTATTTTCGACTTTATTCAAAAAAATATTTGGTTTGACCATAAATTTATACTTGTTAGATTCGTCTCGTCGAGATTAATCAAGAAACCACAAAATCTTGACCCAAATTAATAAATGAAAAAAAAATTGAATAAGGAAAAAAATCAAAAAATCGAATTAAGTTTTTTTGCCAAAGGAGCTTTCGTCTCGACTATTCTCTACGATGTGAAGACAACATCTTGTTTAAATTAATGATAGTTTATGGAAGAGTATTTTGATGCTTTTTTCCAGAAATAGCTAATATTTGAACTTTATTCTGAGGACGACAATTTAGCGTGAGCCTACCAATACCTTTTTGGGAAAATCATCTTTCGATTTTACTTTTGCCGCCATGGATACTCAATTTTCTTCCTTCACTTTGACAAGTAAAAGTTGATTACTTGAGAGCTTGGACTATAAATCTCCAAACAATCAATCGGAAACTAAATGTGGAAACAAACATCGATCTTTCACCACTATGGATTTACTTTCTCATCTTCCATTAGCAATTCCCTTGCTTTTAGCCTCACTCTGGTTGTTCAATCAATGGATATCAAGAACTCATACTCACAAAATGAAGCTCAAGTCACCCCCTGAACCACAGGGTGCATGGCCCATTTTAGGCCACCTCCCTCTACTCCGCGGCCAACTTCCCCTTGCTCGAACCCTGGGAACCATGGCCGACAAGTACGGTCCGGTCTTCTCGTTGCGGCTCGGGATCCATCCTGTACTCGTGGTGAGCAACTGGGAGTCCATGAAAGAGTGTTTCAAAACCCATGACAAAAACTTCGCCTCACGCCCACAAATTACCAATGAATGTAAGCTTTTTTATCCCCCGCCCTTTTCTTAGTTTCATGATTTCAAGTATTCAGTCATTCAATTAAAATCCCATGTCCGTCCACTTGTGCAGCCATGAAGTACCTCAGCTACAACTTGGCCTCAATCGGCTTCGCCTCTTATAGCCCATACTGGCGAGACATACGTAAGCTAGTCGTGGTCGAACTACTCTCGAACCATCGTCTCGAGCAATTTAAACACGTTCGAGTCTCCGAAATCGATGCCACAATCAAACAACTGTACCGCCTTAGCAAAACCAATCAGCCAAACGGGACCTTAATGATCGATTCGTGGCTCGAGCAACTGACATTGAGTATACTCACAAGGATTATTTCAGGAAAGAGGTACTCTGATACAGGTGGCGTGCAAGATCCAGGAGCAACGAATTTCACGAGGGTTATAAAGGAGTATATGTATTGGACTGGAGATGTTTCTTTGTCGGATGTGATACCATTTCCGCCGCTGCGGTGGGTGGATTGGGGAGGAAAATTGAGGACTGTGAAGAGGGTTACGAGAGAAATGGATGATATTATTCAGAGTTGGATTCAAGAACATGTTGAGAAGAGAGAAGGGAAGGGAGGGTATGAGAAGGATTTCATTGATGTGATGTTGTCTAAAATTGATGATGGAGGGAGTCATGGGCACTCAAAGGATGCTATCATCAAGGCGACAACACTGGTATGTCTATAGATATTTAAAGGCGACATCACTGGTATCTATTGAGTACACATTAGCATTTTCCATATTTAAAAGCATGGTAATTTACACACCTTTATACGACTCATAAGATTATAAGTTTAGAATCAAGCAAACCCATATAGCGTTTGACCTCGAGTTAGAAAATTTGGCTCTTTTATTGACGAGCCAAGCCCGAACTACTAATTGCTTGGCTCAAATAAGCTCACGAGCCAATTTATAGATACAGCATGTACATGTATGCATAGCCATGTTGCAACCTTTCAAGTGCACACGCACATGTGGGGAGACGGAGTGTATCTTTATAGACAAAGGAGAGGTTGCTGAATGGGTAAGTAGTCGATGTGGAATGAGAAGAATTAATGCAAAGGCAGCAAAGGGGAGGTTCCCACAAAGATGAGCCCAACTTTAAAAAATCACCATAAATCGAGCTTTATATATTTTTCAGTGATTCTAGTGTCAAAAGCTTCGCATAAGAATTTCAAAAGTCATGAAAGGAACACAAGTCCAATTCGATCTCTAAGGATAAGAAAACATAAAAATCTATTGAAAGTGAAAAAAATATATATATTGACGTTAGCCAAATTATGTATATAGGATGTGATCTCTAGTTTACCAAATACTAATTAATTTGCCGAGTTTCGGCCTATCAACAACTTAGCAGGAGTACTTAGTCTTCAAAATTGTTGTCCGTAATCAAGCATAAAACGAATATTGTATGTGACAAAATAGACTTATTTACACCCTCTGAGATGAATGGACTCGATCTTATCCACTTTAAGGAGTTGCAATATTCACTAGCCACGGTATTGTTTTTTTTTTTTTTTTTTTTGGGGGGGGGAAAATGCTAACCTCAACCCTTAGGGTGAAGAATAATGTATAGAAAGTGTATCGATATCTAAAAAAAATGTATTGATATCTGTAAAAATATATTGATATCCGTGGAATGTGTATTAATATCCGAATTTGTTTGTCTTTATATGTTTTTTTTTTTGGGTAAGTTAACATTTTATAACCAACCACAAGAAACTATCTATCCCAGGGCCAAACCTTAGGAGAAACAACCAGAAACAAGCAACTAGAAACAAACAACTAGAAGCAGAAACTAAATCCTAATCCTACCAAGCAAGGATGAAGATACATTCCAATTCTGACACAAACTAAAGTTTTCACTGGAATGAGGCCACTTACCCCATGAACAGACCCTATCCCGAACATTAGCTACAATAATAGAGATAACATCGTCAGGGCTGCAAGACTTTAGAGTAAAAATCCTGGCGTTACGTTCCATCCAAATATAGTAGAGAGCAGCAGCTAAGGATAACTTGCCAAGAGAAGCTTTGAGACTTCTACCGGTGCAATGCAGACTAAACCAGGCAATCTCAGCATCCCAATCCATAGGGCTTCTAAAAATCAAGTTTCTCCTCAAAAGATCAGACCAAATGTACTTGGAGAAGCAACAATCAAAGAATAGATGAGCATGGGATTCCATCCACTGATGGCACAAAACACAGGAAGGATGCACATCCATCCCCCAATTCTGAAGTCTGTCCTTTGTAGCTAGCCTCTGGCGACAAGCTAACCAAACAATAAAGGCCCACTTAGGAACAGTCCTATGAAACCACACAACTGAGCTCCAAGACTGAGTTTGACTAATAGTCCTAATAGCATTCCAAGCGGAATTGGTAGAATAGAGACCAGAGGAAGAAGGAGACCAAAAGACCTCATCATCAGACTGAAGAGTAGGAAGAAACCCAGCAGGAGTAGCAGCAATAATTTGCAATGTAACTCTGTTCCTTGGTCTAGGCCAAAGCCAAATGCTCATTTGTCTTTATATGTTTGCCAAATGAGCCATGTTTTTTAGGCCCCGATAATAGTCATGGTACTAACTTAGATCATTTCATTGGGTCGTTTGTTTGATTCAAATTCAATAACGACACAATTTTTTCATTGTAAGTATCAGGTGAAATTCATTTGGAAATTGGCCGATAATCCGTTAGGTTATTCCTGTTTTCTCACAAGCTTTCACCCCTGCAGGGTCTCATATTAGCAGGCTCTGATACCACATCCCTCAACTTGACATGGGTCATAGCCATCCTCCTCGACAACCGACCCGCATTGAACCGTGCCCGAGAAGAAATTGACACCCAAATCGGTAAAACCCGATGGGTCGAAGATTCCGATATCAAAAAACTAGTCTATCTCCAAGCAATCATCAAAGAAACACTTCGACTCTACCCACCGGGCCCACTCTCCTTCCCACATCAATCCACCGAAGACTGTGAAATCGGAGGGTACCACATTCCCAAGGGCACTCGTTTGCTTCCCAACTTGTGGAAGCTCCATCGTGACCCAAGGATATGGACCGACCCGGAAAAGTTTGTGCCCGAACGGTGGTTGGAGGGCAACCATGCAGCAGGGTTCGATGTTTCCGGGATTAATTATGAGTTCGAACCATTTGGGTCAGGTCGACGGTCTTGCCCCGGGACCACGTTTGCAACGCAAGTGACACACTTGACTTTGGCGCGGTTGATTCAAGGTTTTGAATTTGCTACTCCAGGGAATGAGAGAATGGATATGAGTGAAGGATTGGGGATTACATTGCCTAAAGTAAAGCCGATAGAAGTATTGATCACCCCTCGGCTTGCTTCAGATCTCTATGAAGGCTAGTTCTCAAGGCAAATTGACTCTCTTCAATGTAATGAAGAGGATCTTTATCAATAAATATAGTATTTTTTTTTTAACCATAAATAAAATGTCTGTTGTATTTTTACTACACAAAGTGCATGCCTAATTACGTGAGACAAATCTAAGTGGTATCCTCTACAAAAAGCAAGAATGAATATCAACAATGCATGCCAATCTTGTCACTTGCTAGAATTGAGTCATTTTATCTATTGCACTCGAGGGATATTCTCATAGAGATCGAACAGTATTGGTTCTTTAATTAGATGAGTGGGGGAATGACTTGGTGTTGGAAAAAAATACAGCGGCAATCATGAATTCCAAAGAACAAATTTCATTGATATAATCATAACATGAACAGAATACAATAAGCTTACATAAACTGGAAAAATTACAGAAACGAAATCGAGATACAAACAGTGTTTAGAAAACACGAGCCGAGTCATGTGATACCACAGTCTCCTTAACAAAGATTCGCCGCCTACCGTGGGTGTTGTAGGATGCACCGACGTCTTCGTCCCAGGATAAAACGGCTTGGACCACGGCCAACAAAACACCGCTGTTGAAAGCCTTGGCGAACTGAAACTTGCGTCTGCCTCTCTCTCTCAAAACACAATTTCGGGAGTACAATAAGATACTCGAATTTCTGATGTTGAAACAATGACCCAAAGCTGAGTTTAAATAGCTGTTTGGAGGAGCTGCAGTCATCAATACGGGAATGAATTCTGTAATGAATCTGCCAATGAATTCTGTAATTCATTCCACCATATGTAACAGCCAATGAATAGCAATTCAATTTCGATTCTGAAACTCCTGCCCTTAAACCGAATTTGAATGGGATTTTATGATGCCATTATCTTCACCTTCAAGAGGGGAGTTACTCAGCATTTACACGTGAAAGTAATGAATCCGTGGGGTGGTCTCGGTTGCCTCGGGAGACCCTCCGAGTGCCCCGGTTTCATTCACAAAATTCCAACACTTGGAACCTAAATGTGAAGTTTATGATAGCTTTCGCTTTGACAATTGAGTATTCAAATCAATTTACGCAACACACATCTGCAACGACAATATTCTATGCCTTTGGCACCGATTCACCGAGGCAATAATTTATTGATGTAGTTTTCCTTTCTTATCTACTTGAATTCCCCCATCTGAAATCAAAAAATACAGAGTAGAATTTTTCTCTCTTGGCCCCTTCGCATTGGACTGCAATTTCTATCCTAGCTACCATAACTCAATCTGCCTTTACAAGTGGCTTCTTGTTGTAGGATAACGGTGAGTGAGATATATGGAATTGTTTACATTCACAGGGATATTGAAAAACAAGACAGTTTTCAAATGTATCCAAAATGGTAGCTCGTGATTGGTTGGTCCTTCTTTCTAGGGGATGATTGGATCATTTATATTTTCTATCAAGGCTTATGATCAAATTAAATGATGAATGCGAAGCAATTACTAAGTTGTATATAAATTAACTTTTTTTGTTCTTCGTGGACTTGTACTGGTAAAATATCGAATTTCAATTGCTTAAGAGTCACTTCTTCTTTTTTCCAACCGTCAGAGGTGAGAGGTGTTCAGACCAGTTTACGCATACTTCGACTATTATCCACCTTGGGTTGGTCAGAGGCGGACCATCACATTAGGAGTAGAAGATTCACAAGAGATTTCTTTCTTGTGGTCTAAGCCCAAGAGACTGTCAAATTTCAAACTCATGATGTCTTATCGCTCATTCAACTGTCACTGATAGAGTCAGATCCTCAATACATGATTTACACTTCAAAAGTAGATTAGCTGGGGAGAGACTAAGGTCCAGTTTTTCAAAAGATTTTAGCACTCAGTTGCTAAAATCACCATATTTCAAATCAAAAAATGAAGTGGTTCCGTGTATCGTTTTTCAATTTTTTTCGCACCAAATTAAAGAACTCCTCAAGTACTTTAATTTGGTGCGAAAAAAATCGAAAAACGATACACGGAACCACTTCATTTTTTGATTTGAAATATGGTGATTTTAGCAACTGGGTGCTAAAATCTTTTGGAAAACTGGGTCTTACCCGTGGTTACAGCTAATCTTGATGTTTATCCACCAAAAGCTTCAACACAAAGTTTATTTATATTTAAATGAGATGAGGCGTACAGAAATTTTACAAATATTAGTAAAAGTTTTGATTAGGAATATTACACACGCAAAGAGGGAGAGAATGTACATAGAAAGCATGTGAAATTGAAGAGGGAGATGGGTTTGGTATTGAGCTTTTTATTTTTTTAGTGTTTTTTTTCCCCTGAAAAATTTAGCGTGAAATGATCAAAACCATGTACGGCTGCTCAAAAAAACCGGTGAATCGTGCATCTGGTCCGGACCGAACCGATCCGCACGTTTTGGATTTTAACCGTGGATTAATGGTCCGAACACAGATTCAAAAAATAAAAAACCGTGACTCGCGGTCGGGACATGGATTTTGATTTTGAAACCGTAGATTAATCGATCCGGACCGTGATATTTTTATTATATATATTTGTAGCCTGCTTTGTTTGGAATTCCAAAATGATATCTGCGTTTTGTGCTTGTGACTATCTATTTATATGTGTTTGTTGGCATGTTTAACAAGTTTGATGTTTACACTTTACAATGCTCAAGCTCAGATTTGTAGCCTACTGTGTTTGGACTTCCAAAATGAATTTGGCTTTGGTTCTTTTGTCTATCTATTTTGATTCCATAATGTTCAAGTTTAGATTTGTTCAATTAATTTGTTGGAATGTTTAACAAGCTTTCATTATTTATTTCCAGTGACTGCTCTTTCTATGTTCTTCTTGATATTTTATATTCTCATCTATTAATTATACTACTGAAGTGTTTGTTTCAATGTTGAGTTTGGGTTTTTAAATGAGTTGATGATTTTTTTTAGAATAAGTTGAAAATCCGTGGATAAATTCGGAACCGATCTGTGACTCGCGGATAGGATTAGAACCGAACCGTGCGACTTTTGGATCAGACACAGATTTTATTTTCAAAAAACCGTGACTTGCGGATTAGGATTGGATTCATGCCAATCCAAACCAATCCGGACCGTGAACACCCCTAAAACCATGTGCAGGCAAATCTGTCATTCCGCAACGACTAACTTAATCCAAAATGACTTTAGCACTTTAAGTTAGTAAACTAAACAAAGGTTGGTCCAATGACTTTGGAAATATTACTTGGAACGATCCGACTTAAAAATGTCATTTCACATTCTCACTCAATTTGAGTTTGAAAAAATTATTTGGAACGACCCGACTTAAGAATGTGTGCTCCCGTTGTGGAACAATAACAATCTGTCTTTGTGCGACGGGTCACTGCGATTGCTCTTTTTCTTACCCACTAAGATTTATTTTTGTCCCCATGGATACTCAATTTTCTTCCTTTTGAAAAGTCAAAGTTGATTACTTGAGCCCTTTAGCTTGGACAATAAATCTCCAAACGATCAATCGGAAACCAAAAGTGGAAACAAAGGTCTTTTACCACTATGGATTTACTTTCTCATCTACCCCTAGCAATTGCCTTGCTTTTAGCCTCACTCTTCTTGTACACTCGGTGGAGATCAAGAACTCATAGTCACAACATCAAGTTCAAGTCACCCCCTGAACCACCGGGCGCATGGCCCGTCACAGGCCACCTTCATCTACTCCGCGGCCAAGCTCCCCTGGCTCGAACCCTGGGAGCCATGGCCGACAAATACGGTCCCGTCTTCTCGTTCAGGCTCGGCGTCCACCCTGTAGTCGTGGTGAACAATTGGGAGTCTTTCAAAGAGTGTTTCACCACCCATGACAAAGCCTTCGCCTCCCGCCCTCAATCCGGTGCATGTAAGCTGATACGGACTTCCTAAGTTCCTTTGCTATAGTAGAAATCGTAAAACTTATATTTGTGAAATCATGTATATGTATGTATGATTGTTCATATTCTGCTTTTTTCTCCATCTTATGCAAAATCCGTCCACTTAAAATTCTGTCTGTCCACTTATACAGCCAAGTACCTCAGCTACAACTTGGCCGCCTTCGGCTTCGTCCCATACGGCCCCTTCTGGCGAGATATGCGTAAGCTAGTCGTGATTGAACTACTCTCGACCCATCGTCTCGAGCTATTAAAAAACGTTCGGATCTCCGAAATTGATGCCACCATCAAACAGTTGTACCGCCTTAGTAAAACCAATCAGCCGAACGTGCCTTTAGAAATAAACCCGTGGCTCGAGCAACTGACTTTGAATATAATCACGAGGATGGTATCAGGAAAGAGGTACTTTGATCGAACAGGTGGCGTGCAAGATCCAGGAGCAGCGAATTTCAGGAGAGTTATAAAAGAGTATATGTATTGGAGCGGGACTTTTTTCTGGTCGGATGTGATTCCATTTCCGCCGCTGCGGTGGGTGGATTTGGGAGGGAAATTGAGGAATGTGAAGAGGGTTATGAGGGAATTGGATGCTATTTTTCAGAGTTGGATTGAAGAACATGTTGAGATGAGGGAGAGGGAGGAAGGGGATGAGAAGGATTTCATTGATGTGATGTTGTCTAAAATTGATGATGGAGGGAGTTATGGGCACTCAAGGGAGACTATCATCAAGGCGACAATACTGGTATGTCTATGGATATTCAAAAGCATGGCAATAGTTTTCTTTCTATAATCACGTTTTAGGGGCAATTTACGCTCATTTTTATAGAACTCGGATTGGTAGCGATAAAAAAATTGAAAATTTTACCATGACTTAATCTCTTAAACTCATTTCACTGAGTGGATTATCTTTTCTTTTAAGCTTTTTTGATTTTTCACATTTTTCGAGACATGTCATTCTCCTCAAATATATCAACTAAGACCTAATTTTTCAAAAAAATTTAGCAACTCAGTTGCTAAAATCAACCATGATTTTAGCAAATGAGTTCAGCAAATTTCAAAAAATAATACACGGAAACACTTAATTTTTTGATTTGAACTACCATAATTTTAGCACCTGCTGAACTCATTTGCTAAAATCATGATTGATTTTAGCAAATGGGTTGCTAAATTTTTTTGAAAAACTAAGCCTAAAAAGCTTAAAAAATCAAGTTTAGTGGAACGGGCCAGAGCAGCTCTATGATTGCAAATCTCAGAATAAAAAAAAGGGTAGAAAGACATGTTCAACACTTGAAGTGGACTGCACACCCACCTAATTCAAGACTCTTGTCTGCTTTCATGGGAGTAAACATCATGCACACTAGCAGTCAAAGCATGATAAAAGTCTCGGACTAGTTGGGACCTCCGTCTTTAATTTATAGGGTGAGTCTATTCGCATCCCATTTTTCCTAAATACAACCCATCCAAAATAAATACCAAAACCTTCCTTGTGAAAAGACCATTTAGCCCATCAAATTACTTCATACCAACCCACCCCACTTTCTCCCAATTGCTACATACCAGCCCACTTCCTCTTCTTCCTTTCTCCTCCATCGTGTTCCCTCCTCCCCTAATCGAAAAAAATCTCTCCTCCTCCAATCGAAAACAACCTAGCCATTAACCCTCAATATCCTCCTATGCCCCTCATCTTTCATCTCTCTCAATGGAAAAACCTTGTTGAATCAATGGAGGTTAATGGCTAGGTTGAAGAGCTCCAAAGGAAAACCTTGTTGAAGAGCTCCAAAGAGTAATGGAGCAACTTACAACTCCAAGTCCACCAATGGATGCACAAATACAGACCAAGAGTAACCCGGACATGAAGATTTTCGAGCAAAAAACGACCCAAGAGTAACCCATTGCTTTTTCGATTTTTCAGCCGTTGTTCGTTCGAAACGGTACACACAGTCCCGGAAATCGCAATACATTTCGGTAGTTAATACCCGAAATTTACCTATAAAACCGGGAGTTTATATCCGAAATTGGTGATGGTAGTTAATATCCGCAATATTGGTCATAATTCAGTAGTTTTTATCCGAATTATGTGTTTAGTTTCGGGAGTAAATATCCGAAATGTGCCAAAATCAGACGAGTAAAATAGCGAGAGCTACGAGAGAGAGAGAGAGAGAGGTGATGGAGGTCGGTCGGAGGAAAAAGGTGGGTAGCGGTGGTGATGGAGGGCGATCGATTGGTGAGACGAGGGAGTAGATCGGAGGTCGGTCGGTACCGGTGGTGATGGAGGTCGGTCGGTACCGGTGGGTTTTGAGCGTGGGTTTTGAGAGTGGGTGAGTTTTGAGTGAATTGGGAGAAGAAAAATAAAAAGGGTAATTTGAAAAAAATTCTGGGTTATGTGAAGCAAAAATAATGATTTGCCACATCAGCAAGGTTTTATTTAGCAAAAGGGTTGTATGAAGTCGAAAATGGGCTGCGAATAGACTCACCCTAATCTATATTGCCCTTCCAATATGGAATTCCTCTGATTCAGTGATTTTAGCCATGCTTCTATCAATTGTTTACTTTTGAGGACCCATCACTAGCTTGTTTTGGACTCAAAAGTCAAACGCATGGTAGACCCAAGCATATCCATTTGTAATATTTACTAACCACCGTGAGTTTTGTTTTTGAAAAATGATTTGTGGACAATTCGCAACGCATCTCGCCGTTCAAAAGTGTTTTTGACAGTTTAGATTTTAATTAAAATTCTTCACGTGAAGAGTTTAATTATTCTCGTTAATAGTTTATTTAAAATCCAAACCGTTGATTAATTTTAGTGTACAAAGTGGAATTTATTTGCAAATTTGGCAATCATCCATTCATTAGTTTCTGCTTCCAGTTTTCTTACTCTTAATCCCCTTGCAGACTCTCATTTTAGCAGGCTCCGATACCACATCTATCAACTTGACATGGCTCCTATCCATCCTCCTCAACAACCGGCCCGCACTGGACCGTGCCCAAGAAGAAATTGACACCCGAATAGGTAAAACCCGATGGGTCGAAGAATCTGACATACAAAACTTAGCTTATCTCCAAGCTATTGTCAAAGAAACACTCCGCCTCTACCCACCAGGCCCACTCTCCGTCCCACATCAAGCAACCGAAGACTGTGAAATCGGAGGGTACCACATTCCAAAGGGCACCCGTGTGTTCCCCAACGTGTGGAAGCTCCACCGAGATCCGAGGGTATGGACCGACCCGGAAAAGTTTGTGCCCGAGCGGTGGTTGGAGGGAAACCATGCAGCAGGGTTGGATGTTTCCGGGAGTAATTTTGAGTTCAGCCCGTTTGGGTCGGGTCGACGCTCTTGCCCCGGGGCCACGTTTGCGATGCAAGTAACACACTTGACTTTGGCGCGGTTGATTCAAGGTTTTGAATTCGCTACCCCGGGGAATGAGCCGGTGGATATGAGTGAAGGATTGGGGATTACCCTGCCTAAAGTAAAGCCGGTGGAAGTATTGATCACCTCTCGGCTTGCTTCAGATCTCTATGAAGGCTAGTTCGCAAAGTGACCGACTCTTCAACGTAATGAAGAGGATCTTTATCTATGAATATAGTATTTCTTTCGAATTACTTAAAATCTATGTATATATATGTTGTATTTTTACTACTCAATAATTACGCGAGACAAATCTAAATTGCTATGCAATTTTTGTTCTTAGACCATCTATCATACCCGCTATAAGAAGGAAGAAATGTTGTTACTGGCTTGAATATTTGAGTCAGGGATGGAGCCAGAGGGGGGCCAGTAGGGGCGGTCGCCCCTGCAAGGAAAACAAAAAACCTCTACTATTACATAGAAAAAACTAATTTTCATATGAATTATATAGGCTCGCCCCTGCAAAGTATTTTGGATAAAACATTCGCCCCTACGTAGTGAAATTCCTGGCCCCGTCCCTGATTTGAGTCTTTTTTTTTTTTACACATCGGATTGCAATTTCTACCCTAGCTACCATATCTAATTAGAGCTGTCACAGGTAGAAGTTTGGTGGCTTGTAGTTGTAACGGTGAATGAGGTTACATTCACAGGAATATTGAAAGTTGAAACACTACTGTTTTCAATTGTGTCCAAATTGGTCCCTAGTGATCGGTGAAAGATTTCTCCTGTGGCCTGACCTCAAAAAGTTGTTAAGTTTCGAACTCAGAATGTTAGTTTTTACCGTTTATCCATGTTATCACTTCAGCTATCATGGGTTGTTTAAGAGTTACTTTACGCAATTGAGTCACATCTTTAATGCATGATTAATTGGGAAGATAGTTGCCCGTGGTTATATCTAATCTTGATGTTTATCCACCAAAAGCTCATCCAACCCAAAGTTTGTTCATATTTAAAGGACTCTGGGGGGTGCTGCACAGCAGCCAAGTGCTGTGCAGCGTGTTGTGCAGCCGCAAGGCGCGGCCGCGCCGGCCACGTTCCGGCGATCCGAGACGTTCACCGGATAGCCCTCGTCGAGTACTATAAGCGTACCAAAAATCAACTTGATCGGATATCGTTAAGTACCTAATCGGAACACAAATAGATTGAAAAAAATGGGTTTATTGATTTGGATCCAGTGTTTATGTACATTTGTGTTCCATTTCATTTTCAATCTATTTGTGTTCCGATTAGGCACTTAACGATATCCGACCAAGTTGATTTTTTAAAACACTTATAGAACTCAACGAGAGGTATCCGGTGAACATCTCGGATCGCCGGAAAGTAGCCGGCGCGGCCACGCCGTGCGTGCACAGCACGCTGCACAGCACTTGGCTGTGCAGCAGCCCCCCAGCTTCCATATTTAAATTAGGTGAGGCCCACGAAAATTTTACAAAATATTAATCTGTCTAAGTAGGTATTCACCTAATTTGCTCCTATATTAAAAAATATATATATTAATCTGTGTATTCACCTAATTTGCTCCTAAATTAAAAAATAATAATAATAAAATAAGAAGTTCAATACCAAATAAAAAGTTTGAAATTGTAGAGGGAGATGGGTTTGGTATTGAACTTTTTTTTTCTTTTTTATTTTTTATTTTTTGCAAAGTGAGATTTCATTGAGAATTTTTCTCTTTATATCGTTTTGTCGCGTGGCTACAATTTTAATATAGGAGCAAATTATTAGACAACTACAGAAATGGTCTAAGTAGGTATTCTTAAACATTCAAAATGTTCACCATATACAATTATAAAGATTACATATCGCCGGATTTTTATAATCATTAATTTGAATATTTTCTAAGAAACATGTGACAGTACGGCGTTAGTTACTAGTATTTTATTAATATAAACTAATAAAAAACTTTGTATGAACACTTCATCTCTACTTATTGGCCTATTTTGAAAACTTTTATTTATGAATGGGACACCATGACTATATTTTTTTTTATAATCTGTCTTTCTCTTATCATTTTGGTAATAAGAGGGCAGGCATCACTATTGTACTTTGGAAATTTCTTTACTTACAACTATTGATTTTAAAAAAGTAAAGACAAAAATTACAAACTTCTGCATCTTCAGTTTGTAAGAGAGTCAATATTTTAGAAACAGTAAAAATATATATACGAGGAAAAAAGATCGAACAATGGGAACGCCTAAGGCGTTAGTAACCCGGACTTAAAGATTTACTCCCTTCCGGTTTCAAGTTCGGAACCTCTTATTGATGCTATAAATTCATTTGAAGTCTCGGTCTATTCCAATTTTAATGGATGAGGGAGGGGGTGCTCTTGTAGGGCGGCTACGAGCCGTTGATTGTCGAAATCAACTGCTCAAGAGCCGCCCTACAGGGTCTTGGGTCCTTAATTGGGTTTATCGCAAGAGGAAAAGTGAAACAATAATTACTCAAAATACGCGTAAACTAATTCAAACACAAAATTATTCAAAAATATCCGTAAGCTAACCCGAACACTTATGAATGCAAATTTGTTCACCCTCACCTAATGAGGGTGATCACCCTCACTCTGATTGGTGAAAAATGTGTGGGGTGCACGACAAAGTAATGTCATACTCACCAAAAAGTGATGGTGTCCACCACTAGGGATGGGCATGGGGAGGGTAGAGGGTGGATACCACTACCTCCATCCCCGATCCCCAAACCTATATCAATCCCCATCCCATCCCCTCTCCGATCCCGACCGGAGATTTTATTTTAACCTTCATCCCCGCCCCGATGCGGAGAAAGGGGATCCTCACGGGGAATCGGGGATCCAAAAATTCATGCACTTGTCATATGTATGAAAGAGGTACATATTTTTTTAACCAAAACAAAAGATGATCCTGTTGCTCAAATGCATATAATCAGGATGCAACTCACAGTTTCAAGCACACAACTCACAGTTTCAACAAACATCAAATAAAAATTATAAATTAGTTTACGCAAGTCTCCAACAGTTTCAAGTACACAACTCACCGTTTCAACAAACATCAAATAAAAATCATAAATTAGTTTAAGCAAGTCTCCAACAGTTTAAGTTATAAACTTATTATCTGAGAAAAGAAATTTTATAAACTTATAATATAAATATATACTATACATATACATATATATTAATATATATGAGTGAATGGGGATGCGGGGAGGGGCGGGGATCAGGGAGGGGATCGGGTAGGAGACTGACAATACCATCTCCTACCCAATTCCCGAAATTTTTTAAAAATAATCCTCATCCCCTACTTGATTCCCGAAAGAATCTCCAAATGCCCTATCCATTCGGGTCGGGTCAGTAGAGATGGTCATCCCTATCCACCACAAAATGATGTCATGCTTACTAAAAAGTGATGTAAAAAGCACCGCAGATCGTCTTCTGCATAGGATAGGATGCTTACCAAAAAGTGATAGTGTCCACCATAAAATGATATCATACTCACCAAAAAACAATATAATCCCGTGAACCCCACATTTTTTACACTAATCAGAGTGAATTTTGTTCATTCTCGTTAGGTAAGGGTAGACAAATTTGCCCTCCAACACTTACCAAATAGGCGGCCAGCTAACGCATTTAAATGCCCATAATAATAAATCCATTTTACACAGGTCAACACGAATCCACGCCCCGTAATCTCCAAACCAAAACTCCATTCCCTCATTCACGCTCTTCGTGTCGTCTCAAAAACGCCTCCAAAACTTCCCATTTTGCGCCAAAATCCAAATCTCTCTCTTTCTCTCTCTCTAAAACTCTCTCACTCTGTTCGGTTCTGTCTCGTTGATTTCTCATTCGAAGGCGGAGATGGGGAGGAGGAGGAGTTCGCCGGTGAACAAGCTGTTCTTGTGGGTCCGTAGCCAGCCGATTAAGGTCAGGACGTTCTTAGCCGTCACGGCGGTGCTCTGCTCCTTGGTGGCTCTGAAACTTCTGATTAGGGATCACAACCACTTCTTCGTCGCCTCTGAAGCGATTCACGCTGCTGGGATTCTGGTCTTGATTTACAAGCTCACCACTCAGAAGACCTGCTCTGGTAGATTTATTAACATGTTTCATTTGAATTCTCTCTGATTTTTTTTACCATGCAATCTCGTTGTTTCGTTAATGTTGAATTTCTGTATATTGTTAAAGAAACGGCTAGATAAAATTTGTTTTGGTACTTTCTTTCATCTTTTCAGAATTTTCATTCGATTCACGTTAAATATTTGGATTGAGAAGAATTTAAAAAGTAAAAACTTACAATCAATAGCAAAACAAGTCACTGAATTTAAATTTGATTCCTTTTTTCATATTTTTCTGATGATTCCTCTCGTTGAACCGAATGAATAAATCGAATGATGGCTCTGAAATCTTTATAATGAAAGAAAAGCTTTAATAATTTAGGACAGATAGGATATGAAGACAGAACTGGCTTCTCTTCAGTCAAGTATAGAATTCCACCGAAATGAATGGATCAAAATGGCCCCCACAGACCCGTGAATTGTCGAGTTGGGTTAGGAAGACATCTAGCAGCTAATAGCCTAATATTCAAACTAGTCCGTCCTGCTCCTTAATTTGCTAGTATTGATTATCAAAAACTCAATTTGTTAGAATAATCACGAGCTTGGCAGCTTTCCGTCAATCTATGATGAAATCCGGAGTATGCATTTGATGGAAAATTCTTTTTCTTTTTGATGTGTTAACTTTTTTGAATGGCTATTTTACCATGCTTTCTTCTGTAAATACAAACTACCAGGTGTTTGGGAGTCAATTATTTGTAGATTCTTGGTAATTTATGGCAGATTACATTTTTGCAATTATCATGAGAACTTGTAAAAGTGTTTACATGATATGTGCAGAATAAATCATGCACAAGAGTTATGTGAGTGAAAGCACTGGCTGTACATTTTTGCAATTATCATGAGAACCGGTAAAAGTGTTTACATGATATGTGCAGAATAAATCATGCACAAGATTTATGTGAGTGAAAGCACTGGCAAACCTAGGGTGGCGCACACCTCCCAATTATCCCGTTGTTTCTACTATATTTTAGGTAGTGTTTGTAGAAGTTATGAAAGAAGGTACCCTCAAAATTGTGTGTTATTAGTCTATAAGGATGATATTTTGTAGTTAATTTACGAATACATGTGATTTGGTCCTCCAAATTAAGAATCCTGCGTCAGCCACTGGGTGAAAGTATAATTAAAATCCAAAAAGCTCTTTTAGGGGTGAGTTTTAGAATTTAGGTTCTACATTCTCCGGTTCACCTTTTAGAATTAGCTCCCAATCATGCAAAATGCATAGTGGAAAATCTGGCGCCCAAACAGGACCTAAATGAAAACATGCTACATGCGTTCGTCTGTCAGTGCTAAACTGTTACAGTGTTGGACTGTTAGACAATCTGACATGGATTGGGAGTGGGCTGGTTTATCACCAATTATACATGTTTTGGATTCCTTACATAACCTTTTATTCAAGTCTGCTTTTATTCTACATTTTCCAGCTTTGTTAAGTGGTATTTTGTAAAAATGAATCATATAGAAGTGAAAACAACATATACACTACAAGGTGAGATAGCAATACAAATTTGGGTACGCGTTTTGTGTACCTTTTATGCATGCAAAAGTATCATGCAAAGTGCCAAACCAAGGCCTTGTATGGATGTGACATGTTTCTTTAAGTATCCATGCTTGATAGAGTGTTGTGCTCAATCATACAGATTGTTTCTTAATTTGTTGCAGTTTACCTGGTCTCAACTGATCCGATAGTTGTTTTTTCTTCTCTTTAGGCCTTTCTCTGAAGACTCAAGAGCTTACAGCAATGTTCCTGGCTGTAAGATTGTACTGTAGTTTTGTCATGGAAGGTGACATTCATACAGTTCTTGATTTCGCCACTCTTGTCTCAACTGCATGGGTTTTGTATATGATAAAGTTCAAGTTGAACTCATCCTACATTGCAGAGCTAGACAACTTGCCCCTATATTATATGGTAAAGGCTTGATACTTCACTTTTTAGCTATGGTTGGTATAAAAAATTAGAATGTTGTATCTCTTGCAGCCATTATTTGTAATGTGATTTCCATGCTGTGATTATTTACATTTTGTCTTCGTTTTAGGCTTCATTCTTGTTGAGTATTTGTGTTAGGATGTTAGATAGTGTAGGGACCCTTATCCTTTGTTAGCAATGCCGGCTTTAGGTAGCGTAGGGACCCTCATCATCTGTTAGCAAGGCCGGCCCTCGCCTCAAGCTGCAGGTGCAGCGGCTTAACAGGGCCATGGTTGAGAACATGAAAGAAACAAATCACGGCGCTTGGTACTCGGGTTCGAATCACCACCGTGAGCTTCTTGAGTTTAATTATTTTTATTGACAGTGTCAACTGCATGCTCAATTTACGAACTTGCGTCGCTTTTAATTTAATCTATGTTCTTTTCTAAGCCTACGTATAAAAATATGAATATCACTAGTTTTGGTGGAGACAAATTCCTAAAATCCTATTGCAATGCATATTTTAGATTTTCAAACCATTTTCATACTTATCTATACGTTCTTGGAAAACATTTTTAAGCGTTTTGCAGACATATGGGGGCTAAAAACTTCTCATTGAATGGTTAGTATGTTACATGCCCCACGTATATAGGGGCCTCTCGTTTTGACCTCGCTGTATGCCACTAAAAGTACAGGGCTGGCCCTGTCTGTTAGTAACTTTTTGCAATTCAATTGGATATTATGTGATATAGACTTTGCATATTGGGTCAAATGATAGTTGTCATCCAAGAATAACATGTTTCTTTGTAGTTTGTATCGCTGAAATTGAAGCGTGTGAGGTCCACGATTTTGAAGCCTTGTTAAAGTTCAGTGCAGCGACTTGTCCACTTGTGTTCATTTTTGACATGTGCAAACCTTGATGTTGCTTTTACACAAAAAATAATTCTATGTTTGATCTTTATTTTCATCAAGGCATAATAACTGTCTTTATTGTTTACTTTATTGAATTTATCTGAAGTTCGTACGGTATGCTCATATGGAGACACATCTAATCACTCATTTGGTGAACTACTGCAAATACATTTTCCCCATCTGTTTTCAGGTTATTCCTTCTGCCATCCTTGCCATTCTTATCCACCCGTATACACAGCATTCAACTATCAGCAAAATGTTGTGGGCTTTTTGTGTTTACTTAGAATCTGTTTCAGTGCTGCCTCAACTACGTTTAATACAGAATGCCAAGGTTAATGTCGTCTCTGAATCACTCTTTTTCCAGCTGACTAGCTCAGTATGCCATTTAGTTCCAATGAATATCTTTTCATTTCTTCTTGGAAAAATGCCCTGTTTTTCAGATGGTTGAGCCTTTTACAGCCCATTATGTATTTGCATTGGGTGTTGCAAGATTCCTGGGATGTGCTCATTGGATCATTCAGGTTAGTCGTGATATATCATGTTCTAGAGGGTTTTTAAGTACTCGTTATTTGACAAATACCTACACCTTTTATCATAGACACATACGAATTGTGTAAAAAAACCTTAATTATATGAGTTCTAAGTAAATGGTTGGCCTGAGCATTAGAGCAGGCATACAAGCTTGGTGATAGCGGTTGCGTATGATGGTTTCGGCTCTGGTTTTTTTTTTGCCTTTTCTTTTATCTGGGCAAGAGTTGACTCATCATGCCTTGCTGAGTCGTTATCACTTGATTGCCAAATTTCTGCAGTGAGTTTCACAAAGTAGGGAAAGGAAAGTATCTTATAGCAGGAATGACAATTTAGATTTTCTTATCCGTTTAGGTGGCGTTTGGATCATGGATTGTACAGGTAGGAAAATGAAAATGTGTTAGGGGAAAGTAATACAATGATGAAAGGGAAAAATCTGAACTTATTTCTTTGGCTTCCCTGAAATTATATTTTTCCAAGTGAATCCCTCCGCAAATCCACAAAACAAACAGACTAAGTGATCCATTTCTTGACCTCCAAGAAGTATGTCAAGACTTAAAGATGGCCAATATTAATGTTTTCCAGTAACTTTAAAAAGAAAACAAATGAAGAAATCAACAAATAAGTCTTGTAGAAAACAGATCAGTTTAATCCTCGCGAATAATTCCCTCTTCATTTTATGTTCAGGTGTACGATACTGCTGGTAAGAGTCTGTACTTGGTCGGTAGCGGGTACTTTTGGCTTCCTATGGTTCTCCTCTCGGAAATTGTTCAAACATTTATCTTGGCCGACTTCTGTTACTACTACGTCAAGAGGTGAGCCCTTCCAATTTTTTACTGTCGACGGTTTTTTTTCACGTGCCAACTTCAATCTCTTCAGTTCTTCAATTAAAAACACTTGGTGATTTGCTTTCGGTTTCATTTTCTGATATGCAGTGTCGTGAACGGCCAACTTCTAATGAGCCTGCCTCCTGTCTAGGATTCCGATATCAAACTTGCGGTTGTGCGACAATGTACATTTGGTTTTCAAATGCTGGATTTTGAATTAGACTTCTCTGAGTTATCAAGAACTGTTTATGCTACTTCCTGTTCAGACAATATGCCATTCTTTTTTCTCCCTTTATGCTATTCGGCCTGTTGGCATGCAGGTCTCATTCAAATGCCGGCTGACCCACGGTCTAATGGGCTCAAGGCCCATGTTTGTCCGTGCTCGAAGTTTGCCTGGACCTAGTCCCACTTGACCCATATGGCCATAGGTTTCGATGTCATTCAATTGACCTGGCCCCAAATCTGGAACTTTTACCAAGTTGAAAAAATGCTTGAAACAGTGTTCCAAAAAGAGTGAGCCCAATCCTGAGTTTTCGACCTTTAACTTTAGAACTCATGGGCCTGGGCCCAGGATCTTAATAACTGGATTGTGTTAGGAGTCTGATCCGCCTAAGGTTCTTCCCATGTGCGCGTAGGCCAAATCTGTTGGGGAGTATGCACAGAGTCCACTACATCACATTGACCCAAAATGCATTGAATGACCCATATCCACTTAAAAGACGAAGCCTTGTAAGTGGTGAGTGCACTTACTCCATCAAGAGCCATCATACTCCACGAGAGCTACATTTGCTTGCCAGCCAGGTGCCGCACCAGGAATTTTCTTGCTCCATCGAGAGTTACAATGGTCTTGTTCGTTTCCCAATTTAGTTTTAGTTTTGATGACATCATCATTTCCCTCATTTCTCTCTCTATCTCTCTCCACTCATTACACTTGATGACATCATCAAAACAAAACTAAACTATCTAACC
The DNA here is from genome assembly GCA_016920895.1 of Vaccinium myrtillus. Classification (NCBI taxonomy): domain Eukaryota; kingdom Viridiplantae; phylum Streptophyta; class Magnoliopsida; order Ericales; family Ericaceae; genus Vaccinium; species Vaccinium myrtillus. The sequence continues at coordinate 30,082,685 of CM029281.1, forward strand.
AAAAACAGCCAATGAATTCTTCTTGCTCCTTCGAGAGTCTACATGCAAGTCCACAACCACCAATGCTTCCAAGAGAGTCCGCTCATAAATCATCAGTCATCGGCTCTGATACCACTTTTTAGGAGTCTGATCCACCTGAGGTTCTTCCCATGTGGGCGTAGGCCTAATCCGTTAGGGAGTATGCAAAGAGTCCACCACATCACATGGATCCAATATACATTGAATGACCCATATCCACTTAAAAGACTAAGCCTTGTAAGTGTTGAGTCATCCAAAATTGTATATCAAGATCCAACTCTTTTTCTGTTTATCCAATGTGAGACAATCTTTCATACATGTTCTCAACAGAATGTGCAGGACCTCAATGGGCCTGGAGTGGGGTAGCAGTAGCCCGATAGGATATGAGCAAGTGAAATAAAGCAAATCGGAGAAAAGGAAGTTACTAATGAGATAGTATAATCCAAACAGTAGAACACATTAGTTCGTGTGAGACGGAAAATTGGGTTGATTTCATCCAGTTCGGTCTTCTTGTTGAAGAGAAGAAGAAAAAAATATGAAAAATGAGACAATTGAGGCATCGCCGCACCACAATCAATCTCAAACAGCTGAGGCACTGCCGCACCACAATCAATCTCAAAGAGTGAGGGAGGGATGGAACTCATGGTAGCGGGAGGGATGGAACTTGCGGTAGCGATAGAAATTAAGTCGTTAACCTATTAGAGGGATGGACCGCCGCACCGCCATCAATCACAAAGAGAGAGGGATAGAACTTGCGGTAGCGATAGAATTTAAGTCGTTAACCTAGTAGCTAGAGGGATGGAACTCGCGGTAGCGATGGAAATTAAGGTGTTAATCTAATTGGTTAACATGCCTTGGGGTTAGAGTTGGTGACGAAATTATTTCTCGTATAAGACTAGTAGGACCGGTTATTGAGTTTAGTTAAAGCATAATTTCCAAATTAATCAAACAAGGATGCTTAGGCCCAGTTTTTCAAAAGATTTTAGCACCCAGTTGCTAAAATCATGATATTTCAAATCAAAAAATGAAGTAGTTCCGTGTATCGTTTTTCGATTTTTTTTGCACCAAATTAAAGTACACGATGAGTAATTTAATTTGGAGCAAAAAAAATCGAAAAACGATACACGGAACCACTTCATTTTTTGATTTGAAATATCATGATTTTAGCAACTGGGTACTAAAATCTTTTGAAAAACTGGGCCTTAGACGCCAACTTCGGAACAATTTTTTCCGTAGAGTCAAACTTTTTTCAAATTTTATTTTGCCTATATTTTCCATACCGGGACGGATAGAGGGGGTGCTGCGCAGCGTGCTGTGCAACGATTTTCCACGCCGCCCCGGTGTCGTTCCGGCGATTGGAGACGTCCACTGCGTAGAGCTCGTGGAGTACGACAACTCTACCAAAAATCAAGTCGATCGGATGTCGTTAAGTGTCTCATCGGAACACAATTAACTTGAAAAAAATGAGTTTAATGATTTTCATCCACTGTTTCCCGTTATATGTGTTTCGATTTTTTTAAAGTTATATGCGTTCCGATGAAGAACTAAACAATACCTGCGCGACGCTTGAAATCGCAGCACATGGCTGCGCAGTACCCCCTCTGTCCACCCAGGACATGCGTAAGCTTTCAAAACCAAGTCCAACTTGGGTCGCACCTCACAAAGTCTCGCGTGATCCCAACCATTATTAAACCTGTTGTACTACTAGGATTTTGAGCCTTTCACTTTCTTGTTCTACCAGACAAATCACTCGTTACATATATCAATTAAAAAAGTTTAAGAAAACCAAAAATTCAAGTAAAATGGGACTTTAGTCTTCTCTTCCCATCAATGAGGATCAAAAAGTTAAATTATACACAACGCAAAATTGTTGTATTAATATATAATGATGATATTTTGATGTTAATTTATGTGTAAATATGATTTGGTACCCCCATAATAAAAATTCTGCCTCCGCCACTAACATGGCCCCTCTCCAAACAAAAACAAAACATAAATGTTATGCGAATAGACCATTTGCAAAGATAGGTCATTGGAGCTCACTTTGAAGTATGACACAGACAATTCAAGTCATTTATTAATTTTAAATAAAGGTTTAGATCACACACTATTTGATTTGGTAACTATAAAACCTTGATTCAATCTTTCGATTTATCATTCAGAATTGTTTTGGGAAAAAAAAAATCAAATGGGTCAGATAATTACAACAATTTGATTGAGTTTATTTTTTATCGGGAAAATTAATTTTTTTTAAATTAATAAACAACTTGGATTGTTGGGGTGGGACTCTTTGTTTTCGTCGCATATCATATCTGAAACAACAAACAAACAAAAAATGATAAATGTACAACAACCATGTGAGTGTGTTGGAGACTTGTTGGAAACTTTTGTTACAAATAAAGTAATTTCCGTTGCGAAAAAACTGTGTGTACGCAAAAAAACGTACAAACCATACACGTACACCATGCGGGGGCCCCACTGCGGGCACCAAAAAAATTCTAAAAAAAAGCAGTTTCGTCCCTGTGAATCTAGAAAACATACTTTCCGATATCCAATTGAGCTGATTTTTTACGGGGCCCCCTAAAATAATATTTTAAAATTTTTGGTATTTTTTTGAATTTTTTTTGGGGCCCGCAGTGGGGCCCCCGCGTGGTGTACGTGCATGATCCGTACGTTTTTGTGCGTACACATAGTCGGGTTCTTTCCGTTGGCCTATAAAAAATTAACTAGGGTCAAAAAATCCACCCACGTGTTCGTGCGGATAACGGCCCCAGCCGGCCCAAAAATCCACCCACGTGTTCGTATCCCATTGCCAGCGGATACAGCTGTGTGACCAGCTCCTGGGCTTCGAACACATGTCGAGTTCCCATTCTCCTTTACATTTGTGCCGTCCATGTCCGCCACGTGTCAGACCAAGCGCATGCAATCCACCAACAAAAATCACAAGGCAAAACCACAAAAACCGCCTTATTCCCGCGCTTTCTTCAATACCAACTGATCTCGATTAGATTGAATTTTTTTTTTTTTACATCATAATTCGAACGAGCCAATCGTTAATTTATTCGAGCTTGATTAGAAAATGTAGCGAGCTTTAAAAAAAATTTCAAACTTAATTTGGTTATGTAACGGACCGATCTCAAACTAGATTTTAACGAACAAAAATAACTTGAACTCGAACGGTTTGATTCGTTTACCAGCCTCCATCTGCCTTTCCAAGTTTTGGGTGCAGAAAGTAATATTGTATCTCCACCATATTTTGATAATTAATCACTTATCTTTGTTAACTTTGTTTTATATTTGTAAAAATAAGTCCATAAATTTGAGCCATCAAAAATACCTCTTTATTTTGGGCGACTTGTTCAATAGTCCTAAGCAAAGAATTTGTAACCCCGTTAATCCACCAAACAAGTTTATAACCTATTCAGTCCTAACGCTGACATCTTTTTTTTTTTTACCATAAAAGAGTTTGTACCCTATGAAAGTTCCAAAAAAGTTTGTACCATATGAAAGTGCCTAAAATCCTAGGCTACCCTACGAAAGTGCCTAAAACCCTAGGGTACCTTACAAAAGTGCCCAAACCACTAAAACTCTATAATAGGAAAGTGCACCCTAAAACCTAAACCCTAGGGTACCCTATGAAAGTGTCTAAAACCCTAGGGTACCCTATGAAAGTGCCTAAATCCTTGGGTACCCTATGAAAGTGCTTAAACCACTAAAACCCTACAATAGGAAAGTGCGCCATAAAACTTAAACCCTAGGGTACCCTTTGAAAGTGCCTAAATTCTAAAAAAATAAAAAATTCATGAACATTAGACCTTGTAAAACTTTAACATGGACTAAATGCCCAATAAGTCCCCACTTCTGGACCCAAGAACAATTAACCCTTTTATTTTTTGAGATAATCTTCTTTACGGATATGGCCTGTGACTATTGTAATAATCTGAATCTTTCATCTTGTAGAGCAAAATATATAATATATGTACAAAAAAACTCAACTTGATCGGACATCGATAGATATGTGAAAAGTTGAATTTTTGTTTAAAAATGGACGGTCTGGATTTTGTCAATAGTTTTTATCTTAATGTTCGATCAATATGAATTTTTTGTGTGAATACATTACTTCACAAGCCCTACAAGGCGAACGATTCAGATTATTGCAATGTACATTCGGTGAAGCTCACAAAAGTCGGTGGCGCAAACCCACATCCGTAAAGAAGATTTTTTTTTATTTTTTTTTTGTTGTGCAATGGAAATTCAAAAATAAATTACCTCTTTCAGGCTGCAATGACAAGATTTACCCCTATATAGTCCAAACTCGGACGGTAGAGATTCCTTCCCAAATTAACCTAGCTTTCCTACGTGTCATCCCCACCGTACTTTCCTCCTCCCTCCCTCCACGTGGCATTTCTCCTCTCTCTCTTCCCTGTACCTCTCTCTCTCTCTCTAAACGCCAATCAATTCAAAACCAGACAGAAGGAAGGAGGGAGAAGAAGAAAGAAAGAAAGCAAACTCTGTAAAACTAATCCCAACGCTTTTCGCGAATTACCGATGCCATTTACAGCTTGAATGGCGAAGAACGATTGTTCGATAATGGGTGCTTCGAGTGTTGGTTTAGAGGAGGAAGAAGATGAAGAGATTGAGCTGAGTTTGGGTTTGTCAATTGGCAGAAATTTCAAAAAATCCCCCAAATTTGAGCCAGAAATGCACAAAACAGCGAATGCCGACGTAGATCTGAGCCAGGAAAATCAAAATGTCTCAGAGCATGTTGAAGATCCACAGAGGAAACGCGAGGTTCACGCGTTGAGAAGACAAGAGGCGCGAAGGAAGAGAGAGGAGAAGCTGAGGAAACGTGGTTTGGTATTCGGGAGCGATTTTTCCGACGATAATGTAGGGCTTGAAGCGCAACGGGTTCAGCTTAGGGCTAGAGACAGAGAGATGAGAGAGAATGAGGCCAAAATCGAAGGACGAGAAGGTAAGAAGAGAGAGAATACTGGAGAGAGAGGCGAAAACAGCCACAATGGAGCCCAAAATCTGAGTCAGGGCTCGGTTCCGGTGGTGCCGTACCCGCCGTTGCAGTTTGTACCATTGGCGAACGGGTTTGTGTACCCTTGTATTAATGTTGTGCCGTGTTTGGGTCCAGCAGAGAGCAAATGTGGGAAGGAGAAGAGGAATGAAGGGAATTTTTTACGGCCATTGGGTTGTGGAAGTCTTTGGCCGTGTCAGGGGGGTTTGAGTTCTGGTAATTTGGTGATGGGTGGTTCGGATTCTGAGCGTAATGGTGGTAGAGATGGTGGAAATCGAAATGCGGCTCCGAATGGGTCTCCGGTTTGCGTTTCGCCGGTGGTTTCGGAGAATCAGAGCAGTTCACAGCAAGGTAAACCTTATGAAATTTCTGTTTTGTCTTTGCATTTGTTTTCTTGCTTCAAGTTGATGTTCCTTGCTATGCAGTCTTGTAGCCATACGAAATTCTGAATGATAGAGACAGTTGTTTTAGGGGAAATAAGTTAGGCCAAACACACCCTAATTGATTCCTGCCATTATGCATTCTTTTTTTTTTTGCATCATTTTTTTATACTTCTTTAATGAATGTACAATCAAAACCAGTAGCCTAATCTTGGTTTTGGGTACCCGTAAAGACCCAAGTCACTATATCTTCACAGTGATCTCAATTGCGGGCCGTTTATAATTTGTATTTAGGATCAGAACCGTACAACTTGTTGGGAATTTTGAGTAGATCATTAATGCAAAAAATCAAATTAATTGGACATTAGTAGCCATATGAAATTCTGGTTTGTCTTTGTAGACTGTAGTAGTATTTGTTTTCTTGCTTCAAGTTGTTGATAAGGTGTGTCTTGGTTAATTCTGATTGATAAGGGTGCGTATTGACAAATAATTTCCATACTATTTTCACTGTTTTTTTTTTTTTGTCTTTTTTGTTTTTGAATTTTTTGCTCAGATTCGTGTCAAATGATATGGATAATTCATTTGTCTCGATGAACGAAAATTTAAAATGCAGAACATTATAAACAAAAGACTCAAAAACGGGAAAAAACCAGGAAAGACAATTGTCTTAGGGGATATAAGTTAGGCCAAACACACCCTAAATCTTGATTCCTTCCATTACGTAGGCTTTTTGTTTACTTCTTTAATGCAATCAAAACCAGTAGCCTGATCATGGTCTGTTAGTAAAAAAATAAGGTAGTTGATGGAGGGGACCATCATGGTTGGAATATAAGAATTGGAACATTTGGAGTTTAACGTTGTTTAATATGTTTCAACCATCAATTTTATTTCTGAAATATAACAAAGTAAAAGCAGGCAGGATTTGTACGTCACATACAACTTGATTGAAAACATGCAAAGTGCTATCGATTCCACGTGGTAGTGTACTCGTGCATTTGTTTCCAACATGCCATCCGTTTTGATTGAGAAAGAAAGCTCAATGCAGCCAAGTGAAAGGGTCGTGTTAGGAATACTTGCATGCCAACGCAACTAATACACTGTGTGGTTGTGGACCCAGTTCGTGTTTAATACTCCGGTTGGAGTATAAAGACGTAGATTAAGGGTTGATGGGGCAGAGCACTTGTTCACAAGTTAAAGCCAAAGCGAGTTATATCAATTACAGCACCGTCAATTAAGTTTATTGGTAGATGAATCCCTGCTTTTACTAGATGTGAAAATCCCTTGTGATCATCACTCATCAGGTCTTTCAAAATTCAAATTCGAATTGTACTACCTTGTTGAGCATGTTGTAGTGTTGTCTTCTTGTTTTTAGCCCTGACCATTCCTATTATAAGGACTGTTCAATTGGGGCCATTCAAAATGCTACACACCTCACATTAGGCCCCCGATTCCGCTGCAAACACCTAGAGACTTCACCCGCATGTAGGCCCCTGTATTCTAACAATTGATTTTTTTGGGGGGAGTTCTTAGCCCCCCTTTTTATCAAAAATTTCCCGAACTCTATTTTTTTATGATAGTATTTTGTTTGTGTAGAAGGATTCAAGCTTTAGATTTTTGAACTAAAGCTTTTCAGAAACGTTTCAATAATTATGGATATGTTACGTATGAAACATTTCAATTCCACGAGCTATTGGAATTGAGAATAACTGAGGGAATATCGTTCATTTTTCGAAGACAACAATTGAAGTCATCAAAGTCATTAGGTTTGTTTACCCGTCATTCGATCAGTTATCGAATCTGGACTTCCTTTGCTGCTCATGTGTCTTCCTTGATCTGCCCTATACTAAATTCGCCTCCTTTTATCTTTGCAGGTGGCAGCTGCAGCAGTGATACTGGAAGCCATTCCAGTCAGCACAAAGCAGAACAATCCCAGACCAAATATACAAGTGACCGCGGTATTTTTTCCGACCAAACCGATCTGTCCACTCAGGCCAATGCTAAAACACCAAACACCGACACAGCAGTTTTGCCTTGTATCATCCAATCCAGCCCAACTAAACAACCCGACTCAGAAGGCCAACCAGATCCACATAATAAGCCCATTGAATCCTCAAACCATGGTCCATTGAAGGAAGCAAGTGATAAGACCCCTTCCCTTTCACAAATGCCCTGTGTTTCAACAACAGGAAATGGCCCAAATGGGAAAACGATTACCGGGTTCTTGTACAGATACACCAAAACGGAGGTGAGCATTGTTTGCGTCTGCCATGGAAGCTCATTCTCCCCAGCTGAGTTTGTGGAGCATGCCGGTGGCAAGGATATTACACATCCCCTGAAGCATATAACAGTGGTTCCTTCCTCCTTTGGATGAAAAGCTGAACCCTTAAGGCATAGGTATCCTTTCTCTTGGTTTTGTTTTGTACTGCTATGCCTGCCAAAATTGGGCATGGGCGAGGTGCCGATCGAGGTCTCAAAAGTAGTTGTGAATTATTGGTAGAAATTTTATGTATGGTCGTTAATTGCACGAGCTCTTCTGAGGAAAAATGGACGGAAGAGCTTTGCGTTTTTCTTCTGCACTCTTCTTTTTTTATGTAACTAGGTGAAAGCTCCGTGCACGCACAAAGTCTCGTGCTCATGGTTGTTCATATGTTTTTTTTGTTGTTTTCTTCGAGTATTAGATTTCTGCAACTCTTTATTGAATTTTTTTTCTGATGGATTCTTGTGTTAAGCGAGTTTTTTTAAGTGGGATGATAGAACAAGAATTGATAATGCAGAACTCAAATAATGATTTGGGCCAACAGGCTCTCCCATACTTATCGCCATTAAAACATACTGTCAACCCATATTCAAACTGCCCATATTTAACCTATAATCCATATCAACCCACTAAAACTCAACACAATCCCCCATTTGCCACCTCTACTTATTTTTGGGTAACTTAAACCATTTTATAGAACAAACAAACTCAACAAAACAGGACAAATTTTTACACCAATAGATTGCCCTGATAAACCAACCGAACATAAAGTAAACCTACCCACATGCCTAAAAATCCTTGGACTTGAAGTGCCAAACATTTACCAGCAACCGATTCTCATCAGTGGACTTGACACCACGCCAAGAGCAAAGACGAGCTCTAACTTCAGCAATGATCTTATAACCTACCATAGAAGCTGGAGTAGCCTTGCCTTCAAAGATCCTACTATTCCTCTCCCGTCAAAGCCAATATATAGCAGCAGCCAAAGAAAGTTTGTAGGTGCGACAAGGAAGGGAATCACCATTCCTATGGCCAATGACCCACTCCATCTCCCTTGATAACCCAAAGCAAGGCCTACTGATATGATTTTGATGAAGCACCATTTGCCAAACTTCTGTAGAATAATGACAATCAAAAAATAAATGCTCATGAGTCTCATCTTCTCGAGCACAAAAGCAGCAGCCTTTATCAACGCCTAAACCCCAATTCTGCATTCTATCCTTAATGGAGAGCCTACCCAAAAACGCTAGTCATTCTATAAAAGCCCACCGTGGAACATGATGTGAAAACCAAATTGAGGCAGCCCACGGAACCTTAGGCAAAGTAGTTCTTAGCCAATGCCAAGCAGACGTTGTAGAGAATTTGTCATCACTAGTCAAAGTCCACCAAACAGAATCTGACCTGGAAGAATTAGGAAGGAGATTAGGAGAAGTATGGGCCACAATGTCCCTAGTCACACCACTGCGGGGTCTAGGCCACCACCATGAATCATGATCTATAATAGATGCAACTCGAGCCTGCAAAGACCGTCCCAAATTAAACACAACAGCGTCCCCAAACTTCAAGTCTAGAGGCCCCAAATCATGCCAATTATCAGTCCAGAAAAAGGTAGAAATACCATCGCCTATAACATATTTAATCCAAGGTTGCACTATGCCCCGTAGCTTAAAGATTTTCCTAATGGTCCAAGAAGCCTCATTGGGAATCTTAACCCTCCACAAACTCTAGTCTTTGATGATATATGTATGAACCCACTTTACCCAAAGGGTGTCAGCCTTCAAACATAAAGCCCACAAATGCCTCAACATAGAAGCCCTATTCCAATCATCAAGCAGACGAAACCCCAACCCTCCTTCACTTTTTGGAGCACAAACTAAATGCCAAGCCACCTTAGCACCAGAAGTTTTAAGGTCAGTACCAGTCCAAAGAAAGGATCGCAACATATGCTTAACATCATGCAAGACCTTTTTGGGTATAATAAAAATCGAGGACCAATACACCTAGATACCAAAGAGAACAGATTGCACCAATTGGGCTCGACCACCATAAGAAAGGGATTTGTTGGGCCAAGACTGAATACGATGAAGAATCCTTTCCCTTAACTGAGCACAATCAGCTGCCTTGAGCCGAGTAGAGATAAGAGGAATCCCCAAATACTTTACTGGAAGACACCCCTCAGGAATTGGAAGAACAACACCAAGACATAGCTTAGTCGCATTTTCCACCCCAGGGTAGAAAATTGAACTCTTATTCAAATTAGGACTCAAACCAGCAAACAAGTAAAAATCAGCCAACACCTCAGCCACTAGCTGAAAAGTCTTCGCCTCAGCCCCACAAAGAACAAAAAGATCATCCGCAAAAATCAAATGAGAGATTTCCAAATTCTTGCACCTTGGATGAAAAACAAAATCCGCACTACGATCGATATGATATTGAAGAAGAGAAGTAAAACCTTGCATAACCAGGAGAAAAGGTTACGGAGATAAGGGGTCACCTTGTCTCAATCCCCTCTTACCTGGAAAGAACCCCTCAAACTCCCCATTGATCACCACTGAAAACATAGGAGAACAAATACAAGCCTGAACCCATTGAATAAATCTATTAGGAAACTCCATGGTTCTCATAACACTTAACACAAAATCCAAATCAACAGAGTCATAAGCTTTCATTAAATCCATCTTTATAACACACAGCGGACTACCCTGTTGTCTATGATAGTTCCTTACAAGCTCCTGCATCAGGAGAATATTGTCCATAATAGAGCGCCCTTTGACAAAGGCAGACTGATTTGGACTGATAATGGAAGGAAGCAATGGCTGCAAACGATTAGCTAACACCTTAGTAACACATTTGTAGACCACATTGCAACAAGCAATGGGACGGTAATCTTTGATGAAAGCAGGAGAAGGAACCTTTGGCACCAATGTCAAAGCAGTGCAATTCCATTGACGAGGTAAAAATTCATCTTGAAGAACAACTGAATGGCCTTAACCACCTCATCCCCCACAATGGCCCAATTTTGCTGGAAAAAATCAGCACTGTAACCATCTGGACCTGGAGCCTTGTCCTTCTTAATAGACCACATAGCATTCTTGATCTCCTCTCTAGAAACAACCACAGTTAGACCCATCCGCATGTCACGTGGCACCCTTTGACTCACAACCAACCTCAACACTGGAGAAGCATCAACCTTCTGAGTAAAAGGAGTGCCCAGCAGCCCCTCGTAATAGCCTAGAATCGCCTTTTTAACCTCCCCCGAGTCAGTAATCCTAGCCCCAGAAGCATCACATAAACTTAGAATTTTACTTCTCAAACAAAGAGACTTCATTTTCTTGTGAAAAAACCTAGTATTCTGATCCCCCAAAGCAAGCCATTGCACTCTAGATTTCTGTCGATTGAAGGATTCCTCAGCTAGACTTAAATCAATAAACTTGGCATAAAGATCCTTCTCCACGCTCGCCAAAGAAACATCAAAAGGATACTTAGCACATTGTTCTTGAGCGAAAGCAAGCTCCTCATGAGCGTGATGGACTCTTTCCCCAATCCGGGAAAAGAAATGACTATTGAAAGACCTCAATACAGGTTTCAACCATGTTAGCTTCTGATACAAATGATAACAGCAAGGGCCACTAACAGGCAAACCCCAAGATTTTTGCACCTCAGGCTTGAACTGGACATGTTTCATCCAATAACTAAAAAACTTAAAAGGTATTCGTCTCGGGACAGAAGGCAGGATATCCACCAATATGAAACAGTGGTCTGAAACTCTAGGAGACAAAAAAGTAGTTTCAGACTCAGGAAAAGAATCCATCCATGAGGAGTTAATTGAGGTACGATCTAGCTTGCTCTTAACATCTCCTAACCCACCCCTCTTGTTTGACCAAGTAAACCACATACCTTTGGAAGGCATATCATCCATATCAGTGCTATCAAGGCAGACATTAAACTCAGCAGTAGCACCCACATCAAAGCCCACAACCCTCTCTGACCTCCGCCGAACCACATTGAAATCACCAAGCTGGATCCAAGGAGTAGTACCAATAGAGGAAGCCAATGAAATCATTTCCCCCCATAAACTACGTCTATCCCCTATCAAGTTGTGACCATACACCCAAGAAGCATAGAACACTCGTGTATCCACCATAGTTACCTTTGTTAACAGTGACTGCGATGAAGTATGAATCACATCAACCTTCAAAAGCTGAGAATCCCATCCCACCAAAATTCTAGCCACCCTACCAGGAATACCATTATGAGCATAAGATCACTGAGCAGGAAAACATCTTCTAATTGTGTTATCAATATTCTCAAGTCGAAGCTTAGCCTCAACCACACCAACCAATCCCAATTTATGAGTTCTAATCATCGAAAGGACCTCTTTCTGCTTAAGGGGATCATTGAGACCCCTAATATTCCAGGCCCCCAAGCTAATTTTGTCTATGAATGCTACAGCTTGGGACCACCCCCACCCCCCTTCTTGCTTGGAGGGGGATCAACTTTACCCTTTCCCCTACCACGACCCTTCTTAGTTGGGGCAGGAGCAGAAGAAAAAATGTTGTCATCCATGTCCCCCTCAAAGGCCACCTTATCTAGCTCATCCACAACCCCATCTTCAGCTAATAAAGCAAGAGGGGAAGCACAGCACCTGAAAGCCCAGTTGCTCCCACTTTCGCAGACCTTATGGAATCACTAACACCCCGAATCTCAGCAACACCATCAACCACATGATCAGCCGAAGGTGGCACAACACCAGCTTCATCACCAACCACAGCTTTCCTGACCCATGCAGTCCCATTTGGAGGCTTAGCAGCAACCTTAGAAGGACACTGAGTGCCAGAGTGCCCAAAAACATGACATTCCATACATTTTACTGGTTTCTAAGGATACCTAACGCCCATAGTAGAAGAGAACCCATCAGCATATTCCACAGATACAGTTTCAGGTAAAACAGCCCCAACACCTCCACACAGAGCCGAGCATAACTAAGCCGTTGATGGTTCTCTGTTAACTCATCAACATACAAAGGCACACCTACAACACTGGCAACATAGCTCAAACCCTCGTTAGTCCATAATTCCAGGGGGACATTATAGAATTGAGCCCAAATAGGAACCTTAGCAAATTGCTCCTTTTCAAAAACCATCTAGGGGGACCAGGGCTTCAAAACAAGAAGCTTACCTCCAAAGTGCCAAAGACCAGCCTCAATCACCTTTAGATGTGCATTAGCTTGAGAAAGCTGAAAAAAATAAAACCCCTGCTCATTTGATGAAACCTTCGTAAGACCAAATTTCATCCATAATTGGAAAGCAATGTCCTCACAGCCTAATAAGGTAATTTCTTATCTAGAAAGTATCCGACTACACAATCTGCCCACTGAGAAGCCCCAACATCAATCACAGCCACTGGAGGACAAACAACCACCTTAGCATCCTTAATCTGGGGTGGATGATAGGTCAGCTTCTGACGAGCACCATGCTTGCTTTGACCGACCACCTCAGTCCAAGAAGGAGGAGGTGGAACCACAGGTTCAGCCCCCTTATTGCCAAGAATTGAACCAGCAGCACGACTGTTCTGAGCATCCAATTGTTTACGAAGATATAGAACTTCAGCACTCAGAGTCTTAATCTGATAGGCAGCAGGACCATTAGTCTCATCTATCACCAAGTGATCCGTATGATCACTACAGTTATGCGCTCCAATCGATCAAAAAAATTCTCAGAAACCACAGGATTCACCTTAGAGGCTGGACCAGAACCCGAACCAGTAAACAAACTAGGGTTGCGAAGCGCTGTAGCAGAGCCCAACACAGGAAAATTACTGTCTCAATACATAACCAGAAAAAACGAGAAGGGAAATTGAGTTACCTCTAAGAGACCACAAAGCAAGATCACCAGACAAGAACAAAGAAGATCTCCAGACGGGCAAGAAGCTGAGTAACGAGGAACCCTAGAATCGCCCCCAAATCGCAAGCGGGTTTAGAAGGGCGAGTCCACCGCCACCTCTACTTATTGCCATTAAATATTGCCGCCTTGTGGTATCGTCATCTCCTCGCAACATGAAAATCAACTTATTCCTCTATCCAATGCAACTTACCATGCAGCCACCTGCATTCCATTCCTTCCATTTACAAACCATGTGTTTCCCCTACTTTTTTCTTTTCCCTCAACAAGTTCCTCCAAGAACCCATAATCCAAATACAAGTTGTGGGTACTCGGATTTTCCATCTTCTTCTTCAACTAAGATTTTTTTTAAGACTAGGCTTTAGATTACATGGTAGATTAATTCTTGGAAGTGATTTGAAAACTTGTTTCATTTAGTTGCTCCTCAATGTCCTCATCATCTGCATTTGTGCATGTGTATCTGCTTAATTCCATACCTCGATAGCATGATTAATAGATGAATGAGTTAAATTCACAAATGCCTTAATTAAAGCAGCTCCAATCATCTACAAGAGGCTGCCCAGCTGGTCTAATGGTTTCCAGCGTCATCAGACTATTTTCAGATCTAAAGAAAATCTTCGCAATAAACATCATACTCACATCTATGCGCACCCAATGCTTTATCTCATCACGCAATTATCCCTCCCCGCGCGTGTAGATTATATGTAATGTAGTGTTACCTTTGTTTGAATAAATCTGAAAAATGAAGAAGAAGAAAAGTTATACCTTTGACTGTTCAAAATAGAACAAAGATTTTTGCTATTTGACAACATAGAGTTTTTGTTCCGTGGGCAGCATTTGCAAATCTCTAATGGTGGGACTTTGGAGGAAACCTTGTTGCAGGCAGGCTCACAACCCAAATTAAACGCAAATCTGTATAAAAAGTGATTTAATGGAATAAAGTATGATTTAAATTAATCCTAATAAAACCATCCTTTTGCTCTTCCTTTTTTATTTATTTATTAATTGAATGTGTCTCTACTTAATACAAATAACGTAAAATGGAAATAATTGCCACCATCTAATTTTTTTTTTCTAATTAGGAGGAATTAACTCTTACAACCAAGTAAGGGGCAAGAAAAAATAGTGTTAATGTACAGGAAAAATTAAGTCAAATATAATAGGAAAAAAAAAGACTTTGTAGCATAATTAACCCCACCAAAAAAACTACCAACTAAAGGTCAATAAAAAAACAACTTAGTCACTACATAAATTAATGTTTAAGGAACAGAGGAAAACTAGAAATGGAAAAACTCCTCTACACATCTTTTTAACTTTTAGCCTCTAAACTCAAAAACTAAGAAGTCATTTTGTGGGAATGAGTTTTGGGGGTGGATGCCAAACAACCAAAATGAGAAAATCAAAAATCAAAAAGCCAAAAAAGAGCTTGTCAAACACCCTCTATAAGTAGGATCGGTTGAAAAGAGTGAAAAACCATATTGTAATTTTTTAGCTTTTAAAAAGTTTTTCCATATTTGAATTTTGAATTATGTTTGGGGATGAATAAGGGAGAAAAACTTTGATGCCAGCTGGGTACAGTCACATCGCATATTTCGGTCATTCAAAAGTATTTTGGACAGTCCAGATTTTAGAAAGAAAAAAGGAAAGAGAAGAGGGGAGAGAGAGAGGAGAGAGGGAGAGAGAAATCTAGACCTTCAAAAACATTTTTGGATAGTCGAGATTCGCGCTCAGAAAAGCACGTCAACCGTACCCTATTTGCACCCAAGTTTTTCTTTGAATACGGGGAGGCATAACAAAAATATATTCGCCCGTTGAACTGGCCCGTTTGGGTGACTGTTGACAATGACAAACATCTGAAATGTTAGGGGCTACATTGGTAAGTTGGTACAAAAATTAGGAGCACATTACGGACAATGTGAAAATAAATCAAACATTAAGGAGGCAAAGCGTAATTAACCCTAACAGAAAGCCATAATAATCGCTTCCATACAAAATCCAGGTGTAATAATTACGAGGGGAAGCTGTATAGTCACTGTCCTCTCACTCTAAAACCTCTCCCTATATAAACCTCAGAATCCCTTTTCTCTCTCCTACTCCATTCCCTACCACCTCAGCTCCTCTCCCTCTGCGGCAAAACCCTAGAGAGAGAGAGAGAGAGAGAAGCAGAGCTCAGGTACGCGCCTCTTTCTACTCGAATAGCGATCCATCTTTCTATCTTCTGTTCGTGTATTGCTCTTTCTTTGAAGGATCAATGTATTAGAATGTTAGGGTTTCAAATGGGTTTTTTCCGTGGCTTTAGTACTGATGGCCATTTCGACTTTGATAGGGTTTTGATTGCTATCTGTGTATCGATCAGTAATGACGGTGGCACAAGAAAAACGAGTCTCTGCTCAAGTTGTATGTGTCTCATTCACTTCTTTTGTGTACTATTCTGTTAGTTTTACGTTGCAGTAGTGTTTGGTTTGCTGGAATGGAAAGAGATGGAATTTTTGTTCACTTAAATGGCTGAAGAATGATTCCATTTGTAATGTGCATTTCCACCGTCAGAATTGCATTTTTCTCCCGAATGCTATGGACATTGATGAAAATCCTCATATCCGGATATGGATGTGTTTGGAACCATCCGATGCATGTGGGTCCAACATAGGCCTTCCCGACATATTTGTGGCCGATCGGTACACTCATCTGTGCCCGTAGAATTTTTTTTGTGCCAGCTTTATTACCTTAAACTGCCCGGATTGGTGCACTTTCATATGTGCCATTTCATTCCAGTAAACCACCCACAGGATATGTATATCCTTCTGAGCATATTTGGATTTTGATTGAATCTCTTGCTTGGGTTTTAGGTTGCTAATGCATTTGTTCAGCAATACTACCACATTCAACAGCATTCGCCAGGCCTTGTTCATCGATTTTACCAGGAAGAAAGTAAACTTGGTCGTCCTGAGGATGATGGGACTATGAGCACGACCACAACACTGCAGGTAGAAATAATATATCCATAGAAAAAGTTGCTGGCATGCTGCCAATGCTATCGTCTTACACGCATCTCTCTTTTTCCCCTTATGTATTGCGATTTGTATCTATTTGTTCTAATATTTTGCTGCCCTCTCTATTTCTCAACACAGCTAAACGTACACAAGGAAAAGTCTCTTTGTAATTTTTCTTTCTTTCCTCCGTATTCTCCATTTTTAAAGAGTGCATGAATCAACCAAATGGTTTATGGTTATTTTAAGGGAAGAAATTGAGAATCTGCAGTTCTAGGTCTCGTTTCATCCTTTGATTGGATCTGATTTCGCAGGGTATCAATGAGAAGATACTGTCACTTAACTATGATGAATACAAAGCAGAGATAACATTTGTGGATGCACAGGAATCTTACAGTGGGGCAGTCCATGTCCTTGTAAGTGGGTATTTCGAGAGGAAGGATAACATGACCATTACGAATTTCACGCAAACTTTTGTCCTTGCGCCACAAGAAAAAGGCTATTTTGTTTTGAATGACTTGCTTCGGTATATCAGTCATTCTAGTGAAAACCAGAATTCCACTACTGACTTGGGGGCTCCACTTTCTCCAAAGCAGGGTAACGGTTAAGCTCCAATTTCCTTTCTGAGTTATGTTCCTAAGAATGTGGTTGATTGAGAGCCCATTTTTTTTTTTGTGGTTGGCAGATCTGTTGCCTGTGCAGGAGATTCATGTTCCTGAGGAAACAAAGGTCTCCATTGAAGTTAATCGGGAAGAAGCATGCAAGCCCTCTGACAATGGAGAAGTGTCATTTGGGGAAGAGGACGATGGAGGAGTATCAGTTGTTGAAGAGGACGATGGGGAGGTACCATTTGTGGAAGAGGTGTCAGTGCCTGAGGTTATTGATGAAGTACCAGATGATTCACAGCTTGTACTTGAATTGAAATCTAAAATTGAAGTGCCAAAGAAGACATATGCGTCTATTGTAAGCCATCATTGATCCAGCATACTGTGGTTGTAGCGTCTTTTTAACTGT
The DNA here is from genome assembly GCA_016920895.1 of Vaccinium myrtillus. Taxonomy (NCBI): domain Eukaryota; kingdom Viridiplantae; phylum Streptophyta; class Magnoliopsida; order Ericales; family Ericaceae; genus Vaccinium; species Vaccinium myrtillus. The sequence goes on from CM029281.1 coordinate 30,100,264, forward strand.
TGGAGTTAAACTTACGTGATTTAACAAGGGAATTCCACCTGTGTAATTTTTCCACATTTGTGTGTTTTTTACGAGTACAAATTATGTAGGACTGTTTAGTGCTAAAATGGAAGCTGGTTATAGATGGTGAATACCCGGTCTATCACTGTAGTGCCTCACTGTTTGTACGTTGGAAGGTCAACTCATCAGTTACTTTGTTTGGTGTTTTCAGGTCATGGATTTAAAGGAGAGTGTTGCGCAGTTGTCATCTCCTTCACCTGCTCCTCGGCTGTCTGTCCCAAAGAGCCAAGAGCAACAAGTGAACTTTGTTGAGGCATCAGCCTCAGTGGCAGAGACTCCAATTTCTGGTCCAGATGCCATAGAGGATGGTAAAAATCAAGAGGAAGAAGGTATGCAGCCAATTGTCTGTTGTTGTTGCTGCTTCCTTAATGTCCTTTCACTTCACAACTCGCTTTCAATCGATTTATTTTCTAGCCTATTCACTGCCCTTCCCTTTTTTCGCAGCTGAAGGTTACTCGGTTTACGTAAAGGGTCTGCCTTTTGATTCCACACCTGCCCTACTTGAGGATGAATTCAAGAGGTTTGGAGCTATTAAAAGCGGCGGTATTCAAGTTCGGAGCACCCAAGTATGTACCGAGTGAACTGTACTAGTCAATCGATTTGGTTATGTTTGTCATATAGGTACTAAATAGGGGAAGTATTGCCGCAGGACGGTTTCTGTTTTGGCTTTGTGGAATTCGAGGTGGAAACTGCTGCGCAAAGAGCAATTGAGGTGTGCTTAATGAAAAGATCTGTCACATTTGTATGCTTGTATCGTTAGATTGAGAAGATTGATAGCTCGTTATTATCTAATTGTGATCAGTTACAGAATTTGCATTCATGTACTGAAATTTGTTTTAGACCTTAACATGCATATTCCTAAGGTCTCTGTTTGCTTGCAAATTGAAGGTGATGTGAATTTCTTTTTTTATGACATCAATAATATTTTTTGTGCGATTGTCTTATACTCTTGAGTTAATTCAAATGAAAGGCGATTTGCATTTCATTAAATTGCAGTAGTATACTGCATGGCACTAATGATATGTGACATGGCAATGCAGGTAAGTATAAAGGTGAGTATTGGATGCATATAACTTCTTTAAGCCCATACTTCTCTAGGAGACAACCATTGATTTATCAGGATATTGCTATGTACTTTATTTGATATGGCAATGTATATTAATGGCAGTACTTTATTTGCTATGTAGTATACTGCATGTCACTAATGATATTTGACATGGCAATGTATATTCATGGCAGGTAAGTATAATGTTGAGTATTGGATGCATAAACTTCTTTAAGCCCATACTTCTCTAGGAGACAACCACTGATTTATGAGGATATTGCTATGTACTTTATTTGTTCTCTCTTATAATTAAGAAGCATTACCTATCTCTACTGCCCCTCTGAAAATTCCGAGTGGTGGAACAATATCCAAAACTGGCAACCTTGACAGGAAAGGCACTAAACAAGGGGCCAGTTGTTGGTTGAGCTGACGGAATAACTCGTTAATCATTTTGTGATTTGTTGTCTTCCAATTTTGTTTGGTTTGTGGAATAAACTCTTCAAAGGATATCCATTTTCTATCTATTGAAAAATATGTCCTTGTCTCATTACAATAAGTTTACCAGCTAACACCCTTAAAATACCTTTTGGACGTCAGATTCTATGGTTGATTTCTGGAGGTTAATCATGCAGTGTTGCTTGTATCGTTCCACTTTGTTCAGTGATTTAATTTCTTCCAGCTTTTCAATGTTGAACCATTGTTGGTCTTGTTTGTGGCAAAAATTGACTTGTAGGCTTCCCCGCTTTCTATTGGTGGACGTCGAACTATTGTCGAGGAAAAGAGGTCTACTTGTTCTCGAGGCAAGTCAGGCTTTATCATTTCTAAGTTTTACGACAGCTTCAAAGATTGAATCGTTCATTTGGCATATCTAATCCAGCTTTCTTTACTATAGCTGTCTTTTTATCTTTTTCAGTGAACGGATATAGGGGGCGCTATCCAATTGTAAGGGGATTCCGGCAAGATGGAAACTATGGAAACTTCAGAGGCAACACGCGTGGTGATTTCAATGTCAGGACAGAGAATGGTGGTTTTAGGGTTGGCTATCGAGGTGGATTCTCTAGCCGTGGAGGATATCAACGAGCTGATAACATGGGGAGTAATGGTGGCCGCATGAATCGTGGTGGTGGGATGGCCACCAATGGAACAGGCAAAACTGTAGCACCACAGTTGTCTGCTACTGCTTGAGGAAACCATAGATGGTCGGTGAGGGATTAGAGTAGGTTTTTTCCCTTTCAAAATGGAGTGATACCTTACCCCTTTTTCGAAGTGAAAAGTAAAGAAATTTTAGGTTATACCCTAACTTTTGGTGGACATTTCCCCTTATTAATGGGTGAGTTATAGGTATCTAGAAGATGAGTTAAAGTAGGTTTCCTTTTCTAGTTTTCTAGCGTACAGGTGTCCAGGGTTTGCTTATATTTGTTATGTGGGCGTTTTCCATTTGGTCAAGAGCATCCTTTTAGAACTAAATGGCTTTCGATACGTGGTGGGAATGAAAAGTGATTGCAGCCATCTTCGTCTTGTTTTTCTTTTTTCTTGGATTAGCTCAGTCTTCTGGAAATATGTGATACCGTTTCATCTCATTGCTTGTGCTGCCTACGAAAATATATATATCTCCAGGCTTCATTGCCTAGTGATTCATACTATCGTCGCAAACCAAAAACAAAACACTGCTGTCAATGTGCAGTTGTCTCTGCTGGAAGCCAAAAGATGAAACCCCCAATGTTATTCCAGAATTATGCGCTATATAGATGATATTTTCCCTGCCAGTGTTGTTGAATTTAGTATACTTTATTTGGTCCTTCTGGGTTTTCGGATGTGTGCCCTCTCTTTACTGTTACATTTTCTGCAGAATCAGAACTTTCTTTTGGTTTGCAAGTTTCTTAATAAGTACGGCATAAGTGGGGTTCTGAGCTTTTTGGCTGAAGTTCTAGGATTCTTCATATGCTCTCCAAGAAGGAAAAAGAAAAAAAGAAAAACTTGTTTAGTGATGCATCCCTGGATCAACAAAGTGTTATCTGAAAGATAATAAGAATTAGGAATTATTTTGCAAAGTTGCATTCATGTGGATGGAATTAGAATTCGTGTGTATATATGTATACGCCATCTGTCTCAAATTGCTTGCCTTTTTTGGGTTTCCGTGCATTTTGCAAGCAAAATTTAATGTATTGGCATTCATTTTTTTTTCAAAATTTTTTACACCAATTTAAAGATCTCAAAAAAAAATTGGTGTAAATTTTTTAAAAAAATAATTTTCATAAAACATCATTTTTTGTGTGAAAAATGTACGCTTCCCCAAAAGGGGCAAGCAATATGGGACGGAGGGAGGACCTCTACCGTACAAACTTGTGCAGACTTTCACTTTCCCGATTGAATTTTGATGATCTGAACCGTTCAATGTGTTTAAAACGTGTTTTTAAGGGTACACATGAGGAATTATCAAGAAAAAAAATACTGGAAAGAGCTTCACCCGGACAGTTTTCGATAAAACTATACATGTATAGTTTTTTATCGAAAATTGTTTGGATCAAGCCATTTCCGATCATTTTTTTTATGATTCTTTATGGGAATCCTTAAAAACACGTTTAAACACATTGAATGGTTCGGACCATCAAAATTCGATCGAGAAACGCGAAGTCCAAACAAGTCTGTCCGCATGGTAGAGGTCCTTATTAGAAGCTATATACCGTTCGGATCATCAAAATTCGATCGGGAAACGCAAAGTCCGCACAAGTCTGCATGATATAGGTCCTTATTAGAAGCTCGTTGTTTATAGTATATAGTTAGCTTCACCTAAGGGATCCCCATCTTGCCTTCCGTGCTGACTTCACGTTTTCAGATCAAATTTTGATGATCTGAACCGTTCAATATGTTTAAAACGTGTTTTTAAGGGTCCCCACAAGGATTCATAAAAAAAGAGACCCGAAAGTGCTTGATCCGAGCAGTTTACGATAAAAACTGTATGAGCCTAAACTCTTAAAAACATGTTTTAAACACATTGAACGGTTCAGGTCATTTTTGCATTCTAGGATGAGTACATGAAATGCAGAGTAGAAAATTAGTGAATTTTAATACCACCACCATCTTGCCAATATTCTGAATATTTTTTTATTTATTTGATAAATGTACTTTTTTCATTTATGCATTCCACTATGAATTTATGAAATGCGAAGTAAAAAAAAATACTCCCTCCGTCCCTATTTAAGTGATGATGTTACTATTCCAGCTGGATTCGAAAGTTGTTTATAATTTTCAATCTATATTACATAAAATATGCAATATGGATCTTGTTTTATAGAAATCAATGAGTTCTAAAATACAATTTATTCAAAAGTACATAATATATTATAGATTGAAAGTTATAGACAATTTAAAAATAAAGTCAAAAAGTGAAAGTGGTCATTTAAAAAGGGACGGAGGGAGTAGTGAATTTAATACTTCATCTCTTTGTGCAGATCAAACAACTTATTTATTTCAATGCTTAAGATTCAGTACATATCATACAGCTTCTTAGATTAATAAATTCAGCATTTAGTTTTTAGTACTTAATTTTCAATTTTCAGTTTTATCAAACAGTCCCTCAATGAGCAAAGGAACGCGTTGCACTGAATGGTTTCCTGTAACGGCATCAGAAAGGGGAAGAACAATAAACCTAAAAAATTCGTCACAAAAACGCCCAGATACTTAAAAAAATTCAATCTCAAGTCATCACAAAAACGCCCAGGTACTTAAAAATTCAATTTCAATTCACAATGAACTAGTGAAGAATACAGAATTCCATTCCATTCCACGTTAAATCGTTTCAGTATGATGATGCCAATCCAGATCCAGTGAATAAATCAACACCGTTTGAATCTAAATCGTAAGCATCCAGTTTCAAAATAAGTTGGCAACGAAAGGAAGTCTCAATCACACAGATCAATTTCGGCTGTTGTAATTTCACTATTTCCCTCGGCTCTCCGGCATAAGATGGAAACCTTAAATCAAACCTTGGTCTGTCTTGTTACGCCACAACACCCTCCGTTTAAGCGTAATCGATTGACACTAGAAACAGGGCCAACAATTTTCAGAACTTCATAATCCCTGCAGGGACGATCTGCTAGAAACAGTGAGCATCTAATCCTTGTGCAGATTTATTCCCAAAGTCTTTTGACCCTTCTATTGCATTTGCAAGTCACTTCTCTTAAACGGTTAAAAAACGCGGTAAGATACAATGCATAATGCACTTACAAACTGCTTTCATTACCCTTTCAGCCCCACAATCCTGCCTCATCCTAAGTGATTCTTCATATGATGGACGGGTACTACACCAAAGTCCTTCATTACAAGGCAATAAATAGGAAATAGTTGAGCAGCTGCGAGAAGAGAGACGTTCTTCAGGGAGAACTCTTCCATTAACCATGCCAGATGAAATACCACCAGAGTAACGAGACTGCTATAAAGTTGGCAATGACTCTCCTCAAATAATGTTGCCTTGACCAGGTTTCTTTACCAAAAGTTGCTTATCATCTTATGTGCAACCGTTGCATTAGTAAGGGACGCAAAAGGTTAAACTAGTTTGATCTACCCAATGTTGTGAAACCGAAGTAAGGATCTTGACTGTCTAGCTAACCAGCCAGTACAACCATGACCTTCCCCCACCGATAATCTCATACAGAACACGATCACAAATTGCCCAAAGCTCAACTCCATCCCATAGACGAATTAGCCATTCAACTATGACTAAGAGCTCAGATCCTATTCCATGGCATTTACTAAAATGGGGAAACTTTAACCCTCTAGACTACAAAGATCATACTAGTGTCTAGACATACCAAAACTACGTAACGACTCACCTAGTACCTGTAAAAGAACACAACTAAATCACATTAAAAAAATCACCAAAATACCATAGTCCCTAAACTCTACCACGGGAACTTCTTATTGGACGGGAAGTTGGGAACACCACTTGACGACTTCGTTTGCAGCATCTCATTGACGAATGTCCTTTTCTAGAAAACCCAAAGAATCGTCCCTTTCCTCTAGTTCGCTATGCTTCTCTTCATCCTTCATTTCCCTTGCCTCCTTAAGTTTCTAGTAAGGTAAATTCTTATTTCGCAGAAGAAACGAAAAAGAAAATTTAATCATCAAGTTCTACATATCTATCGTAACACCTATAAAGATAGAGGCAAGAACTGTGCCCTGTTTAGGTAGTATGTTTTTGTTCCTGTCATAAATGAGATGTTCATATGTAGCTTATAACTTCTTTCCCTCCAGACAACTAACACGATTGACTTACTTATACAATCTATTTAGAAATTGGATACTTCAATTTTTTACATTCGGACACTTGAGGTAAGAAATAATTGCCATCAGAGCACATTCCAGCACCAAATTTGGATGAGGCACAATGTCATGAGGGACAACAAATCACAATCATCGTGCTTTACCAAAACTTTTAGTGAGGAAGGAGATCTGATAACTGATAATGAGATACAGCAGGCTTCCTAATACAATCGTTTGCCACCTGTTATTTGCATTTGGCAATGCAGCAAGTTTCATATCTTGGAAGGAAAAAAAACCAATGGTTACAACACACATGAGCCTTCCATTCAAAAACATATCAAATGGGAGAGCACTTCCGTTTTCTCCAAGAGGCACATGAAATATTTTTAAATGGAAGGACCAAGCGAACTGAGACCACAGGTTACTTTTCCCTTTCTTAAAGTTGTGCGCTTCAACTTGGGGCTCATCCTCACTGTCTACGAAAACAAATAACCCTAATTCTAGTTACTACAAGCATGACAAGTACTCTTATCCCGTTCTCTCTCTTCAACTGGAAATTGAAAAACTAACAACTTCTGGTTGTCATAGAGATAGAAGTTTACTAATCATTTGGGAGAGATTAGAGTTCACTATGCGTGTAGTATGTTCTTTGCTTGTACATAGAGGACCACCTGAATCTCCTTCCACGGTTACTAGAACTGAACGCATTGAAGTGGCATGGGTCGTATGACTCTAATACTTCCCTATGAAGACATTAAATGGAAATTATAAATAAACTAACAATAAGCAATGATAGTGGTTGTGTTTGGTTAGATAGTTTAGTTTAGTTTTGATGATGTCATTAGGTGTAATGAGTGGAGAGAGAGAGAGAGAGAGAAATGAGGGAAATGATGATGTCATCAAAACTAAAACTAAAACTAAACTGGGAAACGAACAAGGCCAGTATGGCTAGTACTTTCCTATGAAGATATTCAAATGGTAAACGAACGAATAATCATCAATGACATTACACTGCAATCAGAAAAATGTAATATACTGGAACCTTTGCTCCTTTAATTGCAAGTACTCCGTATTTTAAGTGTTCAACAGATAAGTAAAAATTTTAAGAAACTCTAAAAACTAAACATTTGTCGGAAGATTAATTTGATCATAACGACATATGAACATGTGATATAGAATTACTGCCAAATAACACAAAAGAAGACTGGTATACCCGACTAAACACTAAATTACCAAGACACTAGTAGGAACACTATTACGTGTAAGGAAACAAGATGAGCCTCACAGAACAGACGCTTGCTCCAGGACTAAGCATTGGCAGATCCTCCAAACGTATGCTCCAAACTATAAGCCTTCGTCTAAAGACCAAAATTGCAGGCCTGGATGTACTCATTATCGTAGTCCACGTGCTTTGTCCAAAGTGGCCGAAATTGGTTCATGCCGATATCAAGCCACGGTTTCATATTCCCATTGAAGTGCACGACTGCAGCATTGCGAATCTCTTCCAAGCTTATGCTTGGATTATAGCCAAGTCCGAGAACATGCCAAGATTTGTCTAGTGGCTTTGTCGTGGAGTAAAACGTAATCAAGCCAGGGGGCAATGTGCCCAATTTCCACAAAGTCCGGTTCTCATTCTGCATCAAATGTCATATATCTTAGAGGTAGCAACAATTGAGTAAGCAGTGCACTCAATACTAGCTTGTACGATTGGAATATTCAATTTATGGAAATTTCAAATGAGATGACCCAAAGCAGGGTGTTTGTGAAGGAGCAAACATACGCCAAAAGTTCACTGGTTCATGGCGGTGTGCAATTGAAGAGGGTAACTAGTCAACAACTTATCCAAATAACTTAAGTTTCTTAATAAGGGAGCAATGAATCATATGATAGAACACATAAAGGTTAGTATTGGTTAACTCATGAATAATTCAAATAGGGAAAACTGAAAAGTAATTTTCCAGTGAAGTTGAAACTCACCAGATTCTGCCAGTAATGATACTGTTCTGTGCACTTCTCCTTCCTCCAAGCATCCAAATCAAAGAAGTTCATCCCATAAGCCCATCCACATGCTTTTGGATTAAACTTCTCTTTAATCAAAGGGTGCGAGAAATTCATATACTGTGCATATCGATGGAATGACCCGAAACAAGTTTCAACAGCCCCATTCACTTTCCCATCCATATCTATCTTCCACAACCCCGTAAGATCCCTCTGAACAACCACGTCATCATCCAAAAACAGTATCCTGTGCAATTTCGGATACATTTCTGGCAGATAAAACCTAAGATGATTCAACATCGATAAATACTTGGGGTTTCTAAATTTCATGTTAGTCGTGTCTTTCGTGGCATTCTCTAGCTTATTTTCAAAGTAAAACCTCTGCAGGTTTGCAGACTCAAGCTGTCGAAGTACGGGAACGTAAGAGGAATTCAAGAACTTGTAATCCTCCACAGCCTTCACCTCGACGTGGGCTCCACTATAGTCCCTCATCTTGAATATAACCTGCATTGCTCCAAGATTCATCTTATCAGTCACGACATGAAACACGTGCTTCCACGGCTCTTTCTGATTCTTAACAGCCGAATTCACCACAACCGACGCTGCAACAACATTATCCGAGAAAATAGCGTAGTGGTAAAGCTTCGGATCCTCCAACTCCGGCACCACCGGCTTCCCCTCGTCTGAATACTTATCAGGATGTGCAATTCGCTCCTCCATCAACCTCATGGCGACGCAATGCAGGCTTTTCGGGATCGACTTCGCAGCAATCAAGCTCGAAAACGCCCCCTGCTTCTTCGCCTTTGTTAACTGCTCGTTTACTGCGAAAATCGTGTCTTTAAGCTTCTGAATCTTTAGCTGAGTATCGAAGGACTCTTTCGCATCCGTAATGACTTGCCTAGTCACCTTAATTCTCTCCTTCACTTCCTTTTCGAACTGTCGAAGCACGGATTCGTCGATCGAGCTTAAATCCGAGTTGAAAAGAGCTTGATAACCCGGTTTCGAGATCAGATCCGTATAGTTTCGACTTAGATCGGCGAAAACCCTAAGTAGCTTGGAGTTCTCGAGCTTTAGCTTTCGTGCATACGAGGCGTAAGCGAGTACAAGAGTTCGGTGATCGTCCGCTTGCTTTCGAATCTGATCCAGTCGTGGTTTCAACGGATCGGACTTCAGCGCTAGCACCGATCTCCTGATTGTTCCGACTCCGTTTGAATTAAAACCCTAATTGGCAAGAGAAATCACATCAAACACATATCGACATTCAGAAATGACGCTAACCACAGATACAGAAATGGATAAAGTGTGTACTTAACGATACTGAGAGAGGATGAATTAAACCCCTAATTGCAATGAAAAATCATATCAAACACATACCGACATTTAGCCCCTTTGGATTGAGAGATTTGATGACAAAAGAAAGTATTAGACTTTCTTGCCAAATCACTGAATTGGATTAAGTATTTTGGCGAGAAATGGAGTGAAAAGTATAAAAATACATAGTTTTTTTTTATTGAATCCTTCTCATTTCTCACCAAATCTCGCCATTTTTCCCTTACTTATCACGCCAAAGGGGCTGTGGAATGGAAATGACGCTACCTACAGATACAGAAATGGAGGAATGAGGGTACTTACGATGTTGAGATCGGATGGATTGGCGGAGGAAGTGAAGAGGACAGAGAGAGTGAGGAAGATGAAAACGGCGAACGTTAAGGCGGAAGCGAAGATCTTGAACGTGAAAGAAGCAAGGGGTCTGAATCCGGTGGCTCGATCGGAGTGTGAAACGCGAGAGGCACGAAGCGTCGCGTTCGCCATTTTCTAGGGTTTGGATTGATAGTGACGGAAAGCGGAGAGAGAGAGAGAGAGAGTGAGGAGATCTGTGTGAGTAAGTGTTCGCTTGTAGATGGACTGTGTGTCTCTCTCTCTTGAGAGATGGGGGAGGAGAGAGACGGTGAAGTTGCTGGCAACTGGCAAAAGTGAAAGGGGAAGGAGGGATGATTATCTGGTGTGACAGTGGGAGTGTCGGTGTAGATATATTAGTGCCAAATTGCCCAATAATTGGGACCCAATCTAAAAAAAAATCTAATTTGTTCACCACCATTGGCTTTTCCATTTTTATTCAATTTTTTTTTTTCAAGTTTTGTGTCAAGTTTTCAATAAGAGGAATCAAAAAAGTAAAAAAATATAACAATTACCCAAATATTTTGGTAAAAATATCTAAGAAAAAAATAAAAAGACAGTCTTTGACTTGTTTTTCTTGGATATTTTTCAAAATATTTTTGGGTAATTCTCATCGTTTTTTACTTATCTGATTCCTCACATTAAGATAAAATCAATAATCCATAAAAATTTGATGCAAAACTAGCAAACGTGGAATTTTTTTTGAATAAAGATAAAATCAAAAACTTGAAAAGCTAATGGTTATGAAAAATCCCTAAGTCCAGAGAGGTTGTTAGCCACTCTGGTTATACTCCTTGGTTTTCAATCGGTGGCTAGGCATTTCCCTTGAGTATATGGAGAGAGACATCAAAGCTCTTTTTATACAATGTTGGCAATGGAGTGCATTTTGTGGCTGGCCCAGAATGAGTATGATTAGAATTTTTCATTTTGTAGAAGTCGTTGGGAACATCAACCGTTAAAGAAATTATGTTATTTAGATACTAAGTAATCGTTGATCCGAACACAATTATCTTTTCAGAAAATGGGCGAATCTAGTGTCCCCAGTTCAATTTTTACAATAAATAAATAAATTTATTTCAATCAGGTAGCTAGCTCATGCGGTTGAGCTCTTGGATGCCCCACACTGCATTCTGGAATCAAGTCTCATTTCCCCCTCCCCCCATGTAATAGATTAAGAATGATGAATGGCAAAAAAAAAAAATTCAGGTATTGATTTCGACCACAACAATATGATTTTTTTTATAGTAATTAATATTCCCAACGAACTTTACAAAATAAACAATTTCGATTATCGAAACAGACCCAACAGAGTTACACAGAGAAAAGAATGCGCCAACCGCACGGTGAAATCAACTTAAACGGACTGCCGAAAAGTCAATTCATAAATGTAATTAGGTTCCTTAAACATACGTAAGTTCTGCAATTATGACAGCTATCTACTTATCCAGATGGTGTGTGATAATAAGCATTAATTACTCTTAAGCTATCATTTAATTCATTTTTTATTAAAAAATGCTTTGATTAAGAGATTCTCATGCACTGATCGAGTATAGGGATGGCAATGGGGCGGTTCGGTTCGGTTATTGGCATAACCAAACCCGTTACCCGAACCCAGACAGGTACCCATAACTGGACCGAAAACCGTTCGGGGAGGGGATTTTGAACCCATAACCGAACCGAACGGGGTTCGGGTAATCCCCGAACCGTTTGGGTACCCGAACCTGGGTCCCTGTGCAGCTATGGCCCTGTCAGCGAGGTCGGAAGGTTCCCAACTTCGATGTTTTTCGGCCAACTCCTCTAGGAAATCCCATGCCTCATCTGGGGCCTTATCTAGGAAATCTCCCTCTCTACAGAGATACTCAATCTGCTGGGCCGTCGCAATATTTAGGCCCAGCTGGAAGAATGTCACCAACTGATGTTTCTCAAACCCGTGGTGGGGTAAAGACAACAACAAGTCCTTGAACCTCTCCCAACACCTCAAAAATGACTCGCTCTCTTTTTGTCTGAACGACTGGATTTGGCGAGTCAGGTGTTGTGACTTGCTCTCAGAGAAGTATTTCCTATAGAACAGCTCCCTAACAGCTGTCCATGTCGTGAGAGACCGCTCATTTTGCATTCGGAGCCACTTATCCGCACCATCCTTCAAAGAAGCAGGGAAAAGCTTAAGGCAAGTATTTTCCCACTGGGTAGTGGTGGCCAGGGTGCGCACCAACCCCTCAAAATGGCGGATATGCTCATATGGGTCCTCATTTTCCCTCCCATAAAAGAGAGGGAGGGCATTGTGGGTTCCTGGTTTAACAGTGAAAGCATTGCGTGCCTCCACAGTCTCAGTCGGCAGAACTATCGGGCCGAGAGGAGTAGTCCTCTCGGGATGCATGTAATCCCGCATAGTTTTCTGTTCCGCCATCGATGGCTCACTCTCTAAGTCAAACAATGGATTGAGAAATTCTAAGAACAGGTTGGGAATGGATTCAGGTTGACTCTCGGAAGACTCGGACTGAGTGGACGACCACTCAAGCTGGAATGCTACTGGCTGGACTGCTACTGGCTCAAACTGACTAGAAGCACCTGCTAGTGGAACTTCCACCAACGACTCTCTATCTATCCTAACTAGACACTTAGATGGGTCTCGGAAGAAGAGCGGGTCCTCCTTTGGTGAACCCTTCCTACCGTTACCTATCTTGACTCGATTTTAAGAATAATAACTAAAGATTTACCTAAACTTTTTTTTTTTTTTAGAAAGATAAGATTAAAACTAAAATTTACTTGACACTAACTACCCGAATTCTTAACACCTCTTGCCTTCCCCGGCAACGCCGCCAAAAATGCTTGGCCGAAATCCTATACCTAAATTAATGGGTTGCCTCAAGCGTAGGGCGGAGACCGGTGTAGCACAATACCCGGTAAGACCGGAATCGAATCCACAGAGAAGGTGGAGAGTGCTTACTAAAAACTCGGGTTGCTAAGTTTAACACGGCTCTTAGGTAGCCACCCTTTATGAGTTGATTGGAAAATTACCTAAACTAAGAGAATTTGGTTTTACTTAAATTAATTAAAAGGAAGTACGGTCGTAGGGTTCATAACACCAGTGACCAGGTCCGGATATTTCCTGCTCCATTCGTTGTTCCACTGAAAACGTTTGATTTTAGAGAGAAAAGGTTACCCCGAAAGATGCGAATCCTCACGGTCGCCATTACCCATGTACAGCGGAGAACAAGTTTTGGTCCCCCGTTCCCCGCGTTACATGGGCTCCGACAAAGCTCGGATTCGTCCAACGGAAGCTCTTTAATAACCTAAAATTGCTTTTTCATTATTGAGTTTGAGAATAGGAGCAAGAATAAACCCAGCCCTGGCCACGGCGTGTTAATCACCCCGCGACCATACCTATGAAACTACTCACTCATATCAACTTGAACAACTAAGAGAATTCTGAAATTAAACATGCTATTATATTGAATATGAATTAAAACACAAGTTTTGAGAGCAAAACACGGACAAACTCCCGTGAACTAAGATTAATGCAAAAACACAGAAAGTTACCGAAGCACAACTGGAATCTGTGAACAAAACTTCAAAACTTCGATGCAAAAGTCTCCGGAAAGTCGAATCTCCAAAGGACAAGTCGGCTACTAAAATGGAAGAAAACTAATGTAAAGTTCGAACCCTAATTCGACCTAAAAACGGAGTATTTAACCCTTTCCCGAAGTCAAAACACGTGGCAAAGTCAAACGGCTGAATTAGGACCCTCGGTATCGATACAGGAGAAGTCCTGTATCGATACCCAGACGTTCTGTTCGCGTATGATGCACACGGTATCGATACAGAGGTTTCACTGTATAGATACCAAGCCTCTAAATTGCTCCCTCAGCTTGTTTGGTCGTCCTTGCTTGGTTCCTACCATGCCCGATGCCTTGTGTCTACTTTCCGTGCTCCTTTTGGCCTGTTCCCTACAAAACGAATATAACAATACCAAACAACAGATAACACCGCATCAAGTGGAAAATGGAATAAATCGCGCCTCTAATGCGCTAATTCGCCCTACTTAGGCGCTTATGTCTATGACATTGCGCGCCTATCACCTGAGATTTCAAATTTTCAAAGAGAGGAATGGTTTTCACTTTTCAAGCACCCTGCACCTTCAAGCATTCCGAAACAAGCATTCCAAAACAGTAAAAATAGTAACAAACCACAGCTGCAGCAATTGAGAATCCAAGTTCAAATTACAACGACATGAAATATAAATCTAAGTTCAGTTGCAACAACAAGCATTCCAAAACATCTCACACCACATCAAGCATTCCTTGTAAGTTCTAACAACAATTACTTAATACATAGTTCCAAAAGACCTTACACCACATGAGTGAGTAAGTGAATTCAAATTACAAATTTTCAAGCAACATAAAGGCGAAAAAACATAAGGCCTTCAGTCCTTCATTCCAAATTTGGCAGCTTCAAGCCTTCACATGCCAACTCCAATGCAAAATTCATGTATGTTTAAATCAATAATCAATAATCAGAATTCACGTCTGGTAACCATAAAAGGAAGTTTGCTCATATGAGTAGTATTGGGGCATGGGACAATAGGAGTCTTAATAACCCAAGTAAACAAAGATAACAATTATGAAACTAGTTTACAGAATAAAATTGTCCCTTTTGGGACACTATGAAGACTAAACCCAGACAAGAGAATCCATGAAAGTATTTTTATCAAGTATGCAAAGACAATGAGATATGATAAGATAATATAAACTGAATTGAGTTGGGCAAGTTTGGTTCACATGGGACCAGCAGACTTCACAATGCAACATATATCCAATGAACAGAATTCAGTTCACTAGCAGGTTTCATTGCCATTGTTAGCAACTGCCAAAGTAAATCATGGCCATATTATGCATTTTCACTAGCAATTCACTTCAGGATCCCTAGAAGCTAAAAAAATCTATGGTCTTTAAAATTAGTACTTGAAGTAGGCCTTATACTTTAGGATCCCTAGAAGTTCAAAAACCCTTGAAATGTGGTTTCAGAAAGGGGCATCTAGCTTATGCAACAAGGATGAGAAAGTAACCGTATGATATTCATGCTTTAAGTCTGGATCTGGTTTCAGAAAAGGGGCATCTGTGCTCTGGTTTCAGAAAGGGGCATCTAACCGTGTGATATTCATGCATCTCGTCACTATGTTTGACCCGTGCTTAAACTTTCGAAGTGCTAATCTGAACGTCTCTCTCAGCGAGTCTCAGTCGAGTTTAAGAGAGAGAGAGAGAGAGAGAGAGAGAGAGAGAGAGAGAGAGAGAGAGAGAGAGAGAGGGGGGGGGAGAGAGACGTAGTGACGTACCAGAGCACAGATCGAGATCGGGATTGACCGGACCAGATCTGAGAAGGTAGGGTTTGTGATTAATGGACCTAAAACATGAAATAGAGGCAAATGGAAGTCAACCCAGAAGTTCCTTTCCCACCGTGATTAGATAAGATTGAAATGGAGAAAATAATTGGCTTCAAATGTGCTACCCTGAATTAGATCTTCATATGCATCTGTATATATACAATTGACAGCACACACACAGAGAGAGAGAGAGAGAGAGAGGTTACCAGTTGAGGAGGACTGGAGGAGCCGATGTGAGAGAGAGAGCGTCTCTCTCGAGTCTCGACCTGAAGTTTGTTTTCCTAACCCTAAACTAATGTCTATTGTGTTGTATAACAGTGTATATATAGTAGGGATTAAATGTTATTAACATATACTACAGGGGGTTAGCGTGTAATTAAAAATTTCGGTTCGGTTCGGGTTGCGGTTCGGTTCGGGTAACGGTTCGGGTTTCAGCCCAACCCAGAACCGAACCCATCCGGTTATCTCAAATCAGAACCCATACCCGTACCCACGGGGAATATTTCGGTTATGATTCGGGGAAAAAATTCGGTTACGGTTCGGGTACCCATCGGTTCGGTCGCGATTGCCATCCCTAATCGAGTATTCTCATTTTTTATTAGTGGAATGTCACTTGCAATAATTGGTTGCAGCACGCTAAAACATAGGAGTAATACGTAAATTTAAAAGATGATATTATAGAATACTCATCAATAGAACTTAATAAGAAAATACTTATTAGTCAATTACAATTAATTAAGAACTGAAGCTCGATTTCATATGATTTGTACCGACAATTATTATGCAAATATTTTTGGGTAATTCTCATCATTTTTTACTTTTCTGATTCCTCACATTAAGACGAATCAATAATCTTCAAAAATTTAATATAAAACTAGCAAACGCAGAAAAAATTGAATAAAGACAAAATTAAAATCTTGAAAAGCTAATAGTTGTGGAACAATCCTCAAGTCCAGACAGGCTTTTAGCCACTCTGGTTATACTCCTTGATTTTCAATTGGAGGTCGTATGGAGAGAGACATTGAGCTCTTTTTATACAATGTTGGCAACAACAAAAAATCTTAATAAATCACGGATCATCTTCATAATGGAGTGCACTGGCCTATAATGGGTATGATCAGAATTTTTCATCTTCTAGAAGTTGTTGAGAACATCAACCGTTGTAGAAATTATGTAATTTAGATACTAAGTAATTGTTGATCCGAACACATTTATCTTTTCAAAAATGGGCGAATCCAGTGTGCCCAGTTCAATTTTTATAAAAAATAAATAAATTTATTTCGATTAGGTATTGATTTCTACCTCAACAATATGACTTTTTTTTGTACAATTAATATTCCCAACAAATTTTACAAAATGAACAATTTTGATTATCGAAATAGACCCAACACAGTTACATAGAGCCCATAATTCGTCAACCGCATGGTGAAATCAACTTAAACATACAGCCCAGAAGTCAATTCTTAAATGTAATTACGTTCCTTAAACATACTAAGTCCTGCAATTATGACAGCAATCTAGTTATTCAGATAGTGTGTGATAATAAGCATTTACTATTTTACTACTCTTAAGCTATCATTTAATTCAAATTTTTTTACTAAAAAAATGCTTTAATTTAGATAATCTCATGCACTGATCGATTATTCCCTTTTTTATTAGTGGAATGTCATCTGCAATTGGTTGGAGCATGCTAAAACATAGGAGTATTACTTATAAATTTAAAAGATGATATTATAGAATACTCATCAATAGAACTTAATAAGAAAATACCTATTAGTCAATTACAATTAATTAAGAATTAAAGCTCGATTTCATATGATTTGTACGACATTTATTATACAAATAGCAAATGCGTCTACACTATGATACTATAAAATAGTTTGTAACATCGACAGTCATTTTTAATATTACAGGGAAAAATAAAAGCCGTGTACGATCAAAATGAAACAGAGCAATGTTCCCCACGAAAAATCTGGGCAAGTATCTATTTTCCGCCAAGATAAAACTCTTTCTTTTTCAAGAATTTCTTGGATCTTCTCTCTCTACATCTATCGATAAATGCATTAACAGAGCCGGCCCTGAGCTAAGCCGAGTTAGGCGGCTGCCTTAAGCCCCCAAATTTTGGCCCAAAAATAGGGTCCCGGATAGCTACATCTAGGTACATAATATATACTTATATATAGGTAAAACTTCTAGTTCAAACCTCCCGAAAATAAGGAAAAAAAATATATTTTTTGTTTTGCAAATTATTTTTGGAAAATCCGAACCGTCCAATGTGCTCAGAAGGTGTTTTCAAGGGTCCATATAAGAAATCTTCAAAAAAAATACCGGGAAGGGCTTGATCGAAGCAGCTTTTCGCAAAAACTGTATTTTTACAGTTTTGCGAAAACTGCTTGGATCAAGCCCTTCCCGGTATTTTTTTTTGAAGATTTCCCGCGTGAACCCTTGAAAAACCTTCTGAACACATTGGACGAATTAGATCGTCAAAAAAATGCTCGAATCATGGAGGTCCGGAAGTCTGGAGTCCGGACTAGAAGTGCTCCCTATATATATATATATATAACCTAAATCACATTTACAATCAATGAGCTAGCTAGTTTAGTAGAAAAGTTTAGTTGCTCTATCCAATAGGTACATAGTTCAATTCCTAGCCATCTCTTTTCCTTCTCCATAACAATATATTTTCCCCTCTCACGAACTCGCAGTTCTAAATAGATATTTTTTTGATTGGTGCAAAAAATATTAGGGCAAAAAACTAGTAACAATATTTTTTCCCCTCTCACGAACTCGCAGTTCTAAAGGAATATTTTTTTTATTGGTGCAAAAAATATTAGAACAAAAAACTAGTTTCATTCGAAACAACGAAACGAACCGTGAGGGGAAAAAAAATATGGGACCAAGTAAATATTATTTTGAGGTTAGTTTTATTTTTATTTTTTAAAAAAGAAAAAATAAGGCCTAGATTTACAAGATCGTCTTAGGCCCCGAGAATCTCAGGGCCGGCCCTGAATCCATACACAGACATATATTATGCGTGCAAACAGAGAAGAAGAAGAAGAAGAAGAAGAAGGAGAGATGAATCATATGATTTGATTTCTTGTTCACATCGCCTAACTTGTTTTTTCCATACCCATTACAGGGAACAATCCAAGAGCCACCGTGAAGAGTCTGCATTACCCGACTATGACCTTGACTCCGAGTCGGACAAACCAGTAGGAGTCCTCCTCTTTGAAATGGAAACACCAAGTACAAACCGACTCGTCATTCCCTTCGTCCTTGCTGAAACCCATTTCCCCCCTGTCGCCACTGAAGAACAACCGGAAGAAAAACAGTACAAAACCCTCCAATTCACCGACTTCCATCGCCACGAATGGCACATGAGGTTCGAGTACTACCGTGAGGAACATGGGTTCATCCTGACCGGGTGGCAAAAGTTCTCCACCCAATATAGTAATCTAAAACCCAAGGATTTAATCCGCATTTATGAACCCTTCCCCTTTCGCCCCGAGGCCCCCCACCATTTCCTCATCCAAGTCCTGAAAAAAGAGCAAAGAATCGATCCCCCACCCGAATTCAAAGATGAAAATTTCCTTTTCCAGATTAAGTTGGATCAGATTAACATCGACTTCGGGAGGGTCTTTCTGGCTGGGGATGATGTCATGAGGAATTTCCCAGGGGTTGAGATGCAGAGAAACAGCGGGGAGGAGGAGGAGGAGGAGAAGAAGAATAAGATAATGAGATTTACTGATGCTAAGTGTAAGGATTGGTACATGGATATTATGAGGCATGACGAGAAGAAGTATATTCTGATGAATGGGTGGGATGAGTTTGTGAAAGAGAGGGGCTTGAAAGCTGAGGATTTGATTCGGTTTTATAAACATGTGGATCCATGTCACAACAAGCATTACCTTATTAGAATTGCGAAGAAAAAGGGTGGGGGTGGCCCGCGCCCCGGTGGTGGAAGTGGGGCGGGGAGTAGTAGCAGCCAGAGCTACAAGGGGAAGGAAATCGCGCGCAGGTGGTGATTGATCATGGCTAAGCTGAAGAGTAACGCAAATAATTTTTAGGCATAGGTTTCTACAATTCTACCCAAATAATTTTTCTACTGATTGCTTGGAACAAAATGGTCATATAGAGGCCAAACAGATGACTCATTACTCTGAATTATAAGAGAGATCTGTTATGAACTCAGTAAGAGGGTCCAATTCTCTAGTGTCATTATCCTTTACTTCTCCAATACAGGTTTAATCTTGCCTGACGTAGCCAATCCTTTGCTTACTTCTACCTCTCCATTACCTATAATGTATCGGCATGAAATTGGACACCACTCTATAAGAATTTATCCAACTATGTCTGTTAACTATTTAATCAAACATTTGCGGTGCATGTTCTCTATTGAGTGCATTTCTTCATGTTCTTATTGACAATACGTGAAAGAATTTGCTGATTACTTGGTTTCAACAACTCCGCACAACAAATGGTAGAAATTTGGTTGTTGGTCATTACTGTAGATGCTGAGTGAATTCAGATCTTGAGTCTGTGAATATGCACTAGCTTAAAAAACTAGAAACGCAGAAAGAGACAAAACCTTATCGTTCGTCACTATCTCGTCCAGAGCTGCATAGCATTCCGTGCTTTGAATCTTCAATGAAACAAACAACACGTTAACTATCAAACAGATATGCACCAAAATGTCTGATCGTAGTTGCTTTCACAGAGTTTGTCATAAAATTGAAGCTCATGTGATAGGAAGAACTAAACTGTTGCTGAGATCGCACGCTCTGCAAGTCTTCAACTTCATTGAATCGATTTAAACCATAGGATATCGGTACGAATCGTTTAGATACTTGAAGTGCATTGAATGTAGGGATGAATTGGATCATTTGAATCTCCTTCTGGATTAGTTATGCTCTCAAAGTGTTTGAATGAAGCTCGATTTTAACCCCTCAGGCTAGAGCTCGTAAAAG
This sequence comes from Vaccinium myrtillus, assembly GCA_016920895.1. NCBI lineage: Eukaryota > Viridiplantae > Streptophyta > Magnoliopsida > Ericales > Ericaceae > Vaccinium > Vaccinium myrtillus. The sequence continues at coordinate 30,120,653 of CM029281.1, forward strand.
GTTTTGACACGAATTGAAAAGGCGGGAAATTAACTGTAGACGCTAAAAAGTTCATTTGGGCCCAGTTGAAGTAGGCTAGGTGGGCCATATATAAGGCCCAATTGTATGGCCACTTAATATAGCAAGTGCGGAATCATTAACGATTTTTATGTTGTACAAAATATTAAAAAATTCACGTTACTCAACGGCTATTACAACCCGAAACCGTGACATCGCAATCGATATTGTTATAACAACCAATATCGATATTTCGAATAGTGGCCGCTACAGGAATATTTAATAGGGTGTTCAAAAATTACCTTTAACTCTCTTAACTTAATCAATCAGTCATATCTTTAGAAAATTTCCTATAGACCCAAAAAATATACAAAAAAATAAAAATGTTGTAGACGTTTCCACAAATTTTTGTATTTTTAGCAAAGCGAAATCAAACCAGAGCATAAATACGCTAATATTTTTCTTATGAAATTATGCAGGGAATACGTTTGCACGGATCTTTTTAAACATATACACATATTTTTGGATTGTCGTTCGAAGAGAAACTATACAATAACAATACCAATAGATTTTTTTTCTCTCTCTCCATTTTTTTGTCGTTGAGATGTCTATCTTGTTTTCGAGCTATATATTAAGTACTTTTAATTGTAAATAACCTAAATTGCAGGGCGTTATGTTCATATAATAGGACTAAGTGTTCAAACAAAATATGAGATAAAATTACTATGTGCAATGTGACAACAAATAAAGAAAATAAGCATGTTCAATTGACTACATTTTCTTATACGTGGAGCCACCTATAATTGGGCTATAATGGGATGTAATTAGGTTAGATTGAGTTGTAGGCTAAATTATTCGGTGAGTGTTTACTTAATTTTGCAATGGGTATTCATATTTTGGCTAGGTGTTCAAAACATGTACTAGCCTAGTGTATTATTTGTATAAAAATGGGCGAATCTAGTGTCCCCAATTCAATTTTTACAAAAAAAAAAAAAAATTGTATTTCAATCAGGTATTGATTTCGACCACAACAATGTGATTTTTTTTATAATTAATATTCCCAACGAGTTTTACAAAATGAACAATTTCGCTTATCGAAACAGACCCAACACTACACAGAGCTCAAAATGCGCCAACTGCACGTACGGTGAAATCAACTTAAACGGGGACTGCCCAGAAGTTAATTCATAAATGTAATTACGTTCCTTAAACATAGCCCAGTTCTGCAATTATGACAACAATCTACTTATCCAGATAGTGTGTGATAATAACCATTTACTACTCTTAAGCTATCATTTAATTCAATTTTTTTTTACTAAAAAAATGCTTTGATTAAGATATTCTCATGCACTGATCGAGTATTCTCTTTTTTATTAGTGGAATGTCACCTACAATTGGGTGCAGCACGCTAAAACATAGGAGTATTACTTATAAATTTAAAAGATGATATTATAGAATACTCATCAATAGAACTTAATAAGAAAATACCTATTAGTCAATTACAATTAATTAAGAATTGAAGCTCGATTTAATATGATTTGTACCGACAATTACTATGCAAATATTTTTGGGTAATTCTCATTATTTTTTACTTTTCTGATTCCTCACATTAAGACGAATCAATAATCTTAAAAAATTTAATATAAAACTAGCAAATGCAGAAAAAATTGAATAAAGACAAAATTAAAATCTTGAAAAGCTAATAGTTGTGGAACACTTCTCAAGTCCAGACAGGCTTTTAGCCACTCTGGTTATACTCCTTGATTTTCAATTGGAGGTCGTATATGGAGAGAGACATCAAGCTCTTTTTATACAATGTTGGCAACAACAAAAAAATCTTAACAAATCGCGGATCATCTTCATAATGGAGTGCACTGGCCTATAATGGGTAAGATCATAATTTTTCATTTTCTAGAAGTTGTTGAGAACATCAACCGTTGTAGAAATTATGTAATTTAGATACTAAGTAATTGTTGATCCGAACACATTTATCTTTTAAAAAATGGGCGAATCCAGTGTGCCCAATTCAATTTTTATAAAAAATAAATAAATTTATTTCGATTAGGTATTGATTTCTACCTCAACAATGACTTTTTTTTTTTGTACAATTAATATTCCCAACAAATTTTACAAAATGAACAATTTTGATTATCGAAATAGACATAGTTACACAGAGCCCAGAATGCGTCAACCGCATGGTGAAATCAACTTAAACAGACTGCCCAGAAGTCAATTCTTAAATGTAATTACGTTCCTTAAACATACTAAGTCCTGCAATTATGATAGCAATCTAGTTATTCAGATAGTGTGTGATAATAAGCATTTACTACTCTTAAGCTATCATTTAATTCAATTTTTTTTACTAAAAAAATGCTTTGATTAAGATATTCTCATGCACTGATCGATTATTCTCTTTTTTAAAGGATGATAAAACATAGGAGTACTACTTATAAATTACTGTCTTTCCATGTGCTATTTGTGCTATGGAAGAAAGAAAATAGGAGTACTACTTATAAATTTATGCTATGCTAAAACATAGGAGTACTACTTATAAATTTAAAGGATGATATTATAGAATACTCATCAATAGAACTTAATAAGAAAATACCTATTAGTCAATTACAATTAATTAAGAATTAAAGCTCGATATCATATGATATCTACGACAGTTATTATACAGATAGCAAATGCGACTACACTATGATACTATAAAATAGTTTGTAACATCAACAGTCATTTTTAATATTACAAGGAAAAATAAAAGTCGTGTATGATCAAAATGAAACAGGGCAATGTTCCCCACGAAAAATCTGGGCAAGTATCTGTTTTCCGCCAAGATAAAACTCTTTCTTTTTCAAGAATTTCTTGGATCTTCTCTCTCTATATCTATCGATAAATGCATACATGGCCAGCCCTGAGCTAAGCCGAGTAAGACGGCTGCCTTAAGCCCCCAAATTTTGGCCAAAAAATAAGGCCCCGGATAGCTACATCTAGGTACATAATATATATATATAACCTAAATCACATATACAATCAATAAACTAGCTAGTTTAGTAGAAAAGTTTAGTTGCTTTATCCAATATGTACATGGTTCAATTCCTAGCCATCTCTTTTCCTTCTCCATAATAATATTTTTTCCCCTCTCACAAACTCGCAGTTCTAAAGGGATATTTTTTTTATTAGTGCAAAAAATATTAGGACAAAAAAACTAGTTTCATTCGAAATAATGAAACGAACTGTGAGGGGAAAAATATATATGGGACCAAGTAACTATTATTTTGAGGTTAGTTTTATTTTTATTTTTCTAAAAAGAAAACATAAGGCTTAGATTTACAAGATTGTCTTAGGCCCCGAGAATCTCAGGACCGGCCCTGAATGCATACATAGACATATAATATGCGTGCAAACAGAGAAGAAGAAGGAGAGATGAATCATATGATTTGATTTCTTGTTCACATCGCCTAACTTGTTTTTTCCATACCCATTACAGGGAACAATCCAAGAGCCACCGTGAAGAGTCTGCATCGGACGAACCCGACTATGACCCTGACTTCGAGTCGGACGAACCAGAAGGATTCTTCCTCTTTGAAATGGAAACACCAAGTACAAACCGACTCGTCATTCCCTTCGACCTTGCTTCAACCCATTTCCCCCCTGTCGCCAACGAAGAACAACCGGACAAAAACCAGGACGAAACCCTCCAATTCACCGACTTCCATCACCACGACTGGGACATGAAGATCGAGTACTACCGTGATGAACACGGGTTCATCCTGACCGGGTGGCAAAAGTTCTCCACCCAATATAATCTAAAACCCAAGGATTTTATCCGAATTTATGAACCCGTCCCCTTTCGCGACCCCCTCCATTTCCTCATCGAAGTCGTGAAAAAAGAGAAAAGAATCAATCCCCCCGAATTCAGAGAAAAAAATTTCCTTTTCCAGATTGAGTTGGATCGGAGTGACATCGACTTCAGGAGGGTCATTCTGGGTAGGGATGATGTGAGGAAGTTCCCAGGGGTTAAGATGCAGAGAAACAGCAAGGAGAAGAAGATAGTGAGATTTACTGATGCTAATTGTAAGGATTGGTACATGAAAATCATAAGGTATGACGAGAACAAGTATATGGTTATTGATGGGTGGGATGAGTTTGTGAAAGAGAGGGGCTTGGAAGCTGGGGATTTGATTCGGTTTTATCGACATGTGCTTCCAAATCACTGGAAGCATTACCTTATTCGGATTGTGAAGAAAGAGGGTGGTGATTGATCATGGCTAAGCTGTAGAGTAATGCATTGTGAAAATCAGTAAATAGAAAGGAATTAATTGGAGGGGAAAGGATTTAGAAGAATCATATCAAATTTGTTTTTTTTTTGCAAATTTCAGTGGAAGGAAAGGAAAGATCATATCAGTATTAGGCATTGTAAAGTTGCACGCACATTTTGAGATTCTGATTTTGCATATATCAGTACTAACAGGAAACCCGTGCTATTAGTTTAAATTGTCGAAATCCATAATTCATTCAACACCTCTACCAAAACAAAATTACAAGTTAATAAAATATCTAAAAAGTAACCACACAAAGTTCATTCGGAATACTTCAATGCTCATATATTATTACTCAGCGTTTCTAATTGAATGGACAATAATTTATCCTATATAGCGGACAGTCACCATAAGTTGATTGAATAACAGGGGCGCGGGGTCTGTGCTACGCGGGGGTGCACAGCACCCAAGCTGTGCACCATAAAACTGTGTCGTTTGGGATGTTTGGACTGCCCCATCACTTTACCCAAAAGCTGGGTCCCTTTACTCCCGCTGATCCCACGTTTCTCTTTCAGATTTCCAACCTAATTGTTTCCCACCAAATTGTAGCGCGGGAAAGAGCACGGGATTGAGATGGTTGATGTATCCCCTCCAGATTGGCGTGCTCCACATTCCATATTCCATCCACGCCCACTGCTGTGCACGCCATTGATCGTCATTCTCGTCCACCACTCTTTGATAAGGTATCTTATTTTACACACACACACACGTGTATGTGTGTATATCTCTCTCTAATCTCTACATATACTTGTGTATGTATATCCACAATCCATGTCTGATTGATTTTTTTTTTACTGATATTATCATGGTATTTGACTGTTTTAAGTTTCTATTATTAATTGAGATTTAACTCTATTCAGATTGGGGCATTCAAATGGGATTAGGGCACAGATTGAACTTAATTATTTTGTATTACCGTCATGGCTGTGGTCTCATGCTCTGTTATTACTAGTGTTACAAAATGGATTTTAGTAGTGTTAACTTTCTTCATTTCAGATCTCTTGTTGGTTAGGGTTACAATGACAGTTGAAGATCTTGAAGGGTCCCTAGAAGAAGATGGTCTGTGATAAGCCCCCAATATTGTATATATCCGGGGCTTATCTAGCCTATTTTGCTCACACACGCACGCGATTTCGCGCTTTATATGGTTGATATGCGGGTAGTGGTGTGTTTTTGTAAGTACAGGTAAAGCATGGAAAATGAGCGCATTTTGTGCGCCTTGAAAGTCGTGCCGCCGAGGGCCCCATGCTCCATGGCGCAAGCATTTTTGGCGCCGTTGCCGGGGACCCAATGGTCCGCTTAACGTGAGTTTGTCTCGCACCACCCCACTGTAAGTATTCCGTTTCTTTTAGTATAATTTAGTTTTTGCATCTTTTATTTTAGTTTTAGTTATTATATTTTGTGATGAGCATGACAGACCTAAAGTTCTCCCCTTTGTGTGACAATCCATTTGAAAAATGTCGTACTGCTAAAGAAATGGACACAGAGGTGGATTACTTATACTTTTTGTTAGAAAAGCAAGATGCATATGGGCCTATTTTTGAGAAATTACCGATAGTAGAATCAATTGATTTTCTTGGTGTTGATGATTTTTATTTGATTTACCATCCATTTATAGTAAATTTTGTCAACACTTTGAAAGTTAATTTCATTTGGGATATGCACTTGGTGGAGCTTAAATTTCTAAAACGAATTCGGCAATTGCTGTGCTCAAAATATCTTGTCTTGTGGCATGGTCGAATTCAATTCTTGACAAAGAGCTTAAAGTGGTTTGATCTTCATAGTACGATTGCTCTTCCTGTTTTGTCACTTTTAGTTTTCTATTTTTTATTTTTAGCTCTTTGTAGATTTTTTTTAGTTATCCTTTTTTTTATTTAATTTTTAATCTTCACAAAGTCTAGGAGACTTAAATTCTTTGGAGCTTGAGATAGCTTTAGTGTTTGCCGTGCTCGAACGGCTTGTGATGGTCCGGTATAGCCACCTAATCCTAGCCTTAAAACATTAGTATATGGGTTTGCAACAATCTTATTGCATTGTCTTGGATAGTCATAAAAGAAGACTGGCTCTGATTTCAAAATAAAAAATAAAAAAATAACATAGAAATTCAACCTTTTGAGTCGTGACTTACCCATGATTGTTGTATAACCTTCTTTACTAATGTTTTAAGTGAGGATTAGGGAGAAAAGTAGTACCCGTGCGATCGCGTGAAGATCATGGTGGCTTTTCCATTTTCATCGTACATATTGTATATATTGTTCATGTGGAGCCCGGATAACACGAGTCGGGCGGTTCTCATATTGCTTTTCTTAGTAGGTAGTCGGCAATTAAGTCTTTTGCAGGGTGACCATGCTACCGTACCAGCCTTGGTAGTTTGGGCCTAACTTGGTGGCGAGTGCGGCATTCAGGAGCTCTAAGCATGGGTGCGATGAAACGTCGCGGTTGTAAGGCCTATAAAGTCATTGAGGATGGTCCTGTACGACTAGCTGTGGTCCCGGAGAGGGGCCGAAGGAGGAAGCCTTGGAAGCATTGCCGATGACGAAATGAGCAAGTGGTAGAAAAATTCCTCACACTTGGTCGAGGTCTTGGAGGTTGACATTCCTCCCCATCGGTACAATTTTTGTTCCCTATCTCCCTTTACTTTAGTTCTCTTGCATTGAGGACATTGCAAATTTTAAGTTGGGGGGAGGGAATAGTGTAGTGTAGTGTACATATTCCAGTTAAATTTCAATTATGCTTTTCAATTCCTGTCAAATTTTTTGTGTAAACTTCCCTTGTTAGTAGGTTTTTCATGCTAGATACCTTACATATGCTCAAATTTTGCTCAAAATGGCAAGAGTCGGTACTCCGGTGAATTCGGTTATGTGTTTGAACCCATGTCATATGTATATACATGAACTCCACTGAACAATTTGAGCCATTGTTAGTCGAGTATTGTGCATTGGTTATAGTAGAAATTCATTTCAAAGCATCCCATGCTTTTTGCTCTCATTTCTCGCATTTGCGTAAATAATGCTCTTTTGTTCATGCTTGAGTAGTGTAAATATCTCGTATGCATCATATTGGAGTTGGTTGGCGTACGTAGGAAATGATTCAAGGCAATCTTTGCTATGAAACCACATATGAGTCACTTTGATCCTTATTTTGAACCAAGTCTAAGTCCCGTTCATTGTTAATCTTAGTCAACCGGATGTTTGGAGGGATGTTAAAGGAGCGTGTTGTGATATTCTAATGAAATTGGGCTTGATCTTAATGAAGTGGGAGTTGATGAGTTGAGAAAGAATCCAAAAATCTTGTGTAATATCTCTCCGTCCAATATATGAAACCAAAAGCCCCAAAGTTTTATCTCCCACCTCTCCAAGTCCTAAAAATTGGTCATCTCTTTCACACCACAAATGTTACCTCTGATGGCTCTAAGTCTGTACAAAGAAAAAAAAAAAAAAAAAAACAGAACAAGAAAAAAATACATAAAGAAAAAAGAAGAAGAAGAAGTATAGTGTGAAAGAGCCAAAGAAGAATTAGAAGAGAGATGATTACCGTTAAGAGGTTTGGCAAGACATCCAAGAACTTGAATAATCTGGATGAGGAGGAGACTGAGGTGATAATGACAACGAAGATGGCAAATGATGTCGGTGGTTTAGTTTAGTATCTATCTAGTAGTTTAGGCATCTCTTGGGTAGTTAGGATTGTAGTGGTGGCCAATGGGTAGGTGATCCAAGCTAAAATATGGCCATCACTCGTTTTGTATTCCCATTTTCTTGTACCCAAGGTCATTATAAGCTGATAAAGACCTCAATTGATTCTAGGTACGCTACGTTAACTCCACGTGATGCATAGTTGATATTTATATTTATCTAAGCATGATTTCCGTTCTAGTTTGCTTAATTGTGAATAATTAGTTACTTTCATCTTTTGGCGCCCTTTTGTTAGCATGCATAGCTTTTTGTCTCTCGCTATTGCATTTACTCGCTAGCGCCTGTCATGGGATGCGATGGTTTTTCATGTGTGTTAAAAAAATTCGAATTCGAGCGTATCCTTGTGAGTTTTTGGAATCAAAGCTTGATATGGTGCATGCGCTTGACTATTTTGGCATGGTTTGTTCACTTTAGTTCATGGCATGCATTTGCGTGGGTTGCACCGGATTGGATCTAACGGGGTGTGTTCAAATCTTGCCTACTTTTTGTCAATTGAGCATAGGTTTCATATCTATAAATCCGGGTAGTTTGTATAGCATAATATTAGTTAGTTAGCTAGTTAGTCATATCTAGTTTACTCGGGACGAGTAAAGTCCAAGTTGGGGGGTGTGATAAGCCCCCAATATTGTATATATCCGGGGCTTATCTAGCCTATTTTGCTCACACACGCACGCGATTTCGCGCTTTATATGGTTGATATGCGGGTAGTGGTGTGTTTTTGTAAGTACAGGTAAAGCATGGAAAATGAGCGCATTTTGTGCGCCTTGAAAGTCGTGCCGCCGAGGGCCCCATGCTCCATGGCACGCCAACACCGGGCCTCACGAGCCACGACATGACGATTCGGCCGAGGCCCGGGGATGCAAAAAGTTGGTGCTTTGAAGCCGTTCTTTTCGTTACCAAAAACTCCCGGTGGGGTCCGGGCTTGAACGCGCACTCACAAGACCGAGGTTCATCTTCCCCGAGTGTCACACGATCCATTTGAGTCCATTGGAAGGCATCCGGAAGCACGCAATTCAAGCGGATTGATCAAAGGAGTGAAATTCAAGATTAGGAGAACTTGGATTGATCCAAAGAAACTTGGATTGATCCAAGTTTCATCATTTCACCAGCAAACCTCTTTGGATCGATCCAAATACGTTTGGATCAATCCAAGTTTCATCAGAATTTTTCCAGAGCCTTTTGGATCGATCCAAGTAAACTTGGATCGATCCAACTTCACAAAAATTGCCCAACAAGCCTCTTTGGATCGATCCAGAGAAAGTTGGATCGATCCAACTTTGGACGAAACTTCACAGAGACTTTTGGATCGATCCAAAGAAACTTGGATCGATCCAAACAAGGCCCGGGCAGCAATTTCTGTGCTCTTTTTGCTCCTTCTATTTATGGAAAGTTTTTGTAATATGTGAGAGCTTTATGGACTTTGTTAGAGAGAGAAAAATAGGAGGAATAAATACACTCCCCTCTCTCCTTCCCACTCCACTTCATCTTTTATTTTCTTTCTTAGTTTTTAGGCTCTCCCCTCTCTCCTCCATTAGAGAGTTTTGGAAGCTTTATCTCTCTAGAAAACTCACGTAAGTTTCGTGTTTCGTTTAATTTCTCGTGTTTTAATGTTGTAGCTACTACTTAGATCATTATATATATCAAGTTTATTTCCGTAAAAATCATGTTCTTCATTTCTTTTACTTTTCAAGCTATGTCTTTCATTCCTATGTTTGAGTAGTCTAAATAGGCTCGGTCATGGGGTGATTAGCACTCCATGACTTAGGTTTAATTCGTTCTTCTCGCCAAGTTGCAAACACTTCTTGTTTAATAAAGTCACGGGTTCATCTTTATGTATCAAAATTTGGGTTTGTTAATCTCATTGATCTCTCGTGGCCGAGGGTTAATTCACCTAGGTACGGGTGACGCTTTGGGCGATGTCAACCTAGATGTTTGTCTAATTGGCTCAAGAACCCTAAACTTTATCGAACACCATTTCTAGTTCAAAGAGTTAGGATCGATTTTATGTACCAAAGTCTAGGTTTGTTAATCTTTTTGATCTCTCGTAGTTAAGGGTTGATTCTCCTTTTCACGTGTGATGCTTTGGGCGATGTCAACCTAGATGTTTGTCAAATGGTTACAAGAATCCTAAACTCAACAAGAGAGGAACGAATTAGCCTAAGTTATGGTTGTTAAAATCCCCTAGACTACGCCTTAGTTTAATTTGTCGTTTTTAATCTTCTGAGTCGTTCACGAAGTTAAGTGAATTCCACCACCCACAAATCACCAAAGCCAAGTTTGCCGCTTTAAGGCTAAAACCAAAATTCGCGAAACAATACTCACGCTCAGCGCATTCGGTCTCTGAGGACTCGACCCGGACTTCCGGATATTATGCTGCCGCCGGCCTAACCCTACGCTTGGGGAATCAATATTGGAAAACAATCCAACGGCGCAAGCAGTCTGCTAAAAAAATGCACACCAGTTGTTGGCATGGAATTTGAATCAGAAGAAGCTGGTTTTCGTTTCTACAATGAATATGGAAGAATTATGGGTTTTAGCATCAGAAGAGATTATCATACGAAAAGCAGGACTGATGGTCTTATGATCAATCGAAAGCTTGTTTGTTCTAAGGAGGGTGAAAAGAATAAAAAAGTTCAAATAGCAACACAACCTCGGCGAGAGACAAGAACTAAATGCAGTCCATCTTTGTACATATCGTTGGATCGTGAATCGTCAAAATGGGTCGTGAAAAAGTTTGATGATATTCACAACCATCTTTTGCACCTTCCAGAATGTGCTCATATGATGGCATCTCAAAGAAAATTGTGTGAAACCCAAGGTATAAATGTTGAGATAGCTGATACTACTGGTTTATCACTCAAGGAATCACACGATCTCATAAGCGCCCAAGCAGGAGGAAAGGAATTCGTGGGCTTCACACTAGAAGATCAAAAAAGTTACTTGCGAGCTAAAAGACAGAGGAACTTACAATATGGCGAGGCAGGGGCTTTGTTGAGGTATTTTCATGAGCAAGTTGTTGATAGTCCATATTTTTTCCAAGTAACTCAATTGGACGTTGATGAGATGATAACTAATATGTTTTGGGCTGACCATCAAATGATTGTAGATTATGGGTTATTTGGGGATGCAGTTTCATTCGACACAACATTTCGGACAAACAAAGATTACAGACCGTTGGCCCTTTTTACCGGCTTTAACCATTTTCGAATGACAGTGGTTTTTGGTGCAGCCTTATTGTATGATGAAAGTTGTGATTCTTTCAAGTGGCTATTTGAAACTTTCTTGCGTGCAATGTCAGGAAAAAGGCCCATTACCATTTTCACAGACCAAGACCATGCAATAGGTAAGGCAATTTCTGAAATCATGCCCAATGTGACTCATGGGTTGTGTACTTTTCACTTGATGCAAAATGCTTTAAAGCATTTAGGGTACTTATTCAATGTGACTCATGGGTTGTGTACTTTTCACTTGATGCAAAATGCTTTAAAGCATTTAGGGTACTTATTCAAGGGTGAATCAAGATTTGACAGAGATTTTAAAGCTTGCATTTTCAACTATGAAGAGGAAAATGAGTTAACTGAAGCTTGGAATGCTTTGATTGCTGAATACGACTTGGAGGAGAATACTTGGATGCAAAAAACATGGGAACTTAAAGAGAAGTGGGCTCATGTGTACTTAAAGTGGTCATATAGTGCCGGGATGAGAAGCAGCCAACTTAGTGAGAGCTTGAATTAAAAAATGAAGAGGTACTTAAAATCTGACCTTAACATTGATCAATTCTTTACCCATTTCACTAGAGTTGTTGTGGATACACGGTACAATGAAAAAAAAGCTACATATGACTCTAGGCAAAAGTTGCCAAGAGTAGAATTCTATAGTTCTCCCATGTTAATCCAGATTGCAAAAGTGTACACTCCTCTTGTCTTTGAATTATTCCATGACCAGTTTGACACTTCTCTTGCTTGTCAAGTACGAAGATGCCATGAATTAGGAGGAGAAATCAGGTTTGTGATTGAGAAGTATGGAGCGGGTAGAGGTAGAGAGTATATTGTGGTATGTGATGTGGAAATTGACGAGTTTGGAGGCAAAACATGTCAACAAATTCGTTGTAGTTGTCGATTATTCGAGAGCTTTGGAATTTTATGTGGTCATGCAATTAGAGCACTCCAACAAATGAATGTGATGGAAATTCCAGAGAGATATATATTGGACCGATGGAAGCTTGATGTAAAGGTTTCTTCATTGAGTGAAGGCAAAGTTATTGAGAAGGAGATGGACCCTAAGTTGGTAACATCGGCACGGTATAGGCATCTTTGTCCTAGAATGGTAAAATTGGCAGCTCTATCATCGGAGCATGACGACGCATATGAGTTGGTGGATGCCGCTATTACTGATTTGTTCTCTAAAGTAGAAGCCATTGCTCTAGGCCGTAGCTCCGGTGCTTCTCCTGGTGGATGTCCTACTAAGATGGAATTAGATTTGGCCCATTCGAGAGATCCAAATTTGGCGCGAGCAAAGGGTTTAAAAAAGATACAGGGCAAACGCACGAGAAGAAAAGGTGGAAGACTACTGTCTTGGCATGAGAAGATTAGAAAGACGGCGAAAGCTGTTAAACGATCTCGTGTTAGTCGGGTAAAAGATATTGAGAACTTTATTTCAAATTGGCTGCATTTTTATTTCAAATTGGCTGCATTTGTTGTTTTTCTCCTTTGTAATTACTTGTATTGATGTTTTATGAGATTAGGATATTCAAGCACCTTATCGGCCACAAGTAATGAGGTATGGGGAGAACTTTGTCACACATGACATTAGTAAGCCGCCTTTGTCTTCACAAGCATCATACCATCCACAATTTGTTCAGGTGATAATGTACGTGATTTTGTCATTTCTAGATATTTTTTGAGATGCATTTTCACGTAGTTTTTATTTTTCCAGGAATTTGAATTAGCAAGAGACATTCCAGGGGATCAAGAGGAGCATAGTGCCATGGATACTGAGTCACTCTTCAATGATGAGGGCTTTTTAAATTTTCTAAGTAAATCACAACCAACGCCCCAAAGTTGAGAGCCATGGTTTTTTTGAATTCTACTGGACTGCTTGAAATATGGATGGGAGTCATGGCAAGAATTTTGTTTTGGAGAATCTAAGGATTTAATTAAGGGAACTTTCATTTAGTTATTTGTAAGAGTCCAATGATGTTTAGTCATGGTGTTTTTAATTTTAGCGTGGACTACATCAAATATGGATGAGAATGAGCCCACTAATTTTGTTTTGGAGCATCTAAGGATTTGATTTATGAATTATATATATATATTTTGAGTATGTGAATGGTCTGATACTTTGATCATGGTGAACGTGTGTTTTGTATATGTTTACAAGTGTTACCCAAGTGTTACCACTGCATACCAAGTTGAATGCATAGTGTAAAACGTGGAAAACGTTGAATGCATAGTAAAGGGACCCAGCTTTTGGGTAAAGTGATGGGGCAGTCCAAACATCCCAAACGACACAGTTTTATGGTGCACAGCTTGTGTGTTGTGCACCCCGCGTAGCACAGACCCCGCGCCCGAATAACAGAGACAACATGTGAGTTATCTTCCTGTAGTGAGCAAATTGGTTGAGAGGATAATATTCTTATTTCATGTGAGGTAATTTCTTCCTTACTTCTTCGATGTATTGATACAACTGAGAGAAGTATGATCCTTATAAGTTTAAGGATAACTCCCAACTATGCACCTCTTAAAAGTCATTTCAATAATTAGAAGCAGGTATCTCCTATTGTTTTTGAAAGCTGAATCTGATGATGCAATATGGAAAATTCTACGTACAGTGCTTGTTTCCTCTTCACCTATATTTTTCTGGTAGCTTCAAGTCAATAAACAGGTACTCAATCCTAGTCTAGCAAAGAGTGATTTTCATTTTGGCAATCCTAGTTAAATAAAAAGATGATATTATAGAATACTCATCAATAGAACTTAATAAGAAAATACCTATTAGTCAATTATAATTAATTAAGAATTGAAGCTCGATTTCATATGGTTTGTACCAACAATTATTATGCAAATATTTTTGGGTAATTCTCATCATTTTTTACTTTTCTGATTCTTGACATTAAGACGAATCAATAATCTTCAAAATTTTAATATAAAATTTGCAAACGCAGAAAAAATTGAATAAAGACAAAATTAAAATCTTGAAAAGCTAATAGTTATGGAACAATCCTCAAGTCCAGACAGGCTTTCAGTCACTCTGGTTATACTCCTTGATTTTCAATTGGAGGTCGTATATGGAGAGAGACATCGAGCTCTTTTTATACAATGTTGGCAACAACAAAAAATCTTAATAAATCACGGATCATCTTCATAATGGAGTGCATTGGCCTATAATGGATATGATCAGAATTTTTCATTTTCTAGAAGTTGTTGAGAACATCAACCGTTGTAGAAATTATGTAATTTAGATACTAAATAATCGTTGATCCGAACACATTTATCTTTTCAAAAAAATGGGCGAATCTAGTGTGCCCAGTTCAATTTTTATAAAATAAAAAAAATTTATTTCGATTAGGTATTGATTTCTACCTCAACAATATGACTTTCTTTTCTTTCTTTTTTTTACAATTAATATTCCCAACGAGTATTACAAACAACCAATTTCGATTATCGAAACAGACGCAAACAGTTACACGGAGCTCATAATGCACCAATCGCGCGGTGAAATCAACTTATAAACGGATTGCCCAGAAGTCAATTCATAAATGTAAATTAGGTTCCTTAAACATACTACTAAGTCCTGCAATTATGACAGCAATCTAGTTATTCAGATAGTGTGTGATAATAAGTATTTTCTACTCTTAAGCTATCATTTAATTCAAAAAAAAAATTACTAAAAAAATGCTTTGATTAAGATATTCTCATGCACTGATCGAGTATCCTCTTTTTTATTAGTAAATTAAATGTCACCTGGAATTGGTTGGAGCATGCTAAAACATAGGATTATTACTTATAAATTTAAAGGATGATATTATAGAATACTCATCAATAGAACTTAATAAGAAAATACCTATTAGTCAATTACAATTAATTAAGAATTAAAGCTCGATTTCATATGATTTGTACGACAATTATTGTGCAAATAGCAAATGCGACTAACACTATGATACTATAAAATAGTTTGTAACATTGACAGTCATTTTTAATATTACAGGGAAAAATAACAGCCGTGTATGATCAAAATGAAACAGAGCAATGTTCCGCACCAAAAATCTGGGCAAGTGTCTGTTTTCCGCCAAGATAAAACTCTTTCTTTTTCAAGAATTTCTTAGATCTTCTCTCTCTATATCTATCGATAAATGCATACACAGACATATAATATTTTTTTGGTGCTTCGGAAAGTTACACAGACATATAATATGTGTGCAAACAGAGGAGAAGAAGAAGGAGAGATGAATCATTTGATTTGATTTCTTGTTCACATCGCCTAACTTGTTTTTTCCATACCCATTACAGGGAACAATCCAAGAGCCACCATGAAGAGTCTGCATCGGACGAACCCGACTCCGACTCCGACTATGACCCTGACTCCGACTCCAACTCGGACGAAAACCAGTACTGGCCAAACGAAGTCTTCCTCTTTGAAATGGAAACACCAAGTACAAACCGACTCGTCATTCCCTTCGACCTTGCTTCAACCCATTTCCCCCCTCTCGCCACCCGAAAACCGGACGAAAAAAAGGTCGAAACCCTCCAATTCACCGACTTCCAGAACCGCGAATGGCACATGCCGATCCAGTACTACCGCGATGAACGCGGGTTCATGATCCTGACCGGGTGGCAAAAATTCTCCACCCAGTACAATCTAAAACCCATGGATTTAATCCGCATTTATGAACCTGTCCCCCGTCTCCACACCCACCATTTCCTCATCGAAGTCGAGAAAAAAGGGCAAACAATCGATCCCCCTGAATTCAAAGCTGAAAATTTCCTTTTCCAGATTAAGTTGGAACAGAGTGACATCGACTTCAGCAGGGTCTTTCTGGCTGGGGATGATGTCATGAGGAATTTCCCAGATGTTGAGATGCAGAGTAACAGCGGGGAGAAGAAGATAATGATGAGATTTACTGATGCTAAGTGTAAGGATTGGTACATGAATATCATAAGGTATAATGAGAAGAAGTATATGGTTATTGATGAGTGGGATGAGTTTGTGAAAGAGAGGGGCTTGAAAGCTGGGGATTTGATTCGGTTTTATAAACATGTGTATCCATGTCACAGCAAGCATTACCTTATTAGAATTGCGAAGAAAAAGGGTACGGGTGGCCCGCGCCCCGGTGGTGGAAGTGGGGCGGGGAGTAGTAGCAGCCAGAGCTACAAGGGGAAGGAAATCGCGGGTGGTGATTGATCAGTAAATAGACAGGAATTAATTGGAGGGGAAAGGATTTAGAAGAATCAGAACAGTTTTTTTTTTTTTTGCAAATTCCAGTAGAAGGAAAGGAAAGATCAGATCAGTATTAGGCCTTTGTAAAGTTGCACACTCAATTTGAGATTCTGATTTTGCATATATTAGTACTAGCATAAAACCCGTGCTATGCACGGGGAGATTAATAATTTTGACGATTCGATTAAATGACTTAGTGTGATGAACTTAATTCTAAGTAAATTAAAATACATAAACGTAAGTATCTTAATGAAATAAAGTAACGAACGGTAATGCATAATCCCAAAAAATTCAATCCAAAAACTTTAAATTAATATTATAAATATATCTTCCAATAGCAACACCTTGGAGAGCTTAACCCCTCAACTACGACCAACCTCTTTCTTATGTTACTCTTGGATTAAGTAAAAGGAGGTTGATCTTATGAATAAAGACAGGCAATACCTATTGCTTTGTCCACATAAGAAATCCGACACGTCTTGCTAATTGTATTTGTATGTCAAAATATTTTAACACTCTCAAATGGTTAACAAACATTCTTATGTATAATTGTGTTGTAAATTTCAAGAGATAACTTTAGTATTTGTACGTTGCTTTGAACATTCTTTGTACAAATAATATAGCAAAATATAATTTGACCAAGTCTTAGTTACAAATACACTCGAATTGGACAAATATTGTTTATTGAGTAACATGACCACTCCAGCATTTTGTCCTAAAATGACCCAATAATATCATGTATTGGAGTTTGAATATATGCATACAAACATAAAGATACGCCGCAAATATAGATCTTAAATGTTACTATTTAGATTGATTCTTCTCTTCTTGTTTTTTCCCTTGCCAGATTACCGACGCTGAGAGCGTTTTTTTGGGGATACCTTCTATGATTTTGGGAGGAAAACAATTGGCACGTTTCTTTGGGGACACCTTCTGTGATTTTGGGAGGAAAACAACTGGCAATAATTTTCTAATATCTACTGTAAAAAAATGAATGGCACATGCAACAACAAATTGGAGTGCTGTCATAATGAGCAAAAACAAAGAAGAAAAGAAACAATATGCTATCAAACATCTTTCGCTCCAATACAGATGCCTCGTGTGTCTTCGTTACATCTCTTCCTCTTTACTTGCTCTCAATTTCAATATCTTTTGTCTTTGTTGCACACTCATTTTGAGATTCTGATTTTGCATATATCAGTGTTAGAAATAGGGTTGGGTGTTTTCGCTAAAACAGATTCTCAAAATCTCTCTCTTTCAAAGCCACATGAAGATTAATCACTGGATGATAGCCTGATATTCCCACTGCGGTTAATTGATTCCGACTGAAATTATGATGTTGAAGCATATAACTGGTGAGAGGGAAATGAATTGATTTGGTTTGAAATAGAGTTCTTCATCCATTTATCGGTTCTTATCCTGTCTACACACAAATTTGCCCTCCTATTGTTAAAACTGTGCGTTCGTCCTTGCTCGATCTCTAGGATATCTCATTCTAGCCAAACTATCCTTCATTTAGGCATAGGTTTCTACAATTCTACCCAAACAATTTTTCTACTGATTGCTTGAAACAAAATGGTCATATAGAGGCCAAACAGATGACTCATTACTCTGAATTATAAGAGATCTGTTGTGAACTCAATAAGAAGGTCCAATTCTCTAGTGTCATTATCCTTTACTTCTCCAGTACCAGTTTAATCTTTCCTGACATAGCCAATCCTTTACTTACTTCTACCTCTCCATTACCTATAATGTATCAGCATGAAATTGGACACCACTCTTGTAAGGATCAAGTTCCGAAGTTCTTTGTTTTGGCAATTCCGTTTGACAAAACACACATTTATATCGAGTTGTAATTTTATTTTTTAGAGTGTCTGTTTAGGTGTGGAAAGGAATCATCTCTTTATGTAATGGTTGAGAGTGCGATAGTATGTATTTTAGTGGTGAGTTGAGTAGGTTATTTTACTAGTTCAGAAGTTGCTCAAGACTTGCTCGAGCAACATGTCCAGCAACTCTTCTGCCAAGAATAACTCCAGGACTTGCTCGAGCAACCTGTTGAACAAGTTGGGCACGAATAGCTTCTATAAATATCGATGTGCTAGGGTTTTTTCATTCTCTCATAACCTATAGCAGCCGCACTTTTTGGAAGAAGAGAGAGAGAGAGAAGTTTCTTGATCTTTTGAGTGATAATCTTGGAGTCTCAACACAAACGAACAATCGTGCAACTACATGTTCATCTCCAAGAAGTTCTCTACAATCTAGAAGTGATTTCTAGGGAATACTTTTGGTGGGACTCCGAAAGTATCCAAAGAAGGCTTGTTCGATTTAAGGCGTTGGCGATCAAGATCACTGGGTGCGGTGTACGTGTGACTCGGCAGGTGATACTTAGAACTTTGTGAGGATTTACATCGTTTGGATAGGTATATATGTAACTTCACAATGAGTATAGTGATTTTGATTCCTTCCCGTGGTTTTTTACCCATTTAGGGTTTTCCACGTATATCTCTGTGTTGTGGGATTTGACTGCTTGTGTGATTTGTGTTGGGTAACTTAATGATTCACATTCATACTATTAGGGTTGTTTATTTAACAGATTATTAGGGAACCCTGATTTTTCAACTCTATAAGAGTTTATCCAACTATGTCTGTTAACTATTTAATCAAACATTTGCGGTGCATGTTCTCTATTGAGTGCATTTCTTCATGTTCTTATTGACAATACGTGAAAGAATTTGTTGATTACTTAGTTTCAACAACTCCGCACAACAGATGGTAGAAATTTGGCTGTTGGTCATTACTGTAGATGCTGAGTGAATTCAGATCTTGAGTCTGTGAATATGCACTAGCTTAAAAAACTAGAAACGCAGAAAGAGACAAAACCTGATCGTTCGTCACTATCGCATCCAGAGCTGCATAGCCTTCCGTGCTTTGAATCTTCAATGAAACAAACAACACGTTAACTATCAAACAGATATGCACCAAAATGACTGATCGATCGTAGTTGCTTTCACAGAGTTTGTCATAAAATTGAAGCTCGTGTGATAGGAAGAACTAAACTGTTGCTGAGATCGCAAGCTCTGCAAGTCTTCAACTTCATTAAATCGATTTAAACCATAGGATATCGGTACGAATTGTTTAGATACTTGAAGTGCATTGAATGTGGGGATGAATTGGATCATTTGAGGAGGTGTTCCACTAAGATGGTTTTTTGAAAAACTGGCTTTTCACGGTTTTTTATGTGATTCATTGTGAGTGAATGACATGTCTCGATTTTTGAAAAAACCAGTTTTTTATTAGTGGAGCACCCCCTGAATCTCCTTCTGGATTAGTTATGCTCTCGAAGTGTTTGAATGAAGCTCGATTTTAACCCCTCAGGCTAGAGCTCGTAAAAGGTTTTGACACGAATTGAAAAGGCGGGAAATTAACTGTAGACGCTAAAAAGTTCTATTGGGCCCCGTTGAAGTAGGCTAGGTGGGCCATATATAAGGTCCAAGTGTATGGCCACTTAATATAGCAGGTGCGGTATCAAAAACGAATTTTATGTTGTACAAAATATTAAAAAATTCACGTCTTCAGTTACCAATACCGTTACTCAACGGCTATTACAACCCGAAACCGTGACATCGCAATCGATATTGTTATAACAACTAATACCGATGTTTCGAATATTGTAGGCAACTCCAGGAATATTTAATAGGGTGTTCAAAAATTATTTTTAACTCTCTTAACTTAATCAATCAGTCATATCTTTAGAAAATTTCCTATAGACCCAAAAAATATACAAAAATAAATAAAAAATGTTGTAGATGTTTCAACAAATTTTTGTATTTTTAGCAAAGCAAAATCAAACCGGAGCATAAATACGCTAATATTTTTCTTATGAAATTATGCAGGGAATACGTTTGCACGGATCTTTTTAAACATATACACTTATTTTTGGATTGTCGTTCGAAGAGAAACTCTACAATAACAATAGATTTGTTTTCTCTCTCTCCATTTTTTTTGTCAATGAGATGTCTATCTTGTTTTCCAGCTATATATTAAGTATTTAATTGTAAATAACCTAAATTGCAGGGCGTTATGTTCATATAATAGGACTAAGTGTTCAAACAAAATATGAGATAAAATTACTAGATGCAATGTGACAACAAATAAAGAAAATAAGCATGTTCAATTGACTACATTTTCTTATACGTGGAGCCACTTATAATTGGGCTATAAAGGGATGTAATTAGGTTAGATTGATTTGTAGGCTAAATTATTCGGTGAGTGTTTACTTAATTTTGCAATGGGTATTCATATTTTGGCTAGGTGTTCAAAACATGGACTAGCCTAGTGTATTATTTGTATAAAAATGGGCGAATCTAGTGTCCCCAATTCAATTTTTACAAAAAAAAAAAAAAATTGTATTTCAATCAGGTATTGATTTCGACCACAACAATGTGATTTTTTTTATAATTAATATTCCCAACGAGTTTTACAAAATGAACAATTTCGCTTATCGAAACAGACCCAACACTACACAGAGCTCAAAATGCGCCAACTGCACGTACGGTGAAATCAACTTAAACGGGGACTGCCCAGAAGTTAATTCATAAATGTAATTACGTTCCTTAAACATAGCCCAGTTCTGCAATTATGACAACAATCTACTTATCCAGATAGTGTGTGATAATAACCATTTACTACTCTTAAGCTATCATTTAATTCAATTTTTTTTTACTAAAAAAATGCTTTGATTAAGATATTCTCATGCACTGATCGAGTATTCTCTTTTTTATTAGTGGAATGTCACCTACAATTGGGTGCAACACGCTAAAACATAGGAGTATTACTTATAAATTTAAAAGATGATATTATAGAATACTCATCAATAGAACTTAATAAGAAAATACCTATTAGTCAATTACAATTAATTAAGAATTGAAGCTCGATTTTTTATGCAAATATTTTTGGGTAATTCTCATCATTTTTTACTTTTCTGATTCCTCACATTAAGACGAATCAATAATCTTCAAAAAATTAATATAAAACTAGCAAATGCAGAAAAAATTGAATAAAGACAAAATTAAAATCTTGAAAAGCTAATAGTTGTGGAACACTCCTCAAGTCCAGACAGACTTTTAGCCACTCTGGTTATCCTCCTTGATTTTAAATTGGAGGTCGTAGATGGAGAGAGACATCGAGCTCTTTTTATACAATGTTGGCAACAACAAAAAATCTTAATAAATCGCGGATCATCTTCATAATGGAATGCACTTGTTATTGGCGCATTATTTGGCCTATAATGGGTATGATCAGAAATTTTCATTTTGCAGAAGTTCTTGAGAACATCAACTGTTGTAGAAATTATGTAATTT
Source organism: Vaccinium myrtillus (assembly GCA_016920895.1). NCBI lineage: Eukaryota > Viridiplantae > Streptophyta > Magnoliopsida > Ericales > Ericaceae > Vaccinium > Vaccinium myrtillus. Next base: position 30,142,460 of record CM029281.1, read on the forward strand.
AGATTCTAAGTAATCGTTGATCTGAACACATTTATCTTTTCAAAAAATGGGCGAATCCAGTGTGCCCAGTTCAATTTTTATAATAAATAAATAAATTTATTTCGATTAGGTATTGATTTCTACCTCAACAATATGACTTTTTTTTTTTGTACAATTAATATTCCCAAGAAATTTTACAAAATGAACAATTTTGATTATCGAAATAGACCCAACATAGTTGCACAGAGCCCAGAATGCGTCAACCGCATGGTGAAATCAACTTAAACGGGGACTGCCCAGAAGTTAATTCATAAATGTAATTACATTCCTTAAACATACCCAAGTTCTGCAATTATGACATCAATCTACTTATCCAGATAGTGTGTGATAATAAGCATTTATTACTCTTATTCAAATTTTTTTACTAAAAAAATGCTTTAATTAAGATAATCTCATGCACTGATCGAGTATCCTCTTTTTTATTAGTAAAATGTCACCTGCAATTGGTTGGAGCATGCTAAAACATAAGAGTATTACTTATAAATTTAAAAGATGATATTATAGAATACTCATCAATAGAACTTAATATGAAAATACCTATTAGTCAATTACAATTAATTAAGAATTAAAGCTCAATTTCATATGATTTTTACGACAATTATTATGCAAATAGCAAATGCGACTACACTATGATACTATAAATTAGTTTGTAACATCGACATTCATTTTTAATATTACAGGGAAAAATAAAAGCCGTGTACGATCAAAATGAAACAGAGCAATGTTCCCCGCGAAAAAACTGGGTAAGTATCTGTTTTCCGCCAAGATAAAACTCTTTCTTTTTCAAGAATTTCTAGGATCTTCTCTCTCTATATCTATCGATATAAATCATATGATTTGATTTCTTGTTCACATCGCCTAACTTATTTTTTCCATACCCATTACAGAGAACAATCCCAGAGCCACCGTGAAGAGTTAAAACCCCACTCTGCATCGGACGAATCCGACTTCGACTTCGGCTCCGAGTCGGACGGACCAGATGGATACCTCCTCTTTGAAATGGAAACACCTAGTACAAACCGACTCGTCATTCCCTCCGAACTTGCTTCAACCCATTTCCCCCGTCTCGCCACCCGAAAACCGGACGAAAAACAGGTCGAAACCCTCCAATTCACCGACTTCCAGAACCACGAATGGCACATGCCGATCCAGTACTACCCCGACGAACAAGGGTTTATGATCCTGGCCGGGTGGCAAGAGTTCTCCACCCAATACAATCTACTAAAACCCAGTGATTTAATCCGCATTTATAAACCCGTCCCCCGTCTCCACAAACACCATTTCCTCATCAAAGTCGAGAAAAAAGAGCAAAGAATCGATCCCCCACCCGAATTCAAAGATGAAAATTTCCTTTTCCAGATTAAGTTGGAACAGAGTGACATCGACTTCAGCAGGGTCTTTCTGGCTGGGGATGATGTCATGAGGAATTTCCCAGAGGTTGAGATGCAGAGTAACAGCGGGGAGAAGAAGATAATGATGAGATTTACTGATGCTAAGTGTAAGGATTGGTACATGAATATCATAAGGTATAATGAGAAGAAGTATATGGTTATTGATGAGTGGGATGAGTTTGTGAAAGAGAAGGGCTTGAAAGCTGGGGATTTGATTCGGTTTTATAAAGATGTGTATCCATGTCACGGCAAGCATTACCTTATTAGAATTGCGAAGAAAAAGGGTACGGATGGCCCGCGCCCGCGACAACCCGGTGGTGGAAGTGGGGCGGGGAGTAGTAGCAGCCAGAGCTACAAGGGGAAGGAAATCGCTGGTGGTGATTGATCATGGCTAAGCTGAAGACTAATGCAATGTGAAAATCAGTAAATAGACTGGAATTAATTGGATGGGAATGGATTTAGAAGACTCAGGACAGTTTTTATTTATTTATTTATTTTTTTGCAAATTCCAGTAGAAGGAAAGGAAAGATCAAATCAGTATTAGGCCTTAGTAAAGTTTCACACTCATTTTGAGATTCTGATTTTGCATATATCAGTACTAGCATGAAACCTGTGCTATGCACAGGGGAATTAATAATTTTGATATTCAAAATATATCCACAAATAAAATAAAGGATTGATCTATGTATCTTTGATACAGTCAAAAGCAAGCCATTGGGTTTCGCTGGATTAGCTTGTTCATTTGTTCTTTTACTCTTTCCCCTATAGCTATTTCGGTTTTCTTTTATCTCTCCAACAATCTTGCCCCCCTCCTTCTTTATCTTGTTTTATGTGTAAGTTAGACACAAATCACTCAAGTAAAACTTCTTAGTGAATTATCCCAAAGACACTTCACCCATAACTCCAATAGCGGCAAGAGTAGGGGAAGAATAGTAGATAAAATATGAGGTCTTGCAATCGCTAGGACGGAATCTAAAATTGAATATTTATGTATAGAAAATCATTCTTAACCTGCCTATTTTTGGGGAATCATAGTAGCTTTTTAAAATTATGAATTATTTGTTTATTTCACATGAAATTCATAAATTGTCAGATTATTAGTTAGATTATCTCAAGTTTGTGGAAATTTCAACTTATATATAAATAGTGGTAAAAGGTGTCGGAGCTTCACATCATAGTGGTCCAAGAGCACCCAATAGTTTTTTCGCGTCATAGAGGTCCAAGAGCACCAACTATTTTTTCCCATTATCAAGCCGTGCATAGCACGGGTTTTATGCTAGTGTATAAATATAGGTGAATAGACATTGTCCGCTTAAGATTTGGGAAGGAGAATCAGACTCTTTATATTTCCTTTTAAAAAACTAATATCAAATTATACCATCTGTCAATCTATACATATTTCGTCATCCTAATTTTCTGAATATGTGAGTTAATGACGTATGTGAATCATGTACTACTACAATTAAAACAATAAAAACTTTTTGATGCCAATATAGTTTAACCTCTTTTCTCAGTAACTAAAAAAAAAAAAAAAGAAGAGTTGTGTGATGTACTAATTTCCAATAGGATTTTCTTTTTCAAAATTATTTGTTTAAGATTAATTATCTTGCATCAAATCAAGCATTGACACTTGTCGCTCCCACTGTCCTCCTCGCAAAAACTCATTCTGCAATACTCCCTCCATCCCTTTTTAAGTGTTGGCATTTACATTTTGGGTTGTCCCTTAATAAGTGTGTGCTTTGAAAAGTTAACGGATAAAAGTTTGTAGAATTATCATTTTGCCCTTTTGAAAACTTAGTGGGTAAAAAGTTAATGGGTAAAGGTGGAGGATAATTTTGGAAAGTGGAGGTAAAAGTTGATGTGAAAGGAGTAATGATGATGGTTTTTTAATAAGTTGGATTTACAAATCACACATTTAAAAAGGGACATAGGGAGTACTATATTAGATCATCAACACTGGGAGAGATTAAACCAAGAGAATATATAATATGTTTAAAGAGAGAAAAAAGACTGTAGAAGGAAAGTCAGAGAGATGAATTTTTTTTTGATTTGTTATTATGAGAAATTTTTTGTCCCATTTGAATTTGAGAATTTTAATTTGCCATCCTATTACAATATTATCTTTAGGATGTCACCCTATGAGATTAGAATATTTATGATTCCATCTTGTAAATGTAAATTGGACCTTTATGCCCGTTATTAAGTCCATTATTAGTAATATATAGAGGGTCTTTAACTTCCTAAAAGATAATTATATTTTCCTTAATTATATCATTATCTACATGGACGTTACAGATTCTGGAGATTGAATCCATTCAAAGAAAAGCCATCATAATCCATAATTCCCTTCCATCCTAATCCATTCTCCCTTCTTTTTTTCCGTACTTCTCCCGAGATTGAATCCATCTCCCCCATTACCCCACCTCCAAATAGAAGCCATCCCATTATCCTTCTTTTTCGGGGGAAAAAAATACAGAGAAATGAAAATCTCAAAATGGGAAGCGATTAAGAGTCGGAGAATGACAATGGCGAGGCGAAGGGGTAGAAAAGTAGAGAACAAGTCGAAGTCCTGAATGGCGGCGAACTCACTAGTGCAAAACCTCCACCCGCACGAAATCCCCAGACATCCTAAACCCAAACCATATTACTTTTATTCGCAAAACCCTTGCCAGTGCACGAGATTGCCGATTCGGAAGTGGCTTGATTTCGTGAGTTGCTATTTCATATCCTTCTTCGTTGTTTGTGTTTTGTATATTTGATTCACCATGATTTCATCCATGTGGTGGTGGTTGTTTTGTTTTGTATGGTAGTGGTTTTTTTTTTTTTTTTTTTTAACTGGTTTGTATGGTAGTGGTTGGTTTCAGATCTTGGGTTCTGGATTTTGTTAAGGACTGTGCTATTTTTTTTCAATTCAATGTTGATTTTTTCCCGATTCAAGGCTAGCGTTTTTCTTCGATACAATAAAAATGGTAAATTAATAAACCATATTCACATGCCATTTAAATGATGGTTTTTATTGATTTACCATTTTGGTGATTTAATACAGTAAAAGTGGTAAATCAGTAAACCATGTTCACTGTATAAAATAAACGACACGTGAACATGGTTTAATGATTTTCCATATTGGGTGTTTTGATACAATAAAATATGGTTTATTGGTTTACCACTTCCTCACTTCGGCGATTTGGCATAGTAAACATGATAAATCAACACATTATTCAACCATGTTTTTTTATGGTTTTGGCTTGGGTTGTGGTTTTATAGTGCATTAATCTACCATATGTTTCATGGTTTTTCTATGGTTTTTTTGTAGCGCATTAATCTACCATGTTTGTGGATTACTACGAAAAGTGCATGAAATCAATTTCTTATGACTCGTGTTTTTAGGTCAAAATGTCATGATTATTTTTTTCAATTTTGTTTTGAGATTTTAGGTGTGATAAGATTAGGAGAGAGAATTATAAGAAAGAAAGAGTTTTTTTTCAAGATAGAATATATATATATATATAGAGAGAGAGAGAGAGAGATTAGGAAAGATTAGGAGAGAGAAATATTAGAAAAATTAGGAGAGAGAAATATTAGGAAAATCAGGAGAGAAATATTAGGAAAAATAGAGAGAGAAAGGGTATTTTGGGGTTTATTTGAATTTCAAGATGGAATCATAAGTATTCAAATCTCATAGGATGAAATCATAATGATCTTTTTGTACAAGATGTCAAATTAGGTAATTAAATAATAATCCTCTTTTGCCATCCCATGTAACTTTTCATCCTGGTCATTTTGAAAGGTTATGTTTTCATCCTCTCAAAGTGTAAATTACCCATATGTATGTATGTATTTTCTTTCCTAAATTCATGGGATATATATCTTCAAAAATTTCAAACATTTAAAACAACCAAATCCCATTGATTTGGTATCCATTTTAAACGGATGAAATTTGAAACTCAAAAAAAATACAAAAAGCCATCCTAATTCAAAAGGCCACAACAAGTTCATCCCACAATTTCTTCAAGTCATTGTTAAAAATATGTGTTCACAACATCTTCCAATGATTATATTATAATATAAACATTAAAACATCACATTGTTTATGGTAAAACTAACTTAATGAATTGTAAACATGGTCATAACGGTCGAATAAACAACTCGAATCATGGTAAAAAAAAATGCCATGAACATAATCTATATGTCATGGTAAAAAACGAATAAGGAAAAGAAGAAATAATACTTTTAAAAATCATGGTAAATCATCGTAATCTAGTGTTTTATGGCAAATCATGGTAAACAAAAAATCATGGTAATTCAGTGTTTTATGGTAAATCATAGTAAACAGAAAAATCATGGTAATCTAGTCTTTACGGTAAAAAAAAACTTTTAGAACTTGAATAACAACCTACAGCCTTCAAAATCGTAACAGCCCTGCAAAATCGAATCCTACCCACCCTTTTTCAACCCAAAAAACGAATCCTTCGAAACAGCGGTGAACTCTTTGTCTGACCTCTACTCCATCCGGCGTTCTTCATCACAATATACCCAGTGTCATGCCAGAGCACCCCGCCGAAGAAGATTGAGGTTTTTGAATGAGGACGGTGGATGAAAATGGTTACTGTAAAACCCATAAAATCCACAAACCCATTGGGACGGTGGATTGAGGACGGTGGATTGAGGTTTTTGTAACAAACCCGTTGGGATTTTGTGGGACGGTGGATTGAGGTTTGGGATTTCTGAATAAGATTGAGGTTTCTGAAGAAGATTGAAGTTTGGGATTACTATAGTATCCATATCACGTGATAATAGGGATTGGGTTTTATCCCCAATCCCATATATAATTACAGTATAGGACCTCATAAATTTGAAAATGGTCCACTACCCACCCCCATATATGCAACTTTAAATTTAGTCTTCAATATGTTACAGTTATATAATTATATATAGATAAAGGGCATTTTAGGGTTTTTTTATTCTCAGGATGGAAACATAACTCCTAAATAGGCTCAGGATGATTTTCTAATTTCAAGAGACTAAAAGGATCATTATTTAAGTGCCCCAAATTTGTATACCACACTAAATAATTCATCGACCGAAAAGAATAGGGGAAGGAATGCCCTCCTTGTAGATTTAAATTCCAAACCCTTTCATCATATGTTCAGCAAGTTACATACTCTCCAATCATAACTGAAACTAAATTGATTGTTAGATGCTGCTTAATTCTGTTTTGATACTCGAAGCAAAAAAGTCCTTTCGTATTCATATGTTGACTACATATATATCGTTTGTAGTGAAAAAATTTAGGTTTTTGTAGTATCATTTGAATCTAGGTCACGTCACAAAGATATTTTTGCAAAATTGTTAAGAACCAATGCAAGATATATCGAAGAGTAAAAGACACATTACTTACACAGATCCAAAAGTGAAAACTTTGATCTATTTCCCTTCGACATCTTTTCATGCTAGGAGTTTGTAAATAATAATCATAATAAGTATTCAAGGTATATATAACGGGGGAGTACAACAAAAAAAATCTACAATTATCATATTGTGTTCAATTGAAGAACTCTACCAAAATATTGCCCTAAGGAGAATTTGGAGAACAAATTCAAAGTGAGTGGTTATGAAGCATAAAAGACCTTATCATATTGTGTTCCAGTGCTTCGAATCTTCAATGGAACAAACAACGCGTTTAACTATAAGACAGATATGCACAGAAATGACCGCATCGTAGTTGCTTTCACAGAGTTTATCATAAAATTGAACCTCGTGTGATTAGGAAGAACTGAACTGCTGCTGAGATCGCAAGCTCTGCAGATCTTCAACTTCATTGAATCGATTCAAACCATAGGATATCGGGATGAATTGTTCAGGTATTTGAATTGTATTGAATGTACAGATGAATTGGATCGTTTGAATCTCCAAAATTCTTGATTAGTTATGCTCTCGAAGTGTTCAAATGAAGCTCGATTTCAACCCCTCAGAGGCTAGAGCGTGTGAAAGGTTTTGACACGAATTGAAAAGGCGGGAAATTAAATGTAGACACATAAAGTTCATTTGGACCCAGTCGAAATAGGCTAGAGTAAGTGGTGGCTAAGCTCATGCGGTAGAGTTCTTAGACGCCCCACACTACATTCCGGGATCGAGTCTCATTCCCCCTCTTCTATATAATAGACTGTCTTCGAAATTAATATAGCCGGTGCGGTATCAATAACGATTTTCAATAACGAAAGAAAACTGTCTTCGACTCTTTGTCAATTCGGTTTTTTTTTTTTTTGCCAATTAAAACATTGCCCAACGAAAACGGAATTATTTTTTATTTTATTTTTTTGTAATGCCAGCAATATGAAAATAAAATGATGAAATTATTGAATTAAAGTTCAACAAACAACCGAAGATAAGAAATGAATCGGAATGACCACTTGTGTTTGAGTTTTAGTTAGTATCAGCTAGTATATATTTACCCCTTCCAAAGAAATCTCTCTCTCTCTCTCTCTCTCTCTCTCTCTCTCTCTCTCATATCAAGAAAGGCTCAAGAAAATGTCTGAAAGGGGTCAAGGTGAACAAGAAAAGAAAAATGGCGATGTTGATAGCCAAGGCGGCCATGTTCAGAACCGCACTGTCATTGATGATGATTCAGAACCTGAACCACAAACCATGTTAGTAATTACTTTCTTACTAACTTCTCGTTCTATCAAGAAACCTCTGTTTCAGTCTAGCTTCAAGATCTTCTTGAATGTTCCGTGCGTACCGATATCATCCGTAATGTGTAATATGCGACATATATCCATATATGTGATGCAGTCATGCTAGATGTTTTTCATGAAAGGAAAAGAACATGGACCGGAAGACGATTGATTTTGAACCCCAGAAATGCTGCTCTGAGTAATTACTCTGTTCTTCGCCAAGAAAACTTAATTCTTGAATCTTCACCAAGAAATTGAATTCGTTCCTTTTTTCCAGTCTATAACTTATCCTTCTTCTGTTGCATATAAGCTTTTGGTGCCAATTTTTCTTTTCATGACTGATCACATTGACTTACGAGTTAAGTATTTCGTATCCCATTTCAGAGACTTATTCGAGGAAGCCAACCTAGAGGATCAACCCGGAGATGCAGGCGACGATGAAGTTATTTTTTGGGATGACTATACGCCGGAACTCAATTTGAACTTCGACGAAGATGAGGACGAAGATGAGGACGATCTGCCAACACATCTTAAAATCATGTAACGTGTTCGAATCCCGTTTTTCCATTTCAAGATTACAGACCATCTTCGCCTCAAATGATTGATCACTTTTGAGTAATGGGTACATATTTCCTAATTCCCCATTTTAGAGACTTGTATGAGAAAGCCAACCAAGAGGTACAAGCCAAAGAAGCAGGCTACGGTAGGGAGATCGATTTGCACCTTGAAGAAGAGGAGGATGATTTGCTCAACGACCTATTTCTGTTCGAAATGCAAGTACCGAAAAATAACGATCTCACCATACCAGTGCACGTAGCAGCCGAATATTTTCTCCTCCTATTTGACTATGAAGCAAATCCAGAAGAGGAACCGATACTGATATTCACCGATGCCAAAGCGCAGAACTGGGAGTTTCAATTTAGTTACAACCCCAAGCAACATGCTTTTACGAACTCAATCGAGTGGACACAGATTTCCGAGCTCTTCAAGCTGAACGGTTCTTGTTTTATTCTCTTTTACAGACCAGTCCCTCGTTCAAACCTTGGGCATTACCTGATTGAGTTCGACATGAGATTGGAAACCGAGGATCACAACCTGGAATTCAGAATGGAAAACTTCTTGTTCCAGCTCGAGTTGGACCAGAACGCGAGGATTTTCCTTCCGCGAGTTGAAGTGATAGCTCATCTCCCCGAGGTTAGGATCCCTCAGCGACTCCAGAAGACGGTGACAATAAAGTTCACCGACGGCCAACGCAAGAATTGGTACATGGACATTGTACGAAATAACGTTTACTCGTACGCGATCGTAAAGGGATGGGAGGAGTTTGTGGAAAAACATAATTTGGGAGCTATGGATGTGATCAGAATTTATAAACCTGTGAACCCTTCTCACAAAAAGCATTTCCTTATCGAGATCGTGAAAAGCTGAAGGCCGGTGGCGGATAGTCTTGCGGCCGAGTCACGGTGGCAGCTCTATAGGGAAGGAAATTGCTTGTGAATAGTGTATGGCTAAACATAAGAACTTTGGGAAGCGATGTTACAGAATTAGTTTAGAAAATATTGCGACACTGAATAAAAAATTTCCTTCGTTTCGTTTTGTTTACTTGTTTTTGCCATGCTTAATTGTAACTGAAATTTGGAGACATGAGCTGAAATGCCTACAAAACTAGCTTCAGTCTTTCCAAGAGCTGCAACAAAATGTGCTATTATTGTTTTTCTCGCTAGGCGACCACAGAGACCCCTAAAAGACTGTAAATTTAACCCATTGATAAAAGCCATATGTGAACTTTAATCCATTACCCACCATTGCCCTATGAATCTCGGTAGGGGAATACGGGTCTCAAATCTCGGTTATTGAGATTGTGAAAAGGATGAACTTGAAACGTAAGAACAAAGGAAGATGAAATGTTTTCGATTGACACTTGAGCTTGAGAAAAAGAGATTTCTAAGACATGATACACCATGGTTCCGAACTTGATCGTATATTATCATTTTTCTTCCGTTGCTTGCCATGTACTTCCCTATGCCCTTAGTGTTTATATCATCTCGTATGCATTTAGCGATTATAGAATATTTTCCTACTTGGCTAGTGTAGCTCAACCTTTCATTTTCAGGTACAAATCATGGAGCATGAATTGGCGAGCTTGGAGTGCATGACTTGGGTTGAAAAGCATACAAGAAGAGTTATTTGATCATCTCATGAACTTCATTTTTGGAAGATGAATCTGTAACTCTATTTATTACTATCTTATGATTTGGAAGAATGTAATAATTTAATCACTTTTAATCATGCTTTCTCATAGGACACGGTTACCTAACTTAGATATTACCATTAGTTATGAACTTGAAACATTGTGGTGACTGGTGAGATCTTTGGAAGTGAATGTATGACTATCGTATTTTTTGGTTTGGGAAAAGGTTTATTTATTATCGTTGAAATTGAGGGTGTGACAAAGCCGGTGTTTGTGAAAGGCCATAGCAACTCTCAGCTACTTGGAATGGGTGGTGGTGGTCAAGCTCGCATTGATGATAAGACCGACACTATTCTCTTCACCTCATTGGAAAGGACGGTAGTGATCATGGTATTCGAGTTTACCATGTAATCAATTAAGATTGTATTCAAGTTTACCATGAAATCAGTTAAAATAGTCTTCTATGTGTATAACGAGTTTTCCATGTTTTCGTGGTAATGTATTAACTAGTTACCATGTTTTAATGTAATGCAACTAGTTTACCATGTTTCTATGTATAATCACTGTAATGTATCAATGTTTACCATGATTCCATAGAAATGTACTAACTAATTTACCATGTTTCCTTATTAATGTATTATTAATGTATTAAATTTATCATGTTTGCAAAAATTTACAGGGTAAAAATAAATATGAAAAAAAAAAATCATGCTTGAACCAATATTTTGAATTTTTGAAATTTTTCCTTCTTTTCCTTTTTGCTTGGAAGCTGAGTTACAAATCAAGACCCAATATTTTAGGAAGCTACAATTAATAATTGGAATCCATAATCCTAATCAAATCTCCCTTAATTAGGAAACTATATCTACAGGTATTAATGAGTAATAATAAAAAGGGTATAAAAGATATTTCACACACAAAAAGATGAAAAAATAGCAGTTCAAAATGACAAGGATAAAAAAAAATGACAAGGATAAAAACTTACGTGGTGCCCAAAAAAGGATAATTATTTAATTACCTCTTTTTAGTTAATGGCACTTTCTAATGAGCAATTGTTCAGTAGTCCAGGAGGATGTCACGTGGTGCTCTGCATCACTCAAAACCATACATTTAGGTGGGATCCATCAACTTAGTGGACCTCATGAAAATGTGTGGTTGTGGACCGAATTATAGCACCACGTGGCGGTGCTCCCGGAATACGGAATAATTTCACCTTTCTTAGGACTTCTCTGTTTGATCAAACGGCCAACTGAAAACAGATTTAACTGCAGCATGGCATTGCCTCTGTAACCTGAACTATATATACTGACCCTCTCAAACAAAGCATCTCTCTCTCTCTCTCTCTCTCTCTCTCTCTCTCTCTCTCTCTCTCTCTCTCTCTCTCTCTCTCTCTCTCTCTCTCAAATCAGTACTCACAAAATTCAAGAACAATCAAGAAAATGTCTTCAAGAAGAGAACTTGCTACAGGCACGAGTGACAAAGAAGGGAAAACAATGGCGGGTTCAGAGGGTAAAGAAGAAGAGGAGCAGAAATCAAAGGAGAATGTTTCAGAGGCAGATTCTGCTGATAAAAAGAATGCGCAGGCGTCTGGAGAACAAAACGTTGATTCTGATTCACCTTCAAAGAAGCAGAAACTGAGCAATGTTCCCCATGAAAAATCTCGGTAAGTACTCTGTTTTTCGCCAAGATAAAACTCTTCTCTTTTCAAGAATTTCTTGAACCTTCTCTCTCTATATCTATCGCCTATCGATAAATACATACACGGACATACAACATGCGTGCAAACAGAGAAGAAGAAGAAGAAGAAGAAGAAGAAGAAGAAGAAGAAGAAGAAGAATCATATGATTCCCATTGTATTTCTTTCCATTTCTTGACAACCAAACAGATCTTCTAGTGGCTCCTTTTTCTTGATGTGTTTAGCCAGTTAATTGTTTATGAGAGCACCATTTACGCAATCATTATGAAAAATAATTTTTCTGATTAATTGTTCATTTGTTTGCTTGAATTTTTTCAGACCATATTGATTTTATTTCTTGTTGTTCACATCACCTAACTTCTTTTTTCCATACCCATTACAGAGAACAATCCAAGAGACACCATGAAGAGGTAAAACCCCACACTGCATTGGACGAACCCGACTCCGACCATGACCCTGACTCCGACTCCGACTCGGACGAAAACCAGTACTGGCCAGACGAAGTCTTCCTCTTTGAAATGGAAACACCAAGTACAAACCGACTCGTCATTCCCTTCGACCTTGCTTCAGCCCATTTCCCCCCTCTCGCCACCCGAAAACCGAACGAAAAACAGGTCGAAACCCTCCAATTCACCGACTCCCAGAACCGCGAATGGTACATGCCGATCCAGTACTACCGCGACGAACGCGGGTTCATGATCCTGACCGGGTGGCAAAAGTTCTCCACCCAATACAATCTAAAAGCCCATGGATTTAATCCGAATTTATGAACCCGTCCCCCGTCTCCACACCCACCATTTCCTCATCGAAGTCGAGAAAAAAGAGCAAAGAATCGATCCCCCCGAATTCAGAGAAGAAAATTTCCTTTTCCAGATTGAGTTGGATCAGAGCGACATTGACTTCAGGAGGGTCTTTCTGGCTAGGGATGATGTGAGGAATTTCCCAGGGGTTAAGATGCAGAGAAACAGCAGGGAGAAGAAGATAATGAGATTTACTGATGCTAAGTGTAAGGATTGGTACATGAATATCATAAGGTATAGTGAGGGGAAGTATATGGTGATTGATGGGTGGGATGAGTTTGTGAAAGAGAGGGGCTTGGAAGCTGGGGATTTGATTGGGTTGTACCAACATGTGCATCCATATCACAGGAAGCATTACCTTATTGGGATTGTGAAGAAAGAGGGTGGGGGTGGCCCGGGCCCGGGTTGGTGGAAGTGGGGCGGGGAGTAGTAGCCAGAGCTACAAGGGGAAGGAAATCGCGGGTGGTGATTGATCATGGCTAAGCTGAAGACTAATGCAATGTGAAAATCAGTAAATAGACAGGAATTAATTGGAGGGGAAAGGATTTAGAAGAATCAGAATAGTTTTTTTTTTTTTTTTTGCAAATTCCAGTAGAAGGAAAGGAAAGATCAGATCAGTATTAGGCCTTTGTAAAGTTGCACACTCAATTTGAGATTCTGATTTGGTTTGAAATAGGGTTCTTCGTCTATTTCTCGGTTCTCATCCTGACCACGCATAATATGCACTACTGTTTAACAAATATTGCTAAGCATCAGAGCATGCTAAAGAATAACAAGCAATGTAATAACACGTTCTCCTCCCAGAAATTCATTCGCGAACAAGTTGAATCTGTCATAAACATTTCAATCTGCAGAAGTAATGCTACCACACTTAAAATTTTCTCTCCCAAACGATAACAGTCTAGGATTATGCAATGTTCGACGTGGATAGCTCTATATAATTGCAGAGATGATGTAACTGATTTCAATTTTGTAGACCCAAAACCCAAAACCTAAACCATGAAGCTCTAACAAACTATGAGCGCTATATTTAAACCGCGGGAGTAACTAACGTTTCCCTTGAATTGGGAGAGGAAAAATGAAAGGCTTATATGCTAGTTAAAAAGGTGAAGGAGATCGATGTAAGTGGCTTTACCTGCTTGTTTACGTTACAAGGGTATCGTGAAATTCAAAGGGGGGTTTGTCAAAGTTCTGGGTTCTTCATCAAATGCTTTGAGACTCCAAGAGATTTCCACTTCAAGATCACAAGGGGTTACTCACGGTTTCTGGGTTCTTCTATCACTTAACCAGGTAACCCCGAATCTCCCTTTTCTCCCCATTTCTGGAAATAGAGCTCCGTTGAAAATTTCTGCTGCGTTTTTTTTATTTTTGAGATCTGCTTGTGGGTTCTGAGTGTATTTCGAGCCCTTGAAATCTACTGATAATCTGGGTTAGTTGTTTTCTACTGAGTTTGTATTGAATTTCTGGGTTCACCTCTGTGCTCTGTTTTTTTTTACGGCATTTTGGTCTGCTATTTGTTGAATCTTTGGAGTGCATTGTTGCTACCTGACTGAATTGAAGTTGGGGGTTGGTTGGCTGAGTACCGGTGGTTTGAATCTTGTCTGTTGCTTGGTCTGTCAAGGGAAGCATCGGTGGTTTGTATCTTGCCTCTAGGTGTTTGTGAATATTCCTCAGCGACTTTTGCCTCATCAGCTGTGCTGCATCTTTCTATCTCTCTCAAGGTCGTGGGTTCTAGCTTGATGTAAAGGCCAAGGTCCTCTCAATGCCTTCTCGTGTTGATAATCAAGCTGTTGATGAAGGTTGGATCCCTGTCATCCACAATCACTCGAGACATGGAGATTCCGGAAAACCTCTTATTACCCTTTTTGTGGATAACCTTCCTGAAGACACTAGTCAGCCATGGTTGAAGATGATGTTCAATAAGTTTGGGGTTGTCAAAGATGTCTTCATTCCGGAGAAAAGGAGCAAAGCAACGGGTAATAGATTTGGCTTTATCAGGTACAATTGTCCTGTCTCGGCAGACTTGGCCATTCTTCGGACTAACGGCATATGGCTTGACGATAAGAAACTTTTTGTTAAGCTTGCTTCCTTTGAGGCTAAAAGTAATAGGCCTATTTCGTCTAATTCTAATAGAGAAGGTGTTAATCTTAAAGCCGGAATGAGGCACAAAACCGAACAGGGATCAAAAGCATATGTGCCGGGTCAGAATTTGGATTACTCGCAGCATGGACTTATCAAGGACAGGAAAACTTACACACAAGTCACTAAAGGGGTGGAACACATTGGAGAGCAAAATGCAAGGAAAAGTATTCAGTGTCTCTCTATTGGTAATGGATGGCTATACAGGAGCGCCATAGCGAAGATCCATAAGCTCCTTTCTACAAAAGATCCGGAGAGTGTCTTTAATTTTCAGAAAGTTCATGACGTCCAAATTAAAGCGATTGGCGGAAGGCATGTAGTTTTAACTTTTGCCAGCGAAGGTATCAGAGATAAGATTATTAAAGAAAAATGGGTGATGAACTGGTTCGAAGATATCAAATCTTGGAACAGCGAGCAAGCCAATGAGGAGAGATTTGTTTGGATTTCTTGCTTTGGTATGCCACTTAGCGCTTGGTCCTCACAAACTTTCAAAGAGATTGGCAATATCTGGGGAGACTTTCTTCAAGTGGACGAGAACACCTTGCAAGGAGGTTCATACGAAAAGGGCAGAATTTTGATTGCCACTAACCAAACGCAGAGGATAGAAGGGGTCGTTGAACTAGTTGTAGATGGGATAAAATACCTGGTCAGAATCGAGGAGGATGATTCTTTCAGAAAGGTGGAATCTAGCAATTTTCTTTCGGAGAATGCTAAAGTATTTGGGATCGACTCCGTGAGTGTGAATGAAGATCAGCTTTCACAGGTTCCAAAGGACCCAAAGGAGGCTCATACTTTGGAAAAGGAATCTGAAGAGGTTTCTAATTCTCTTCATAGATTAGACTCTTTGGTGGGCTTAGACTCATTGGTGATGGAGTCTTTTGTCCACTCCTTTCCAGGCAAAGACATAGGGGTTAAATCGCTTGGGGTTTGCATGAGCTCTGAAGATAGTGACCCTATTCAATCAGCAGATGACGATGATTGCCATTCCTTAGATCTTATTTCTGCAGATCCTCTAATTAATTATGTGGAACTCAAGCGCCACAAGAAGAAAAGCCGGTCAAAGCAAAGGGGTCGCAAGAAATCTATCTCCTTTTGGAGACCTTGTTCCCTGAAAGCAACTCTTTCTTCCAGGCCACTTCGCTTGGACAAAAATGAGAGCTGCTCGAGGAGGTTTAAGCTGGATAAGGAGAATTTAAGTTCTAATGAAAAGTCTCTTCTTGGCCCTGGACCTCTTTCTTTGGGGGATAGTAGGCTCTCTGAGTCTGGGTCCTTGCATACGTTTCAAGAGGATGTTAGTGGCAAAGAGAAAATGATAGAGGAAGAATCTATTGCAACTTTGGCCACTGGAAATAATCTTGCAGTAAATCTTCGTCCAGAGGATGCATTAGTTTTAAAGGAGATGATTGAAGAAGAATTGCAAGCATACTCTCATATGGCTAGGAAATGGGAGGAATCTATTGAGAGGTAAAGGATCTGTTGAATTTTGCGGTAGGGTCGCAGCGGCGTTTGGGTGTGGTATGGGTTGAAGTCGGTCGGATTGTTGGCTTTTAGGGGCGGCTCTAAGTGGGGCTTTTGCGTTTTGGCGGTGCCGTTTTGGGTTTGGCTTCTTTGGGAGTTTCCATTTGGTTGCTTTTCTGTAGTTTCTTGTTTTGGCTGTTTTCCTTTTCTTCTCTTTCCTTCTTTCAACCTCGGTTGAATGTCCCTCCCCCTCTCCCTTCTTGATGTACCCTTATCGAGTTTCTTTAATAAATCTTCTTTTATTGATAAAAAAAAAAAACTGATTTCAATTTTGTAAGGGCCAGTAAGGAATTACAAGGCCTATGTGATGTTCTCAACAACTATTGCGATGAATTTGGCCCATGTTTGGTTTGTGAATCTTTTTCAACATTTTCTTCTGCTCTTTGAAACAGAAGAAATTTTCAGCAAAGAAGTCAATTCCAGCTCTTACGAGTCTTGTGAAAAGGTCAAAACGTTGAGGTGTCATCCAATAAAACACTGGCCAATACTAGCTTAAACAACCTGGTCTGTCTAAATCTGGTAATTGTACTTTTGAACAACCTGAACTGTCCTCTACATTACTTAAAATGTATCAGCTTACTCTAAGGTAAATACGCATTTATGAGTTTTTCCGACTGTCTCTTAACTATTTAACCAAACATTTGTGCATGTTCTCTATTGAGTGCATTTCTTCATGTTGACGATAAGTGAAAACATTTGCTGATTACTTAGTTTCAATAACTACATAAAGAAATTCACGCACCAAACATATTGAAATCGATTATCTTTTCTTCGTGATAGGTTCTTTACAAGCAGCTTCTGATTCAGTATGTGAGCAGTCATGATCAGTTGGTTAACGTGTTCACTAAACCTTTATCTGCTGCCCGTTTTTTGTTGCTTGCATGTGTCATAAGCATTCTTCTACAGCACTAGCGGACTAACCCCAACGCGTCAAGGGCATCTCTGCAAACCAAGGAATTCGTAGTTACGTAAATTTGTCAAACCAGGCGGGTTTTATCAGATCCAAATCCTCTTTCCATTTTCATAACTAGTTCGGAAAGCCATGGATGTCACTCTAAAACGTAAATAACCACACATGCAAAAAAAAAAATTGCAAAAAAAAAAAAAACCTGTCATGCAAAAAAAAATCTGTTAGTCAATTACGACTAATTAAGACTTGAAGCTCGATTTCATATGATTTGTACCAACAATAACTATCATGCAAGTACCAAATGTGTGTGCACTGCAATACTATAACATAGTTGTAACATCAGCAGTCTTCTTTAATATTGAGAAATGATTTTTATATTCCCTTTTATCCCTAAACACTCCCTTTTTTTTGTTTTTATTCACTTGGAAGTACCAAATTGTCCTTAATTTAAGAAAAGTGACTCATAATGTAAGGGTAATTTGGTCATTTGAAGGTGAATAAAACAAAAAAGGGTTGTTTGGGGGAAAAGGGGGTGTAAAATCATTTCCCTAAGTATTACAAGGAAAAATAAATGTTGTGTAGGAGTATGATCTAAATAAAACATTTTGACTATACTTATCAAAATCTTTGACTTCATGTGCCTATACTTATCAAAATCTTTGACTCCTCCCTTCTCCTATACACAAGTATATATTGTTCCAGTGTCACTAGCTTAAGAATATTTAGTTTTCTTTTTATTTTTTATTTTTTTTGCGTTTATTAGTTTTTGCATCAAACTTTTGGTGATTATACGTTCGTCTGAACGAGAGGAGTGTGAATTGGATAAAATAATGACTTTTACCCAAATATTTTTGGAAAATACTACTCCAAGAAAAAGTTTGAAAAGATAGCTTAACCCATTTTTCAAAATATTTGAGTAATTCTCATTTTTATTGCTTTTCCGAATCGTCACTTTGAGACGAATTTATAATTACCAAAAAATTGATGCAATTAAAAAATCAAATAAAGACAGAATAAAAAAATCCTTAAGCCAATGCATAGGAACCAGCTGTCTTTTAGGACATCGCCAAAATCATCTAATGTATCTGCAATTTGTGATGACCCCAAGCCAAATTCCCCTTTTGAAAACCCTACTGCTCATTTTATAGTTGCCAAGAATATTGGCTCCAATTAAGAATATTCATTTTTTAATTAAAAACTCTGGATTTATTCCCCGACTCTGTATTTGAGTTATAAACCCTAGTCAAATACAAGCACTAGTATTGACCGATCTAGATTCAATTCTATCTTGACCAGCCAAGATCCATGTCCAAATTGACCCAAATTGATGATCTCCATAATCACTAGGTTGCCCAATAGTTCTCGATAACCCTTGATCGTGTCCAATCTTTCTCGATCTCGTCCAATGTGTCCAATATTGCAAAGTCTAATCCACGCTCACTCCATTGTAATCCAAGATTTCAAACTCAGGCTGAGTTGCTGAGTTTCCGCTATTGATTAAATGGGCTAGCTGGACTAAAGCACTTGGTTGACAAGTCATTCTCCTCACACACATCAATATATTTGACATCACGGGAAATAATTGATACTTTGACGATAGTAAGAAGACGGTATTTTAAGTGAAAACTTGGCCTCGATCAAAAAATAAAAAATGCATGTGTGTGTACGAGTTTTCATATATATGCATGTTGGAATGTACAACAAAAGAACTCCACAAAATAAAAAATAATAATAATAATAAATGAACTCTACAAAATTACTTTTGTGCTAATAATAATAATAAATAATTGTTGGAAATTTTATAATTTCGGTATGAATTAAAATGGGCACGCGGAGGGTCTTTCGAGGCAACCGATGTGTTCCATTACGTGTCCATTATATCAGGACAAATGGGAAGGAAGTCCTACCATACATTCCCCTTATGGTGAGATTCAATGGCTTCATTAATTTGGTGACTCAATTTTCCACAATAGTTCCTTGCAAGCAAAATAGACTTGGGTAGACTTGGCAAAGACTTGCCCATTGGTTGCCTATAAATAGGTCAGCTCATTCTTGGTGTGTGAGATGGTTCGTACTCTATAATTCACTTCCGAAAATACATTTCTTTGTGAGAGAGAGGCAGACGCAAGTAAGTTCGCCAAGGCAGTCGACGGTGGTGTTCCGTCGGCTTGTGGTTTTAGCCGTTTTATCCTGGGACAGAGACGCCGGTAAATCCTATAACACCCACGGTAGGCGGCAAATCTTTGTTAAGGAGACTGTGATATCACACAGGACTCGGCTTTTTCGGTTTTTGCTTTACAGTTTGTATCTCGTTCTTAAATTGAATTTGATATCCTGTAATTTTAGTTGTTTGTTATCAATAAAATTGTTCTCTGGAATTTCATGTTATTGCCGAATTTTACCCAACAAGCTTAACAAAGATTTTTGAACGTTGATCGGCAAATGAATTTCCAGAAAATGATTTCTGCTTTGTTCTAATAGTTTCATTGCAGATCAATTTTCTCGGCTCGTGTGCAACACTTGTTCGTTGTATTATTGTGATCAATAATAGATCACTTTCCTAGATGGTTTCAATACGTAAATATTGAAACCAGCTTCAATTTTGTGGAGTAAATTAATTACCCAGCTTCAATTTTGATCGAAAAGAAATTATAGTTTGTTCTTTGGCTTGCAGAAGCAGTGAACGTGGTCTAATAATGAGCCATAGTAGTCTTTGATTCAACAGGATTTTAAAAAAACATCTGATTCCACGGGCGTATGGTGATAAACAATCTGTTTGGATTTTTCTCTGTTTGATTCAATATATGATACAAACGGTTTGGCTTCGGCCTAAGTCAATCGTGCGCGATTGGACTTTCTAAGATACTTTGGTTGGCTATGGCCTAGGCAGTCGTGCGCGACTTTGCCTTTGGATTGGAGGTTTGATTGGCCTAGGTCAATCCCCGTGGTTGTGGCTGGTTTAAACCATTTGAGCTTAAAAAGTTTAGATTGCAAATCTATACTTATTGCTAATTTTGTGATGACCTTTCACTGATATGTGATTGATCTTGGTTTTCCATGTAAGATGTCGTCTGACAATACTGGAAAGAATAAGGAGACTGCAACTCCAGTTTCGGGAAGTTCTTCTGTTCTCATCCCTGGAACTCCCACTATTCCGATGTCGCATGTGGACAAGCCGGGGAAGTTCGGGGGTGGAGTTGATTTCAAGAGGTGGCAACAAAAGATGGTGTTTTATCTCACCACTCTCCATTTGGCTGGATATTTGAAGGAGGATCCCCCTGTTGTCGCCGAGACAGAAACAGATAATCAAAAGCGTATGGCGCTAGCGAACTGGAAAGATGGTGATTATCTGTGCAAGAATTATATTCTGAATGCCCTGGAGGATTCATTGTATTCTGTACACTGAGGCGATGTCTACTAAGGAACTGTGGGAGTCCTTAGACAGGAAGTTCAAGATTGATGGGGCCGGGTCCAAGAAATTTCTTGTTGGCCGGTTTCTTGACGTCAAGATGGTGGATGTGCGACCTATAAGTGCACACCTCCACGAGCTTCAGATATTGCTAAATGAAATCAGAGCAGAAGGAGTGATGCTATGTGAGCCATTCTTGGTGGCTGCGGTCATCCATAAGCTCCCCGGGACTTGGAAAGAGTTCAGACACTATCTCATGTTTAAGAACAAGGAGATGACCTTGGAGACTCTTTTCATGAAGCTCAACATGGAGGAGGAGAACCGGGCTAGGAGCAAAGCAGCCCAACCTTCTCATATGGCTAAGGCTAATGTGATTGAACATGGTTCCTCTTCGAATGGAAAGAAGAACCAGCAGAACAAGCGTTCTGATAAGTGGTCTAATAAGCAATCTGCTAAACAGAAGGACAAAGGTGTCAATCTGGGACCAAGAGGTGTTGTTGCTAAGAAACAGCAAAATGCGCGATTCCAGGGAAAGTGTTTCAACTGTAATAAGGTTGGGCATCGAGCTTCTGAGTGCAAAAGGCCCCTTAACCTCGTACACAGGCATATTTGGTAGAAGGAATCGCTGATATCAACCTCACAGCTATGATCTCTGAGGTGAACATGGTTGGCTCCAACCCACGGGAATGGTGGATTGATACTGGGGCCACACGTCATATCTGTTGTGACAAACAATCATTTACAACTTTCGAGCCGGCTGCCAAAGGTGAGAAATTGTTTATGGGGAATTCAGCTACCTCGGATGTTGAAGGGCAAGGAAGTGTTATCCTGAAGCTGACTTCGGGTAAAGAGTTGACTCTCACCAATGTGTTGTATGTGCCAGATGTTCGCAAAAATCTGGTATCTGGGTCTCTGCTGAGCCAGCATGGCTTCAAACTGGTTTTCGAGGCTGATAGAGTCACTCTGAGTAAGGCTAGAATGTATGTAGGGAAAGGTTATATGACTGAAGGTCTTTTCAAGATGAATGTAATGACTGTCATCCCTACTATTAATAAAAAGAATTCCCATGTTGCTTATGTGTTTGAGTCTTCTGCATTATGGCATGGTAGACTAGGTCATGTTAATTACGATTCTCTGCGTAGACTAATTAACTTGGACCATATTCCACCTTTTAAATTTGATAAGACGCACAAGTGTGAGACTTGTGTAGAGGCAAAGATGCCTACAACACCTTTCAAAGCAATTGAAAGGAGCACAGAACCTTTGGGTATGATCCACACTGATATGTGTGATCTAAAATATGTCCAAACACGGGCTGGTAATAAGTATTTCATTACTTTTATTGATGATAGGACTAGATTTTGCTATGTTTACTTGCTTAAAAGCAAAGATGAAGCCCTGGACAAATTTGTGCATTTTAAAACTTAGATTGAGAATCAACTAAGCAAGAAAATTAAGGTGGTCAGAAGTGACCGTGGTGGTGAATATGAATCACCATTTGGAGAATTCTGTGCGCAACACGGAATTATCTACCAAACCACTGCGCCTTACTCACCTCAGACAAATGGAATTGCTGAGCGAAAAAATCGTACTTTGAAGGATATGATGAACGCTATGTTGATTAGTTCTGGGTTGCCCCAGTACATGTGGGGAGAAGCCATTCTCATCGCTAACTATATCCTTAACAAAATACCTCGCAAGAACGTGGACAAAACCCCGTATGAATTGTTTCTAGGCAGGAAGCCTAACTATTCGTTCTTACGAATGTGGGGGTGTCTTGCGAAGGTGGCTATACCTCCTCCTAAGAAGGAGAAGATAGGCCCCAAAACCGTTGATTGTGTCTTCAACGGTTATGCTGAGGATAGTAGTGCCTATCGATTTCTTGTGTATGAATCAGAGATACCTGATATTCACAAGAACACAATCATGGAATCTAGGAATGCGGTGTTCTTTGAACATATATTCCCATATAGATCCAATGGAGAATCAAGTTCTGTAAAGCGAACTTTGGATCCTGCTAATGACGTCAGTAGAGACCAAGAAGAGGCAGTTGATGTGGAGCTGAGACGCAACAAACGGGCTAGAACATCAACCTCTTTTGGTCTAGATTTTCTAACTTATTTGTTAGAAAGTGAGCCCCAGACGTACAAGGAAGCTGTTAGCTGTCCTGAAGGTTCTTTGTGGAAAGAGGCTATTAAAAGTGAAATTGACTCTATCCTGCAGAACCATACGTGGGAACTGGTGGATTTACCACCAGGCTGTAAGCCTCTAGGCTATAAGTGGATCTTCAAAAGGAAGATGAAAGCTGATGGGTCAATAGATAAATACAAAGCTAGGTCGTTATCAAAGGATATCGACAGAAAGAAGGCCTAGACTACTTTGATACTTACTCCCCAGTCTCAAGGATTAATTCTATTCGGATGATAGTCGCGATCGCTGCTTTGCGAAACCTTGAGATACATCAAATGGATGTCAAGACAGCTTTCCTGAATGGCGATTTAGAAGAAGAAATTTATATGGAACAACCTGAGGGTTTTTCCACGCCTGGTCAAGAAGGGAAAGTCTGTAGGCTGGTTAGATCTTTGTATGGTCTAAAGCAAGCGCCTAAACAATGGCATGAGAAGTTTGACAATGCAATGTTGTCTAGTGGCTTTCGGATCAACGAATGTGACAAATGTGTCTATGTCAAGGACACTAATGAAGGGTACGTCATTTTGTGTCTCTACGTTGATGACATGCTCATTGTTGGTAGTAATGACATGGTCATTCGATCTACCAAAGATATGTTAAACTCGAAGTTTGACATGAAAGATATGGGCCTTGCAGATGTGATACTAGGTGTTAAGATCACCAGAACACCTGATGGACTTGCGTTGTCTCAGACACACTATGTTGACAAAATTCTTGAAAAGTTCAATCGATCTGATTCAAGAATCGCGAGGACCCCCGTGGACTTAAGTCTCCATTTATCCAAGAATGGGGGGGAAGGTGTATCCCAGTTGGAGTATTCTCGGATAATTGGGAGCCTCATGTACTTGATGAGTTGTACAAGGCCCGACATAGCCTATTCAGTTAGCAAGCTGAGCAGATACACGAGTAATCCAGGACATGATCACTGGAAGGCAATAATCAGGGTGCTACATTATTTGAGGTATACTCGTGATCTAGCGTTGCACTACACCAGATATCCGGCAGTCCTAGAAGGGTATTGTGATGCGAACTAGATATCAGATACGAAAGACTCGAAATCCACAAGTGGATATGTCTTTACGCTTTGTGGTGCAGCTGTTGCTTGGAAATCTTCTAAACAAACGTGTATAGCACGTTCTACGATGGAATCTGAGTTCATTGCTTTAGATAAAGCAACGAAGGAGGCCGAGTGGCTACGCCAATTTCTGGAGGATATTCCAAAATGGTCGAAACCTGTGCCAGCGATTTCTATCCATTGTGACAGTCAAGCTGCGATTGGTGGGCACTGAGTAGCATGTATAATGGAAAGTCGAGACATATACGTCGTAGATATAATTCCATTAGGCAACTGCTCTCCAGTGGGGTTGTCACTATTGACTATGTAAGGTCAAAGGACAATATCGCGGATCCGCTAATCAAAGGGTTAACCCGAGAGAAAATTGAGCAAACATCGAGAGGAATGGGGTTAAAGCCATTACGCTCATAGTACCGTGAAGGTAGCCAACCTAGCTGACCGGAGATCCCAAGATCTAGGTTCAATGAGACTACCTTTTTGCGAGTATTCGAGCCCATTCTTGTATATGATGTGGAACAGTGATACCTGTAAAGTGGAAGAGGTTAAGCATTGCTTTTAATGACTCTTATGCGTCGAAAATGCCGACCGGGGTATAGCAGGATACCCTTTATAAGAAGGTCACCTATGTGAGTATGAAGTGGGGCCGCTTCTTTGAGAATCTTGGCAAAATTCTCGAGAAAATACTTGCAGAACCAGGAAGTGGGTGTCATGGCCAAAATGAACCCAACAGTGAGAACTATACTACGTCAGAAGAAGTCCTGTGTGACGTCTATTGTCTCAGTTTACACCGGCGGCGGAACAGTTCAAAGCGGGACCGCACACTGGTCTGCCGGTAAACTCAATAGGCTACACAAGGGAAGGTTCAAGGCCAAAAGATACCTATCCTATGCAGGAATTATCCGTTGCCTCTCTCGGATCAGCTCTTGTACTCTGCGTCAGTTTGCCTGCCAATTTCATTCATGGGGGGATTGTTGGAAATTTTATAATTTTGGTATGAATTAAAATGGGCACGCAGAGGGTCTTTCGTGGCAACCAATGTGTTCCATTACGTGTACATTATATCAGGACGAATGGGAAGGAAGTCCTACCATATATTCCCCCTTATGGTGAGATTCAATGGCTTCATTAATTTGGTGACTCAATTTTCCACAATAGTTCCTTGCAAGCAAAATAGACTTGGGTAGACTTGGCAAAGACTTGCCCATTGGTTGCCTATAAATAGGTCAGCTCATTCTTGGTGTGTGAGATGGTTCGTACTCTATAATTCACTTCCGAAAATACATTTCTTTGTTTTTTTTTGCACGGCAAAAAAAATACATTTCTTTGTGAGAGAGAGGCAGACGCAAGTAAGTTCGCCAAGGCAGTCGACGGTAGTGTTCCGTCGGCTTGTGGTTTTAGCCGTTTTATCCTGGGACAGAGACGCCGGTAAATCCTATAACACCCACGGTAGGCGGCGAATCTTTGTTAAGGAGACTGTGGTATCACACAGGACTCGGTTGTTTCGGTTTTCGCTTTACAGTTTGTATCTCGTTCTTAAATTGAATTTGATATCCTGTAATTTTAGTTGTTTGTTATCAATAAAATTGGTCTCAGAAATTTCATGTTATTGCCGAATTTTACCCAACAATATTTACCCATTAAATTCTTTTTCCTTTTTTTTGCCTTTTTCCTTTTTGGGTTTTGGTGACACCGGGGCACTAGTTAACAACTTATCAGTTTTTTTTTTTTTTTTTGAACTGAACAACT
Source organism: Vaccinium myrtillus (assembly GCA_016920895.1). Lineage (NCBI taxonomy): Eukaryota > Viridiplantae > Streptophyta > Magnoliopsida > Ericales > Ericaceae > Vaccinium > Vaccinium myrtillus. Next base: position 30,168,238 of record CM029281.1, read on the forward strand.
TATCAGTTTGATCAAGCAAAACGGACTTGCAACAGATAACAACACTTAACTATATATGCTTAGCCTCTCTCTCTCTCTCTCTTCTCCATATATTCAAGAAAGGATCAAGAAAATGCCCAGAAACAGATACATAGATGGAGGTGTTGATAATAAAGAAGGGAAAAGAATGAAGTACTCAGATGATCAACCACAAGAAGGAGAAGAAGATAAAGCAGAACCGAAAGCGAAAGAAGTAACCAACGAAGGAAGTGAATCAGTTACAACAATGGAAGAAAACTCAGAAATTCTACACCAACAAGAAGTAGAAGAAGAAACAGAGGTTGCGTCCGATACAAAGTGTTCTGATTTTGACCAAACAATTTTGAAGAATGCTGGAGGAAAAAACCTCGGTCTCCTTTTACAATTAAAGAAGCAAGACGAAAACTCTGAAATTCGACATCAAGAAGAAGAAGAAGAAGAAGAAGAAAAAGGGGTCTGATTCAGGGTAACTACTTGTTCTACGTCACCGAGAAAATTCGTGTTTAGAGTTTAATTTTTCGGAAAAGTAATTTCTTTTGAGAATCTTGATAAGCTTCCATACAGAAAATCTTGGTGTCATTTATCTTCAGAATCTTTTGTTTGACAAGCTTTAACATCCAATGGAAGAGGTTTGATATGAAACATGAAGAGTTTCCCCGAAAATGAGACGTGTGATTGTGACTCACTCAATGTACTCTACACACAGCACACTCGGTGAATCACACCCACAAATTCGTTTTCGGGGAAAGATATCATGGCCATAGAGTTTTCCGCCAATGGAATGCTAAAAAGAGTCCTCAAATAGTTGAGTTGTTGAAAGAGCAAGAATTTACCATCAAACTGACTTGATACATTTGTGTTCCTTACCTTTTCCAGGGACTCATATGAGAATGACACAGATGAATCCGACCTACCGGGAATTTTTCTCTTCAAAATGCAGTTACCATTCAGCAACAGGCTCGTCGTTCCTGCAGAAAAAGCAGCGGATTTTTTCCCTTCTCTATCCGGCGGAGCTGATGCTGCAGCAGTATTACAAATCACCGACGACCGAGACGATGAATGGAACATGTCCTTCATATACTATAGCGAAGAAAATGTGTTCATGTTTACAAAAGGGTGGACAGACTTTACTGCTTGGCACAATTTGGAAGCTATGGATTTGATTCGATTCTATAGACCTGTACCCCGTTTATCGCCCCACCATTACCTAATTCTATACGAGCGAAGACAGGAAAACTTAGCCACAAGTCCTGAATTCAGGAGAGAAAATTTCCTGTTTCAGCTCGAGTTGAACAGCGGCGACATTGGATACAGCAGGCTATTCATTCCTAGCAAAGAAGTCGCAATTCATTTCCCCGCGATCATTCAGATTCATGGAACGATACGTAAGAAGGAGATAGTGAAATTTACCGATGCCCAAAACAAGAATTGGTACATGGATATCATACTGTACAATGCTGGTTCCTACATGATTATAGATGGGTGGGATGAATTTGTGAAAGAGCACAATTTGGAAGCTATGGATTTGATCAAGTTTTACAAACCTGTTCATCCTTCTCACAAGAAGCACTTCCTCATTGAAATTGCGCGAAAAGTGGAGGCCGGGGCTAATCTGACTCAGTCGACAGCAGTAAGTTTCACGGGTAGTGGCAGCTGTTGTGATTTAAGGTATTTGTGCAACATTTAACTCTTTGAGTGATGTGTGTATCTGACTCCTTAAATCTGATATACTCCTTTCTTATTTCAGAGTCTCGTCCGAGGAAGCCAACCAAGAGGTACAAGCCGGTGATGCAGGCGACGACAAAAGATTCAACGATGAGGATGATTGGCCAGAAGACGTTTTTCTCTTCGAAATGCAAGTACCAAGCAACAACATCCTCGCTATTCCTGCGCGAATAGCAGCACAATATTTCCCTATTCTATCTTCCAGTGAAGCAAATCCAGAAGAGGGACAACTGCTACAATTCACCCATGCCCAAACACAGGAATGGGACATTCCGTTCGCTTACAACCGCGAAGAACAGGCCTTTACAAACACAACTGAGTGGGAGCAAATTTCCAGTGTCCACAATTTGAATGCTTCGGATTTTATCCTCTTTTACAGACCATGGACTTGTTTACACAACGGCCATTACCTCATTGAATTCAACAGGAGAGAGGAATTTGAGAATCATGTTCCAGAATTCAGAGAAGAAAACTTCCTGTTCCAGCTCAAGTTGGACCAGAATGGGCACGCGAGGATCTTTCTTCCCCAGGATGAAGTGATAATTCATTTCCCGGTGATTAGGATGCCTGAAGGAAGTCAGAAGAAAGTGACAATGAAGTTTACCGACAGGCAACGCAAGAATTGGTACATGGACATAATTCGGTATAATGCTTATTTCTACGTGATTGTTAAAGGGTTCAAGGACTTTGCAGAAAAGCATAATTTGGTAGCTATGGACGCGATCAGGTTTTATAAACCTGTGAACCCTTCTCACAGGAAGCATTTTCTCATCGAGATTGTGAAAAAAGACCGAGGAGGGGCTAACCGAGGAGGACTGAGTCAAGGTGGTAGCTCTAAGGGGAAGGAAATCGCTTACGAATAGGCTATGGCGAAACAGCAGATTAGGCTTTTGGGGCGGATTGATAGTCTGTTAAAATGTCACAAGAGGTCTCGTGTGAATTCATTGCTTAGGAAGAAAAGGGAAGCAGAGAGCAAACTGTGCAGATATACATATTGAGATAATGAGATTCAGATTTTTTGGTTGTTTTGCATTGCTTTGAATAAGTAGAAAGCAAGCTTTTTTTCCCACAAGAATCAAATATGAGCCAACTTCATCGTCGTAGAAATTTCGGACTCGCACAGGGTTGGGAAAATTGCAGAAAATCAGGATACAATTTGGACGTATTTTAGTTTCTATTGATGTAAAATGTTTATAGAGAAGAGAAGCCTCTTGTCAAGAGATCTGTTATGAGACCCAGGGTGAGACCAGCCATGAGACCGGCGAAGGAAACCAGGCCTATGATTGAGCAACTAATGCAGAAAAAATGTGTAAACTAACCAATAAAAGGCATAACTAAGAAGTTGCTTCTACAGAGGTTCTTGACAGAGAAGGAAAATGCCAAGTACCCAGAAAATGTCCCCAAAAGTGAAATCATTGGTTGAGACTACAGAGGTTCTTGACAGAGAAGGAAAATGCTAAGTATCGCGAAAGTGAAATCAATGGTTTAGATAAACATCCAAGTGAATATTCACTAGCTTAAAAAACTAGAAACGGAGAAAGAGACAGAACCTGATCGTTCGTCACTATCTCGTCCAGATCTGCAAAGCATTCCGTGCTTCAAATCTTCAATGAAACAAACATGTTTAACTATAAAACAGATATGCACTAAAATGACCGCATCGTAGTTGCTTTCATAGAGTTTATCATAAAATTGAACCTCGTGTGATTAGGAAGAACTGAACTGTTGCTGAGATCACAGGCTCTGTTGATCTTCAACTTCATTGAATCTATTTATGGTTTATCGGTACGTGAATCGGTCATGTATTCGAAGGGTATTGAATGTAGAGATGAATTGGATCGTTTGAATCTCGAAAATTCTGGATTAGTTATGCACTCGAAGTGTTTGAACGAAGCTCTATTTCAAACCCTCAGAGGCTAGAGCGTGGATTAGGTTTTGACACGGATTAAAAAGGCGGGAAGTTTAACTGTAGATACGAAAAGTTCATTCGGCCCCGTTGAAGTAGGCTAGATGGGCCACATGCAAAGCCCAATTGTATACCCACTAAGAAAATCTCACTTCCCCTATCTCATCCGTCGAATACACTTTCATGTGCATTTTCATGTTTTATTTTTTCGACCAAACACTTTCCCTTTTTCAGAATGGACCAAAGAGTCTCCTTATGTCCGGTGTCAGTAGCGGCTCTACTTTTTAGCAAGGGTGGTCATTTGAACACTCCAAATTCTTTCCCCCGCTTAGAATTCATGTGATATTTTTAGCTTTATTTTAATTTAGCCCTCCTTGAACACCTTACCCATAAATACTTTAACACTCACCCAAAAATTTGAACACCTGGCCCAAACAATGTGCCCGCAAATCAATCCAATGTAAACTACTCAAATAAATCCTCTAAGTGGCTCCATATCTTCCTATAGATGGTGCATTGACCTTGGTTTTGTTCCTGAATTTCTAGTCAAGTTGAATACCACCGTGGAAAGGGGTTTTTGAACTTGGTTGAGCTTGATTCTACACATTTGGTAGCTAAATCCTTGAATTGGTTGATGTTATATCCTTCTTCCATGTTTGGTTGTTGTTTGAAACCTCAAAATTATTACTTGGGTTAAAATCCCCTTCATTTTGGAAAATCTGTCAAAAACTGCTCGGAAAGCTTCAGGTATCGATACCCCCTTTCAGAGGTATCGATACCTATTAATCTGTTTGCGGATTGGGCATCGATACCTCTATGTTTTAAGTGCCAAAAATCTTTCCTTGATCCCCGGTTGACTTGTTTGATTCCGTACTTGATATATCCATATCGTGCACTCCATTGTGGGTCGAAACACCCCTTTCTAGTCTACTTCAATATGATTGGTGATTTATCTTAATCTTCCAACGTACATTTGGCACATATGAACTCATGAAATCGACAAGCATGTGGTTTTGAACGAAACGGACCACACGTATATTTTGGACACACGGGAGATACATTGATGATTTAAATGGAAAATGAGAACTTTAATCACTGGGGCCACTATTCGGTGAGTCTTTAGGAAGGGTTCCACGAGGCCCAAAAGATTTGAACATGGGTTCCACGAGGCTCAAAAGACTCGGAAAAGGATTTCAACATCATCAAGCTTAAAAGTGATGAACTAACGAGATGGATAGCTTAAAGTGTGAAAATGGTTGAACATGGACACTTGTAAGACACGTGGATACTCGAGGACACAATTGGGTAGTTCACGAACACGCTTGGACACGTTGCGGTCACTTATGGCTACCAAATGGACAATGGGGTACTTTGTGGAGTCTTAACATTGGGTTAAATCATTCATAGTATCCATTGGTCATTTCACTCATGATTGTTATTTTTCATATGCACGTTTCATTCTCTATATCCTTAGAGTTAGTAGAAATGTTTTCTTCTAAGCTAGTGAGCTCACTCTATCATTTTCTGGTAATCGGTAAGGAAAATGAGACGGATGCTTGGAGTGTGAATTCATGATTTGAAGCATACATCACCATGAAGTTACTTTATCATCTTTAAGTACTTATGTTTGGAGAGATGATTATATAACTTCTCTTTCTTTTACTTTTTGACAAATCTAGTATTGTAATAATTATGAAAATCAACTTCTCTTTCTTTTACTTTTTGACAAATCTAGTATTGTAATAACTTTAACTAGACCACCACTTATGTATTCGGGTACTACCCTTTGACTTGAGAATTGAGTATAACTTTGACTTGGACCTTTGTATTCAACTTTGGCTTTTCAAATGTTACATGTATAGCTTATGATCTATCCTACGTGGATTTATATGCATTTCGATAATTAAAAATGAGGCTGTGACAGACTCGGTTTGGTTGGAAACAGAGTTCTTACATCTCTTTCGTGGTTAGAACAAATTCGCCCATGCATTGTTAAAATCTTGCGTTCGTCCTCGGTCTATAGGTTATCTCATTTCAGTTGGCTATAAAAGTGCCTAGGCTGGAAATCACCAAAATAGTGACAGGGTTACTTGTCCCCAGGCACTCAAAGCATCCTTCATTTAGGGACAGGTTTCTGGTTCTACCCAAACAAATTTTCTACTGACTGCTTGGAACAAGATGTCATATGCAAGCCAAACGGATACCCATTACTTTAAACTATAATAAGAGATCTGTTATGTACTCAATATGAGGGTCCAATTTGTTTAGCAATGCCTTTAAACAGTACACAAGAACCCCTGGCTACTCATATAGCTCCGGCAGTCCTCTTCAAAAGAGATGTCATGAGCGTCAATCTTAACTAAAGAACTCCACAGTAACATACCAAAACAAATATGTCTCTCCCAATAACAAGGAGGCAGCACCAAGCCAATCACCCTAAGCTCGCTTCAGTAACTTTACGGTCTAGGCTTAAGATCATTGGACAGAAAGGAGCTCAACATATTAAGTCGCACCAATAAAAAAAGACAGCAAAAAAAGGGGGAGTGATTGTCACTCATCAATTACCTAAAAAAATCCAGTACCCATTCCAAAAGAAATTATGAACATTAACCTAAAATTCGCTGTCCATAAGTTTAGATCTTGTCCAACAATGAGTGCTCCCTTACACTCCTTACATGATTACCATCACCTAACATTCGTAAAGGGTCCCAAGTCCCAACAAAGACACACATAGTTGTTGAATATGGAAGATAGAACACTTCTGAGTTCTTGCAACTCCATAAGCCTCTCCTCAAGTGCCTTCAGATTTCTCCAGTGCTGCAACAAATTGTCATGTTAGTTCACAACTGACAAACCCAACCAACCATCACCCGTTGTACCAGAAAAACAAAAACAAAGCGACACAAAAAACCCAACCACCACTTAGACATCTAACTCCATTTATAATGGTTTACTTCCTCCCACCATCGCACATATGGTACCCACTTTAAGCGGGTTCCTACTCAATTATACCTCCAAAATTAGTTGATTTAATCTTGACACAAAAAGTCAAATCAAGTTCTTCACCTTTGAAATCTTCTTGAAGTGTCAAGAAAAAGTACTAAATCAGGTGCACGGGGACAAAACAATGAATCCACACACACAAAGGGATAGGGAGAGAGAGAGAGTACTATTGTAGTTCAGCAGCTTCTCAATGAGATCAACATGTGTCATAAGCATTCTTCTACAGCAGTAGCGAACCAACCCCAATGCATCAAGGGCATCCCTGCAAACCAAGAAATTCGTAGTTGCATAAATTATCAAACCACCATGAGAATTATTTTTTCCTAATCTTCAACGCCAGGCGGCTTTATCAAGATCCAAGGCCTCTCTCCTTTTTCATAACTAGTTTGGAAAGCCTTGGACATCATACTAAAAGTCTAAAACGTAAATAGCCAAAAAAAAGAAGAAGAAGAAGAATCCCCAAAGAAGCACCGCGGTGACTGGGCTTAAAGAATAGCATGATTCGAATACAAATAGTAAATTCCTCAAACACTGAAAATAAACAAGTAGTACCACATAAATAAGCACAACTCAAGTCCCCAAAACCACCACGGGCACTCATCAAACACTTGAATCTAAAAGGCTTATAGTCAACAGAACAGCAAATTGGATTACCAAAACCCATCTAGAGAGCAGAGCAGAACCAAGGGGCATAAATTCACTCAGAACTAGGAAGTGGATTCCTTTTAAACTGCTTCCAGTAATTGTAACTAGTCCAAGGACAAAACCATGGGCTTAAAAAACTCAATCCAAGTAACTGAAGATTCCCACATTCTTCCCCGCAACCGCTAGCTCTCTCACGTGTATCTAGAATTCTTGGCCACCGCGTACTATCATCTAATCTTTTATTTTTTCTATTTATTTGGTGAGATGAGGACCGCATATGAGTCGAGCTGCTTGCTAGCGGCTCGTGGCTCAGGTCGCTAAGAGCTCGTTTGAACTTGTTTCGTGAAATGAACGAACGAGCTCGAGCCCATATTTCCAGCTCGTTTGATAAATGAGCTGAGCCCAAGCTTGAAGATGCTCGGCTCAAGTGAGCTCGCGAGCCAGCATATGTATGTAAATATATATTTGTTTGTATATATAATACTACATATACAAGGATCACTTGTTATCACCAGGTGAAAGCAAGGAAAGCTGGGTCTAGCGCATACATTTATACAAAGGAATGATACGAACGAATGCATCTTGAGCATCTTTTTTGATGTGGGACAACTCCAGAAGTGAACGCATGAAGGGTTAACAAAACACGTTGCTTGTTTATCAGTCCCACATCGGCCAACCATGAAAACACAAAGGCAATGTATTTCTGTAAATACAAACCCAGCTCCATCTCTTTGTTTGCAATGCTGACGCAATCTCCATTGCTTGACGAGCCAAGCTCAAGCCTTGGCAGAAATTTCCGAGCCGAGCTCGCGCCCACCAGATTTAGAGCGAGCTGAGATCGAGCGGGGCAAAGCTCGGCTCATTTACAGCCTTATATGAGACTGTGCTGAGATTACATATACATGGAAAGGCCGGAGACTCTAGCAAAATCCTTCATAAAGAGAGGAATCAATGCACCCACAAAAAAGTAAGTGAATATCCACTTCACTACTTAGCACCAGTAAATGGGTCCGGCTTGAAAGGAAAAATAACTTAAGCTAGAATCACATTGAAACTATAGCAAACACAAGTAAGAAACTTCGGCACATTCACCAAGTCATATACTCATAGACTAGAAGTATTCAGACGTTGAGCACGTGATTGTTTTATTTTTCTTCATGTGCATGTTCGTTACTATACACACAAACACAAGACTAGATATCTCAGAAATATGAATGAAACAGGTATATATAGCACTGTGTGATCGGTACTCACCCTTCAGGGTAATCAGACTGGAGAAGATCGAGATACATGTCCCATTTGTTTCCAATGACCTAAAAAAACACACATCGACATTCAAAAGATTAAACTCGACAAACACAGAAAGCTTAGCAAACCCTAGAAATAAAAAAATTAGACCAAAACAGCGTCGACTCAACGGTTTGAATAATCAAACAGCATCAAAAAAATAAGAAACAGAATTCGAAATTGAGCATTTGAGCTTACTTTCCCGCAAGTGAAGCATCGGACAGGAATAATCATCTTCGGAGCCCTAGTTTCGTCTCTCTCTCTCTCTAACCGCGTTGCAAATACTCCTAAATATACCCTAGCTTTTGGACATGGCCTTTTTTTTTTTGAACTGGGCGTTAGTTCTGGATCAAAATTATTGGGCCTGTCCGAATATCAATATAAGGTGAGTAGATTGGACCAGTGGTTAATCCTAAGCTTTCATTTAAGAACCACAATATAAATATATAATGGGCTTTAACATCTTGCTTTATCGTACCTTCAACTCTCGCCTTGTAGTTACAACAGCAAATTAGTTAAGGCATGTAAGCTAGTCCCGACTCCCTTGATCGTCAAAAAATGTTGATTTTTATGTTCGAATATCTTGATTTCCATTTCTCGATGATTAGCTTTCTCGAAACAAGCTTGGCGTTTCAACAAAATGAATCCGATCTCTATCTTGGACTCTATATGAGGGATGAATATTCACGATTCTTCATATCACAAGCCGGTGTTTAACATGCTTTGAAGTGTGAAGACTGGTTGAGTAGCTTTTACTTTGTTTAGCCATCCTCGAATTGGTACCTTAGATTTGATGGGAGCAAAATGAGTTCATTTTTTGCTCCGAAGGACAATTTTCATGCATATCATTTGGAAATAATGATCTTTAGGCCCCATTTCGCTAACTCTAAAAAGCCAGAAAACCGGCTTATTACAAAAACTGAGGCAGATATCACTCTCTCAGATATATAGTTGAAGAACACGCTCTTAATTTTAGGAACTTTAAACTATATTGTTTGAAACCCCAGTTGTTATGACAAGAAGTAAACCAAAAAAAAGGGCCAGATATATGAGCTCCACTCGGTTAGAATTTCCTGCCCCCTCCTTCATCAGCTTCATCACCTGTGGTACAATGTCTCCAGCAGAAGTACAATTACTCATTTACTGTACAACATTGGTCACCATTTTAATACACAACTTGCTGCCAAATTAAATTTCAAAGAACAAAAGAAAAGCTAAAGGGTATATTCATTGTCAACAAACATCAAAATCCCAGGAACCTAATTTTCCTAGATGAAGATTGCTTCCAGAACTTGATATAATTGCATTCCTTGGGTAATTTTGCTAATCAAATCAATCTGAACCTACATCAATCCCTCTTTGCTTCAGATATTCCTTGGCTTCTACGATGTCCTACAAAATGAGCAACACCAGCAATGAGTCGACAAAGTGCTAGGGAGAATATTCATTGAATCAGAAACAGGCAATTTAGCTGCATCTTAACAGCAAGAGTGAAGTTAATACCTGATGCAACAGCACTGCCTCTTGTGGGCAAGTTGGAAATTGCATTAGACCGACACCAACCATTAATAGACCATAGCATCCCAACGACACAATGAGGTACAAAGGTAACTAAAATAAGTCAAAAAGACAAAATAAGTCAACAACTAAATGTAAAAGACTAGCAATAGACGTAACAAATTATAAGTGAGGAGCGTTCTCTTGAATAGTAATAATATGGGAAGGAGCTCACCAACCAAGTATAGCTGCTTGGAATTATTGATGTTTGCAATAGGCCAATCCAAAAGGCAGATATGGCCACCAGCAATGTCAGTATCTTGACAATGTGCTTCATGTCCTATTTGTAGTTCAAGGACATACAACTTAGCAAGACGAATTTTTTTTAAAATTCAGATTGTCATAAAACAGTTCCATTAGACATTGAGTATTAAGCACACACAGCAGAGTAAGAAGAGAATTTCAAAAACTTTTAGAAACCCTTCAACAATCCTTCTACTAATACATAATGATTCAGTAGAAAGAACACTAACTGCTATAATTCCATATGTTCGAATTTCAATGACAAATGAACCATTATTTTCCAGTGAAAAATCAAGTTGACTGTCAATGTGTGACAGGGCGGGGAGCTGATGCCGCCTGCTCACACAGTTGAAGGACTCTTGAAAAAAGACAAGAAAGTGGGTTAGGAAAGAGAGGTGCGACATGTATGAGGGGGAAAGTCAACTTTTTATGAGAATTCCAATTTAAGAGATTGAAGCTTTGAAGATACACTAGATTTGATGCGGGATAGTATGAAAGAATGGATACCCAAATAGATAGAGAAAGAAAAAGAGGGATTGTAGGCATCATAGCGAGCCAGAAGCTGAGAGGAGTACAGCAACTCGCTTTCTGAGAAGCCATAGGTCTGTTGTTAGATCCATAGACAACACCTCCGATAACTTTGTGATCTCCTTTACCCACGCCTATATAGAGACTAACTAAAAAACATGGATAAATAAGATCTCTCGGGGTGATTTCTGTCTGTGTAGTGTGTAGGATCTGTTGGGCACTATAATTTCATTTTTTCCTAATAGTGACAATGTGAGGGAGGAAATAGTGGAAAATAACAATAGGCAAGTCTACCTTTTATGAGATTTTAGCATCAAGATAATGGAGGCATAATATACACAAATATCCTACAGACATAGACACAGAGTAAGAGTATATAGGTATATGAAAAGAATGGGAGGGAGGAATAGAGAGTGACAGAGAGGCAGTGTAGGCACCATAGCGAGCCAAGAGCTGAGAGATCACAGCAATTTGCTTTCTGAGATGCCGTAAGTATGTTTTTAGATCCTAGGCAACACCTCCGAGAACGACGACATCTCATCAACCCATGCATGTAAAAAACACAGATAAATGAGGTCTCTCTCAGCGATTTCTACTTGATTAGGATCTGTTAGGCTCTACGATGAAAGAGAGTGAGACGAGGATATGGCCATCATAAACTTAGGACCAGCAATTAGCAGCCCCTTACAACATAAGAATGAACCAACATTGACAGATCAACTACTAATGCTTATCCCAATTAGTCAAAGTAGCTAAACATAAACAAGCTAATAATGTAATTCTACACAAGCACAGACTGGGCGATCACTGGGAAAAAAGGGTGAAAAAAATGCCTAGTTGAACTAATATGATATAGGAAATCAGTGGAACTAAAACCAAATAAAAAAACAAAAAGAAGAGAAATAAAGGCAGATGAGAAAAAGAAAAAGGCATTCTCATTTTACTGAAAGATTGCCTTGATGAGTTCAAGGACTTGGTGGTCAAGACCCCTTCACGAGCATGTTCAAATCTCACAGTGGCCAGACATTCCAAACATTGGGGCCACTAGAGTTTTGCCCGGTCCTTAACTTCAGGACCATAAAATTAGTCCAAGTGCGCACAAGCTAGCATGGACGTCCGGTTATCAAAAAAAAAAAAAAAAAAATTGCAATGAACGTATTAATTGCAATAAATACAGTACTATAATAATTTACTCCGAACAACTCAAGGAATTAAGGAAATAATAAGCCCCCTGACTTGTTTAAGAAAATTCTACACAGTGATGCATTAATAATTACTGCCATCAGAAGGGTATGTGGTTGAATTATTTCACAGTCCCATTGCAATACAACAGAGCAATGGGCTCAAAGCCCTTGCGCAATGTCCCAAAACATCATTTGGCAGTTTGAAATCAGACCAACCATCCACCAAATCCAAGCACCTTATTTTCATTTTCTTCAAGTTTCTAAAAGTACCAAAGATAAACAATAAAGCAGATCTTTAACGAAAGAAAAAACTTGTGCTTTACAGTATCTTGACATAAACCAATTAAACTAGCAGATCCGCCTCAATCAGCGGAAAGGAACATGAATTGGTGCCAAATGGATTAAGCCAACAAAATTAGCTACTGAAAAGACCGAATTACATCGATAAACAGCAAAAAAATCCGTCCTAGACATACATATAATCAGAAGGGGAAAAACTCACTTCAACCAACAACAATATATCAATATGGAATTCACGGATCTACGTTACCTCTCAATGAATCGAGATTAACAACTCAATCATAGGCCCTCGATGGTTTAATGCAAAAATAGAGAAGACGAAAGAGAGAGATGTCTGTGAGTCAGGGCTGAAACCGGTCCGGTTCGTGGCCATTTTTTAGTGAACCGAAGAGAGTCGGTTCGGGGCCGGTTCGGTTCGGTTCGGCAAAAAACAAAAACAAGGGACAAAAAAATCAAAGGAAATAGCACAAGAAATCCCAAACATGGAGGAATATGATAGAAATTTACAAATTTATATACATGTCATTTCAAAAAAAAAAAAAAAAAAACACACCTTCATATACCAAACGGTTTCCACTTTCCAGATCTACACACACACATATATATATATATATATATAGAGAGAGAGAGAGAGAGAGAAACGAACATGGACGATGGTGGATGATGAGCCGCCGACGATGACGGACAAGAGATGATGAACGGAGATGATATTCGACGATGATGGGTTTTTCACTCTCACCGCCGCCTCTGTTTGGGAAAGAAATAGCCGACTGTGTACTCGCCGTTTCTACTTTGTAGAGAGAGAGAGACGAGAGATTAGGGATCCAGTTGTAAGCAAGTCTATGAGCTCAGGCCCAGTTAGTTAAATAGCCCATAAAAACCGGGTCCTGTTTCCCAAGCCCAAGCACGAGTTCAATTCCGGCGTGGATGAGATCAAATCATTTGATTGGAGCGGTGTAGAGAAATTATAGTTGAAGTATGTGTAAGCTTGTTCGAACACCTTAGTCGTCAAAGAAATAAAAATAACAATTTTAGTTTTGTGCTAAAATCAGATTTAAAATTTGCTCTTCAAAGGGAATATTAATATATAGGACCAATCATTTACAGATAGCGATGCACACCAGTCCGTTAACCCGCTCAACCTAGTCCCATTTTTTTAGGGCTTGGATTTGGTTGAGTTTTTAAGCCCGTTTAGTAATGAGTTGTGTTTGGGAATCTCTCTTAAAATCAAGCTCGACACGATCTAGCGCATATAAAATAAGGTTAATGATGTTTATTATGTATTTATTCTATCAAAAAATATGCGGAAGGAAAAAAACAACAACTACCATACTTATATATATATATATATATATATATATATAGAGGCCCGATCAAGTCCGGGAGTCCCGAATCCGGGACTCCACCTTCCCGATATTTTTTTGACGATCCGAACCGTCCAATGTGTTCAAAAGGTGTTTTCCAAGGTCCACGCGGGAAATCTTCAAAAAAAAATACCGGGAAGGGCTTGATCCAAGCGGTTTTTCGCAAAAGCGTAAATGTACATTTTAAAAACCGCTTGGATCAAACCCTTGTATTTTTTTTGAAGATTTACATATGGACTTATTTGAACACATTCGGCTCAATTTCCCAAAAACAATCGGTAAAAGCATCAAAACGTTTTAAATCCGGAAATCCGGGATCCTTGACAGGATAATTCGTGTATATATATATATATATATATACAGTATCTTTTTTTAAAGCATGTATATACATATATTCATTAGCCATTGAATAACTGTTATTCCTATGGTTGTAACTCTAATTTATAGTTTTAAAAAATTAATATATAATAGTGTGAATGATTAATTTATTGGCCATTGAATAACTGTTATTCCTATGGTTGTAACTCTAATTTATAATTTTTAAAAATTAAATATATAATAGTATGAATGATTAATTTATTGGCCATTGAATAACTGTTATTCCAAACTCTAATTTATAATTTATAATTTAAAAAATAATAATATATAATAGTGTGAATGACTAAGTTATACTTGGGTACATAACTTAGAAAAATAAATGGGCTAGTTGGACAGGCTTTAAGAATTTCGGAGGGCTGAGTTTGAGAATATTAAATAAAGCTCGATTATTAATGGCCTAATTTGGACATGCACAAGTCTCATTATTATCTAGTATAAGCTCAGCCTGAACCTAACCCAGCGTGATGTATGAGCACTCTTAGGGCATCCTCATTTGGCACACAAAAAAAAACACCAAATTTAACCTCAAAAACACATTTTATAATTTAGCAAGTCACTTTTCAAAAAATTCACAAAATCAGACTCTCTATTCAAACTTTAGCAAGTCACTTTATCAAAAGCTTAAAAAATCAGACTCTATATTCAAACTTTTACTCTTCCCTCCCTCCACCTCTTTCGGTGAGTGAATAGCAGCTCACCAAAATTGTGTAAGTTACTGTTGCAAAGTTAAAAAATCTTCAAATTGATGAGTTTGTTTGGTGAGGCTGATTTTTGAGGTTTTGGCCTAATGATGCTCTTACTTACAGATATCAAATTGAGCTGATGTCTGACAAAGACACTCAAAGGAGTATATTTTAAAAGTTATTCAGTATTATACATACTCCCTCCATCCATTTTTAAACATACTACCCCTCGTAAATCCAACTTATTAAGAAAATATCGTAATTACACCTCTCACGTGGATTCTTACATTTACTTTAAACCTCCTACATCAACTTTTACCACCAATTTTCAAAATTATTCTCTACTTTTACCGATTAACCTTTTACTCATTAACTTTTCAAAATGGCAAAATAATAATTGTACAAATTTTTAAATGCTCTTAGAAGGAGTTTTTTCTTATTATTTTCTCACCAGGCGAGAAATGATGAGAGAGACAATGAGCTAATCAAGACATTTCATTTTAATACTTCTATTTTCATTTTTCACTAAATTATTCAAACAAAATGGAGTGATTTAAAAAGAAACTATATTTTTTTTTTTTCACAAAATCACTCAAGGGCTTGCAATAATGTGTTTGGAACTTAGTTTTCTATTCTCTCTCTAAACCAACCAAACAATAGAAGAGAAAATTTTTACTGGTAAAATTTCCGTTCTTTTCCCTTCTCTTCCAGAGTTCCAAACAAAGCTTTAAATTCCCCGTAGCAATGGCGTTACAATTTTCCTTCTCCCAGGCCTCCGTCACAATTCCCCTCTCTCTCTAGAATTTCGTCCCACATCCAATCCAATGGAAACCACCAGCAACAGCAGCGGCGACGGCGTGGAGGCGGGGTTCGCAAAGCTCCACGGAGAAGACTTCGAGTACTACATGCAGACCTACTCGATCATCCTAGGCCGCAACAGCAAGAACTCACCGCCTGTCGACATCGACCTATCCTCCCTCGGCGGCGGCACGAAAAACATCTCCCGCCACCACGCCCGCATCTTCTACGACTTCCGCCGCCGCCGCTTCGCCCTCGACGTCCTCGGCAAGAACGGCTGCTCCGTCGAGGGCGTCCTCCACCTCCCCGGTAACCCACCCGTCAAGCTCGATTCTCAGGATCTTTTACAGATCGGTGATAAGGAGTTCTATTTCCTCCTTCCTGTTCGAAGTATCCTTGGGGGTCCGATTGGGCCGCGCAGCCACGTCGTAACCGGGAGGGGTGGGGTGGTGAGTAGAAATGAGTACGGTGAGGGCGGCGGCGGGGATTATGAGTTGGGTTATGCCAAGAAGATGAGGAGAGGAGGGGATGGACAATTGGGTAAGTAAATTGATGTTCTTTCGCTTTTAGAGAATAGACCAAGAAGAAGATTTACACAAGTACACTGAATGAATTATACTCCTTCAATAGCTAAGAATAAGTAACAGCCACTTTGAATTGTGAGAAAGGGTGCGATAAGAAAAGGGAGTAACTTTGTCACCAAATCACCATAATGACTTTGTCACCAAATCACCAAAATGGTGACATTTGATGAGAAAGGGTAGGGGCCAATAAAAAGATATCATTTTGTATTTTTCTCTCCATTTCTCACCAAAATACTCAATCCAATTGAGTGATAAGCAATAAATTTTAATTTTTTTTTGTCAAATCCCGCAATCCTAAGGGGCTGTTGGTCTCATTCTTTTGTTGTTGGGAGTTCTATTTAATCTGTCATTTATATTTACTCTGACATATATACCATGAGTGGCTTCCTTGTTTTTGCACATTTTGGAATGCTGCTTTGTTCTTATTTAGGAATTCGGTGTACTGGGCATCCATGTAGGTTGGAGACTGATTGTTCAGAGTTTGCTTCGTCGTTATACTACATATATGAGGGAGGATTTGGCCTTCATTAGATAATGAGATATTCACGCTCCTTTATTGCAGTGTTATTGAAGTTATACTTTGCTAGGCATCAAAGAGATGCAAACCCTGTACAAATTGAAACCAAAATAGTACAATATTAAGAAGGCCTACAACTCATATACAATCAAGGTTCTAAAACTCGCTAGGCGCTCCCAGGGCGGCCGGGCACCTTCTAGCTTCCAGGCCATGTACTCGGCGCCTAGTCGAGCGAGTCAGCGAGGGGCCTTCTAGCCAGACCTTCTTTTCTGACACTGTATGCAATGATACCACGGAATCGACAAATTGATCCAATCCAGGAAAAACTAAGCCTTTAGCCCAACTATACAATCTAGACCGCGGAATGCCCTGTTGTTGTGCTCTGTCCATAATTGCCACATCAATTGAAGTGGAGCAAGTAACCAAGCGTTTGTTGTCTGCTGACCCTCCTTCCCCATCAATCAACCAAAACTCCTGCCGCACGTCCCTTTTGGAGAAAGCCATGAATAGAAAAGCGGGATAGAGGCACACTCCAACAGTTGGCTGAAACCGTGCAAGGGATGAGGAGATGGTAGCAGTCTCTTCTTCACATTTACAAATCGCCAAATTGCTAAACCTTAACATTGCTAATCATGGGCGTGAACTGAATCCTAAAGAGAAAGCAAGAACCTTGAGGGTATGTGTTTACGTAGATGTTTTCAAACATGTTTCTGAGACTCAAAACCTTTATCAGGCCTTCCCTAATGAGCTGCCTCTTTGTATGGGCTTTCTCTATTTCTAGAAGCCATTAGGCATCAGTAGATATGGTCGTACTTGTTGCCTTAAAACAATTGGTGGTTACTTGTGCATATTCAAGTATCAATTCAGATCCAACTGTGTAGATCATGCCTTCTCTGTTTGTAGATTTTTATCTTCCTCTTTTATCACCTTGTGTTGTTGAATTTTGAAGTGACAACAAGTACTCTTTTACCATCCCACAGTCAAATTGTTGGGTATATGCTTCTTGAGGAGAATGGTGTCCTACTGTTCTGTTTTCATTTCATTTTCATCAAATGGCAGCATTGATAGGTACTAGTGTAAATCGTCTAGTTCGAGGAGAATGCTGTCTTATCCGTTTAGATACAAACAAATGCTTGTCATAGATTAATGCTATTGTGACTCTCTAAATTTTCTCCCGGCCTTCTAGTACTTATGTATCATTGTCTTCTTATGGAAATAATACTTTTAGTCTCACATGGCACAAGTGTAAAACATATCATCATGGTATCCATGGCGTCCTATGTAGGTTGAGCCACAATTAAGACTAAAGCTATTAGTATCTTCGCCTTGAGTCTATGCCAAAAGGCTTCTACGAGTCATTCACTTTCATAGTGTGGGAACAAGACGTAGCACATAGGTAGGTTCTGTATGAAAAAATAAAATAAACTGGTTCCTCGACGCCATTGCTCCACTGAACTTGCTTCTTTAGAACTTGCTTTGTGAAGCCTGCTGTGCTTCCAGACACGTGCATGCACACACAAAGGCGATTGTTGTTGAAATAGAATAAAAGTAAAGAACAAAGCTACAAAACTATGATAAGTCAGGTACAAAGCACTTGTTCCTATTGATGTAATGTGCCATTAACGTTTTATTTATTTTTATTAACATACCAGCTGATAAGATGGTTGAGGCCAGATCCAGGGTTGACAGAAAAACCGACAATCATCAGCTTCTTCTCTTGGAAGAGAAGGATGTGGTATCATCTGTGGCTACTGTTCTTTCTGATCTTTGTGGGCCAGGAGAATGGATGCCAATGGAGAAACTTCACGCAGAGGTAAGTTTTAAGGTTGTTTATTTTTCGTGGTTCAGAATATGCAGATTGTGATCTCACTTGTAAAGTTGATTGAGTTCATTGAATGTGTGTTACCAACTGAGAGTTAAAATTCATGGGACATTCGCCACACATCCGTTGTTGCAAGTATCATGATTTGTTGATATAAGATTGAAACCTTCTTGCTTGCTATTTGTTTTTTTTATCGAGAATGGTCAGCGATGAGGCCTGGCTATATCTCCTATTGTGTGTGTTAGCGATAAAAATGTTATCCGGTAATAGGGTCGAAAAGGATTTGGCAGCAACTTTTTGAGTCTAACACGATGGAAGCTGTATCTCACTCCCCAGTCCCCATTGAGCGCCTTCAAAGCCTTGGCTTGCACAATATTTTTGCGCTAATCCATGCTACTTTCTCCTGCCTATTTTTGCACCTTACTCCGTGGAATGGTATAAGCTGACATATCTGACATCGTATTTGATTTGATATTCACATATTCATTACTTAGACTTGCCTTAATAAATTGGAGTTCTCTGTGAGAGAAATTGCAGCAGTGGGCTTTTTTTTGAGAAGCATCTCTTTATGCAACTTCTGCTTTGGATTTTTGGCCTTTTCTATTAAACGTACAGTTGCAAATTCTACCACTCTCGTATGCCTTACCATTTAGTTTTCCATTTAGATATTTGTTCTCTCATCCAACCGTTGCCACTTTCCAAATACAACTAATTAGGCTCTTTTATCTACTATTGCACGGATAATGGTTGCTTTCTGAACGTGTTCCAAGTTACCAACAGTTGTGATCAGTTGTACATGATATCACCCTAGCTGCTGTACTCTCTCCTTAATATCTTTCTTATTATTCTACTCATAGACGAAGCTTATAGTCACCCTTTGATTTGTGGTGGTGCAGCTGGTAGACAATTGCAGCGACGTGTGGCATCACAGCCGTGTAAGGAAATATCTCACGTCTGAGGACTATCCTAGTCCTGAATCAAATGGAAAACCATGGTATGGACTGCTTATGCTGTTAAGGAAATACCCTGAACATTTTGTCATCAATACCAGGACCAAAGGCCGGGTGACACATGAGTTTGTCTGTCTCGTCTCACTGCTTTCGTGAGATCTCCAATCTCGTAACCTCACCAGCCATCCAACATGGGATTCATCACAAAAGCAACAGTGTACTTGCTCAAGCCTCGCATAATTGTTGTAAATAACTACCTGGACATAAATTATGCGCTGTTATGATTGGGCTCCAGAAAATTTACATGGAACCCCAGGTCTGCCATGGCTTGGTAGTTGTATTCTTTCAGTGTTTCTAAAACAGTTCAGTTGTTCTCAATTTTTGTAGACCGCATTGAGAAGGATTAATGCGGCACTTTTAGGCTTTTCTTTCAGTGAATTTCGTTTTGCATTGGCCATGATCCTTTTCTAGCCATTTTCTCGCAGACATTTTTTGAGGACATCATAAACTGCGTTCGAATAAACTAACGATTACAATGGACTAAAAAAGGTCTAAACAACAAAAGAAAAAACCAACTAGAACGAAACATGCACAACAAAAAACAACCAAATAAATATAAATAATACAAAC
The DNA here is from genome assembly GCA_016920895.1 of Vaccinium myrtillus. NCBI lineage: Eukaryota > Viridiplantae > Streptophyta > Magnoliopsida > Ericales > Ericaceae > Vaccinium > Vaccinium myrtillus. Next base: position 30,188,360 of record CM029281.1, read on the forward strand.
AAACCTCCCGTTAAAAAAAACAATAAATATATAAAAATATATATATAGAAAAAAAAACCGGAAAATCTTCAAAAAACATGAGAACTTGATCCAAGCAATTTTCGCAAAACCCAAAATTAAAAGTGTGGAGTGGAAAAGAAAACAGATGGATCGGATCATCAAAAAAATGTTTGATCATGGAAAAAAAAAAAAAAACCACTTTGGTGTTGCACGTTTCGATTTGCTCTCCCAGTGGAACACAAAAACACATATATTTTGGTGTTGCATTGATTTGCTCGCCACGAGTGGAGAGTCTACAAAAAAATGGTAAGCTTCTCTCGCCACTAAACGCCAAATTTGCCGCAGTCATGTCTCTCCTATTGCAGCCGGAGAGCTAAAAAAATCCGTTGCTTAGCCAAACGAATTCAAGAGTCAAAACCCAAATCTACTTTCCTAGATCTAGGCCTCCACGTGCCAAAAATGATGGGGAGAGTGGGAGAACTGGTTCACCCTAAAGAGAGCATCTCAATCATCCCACAACCATTGAGGTAAGACAAGAGAGGTGGAAAGGAGAAGTGAGAGTGAGTGGGACAATAGAGGATGATTGAGAGGGGAGGAAGAAGGATGGGGGAAAAGAAGGGAAAGGGGGTGTTGGTTGGGGCGAGGAGATGAAACCCTCACCCTGAGCTCACTCTCACTCTAGAGCTCTCTCGCTCTTTCTTATGGACATAGAACATCTACGATAGCAGAGTTTGTATATGACTAGTTATTACTATAAATTTTTGTCCGATTTACGGAATGAGGACTATAAATAATACATTTTCTCAAAGAAAAATTCAGATTTTTAATAAATAAAAGGAACTCATTAATATTTAGTAAAACATGGAAAATTTTAAAAATTTTCTTGAAAAAATAATAAATTTTTTAAAAGAGAAAACTCAAAACATTTTCTTATATTCATTGAACTCATTGATATTTAGTAAATTGTACGAAAAAAAATTACAATTTTCTTGATCAAGTTTGTATTATTTTCAAGTTCTTATTATATTACTAATGAATAGTAGCTATGTGTTAAATTATAGCATTGTCGCTTAAACATAATGTTGTTTCTTCAGAGATGTAGAGAGAGATAAATTCACCTATAAAAAACACTCTGAAATTTAGCATAATAAAATTAACTATGGCCAAATATAACATTGTCGCTTAAACATAATGTTGTTTCTTCAGAGATGTAGAGAGAGAAATAGCAATCCAAAACAAATGCAAGAAATACAGGTAGAGCAAATGAATTGTGTCACCACCCACATATTGGATGCAATTGATGGGATTTATGCTTCCTCGTCTAATTTGTTCCACAAAAGTTGCAAAATAGGATTTCGTCGTTCTGCCTACCAGACAAACTCTCAATCTACAAAAACATCCTCCAGGAAGTACATCTATTAGTATTAGCCAATGCTAGATAGCAATGGAAACAAATCACAAGTTGGATACATGGAGAAATAACAACTTCTCTCAAGATTCTTCTTTGGCAAGATTATGGACATTTCTTTGAGCATAGAGTTGTTGTTCTCGAGCTTTCTTTGCAGCAAGAGCTTCCTCATCTAGTATTTGGATGGGTGACCATTCAGGCAACTTCAACCCACCACTGTTTTTCTGTGAACCGTCATCGTTCCCTCTCAAAGATTCACGGAAGCTCTTCAGAGCGGGTTTGAGTTTGAGAGTGGCAAAATCAACTGTTGTTCCTACAATTGCGAAGATGATTGAGTAGCGTATAGCACCAATTTGACCACCTGAAGAAGTCATTGAAAGAAAGAAATCATTGACTAGGCATATAGAACTTCATGTGGCAAAAGGGCACAAACTAGATGGCCCCTTACCTACTCTACTGGACCCGTATAGTTAGTTTTCTGTATTTTTTTCCTAACTACGTTCTGATAGTGCATACACCTATATTAACAATGTTGGTGGCTGTCCTCTCGCGGGCTTGCTAGTTACTAGTTAGGATCACAAGCTGTGAGGAAAATAAATAAGTTCCCTTGCCAATATCAATTGTTCTGCCTCTTATCACACCCAAGACCAAACTGCCAGCCACATACCCATGAATGACATTATCTTCCCAGTTTTAGCCTTGAGAGGAAGTGTAATTAAAAAGGTTGCTTTTGGATCCACAGAGTTGAGGGAAGCAGGAATGAAGGGTGTAGACCTTAAAAAGGTTAAGAAGAGAATCAGAAAGATATTTGATCAAAACTCTCAAGGATTCAAGATTCAACTTCTAGAGCAGTTTTTTCAATAAAAGAAAATGAACGCCTGGTTTTTTTTTATCCCATTACGGGATATAAAACGATAAGAAAACATGGATTAACAATTTAATATGTTCCATGAAATATCATTGGCATGAGCCGACAAGGCTATCCATTTTTTTGTCTCCCCAAAAGAAACCATGTCTGTGCACAAAAAGTTCAGCAGGCTGAGATGGATGGCTCAACCTCAATTCTTTGCATGACCACCACATAATTAATTACAAGTTGTAAATATGCAGAAGCTAATAAGCCAGATCATCCCAATTGCAACAGCTTCAAAGAAATCGAATCTGAGGTCCCAGAGGAGAATTTATTTTTTCCTTTATTTAGAGCTAGGATTTCACTGACATCTAGCTAATCAAATCTCCGGGCAAAGTCTTCTCTCTCTTTTGTATGAAGAAGGGAAAACAGAAACGAGAGAACAAGATTAACTACTATTACTCCACATATGCATGCATATATGTATTGTATTCATGCTTCTGTGTTTCTGAGAATTAGAGAGACAGTGAATGAAAATTTTGGAATTTAACCTTGAAGACGACCAAGAATCGCACCACTCCCAAAACCTGCAATTGCTGAGTTCAGTAAGTCATCAGGATCTACCGCTCTGTTCGCTCTCACAAACTCGCGTGCACCTGAAACAAATAAATGAATAAGGATACAAACCAAGACCAATGCTGCCATGCTGGCCCTTCAACCCTACTCATCTTAAAACTTGCTACAAACCACAAAAAAAGTAGCACCCTTTTCAATTGCATTGAATTTCCTCTCTTAAACTTCATTCAATCCCTTTATTGTGTCTGAAGGATCAACATCAACAGCAAAGAAAACTTTCTGCAAAATCTATACTGTGTTTCATTACAAATTGATACAACCTTGGCAAGCTAATAGTGAGAAGCAAAACTAGCGTGCTAAAAGGGAAAGAGATTCCACAAAAATCAAGAAACTTCACATAATTCCTTCTTGAAGGTCTAAAAACTGAAAAGAAGGTCGAATTTTAAACTTAACGGAGAGCCTGAATATAAAGAGAGACATAGGCTATGGCAATCTTCACTGAAAACCACAGCAACGCAAAGTAGGAAAGCAACATAAACACGAGAGTCACTGAAATACTTCGTTGCATTTCACAGAGCATACCAGACAAGATAATACCTAATATAAAACCGGGTGAACGTCAGCATGCCTGTACAAGCAGAGGCGACGCCAGTAGCTGGGAATTTACATAATTATGGTATAATTCTTTGATTGGTTCAGGTTTTGACACTGTCGTCTAGTTACTTGTGTACTCAATAACAGTGGATTTATTAGCTTTCATTGATTACAATTTATTTTGCATATCTCATATTGCAGACCATATGTAAAGTATCTTATCATAGAGAATCATCAAAATTGGGTTTTGGATTACTAGGGAATGACCCCCATTTTAGTCATTTACATGTATTCCAGTAGCAGCCAGTGTGTACAAATATTGATTGAGAATGATCGGAGCACATGATAATCATGAACAGAGATTGGATATCGTGTAAGAGAGGGATTTACCGCAATAGCAACCAGTGACGATGGAGAAATTAGTGGCGTAAATCGCAGAAATGTTGGCGAGGCCGTGAACTTTGCGGTGTTTCGATAGCAATCCGTATCCCCCACCAGCAATTCCTATAACAAGGAGAAGTATCAGAAGTTATAAGTCATAGCAATTGAAATTCAAGATTGATTTGATATTCAAATTGTAGGGCTTATTCTTCCCCAGTTTCTCGATTTGAAGGAAGCAAATTAAGGTTCTAGAGAGAGAGACCTGCGAGGAGAGTCGGAATGAGAATTCGCTCCTTCCAACCGTCCGACGAAGAAGATATAGTCGTCACTTCTAGGGTTTTGTCATCACTAGCCATTCTTAGCGCTCTCTCTCTCTCTCTCTGTCTCTCTGTGCTATTGACTTACAGAGAAGCCATGAAATTGTTGGACATCAAGCTACTGATTGGGCTTTATAGCCCAATTAGCGCCTTCATCGGTGGGACTATGACAGAGAAATGGCCCATAACTCTTAGTCTCGGCCCTTTAATAGGAAAAGCAACAAACTTATAACTTTCTCATTTCACTTTCAGTTCATTGGCCACCCACAAGCGCCCATTCCCTTGCGATCTCACACCTCTCTCTCACCATATGTCTCTCTCTTGGGCTCTCTATCTCGGTTTCTCTTGTTAGAAACCCGGTTAGGAAATTACTGAAAAAACTGAAAAACATGAAAAACAGAAACAACAAATTAATAGAAGGACAAGCCAACTGTTAGAAATTGGCGAAAAGACGTTTCGAAAGGGCGCGAGTATTTTGATACTCTTTCCTTAAAGCAAATTCGCCCTCCAATACGTGCTGATGGAAAGCTTGGGCGTTTGCTTCCAAGGAATACCCGACTTTCACCGAATGGAAGCAACACTGCAATCTGATCGATAGGCGAACCAGGAAACTACGCAGAACTCTTAGAACTTTTGATGCAATAAGTGCAAAATGAATGAAAAGGAAAAACGTCAATGAATGAGGAAGATGAGGGTCCTATTTATAGTTAAGGAGGCACCCATACGGAAGAGATATAGGTGACTGTTCGGTGTTGAACAATCACCGGATGCATTAGTTCGGTACCAAACAGGCATGGGGCGCATCCGTTGGACGTTGAACCTGTTCGTTGAAAAGATGCAAGGAAAGGGAAAAATCATGTTTGTTGGAACACACTGTTTGGTGGGAGGAAAAATAAAACTCAACTGAAACGGACTTGGTTCGACCCGACCCAGCCCGTGTGTAAAATTTCAGTAAAAAGATAAGAAGCTCTTGGGCCAAGCCCAATCTTATCTTTTGACCCAACCCAACCAAACCCGGTTCGGATGGACGGACGGACGGCGGCGCGTGGTATATGGACCAAAGCTCACTTTGTCCATGTCCTCTCCCCCAACAAAAGTTGTTATGACCCAAAGAGCATACTCTTTATGGCCAACTTGGGATAAATATACCCAATGAAGTTGTTATTTCTCACCAATGTGGGGCAACAATTTTTCCCCTTCTACCAATGTTCATGTAGGCACTTTCAAGGTCAATTTCTCATTCACCTTACCTTGATTTTAGCCAACCAAGCGTTCGATCTTAATCTCCTATCTAATACGAACCAACGGTATGTGGGTCCGGCCACGTGGACGTGTGGGACCCACTTAAAATAATTAAATAAAAATTAATAAAAATCAAGTTTTTCCAACATCTCTCTCTCACGTGTGTGTGTGTATATATGGGACAAATATCCAAAATAATTAATTAAAATTAATTTGAAAATCAACCGTTAGATGTGTTTAAAACATTTTTAAGGTCGTGTGGACGCGATGATTTGTCAAAAAAAAAAAGCAGGAAGGGCTTCATGTTTTGATAAAATATTTTTATCGAAAACTGCTCGATGAAGCCCTTGTACTCTTTTTTAACGAATCCTCGCGGTGGACCTTAAAAATACGTTTTAAAACATTTAACGATTCGGATCAAATTCGATCCCAAAAAATGTTAGCCTATATAATGGAGTCCTTACTAGATATGCTCTCTGTGCGTGTGTGTATATATATATATGTATGGTGTCCACAAAATGTAAATGTAAAAAAACTCGAATTTTTCACTTGTAAGCTTATTATGTGTAAAGAGAAGTTTACATCTTCCAAGCAAATTGTTCTATAAAGTGTCCGAGTTTGGTTACGATTGTATCATGAAACTACTCGTTCCAAATAAGGGAGGGAAATGGTGGGTAATTTTGAATTTAAAGGAATGCTTTCGTGCCCCTTTATGGGAAAATTCATAAGTTTCGAAAAAGCGGTGTTTTCGCTGACCCTTGATTCTCAATAAACAAGGGATTAAACTCAGATTTGGATACGTTGTTGATAATGCTAGCAAATTTTTTTTTTTTTTAAAGAAAAATTTATTTTTTTTGAAAGAATGCAGGCAAAATTCGAAATTCTATATTAGAGAGTGTTTTCCAATTGTTAATATTTCTTACCAAACCAAGAAAGATGCTACTGGTACTGCCACATTCCTGAATCCCTGTTTTGTTTCACTTCCTCCAGTGGCACTCTTTGTAGCTATTCTCCAGATGGTCCTTCATCGGGGAGTGGCATCCTTGGTTGTCTCCTTCCATGGATACCTACTCCAAGAAATACTTCTTTTATTGTCGTTAATCGTATGATCACGTCCTTGATGTTCATCCTTTCGCCAGGTGATTCTTCAGAACATGCAATCCCAATCCTCACAAGGGAAATTAAACACTCTCTTATTTTAGCTTGTCTAACTCTTTCGTTCTGAGCATCGTGTTCAACTTCAGTAGGTTCTTCTAGTAGCATGTGCGAATCCAAAATCTCCATCACTCTCTCTGGCAATGCCAACATACAAAATTCATGAAGGCTTTGTCCATTCGTAAAGGATTCATAGATTGGTCTTTTTCCTGTCAGCATTTCCAATAAAAGAATTAAGTAGCTGTATACATCTCCTTCTTTCGATGTCCTCTCTCCAATTCCATATTCTGCAATTTAATTAGAGAAGGAAACAAAACAAAAACAAAAACAAAAAGTAAGGTAAGGTAAGAAAAGTTAAGTTCATTTGAAGAAACGTAGGCTACTCATTACAAATTTCTAAAAGGAAAAAAAAAAAAAGAAGAGAAAGTAAAATACAATTGGTGACCTCATTACCTGGGGCAACATATCCAATAGAACCTTTGATTGCAAGTGAACTTGTCTCTCCACCATCACTATTGCTGCTATTTTGCGTGAGGAACTTGGCCAGCCCAAAATCTCCCACATAGGCAGTCATGTCTTCATCAAGTAGAATGTTGCTTGGCTTTAAATCACCGTGAACAATTGGAGTTTCACAATGGTGATGAAGGTATTCTAGCGCACATGCAACATGAATTGCTATATTCAGCCTTTGGGTTAGGCTTAAGTTCCCTTCTTGGCGTGGTGTATGCTCTCCCGAATGCAACCAATTTTCCAAACTTCCGTTGGGTAAGTACTAAAAAACTAGTGCTTTAAAATCATCACCTACATGGTTTACGCTTGAACACACTGTTATAATCTTTAGAAGATTTTTGTGCCTTGTTTTCCTTAAAGCTTCACATTCAGCCATGAAGCTCTTGGAAGCTCCTCTTTGTTCAAGATTAAGCACCTTGACTGCAATTGGTTTTTCGCCTTCATGGAGAATTCCTTTGTACACGGTGCCAAAACTTCCAGCTCCAATTATGTTTGATGAAGAGAATCCACCAGTAGCTTTAATGAGCTGATCATATGAAACCCTCATGAAATCATCTCCAATGGATAGTTTGGTGAGCGATTTGTTTTTTTGTTTTCTTTTTCTAAGAAAAACAACCAAAAGTACCACCAATGAAAAACAAATGATCATGCAAGCAATTGGAACAATAATTTTGAAGCCAATGCGATTCCCCTTGTTCATGGACGTCGAACAAGTTGGATGCCTCCACAAATAGTATTTTTGACCGGACCCAATACACACGATCGTCCACATGGGTTAAGTGATTGGGTTAGTTAGAAGGATGATAAGAGATGGACTCTTATCTCTATCTGTTAGGAGAGTTTAAAGCGAGTTTAAACTCTAGGACTTAATTTGTCTATAAGTAAAGTCCTGCAGATATATGAGAGAAACACAAGAAAATAATCAGGGTTCTAGTTCTCTCCTTCTCCCCAAAAATATTCTCCTATCAATATCTTCTCTCTCTAGGGTTTCCATCTACAACCATAGGATTTGCGGTGTGGATAGCAAGAGTAGGCTCTGGTAGTCTTCTCTACGCGACGAGGATTGAAGACTGTGTTCGGGTTCTTGTTCGTGGTTACGGATTGTGCTTGTAGAGCGGGTCTTGGTTCGTCGATCTCCGAAAGCTCAAATATTCCGCTGCGCTTCATTATGTAAGTCTTGTATGATTTACACGCTTTCGATAAGATTTAACATTGGTATCAGAGCTATTACGGCTCGCACTCGCATGATCGCCTATGTTTTTTGTTTTATTTTTTCCATCTGCGGTTCGTTTGATATTCTGTTGATAACAAAAAAAAAAAATAATGGGATGCAGTAGTGAGATAAATCAAATCCGGTCTTGCCACTTGAATCGGTGTTGTGTGATAATTAATCAAGCGTTAGATTATTTAAAATTAATTTGGTTTCGTGTGCCCCTAAGTGGCATGGCACCGGACAGAGCACTGGTGTGCTCCCTTTTTAATTGCACCGATTTGTTTTGCTCGAAAGTGGCCGACTGCCTGTTCAAAAAGAAAGTGGCCGACTGCCATGTGGTTTTGATCCACATCAAAGAGTTACATTTGTGTCTCTCTTTATATGTGGCTTGTGTGCTTTTTTATGAATAAAATGTTTTCCAACAATTAGAGTTTGGGATCTGTTTGGTTTCAAAGAAGAGAAATAGATACGGTTCTGTTTTCTAGTAAATTTTTTTTTTTGAAAAAGCAGTCTATTTTGAACAAACTTGATGTGTTCATGTTGGGTTAAAACCACTATTGAGGCTTATCAATAGTCAATAAATAAAAAGTGTGGCTACGACAACTAAAACTATGGATCGAACCACCCCAAATATTTGTGATTTGGTGAAATCGAGATGGCAGATCGTGATAGGGATTTATATCCTACTGCATCTGTTTTTTTTTTAAATGGATGCAATGGTGAGAAAAATAAATCAGAAGTGGTCGTGTGTTTGGTCTTGTGTTGTGATTATCCATTTAATCCCATCGGATAATCACGAAAAACCGATTATGAGTGCGCCGATTTATGAGCGGCATGGCACCGTACACGGTAGAGCAGTGGTGTGCTCATAATCAATGGCTTTGATATTGGGAGGAAAATAATTGGGTCCATTCAATAGTTGTGTTAGTTGGTTGAGCACGCCACCTTTGGATAGCAAATCACCGAACATGGTCAGAGCACAATTATGCTCCTATTCATGGACTATTTTATCACTTTAGTCTTCTGCCAATGAGTTTTGACCAATAGTATTGTTTTCCCATGTGGCTACAGAGTCCTTCAAACTTCAAAGAACAACAAAACGTTTTTACCGGAACAAGTTGGACTCTATTATTTACCCAAAAAGTAGGACTCTGTTGGACTCTGTTCCGTTTGAAAACATAATTGTTAAAAGTTCGGTTCTCTTGTACGCCTATAAAAAAAAATGTTATGGTAAGTTTTTCTTTTCTGAACAGGTTGGGTTGAAAGACTATTGGTCATTTTTTTTAAAATAAAAAAAAAAATTGGCAATTGTGATAATTTTTTGACCGAGCCACCCAATATTGATTTTGGTGAAACCGTGCAAGCAGACCGTGGGATTAATTTATGTTCTCATCTTTTGATTGATATAATTAGAAGTTATATCCTGTTGCATGCATCCGGTTGGAAAATATAAAGTAACATAATTCAGTTTATGTTGTATTGATTGTTTATTGCTGCGTTACGGCGCAAATAATTGGACCCTAGATTATATGGACTTATATCTGTCTTCCTAGTGGGAGGCTGTGATGGAACCATCCATGCATATATATACCCATTATGTGTTGTTGCATGTTGGCATGGATGGTTAATTTAAGGGATTAATATTTGTATGCGTTTGGAGATGGGCTCTCATTGATGATAGAGACCGGAGACAAATTTATTATATGGAGATAAGTGCAACACCCTCATTTGTTTTTAATTTGTAAGGGGGTGTGTTTTTGCACTTATTTCTGTATAATTTTTGTGTCTCCCATACTTGCATAAAATATTAATTAGGGACTTAAAATACTTAGTCCCGTCCTCTTTTTGGTGTATATTCATTGGATATTTTGTCTAAAAATCGATTAAGAAATAATAATTTATACCATGTGTTGGGGTGATGACTACGAGCATAGCAAATTTTCGATCCCCGCCTATGGTTAAAATTATTATTTGCTTAATAGGGTTTTGGGATAAAATTTATTGTAATGTGCTAAAAATATTCCAATGCGCAAATGAATGTAGTGAAATGGCCTCGAAGACAATTGTTGCCGATCTTGTTAAGGGAGAGAAACTGGATGGGAAAAACTATGACATGTGGAGTAAGAAAATCCAGTATCTCCTTAATGAGGACGATGAACTTGAAACCTTGACCAATACTATGACTGCCCCGGAAGAGGGGACCACTGCCCAGCACCGCCGAAACATAGAAACTTATCAAAATTGGGTTAAGAAAGACCGTCGTGCGCGCTTTACTATGTTAGCGAGCATGCACAATGATCTCATTGGCGAGTTTGAAAACTGCGCCACGGCCCAAGAGATGTGGAACCAGCTGAAAATTGCTTTTGGTGGCACAACAGCAACTAGGTTGCGCGCGTTGACATTGAAGTTCGACAGTTATAAAATGAACCCCCAACATTCCATACCTGAACATTTGAGGGTTATGTCCAGCGGCGGAGCCAGCATAGGACCAGTGTGGGCACGTGCCCACACTGGATTTTTACCCCCTGTTTTTTTTTTTTTTAAAGTTTACTATATATAGTAAAATTATCTGATTTCCAACAATGGGTGTGCTTGGTGCAGTTGGCCAAGCGCTAGCCTCCCTCCTTAAATGCCAGGGTTCAAGTCCTGGTGGTGGTTTCTATCATGTTTTTTTTCTTTCCTTCTATCATGTTTTTATCTTTCCTTCTATCATGTTTTTTTTCTTTCCTTCTATCATGTTTTTATCTTTCCTTCTATTATGCTTTTCTTTTTCCTTCTATTTCCAAATGGGACAAGAAAATGAGTAAATTTATTGATCACCGTTTTACTAATTTTGAAGTAAAAAATTGAAAAAAATCTTAAGGATCGTTAGTTTTTTTCTTTCCTTCTATCATGTTTTTATCTTTCCTTCTATTATGCTTTTCTTTTTCCTTCTATTTCCAAATGGGACAAGAAAATGAGTAAATTTATTGATCACCGTTTTACTAATTTTGAAGTAAAAAATTGAAAAAATCTTAAGGATCGTTAGTTTTTTTCTTTCCTTCTATCATGTTTTTATCTTTCCTTCTATTATGCTTTTCTTTTCCTTCTATTTCCAAATGGGACAAGAAAATGAGTAAATTTATTGATCACCGTTTTACTAATTTTGAAGTAAAAAATTGAAAAAAATCTTAAGGATCGTTAGCTTTTTTCTTTCCTTCTATCATGTTTTTATCTTTCCTTCTATTATGCTTTTCTTTTTCCTTCTATTTCCAAATGGGACAAGAAAATGAGTAAATTTATTGATCACCGTTTTACTAATTTTGAAGTAAAAAATTGAAAAAAATCTTAAGGATCGTTACTATAATTAATTTAATTTTTTTGTCATAAAGATTAATAATCTAATAGTTAAGCGAGTTATCATAATTCTACAATTTCTTCAAAAAAATGAACTTAGGTAGAGTCTTTAGCTAGCGCGGACAATATACACAAAGTAAGATGTTTTTATAGGATTAGTAACGAAACAATTATCAGATGAATTAAAACTTGTCGAGGTAAATTGTACATAAAAGCACCAACAAATATTTAGTTTTTTTTTTTTTCGCTTATGTTTAGAAGCGTTTTAAAATATTATGCCACGGTGCCCCCACTCACATGAAATCCTGGCTCCGCCACTGGTTATGTCGGCTATGATAGGCGACCTTAGGGCTGCTGGTAATGTTCTAACTGATGAGCAGCAAATTCTCGCTTTGCTTAGGTCTTTGCCTGATAAGCCATGGGAGCATTTCAAGCTCACAATGACGCACAATGAAATGGTTAAAACCTTTAGTGATTTGGCGCGTCATCTTGAGCTTGAAGCCGAGCGCCAAGAAGCAAGGCGAGGCAGTGAGGCTTTCATGGTTCAACCTAGCCAGCGCAAGACAAATGGGTCTAAGCGCAAAAGGCAAGGTGGGAAGGCTAACAGGACAAGCCGAGATAATGCGCCAAAAGAACGTGTTAAGCGCCGCAGAGGCAAGCGAGGAGGCAAGAATGATAAATCCAAAGTGACTTGCTACAATCATCGGAAGAATGGACACTTCGCTCGTGAGTGCAGCGGAGAAAGGTACCATCTTACTTTAAATCTCGCATGATTGCTTAGTTTGCTCTCATGTATTGATTGCTCATACTAATCCTAATTGGATTGTGGATACAGGAGCAACAAAACATATAGCACGAGATCGAGGAGGATTTATCGAGTATCGCGGATTCTCATTGGCATGACAGAAAGAGTGTCTTTATGGGGAATAGTTCACCGAGGATGTGCTAGGAGTTGGCACTTATCATTTGAAGGCTGAAGTGGTCGCACACTTATTCTCTATGAAGTACTTTATGCGCCCGGAGTTCGACGCAACTTGATATCGTAGTAGCTTTAGTCGACTTAGGTTTCTCAGATTAATTTCAGTAGAGATGGTTTTTCTATCTACCTAGATAATAAGCCGTTTGGGCATGGATTTATTTAGTGGTGGTTTCTATGTTTTGGATTTGGATGTTTTGGATAATACATTTATGGCTTTTCATGATGATGATGTTGTTTCTAGTTCCGTGAAATGGCATGCCGAGGTTAGGCCATATTGGGCAAGATAGGATGACTAGGTTAGCTAGAGAAGGCCTTCTAGGCCCACTCGCTAAAGTCAACCTACCAAAGTATGTGAGCCTTGCATGGCAGGAAAAGCAATAAGAAAACCATTTGGTAAGGCAGTGAGAGCTACAAGTCCACTAGAGCTAGTACATTCAGATATTTGTGGACCCATGAATGTGAGGGCACGACATGGGGGTACCTACTTCATCACATTTATTGATGATTATTCGCGATATGGATATGTATATTTGATTTCTCATAAATCGGAAGCATTAGATTGCTTCATTCGATTTGTTAAAGAAGTTGAGAATCAAATAGAAAGAACCCTAAAAGTTCTAAGGACAGATCGTGGACGCGAATACTTATCTGAGCAATTTAAAGGGCTCTGTGAGGACAAAGGTATCCAAAGACAGCTAACAATTCCTGGGACTCCGCAACAAAATGGTGTTGCAGAGAGAAGGAATCAAAATGTTTGTTAGATATGGTTAGGTCGATGATGGCGCAAGCTAATCTTCCTATTAGTTTTTGGGGAGATGCATTATTAAGTGCGGCCTACATCTTTAAGTGTGCCAAGCAAATCGGTCACACTACACCATATGAGCTATGGACAGGTAGGAAGCCAGTCCTTGACCATTTGAGGCCCTGGGGGTCAGCAGGTTATGTGCGCATTCCTTCTCAGCAACTTGGAAAATTAGATCCGAGAGGCAAAAAGGGTATCTTTATAAGGTATCCTAAACATTCCAAAGGGTATGTTATGATATGCGAACAACCTGATGGTGGATTGACTGAGATTGAGTCCCGAGATGTGAATTTCATTGAACATGAGTTTCCAAGTAGAGGTGATGTGAGGGGGGATCCTAATCTTTATTAGATGTCTGAGGAAGTTACACCTGTTCTTAGCGAGGGTGGGGATATAGATCTTCATCCTATGGTCGCCGAGAACAGTGGGAGTAACTTGCCACCTAGTGGGAGTACTCCACTAGAGACTACTGATTCCCTAGATCCTCCACAACGTAGGAGCGAACGTGGAAATATACCCCGTCGTAGTTTTGAGATTGAAGGGGAATCTTTCATGTGTGCTCCTCAAGAGGAAGATAAGCCAAGTTCATACAATGAGGCTTTATCTTCACCTGCTTGTAAAGAATGGTTAGCTGCTATGGAGGATGAGATTGGTTCTATGAAAAAAATCAGGTGTGAGAGTTGGCATTTGTTTTCACTACATTCGAGATATGGTTGCGCAAGGAGAGGTGGTCCTAAAGCATATATCCACGAGCAGTATGGTGGCTGATCCCTTGACTAAGCCTATAGCGAGGGATGTCTTTCAGACACATGTTAGTAGTCTGGGACTTCGTAGGATTTGAGTTGTGCTTTATTGAGACACTTTTTGGATATTTATTGTTAATGCATTGGTTTTTATATTCTAATTGGTTGTGATTATAAAATCAAGTTGCATTTAAGTTAAGCACTTACAATGTTAATTATGTGTCCTAAGGCAAAGGGTTGACCATCTCACACGGTAACCCGCCTCGGCGCTGATGGGTGAGCGAGATGAGACATAACTCTTTAAAGATGATGAGTTTAAGGTATTGTCGCCTTGGTTGGACCAAGATGAGGTCACTATTGACCGAACATAGATTCTCTATTGCCTTTGTTTGTGCCAGATGAAGACCTAAAGAGGCGCATTGTATGCGACAAGTTTGAGAGTCTCAAGTCAGGCGCTTTTATTAGCGACTGGACTTATATCTGTACGGTGTTTTTGGAGTGACACAATCTTTATAGATACTCCACCGTAGCATGTGAACATACCACATTTGCTATTGTCGACCATACTTAGAGGAGTGATAGATGGATCCCTTTCCTATCACTTTGTGTGAGCTCTAAATGTCATTATATGACTACTCGTTGCCCTTACTTGACTTGAGACTATGTCATGAAGTAGAGACTTTGTGTTGCTACTCTAGCTTGACTACCTAAGACCACGAAATGTCGGGGTCCCATGGAGCATGATTTGGGAAAGCAAGCAAGGTTAAAATGAATTGACATGAGGGCTCGAGGAAGACTTTCGGTATCACATTTGTTTGTGCGGTTGGTTGTGCTTTGTGCTAGAAGGCACAAGTTTGTATCTTTTATCTACTCTATAATAGTAAAATAAAAATTAATTTCGAAATTTGAAGCACACCAACGCAAGGAGGGTTGAGCATAGCTCTGAGCTAGGACTCAAGAGGGATTGGAGATGCTCGATCCAATGTGGCTAGATTTGTCTAGGGAAATGACGAGATCTTTTGGAGTGATGTACCATGTTAGTTTGATGGAAGCTTAATATGGTACTCCTACCTAGCTTGTTTTTCTCGTGGTGTCGCACGCCTCATTTCCTTGTATGAGGAGAGAATTGATAAGATTGATACGGATGAGATATTTGAGCCCAATGTGTACGAGTGGGAGATGTTAGTATTTATGGGTCGGTTCAACCGGACCCAATACACACGGATCGTCCACATGGGTTAAGTGATTGGGTTAGTTAGAAGGATGATAAAGAGATGGACTCTTATCTCTATCATTAGGAGAGTTTAAAGCGAAGTTTAAACTCTAGGACTTAATTTGTCTATAAGTAAAGTCCTGAGATATATGAGAGAAACACAAGAAAATAATCGGGGTTCTAGTTCTCTCCTTCTCCCAAAAATATTCTCCTATCAATATCGTCTCTCTCTAGGGTTTCCATCTACAACCCTAGGATTTTGGTGTGGATAGCAAGAGTAGGCTCTGGTAGTCTTCTACGCGACGAGGATTGAAGATGTGTTCGGGTTCTTGTTCGTGGTTACGGGTTTCCAACAAGTGAAATTGCACTCAAGTTTCCGAAAACACCATGTGAGGGCACCTCGCCAGCCAAGTTGTTAAAGGACAAATTCAGATTCTTCAAAAAAACGAGGGCTGCTAGATCTTCCTCAATTTGGCCGGACAAGTTATTGCGCGAAAGATCCAGAATTTCAATTCCTTTTAAGGAGCTAAAAGAGGGAGGAATACTACCCTGAAACATGTTACCCTCGAGAAAAAGGCTTTCCAATCTCAAGCAATTTCCGAGAGTACTAGGAATAGGTCCAGACAATTTGTTGTCTGAAACATCTAGTTCCTGGAGATTGTTCAATTTACCGATTTCGAGTGGCAGGGCACCCATAAAAGAGTTGTGAGACAAGTCCATGAATTTTAAAGTGAAGAAAATCCCTACTGTTTTGGGTATGGGGCCAGTTAAGAAATTATGTGAAAGACTCAAGGTTTGCAAGCCCAGCATATTTTCAATACTTGAAGGTATAGTTCCATTCAACTTGTTGTCACCCAGGGTTAGCCAAAATATTCGATTGAGATTTCCAATGCTTGCTGGGATGGGACCATACAATTTATTTTCACGTAAATCTAGGATTTGCAAATTTCTAAGCTTGCCTATTTCAAAGGGATGACACCTGAAAAAATATTTTTCTCCAAACTAAGTACAGTTAAGTTGACGAAGTTGGAAATTCCGACGGGGATGCTTCCAACCAGCTGGTTCTCTGCTGCTGCTAAAACATCGAGATTACTTGAGAGATTGGCTATGGAAGTGGGTAAAATACCACCAAAACCATTTTTATAGAAAACTAACATTTTTAGCTTGCTGCAGTTGGTTAACGAATGGATGAACATCAAGTCGCTAGCATCACCGGAGCCTAAATTGTTTTCACCCAGATGTAGTTTCCATAGATCCTTCATCTTTCTCCCTAGGTCAAAGGGAACTAGCCCGGAAAAGTTATTTTTTGATATATCAAGCATTTCCATTCTAGATGCATTAGAAATAGAAACTGGAATAGGTCCCCAGAATTGGTTTATTCCAACGACAAGTCTTGCAGATTGGGGAGTGTGAGGCCAATGTCTTGGGGTAAACTTCCGGTAAGTTGGTTATCTGGAATGTATAGATGTGTGAGAGTTGAGATATTATAAAGTGGAGGGGGGACAGTACCTGACAATTTATTTGATGCAATGCCAAATCTCTGAAGGTTGCTAAGGAGGCTGATAGAACGTGGAATAGTTCCTGTGATACTATTCCCTCCCAAGTTTACTGTTTGAAGGAGAGAGAGGTTACCGAGAGATGGTGGAATCCCTCCGATGAGGTGGTTGGTGTCAAGGTAAAGATCAGTGAGTCTGGAGAGAGAACCAAACGAGGCTGGAATTTTTCCAACCAGATCATTAAAAGACAAAGTAATGTGACGGAGGGAGTTTGACAGATTGGTTGGAATTTCCCCTTGGAGAGAATTTCCACTGAAATTCAGATGTTGCAGCCTGAACAAACGGCCAAGCTCCGAGGGGATTTTTCCTTGGAATGCGTTGTCCTAGAGGTTAATGGATCTGAGGAAAGAGAGGTTTCCAAGGAAAGGTGACATTGTCCCACTCAGGCTTTTTCCCCTCAAGTCCAGAACCACTACTCTTTGATGCTTGCGACTACATGTTATTCCGTCCCATTCGCAGAGATCGAGAGAGTGGTTCCAGGAACTCAAAGAGCCAAGCGGATCCTCGGCTATAAGTTCCTTGAAGGAAAGCAATGCTATTCGATCCGTTTCGTTGCTCAATCTGCAGGTTACTTTTGTGGCTGCATGTGGTGAAAATCAACACCAAGCTGATCAATAGCTTGATCTTGTGACTCAATGGAGATGAAGAGATCAACGCCATCAACTTTAGCATTCTAAACAAGGGGAGATTTCAATGAAGAAGAAGAATATTGCTCACTTCAGTATCTTAGAATATTGCTGTTCTTGATCTTCTAAATTTAACACCACTCATTTTTTCTTTGCCAATTGACTTGTCTATTTCGAAGACTGCTGTCTTTGATAGGTACAGGAGTGGAGCCTTTAAAACGGACTAAGACCAAGTCACATATCCACCAAGACCAAGTCATTAGCCAATATCTGAGATACTGATATATGTTAACCCTTGTCAGTAGCCAATATTGGATTCATGGGAAATGTGATTAAGATCAGACCGTCCAGCTCCTCACTCTAGTGTCGGAGCTTTAGCTCACACTGGAATGCAAGCATCTTCCACAGTACCCAAGGACTTGGACATTCCATTCTCCTGGAAAATGTTAGATTGGGAGATCCATGTAATACTTGTACAATCATGTAATATTCCAATATTGACTTGAAGAAGACCTCCATTTTTGGGTCCGAGGACGTGAAATACAAGATTTAACAAGTAATTAAGAATTTTCGTGCTGTTTGGGGTATCACGAATGGAGCACTTGGTCCATAATGTGGTTTCCTTGTTGCTTGTTTTCTTTGCTATCTTTGGTCTTTGGTTTTTGTTGATCTTTTTTTGGGGTTTGCCCTGTGCTATGTAGCACGGATACGGATACGGATACGAACACGGATACAACAATTTTGAAAAAAGGGATATGGACACGGCGGGGGATACGGAAACGGCGGCCCCTCTATGAGGTTTGATAATTACAGTTTGACCCCAAAAAATTAAAAAAATTACAATTTGACCCCTGAAAATTAAAAAATTACAGATTGACTTTTTTTTACAATTTGCCCCTGTTGTGTCCCCCAGTCGTGTCCCCATCAAAAAAATTCAAAAAATTTGGGGGACACGCCACGTACATATCCCGCCGTGTCCCCACCGTGTCCGACACGCCGATACGGCTACCTCTATAAGTGTTGGTGCTTCATAGGCCCTGTGTTTTTTTCTTAGCTCTCAAGATTAAAACATTTGTCTTTTTTTTTAATAACAAAGGAACTACCTCATAGAGGGGCCACTAATTGAACCCCACTGTGGAGAGCAAACCTTAGAGTGACAGAACATCCAACACGGTTTGGCCACCAAGTTTAGTAGGTACTGGCCCTGGTAAGACTCGAACCCTGCCCACATTGGAGCAAAGCCAAGTTCTTTCCGCCAGGGCAAACCCCGGGGTGGCGTCCTTTGCTTTTTTTATTCATTCCTTGACGGATTTACTTACCGGACAATGAAAAGGGTTGCTCATGGCTTTTCTTTATGTTGGAGAACTGTGACAGAGTTTTTAATGGAAACAAGTTAAATATCATGAAGCTGTGTTTCCTAATTTCTGTACGCTCTTGAGAAACCATTTTACTTTAATACTTGCATTTATATAATTTTGTTCATGATCTTCTAGTTTCAACTCAAGATTTATTCTTTCTTTGCCAATTGAATGGTCTATTTGGAACACTAATCCTCCCCCTGCATCGTCTTTGATTGGTACAGAACTGGAGCCTTATAAACACACTTAGACTAATTCAAGTCAACAAGAGAGTTGCCAGTGGAGGGGCCAAATGTCAAGAAAACAAGAGGTAAACAAACTGGTTTTTGACAAACTTATGCCATGATTTCTAATTAAGGTATTATTAACCCATGATATTAGCACATATTGTTTTCATGAAAAATCAGGACACCACAACCTAGTTTTATGTTTTTATTTTGGATAACTCAAGGTGTCCGGGCCAGCTTGAGCACCTCGAGAAATCCATGGAGACCAATTCGACCATATGGACTGACCTCATAATATTTGAAATCACCTAGGAGGTTTTGAACTTGAGATCTAGGAGGGAGGAGCCAGCTATGTGATTAAGAACAAACTATTGAGGAGCCAGCTTCTCAATTGAGTCCTGCAGCTCTAGCTCACACTGGAATACGGATTGGGAAGGTCAGCCGCCAAAGACTTGACCTGCATTTTCTGGAGATGACAGCCAAAGAATTTTCCTAGAAAATGAAGATTGGGAAGGGCCATGCCAGTAGAGACCTCATTTTCCTGTTTATTAGGCATTATAATGTTGACATGTGCAACTTTCGTGTTTTAATCGAGTTGGAAATACAGATTCTTGAAAGATCCTATAAGTGTACAAATTATCATTTTTCACTGCATAGACTCGCAAAGAATTCTTGACTCCAGATGTGATGATATTTTCGATCCCTCTTTCACTCTTCTTTTGGGGTTTTGAAATCACTGGTCATGACATTTGAGGTATGAATTGAGTGACTGAAGCATACTATTTTCCTGGGCCTCTCTTTGGAAGATTAGTCATTGGTGCATAACTCTTCCCAGGTCTACCCATTAGTCTTTCTCCCAGTCTTCCCCATTTGATGGGAAAGGTTTGGCGGCGGTAATTTGAGTTGGAGAAATGACCAAATTCAAAGAAGGATTTTGGGGCAACTCCAACCATTAACCATTCAAGAGGCCAGTTTCTGTTGGAGATTTTTCTTTGGTGTCACAGTATGAATATGTTGCATCATGGTGGAAAACTCTATTTCCCTGCCTTTTTTTTGCCCTTCTTACAAAACCACATCACATCTAATTATATAAAAAAATAAGGGTATTTTGGTCATTTCATGCACATGGGGCAAGCCACCACCAATTTTCTTATTGTACAAACTAGTTGGCTCCTCCGTGCACACAGGGGCGGTACTAAGGGGGTGCAAGGGGGGGGCCGGCCCCTGCACAACTTCAAGTATCCTTACATATTATACTAGTTTTTTAGGTTAATTAAGAAATTTTTTATGGATTGGCCCCTACAAGTCCCTTCAGTGCAAAAAAAATCTTAAAATTTGTATTTGTGTGGGGTAAAAACTCCTAAAATTTCATGTTATCAATAATTTTTTAGGTTGCTTTTGCAAAATTAAACAGTGGCTACGCACATGCACAAAATATCGTCTCTTCTTCGGACCTCCCAAGTAGCGATAATACTAGCAAAATATTTTTTTCCTACGAATATGAAATACACGTGATTTGGCTCCTGCTTAACTCAAATCTTGTGTTCGCCACTACATGCACACGCGGAGTCTCGTGCTCATTATTAATTATGGCAAGGAGCTGCATGCACTTAAATGATCCTAACATCTGATCTTCTGCAACTTTAGCCAATGCTAATTTCAAACAAACACCAAAAAGAAAATCATGTTCCAAATCCTAAACTTTTGGCCTTTTGGGTTCTATTAAAAGTCCAACAATGGTAGCAGCAAAAATACCTTCTCAATAGCTCAACATAGGTATATCTCAATAGCTGTCGCTTTGCCTCTAGGAATTCATTGCGATGAAAGCAAAAATACCTTCTCAATTTTATTTCACAAATGAATATTCTTATGATGTAGCAATCGCAGTTTGTGTCTGGATATCATGTTTCCCATCACACAACGTAAGCTAGGGGATTAAGTTTTAGGCTTTTTTGTGATTTTTTGAAGTACTTTTTCATTGTGATGGAGTTGAGGAGATCAGGGAGACTGCCAAGTTTCCATCGCCCGTTTATACCTGTATGAGAGTATCGATCCTGGTGGAGTTTGTATGTCTCTGGAAAATTACAAAAACACTCAAAAGAGAATATCGATCCTGGTGGAGTTTGTACGAATGCCTCATCTGGTTACATGGCAGTGACGACATTGGATTTCATTCAGATGCACACAATTGGACAAAAGAGCGACGAGAGAGCGATCCGAACAACCTTTAATCCCGGATATGTTAATTCTGCGCAACCCGTGAAGCTTGAGCGAGATTGCCTCTATCCCTGCATCAGTTACCATGTGATTTGATAATTCAGGATACCAAACTTCCGAAGGTTCAAACTTATTCCCGGGATACTGGATGTCTAGCTCTTCAAGTTGCGGTAAAGCATCGGCTATATGAACAAGATCTGGATCCCGGAGCAAGCCGAATTGAGTGCATCTTAAAACCTTGATATTGCTCATGGTGCAACCCAATCTCATGAAGCTATCCGCAGATGGAGAAACTGGAAAACAAGAGAGACAGATGGATTGGAGATCCAAACCCGAATAGGCGATTTTCAATATCGGGAAGTCGACATCCGATAAGGTCCACCACCAGGGAGAAAACCCAATCTCTTTGAGGTTTCTGAATCTTTCAAGGGCTCTGATTAAGACATTGGACCAACTGGTGCGTAACACACAGTCTTTGGAAACAAACTTGCGTCGCAAGCGATTGGTGATCGAGAGGAATTGCTTACAGACCAATGATGGCGATTTCAAATCGTTGCAGTTGTCGTTGAGTCCTAGCCGTTCCAAAATTGATTCCCAAACTTCGTCGGGCAGTTCCTTGCATTCAGGCAGTACCTTGTATCTTTGTTCCTTGCATCTGTGTTTCATATTTTTTCGGAAACGAAAAATAGAACTGATGATTAGTGCTCTAACCCTACCTTTATAGTAAGTATACTTCGGATGCAAGGAATTAACTGCCTTTATAGTAAGTATACTTGAGATGCAAGGATTTGTACGAAATATAGGTCAAAGTTTCCTAATACACGCAGAACTCTGAACTCTCTACTAAAGTAAATTGCCACTCGAATAATTATTTAAGTTTAGGTCAAAATAAAAAATTGTTTCCTTAAAAGCGAGGCCAACTGTAGAGGCTCCAAATTCAGGGGTTTGCACCCTCCTGCGCCTGAGGTTTGAAACGCGCACCCAGTTAACTAGTTTTTGGATCAGATTTCTCAAATTGGCTTGGACCTTGGCCCATTCCGTGTGCGCGTGCCCATTCCGTGTGCGCATGAGGCCTCTCTTGGGCCAAGCCATTCAATAGTCAATGAAGCCTTCACACATATAAAGAGCAAAAAAGTTTTCTAGCTAGCCCATGTGAGACAAAGTGTTTTTGAAGAGTTGCTTTCTATGTATTTTTCGATAATCCCAATGCAGAAAAAGAATTATTTTTTGGTTGTATTAGTGAATTATATATTTATATCAAGTTTAAAAAAAAAATGAAGTCATGAACAAAAAAAGAAAAAAAAAAGGAACAAAAGGGAAAAAGAAGTTACATTTTTTTTTTTTGAGAGAGAGAGAGAGAGGTAGAGAGAGTGTCAGAGAGAGTTTGGACAAAAAAAAAAAAGAACATAAGCTTTTAAAATATTTCATATGATTATGATTAATACCTCAGCATGATTAACAAATTAATTTGATAAGTTCCAGCCTCTAGCTTCAGCCTTTTAGCCACTTCTTGCTGCAACACTACTAATCTACACGGCAAAGACAACTTAAATTTTATCGTATGATATGCATCTTTTGCCTTGATGGTTATCATATTTGCATCTTCGAACCCTGGCCTTATGTTAGCAGCACTAGCTAAGTATTGCACAAAAGACGGATCAAAACTCAGACTGGAAAAGTTTCTTGTAGCTTGGATCAATTGAACGGAATGAATTGTGCTAGAAACACTAGGTGACGATTGCGCAGAAGATGGATCAAAACTCAGACTGGAAAAATTTAGGGGTGTCAAACGGGCCGGGTCGGCATGGGCATGGCACGTTCGAAGGCGGCACGGCACGCCAAAGGCACGGTAAAATCTTGGCACGGCACGAGATGACACAGTATAAGTTGGCACGTGGCACGACACGGACACGAAATTGAGCGGGCACGACACAGTCTAAGGCGGCATGTGGCACAGCACGACACGGACTTCTACGGGCACGACACGAAGTCAACGAGGCACGAGGCACGGCACAACACGACTTTATTCTAGCACGACACGGGCACATGCACGACAGTTGGCCTGGCCTGGCACGACACAACATGACACGGAAGTAGGACGGGCATGGCGCGACACGGGTACGACACAACATGGTTCTAGCAAGGCACGGGCGCACGGCACAACACGAGGCATGGAAAAACCCAAAAAAAAAAAAAAAAAATTGTTGAATACTTTATTTCTATGTATTTTTTGACAATCCCAAAACAGAAAAAGAATTATTTTTTGGTTGTATTATTGAATTATATATTTATATCAACTTTTAAAAAAAAATGAAGTCATGGACAAAAAAGGAAAAAAGAAGAAGAAACAAAATGGAAAAAGAAGTTACATTTTTTTTTGAGAGAGAGGGAGAGAGAGTGTTAGAGAGAGTTTGGACAAAAAAAAAAGAACATAAGCTTTTAAAATATTTTATAGGATTAATAGCTCAACATGATTAACAAATTTGATAAGTTCCAGCCTCTAGCTTCGGCCTTTTAGCCACTTCTTGCTGCAACAGTACTAATCTATACTGCAAAGACAGCTTAAATTTTATCATATGATATGCATCTTTTGCCTTGATGGTTATCATATTTGCATCTTCGATCCTTGGCCTTATGTTAGCTGCACTAGCCAAGTATTGCACAAAAGACGGATCAAAACTCAGACTGGAAAAATTTCTTGTAGCTTGGATCAATTGAACGAAATAAATTGTGCTAGTAACACTAGGTGACGATTGCGCAGAAGATGGATCAGAACTAAGATTGGAAAAATTTAGGGGTGTCAAACGGGTCGGGTCGGAATGGGCACGACACGTTCGAAGGCAACACGGCACGCCAAAGGCACGGTAAAATCCTGGCACGGCACGACACGACATGGCATAAGTTTGCACGTGGCACGACACGGGCACGAAATTGAGTGGGCACGACACGGTCTAAGGCGGCACGTCTCACGACACGACACGGTCTTCTACGGGCACGACACGAAGCCAACGGGGAACGAGGCACGGCACAACACGACTTTATTCTAGCACGACACGGGCACAGGCACGACACGGAAGTAGGACAGGTATGGCAAGGCGCGGGCACGACACAACATGGTTCTAGCAAGGCACGGGTGCACGGCACGGCACGAGGCATGGAAAAACCCAAAAAAAAAAGAAGCAGTTATTGAATAGTACTTTATTTCTTTGTATTTTTCGATAATCCCAATACAGAAAAAGAATTATTTTTTGGTTCTATTAGTGAATTATATATTTATATCAAGTTTTAAAAAAAAATGAAGTCATGAACGAAAAAAAAAAAAAAAAGAAACAAAAGGGAAAAAGAAGTTACATTTTTTTTAGAGAGAGGGAGAGAGAGTGTCAGACAAAGTTTGGACAAAAAAAAAAGAACATAAGCTTTTAAAATATTTTATATGATTAATACCTCAGCATGATTAACAAATTTGATAAGTTCCAGCCTCTAGCTTCAGCCTTTTAGCCACTTCTTGCTGCAACACTACTAATCTACATGGCAAAGACAACTTAAATTTTATCGTATGATATGCATCTTTTGCCTTGATGGTTATCATATTTGCATCTTCGAACCCTGGCCTTATGTTAGCAGCACTAGCTAAGTATTGCACAAAAGACGGATCAAAACTCAGGCTGGAAAAATTTCTTGCAGCTTGGATCAATTGAACGGAATGAATTATGCTTGTAACAGTAGGTGACGATTGCGCGGAAGATGGATCAGAACTCAGACTGGATAAATTTAGGGGTGTCAAACGGGTCGGGTCGGCATGGGCACGACACGTTCGAAGGCGGCACGGCACGCCAAAGGAACGGTAAAAAATTCTGGCACGGCACGATACGACACGGTATAAGTTGGCACGAGGCACGGCATGGGCACGAAATTGAGCGGGCACAACACAGTCTAAGGCGGCACGTGGCACGACACAACATGGTCTTCTACGAGCACGACACGAAGTCAACAGGGCACGAGACACGACACAACACGACTTTCTTCTAGCACGGCACGCAGGCATGACAGTTGGCCTGCCTGGCACGGCACGACACGGAAGTAGGGCGGGCATGGCAAGGCACGGGCACGACATATCATGGTTCTAGTAAGGCACTGGCGCACGGCACGGCACGTCACGAGGCATGGAAAAACCCAAAAAAAAAAAAAAAAACAAAGTTGTTGAATACTTTATTTCTATGTATTTTTAGATAATCCCAAAAAAGAAAAAGAATTATTTTTTGGTTGTATTAGTGAATTATATATTTATATCAAGTTTTAAAAAAAATGAAGTCCTGAACAAAAAAAAAAAAAAAGAAACAAAAGGGAAAAAGAAGTTACATTTTTTTTTTGAGAGAGAGGGAGAGAGAGTGTCAAGAGAGAGTTTGGAAAAAAAAAAAAACAAGCTTTTAAAATATTTTATATGATTAATAGCTCAGCATGATTAATAAATTTGATAAATTCTAGCCTCTAGCTTCAACCTTTTTGCCACTTCTTGCTGCAACACTACTAATCTACACGGCAAAGACAGCTTAAATTTTATCGTATGATATGCATCTTTTGCCTTGATGGTTATCATATTTGCATCTTCGATCCCTGGCCTTATGTTAGCAGCACTAGCTAAGTATTGCAGAAAAGACGGATCAAAACTCAGACTGGAAAAATTTCTTGTAGCTTGGATCAATTGAACGGAATGAATTGTGCTAGTAACACTAGGGGACGATTGCGCAGAAGATGGATCAGAACTCAGACTGGAAAAATTTAGGGGTGTCAAACTGGCCAGGTCGGCATGGGCACGACACGTTCGAAGGCGACACGGCACGCCAAAGGCACGGTAAAAGCCTTTCATGGCACGACACGACACGGTATAAGTTGGCACGTGGCACGACACGAGCACGAAATTGAGCGGGCACGACACTGTCTAAGGCTGCACGCGGCACGACACGGTCTTCTACGGGCACGACACGAAGTCAACGGGGCACGAGGCACGGCACAACATGACTTTTTTCTAGCACGGCACGGGCACATGCAAGACAGTTGGCCTGGCCTGGCATGACACGGAAGTAGGACGGGCATTGCACGGCACGGGCACGACACAGCATGGTTCTAGCAAGGCACGGGTGAACGACACAGCACGAGGCATGGAAAAACCCAAAAAAAAAAGTTATTGAATACTTTATTTCTACGTATTTTTTTTTTGTTGTATTAGTGAATTATATATTTATATCAAGTTTTAAAAAAAAAATGAAGTCATGAACAAAAAAATAAATAAAAGAAACAAAAGTGAAAAAGAAGTTACATTTTTTTTTGAGAGAGAGGGAGAGAGAGTGTCAGAGTTTCGACAAAAAAAAAAAAAAAGAACATAAGCTTTTAAAATATTTTATATGATTAATACCTCAGCATGATTAATAAATTTGATAAGTTCCATCCTCTAGCTTCAGCCTTTTAGCCACTTCTTGCTGCAACACTACTAATCTACACGACAAAGACAACTTAAATTTTATCGTATGATATGCATCTTTGCCTTGATGGTTATCATATTTGCATCTTCGATCCCTGGCCTTATGTTAGCAGCAATAGCTAATTATTGCACAAAAGACGGATCAAAACTCATACTGTAAAAATTTCTTCTAGCTTGGATCAATTGAAAAGAATGAATTGTGCTAGTAACACTAGGTGACGATTGCGCAGAAGATGGATCAGAACTCAGACTGGAAAAATTTAGGGGTGTATAACGGGCCGGGTCGGAATGGGCACGACACGTTCGAAGGTGGCACGACACGCCAAAGGCACAGTAAAATCCTGGCACGGCACAACACGACACGGTATAAGTTGGCACGTGGCACGAAATTTAGCGGGCACGACACAGTCTAAGGCGACACGTGGCACGGCACGACACGGTCTTCTACTGGGCCAACACGATGTCAACGGGGCACGTGGCACGGCACAAAACGACTTTATTCTAGCACGGCACTGGCACAGGCACGACAGTTGGCCTGGCCTGGCACGGCACGGCATGACACGGAAGTAGGACGGGCATGACACGGCACGAACACGACACAACATGGTTCTAGCAAGGCACGGGCGCACGGCACGGCATGAGGCATGGAAAAACCCCCCCAAAAAAAAAAAAAAAGTTGTTGAATACTTTGTTTCTATGTATTTTTCGATAATCCCAAAACAGAAAAAGAATTATTTTTTGGTTGTATTAGTGAATTATATATTTATATCAAGTTTAAAAAAAAAAAAGAAGTCATGAAAAAAAAAAAAAAAAAAAGAAACAAAAGGGAAAAAGAAGTTACATTTTTTTTTTGAGAGAGGACGTGAGAGAGTGTCAGACAGTGTTTGGACAGAAAAAAAAGAACATAAGCTTTTAAAATATTTTATATGATTAATACCTCAACATGATTAACAAATTTGATAAGTTCCAGCCTCTAGCTTCAGCCTTTTAGCCACTTCTTGCTTCAACACTACTAATCTACACGGCAAAGACAGCTTAAATTTTATTGCATGATATGCATCTTTTGCCTTGATGGTTATCATAATTGCATCTTCGAACCCTAGCCATATGTCTGCGCAATCGTCACCTAGTGTTACTAGCACAATTCATTCCGTTCAATTGATCCAAGCTTCAATAAATTTTTCCAGTCTGTGTTTTGATCAGACTGGAAAAATTTAGGGGTGTCAAACGGGCCGGGTCGGCATGGGCACGGCACGTTCGAAGGCGGCATGGCATGCCAAATGCACGGTAAAATCCTGGCGCGGCACGACATGACACGGTACAAGTTGGTACGTGGCACGGCATGGGCAAGAAACTAAGTGGGCACGACACAGTCTAAGGCGGCACGTGGCACGGCACGACAAGGTCTTCTACGGGCACGACACGAAGTCAATGGGACACGAGGCACGGCACAACACGACTTTATTCTAGCATGGCACGGGCACAGGCACGACAGTTGGCTTGGCCTGGCACTACACTGCATGACATGGAAGTAGGACGGACATGGCACGACACATCACGGTTCTAGCATGGCACGGGCGAACGGCACGGCACGAGGCATGGAAGAACCCAAAAAAAAAAAAGTTGTTGAATACTTTATTTCTATGTATTTTTCGATAATCGCAAAACAGAAAAAGAATTATTTTTTGGTTGTATTAGTGAATTATATATTTATATCAAGTTTAAAAAAAAATGAAGTCACGAACAAAAAAGAAACAAAAAAAGAACAAAAGGGCAAAAGAAGTTACATTTTTTTTAGAGAGAGATGGGGAGAGAGAGTGTCAGAGAGAGTTTGGACAAAAAAAAAGAAAGAACATAAGCTTTTAAAATATTTTATATGATTAATACCTCAGCATGATTAATACGAGGGTACAGTAGTGGCAGAATACCTTGGCATGAAATTTCAAAATTAGTAATCACACTCTTATTCTTCGGGATCTCGCCATTAATTCCCTTTTTATTTTTTGCTCAACTAAACTGAGGCTATGCAACGCTTAGGTACAAGGGAGACTTGTTCAAAAGTCCTTGACAAAGGATTTGTAACCCTTTTAATCCACCAAACAAATTTATAACTTCTCTAGTCCTCAATTATTATTTTTTTTTACATTACCCAAAAAAAAAGTTTGTACCCTATAAAAGTGCCTAAAATTTTAGGGTACCTTATGAAAGTGCTTAAAATCCTAGGGTACCCTATGAAAGTGCCTAGGGTACCCTATGAAAAGTGCCTAAAATTCTATAGTACCCTATGAAAGTGCCTAAAACACTAAAATCCTATAATAGGAAAGTGCACCCCAAAACCTAAACCCTAGGGTACCCTATAAAAGTGTCTAAAACACTAGGGTACCCTATGAAAGTGCCTAAATCCTCTGGTACCCTATGAAAGTGTCTAAACCACTAAAACCCAATAATAGAAAAGTGCACCATAAAACCTAAACCTTAGGATACCCTTTGAAAGTCCCTAAATCCTAAAAAATAAAAAAAATAAAAAATTTGGACCTTAGACATTGTGAAACTTTAACATGAACTAAATGGCCCAATAAGTCCTACTTGTGGACCTTAGAGCAATTACCGTAGGTACAAACCAGGAGGTCTTTGGTTGCATACCCTATATCAAGTATCAACCTCTCTGTCTTTGTGGTTGAGAGAAAAAAAATGGGGGTCCCCCTGCAGTGCATTCTCTGCACTGCATGGTGCAGGGAGGCCAAAACTGCACGGTATTGAGGCCATGGATTTGCTTCGCCCAAAGCCGGCTTTAGCTAAAGCTCGTAAAACCACCGTTTTAAGCTCTCAAATTTTGACTAATTCTGAGGGCCCCCAATTATATAGGTCCATGTAGTAATTAGGCCCCCAAAACTGGCTGCTAAGCACGGTTCCAATCTCACTTCGGCAAGCTATGGACAAAGTTGAGGAATTTGAGCAATCTGATCCAGGTGAATCTTAATATGAATTTGATCCATTTTATTTAGTATTTATTTAGCATTGCCATGTGCCCAACTAGTATGCATATTGAATTACATCTTCTTTTTTCTAGACCTTTTAGAGATTGAAGCAACCTCCTAGGGATTGAGTGATTGGGCTTTGGAATTCTTCTTTGGTAAAAACATTTCAAGTCATAGTTCATTGAATTATTGTTCTTCATATTATTTTTGCTCACATTGTCAATGGAATTTTACAGGTTTTGACGAGGTTTGACTGGAAATGTTTTGGATCTTCTGACTGGGCACTTGGGCAGTGCACTATAGCATGTTACTCTCTCTATTAGGCATTGTGGCTGTTACTTTTAGTAGTTTAGTACTTAGTAGTAGACTACTTAATTTGTGTAGCTGTTGCTGTTCTATGGTTATTGACTTATTGTGGCTGTTTGGCACTAGTTGGACAGAGATATTTGGACTCCTCTGTGTCCAGAGGAACACGATATAGTGCTGCAGTTTGCTTTGTTAATTAGGGTGTTAAATTGCTGCAGTTTGCTTTGTTTTTTCGCATAAAACTTGACAAGTATTTAGGGTCCTAATGTCCTATAATGAGATAGTTGGACTTGGTTTGCTGCTGTTTGCTGCAGTTTGCTCTGCTCCTATTCTCCTAATTAGGGTGCTATACTGCTGCAGTTTGCACTTGGTTTGAACTTGGGAATGAAATTCTGGCTAGATATGAACTTGATTTGAAATTGGCAGATTGATATGTGTATTACACTATTACTGCTGAACTTGGTTTGAAATTGGCAGATTGTATTACACTATTACTGCTAGTGCTAGATATGAACTTTGTTCTATGGATAGATATGAACTTTACTTGGTTTGTATTTACTGGACCGATCTAGATATGATCAATTTATGGACTTGGTTTGAATATTGGAATGAAAAAAAAGCTTTAGATGTTACAGAGAATGTGGTGTTTTGATCAATTTATGGACTTGCTTTGTTCTGCTGTAGTTGAGGCCTTAAGGGTGCTGTATTTTCAATCTGTAGTAGACTAGTAGTGTAGTGTTTTGATCTGCAAAGAAAAAAATGATGAAGTGTTTGGCATATGGGCCAAAGCTGCCCGTCAATTCAAATTTTGATCTCAAAAAAATGTAATGGGCTATTGGGCCTAATGGAATTTTTTATAATTATGACTTAATACAGCCCAAAAATGAAGTAAGATCTGCAAACAATATTTCAATTCAACTCCTACAGCCCAAAACGAATGGCCCAATATGCGGCCCATAAACCCGACCAACCCGTCACCCGACCCGTCCTCACCCGATCACATTTCGGTCGGAGCCCGACAGTATATTCGGTTGGGGGTCGGGTGGTGTTATAGGAAACACGAACAAAGTTCGGTCGGGTCAAACCCGACCCGAACCCGAAGATACCCGACCCGTGTGCAGCCCTACTACACTGCATGACATGGAAGTAGGACGGACATGGCATGACACATCATGGTTCTAGCATGGCACGGGCGAACGGCACGGCACGAGGCATGGAAAAACCCAAAAAAAAAAGAAAGTTGTTGAATACTTTATTTCTATGTATTTTTCGATAATCGCAAAACAGAAAAAGAATTTTTTTTGGTTGTATTAGTGAATTATATATTTATATCAAGTTTTAAAAAAAAAATGAAGTCACGAACAAAAAAGAAAAAAAAAAAGAAACAAAAGGGCAAAAGAAGTTACATTTTTTTTAGAGAGAGATAGGGAGAGAGTGTCAGAGAGAGTTTGGACAAAAAAAAGAAAGAACATAAGCTTTTAAAATATTTTATATGATTAATACCTCAGCATGATTAATACGAGGGTACAGTAGTGGCAGAATACCTTGGCATGAAATTTCAAAATTAGTAATCACATTCTTATTCTTCGGGATCTCGCCATTAATTCCCTTTTTTATTTTTTGCTCAACTAAACTGAGGCTATGCAACGCTTATGTACAAACCAGGAGGTCTTTGGTTGCATACCCTATATCAAGTATCAACCTCTTTGTGGTTGAGAGAAAAAAAAAATGGGGGTCCCCCTGCAGTGCATTCTCTGCACTGCATGGTGCAGGGAGGCCAAAACTGCACGGTATTGAGGCCATGGATTTGCTTCGCCCAAAGCCGGCTTTAGCTAAAGCTCGTAAAACCACCGTTTTAAGCTCTCAAATTTTGACTAATTCTGAGGACCCCCAATTATATAGGTTCATGTAGTAATTAGGCCTACATAAAAATTAAAATTAATTTGTCTAATAATTTTAAGGTTCAAATATAAAGGCCCAAGTGAAAGGGCTCAAGCATGATATAATTTGGCCTATTTTTTTTTATTACGGAGTATAAAAAACAAAGGGGGCGTAAGTGTCAAAAAAGAAGTTAAAAGATTATCGTCTGCTGAGTATTGACTTATAAATAATATATTTTGCAGCTTAAAACGCAAGAAGAGTAATCTTTAAATCGTAGTTTTTCTCGTATATTGGATTGTCCTTGCATAGATAGATTTCCAGAGCTAAACAAGAATTTGGAACAATAAAACTGCAGTGATAATGGAGTAATTCCAAAATTCAACTTCAAGGTACAACGGGAATATAAATGCAGGAACGAAAAAAAGAAAAAAAGATGAGTGAAATGATAATTCATAAGTTTTAACGACACGAATCTTGCAACTAAAAATCACGTAGTACTTCACTAGCTGCCCCAATATGGACCCTTTTATACAATGAATCTTATTTTTTAATAGTACAAGTAGAAGAGAGATATAGGCTGAATTTCTACCCACTTTGGCTTTCAGCATTGTTCATGAATCGAAAAATCTCAAGAGACCGAGGTGCCTGGTTCTATATCTTCAGAAGCAGAGAAACCATTGACTCCTTCCTCACCTTCCCAGTCACTATCCTGCATTGGAGGCTCGGACTTTCTTCGTTGACCTGCCCCACTTCTTCTTCGGAGTTCTGACATTATTTTGGATGGAAACTATTTAAAGGCCAGAGGATAACATACAAGTGCATGACAAAAGAGTCGGGTAAACTTACTTTTACTAGTAATGGAAGAACGAGTCATTGCTAAGAATTCATCCCACTTGAATTTCCGAAGTTCTTGCTTCTCTGCCTCTGAGAGTTCGAAGTTGGGTTCCCTCCCACACATAAAAGCAGCCCTGCTTATACAAATGTAGTAATGAGTTCTTCAACACGATACTTCAACATCTACCTTCTGTTTTAGGCAACAATACTTCAGAGCCAAAATCATAATTATGGCATCATAATTACTGTAAAAAATCGTTGAAGTTCAGGAAAATGGAAGAATTGTTGGAGGATCAGCAAACTGGGAAGTTGAGGAACATCAAGAACGTTGGACCAAGGTGAGCAACCTAGCTTTGAGCTGGCACTGTGGCTATCCTAAGACAGCGTGAGCTCTCCCAAACCGACCAGACTGGATGACAAGGTTGGAGAGCTCAAGCTACAATTTCAACTTAAGCCATACAATTTCAAAATGGGTGTTCTTACCTGTCATACAAGCGAGCAGCTTCTTCTTGAGAGCCAACGGTCCCCAGGTGAATTTGTTTCTTGTCAACTTTAATGGCTGCTTGCCATTTCATATTCTTTAAATAGACACCTCTCATTACACATGGTTCTTGGTTTTCAAAATGCTTTCTCCTGTGTCGCTTTCTTCGTTTGACTTCCGGCACTGAAAAAATGAGTCAGTCTAAGACAGGCACTTCTGAGGGGAATACACAAGCATCAAAACACCATATCCACCGGGAGGAGGTGGCAATAGTGGGGTTGGCTATAAATAACTCTGAGTCTGTAAAAGCGTACACAAAAGAACATACCTGGATATTGGTAATTATGCTGATCTTTTGAGGTGCTAGAACCAGATATATTTGATGACCCAGGACTTGCTTTTGGAATGGTTTTCTGGGAAGCAACATGCGTAATGTCAGTGAAATACAAGAAAAAGGACAAAAACATCTATTTGTATTTCGAATACCTTAAAAGAGTAAATAATGTCCTACCCACTAGATATCGTGGTGGTATGTCAGAAAAATTAACATAAAAGACTGGACGAGAGGGTTAAAGGAACAATACTTGTCTAGTTTTACCAAGATCTATCAACAAAGGACTGACACATCTATCATGACACGGTGGATCAAATTCAGCCCCTTTAGAACTCCATTACAACCTCAAATTAATGAAATCGTTACAAACTGGTGCATGATGCCCATGCTATTACTGAGCAAAACAGAACTAAACAAAATCCAAATTCAATTCCAGATCATCCTTGTATCGAAATATATTTCAGTCAAAACGGTCAAACAATCACCAAAAACATCAAACTAATTTCAAATTGCCACATCTATCTGTCAATATATAATATTATTCATATGCAGATATGAAGTGAACACATTAAATATAGACAAACTTCAATGCATGTAGATCTTCGATACGTAATAATGGCTCCCAATAAGAGCATGATGAAGCAATTATCTCATGAAGAGTTGCTTTTAGCAGATAAAACATGAACAGTATCTGTATAATGCAAAAGTAGTCCCTTACCAGCCAAATTTATATGCACTATTATCTGCCATTAGTCAGTCCCTTCCACATTCACCTTTTAATGTTTGACTTGCCAAAAAGGAAGAGAAATTCTATGGATTGTTTTTTGGGATCACCAGATTTTGAACTTTTTTACAGCAACAACTTAAGTGTTTTGTGTAGTGTAACTTAAATATTGGACCACATTATCTTACTGGCTGTCATTCAAGCCGATCTTTATCACCATAACTAGAAAAGATAATGAATGATCTTTAGTTCCATGCATGGCTTGAACCAAAATTGTCTATTGAACTTCCACCACTTAACTCCTCAAAACTGTTGAATGCAAAACACAAATATTTTAGACCCATCTATGGCATAAGTGGGGGTTCAACATAAAATGCTACCATCTTTAATGGCGAAGCAAGGAGACATACTTGAAAACAAAAGACCATGATATCAAGTTGTAAAGGATGGTGAAGAGAAAAACTGTATTTCAGCATATACTGTAACAGAGATACAACAAATTTATGCACCTCCTCTGGCTTCACAGGATCAGCTGAAGGCATAGGATGAACACTGACTGTTTTCGTGTTTCGGATAGGATTTTCAGGAGCCTTTCCATTCTCGCAAAACCTAAGAAGTGGATACAAGATCGAACTTCGCCCTACAAAGGGATCCATTGCAAATCATAAATCTTAAACTTTATGACACTGCTAGATTTCTCCCAAATTGGGAAGCAATCTTTCTTATGCTAGTTAAATGAGGCATTCCATTTCTAGCGAAAACAAGTTCGAACGGGCATACCAGAACAAAGTCCCAAGAGTCTGCGCCTTCGTATGCTCACCATGTCAATGCTGATATTCCGAAGAGCTGCCCAATGATTCAGCTGAAGCCCTTAAGATTTGATAAGAATTGTTATTGTAACAACAGAAATACATGCGAAGGCAACTCCAAGATTAGGATTAACTAATAGACACAATTGCTAGGCAACTCTAACGGTCCCTTTTCATGGACCAAGATAGTTAGTCCGCTTGATGAACTTTTTCCTCCATCCCAACTAACACATTCTTAACTTCATATCCCCAAAGACCAAAACTAATACTATAATCTTAAGATCAACATAGAAATGGACAGAAATCCAAATCCGGAAAGTTAGCCGCCCTTACCACTAAATCAACCA
The DNA here is from genome assembly GCA_016920895.1 of Vaccinium myrtillus. Taxonomy (NCBI): domain Eukaryota; kingdom Viridiplantae; phylum Streptophyta; class Magnoliopsida; order Ericales; family Ericaceae; genus Vaccinium; species Vaccinium myrtillus. Next base: position 30,223,836 of record CM029281.1, read on the forward strand.
TGTAATCCCCCATTTACGCTACGAAGCAAAACCTTACTGTCTATGCAACTTATGTACATAATGCAATTTGGTATAAAGTAGTAGAGAAACAGATTTATTGTCCCCTTGTTTTACATAAACAATACCGACAGGGGGATCAAGATTAATAAGCAAAAGAACGAAAGCTCATTCAAAGATATTCCCAGGTGCTCACATTTGGTGTTTTTCCAGTCCAAGTTTTATGACAAGAAGGCGATAACATGATGAGCGGTCAAAATTGAACAAAAAGAAACCCCAAAACAGCCAATAAGACGGATTAGAACACCCAGACTTCAAAGCAAGCAACCAAACCCACACCTCAGAATTTGGGGGATAAGTCAAACCCACCAACCTACCACCTTTTTACCCCCCTGGAACAGGAGAAATTACGACCCAACAACGACAAAGAGTCCAAGACACACTTCAGAAATCAAAACCCAACAAATCGAGAGAAACCCATGTAGTCAATAAGAGATAGAAACAGTTGTAAGCCATCAGACCCATCTAGACAAATGCGTCCACAAACAAGAAACTCTGTAAAAAGACCAAAGCGGCAAAGAACCGTGTACAAGATTAAGCTAAATAGGAACAAAAACAGAGTCCTGAGTTCATACCTGAGGTAGAGAAGATAAGGTGGTCGGAGAAGCGTGGAAACCGAGGAAAATCAAGTGAGGTTTTCAAATCTGGGAGGTGTTGCCGTGGTGGGCGGGTTGAAAAAGGGTAGCGGTTGTGGAGGAGGATGAGGAGGCAGAGAGAGAGAGATCTGCCACCTTTTAGCCGTTTGGATGGGAAGCTGGTGGTGCTGCTAATGGCGTAGACAGAGAAAGAAGAGAAAGGGGTGGTTGGTTGAATAAAAGAGAAGAGGGACGAATGCTAGGCTTCGTTTGGCTGACTTTATTCAACCCCTCTCTCTCCTCTCTCTAAAGAGTCTGATTTTAATTTTAAAACAGTATTCGTCATAAAAACTTGGAGTATTTTTTTAGACTAATTTTGGTGGGATTTTTTAATTTTCTGATGAATTTTTCTTATCTATTGCTTTAGTTGGAAAAAGTAAAATTATGTGATGAGAAGCTTAGCAAGATTTACTAAAGATTTGTTTCTTGAAAAAGATGAAATTTAAGACTATTACAGTTCTCTCTCTCTCCAAACAGGAAAAGTCTCTCTACTGGCTTTTACCGCCACCCTCTCTTGCCACTCACAATCCTCCCCCACTCTACATCAACATTGTTTATCCAACCATCGCATTTAGCTTTAAAAAAATGGTTTTTCTTTTATCTAAAAAAAAAACCCGGATATCAAATTAAAACCGGATATCTCATTAGAAGCAGATCTCCGAAAAAATAAAAAATTAGTTTGAAACCAAACAAGTTGTATTTGACCACCTTCGTGGATAACAAACACTGAATTGCTTTTTTATGTCCACGTGTTTTCTCAATTTCATGGTTATTCACAGGAGATCCTTTATACTAAGGGGTTGTACACGGTTCGAATCCATTCAGATTCACTGGGTCTAACCATGAGTCACGGTTCTAGGAAATTGCAATGTGTACCTGAGCAAAAGTTTTACGGTCTGGTTTCGAATCAATCCACGGGTCACGATTCGGTCCCAGTTTTATCAACGGATTACATTCCATAAACGTTAAATGCAACCAAAAAAGCCAATAAATAAATAAAATAACACCCCCAAAAAACAACCACCAAAGTATGTGTTACCATTAAATATTAGATTAGACACCTGATCCCAGCAACCAAATTCCATACCATAAGGTAAAATAGTTAAAAAATAATTTATAACAATAGATAAAGTTATAATTATTTACCAAATATTACGCACCCATACAAATATATGCTTATGTATTAGTAGTATTTATTAATATCTCACGATCCAATTTGGTTAATCTGCAATTTTATAATAAAAATCTATGAACTAAATAGTATCTCACGGTTTTCTATAATTTTTTATTTGTGCCCGGACAATTAATCTGCAGTTTCAATCCAAAACATACGGATCAATTCGGTTCAGGGCTGAATTCACTAGTCAGGGATTCATTTTAAATGGAGGACAAAATCAGGTGTGTGATAGACTCATACGTTACATGATGTGAAGTATCACATGACACAAAGAACATTAATGGTTAACTTTTAGTGTATGCGTACAGGTGTTTCGTTCACAAAATAAGTAACAAACAGAACGAGTTAGATCAATCCTCCATCACGATTGAGTTTTTGTGGCGGCGGATAATGGCGAAGTGTTAAGAGAGGGGAGGGGAGGGAAGGGGAAGGGGTATGAGGTTGCGGAGACTCCATTTAGCAAATCTATAATTTATCTTGAACATGGTTGTTTAGATAGTCCAAGACAGAAGTTGGTCTCGACATCTGAATTATTATATAAAAAAAAAACACTATTAGACAGACAGACACTTTTAGTATTTTGCTTCAACGACAAAAACGGTTTCAACAACCTACTAAAATTAATTTTAAGACACCACTATTTTCATACTTTCGAATTCATTTTTTAATCGACGCCGAGATTTTTAATGAGTTCACCTCGTTAGCCCCGTTAGCTAGGGATTCATTTTAAATGGAGGTCAAATAAGTTAGTATGTCACAAATTATCTGATGTGAAGTATCACACGACATAAAAAAAAACTAGTGAGACATCTTTATTTATTTTTAGAAAATGCCGAAATGCTCTTTTTCTTTTTCCGGTCCACAATGAAAGTGGGGTGTCGGTCGCCGCACCCTCACATCACAGGGGCCCGGGAGAGGTTCGTTTTAGAAGTTGGGCTGAAGGCCCAAGTACTTAACCAGATGACTTGGGAGGCGGCTGGGCTAGATGGACCCGACCCACTAACCCGTTAAGAAAAATTACTAGAACGAGACCGGACCTCTCGGCTAACCATTCATCGACGCAGAAACGAGAAAGGTTTTCGGAGCAGAGAGGATTAGGGTTTTAGAAATTTTGTGGCGATTGTTCGGGAAATCAGAAGAAGAAGAAGAAGAAAAGCGAGAATGATCTACGACGTCAACTCACCTCTCTTCAGATCCTTCCTTAGCCAGAAGGGTGGTTCCTCTGACAAGAGGTAATTCTACTCTCTCTTTCTCCACGATTTCTTTTGCCGAATATGATTTATATCGTGCGTTGGATTGGTTTATATTCTGCGTTTCGGAGTTTTCTGCGTTGGATTGGGTTTGATTTATTTAGGTTTTGGCTGCCTCTTTGCCTTGGGGTCTGGTCTACTCTCGATTACAACATAGTAATTATCGTCTTTTGTCTTACCTTATTGCTGTGGTTAAGTATTGGTTTTTTTTCGTAATCTATTTTTTTTTCGGTATCTGTTTTCTTTTTTAAAAAATGTTTGGTAACATGTAAAAAAAAAAGAGCAATGCTATGGTGACCGCGTGTTTGGAGTGTGAAAGTGGAGTTCAGCTCATTCCAATCCTTCAGATGGACGGGAGAATACAATTTCAGCCCGAAAAGGGTCTTTTACGAGCTCACTTCAATGATCAGGACCATTCATTGTTTTGAACTCATCGAGAGCATAAGCATGCCAAAAATTTAGTTCACTGTGTATCGTCTATAATTTCGGAACTCATTTGTCATGCAAAAAAGAAGATTCAAACCCTGGATCAAAACTCATTTCAACCATTTGCTGCAATATAAATGTGTTTCAAAATTGTATCAAACTATATGCGAACAACTTGATTTTTGGCATGCTTGATGCACTCGATGAGCAGAAAAATGAATGGTCCTGAATCCTGATCATTGAAGTGGTTTTGGAAAAAACCTTTTGTGGGCTGAAATTATCCTCTCCAATCCTTCAATTGGATGGAAGCTGGACTCGTGAAAGTGCATGCCAGCCTTCAATTTGTGAAAATTTTAAATCTTAGAGTTTCCAGTTCGGGGCTGTGATGTAAAGAGTCTAAGGCTCCACGCATGGAGTACGAATATGGATATGTGCAATCTAAGTGGGCTTATTGCCATTTGTGGAAGCTATGGTCATCAGAAAACAGGATGTCTCATCTTGTTAGAGCCGACAACAAACAACCTTTATGCCTATCCGGTGCTTCGTTTCCTGAAATCTGTTTTCAATTGAAACACTTGACAGATGAAAAGCAGGATAAACATTTATTAACTGCCACTACCAACGAATGATGTTTTTGATCTCCACATTTGCCAAACAGGATAAAAGTAACTACCAACCAAACCAATTCTGTAAAGCTTTGGAAAATTTGAAGCTTTAGTTGCTGCTGCTTAAAAATTAGCACTGTTCTTTGAATTTGTAGCAATCAAGTATAATTCTTGCGTGTTTGTTGGAGGGTCGTGTTGCGCGCTTGGAAACTGAAGACAGAGTTGTGTTTTACTGCATAGGCTAGAGCACATGCATGAGTTTCTAAATTCACCATACTCTATATGCTGTATTGCTGTTCTGAGCAGATTGCGATCTGATTTTTGAATGATTATATTTGTGGTCTTACAAAACATCCATCGAAGCATAGTCATTTCAACTACACTTATTGGATTAATGTATTTGTGTCGGCAGTCTTAGTGATGTGTTCTTTCCTTGTTGCTCAATGGTTTAATCCTTAAGTGCCATTGGTCTTATGTTCAACCAAGCCAAACTAAGCCTTGCATTGCATCCTAATCAATTGAGACAGGCTACATGAATCTTTTTGGCCATTTTGCTTTGTCAAGGGCCATATGTTCACTGGAATTTATTAAACTCAGATCCTGGAATTTATTAAACTCGGATCCTTTTTGAGCACAGGATGCCATAAACAACTAAGTTTACCCATAAAGTAGGCATCCACTTGAGACAACAAATTTTGGTTCTAAGGGGCATATCATCTCCAACATCTCAATCTTTATTGTTAATTGAGCCTAGCTAACTCTATTTCAAGTACTTGGTATCGGTTGGTTTTCAATACTCACTTCTCTAATAGATGTGCCTCCATTGTTGCACAAGATACATTCATTATATTCAATCCTAGTTTCCAAATTCTGTGACTATAATTCGTCTATATGGTACTAGTTACGTGTTAGTTCCTCTTCTAGTTTCATCTGATTCTACCAAGATAATATCACGTGTAAATAGCATGCATGATGGAATGTCATCCTAAATACTGTCTTATCTATTTGTCAATAAGTTAAAAAATTCTATTTGTCAATAAGTTAAAAAATAGTTAAGGACTCCAATGACCCTTGGCATAGTTCTCTTATTTATCTTGTTTTTTATTTGATTGCAATGACAACCCTGTCCCTATTATATAAGTCTATCAGTCCGCTGCTAGAGGTTAGTGTTGGATCAACCACCTCCCAATTCATGCGCTGATCTTACTTACATTTTCGTTTAATGCTCCGCATCTGGTAACCAGGGCTGGATACTCACTATCTTGACAGACTTCTTTGATAGTGATAAATGCAGAAATAGTATTACCATTCATCTTGTTTTATTGTGACGTGCTTCTAATACTGGGTTTTAACTTGTTGGAAAATCTAGGAAAACCGAGGAGCAGAAACCAAGGGAACAGAAGCCAAAAGCTAATGAAAATAAGCCTGTTATGAACGAGTGATAGCCCTGATCAAACTTTGGCATGGTATAGGATCTTTTAGATTGTTATAATGAACTATATCATGGACCTATTTTGATGTGACCTTGGTAGACTTGGTTACCATTGAGACTTGTACTTGTTCTTTCTAAATCTTCTGATTGAAACATGCTTTCTTCTATATGAGAATATGGAATGTGCTCTATTTGGAATCGTACGTAAATTTACTGGCTTGAACATGGTTTTCATTGCTTCTTTCCTATTCTTCATTCTCTCTGGCACTGTAAATTATTCGATTCGGATCTTCACACTGCATCGATATCATGTAATTAGTATGCTTATTTTTTGTTTATGTAATAAAAATTTTAGAACCCGGGGCTTGCCAACCACCTGGGGGCCTGCTGTGTGGGGGTGGTCGGCAGGCCTTGCCAAGCACCATCCGAGCCATCCAAGTACGTTTGGATGGCCCAGATGTGAGGATGACATCACCATGTAAAATACCCAAAACATCCTTTGGTACCCATCCTCAAATCTAGGCCATTCAAAACACGTTTGGACTTCTCGGATGGTGGGCAAGGCCTGCCGAGCACCCCCGGTCAGCAAGCCCCCCAGATTTTGAAATTTTATTGTTGAATAAATATCCTTGGATGGATCGTATATTAGTCTACATGAGTGTAATTTTGTTCACCCTCCTTAAAAAAAAAGTGTATTGTAATGAACAAAATTAACCTCTAAAAGGGTGAACAAAATTACACTCGGTCTAATGGGTATGGATCTTCGTGAGTAGTTTTGTTGAAGGATTCAGTTGTCATTTGAGCTAGTAATCATATCACTCGCTTTCTTTAGTACCCTCATCAACTTTATTAGTCTGTGGAGTCCTCAGAGGAGGAAACATTATTATTGACGTACCGCGTAGGGTGGTTGACTAACGAAGAGATTCTTTCTCTAGGAGCAAAACATCAAAGGAAGATAGCCCGTGTCCCCAAGGGTTAGTCTGGTTAGTTGTTGGGTTTGCTACTAACACAATTGATTTTGGTTTGATTAGGAGATGTTCGCATGAGAAGTAATTTTCGTGAATTCCTTAGTCTCGGCGTGGATGATCTGCCTTAACCGGGCTAGAAAGGGTATTAGTCGAGGTGTGCATAAGTTTGCTTGGACACTCTTAATCACCAACCGAAAAAGAAAAAAGATGAAAGGAAGATGGTTATAGTCAACATCTTTGGGTCCCCATGAACCATAATGATCTGTTAATTACCGATATTGCCTTGATAGAAAAAGGTTTCAAAATTGCCCAATTCTTCAGTTGAAGCCACTAAGTGAAAAATAAAGCCTGGTGGGTCAAATAGTGCAAATTTGTCCGAGTTGGTAAACATTAGGCGTCGCTTTTCTTGGTGGATATATGGTGAATCTATTGCATTGGAGCCCACTTATCTCAATGAAAGAACGGATAAAGCAACGGTGGCTAATGTTCATTCATTTTCAAACTAGATGAACAAAGTTGTTCTGGTCAGAGAATCTTGGTAAGCCCAACCATAGTCCATTTTTTTTTTTTGGGTCTAAACCACCGGTATCCAGTACTCATTTTGGCCGCGTAATCATATCACTCGCTCACAAAGTAAACACCCTCACAAAGTCAGATTATCATCTACGACAATGGATGGGGTTTCTCGGTCTACGACAATGGATGGGGTTTCTCGGTCGCTCACATAGTTGGCTTCAACATTTGGGTTTGTTCAGAGACATGGCTCTTTAGGAAAAAATGAGTACACAAAATGAGTACTGTATATGGAGAAAAAATTGGGGGTGTGTTGTAGAGTGTGGCCGCGTGGTGTCCAATCACGCATCTTAGCCGTCCAAAACACTTTTGGATGACCCAGATGTATTCCTCCTCCTCTCTCATTTTCTCTCATGTTTCTCTTTTTGCAATCTAGGCCATCCACGTCCAAAATACTTTTGAATGGCTGAGATGCGTGGTTGGGTACCACATGGCCATATCTTACACGCACCCAAGTTTTTTCGTAGATATGAGTCTTCTTCCTAACTAGTCCGTGAAGCCGAGGGATGGTCTAGTTGATAGAAACTCCTGAAAAACTGAGGAAAAGAAAGTTACTCCCTCCGTCCCTTTTTAAGTGTTTAACTTTCCATTTTGGGCTGTCACTTTTCAGCGAAAACTAGCTACAGTATTTTCCTCAATGAAGGAAAGCGAGCCAGAAAACAGAAGATCTAGAGGGAAGGGAGGGAAGAAAAGCTATATAGATTTAGGAATCAGGTCCAATCCCGTCCAGTTTTGGATTTTTGTGGGCGCATCCCGGGTCTCACAACAGTGATCGAACTCATTTTGCCCGTGCTCACAACAATGATCGAACTTATTTTGCTGAGCTCGTCGAGTTCTTCAAGCTTGAGAAAAATCATGTTCAGTGCATACCGATCAATGACCTAACAAAACACATTCATCTTGAAACAATTGGGTCCGATGACTTAACGAAACACACTTATGAATCATATTTTCATCATCTGCTAAGTTTCAGTATTGCCGGATTCTTCATTAGTGGTGAAGAAACAAAACCAGGTGAGACAGTGAAAATTTGTTTACCCACTTTGAAAGTGGTTAAATCTCACTTTTATTTGTGGATAAAGTTCATCTACTTTTAAAATAGTTGAACAAATTTGTTCTTGTCCAAAGATTCTTGACAAGCTGAAGCTAGCATTCGACGGAGGGAAGAGAGCTAGAAAACAAAATATCTGCAGTAGAGGGAAAGCAAATATTTGGAACGAAATGAGTTATTCGCAGGCTTCGGCCTCGACTTGTTTAGTAGCCTAGCCGAACTCGAGTTTTTAGGCTCATGTCCCAATCGAGCCAAACTCGGTACTTAAACTTTGGCCCGGGTTAGTTGCATAGGCTTGTCTCGTTTATAGAAGTTCGTTTAATAAATGAACTAGCTCGGCTCTTTAAAAGGCTCAAATATATTATAAATTACCAGAGTTGAACACTACAAAACTCGGCTTGGCTCGTTTGCACGCTAATTAAATTACAGTCATTTCCTCAACTGTAAAACTATGAACCAAAGAGAAAGGAATCCCAGCTTGTGGTGAAAAGTTGAGGGTCCAGTGGCAAGCAATTGAGTGGGGGCATGAGTGCTTCCCCATGTGAATATGAAACCCCACCCTACCTTCCAAGCTCCAAGTCCCCTCAATCACCTCCTGTCTCCTGTTCTCTCTTCTTACCCACCTTAAATTGGCATCACCCAATCTACCCTCCTCTTTTCTTTTTTTTTAGCTGTTATGAATACTCTTTTTTTTTTTTTGGTAAATCGGAAATATGTTATGAATACTCTTGAGTATGCAGAGTGGTAGTTTTGAAATATTTTTTGCTCGACGAAAGTCTGTATGTTTAATTTGTTATTAAGGTTTGAACCCTTGTCAAATGCATGAGAGTATATGATGTCTACCATTGGGCTACCACTTCACTCGCAGTTTTTCAATATGTAGTTGTTGTTTTCTTATACATGAACTATCTAAGAAGAGTGGCTTTTAGCCCATACCTTAGTATCCCTTGGCTTCCAAGGGGCTTCCGAGGGGGAGATTTAGGATTCGAGTCTATGGAGAGATGTCGAACCTCCTTCAATTGTTAACACACTAATTTTCCTCTAAGACCCCGCTGATGTATACATGTTGGGTGAAAAAACTAAGAGGACTGGGTGTAGGCTATTTACTGAATTTGAAGAAAATATTGCCAAACTAGGGATGGCAATGGGGAGGTTAGGGGTAGATATCACTATCCCCATTCCCGATTTTTGAATCCATATCGATCCTCATCCCCTCTCCAATCTCCACCAGGAAATTATGTGAAGAAATTATCCCTATATCTTATCCGATTCCCGAAAACCTCCCGATCCCCTACCTAAATGGGTAGGATCGGAGCGGGTTGGCTGAAATGGCCATCCCAATGCCAATGTGTAAAGTTGTAAACCCAAAGCATTCTGTTTTTTCCACGTTTTTTGTGGACAGGATATACACATCAGTATTAGCATGTTATGTAAAGCCTTCTGTTGTACCACTTGCCCAATTTGCAGCTGGATGAGATTAGCAAATTTTCTAAATTGCAATTAGCAAATTAATCATTCTGGTAAAACGTAGCAAAAGTATCCTGTAGTAAAGTTTGGTGCGGTGGTAGTTAAAAGGAAGGGGAAAAGGTTGCAAGAATAATTTTTTTTAATTTTTTTTTTTCGCAGTCGGGTATCACGGTGAGCTTACGCACGCCTAGACTAATCTCCTCCCGATCCGGTCAAAGGCAGATAATCCATGCGGTGACAAGGGAATTCATAAAAATTGTTCTCTTGCGGCCTGACTCCAAAAATCGAACCCTGATAAATTGTGTGAGGGAGAAAACTCACCAACCGACCGGACTAACCCTTCGGGTTAGACACACGCACACTCACTCTCAATTCCATTCCCTTTAATCACGCCATTTTCACTCTCACTTTTACAATCACAGTTATAACTTTCTTCTTCTCCATTCCACCACCATTCTTCCAATTCTCTCTCTGTCTCTCTCTCTCCACGGTGGAGAAAGAAAATGTCTGAACCCAGAACAAGCCATTTCTCCACTCTAATCTCTGCTCTACATCTGATTTTCTCCTTTATTCTATCTCACCCTCTCTATTTCTCTTACTTCATCTTCTTCTCTCCATACCTTCTCAAACTCCTCTCATTTCTCTCTCCTCTTTTCATCACCACCTCTCTCCTCCTCCTCCTCGGTTTCCTCGCACTCTCTCCCGTCTTCCTCCATCAGAACCCTGCTCTTGAATTACCCGAGTCCAAGTTCGGATTCTTCCTCAGGACGTACAATTCAATTGTAGACAGATTGCGGCCGTCAAAGGTAGAAGATGGAGGTGAAGAGTTTAATCATTTTGAGGAGTTTGAAGCCTTCAAAATGGTGTTCGACCCGTCTTATACAACCCAAAATTCTGATGAAGTTTCTGAGTTGAAAACAGAGGAGCTCTGTTTCTTTGATTTAGAAGAGAAAACAGTGGAAATTGATTGGGAAGAAATCATTCAGCCAATTAAGGAAGCCGAGAAATTAGAAGGGTTTTTAAAGGAATTGGATGAGTTTGAAAACTTGATTCACAATGTGGAAGAGAAGAAAGTTGAGCGACCGGGCACGAATTCCGATAAAGTTAAAGTGAAGAAAGAAGTGGCTTTGGTGGGGAGAGGATCCGAGGAAATAGGTGATAAAGTAAATAGTGATATTGGCAAAGTAAAAACTTGTACCGGTAATGGTGGAGAGTACACTTCAAAAGTTCATGAAAAGTCCGAAAGAAATGTCGCTAGAACTGTTGATGGTGGAGAGTACACTACAAAAGGTCATGGAAAGTCCGAAAGAAATGTCGCTAGAACAGATGATGGTGGGGAGTACACTTCAAAGTTCTTGGAAAGTCCAGGTTCGCGACGATTGGAATCAAATCTCGGAAGCTATGGATCGATGAGGAGGGAGGTAGAATGGAAGAAGACATTGGCATGCAAGCTTTATGAGGAGCGGCACAATGTGGATGGTGGTGGCGAAGAAGGGATGGATTCGCTCTGGGAGACGCACGATAGGGATTCGAGTAGTAAGGCCAAGTCGAAAAGTGACACGAAGAAGAACAAGAACAAAAAGAAAGGGAAGTCTGAATACCGTTACGAGGACGACTATGAGGACGAGGAGGAAGAGGGCATAGATGGGAAATTGTGTTGTTTACAGGCCTTGAAGTTTTCAGCAGGTAAGGTTAATTTGGGGATGGGGAGGCCTAATCTTGTGAAGATTTCCAAGGCTATCAAAGGTTTGGATGGTTGCACAATGTGACCAGTAGGCATGGGAAGAAGGGGTACAAGTGAGATAGAGATTTAGCTAGTTTTGTGTTATGTATGTGTATTTGTTTGGTGAAACTATAACTATATATGTTCTTTCAGGTTGGTTTAAGGTTTTAATCTCCCATAACCAGGAAATTTGTGCATTGGGCATGATCTTTTTTTTTTTTTTAACACGATTTCTGTTGTTTTTTCGGTTGGTTTGTCAAGATGGAAATATAACTTATGTTGAATGGATTTTTCAAAATGTACAAAGTACCGGCATCAAATATTAAACACTCTGATAAGGATACAGGTTCTTTGTTAGACATTTTATTTGGACAATAACTTAGCAAGAAGACTCATATATGGAATATTTAAATCTTCCAGCGTGTCCGTGTATCCTCGAAATCAAATTTACATCAATCCAATACTTAGACACGTACTCACACCCGACATCCGTAACCCATTCTATGTAACACACAAGCTTCCATTGGTTCTAATATTTTCCCAAACTCAATAAGTGGTAACTAATCTATGAGTAGCACTTTAGACAAGGAAGTCATAGAAAACTCGCTTTCATAAATGTCAGAACAAGAACTTCCTTTAGGAGGCATGCAGGGACAATTTGATGGAAAGCTGCATATACAGAAGCTATGTACCAAGTTTTGGCATTTCTATCCAACATATTTCACTGGATTCTCATATTTCCATTAAACCCCTTGGATTTGGACGGATCGAATTGTGCACCACACTATAAATCCCTGTTTCCTCTTGTCTCAAAATGTCATCCTTTGGCTAGCCTTCTTAAGTGAGTCCCACTGGTTAAAGGTATCCTTATCCGACAAGTCTTGGACATGGACACGTGAGGCTGGTAGTCATATCCGTGCTTCTTACCCTATAAATATGATAATGTGGTCTGCGTAATTAGCTAGGTGCTGGGATCGCATTGAAACTAACAAAGTGGTCTTTTCCCCCTCTCTATTACATTTTGTTCCAACCAATCTGTAAGAGTAGGAGTATTTTGGGGGGTCAAACTAATGGAAGGTCTTAAGGGCTAGACTTGTTTTGGGGACAAGAAACCCTTTTATCTATTAGTCCGACGGTCAGGGTGTCCAGGCCAGCTTATGTGCATCTCAATTAATCCCCTCCTGATCTGGTCAAAGATAAGTTATCCATTCCAGGACCAGGGATTCACACGAAATTACTTCTTGTGTCCTAACTCCAAAAATCAAACTTTGGTAAATTGTGCGTAAAGCAAACCCTCCAATTAACGGAACTAATGTAGGTTGGCACAAGAAACTTTTGCCACTGATAAACCTTCCTAAGCCTTTATTACCCACCCAAAATGAAGAGACCAAAGGAAAGGCTTAGGTATTCCAGGCCTCAAGTGAACATCCAGCCTAGATTCTTTGGGCTGTTCCCAAAATGGGGTTTTGAAGCCCATTAACAGATTCACAGTAGTCATTCCCAATAATTTAGAAAACCTAGCCGACCATCCTCCTTGTTCCAAAGCCACGTCACCCCATTTCAGTTAAAATTAATTAAGCAAGACCAAAACAAACAAGGGTCAATCTTGATATACTCCCCATTTACATTCTGATTTTCCCCCAATTTTCGGACAATATGCACTTTAGTCCTCATTGAACTACTTTCACTAACAATGTAGAAATTGCTCAAATCTTGCAGAAAAAGGCTTGCTATAGTAACTTGAAGTTGTTGAATACAAAAGAATGGAAACAACCAAATTGTGCATCTGAATATGTATGTGTGTACAATTGATCTTCTCTATCAAAATTGATGAATTTACAAGAGAGCTATTTGTTGGAATTCTCCCAGGTACACTCTCCCAGCACATCTCCGAGTGTGCTCTCATGTGCACTCTCTAGGTTTTTCACAAACTCATCCCCGAGTGTGCTCTCATGTGCACATCTCCCAGCTATTTCGTTAGGCTGTTTGCGATTTTCCAGAATGATACCAATTTGTGAGTATCCTTTTCTTTTCTTTTCTTTTTACCTTGAATTTGTGGTATGCAATAGCATATTAGCAAGTCAAGATAACGTAGTGCCTTCCTAAGCCTTCATTACCCACCCAGAAATAAAGAGACCATAGGAAAGGCTTAGGTATCGCAGGCCTTAGGTGAATATTCTGGCTAGATTCAGTGGGCTGTTCCCAAAATGGGAAAAGGGAAAACATTACCAAAAATTGGAAATTGTCACAAACATTCAAAAATCTAAAGACAAGTTTACTCTTAGCTCAGTCCAGAAAACTCTACGGCACTGACATCATGCATTTAAATGCTAAGCCTTATCAACTGGAATCCATATACCAAAATTGATGAAATTTACGAGAGTTAATGACTCATTTGCTGGCCTTCACTCTGCATTACTAGTCTATTTTCTCTTTCCCCTTGTGGCCACTGCCACTCGGCCCAGAGTGTAATATACTGGTAGTGTCGTTACTGATATTCATAGCAGGTTGCAATAAGGAAGTTCAAATAAATTAGCACATTACCATGTCTTGATAAGCCCGGGAAATACATAAGCAGAATTAAAATGAAGAAATTTTAGTGACGACGGATGAAATGCATCAAGAGTGACAAGGCCATGTGCATAAGTGTCAATTGATGCAAGTGTCTGACACAGTACACAGTTTCGAAGAACAACACTATCAACATTATAAACTACTCATACAATAAACCTTTTATGAAAAAGAACAATCATTAAACTGTTGCACCCAGGTCATGGGTACATATAAGCCAAAAACCCTCTTTGTACCTTTCATTTTCTTCTCTCTTTTGAAAACATTACCACTATTTCAATGGTTATCTTGAAGACCCATCCTCTTTGACTTTATTTTGTTCATTTTTTCTTTGGTTACTTTACCTCTTTTGATCCAATCTTGCACAAAGAAAGTGCTCAACACTTGCCTAGAGAGAGAGAGAGAGAGAGAGAGAGAGAATCATGAAGATTTTCACATTTAGCAGTGAACCATATGAACATATGTCCTCTTGATCGGTTGAAGAAGCAGAACATTGTCACCATAAACTATAACAAGTTCCACAATCAATCTTACCAAAGAACTATACCGTTTTAGTCCCCATTAAGAGGGCTCTGGTAGGGGTAGAGACAAATAGTGTAACTAAAAGTAGAATAAGGGTGAAAGTAGAATACATAAACTAAAGAAGTTCGCAAAGGAAGAATCTTCCGAGACATCAGCAGAAGTGGGGACTGCTTCAAGTTCCTCAAACTGACTGTAGATAAGATATAAAATTAAAACTGGAAAGGAAGTTAAAAACAAGGACTAAAACAAATTATCGCCAATAACAAGACAAAATAATTGTAGCAACAGCTTAGATTATATACTCCTTGTGTCCCGTTTTAAAGTGTCCGCTACGGAAATTTGTGAAATTATTTTAATTGACAAATGCACTCCTCTTTTTGTCCTCTGCGATGTGAATTTATAATATCGTACTTTTTGCATTTTACAAATCAACCAAAACATGGGAGGAGAGAGGTAGATAACATAAGTAATTTAAGGCTTAAGCAATGCGATACTTCATAGTCCCTAAAACATTAATGTAGACAATGCTATCTTTATTGCTATCTTATCTTCCAATCTATGAGCATGAAGCGTGATAAAAAATACTTCCTCAAAATTCCAGTTTTGCTTACCAAAACCATGTTAATGACTTTGGGGGTATTGCCTCGGGCACTATGGGAGTTCTTGTAAAAATAGGAATAGTAAATTTTGATGGCCAATTTGAGTTCATATTACTCTTTGAAGGGGATCCGGATTTCTTGACTCCAGAAGATAGCCTGATTGTTTCTTGAGCAGGAATGTAGGAGTATTTCACTTTCCCAGTTTTAGCAAACTTTTCCCATTTGAGAAGCTTTGCCACCATCAGTGCCGGCCCCGAGGTTTAGGTTGCCCAAGCCCGACTCTTACCTTGGTTGCCCACTTAATATCGAGTCATAAAAAAATTAAAAAATATTTAAGTAAAAAAATTACAAAATTCGCAAGTCATTATAGAGGCCCCAAGCAAACTTCTAATATTTGAATCCTTGTATCTTTAAGAGTTTTTTTTTTTTTTTAAAAAAATAATTACTACAAAATTACAAAAAAAATTAAAAGGATATAAATGATATATGGAAAAGATATAATTTTACGAGTTTTTTTTAAGAAACTATTCTTGTATTTTAACTATTATTAGTGTGAAAAACTTATAAATTGTGTTACATTGCTCGATTTTGTCTCCAATTTTCGATAATTATCTTTATTCAAATGTAAGAACTTATCACTTGTACATTCTTGTGTTTGTTAAATACAAAATTTCTTACAAAATAATTGAGTAATGTGATTTTTCTAATATTCACGGGGCAATAAAAATAAAAAGTTTAGAATCACATGCATTTAAAATGTACAAGCATTTACACAAACACATGCATAAATATGTGCGGCTCTTACAAACAATACCACCCATTTGTATATTTGAGTGTGGTTCTAGACTTGTAGGGCAAAAAATGGAATAGAGAAAGTTGATAATAAAAATTAAAAAAAATAAGGGAAAGTGGTCCATTGGTTCAGAGGGAAGCCCTTAATGCAAAAAAGTAACCAATAAGTTTCGAACATTGCTCACACAGGACGCTAACACCATCATCTGCAAACCAACTGCACCAGCATGCCTCTTGTTACATTTGGAAACCTTTTTAGTATTTATATATGACTTACGAAATTTTTATTTTTTTTTATGCCCCGGCCTGGGGGGTTGCCCAAGCCCGCGGGCTTGCGGGGCTTACCCCTGGGCCGGCCCTGGCCACCATACCTAAAGGGCTCGACATTAACCTATTGGGGGAACTTGATGAAACCAAACTTCTCATTTCATATTCTGCACGAAGCCAACCTTCTGGGTCATCAGAAAAGAAATTGGGACACGTTCGAATGGAGATAAAATGCAGAGTTACAGTTGTATATTGTAGGTCAAATCAGGCTTAGGCATCATATGCATTTTGTTTTCAAGGCCAACGCGACAGAGCCCCCCGTCGATGACCTCTATCAGGTAATGATTTTGTTGAGTGTAACGCATCGGAACAAACACGTAACAATTCATCTTTTATTTATTACAAGGCTTATTTACCTTTTTGGTCCCCAATATATAAAATTGTCCAATTTAATCCCCAATGTTTAAAATGTGAGTTGATTTAATCCCCAACCCTAACTCCGTCCACTTCCTCCGTCAAATTGGAGGGCACTTTGGGTATTTTACCCCTCACCCCCTCACCTACCCCTAAATTCACTCCCTCTGTTGATTCTTGAACACCACCACCAGGAACGTTTTTTTCCTCTCTCTAGCCGATGCACTGTTTTTCTTCCCCAGTAAGCTCTCTCTCTCTCCATAAAAAATAATTCCAAAGTGCATCTTTGTTTGGAAGTCTACTGCCACCATGGGTTGAATGGGTTTCTCATTTCATAGGGAATCGAAGTACTCCATTCTTTTACAAGAAAATACATTTCAAGAAGAAGAAAGGAGAAATTTATTGAACTTCTAAGTTTATGTTCATTTCATGAACAATAATTGTCGATCAAACGTTGCGCTGCTTTGTGTAAAATTCACACGGAACAGTTGGTATTTCTAATTCCCGCATAAAATGCTCCAACAATTTGATCGACGTATCGCGTTGAAAGCTAAAAGCTTGTCTCTGCTGGGCATACAATGGTCTATTCCTAAATATGCTCTCATATAACTACAGCTAGCCATGAAAAAGGCCAACAAAAAATGCATAACCAGTTATTCTTTACAGCATTGATTTGCCTTTCACAAGGCTTAAAGTTACTAGGCAACAAATTGCATGCCCAAGACTTGAAATTGCTACTGGAACTAAACCAAAGTCCATTTACAAACCAAAAATGGTTTGAAAACAAATTTGTTCCAAATGGCAATGAAAATGCTGAATACATACTTAGACAATTTAATTTGTCGAAAATAACAAAGTTATTTTAGAATCTGTAACACACCAGTCGATATCGACAAAAAAGTGATTAATTATTCAATTGGGTTAGCCCTTAACCCAAACGAATAAGGAGGGCATTGTTTACACTATATTTTACCGCCTGTCGATATCGACAGAAAGTTGGCAATTATGGAAATACTAACTATTTCATTATAATTATGTATTCATATTAATACTATAATTAGTATTAGTACTATTTATTAGTATTTTGTATTTTGTTACATGTGCAGGACACTTGGCATGCTCCTACGCATTTGGAAGTTGAAGAGAAGTTATTTGACAAGTGGAAGCAAAAGATTGAAGAAAAAGATACGAAATTATTCCCTACACATTTTAGTATCCTATAAATAGCCTCTTTGGGCTTCATCGTAAAATCTCCAATTTTGGGTTATAATTAGGAGTAGGAGTAGAAGTAAGTTAGAATCCTATTATCGATTTCGTTCTTGAAGATTGGCGTTTGCCTCGCAACACCAATTTTCTTTTACATGTCGATGTATCACTCGAAGATTAATGGAAGTCTCTTTCGTTTGCCTTCAATTATTTCCATCCATTTCGCATTTGATTCGATTGCCACATCCGGTGAATTCCTGAAATACGGCGAGGAACCACAAATTCACAGCCACATTGGCCTTATTTTTGTTGTTGACTTTGTTTCCCGAAATCTCTGTCGATTTCGATCGAGGAAAAAAAATAGATAAACAATTTTGGCGCTAGAAGAAGGCCATATATTACTAAATTGGAAGTAATGGCAAAAATCAAGTGTGAAAATGGGAATCTGGGGGGTGTTGTGCTCCCGGGTGCTTTGCACCGTCTATGCACTCCTCGACTATCCAATCGTGTTTTGGACGGCCCGGATGTGTTTTGATTTTTTACCGATAAAAATAAATCTATTCAATTAAAATTGTCGAACGCATCCGAGCCATCCAAAGCACGATCGGACGGCCGAGGATTGCACAGCACGATGCAAAGCACCTAGGTGCACAACACCCCCGGTCCGGTGAAAATGAAAGCCTTGAATGTTAGGATTGTGCAGTTTATTCTTGGCCTCTTGGAATCCTCCTGGAAATCAAGGTTTTAGTGATAATGTACAATGATAAAATTTCAGCCTTGCATGAAAGGCTTGAATAATCTGAAATAGGCCCAGTAGGCCATTTGTACCCTAACCTCATCCATGAACTATGTCACAAGGATTCTTGCAGCCAAAAGAAAATCTTGCTTTTCTAACTCACAAAACTATTTCACTCAAAACTTTGCACAATGTCTAATCAAACTTCTATGAAAGGAAAACCTCAACCTCAAATAAGTGAACCCTTGACTTGAGCTTTTATGATCGAATTACTTCAGGCCTTTGCCAGACAATTCCTATTGTGAGGAATTCAAGCTGTTGAAGTGGGAGAAAGTCCCAAAAACTGGCAAGGTGAAATACCTGCCAGTTCTGGAGGTGATCAGACTGGCATCCAAGGATTCTGTGTACACTACCATTTCTCCTGATGGTTTGGAAGAGCCTGCCTCTGCGAAGATCTGGCTATCGTCCAAGGATTCTGCGTGCACTGTCATTTCTCCTAATGGTTTGGAAGACCCTGCCTCTGCGAAGATCTAGCTATCATCCAAGGATTCTGTGTGCACTACCATTTCTCCTGATGGTTTGGAAGAGCCTGCCTCTGCGAAGGTGGAGTCAGTGAGGCTAGCTTGCATATTGATTTGATAGCTAGCTCTGAAACCTCTGTATCCTCAAATGGTTCTGGACTCATGAGAGAGTCAACAACATCGTTGTGTTGGCATTCTCGTCTGTAGTCTAGAGTGATAGATTCCAGTTCATGAGTGTCGATGATTTCTTGAGGCATGCTCTGTTGTGTGTGAAAAAAAAATGCACAAGTGTTACTGTTAGTCAACTAGATGCCAAATTAAATGAGTGAGTTGCATGTCATTGCGTGTTCCAATTTTTTTTCTGAGAACCATCCAATGAAAACCGAGAGCAATTTTGTTCACCCACCTTAAAAAGAGGGTGAACAAAACCCTCTCTCCTATTGGTTGAAACGTGCGAATTCCACTACAAAGTGATGTCATGCTTACCAAAAAGTTCATTGCATAGGTAAGCAGGACATCCCTTTGTAGTGGAATTCGCATCAATTCAACCAATAGGAGGGAGGGTTTTGTTCACCTCTTTTAAGGAGGGTAAACAGAATTGCACTTGTGAAAACATATGATACGTGGACTTGCGCAGGAGACAGCTGCGGGTACATGTCTATAGATGTCATCTAATTTCATTTGAAGGACTCTTTTTTTTTTTTTGTCATTCGTTAATCCTAATCTACTCTATCCTAGGAGACTTGGGGAGGGTGATGGGTGCTTACGGAAATCGAACCTTGCCCATGTGCATGGGAGTATAAGGGAGGCACCAACCGCACTCTACTCCACTTGCTCATTTGAAGGACTTGGGAACACTAAATAAATTCACGTCTCTTAACACATTTCTTTTATTACCGCCGTAGGGCTGCAAATGAACCACGCCGTTCGTGAACGGCTCAGTGTTCGGCTCATTCTAGCTCGGTTCATTGAGATTTTATTTAGCTCGAGCTCGCAAAAAAATTAATAAACAAGCTTGAAGATTAGTATGCTCGGCTCGGCTCGAGCTTGAGCTCGCGAAAAATTAATAAATAAGCTCAAAAACTATCATGATAGGCTCAATAAGGCCCATTTTATTTTAACAAGAGAAGATCACATTGCTTCTTATTTATTCGAAAGTAATATGTTGATGTACAATACTAAAAAACTATAGTTAATTGTATCACTATTACGAAATAGAACCTTTTTCTTGTAGGTTAGACATATATTTAGGACACATGTACATGCGCAATTAAAACTCTCTATTATGCAAGGAGGAATATATGTTTGTCGTTGGCTTGTGACCAAGCTCAGGCTCGAATCAAGCTTCGACTGTCTCGACTCGTTAACTATTTACTATGTTTGAGCTCGAGTTTGAGATCGGTAAAATTCTAATAAACAAGTTTGAACATAGCGAAGCTCAACTTGACTTGGCTCGTTAACTTATTGATGACAAAGAAGTTAAACTTTACCAACCTCCAAAACCCATCCGATATAGGCAACATTGTTGACATGCTGGTTCATGTCCATATCAGCTCTTCTGGGCTGCAAAATTTCAAAACATGTGGGTAGGTGAGGAAGCAATAAGCCATAACCTAGAGAAGTAGAATGATCGTACCGCCAATCCTTGCCGAGAATACTCAGCTGGATTTTCCAATTTCGCTAACTTCTTCAGACTACCATTTTTCTCCTCCGAGAATGCTAACCTAGGTTCGATAACAAAAATAACAACAACAATCAGTACGATATTACAAACATGCGAGCTCATTATCGAGAAAGTCGTATGCGAGAGCAGAACTTTTCGTACCTTGGTTCTCTTGGACAGAAAGCCAAATAATCCTCCCGGACGTCATCACTGACCTTTTGAAGTCGTCTAGTATCTTGGTTCATCGTCACAAACTTGCTGCAGTTAAAATTACGAGTCGTCGAATTCCAAAGTAGGGAGTACATATTGCTACTACAAAAATTGCCCCAAAATTCAAGAACATTGAACTACTCAAGCAATCAACCATGTCGGGGCCAACGTCAAATTCAGATCCAAAAACGTATCTATCTTCTCATCACTACCAACCACCTCCTCAAAAACCCACACTCCCTCCTGCGATCTTAAAGTCCCGGAAATCCAAAACCCCAATTCAAAATTCCAGGAACTCAAACCCCAATTCGAAATTTCAGAGACCCTAACCTGAAAATCGAATCGAAAACAACAGATGTGAGAGAAACCCAGACCTATTTTAGAGAATCCACACCCACCGTCACCGCTACCCAATGTCGCCACCACCAGCTCACCATTGTCACTCCTACCCGTCGTCGCCGCCACTAATCGGTGTCTTGTCCAGCCGTTGTCGCCATCTCAACAGCCACATGAAAATTGCAGAGGAGAGGGGATTTTTAAGATCCCCAATTAGAAACCCTAGGAATCGGTGGAGAGCTGGATGAGAGAGGAGAAATTAGTGTAGTCAAAGGGGGTTTTGGGGACGGGATTGGAAAGAGTTGGCCGGACAAAGAGATTTGGGCCGGAGAGGTGGAATTGATCAAAGGATGAGGAGAGGTGTTATGGTCGCCTGAGAAGAGAGAGACAGTGTGTTGTAGAAAGAAAAAAAAAGAAACGAAAAAAGAATTGATTTATGGTTTCTTTTTTATGTTTTTTATTTTATTTTTTGAAGTGTTTTGGGTGAAATACCGCTAATGTCCTCTGTTTTGACGGAAAAGATGGGCGGCGTTAGGTGTGGGGACCAAATTGACACAAATTTTAAACATTGGCGATGAAATTGGACAAATGTTTAGATTGGGGACGAAATTAGCCACTCGCTAATACTTTGGGGACCAAAAAGGGAAATAAGCCTTTATTACAAAGTATTCTTTACGCTTTTCTCACTCACATACAATTAACTCCTCCTCCACACGGGGTAATCTTACTCACACCACTCTAGGTTAGTTCCAACTCTTGGCACACTCAAAGTGTACTCTCCAAGCACATCTTCAAATGTGCTCTCGTGTTCATACTTCTAAGTGTACTCCTAGTGTGCTCTCATATGCACTTTCCTAGGTGCACTCCTATGGTGGCCTCTCATGTGCATTCTCCTAGGTGCACTCCATGTGAGTTTCCTAGTGAGCTTACTCCAAATGATCCCGTCCTTCCTTTATATAGCCATTCACCTCCTTAATGGACAGCCAAGATCATTCTCATTCAAAGGTTCATATTCTTCTTCTAGAATCCTCCTAGAAAATATCTTCTCCTCCTCATACCTCCACAATATTCTAAAACTCTCCACACAACTACACAAGTCTAGCATTTAGTGGAGTCTTCCACAACTTTTTGAATGTTCCGAAATCCTACAGAACTCTTTAGGTTCCTCCACTTTTAGAAACCTTCCAGAAATATCTAGAACATTCTAGATTTATCTAGATTATGCTTCGACCTTCTAGAGAGTTCTCTTGAACCTTCTGGACTATTCCAGAATTCTCTAATTTACAGTGGAGGATTCTACACACTGATCACTTGTTATCTTCCAATCTATGGTTTTTCACAAACTCATCCCACCACTATGTAATCATTTACCTTTCATCGGTATACCGTACGATTAGGGGTGAGCAGAATAACCGTCAAACCTCGAATCCAGTCCAAACCAATTCAAACCGAATGGTTTGATTTGATTCTAACAAACATTTTTTAGGTAGTGCACTAGAGATGCTCTAAGATCACAGAATCTTCACCTAGATTAACTAAATAACTCAACCCATTAATGTAAAAATAATTCCAAAGTGCATCTTTGTTTGGAAGTCTACTGCCACCATGGGTTGAATGGGTTTCTCATTTCATAGGGAATCGAAGTATTCCATTCTTTTACAAGAAAATACATTTCGAGAAGAAGAAAGGAGAAATTTATTGAACTTCTAAGTTTATGTTCATTTCATGAACAATAATTGTCAATCAAACGTTGCGCTGCTTTGTGTAAAATTCACACGGGACAGTTTGTATTTCTAATTCCCGCATAAAATGCTCCAACAATTTGATCGACGTATCGCCTTGAAAAGCTAAAAGCTTGTCTCTGCTGGGCATATAACTACAGCCATGAAAAAGGCCAACAAAAAAATGCATAACCAGTTATTCTTTACAACATTGATTTGCCTTTCACAAGGCTTAAAGTTACTAGGCAACAAATTGCATGCCCAAATTGCTACTGGAACTAAACCAATGTCCATTTACAAACCAAAAATGGTTTGAAAACAAATTTGTTCCATATGGCTATGAAAACATACTTTGACAATTTAATGTGTCAAAAATAACAAAGTTATTTTCAAATCTCTAACACACCGGTCGATATCGATATAAAAGTGATTAATTATTCAATTGGGTTAGCCCTTAATCCAAACGAATAAGTGGGGCATTGTTTACACCATATTTTACTGCCGATATCGATAGAAAGGTGGCAATTATAGAAATACTAATTATTTTATTATAATTATGTATTCATCTTAATATAATAATTAGTATTAGTACTATTTATTAGTATTTTGTATTTTGTTACATGTGCAGGACACTTGGCATGCATGCTCCTACGCATTTGGAAGTTGAAGAGAAGTTATTTGACAAGTGGAAGCAAAAGATTGAAGAAAAAGATACGAAGTTATTCCCTACAAATTTTAGTTTCCTATAAATAGCCTCTTTGGGCTTCATTGTAAAATCTCCAACAAATCAAAGAATTTATCTTTATTTGTACTTCAATTTTTTTTCTTATTAACTCAATTTTAAGTTATAATTAGGAGTAGGAGTAGAATTAATTAAGAATCCTATTATCGATTTCGTTCTTGAAGATTGGCATTTGCCTCGCAACACCAATTTTCTTTTACGTGTCGATATATCACTCGAAGATAAGTCTCTTTCATTTGTGTTCAATTATTTCCATCCATTTTGCATTTGATTCGATTGCCCTTGTCTTTGTTGCTGACTTTGTTTTCCGAAATCTCTGTAGACTTCGATCAAGGAAAAAAATAGATAAACAATTTTGGTGCTAGAAAAAGGACATACATTACTAAATTGGAAGTGTAGCGGCCGCGTTCGTAAGGGTCAGCAGAGGCCCCACTCTGCGTAATAGGAGAGCGGACGGGCCAACATCTCAAAAACCTGCGAAACTGAATGCATGCCAACGTATCTTCTCCCCACCGAACGGATGGTCCCGTCCGCGGTCGGCACAAGTGCCCAGATCGGGACGAATATAGATTTGTATGATGTTTGCCGAGCCTGGAGGTGCCGAGGATGCGACACTCTCCGCTTGATCTTCGGATCGCTCTCGGGGGGCTCCGCCGATCGGCGTGCCGAGCGCTAGAGAGACCGGGTTGTTTGCGTGCCGAGTCGATTGACCTCGGCACGTGGGGCTCGGATGTAATGGGGTCGGCGGTGGCGTACCAGGCACGCTGCACGTTCTACAATAGAGCATTAAATGCGGCAGTCACCTACTCTGCCACCGCCGCCTGCAGAGTCACGTGGGCGACGGGGAATGTTTCGAGGTGATGTGACCCATTAGGCCCACGTGCCATGACGTCAGCTGGAGCGCGGCGCCTGCAGCAGAGATAAAGGTCACATCAGCTGTCATTCCAAGCGCGAATGACGGGCGCGTGGGGGGCACCGAACGCGTAGGACGCACGCCCACCCTGCCTATAAATACCCAACTACAACTACCACAATGGAGATCTCTCTCTCCTCATTTACTACCCTCATAACTCTACTTCTCTCTCTAGATCTCCGGCGCATTCTTTCTCTCTGGTGACTGACTTATTCGTCGGAGTGCCTTCCCGGACCACCACCGTCCGGGTTTGGCACTAACGCGGTTGTCTACGTGTGCAGGTTACCCTCTCCGGCGGGCAGCTAGGACTCAGGCATAGCTTATTCGTTCCACCACCTTTCGCACCCATTCAGAAGGTCCGAAGAACTCACTCCGGTGAAAAGCACCCCCACAGGAAGTAATGGCAAAAAGAAAGTGTGAAAATGAAAACCTTGCATGTTAGGCTTGTATTTGTCCAAAAAAGGACGGCCATTCTTGGCCTCTTGGAATCCTCTTGGAAATCAAGGTTTCTGTGAAAATGTACAATGATAAAATTTAACAAGGATTCTTGCACCCAAAAGAAAATCTTGCTTTTTTAACTCACAAACTATTTCACTCAAAACTATGCACAATGTCTAATCAAACTTCTATGAAAGGAAAACCTCAACCTCAAAATTTTTATGTGCACAGTGCTAACACTTTGACAGACTATCATTTGAATCCTTTCTTCCCAACATAAGCACTGATTCAACCACCACGGCTGCCTCTTCCGGCGACTTATCCGTACGCGATTTCCTTCCCCTTGTAGCTACCACTAGTACTTGCCTCGCCACGATCCGCCCCATTTCCAACACCCAGCTGATTCGGGCCGTCTTTCTTCACAATCTCGATAAGAAAATGCATGCTGTGAGAAGGGTACTCCGGTTTGTAAAACCTGATCACATCCTCAGCTTGCAAACTATGGTTCTTCACAAACTCATCCCACCACTTTATAATCATGTACCTTTCATCGGCATACCGTACGATTTCCATGTACCAATTCTTTCTTTTAGCATCGGTGAACTTCATCGTCACCACCTTCTGGCTTCGTACAGGGATACGAATCGCGGGGAAATGCTTATGCACGGGTAAAAACGGAAGGAAAAGCCTCCCCATCCAAAGGTCGCTCTCGGCCAACTCTATCTTGAAAAGGAAACCTTCGACTCTGAATTCGTGAACACGGTTCTCGTAATCCACCCTCCTCTCGAACTCAATCGTGTACTGGGCGGAGTGCATACGAAAGGCGGGCTTGTAAAACAGAATCAAACACGATGCCCTCAATCTGTAGAAGTTGGAAATTTCTTGCCACTGGCTTGTGTTGGTAAAACTGTCTGTTGCTTGGTTGTATGTGACCGACAAGTCCCACTCTCGGCCCACGAAATCCTGGATTTCTAGCTTCTGTTCTCCTCCGGTACAAGCTAGAGTGGGAAAATATTCTCTTGTTATTCCAGCTGGAATGGTGAGAATGTTGTCTGCAGGGACCGCCATTTCGAAGAGGAAAATGTCATCGTTGTCCTCCTCATCGTCGTCGTTGTCATTAGGGTCTAACATAAAATCAGGGTCATATGGGTATTCTATATCTTCGCCTGCAGCTCTGGATTGTTCTTCTTGGTTGATCCCCTCAGATAAGTCTCTGAAATTTGGAAGGAAATAAGTACAGTAACAAGATTTGCATCAGGTTCTCATTAATTGGGTTGTTTTGTGATTTGTGTGTAATCGATTTTCAACCGAACCGAGGAGTGGATTAGTCGAGATGCGCGTAGCTGACCCGAATACCTGACCGTTGAACAAAGAAAAAGAGGTTTGCCCATATACTGAAATCAAGCAATACAACAATACAATTTCTTTTCTCCCTAGAAATCCAATACTACGTCGCTATCAATCGACACATTGTATAGTAAAAAAAAAAAAACAGGTTTATTTACAAAATGACAGAAAATACTCCATATGAAACTTGACAGCATATATGACATCAGTCCAGTGAAGATTCAAGAATTCAAGAATTTATTGGCGTAATCGTGTAGCTTCTTTTTTCTTTTTCTTGGAATGCATCAACTGGAAGCAATTTGTTCCAGTTTTCCATCACAACCAAATACGTCTGTCCGGTTTATCGGAACGTTTATACGGATTGACTGAATTGCAAATGGGAATCAAGAAATTTCACGAAACACTCAGAGAGTTTTTTCTGCGAAGAACAAATTAAGAAAAATTACCCCAATCCCGGTCTCTGTTTCTGTCTCTTTGATGGGTTTTCTTCTTCTTCGTCGTCGTCTTCTCCAGAAGACCGCACTTTCCTTTTATCAGATACCTCTATTTCAGAAGAAATACCAGTATTGACTCCAACTTCTGAAGGTGGGTTTTCGTCTTCTCGTAGATCCATTGATTTCTCTTCCTCTGATTCTTTTTCGGTTCCCTCTGAATAATCCTTCATTGTTCTGCTGTCAGCCATTTTCTTGATCGGTTCTTGAATGGGTTAAGTACTTCCGATTCCGATGACAGCGCAGAGAGAGAGAAGGGTTCTTTCTTTGGAAGGCTAATTAGTATTTTATCGGTTGCCATTCGTATTTGATCAGTTGGCGGGTTAGTCATTTTTGGGATTCATCGACCAATGACACCCTTGGACACAGAGAATTACTATAAACACACACAGAGATATCATCAGTGTCGGCAGTCACGACTTTGGCTCTAAGGGACCTAATTAATATAACTTATTTTTATCTACGCGTGAAATTACTCGTTCCGTCCAAATTTGATAGTTCACTATGAAACTACATGTAATGGGGTTGGTTTCCCTCACATATAAAAAAAACATTTGATTTTGTTCCAAGCCCCACTGTGATGTTCAGAATCGTTGATCTTACTTAAATGAGTAAAATAGAAGGTCCTGCAAAAATTCAGCTCAATCGGATATCGGCAAGTGTTTGATCTAAACAGTTTTGCAAAAACTGTGACAGGAATTAGTGTTTTTAAAACTGTTTGGATCAAACACTTGTCAATATTCGATTGAACTGAAATTTTGCGGGACCTTTTATTTTACTCATTTACACAAGATCAACGGATCGGAACATCACATTGGGGTCTCGAAGAGTGAGGTATTTTTTTATGTGTTTTTTTAAGTATGAGGGGAACCGCACCCATATGTAATTTTCAAACTAAAAATAATAGATTTACCAAAATAGTTTTTGTATTTGTTTTTTGCACCGTATTTAAGTTTGAAAATTGCATAGAGTTTCGTAGTGGACTATCAAATTGGAACAGAGTGAGTAATATATTTGTAAGTTAAAATTATTCTAACCCATCGCAGTAAAAGTATATGAATCATTTGTTTTATTTCTTTAAGCTACGACAAAACTCACATACTTATTTATTTGTTTATTAAAGAAATTGAGAAATTAGAAAATAAAGTGTGTTCTATTAAATCAAACAAAATTATTAAGATTATAAGAACCTACTACACTAATATCCATAATGCACAATAAATAGATATCATTTTCATTAAACATTTAAAATTTGGTCCCAACATAGTTCCGCCTTTGCCTACCATAAAAGTATAAAACCATACAAAATTTTGGTCGTCTTAAATCTTTTCTAAGTACTAACAATTAGATTGTTAACCTCCAACGTATCTAAAAGCTTGAGCTGTTAGAGAGAGAGACAATTTTATTATTTATATTATCAACATGCTCCTTCATGTGTAGTGAGGCTCTCCTTCGTAAGCAGGCTAAACACTTGTAAATTTTAATCATTAGGTAGGCGGAGAGGTTCGAACATAGGATCTATTGTCTGCTCTGATATCATATTAGATCGTTAATCACCAACTCATTTAAAGCTTAAACTGTTAGAAAGAAAGGTAACTTTATTATTTATGTTATCAATACTAACATCCTATCGTCTGGCAAAATTTAAAAAAAAAAATTGATTCTCTGATGGCTTTGTACCGCTGAACTCATTCAAGCAATTTTCATGGGCCTTACCATCTTTTAAGTACTACTCCATCCATCCCTTTTTAAATGATAGGTTTGGGGAACGTGTATAAAAAGCCGTTAAAAATGCACTTCCGTAGCATGTTTTTAATTTTTTTGCACCAAATTAAAGTACTCAATGAGCACTTTAATTTGGTATGAGCACTTTAATTTGGTATAGAAAAATTAAAAAAATTATATAAAAAAATATGTTTTCTAGGGGTTTGAATTAAAAAGGAACGGAGGGAGTAGTAATTTTGAGGGTAAATTGTGAAATATTGGGGTGCCCAAAAATCTCAACCACCATATCTGCTGACTGGACCGTTGTGTTTCTGTAGTCCAAATCATCACATCAAAAATGAAAATGCCAACTATGATTAATGAGTTTGAATTAGGAGTTCTTCCACGCATATCACATGACAGTTTATGTTATGGGTAAATTTCATTGACTTTTTGAAAAATACACCCTTTCCTATAATTTCTGAAAATGCACTGGTCTCCCTTACTTTTTAAAAAATCGTTTTCAAAACTTTATTTTTTCAAAAAACAGTTTTAGAACAAATGAAAAACTATTTATTTTTTTGAGAAACCTTTTTTTAACTCTAAAAAAAAATTATTTTAACAGTTTTTATATGTTTTTTTTTTAAATAGAGTTAAAAAAGTTTCTCAAAAAAATAAATAAATAGGTTCTTATTTTAAAAAAATTCAAAAAAAAATATCGAGTACAATTTTTTAAAAAAAACTACTTTTTGAAAAATATTTGTTGAAAGTTTTGAAAAATAGTTTTTGAAAATATTTTTTTAATAATTTTCTGAAATAAGAAAGTTTTGAAAACATTTTCTTGGATAAAAAACTAGATTTTGGAAAACAGTTATTTTGAAAACACAATTTTTTTTTTAAATTCAGAAAAGACAAAATTTTGAAAAACGTTTTTCCCAAATAGTTTTTTGTTGTAAAACATTTGTTCGAAAACATTATTTTTGAAAAATATTTGTTGAAAACAATTTTTCAAAAAATAAATAATTTTTTGAAAACAAATTTGTTTAAAAAAAAAGTAACGGAAGTTAGGAGAGTGGGGAATCTGGGGAATAGTTTAAAAAGTAAGGGAGAGCAGTGCATTTTTAGAAACTATAAGAGATGTCAGTGTATCTGTCAGAAACCTGAGAAAAGGTTAGTAAAATTTACCCTTATTTTATTTTTTTGTTTATTTATGCATTTTTCATTTTTTCAATTCACTGAAAAACTTTACTACATGCTTTTAATAAATATTTCACTTTTTACAGAAACTTTAGTTAGGGGTGTCCACGGATCCGATCCGCTCAGAGCGGATTATGGTTTTTAAGATCCTGACCGAACCGAACGTTCACAGATCGGTTACGGATCGGATCGGATCAGATCGGATCGGGCGAATTTGACAAATTAAGAAGGATTATTGAGCGGATTAAGCGGATCGAGCGGATCCGATCCGATCCGATCCGGAACCGCCAAATAAGAAATTCTCAATCCGGAACCGAACCGAACATTCACGGATGGGTCCACGGACGGATCGGATTGGACGAATTTGGCGGATTGAGCGGATTAGATGATCCGCTGGACAGCCCTAACTCTAGTAACAAAGGCCCCTTAAATATTTAGCTATAACTATTTTAAAAATATATAAATCATGTTATTACATTAAATAGCTTTTTTTTTAAAAGGACATGTTATATACTTCCCGTCCCAAATTTTTTGTCTACTTTCACTATTTACGGCACCTCAAAAAATTGTTTATATTTTCAAATGTATAGTTTATATATGGGAAATGATAATGCCAAAATCATTTTTGTTTTGTTGGCCAAAATTATGCACAAAAGGCTTGTACCTTGCAGATGATACAATGTTTTTAAGCACTACATTTTTTGCACAACACAAAAACGGTTTTGACATTAGCACCACCCTTATATATATTCCATATCGATCTCATTTGATAGTTCTCGATGAGTTCTATTAAGAAAAGTTTTTAAAATTATAAGAAAAAATTATAGATTGAAAGATATAAATAGTTGAAAAATGACACGCAAACACATAAATAGACAAGAAATTCGGGACGGAGGTTTGACAAAATGTTTTCCAATCATATTTATCGACCATTTCAAACCAACCTAATTTTATTAAAGAAAAGTATTGTTAAATACGAAAAAAGTGTGTGATGAGTAATGTATGTATTTCGAGACGCAAAACAAATGTGTTTAAAATTGTTCGAACAAAAATAGACTTTATACAATACATGCAGAACAAAATGAATTGGATGTTGGCTAACACATTTGTTTTTGAATATGTTCACGGAAATCTGCAGAGACATCATTCGGATTTCCCAAAAACAATTTTTAAAACATCAAAACACCAAAAAACCTCCCATCCGGAATCCTTGATTGGATAATTGCCGTGTAGATTAATGCACAATTATTTATACAACTCATTTGCCATATCACCATAGATGCTTTGTTATTTTAAGGTTAAATTCCTTGGAGACCCCCTCATCTATGTCAGTTTTCCACGGAGACCCCCTAACCTTTAAAAGCGTCCAAACACACCCCCTCATCTATTACCGTTAGCCCAGTTGACCCCTTCTGTTAGAAAACTGTTAAGTGAGGTTGGATAATTAGGGCAAACATAATTATTTGGACAAAAAGACCCTCTGTCTCTCTCTCCTCACCCCCCACCCATCTCCCTCTCCCCCCCGCCCCCTCTCTCTCCTCTGTAGTGAATGGGCGTGGATATATACCTCTATGAACATATACGTATAAATACTCATTACTTGAGCAATTTTTTTGCCACCGTCGCACGGAGCAAGTGTGTGGAACACCGGAGATCGAATACAAATCCAAGAACGAGGAGAAATTGGGGTATTTGAAAAACATCCTTACCCACCCCCCTCTCTCTCTCTGCGATCTCTTATGCGGCGACAGAGGTGGTGATTTGCTGACGGCAGCAATGGTGGTTTGCATCAGTGGCCACCGTGAGTTTGCCAACGAAGGTAAGGGTTCATTACTTCCCTTGATTTCACCGCGAATTTCATCCAAATTTGGGGGGGTTTTAGGATTTCGAAATTTGATGGTTAAAATTGAGGCTTTTGACTGCGGTTTGGAGGTTCAACGGTGGTGTGGTGGCTTGCGACTGTGACTGGTGGCTGTTTGTTTTTTTCTTTTTGGTTCGGTGGTCACTAGGTGTGTCTGGTAGTGGTGGTTTGGTGGTGACTGTGGATGTGTGGATTTAGTCCACCACGTTGGAATCACAGCCACACTGATGCACTCCACTGATTATTCTCTTGTTGGTCCACCAATGATTCACCCACAAAACCCACTTTGATTCAATCAATCGAATGAGACACTAGAGAGAAAGAAGCAAGGGACTGGGTTTCGAGGGGTCACATGTATAATTGTATATGTAAAGAAAGAGAAATTAAAGGGCTAGTTTCGTCAATTCGTTGGTTCCGTTAACAGTGTTAGGGGATGAGGGGGTCTCCGTGGAATTTCAAATAGATGAGGGGGTGTGCTTGGACGCTTTTAAAGGTTAGGGGGTCTCCGTGGAAAACCGACATAGATGAGGGGGTCTCCAAGGAATTTAACCTTATTTTAATGACCGAAACCATTCACTCATGAAGTACGTCAGAAATAATAAGGATATCAAAATTTAGAACACAATTGTCTTCCGTGTGATTCGTTTTGTTCTTTTCCGATTATGCATTTATCGACATCCAATAAATTTAAAATTTGAAATTCTTATTATATTTTTCGTGCCCTATAACGTGAATGTTTCTGATCATTAAAATAATTGATTTTATATGGTAATGTGATTATGAATTTAGGGGTGATTTGGTAAAAAAGCAAAAAGTGGTTTTTTGGTTTTTTTGTTTTGTCTTTATTTAATTTTTTTTTGAATTTGTTAGTTCTGCGTCAAGTTTTCGTGGTTTATGAATTCGTCTCGACGAGACGATTCCAAGAAGTATAAAATTATGGTCGAAACTATTTTTTTTTAATAAACCAAAATAATACGAATTCATAAACCACAAAAACTTGACACAAAACCGACAAATTAAAAAAAATTAAATAAAGACAAAATCGAAAAACCAAAAAACTAGTCCTTATTTGCCAAATCAACCTAGTTAAAAAATGAGTGTGCGACTGGACTGGACTCTCCTGATAGCGAAACCAACCAGCCAGTTAGGCAAAACAGGACGAACTTGTCACTGAAAATCGGGCAACAAGAAGTCGTTTTAGAGAGAGAAGAAGATGTCAATTCGGTCCGAAAACAGTGGCAGAAGAGGGAGGGAGGGAGAGAGAGAGAGAAGTGGTTTTAGAGAGAGAAGAAGATGTTGAAGCTGGCATCGTCAAGCAATGCTACAAGTGCAGGCATCAGTAATCCAAAAGCCCTAATTAAGAAGCAGTGCCGATTATTCGGCGTTTCTTCTTCCAGGCTTAAGATTTCAGTACGCAGGCGAAGCGTCACCGTTTCATGCGAGGCGCATTCTTCGTCGGCGGCAATTGTTGCCGAGCCGCAGGGGAAGGACACCGGCGGCGGCGGTGGCTTAGAGAAGAGCGTGGCTGACCTGCTCCGGATGGGGAGCTTGACGGAGGACGGACTTTCTTATAAGGAGAAGTTCGTAGTGAGATGTTATGAGGTTGGGATTAACAAAACTGCCACTGTTGAAACCATTGCTAATCTTCTTCAGGTTACTCTCTCCCCCCCTCTCTCTCTCTCTATCTCTCTGTGTTGATCTGCAAATTAATGTATTTTCCGCATTGGATTTGTAACTAATTGATTTGAATTCGTCCAATTTCCCTTTGACTTGTTGGAATTTGAATTATCTTTGTAAAAGGGGGACGTCATCTCGCTCTTGAACAAAATCAGGAATTCTTTGATTTTTAGCAACTTCCACTCTCCCTGCTGCTGTATAAATTTATACTCCTTTCCGAAAAAGATTATCCGATTCGCAAAACGAGTACCTAGTTACTCACAAAATGTGGTGGAAAGATTTTGTATGATAGCAAACTACATACATATTAAGAACATGTTCTTCACCCTTCTAGCACTTTGGGAGGGAAGGATTGCAGTAATTGCGTGGCTATGGAGAGGGGTTTAGATTGTGATGAAATTGGTGAGAGGAAGGAGGGGTATCAGTCGGGTCAGGGAGCTCAACCTGAAGAGGAGGCGGATTTCAGTAGTGGAGTGGGGCCGTGGGGGTGACGGGGTAGTGGGAGTATGGGGATGGAGGTCCACGGCCAGGAGTTTGAGACATTTAGGTTAGTTAGATCGGGAAAAAAAAACAATTTTGTCAAGGAAAATTTGGACTTTTTTTTTATAAACTAGAAAACTCATTGATATCTAGTAACTAAGCGGCCAAAGGTTTGAATTTTATTTTCAACAAACATGTATTATCTTTAAGTTTTCGTTTTGAGGACCGGACAATCTTTTTTAGGACAGAGATAGAAGCATTTTTTAAGAAATTTGTGGATTGGATATCTTTCTTGGTTGTTTGGGTGACAAAGCCCTGCTTGAATTTGATTATCTTTGTCTTCTTTCTTATACTGTCGCTTGTCACATTGCATACTAAACGGCTATCAGGCTATGCATTGAACCAATACAGGGATGAGTTAGCTTTAACGAACTCTTTTGTTTTTCCGGATTTCTTTTTCTGCTCAGAGTATGGGAAAGGCTGGATACTGATAGACAAACAACAGAGATTGTAATATCAAATTTTAGTTCATTTTTGCGGATATTTCACTTCCTTAAACGTTCTTGTCAATTCTTTTAATACAGAAGGTTGGATGTACTACTATGTAGCCATGCTCAGAGAGTGGGAGTGGTATTGGCTGAATTAGTGATATCATAGTAGGAATGATGGAAATAGTAATAAACTAATAGAGTATTAAACTGTGGGTACATCTTTGGTCTTCCGCTTTGACGTTCTTGTCACTTCTTTTAATGTAGGAGGTTGGATGTAACCATGCTCAGAGTGTGGGATTTTCAACGGATGGATTTGCAACGACTACTACCATGAGAAAATTGCATCTCATATGGGTGACTGCTCGCATGCACATCGAAATTTATAAATACCCAGCTTGGTGAAAACTTTTGCTCCCTTATTTGCGGATTTGGTCATTTAGTGATACTCTTGTTTATATTTAGTCATATTTCGGACAGGAGTGATGTGATTGAAATAGAAACCTGGTGCCAAAGTGAAGGTCGGATTGGGACTAGACGTGATTGGATTCTCAAGGACTATGCTACTCACGAAGTCATTGGGAGGGCTACGAGGTGCATATTCTCTTTTTCAGTCTTTTAATCCTTACTATTACGATACACACTCAACCCCTCCCTACTAACTACCAAACCAAGCTTTGTGCCCCAATCAATTGAGGTCAGCTACGTCATAGGATCCCACCTCTTTTGCAATTTTGATCTTTGTATAGTGAGGGTACTATCAAGCATTGTTATTGTGTAACAAACTAGGGCTAGCCTAGTTGGCCACAGTGTACAAGGGGTCAAATCTTTCCGAAAGGCAAGAATTGATTATTAGTTTCCTGCATAGGGGTTTTTCGTTGTTAGGTTGTTTCTTTTTTATATGGGGCTATTTCTTGGATTGATATGTATTGGCTTGATTTAGTGCGGACCCCACATAGTTAAAGTAGTGTCCTGTTATTGTAATTCATTGAGTGTAATTTGCCTACCGCTTAACAAGAAAAGAAAAAAAAACAAAAAAACATTGCTGTTGTGTTGAGTGCATGTATCCACTAAATCTTTCCAATCCTTTAGATTGCCACCGTAGAAGTTAATCCATTGGACAGTATGGACTAGAGGTGACAATTTTCAACCTGACCCATGAACCAGCCGACATATAACCCGCCCATATTTTATTATGGGCGAGGTTCTAAAACTCACTAGGCGCTCCCAGGCCGGCCGGGTACCTTCTAGCTTCCAGGGTCGGGTTAGTTGAGCTAGTCGGGTTAGTCAGCGAGGGGCCTTCTAGCTCGGCGAGTACTCGGCCTTCCAGACCTTCTTTTAGAACACTGATTATGGGTCATAAATGGGTAAAAGAGTAAAACCATATTAAATGGTTTAAATGGGTTGGAGCATGTGTCAGCAAATGCATCATACAAGGGTCATCTAAGAAGACCAAAATCGGTGCTTAGCAACAGAATGTGTGTATAGATATTCGCCAGCTCATTGCTTTCCTCCAAACCATAGAACAAAACAATAGAGATATGGATGCAGGTACGTATGTGAGAACAAAGCTCTACTACAAGCTTTAAAACAACAGGACACTGTCTCTATGGAACAATGCGGGGGGGGGGGGGACACAAGAGAGAGCTTTTTGATCCACACAAAATATTCAATTCCCCAATAGACCTCATTCAACGCTGAGTTTTTTTTAATCCAACCATCAATATAGTTTATTAACTGAAATGTACCATTTAAGTGTATCAAGACGAATCTTGATTATGACTTGACTCATATTCGACCCATCCATATTCAACCCGCCTATTATTGACGCATATTCAATCCAACCAAACCCGCCCATTTGCCAACTCTAATATAGACCTTGTAACTTTTGTGCTTCGGTCATTATGTTACCCACTAACGTGTATAAATTATTGTTACACTATATACTTCTAAGTGCGAGTGCCAGTTTTACTATCAATCTATGAACCTTCAACCCAATGCATTGTACGAGTTTTGGAGTATTACTATTCATGAAAATGCCTTCTTTTGCGGGAACTTATAGAAATGTAATGTGGCGCTCTTTAGATTGCTAGGATTTTGTCTGTTTCTTTTTTCCCATCGAATAATGGTGGTGTTTCTGTCCTTTTATGGATGTAGATGTGTTTCACTTAGATTCCCAAGCCAGTATCTTGAAACTACTTATCTTCATGATTGCTTTCCTGATTAAAATCAGATGAAGATCGTTCTAGATAGCCAAATGTGTCTATCTGACCCTCCAACCTCACAATTCTCTTGAATATGAATGTTTTATGGTTGGGCACTTCGGCTGTTCGAGAAAGTGTAGAAAGTGTACTTTTATGTAGTCACCCGTCACAATTTCAAAATTTCCCTTGTGGAAAGGACTGGATGTTCATATATTTTATTCCTTTGTTTATGTTGCTGTCCAAATTTCATACTACATATATGTACGTTTTTTAATTTGGAATTGAACAATTTCTAATTTTAAATGCAGCAAGTGGGTAATGATGAATCAAGATACTAGACGACTTGAAAAAGTCAGTGATGATGTCCGAGAGGAATATTTGGTTTTCTGTCCAAGAGAACCCAGGTAAAATGATTTTTTCTGTAGGATATGACTTTCTCGATAATGACATCATATGTTTGTAATATCTTTTTGATTGTTGCAGTATTGTGCTTAAGCAGAATTTCCTGCGTTATGATCGATTTTGGAACATGATACGGTTTTACTGCTTCCTTCAGCTCATATTTTTATTTTACTTTCCAAGCCTTTTCTGTTACAAACTGATGAAGCAGGAAATTGAATATGTTAGCAACTTAAAGTATCATGAAGCAAAATATGCATTTATGCTTTTTGGTTGCCAGGTGAGTTTGCTCCTTTTAGTTCTGCGGTGCAATTTTCTTAGCTGACCAAGCGTAGGGATCCTTAAAGTTGATCATTACGTTTCTTTCGAGCTAGGATGACATCTGAGAGTTACCTTTTGCCCAAATACTGGACTGGGTGAAAATGTCGGAACTTACCAGACTGGGAATTTTTCTACCTTAGGACTGTTGCATGTAAATCTGCTGTTTGACCCCTCGCAAACTACCGGCCCGAGCTTTCCCCATAGAGGAGCCCTTGACCAACAGCAGAGAGGGAAGGATTTGTCCAAGTGGCTTGCCAGGGATGGCTATCTAGAGAAATTCCTTTTTATCAATTCTTTTGTCCTCCAATGTCCTCATTTTGCACTAGATGTTTTGTCCTTAATGGTGCATCTCTTCTTATTCTTTTCTTATGGAACCTAGGTTAGCATTCCCAGAGGAGAAAAATGGCAGTCTGAAGAAGATAGCAAAATTGGAAGATCCCGCTCAGTATTCTCGGCAAGGATTGGTGGTAAGATCATATTATTTCTCTAGGTTGTGGCTTAGTGCTTCCTCACCTACCCACATGTTTTGGATTCGCAGCCTAGAAGAGCTGATCTGGACATGAACCAGCATGTAAACAATGTTGCCTACATAGGATGGGTTTTGGAGGTTGGTAAAGTTGCACTTTTTTGTCATCAATTAGCTGTTTTCCTGTGCACACTTTTGGAAACGAAACATAGAAAGGATCTTTCATATGAACTTCTTTAATCTTCGTGAAAATCTAAACCCGAAATCATTTAGATAATTTGATTATTCTGAATTTCAAAAGGCACAGGTCGTTGATAGCAGCCAACTCTGCTGTCCAGCTTTAATGTCCTCGTTCTTTATTATGCAGAACTATGCCCCTGATTGGTGGACTTCTCCCTTCTCCCTTTTCTCTTTTCTCTATTAGTTTGAAGTTGAGGTTGTGAGTTAATGTCTTCTTCTGGATATTTGGTTTGGAGGGGAGGACTTGCTCATGTTTTGGGTTGCTCATGTTTTTAGGTCCACTGATGATACATTTCTTTGCTGTGCATTCCAACGAAAATGACAGAAAACCACGATAAGACTTTCTTTCTTTCCTTCTATTAGAATCCTTCCCATTCCAGGGATGAACTGTGCACTTAAATAAATGATTGTCTGCCACGAGGTATGGCTGTTGGTCTTAAATAGAACCTTTCATATACTCATCCAAACTTTTACTTAAGCCTTAGGTGCCACCCTTGTGTTCTTGCCTTTAGACCTGTTCGAATGTCTGTGGACAGTGACGGGAGCCTTGTTCACTGGTACTTTTGACAATTGATTCCTTTTTCATCTCCATTGCTTTGACATCTTGTATGGGCTCTTGAAAATGGAAGAAATGCCCATGTCAGACACTTGAACTATGGTAACTGGTAAGGGTACGGATATGTGTGGCGTTTTCATGTTTCCCCGGCTGACGAACTTTATGCATGAAATGATCTGCGGCCCCTTGTAAAAAGTAATTTATCTCAGGAAATACTAGAAACATGTTAAGAAAGAGTAATAGTTTTAATGTCCCTAAGTCCTTGACGTGAAATTAGATGAAATTCGAAGACACATACTCGCTGACACCAACACAAGTCCACGTAACTTGGAACCAGATGCTTCTCACAGCAAATTTGTGTACATTGAATGATGTGCAGCTCACTCATTTTATTTACCAGCTAGTTGAGTTAAGAGTAACAATTGTGCATAATCTTTTGTTTACACTGACAGAGCATGCCTCAAGAAATCATGGACACTCATGAACTGGAATCTATCACTCTAGACTACAGACGAGAATGCCAACACAACGACGTTGTTGATTCTCACACGAGTCCAGAACCATTTGAGGATACAGAGGTTTCAGAGCTCAAGGGAAGCAACGGATCGGCTGCAGCAGCTGCAAAAGGCAAAGAAGACTACTGCCAGTTCTTACATTTGTTGAGATTGTCTGGTGATGGGCTTGAAATAAACAGAGGCTGCACAGAGTGGAGAAAGAAACAAACAAGATATGCTAATCATTCAGTTTGACATCACTCCGGCTTTCTTCTCACGCCTTCAGGTTATATTCGCGTTTTCTCACAACACCTAGCACACTACCCTATATCCATCTCCCAACTTCCAGTCGCAATTGCCTCATGGTGTTTCTCGTTTTATTTCCATTGCTCGAAAGGAAAAATACCACCACCAAAAACTAAAAGGATTTTTTTTTTTTTTTTTTTGAAATGTAACCATGAAATAAGACTAGTTCCAACTTCAAAGTTTGGACAAAAATCAAAACAGAAATTCGGAACACCATTAACGGAACCTCTCTATTTCATTCTCCTTTGATACATTGTGAAGTGTGAACATTTACTAATTTTTGTTTTCATCCTTTTATCCCTGAAACGGTATGTAGTTTTGATTGATTCTATCTATCACAATTATTGTAATTTTCAGTAAAAGAATAAACAAAAAGTAATATGTGTAATGGAATGAAAGATCAGTAAATGAATGTTGTTCCATTTCGCACTTGAAAATTTGTAGTTCATACTGCTAATAATGTGATTATCATGCAACGGCTTCAAGTCATGAAATTATTTTCCTGTTTTTATTAATGTCAAATTGATGGTATTAATGTATCATAATTTTTATTGTATATTATTTTTAAGAGAGCTAGTAAAATATAATTGTTTATCTCAAAACACCCAACTGTAGTTTCTGGAGTTGCTATTGCTACTGTTTTGCAATTATATGCATATTATATACTACATACATATATTTACAATATACAAATGATTGACTTTCACTCTTTATTTCTTTCCTTTTCTCCTTCCTTTTTTTTTTTTTTTTTATGTTGCATTTTCCAAATCAACCAAAACAGGGGAAGGAGAGAACATAAGTAGTTTAAGGAATGAGATATATAACGTTTATTGCAATAAAGAAGAAGATTAGTGAAGAGTGATTTTGGAAGAAAAAGAAGACGGGGTTAGGGTTTCGAAGATTTGCCCTAATTTCATTATTGTCCTTCTAAGTGTGAGAGAGTACGCAAATGAAAGGCTGATATTGTAAATTACTCCCACCGTCCCTTTTTAAGTGTTGACATTTCCATTTTGGGTTGTCCCTTAATAAGTGTGTGTTTTGAAAAGTTAATGGGTAAAAGTTTGTAGAATTATCATTTTGCCCTTTTGAAAAATTATTGGGTAAAAAGTTAATGGGTAAGGGTGAAGGATAATTTTGGAAAGTGGAGGTAAAAGTTGATGTGGAAAGTGAAAAAGTTGATGTGAAAGGTGTAATGCTGATGTTTTTTTAATAAGTTGGATTTACGAAGCAACACATTTAAAAAGGGATGGAGGGAGTAACATATAAAATGATTAAAAAAAGTGTGGTTATAAAATAAAAAAAATTAGAGTGTGAAAATCAATACTCCTGTACAATTAATCATACATAAGACGTTTCGAATCTAAATTCAATAATGACTTGTATGAATGCATGTCTCTGTAATTCTATGCTCCCACTTTGAATGGGCCCTCACAGGTGGGCTGTCCTATAGGATTGACCCTTAATTGAGGTGCCCTTAAGCTGGTTCAGACACCTAAGTTTTAGGGGGAAAAAAAAAAAAACACCTTACAATGACCTATGCCCTGTACCCGTTTCATGTGCAACTATCTTTGTGCCTCTAGCTAGGAGAGTTAGACCTTGTTCGGTTTAGGTCTCAACACCCACCCTGTATGGTCTCAAATAAAAATTTCTTTCTATCTCTCTCTACTGATCATTACCCCAAAAAATCTCCCTCAAAACCCAAACCGAACACAATATAATATGTCCAGTATGTGGCAAGGTGCACATGAACTGGTATAACCAGGGGCGGAGCTAGGATTTTGGTTCAGGGGGGGCAAAAATTAAACGTGTTCAGGGGGTGCAAGGATTTTGGTTCAGGGGGGCAAAAAAAAAAATTAAAGAGGGGTCAATTAGCAATTTTGTGAGGTATACTAGTAAAATCCCTATAGAAATTTGGGGGTCAGGGGGGTCAACTGACCCCTCTTGTCTCCGTGTGGCTCCGCCCCTGGGTATAACATTAGAAAATTAGGTGCACTCATACATTAATAAGTGCCTCAAACCTAATTTATAGCATTGTACAAGTAGTTATATTGGTAAAAGCAATAGGTGAATTTGTTATTTTCAATACGCTAGGGGTAAGGCCTCACCTACTTACCAGCTTATTAATCAGCTTGTAATGGTATGAAGTACTATTTGTGGGCTATGAGGAGCACTTTAGGATTTGTATTAAGTTTTGGCCATTTGATGAGTATGGATGAATCCTTTTGTCATAGACACCAAAAAAAATTTAGATGAAGCTAGCTAAAAAGTTGTTCAGCGAGATTTTTAAACTCACACAATCGTTACAATTTTTTCTAAATCGTTGACGGTTTGTAGAGCGATGTATTTGATTTAATTTATGCGTAGTAACAAGGGATTTCCAACTATTGAGTTGAGATTAGTACTATAAAATTGTATACGCCAGGTCTAACAAAACCTTTTAAATCAAGGGTCCGTTTTTTAGAAGGACATAGTAAATGTGTCTTTACTTCGATAAGGACATCAACTTTTTCTTTAATGTCAAAAGGACAAATCACCTACACATTCCAAAAATGCCCACACTAGCCAATGAAAGTGCCTAAACCCCCAAACCTAATTGCCTAAACCTAAACCCCATGGTACCCTATGAAAGTGCCTATAACCCTAGGGTACCCTATGAAAGTGCCTAAAATACTAGGGTACCTTATGAAAGTGTCTGAACAGCTAAAACCCTATAATTGGAAAGTGCACCCTAAGTGTCTAAACCTAAAATGCCTAAACCCACTATACCCTACCCCAAAGAGCCTAAACCCCCTAAAATTGAACCCCAAAAATTGAACCCACCCCCAAAATTGAGGAGAGAGAAATTAATTTGGTCCCATCCATTAATCCCACGCATGAGAGAGAAGGGTTTGACAGCGACATGAGAGAGAGAGAGAGAGAGAGAGAGAGAGAGAGGGTTTGACCAACGGGTAGAACCTCCTCCACATTGGTCATTGTCGACATAATGATGGGTCATTGTCTGACCCAACTGTTGGACAATTGCAATTGTCCGGGGGTAATTGTTTTGGTCGGGAGGAAATTCCTCCACATGGTGAGCGTGAGTGGTGTGGTTCATTAAGGGTATTTTTGTCTAGTGTTGTCCTTGAGACATGAAAAATTTCCTATCAATGTATTGGATGGCCTCACCCGGATCCGAACCTCTCCGCTTCTTCTTCGTGGGGTACGAGAGAGAGCGAGATGATGCAGGGGTTAGTCCGGTTTTACTCATCGGCGAATAACATCACCCGGTTCGACGACGACGGTGTTTTTTCCATAGCCGGTGCTTTCTTTTCTGTTTTTCAGTTTGGGCGCCTTTCTTTTGTTTATTTTGTTGTTTCCCTATTCCCTGTGTGGAATCTTTACTCCCTTTCAAGGGTAGTTGTTCTATGTACTCGGTGTATTCCCATCCAAATCACATGGATAACCCGATTGTCGGGGGTTTTTACCCTTCGATGGGCTCCGATTTGGGGTTTGTAGCCCTTTGGGCAGTTTTTGAGTAATCAAAAATTCTGAGTTCGTTCAAAAAAAAATGTATTGGATGTGTTAAAATAAGTTAAGCTGGACTAAACACCATTTAAAGCTCTAAATTTGTCCTTTAGACCAATTTTCTGTTAAATCAAAGCAGTTTTTTTGGGAGCCTCATTTTTTTTTTTTTTTTTTTTTTACTTTTTCACATTTTGCTTCCTCTAACTACTAAATAATCTCAAAATCTATTATGTTATGTTCGATCAAATATTGCAGGGTGGCTCAGAAATCTCAAACCCCTATCTTTTGTGATGTAATTCTTACCATTTTTTTCTACCCAAACCAAAAGTTTGAGGAAAAACAAATAAATCTCCAACAGTTTGGCATTTTGATTACCCGCGTTTAGTTTTACCATTTTTCTTACTCTAATGAGAGAAAACTCAAATGCATAACATTTTTTCTCAAACACTTTGTTTCACTTTCTTATTAGTATTTACATATGGGACTCGGGGGTGCTGCACGTCGTGCTGTGCAGCCACTGCCGATGTCGGCATAGTTCCGACGATTGGAAACATCCACCGTGTAGAGCTCGTCGAGTTCTACAAGTGTCCCAAAAACTAACTCGATCGGATATCGTTAAGTGTCTCATCGGAACACATATAACTTAAAAAGAATGGATTCAGTGGTTTTGATCTAGTGTTCGGATCCATTAGGATTCGTTTGTTTTCAAGTTATATGTGTTTCGATCACGCACTTAATGATATCCGATCGAGTTGATTTTTGGTACACTTGTTCAACTTGACAAGCTCTACGCGGTGGACATCTCCGATCGTCGAAACAATGTCGGTGTCACTGCGCACTCCCCCTGCATATGTGTCATTTTGACCCATATTTTGGACCAAAACATTATAAAAAAAAAAAAAAAAAAACATTAGCTTTTGGTTTTAAAAGGGCTTAGCATTAAAGAATGCATACACAAACGAAGCTTTTGACAGAAATTTTTGTCCAATTATAGGGAGAAAAAAATAAAGGCCAGGGCTCTTATTATTTGTTATACTAATTGATATCATTCAAACTATTCCCTCCGTCTTTTTTATTGTCGACTATTCCATTTTGTACTGTCCATTATAAGTGTGTTTTGAAAAGTTAAAGGTTAAAAGTTTGTAAAATTATTATTTTGCCCTTTTGAAAAGTTAGTGGGTAAAAAGTAATAAAAGTGAAGGATAATCCAGGAAAGTGAAGGTAAAAGTTGATATGGAAGGTATAAAGTGAAGGTAAAAGTTAATGTGAAATGTGTAATAATAATATTGTTTTTTTTAATAAGTTAGATTTACAAAGCAACACACTTAAAAAGATTTACGAAGCAACACACTTCTAATATACATTACTACTTATTTTATATCACGGTTCAATTTGATTCACAATTTCAATAATGGCCGATTCGATTCTCGGCTCCCGATGGCAAACACAACACTTAGGGGGTGTTCCACTAACCCAATTTTTTGAAAAATTTGGTTTTCACTGTTTTTTATGTGATGTGTTGTGAGAGAATGGTCTGTCTCAGGGTTTAAAAAAACAGTTTTTTGTTAGTGAAAAACCCCCTTATATATGGACTTTAGGCGACAATGTTCAATGCATTCGAAAAGTACCAGTTCCCATGGACAAAAATGTCAACTCTCTCACCTATCTAATAAGGAAATCAAAAATGATATATACACTCCCCCAGCCACTTCCAGCCACACCCTCTCTCACATGGCTGGGAGTGGCTGGGGAGGGAGTGTATATATCACTGTTGTAATGAAATTTTATTTTCTCGATAAAACACTCTCACCTTTCATAAGAAGATGGTATATATATAAACTAGACAGATGCATGCATACAACCACAGAGAGAGAGAAGATGATGTTGAAGCCGCCATCGTTGTCGTGGTCGTTAGCATCATTACCATGCAATGCTGCGACTTTGGACATCAATAGTCCAAAAGCTCTTATAAAGAAGCAGTGCCGATTTTTCGGCTCTGCTTCTCCGAGGTTGAAGATC
Source organism: Vaccinium myrtillus (assembly GCA_016920895.1). Lineage (NCBI taxonomy): Eukaryota > Viridiplantae > Streptophyta > Magnoliopsida > Ericales > Ericaceae > Vaccinium > Vaccinium myrtillus. The sequence continues at coordinate 30,268,605 of CM029281.1, forward strand.
TTGATAAGCCAACATACCGCCGTCGTTTCAGGCGAGGAATATTCTTCTGCTTCTTCATCGGCTCTTATTGTAACCGAGGCAAAGGAGAAGGAGGACGGCAGTGGCGGCTCCGAGAAGAGCCTGGGTGACCGGCTTCGGCTGGGGAGTTTGACGGAGGACAGACTTTCTTTTCTTATAAGGAGAAGTTTATAGTGAGATGTTATGAGGTTGGGATTAACAAAACTGCCACCGTTGAAACTATTGCTAAGCTTTTGCAGGTTATTCTCTCTCTAGCAGCTTGCTTGGTAGAAGTATATAGGGGTAGAATCATGGTTTTAAATATCGGTCATTACATAACGTAACGTATCGGCTGTTACGTACGGTTTTTCACCTCTCCGATATCGTTACACCCCGGTATACCATATACCGGTGAAGAGAAAAAATCGCATGCGTATCGGCCAGTTCCAGTTACGTATCGGTCTATATCCGGTTCACGACCGTTATGACCGATACTTGGCCGTTACAAGTTATATAAGCAATTTAAAATTATTTTTTATCGAAAATTTATTTTTAAAAATTCACGACCACTACGCTCGAATCCCGTTACATAACATTCAATACTACCAAAACTGTTACACTCAAACTGTTACCGTTACTTTTACGTATCACGAAACCAGTATTTAAACCTTGGGTAGAACATAGATTTGTCCCAGATATAAATATCCAGATGAACCATACCCGTTGTTTGTTTGGTCTTTCTGTCTCCAGGGACGCAGCCCACTAGGCGTTTTCATTGGCAAGTGAGGGTATTTTTTGAATGTGGTAAGTGATTTGTCCTTTTGACATTAAAGAAAAAGTTGATGTCCTTATTGAAGTAAACACCCATTTATTATGTCATTCCCAAAAACGGACCCTATTAAATTTGCATAACTGCCGTATTAATATCACGATTCGAATTACGTACTTGCCAAGCAGTTGGGCAAACACGACACTTTTTTTAATCTCTGCAAATTGAAAAAAGTTGCAGTGCCGGATGGGCACGGCCACCTGTGCAGTGCACGATCTCGGGCGTTCAAAATTATTTTTGACGGTTTAGATTTCTTCTACTCTCTCTCCTCTTTTTATCTTTAAAATTTGAACCGACCAAAGCACTTTTTGACAGCTAAGATGTATACTCGGACGACGGACAGCACATAAGATGGTGCTCGCTTGGCACCGAAGAATTTCTCAAATCAAATCGGGCAACAATGTCAATTCAGTCCAAAGGACTAAGACCTCGTCCATTCTCGGTCCTCTTGGGTCCAATTTACCCGCACCTTGTTCCCATCGATTAACAATGTCAACTCTCTCTCTCTCTCTCTCTCTCTCTCTCTCTCTCTCTCTCTCTCTCTCTCTCTACGTACAGATATATACAGTCACACACAACCAGTGATCAGAGAGAGACTGGTTTTAGAGAGAGAAAAAGATGTCGAAGCTGCCGTTGTCGTCGACATACTTATCATTATCATCTTCGTCATGCAATGCAGCGACTTCAGACACGAGTAATCCAAAGGCCCTTATTAAAAATCAGCGCCGATTATTCGGCGCTGCTTGTTCTTCTTCGAGGCCGAGGATTTCAGTACGCCGGCGAAACGCGGCCGTCTTATGCGAGGCGTATTCTTCTGCTTCTTCGTCTGCTCCAATTGTAGCCGAGACGACGGAGAAGGACGCCGCCGCCGGCTTTGAGAAGAGCGCGGCCGACCTGCTCCGGCTGGGGAGTTTGACGGAGGACGGACTTTCTTATAAGGAGAAGTTCATAGTGAGGTGTTATGAGGTTGGGATTAACAAAACTGCCACTGTTGAAACCATTGCTAATCTCTTGCAGGTATTTCTCTCCCTCTCTCCATGTGCAAATTCGTGTAGGTTGGGAATTGGGATTAACAGAACCGACCTTGAACCCACCGGAAGTATAGTACGGATGGATACGCATGCTAATATATGACTAATATATGAATTTTGACGGACCGGGTACGGTTTGGTTTGGTGAGTTTGGTATTTTGGATTTAGCCATGCTCAGAGAGTGGCTATGCTGGGGCGGACCTAAGAAGAGGCGGGGGTGGTCAATTGACTCTGTTGGATTAAAAATTTCTACAGACGTGTACATATATTTCTAGATATTTTGATAATTTTGCCCCAAGACGCTACACTTGATTCACTAGATCTTGCCCCAAGACATTAAATATGTATAACTTTTGTAGATTCTTGATCCCACTGATAGAAAATCATGCATCCGCCCGTGTGGGCATGGCTGAATTAGTGATAATCAAATAAGGAATAGCAAAATTCTCTTTTTCGTAGTATTTCATTTGATGAATAGTATTTAATTATGGAATACAAGTTTTTTTATCAATGTGGAAATTATGGGTGCCCAACGAGTCAACCGAATTGTCCAAATCGCCTAAACAGAATCGACCGTGAACCCACCACCCGAGATATGGTACGGATAAATACGCATGCTAATATATGAATTTTGACGGACCGGGTTCAGTTTGGATTTAACCATGCTCAGAGTGTGGGAATGGCTGAATTAGTGATATCAAATAAGGAATAGCAAAATTTATAACACTCTCTTTTGTATTCCATTCACTGTAACGTCCTTTTCAATTCTGTAATGTAGGAGGTTGCATGTAACCACGTTCAGAGTTTGGGATTTTCAACAGACGGATTTGGAACGACTACTACCATGAGAAAATTAAATCTCATATGGGCGACCGCTCGCATGCACATTGAAGTTTATAAATACCCTGCTTGGTTAAAACTTTTGCTCCCTCATTCGAGAATTTCGGGAATTTAATTTTGTTCACCCTCTCTTTGTACGTCAAAACCGCACTCGAATTTCGGTCATGTAATGACAGTTTTCATTTAACTTCCGTAATACTTAATTGGGACAGGAGTGATGTGGTTGAAGTAGAAACCTGGTACGAAAGCGAAGGTTCGATTTGGACTAGGCGTGATTGGATTCTCAAGGACTATGCCACCGGTGAAGTCATTGGAAGGGCTACCAGGTGCATTCCAGTTTCTCAATCCTTACTTGTATATGATAATATGAAGCTCGAAATTTACGTACCCCTTCCACTACCAGCTACCAAACAAGCCTCGTGGCTCAATCAATTGAGGTCCGCTACATGAATTGGACCTCACATGTTGTTCGAGAAACTGTTTGTTAGGTACTCAACCATCACAAAATACAAGGTTTCCCTTTTGGAAAACCCCGGGATGTTGATCGCAGATTTGTTTCATTCGTTTATATAGCAATATTCCAAATTTCCTACTACATATGTTCGCGTTATTTAGAATTCGGTGACTTGTAACTTTAAATGCAGCAAGTTTGTGATGATGAACCAAGATACTAGACGACTTCAAAAGGTCAGTGACGATGTCCGAGAGGATTATCTGGCTTTCTGTCCAAGAGAACCAAGGTACGAAAAGTTCTGCTCTAGCATACGACTTTCTCGATAATGAGCTCGCATGCATGTTTGTAATATCGTACTGATTGTTGTTGTTATTTTTGTTATCGAACCTAGGTTAGCATTCTCGGAGGAGAAAAATGGCAGTCTGAAGAAGATAGTGAAACTGGAAAATCCAGCTGAGTATTCTCGGCAAGGATTGGCGGTACGATCATTCTACTTCTCTAGGTTGTGGCTTATTGCTTCCTCACCTACCCACATGTTTTGAAATTTTGCAGCCTAGAAGAGCTGATATGGACATGAACCAGCATGTAAACAATGTTGCCTATATCGGATGGGTTTTGGAGGTTGGTAAAGTTTAACTTCTTTGTCATCAATAAGTTGTTTTTCCAGGGCAGACTTCCAGTAATTAGGGCTGCAAACGAGTCGAGTCGAGTTTCGCTGTGTTCAAGCTTGTTTATTAATATTTTACCGAGCTCGAGCTCGAACATAGTAAATAGTTAACGAGCCGAGCTAGTCAAAGCTTGACTCGAGCCCGAGCTTGTTCACAAGCCAACGGCAATCATATATTCATACTTGCATAATAGAGAGAGTTTTAATTGCGCATGTACATGTGTCCTAAATATATGTTTAACCTACAAAAAAAAGACTCTGTTTCGTAATAGTGATACAATTAACTATAGTTTTTGAATATTGTACATCAACATATTACTTTTGAATAAATAAGAAGCAATGTGATATTCTCTTGTTAAAATGAAGTGAGCCTTATCAAGCCTATCATGATAGTTTTGGGGCTTGTTTATTAATTTTTTGCGAGCTTGAGCTTGAGCCGACCCGAGCATTCTAATCTTCAAGCTTGTTTATTAATTTTTTGGCGAGCTCGAGCTTAATAAAATCTCAATGAACTGAGCTACAACGAGCCGAACACCGAGCCGTTCACGAACGGCATGGTTCATTTGCAGCCCTACGGCGGTAATAAAAAAAACGTGTGGAGATGTGAATTTATTTAGTGTCCCCAAGTCCTTCAAATGAAATTAGATGAGATCCGTAGACACATACCCGCAGCTGACTCCTGCGCAAGTCCATGTATCATATGTTTTCACAAGTGCACTTCTGTTTACCCTCCTTAAAAGAGGTGAACAAAAATACAAAACCCTCCCTCCTATTGGTTGAATTGATGCCAATTCCACTACAAAGTGATGTCTTGCTTACCTATGCAATGAGCTTTTTGGTAAGCATGACATCACTTTGTGGTGAGATCCACACATTTCAACCAATAGGAGGGAGGGTTTTGTTCACCCTTTTTTTAAGGTGGGTGAACAAAATTGCTCTCGGTTTTCTCTAGATGGTTCTGTGAGAGAATTTTGGAACACGCAATGACATGCAGCTCACTCATTTAATTTGGCATCTAGTTGACTATAACACACGTCCTTTTTTTTTTAACACACAACAGAGCATGCCTCAAGAAATCATCGACACTCATGAACTGGAATCCATCACTCTAGACTACAGACGAGAATGCCAACACAACGATGTTGTTGATTCTCTCACGAGTCCAGAACCATTTGAGGATACAAAGGTTTCAGAGCTTATGGGAAGCAACGGATCGGCTGCAGCAGCTGCAAAAGGAAAAGAAGACTACTGCCAGTTCTTACATTTGTTGAGATTGTCTGGCGACGGGCTTGAAATAAACAGAGGCAGAACAGAGTGGAGAAAGAAACCAACAAGACATGCTAATCATTCGGTTTGATCTTACTCCAGCTTTCATCAAATCAACGATTGTTCGTAAAGACTTCCAGATACCGCATACTATCTTACAGGTGAGCTTCTGGGTCATGTTTGTTACTGATATCCGAAAGTCGTGATTGTAATGTTCGGCCTACATTGTTCAAATATCATGCCTTATTAAGCTTCTTTTCCTCTGAATAGAAATGGTTTCTATCAGGTTGACTGGCACTGTGTTCTTCCTATTATACCACTATTTGGAGGGTCTATGGTTGCAGAACTAGATTTTTTGTTGCTTGGTTTTTCTGTTTACCCCTGCTGTTATAGGCAGCAACATAGAACCAAACCATTTTCATTTTCCTAGAGGAGGATTCGTTCGCCTCCTAAGATTATGCACCCAAAATAATCAAGCGTTGGTACAAATCTAACTTTCTCCTACGGTGTAGTGCAGTAGTTTGACACTGAAATCAATTCTCTTTGTGTGGATCTTCAGTGTTCAACACATGAATTCCATATCGACCGTTAAAACTCATCACAAATCCCAGATGGGTCTACCCCAATCGTCCGGTGGTGTTTTTACTTTATGTTTACACATGTTTATGCATAAATCTCTGAGTGTATACATATACATATGAAAGAAACTCATCAGGGGAGACTGGTCTATAAGAACAAAGCCAGAGCCCCCACTAGGTGCATTAATCTGGACAAAAGAAAGGAATTTCACAACAGCCACACTTAGGTTAGAATTTCTGAGCTAGTAAAATATAAAAATAAATACTAGTATTAGATAGGACCAATAAAGAGGGAATTTAAATCTTCTGCGTGTTGGCCCATCTAGATTTCAGTAAATCTTCCAACCTAGTAATTCTCTACCAATAGAAGCCGGGGCAGGGCATTGAGGTGTCATGTAGTCAGCATGTACTTCCCGCGAAATGCTTTTCCCGTATTATTATATGTATACGCGCGCGCGTAGAGAGAGAGAGAGAGAGAGAGAGAGAGAGAGCGCACCAGCATTGCAGTTAACTAAGGTAAACAGTTCTGCCTTGCGTTGTCTGTGTAGGTGGAACAACAGCAATCTCAAATAACCAATGTGTTAGGCCAACTAAATCCAGCGCTGACCAATAATAGTATTCAATGGCAATAGGAATTTAAAGTTGAAGTATCACAATGTAATCCCAAAGATAAATACTCGACAAGTTCGATTAATCTCCAACCATTGTTACATTTCCCACAATGCTGCAAAGCAGTCTGTATACGCCTCCCAGTTCGACACCAGAAAGCACCAAGAGAGCCTGTTAGAAAATACAAGAAAAAGGAAAGGAAAAGAAACTTAAAGCATAATTTGTGGTACACGAAGGACATAAAAATATAAGTACATTCTTAAAAGCGAAAAAGGCTTATGAAAGGGTTCCCTCTCTAAAGCGGCAATCCGATCGTTAAGTTCACAGGACTATTTTGCAATAAAAACATAATACTCTGTGCCAAAGGACTCTCTAAACCACCAATAATCGTCACGTACATCACCAGTTATTCATTGTTGCATCTTCTTTCAAAGTCTAATCCTGACAAGCACTTTATGATCACTGGTTTTTATCCCATCAACTACATATTTGTCATTAGAGGAGAAACGTGATCAGGATCAAACATCAACACTACACGAAGTACATCATGTACGAATTGGGGGAAAACACGAAACTTGTAAGTAAAATTCTCGTCAACTTTGTTAAACTTGAACCACCAACTCATCTACAACCTTGTACACTTGGGAAATGCGCACAATACACACTGTGTCTACTTCAACAGTCCAGCTACATAACTGTATCTACAAGGGACATACACAATTGAGAACGCACGCCATCCGTGTACTTGGAATGAATGCATTAGAAATAAAGAATTGTGCACTATGTTTCCAAAGTTCTATGCCCACTAGCGATGTAGACTTTCATTTGCAGATATTCAATCCAAAGTAATTGTATAGGTATTATCTCAAAAAAACCTAGGCTCTGTATTGGATAATGTGGACTTCAAATGAAGTCAGTTTTAAGCTCAATTTCAAAAATTATAAGAGATTTAGCCACAAGTGGCTTGTGAAATTAGAGAGGATGATGCATTAAATGTAGTAGAGATGTATTTTTTGGGATCCTTGCATAGGTTCAATCTTAATCTTTAACATGAAGTATTTCAAGTAAAGCCTACTCGATATTTATATCAAATCCATCATGATAAAGCTCCCAAACTTTATGTCAAATCAATATGCAAGCTATCAAATCTAAATTTGAGCTAGCCTCATATGATAGTAATCTCATATCCCTCCAACTGGGATCCGCATATATCCCAATGAAGCCTTAAACTTTTTGTTTTGTTATCCAATAACTTGATAACTCCATAAAGTTTACGAAAGTTCCACACAGATATCTGTAAACAAAACCTTCTAGTCTCATCAGAGCAATTTATTGGAAACAAAAGAGCAACATAAGAAAACCATGGTCCAGAATGACAATGGATGCACACCTTTTTCAATCGGATGCAGGAAGATAGATCCTAATGGCATCTTTCATGGTGACTTTTCTCCGACAGGTAGGGCATTTACCCTTAGCACCTATTGCAGACCTAATGCATGCCTTACAGAATATATGACCGCACTTTGTTGACGTCTCCTCAACAATTGGGCTGATGCATATGGGACATTTGAATGTGGGTTCCTTTGGTGGTGGTGGTGGTGGCGGCGGCGCTGGTGCTGGTGCTGGTGCTGGTATCACGCTCTGCACATTCTCTCTCTGCCAATCATATAAAAAGACTAATTCATAATGAACATCAGAAAAATAGTCCATGTACATCAGTCTCATGAGCACATAAGGCATGCAGTTTATCCATGTCAAAAAAATATCACACTATCATGCAGAGGTTTAGGTCCAAAGCGAGCAAAAAAAATTTAGTCAAATTACACATTGTCTAAACCCCTCGTGCCAGATATGTAGACTCAATAGAAAGAAACCCAATTTGACAGGTTGATAATCTTCAAATCCTATAATAATATTGGCTGAACAACTGCATTAGATGTCAACTATTTATTTAGATGTCAAACAGTTCCTGTCCATGCATCTTCGAAACTCAGTCTCCCCTCTGTGTCCCTTCCTTTTCCCTTTTGATTTCTGATTCAATGTAGGGTTTTCTACAGAGCTGTATATTTTCTATGAGAACAAAGAACGAGAAAAATGAGGCCCATAACAGATAATTAGACATCTTATCACCCGATAAAAAATTGGCAATCATTCAGGCATTCATGCAACAGTAACAATCTGAAACTTTGTAGAGGTGCCATAAGCCAAACTCTGAAAGTTGTACAAATCTCGCAACTCAGCTTCCAAAAAACTTCACAAGTGTTGATAGGATGTCCAGCTGCCACGTCATCTCCATCACGAATACTTGTCACCATAGACCCCACTCCGGCCACCTCACGTCCTACTCTCAAGTCTTCACGGTAAGTAACAACCAGAATGTGTAATATGGGGAAGAAAGCCATAAGCCAGGCAAGCTTTAAATTAATAGGTCGGAAAGTTATAGGAGTTCGACCCAAGAGCAATGCCTCAAGACAAAGGGGTTTGACTGGATTCATGAAAGGAGGAACAGAACTAAGGAGGAGGAAACAAAATGAGTAGGCAGCACTATCAAATGCGGGAAAGAATGCTTGCAGGTTAATATCAGGATGTAAACGAGAAGAAACGGACAAAAGTAAACACTCACCTAGAAGAAGCAACCACAGATTCTTTCAAGCCTCTTGACCTCTAAACAGTACATATATGTGAATAACTGCATGCATCCATAAAGTGGAAACAGCAGAAGCTCCTTTTCTTCAAACAAGAACAATAGACTCTCTATTGATTATACGCTACAAAGCATGGATATGAACATGTCTCGGGTAACACGATATGAAGTCAGCAACGCGGGAAAATTTTGGACAAAAAAAGAAGGATATGGAACCAGGAAGGACACGTTTATAGCAGCCAATAATTTTGTAGTTTTAGTATTGTGTCACAGAAATGCTGAAGATCAGCGAGAACTAGTCGTAAATTTTAAGCACAATTTCCAATGTTCAGCAATTAGTTAGTTTAGAAGCCTTATCTACATAAATTATTGATGGTCGAATAAAAGTTTCATTTCAATATCAAGTTCACCCTGTTTATAGTAAAATATCAAGCATGGAATATACAACACGTGTCTGACACAATAAGGGCTAATTTAAGAAACTCGAAACAGAATTGTACGGCTTTAATCTCATTATTTTCTTTGGCTCTAATATGTAAAGAACTGGAAAACTATCCATCTACTAGTTAATCAAAGTCTGCATACGTGATAACAGATGTGAGTAAGCATTATCGGACACGTATCTGGGAGTATCCGAAGAGTACTGCTATCCACATTGGATAGGACTCCTGACTACAAGAATCCATGCTTCACAGATTAAGACAAGGAAAATCTACATTCTAGAGAAAAATTTGAAAAGAAGTGAGGAAAAGATTATGTGCACAATTGCTTCCTGCCAAAAGATGGAACACAACCATCCTCTTCTTTTCCTTCTCCTATTAAACTCCCTCTATTCGTCTCTACTAGGAAAGATGTGCACTAAAAATGTCCCAGTTCAATAAATGCAAAGCTACATGGAAACTACCTCTTGAATGCCTTACCATCATGCCATAAGCGGCATGGCACGTATTTTCTCTCAATTTTATGCTCTCGATTGGTTATCACTTCGTTGAATACTCCTATCTATTTTGATTTTTCTCACATGTTCAGTTATGCGTGATAAGTGGCTAAGTCGAAAATCTTCACTGATACATATAATTGGTATTCCCATCCTAATTTCTTTAATCATCAAAATACTCAGATTGTTCGACTTGAAAGCTTATCGCGATTGGTTGCATACATAATAAACAAAAGCACAAAGAAGGTAGTCAGCAGTTGCCACAAAACAGCAAATAAGACAAATAATAAATACATGTACAACAAGTGACCTAGGACATAAAGGCAGAATGCAAATCACACAAGTCAAAAGAAAATCTCAATTATTACCATAGAACTGCTAGCAACCTCCAAGTTAATACAAAGATCATTGTTGACAACAGTATCATTTGTTGACACCCTCCTCCTCTTGCTCTGACCATTGGAAGCAACCCTAGAGGTCCTTTCTTCTGCAATCAATACCCAAATCAGTAACAAAACAAGAAAGAGAGGTAATTAAAATGAAAGCCAGGTGAAGCCAGTAACTTCAAAGATACGATATGGGGTCAGCTAATTAACAACAATCAATCTGATAATGGAAGAATGAGCAATATCCAATGAACTGCACACAATCTCGAAACAACAAAACTCTTATACATTTACTTTTAGAGAGATAGATACGTAAAGAAGTATCTGATATTGTTACATAGAGAAGACAAAGAAGGAGAAGCGAACAAAGAAGAGAGAGAGAGGAGATTCCGCCTACCCATCTCATCTGGAGATGAAACGCTATGCTGGCAGGGTTCCATAGCAAACACAATTCGGTTAAGAAAAATGAGATATCTCAATGATCGCAAGGCTTTAGAGTCTCTACTATGTAACTTCACATATGGTCCCCTCTTTCCAACAATTCTAAAAAAGCCCACAATTATCTCTTAATTATTTTCATTTTTCATCCTCATTCAATTTAGAAATTTTCAACACCCCATTAGCACATTTGATGAGTATAGATGGTGTGGGCACACGCTATGAGCGAGCCTAATACTCTGTTAACCTCTCCCGTTAAATTGAATATAATGCCTGAGAATTAACAAAAATACAGTAAGATTGATTAACGAAAGAAATCAGTCCTTTGAAAATTATGGGCAAGAAAACATAACGAACACAGACAAATCAATATAATCACTTAAGCTGCAATACAAAGTGTAGGAAAACAATGGTAATGTATTTCCAAAAAGGGAATCCCCATATACAAAGTTTTCAGAGGTGAAAGCTCAAGGCGAGGCCTTGAGGCATAAGCCTTTTGAGTTCTAATTCTCAGTCTAATAAATGCTTAAAATTATAACAAGAAATAAAAAAATAAAATAATACAATAAATAACAATGCTAAGTAAAATTATAAAAACTACTTTAAACCAAGCAACATAGATACGTTAATACACGTATGTAATTTAAAATTCACTCGCGCTGACAAGCTAAAGCTACATGCCACCTCTACTTTCTATTTAATACGACTTCTTCTATGTAAAAATGGCTTACCTATACTACATGTCAGTGCTCTTTCCAGCCATTGTGCACAGATGACTCTCTCTCTCATTCCTGTAAGGTATCAAATAGGTACTCTTTCTCATTTCGAGTAAGGGATCGACCGGTTGAGAGGGAGTGAAGATCTATAAGCCATGTCGAAAAAAGCGTATGCCTCACATGAAATAGGTAAAAAGGCAAACCTTGTGCGAACACGGAATGCCTCTTGGACAAGGCGTAAGCCTTTGGAGGGGTAAGCCTTGAAGCATTTTGTAGTAGCCTTGCCTTGAGGCAAGCCTCAACTCAGCCTTTTAAAACATTGCCGATATATCCATATCAATATTAATAAAAAGCCAGTAGTACTTTTTCTGAAAAGAAAAAATATCAAAGAAGAAACAATTCACGATTAAAAGTTAGAAGATTCAGTTAAACCTTTGAGTAGAAGCATGAAGAAACAGGGTTCTTCATGATCTCAAAGGGTCTACATGCTTCCTCTTCTTTCCCAATATTTCCACTTGTAGCAGTGAGAGGGGCAATTGGTGACTGGAAATCAAGAATGAAGCTTAAAGTATGCATTGTCGAACTCCCAGAGAATTTGGAAACTGCCAAGACATTGGAAGATGTAATGGGATGTGGAGACTGGCAATGACTTGCTTTTGGACGTGGCAGTCGTTCACATAGTATAAAGTTGTCTACTTTGACGTGGCAGTTTTTTATACAGATGTAACACAATGTGGCAATGTGTTTTTTCTTGTAGAATAGTATTTCAATATGAAAAGTCTAAATTACAAGAGAATCTATAATTAATGTTTTCATCAGCATCATCTTCTTCTTCGTTGTTGTTGTTGCTGCTGCTGCTATCATCATTATATTTATCACGACTACTACTTTTGCTATTTCTACAACCATTATGATCTTTTTCTGTTCTTCCAAAACATATCCAGTCCATCAAGTTTGAGTATGATTTCCAAAATGCCCTATCACACTTTTTGCGCACTAGAACACTTTCCCACGTCTTGAGTCACAGAGATATGGAACCGAATCTACACAGGCTTCCAACCTAACACCCGAACTGAAATCCAAATAACACAGTAAACTGTAATTGGCAACTCCGCCCACAAAGGCACCAATATGGTCATGGTAGACTCTAACCAGCCAGCAGCTAGCGCAAGATGCCAGAAAGGAAAAAATTTAATAGGAGTACACAAAGACAGTTTACAAGATCATAAGAATATGTAGCAAATCTAGAAGATTCTCATACTAAATAGTCATTAATCATTGGCATCTTGAAACCACCTACCTTTTTACACCAAAAATTCAGGCAATAATAGACACCCAAAGTGGAATGCTTATCAAGGTGGTCAGAGCTGGCATCAACCTCTCCATTATTCGATGTTTCATCCAGATGGGACGTAGATTATAGGATGTACACTGCCGTATTGTAAGGTAAGAAAATAGTTCATGAATCATTTGTCATTTACCAAACAGGAAATTCCTCTTTATGGGAAGTCTATTTTGTTTAGATATCTTAATGGAAGCATTTAAACAAGTAGGCACTTCTTTCCTTCACCCATGAGACAAGAAACCCAGGCAGCCAGGTTAAAGCTTAATGCTTTAAGGTTCAAATCCAAACCTATAGAAGAGTCTATCCAAACATTCTCCAAAGTAACGACATGCAGCGAAGAATAATGTGGAAACAGAATCATATAGAATATACCTAACATAGAATCATGTGTATGCTTAGTTATAACTTATGCCGCTGAGAGAGAGAGAGAGAGCAACCAACACACATGCAAAGATAGACACTACTAGAAACAGAGATGGTACACCAAAACATGATTACCGGTACACCAAAACATGATTACCGGAATCTACATCAACTACAACACTTCTTCCGCGACGTCTTCTAGAATTGTATTTAGCCTGACATGAGAATGAGATGAAGAAACTAATAAAGAGTTACTAGAAGTATGGGGGGAGCCTTAAAGCTATAAATACCATTGAAAAGTTAATTTCAATTATAAAAAAGGAAGCATACCTGTGCAAAAGCCCTGGGGGAAGATATTACAACATCGTCATCAAAAGCATCAACGTCAATTGGTGCAGACGGCTCCACAACTAGAAAGGTGGCATGGGTTGAAGTCCCTTCCTGAATCCGGTTCTCACTAGGTGGCACATTGAGGTCTACCTCTAGCACCGTCTTCCTCCTCCTTGAGTTACTCGCATACCCTCTCAGAGGAGGTCCCCTTGTAACCCTGGTGCTCATCATGCAGTTACGTGTTTCCTTTTTGGGTCACACCTGATCATGCAAAAAGAACTTCCTCATTAGCTGTTCATATAATTTGCTTTCACTTCAGTTCATCAAATTTCCAACTGAAGGTAAACCCTAGAGGTGGCAATTTCTAACCCAACCCATTCAAATCCATCCACTCAAAACCCAACCCAACCCACCCATATTAAAATATGGGTTATAAATGGGTGAACCCATATTAACCCATATACACATGGGTTTATGTGGGTTCAAAATGGGTTGGACCCAAAATTAAAAAGTTATACACATAGGTTTATAAGTGGGTTTTTACAAGCAACCGCAACAACATGACAAACATTTACGTGTTCTTTTCAATCACATTTTACCACTGCCAACAAGAAATTCCGTGCATGTCCCACATCCCCTCCTAAAAATAAAAATAAGATAAAAATTTAAATTGATACTAATAAATACCAACTGAAATTCACCTAGTTCTACAAGAGCCCAGATCCTCTGTGCCGAAAAACCCCTGTGCTTCTATGCCGAGGGGTTTTTCAGCAGTTGGATCCCCCAGAAAAATTTTAAAATAAATAAATTTACAATCCAACGGCCCAAAACTCCTCGGCACAGAGACACAGGATTTTGGGCACAGAAATCTGGGACGGTTCTACATTTTCTTTACAAATTCTTTGTACCCAAAAATAAATGTACCGCTGCTTCGATACATTTATAATCACTAGATATACTACAAACTTAAATATGTGAAAAATTTCGCGTTATTTTGAAATACCGGTACTGTCCTTTCCATACCAAAAAAGTTTAATCTGCTAATTATATTTGACCCAGTACTGATGTTACTTAACAGTTAACAATCAAATCATTACAATGATTAAGCTAATGACGATGAAGTATGGTTGCGAGTCTTGCGACAGAATTGTACACTGTTCTTCAAATCATTTCATGGAATTGAAAGTTTTTTTTTCCTTGAACGGATGGTATTGAAAGGTTGAGTTTTGTATATATTCATCTTATATTTTGGTTGCTTATTTTGTTTCTTGTATAGTTATCACGTTGAAGTCGATTATTAGAAATGCCAGATGAATGAATTACAACTGATTCATGTGCCTTGGCAAAGTGTAGTAGTTTATTCTTTGTGGTCCACCCTTTTTTGAGCATGATTTGAATCCACAAATATAACAGCGCATACTCTTTTTAAAAAATAAAAAAAATGGGATGGGTTCGGTTGGGTTGGGTTTGGCTTGACCCATATTCAACCCACCCATATTGAACCCATTCACTTTCAACCCATATTCAACCCACCCACATTCAACCCATAACCCATACCAACCAACACAAACCCAACCCACCCATTTGCCCCCTCTAGTAAACCCATTACACACTTTTTCACCTAAACGTTATTTTCAAACCCTAACTACACAAAAGAAAGATGATTGTAGGCTGTAGCATCAAAAAAATGAATCGGCCCCTACCAATCAGAACACATGCAGACAAAACATTCTGCTTTTAGCGCTACGCTTAAGTTTAAAGAAAAAAATTAAAAAACAATCTCGTTCAAACCAAGAGTATATGTGTAAAGTGTGTATGGAAAGTTACTTTCAACTTCAGAGGGTTGTTTTATACTAATAAAATGGTAAAAGTATTAGTGACTGAAATGTCGTGTATAAAAACTAATGGTAACTCATCAATGCATAAGGAACATATAAAGAAATATGCTCGCGAGGACACAAAAAAAGAAGCACCCATATCTCCACCTAGTTTACTTTGATGTTTGCAGTGGCTTTTTATGGACCTGATGATACCAGGAGAGATGATCGGCATGAGTATGAACTACATATCAGACCCAAATCAAACTCAAATATAGCTTCTGTAGGTGATTTTTTCAATATTTTTCAGCCTACTGACTGCAACAGAAGTTACTTCACCAAGAGATTTTGCCCGTGTTGGTGTTTCAGAAAAGTAAGACTAATTCTTCGATATTCAACAGGCTACCGGAGAAACAAAATGAGACTAATTTTGCCCGTGTTGCCATTTGCCCATTGCGATCAACATGGCTGTGTAGATTCCATTCTACACGAATCTTTACAAACAACGAAAAGGTAAGGCATTGACGACAATGACATAAAGGATATGACAATAAACCCCAATCACAAGGGAAACCAAACCCTAGCACAAATTAAATCAATCTTCATGAAGTTCCATAGCACTCATAGTAATCCAAGTAATTTAAACTACTTATATTAATAAAAATAAATTTAAACCAAATACTGCAATATTGAAACCAACTTCCACTAATTATTTCAAACTTCTAAGCCCCGGCCTCACATGACGACGACGGGACCTATCAAGTAGGTCTAGATTTAATCTCCAATATAAATATTCCAACTCTACTGTTAACTAGGATTTCAAGGTTTTTTAAGCATTTAATACCAGCCCTAAACAAAAACTTAAATGTCCAACCACTATTTTTTAAATCAATGAAGTTTTTTAGCAAAAACTGAAGACATGTCATCCCATTTCGTCACCAGGAATTCGAAAATTTTTGAAACAATCAAAAAGTTGTCATCACAAAAAAAGCTCAATCTTTTACTGAAAGTTTTGAAACTTCAAAAACGGATTAGGTAATGTTACTATAAAAGACCAAAACCATATCCTCCGTGCATATCTGATTGAAGAACAATTGTAAACACGAGAATCAAAGCCACAAAAGAAAGCAACAAGCACCAGATCGATTCAACAACCTAAAAGCCTATCAAAGGTCGAGGGAAAAAATCAAAATCACATTTTTACCCAAAAAAAAAAAATCAAAATAACACGTTTGAATTAGGTCAAAGATCGTACCAAATTTCCAATGCTCTGAATCAAACCCTTATGGTTCTGAAGCGCAGAGTTGCTAGAGAGAGAGCACAAACGATTTCTGTGCTTGCTTTTCTCTCTAGGACTGGATGAAGGTTTTACAGAGAGAGAGAGAGAGAGAGAGACGGTCGCTCCTGATTTTTTCCCATGCCGACAATACGTACGTACAAATACTACGGTTCATGTTGATACTGTGCGCGCGCTTCTACACGGAATCGGGGCCCTGTAGTGCCGTTCGATGTGGTAATCAATTGTCCAAATTTAAAATAAATTCTTCCATGTAAGAATAGTCTTACATGGAAGAATTTATTTTAAATCTGAACCATTGATTGCCGAATCTTACGGCCACTATTGCTCTCTACACCCTGTAGTGAGTGCCCTCACTACAGGCCCCCGGTTCCTTCTACACGAGCATTCTCCTGTGCGAGTCTGTGCATTCGATAAAGTTTCCTTTTACTTCCGCAAATATTTTACTACTTTTTTTTTTTTGTACATAAAATCTCAAACAGACGTAAAAATGCTACCGATGAGTAGAGGATAATAAGTAAAAAGTACATATATTTTTTTTGTCATTCGTTATTTCTAATCTATTACATAGGGGAGAATGGGACTCGATCCCGGGATACAGTGCGGGACATCCAAGAGCTCTACCGCATGAGCTAGCCACCACTTGCAGAAAGTACGTATATATCTTATAAAATTATATTAATATCTGTGAAAGTATATTTTTTTTGGTAAAAATCTGTGAAAGTATATTGATATCCAAGAAGTGTGAATATCCGAACTAATTTGTCATTATATTCATATTATCCTCCACATATTGGATGGAGGTTAACAAGACCCCTATTGAATAACATAAACAATATACTTTCATTTTCTATTCCATTAAGATACAAGCGGTAAAGTTGGCTAAATTTGATAATCCTTTACTTCATTTTAAAACGTCCCAAAATAAATGTCCGTAACTATCAACAGAAACTTGATAAATTAACATTTTTGCCATTGTATATAAATAGAGCTGGTACTATTTCCGTTAATCAAATTTCAAATTGGAGGGCATATCTGGAAAGGGAAGTATTTTTTGGAGCAATTATTATGCTCCCTTAAAAAGAGTTAGAATCCCCAAAGTAACTATGAAAATGAGATAGAGGGAGTGAAATTTTAGTTGTTTTGCAGGTATATATCGAATGAGAGCAGCTAAAATAAAGTAAAAATCTGAAGATATATTGAATAGGATGAAACTACAAGCATTATAAATAATTACTTATTAGTAGCAAGTGTTATAAAATGAATCAGCATCTCTATCCTTAGCCAGATGTAATTAAAATTTAACAAGCAATTAGTAATTCTCAAGTTTTGCTCAAGTTGAAATGAGGGTATCCAGCTATGAAGAAGTTATACCATTGACGAGATAATTAGCTATATGAAATTGTTATGTTATGAGTAGCACTCCTCAAGAAGACAGTCAAATCAACAGCCAAATTATGAATTCAGTCATTTATCAGTAACAACAAATGGTGCTTGCTTGAAGCAACCAACAGGAATTCATATGTAGACTGTAAAAGATTTGAGTTCAATGTTACATTTTGGATAGAGTTCTTCACCACAGCTTCTCTGTTAACCTGATCATGAATGAATTTACAGCAAGCGCATCCAACACTATCCATGACGACTCAAATAGCTCGTGAAAGAAATCGGTGCCAGTCTCCTCAGCTGCTTCTCTAAAAGCAATCCCAAAAGCATTTCCTTTATCAGCACCAAGACGTGGCTTCCCACAAACCCCAACAATTAAAACCTTATTTTGCTCTTGAGTGTAGCAAATGCATATCAAAGGCTTCATTTTGGCTCCTTTCTCCCTCAAAGCATCCATAAGAAAATACCCAAATTTAGTTAAGGCCTGGGGGTATCCCAACAGCTTAGCATCTGCTGAATCTTCAAGCTTCACCCACCGGAATTTACTCCCACTTCTTATTGATCCCTTCTTGGTTATCGCGGAACTTCCTTGTCTAAGGATTGCCCATTGGACCTTTATGGCTTGCTTCATTCCAATTTCTAGCTTTTCAAGCTTGCTCAAGGACAATGCATCATAAGCCACCCCAAACTGTTTGGCAGCAGATGAGCCATCAGATTCCACAAACGACTCCAAAAGTGCTGTCACTCCATACACCACATCTGCTGCTGATAGTCTTGAACTATACCCGTGGAGTAGGCAGAAGCCCCTGTAGTAGAAATCAGTAAGTCCATATTCAGGTAACAACTCCTCAAACTCGCCCCTCATTTTCCTCTTGATCTCAACATTCATGTACTGAAACTTCTGTTTACAGTCTTCAAGAGCAAAACCCATTCTAGCAAGAAGAAGCATCAACTTTTTCATCCCGTTGTCACTCCACGTCTTCATTTTAGTTGCAATGTAAGAAGAACACAGCATTGAATCAAACAAGTTCCATTCTTGTAGCAACATCAGCTTTGGCTCATCTTCATAAGCAATTTTTGAAGAATCAGGAGCCAATACCTTTGTTCCATCCTTCAAAATCACTGTTGTAACCACATCCAAATTCCCTGAGCTATTAATATGCTGCTCAAGCTCCATCACCCCAGCTTGATACCTCTCATTTGTTAATCTCTCATGAACAAACTGGTCAGTTAAAGCCACACAAGCAAGCCAAAGCAACTCGTTTGTGTTCTTCCTAAGGTAATGGGAGAGATCGTACATCAAACACCCGGATGGCTTCCCATGGAAAGTACCCATTTGATAATACTCTTTCTTCAACTTCCTAAAAAGCTTAACTGGGTCCTTCTCACTTTCATCCGAAACCCTTCTCCTCTTCTGAGACCCCTCACTACCATCTTCCCCCTCACTTTCGCTCTCACTCTCATCTTCGCTATCCGACGACTCTTCTCCTTCATCATCACTGTTCAAATCACTAGCATTTGCTAGCGCATAAACCGGTACCCTCAAATCATAGGCCAAATCAGCTTGGTCCTCGTCATCCCGAGTATAAAGCACAACA
Organism: Vaccinium myrtillus; assembly: GCA_016920895.1. Lineage (NCBI taxonomy): Eukaryota > Viridiplantae > Streptophyta > Magnoliopsida > Ericales > Ericaceae > Vaccinium > Vaccinium myrtillus. The sequence continues at coordinate 30,288,133 of CM029281.1, forward strand.
ACATGGTCATTTTGATCACTGATATTATGCAAGTGAATTGGCCGATGACTATCAACAACAAAAACCTTGGCAGAAGAACCCAAAGCTAGAACCTTTCCCAGATCCCGGTGACACCCCCAATTAATCAGAAGAATCGTTATGAGCTCATCGGATGAGAAACCCGAATTGGTGCCTACGTATTTGTGGATTTCCTTAAAGCTGGAAACGGGGTAACACGCGTATCTAACCGAATCGGATTCAAGAACGTGGCCTATAATCTTCAAAGCACAAAGAGAGTCAACATCGGAGGTGGACGGGAATATGAGAAGTGGAGTGGAAGAAGAAGACGCTAAAGCTGATTCGCGCATTCGACAGTAGAATGATTCAACGCTTTGCTCTCTCACCATAATAAATCAATTGGTTGTTCCTAGTTGCGGAAATATCAAATCCTTTCAGCCAGAATGCACTTGCAAAACTGAAATTAATTGCAGATCGGTTTTTTCAGGATACGTCGATCTAGATAAAGCAACGAGAAAAATATACTAGCGAACCACTTTTTCGCTGCAATTTCAACAAAAAAATAATAATTTATTGCAGCAAAAGCAAGGAAGAATTGAAGATCGAGGGGTTAGGGTTTGGAGTACCTGAAATTGAATTAGTACTATGAGGGAAGTCTGATTTGGGATCTTTTGCTTTGACTCCGTCCTGTGACCGGCATTTGCAGATTTGGGGGAGAGAGAGAGAGAGAGAGATAGCAAAGTCGACTAATATTCATTACAAATTTGAATTTTGAGCTACCGCGAAAACTTGGCGGTAGAATGTGCGGGGGATATGATTGGGTGGTAGGCTATGAAGAAAAACGGTAGTTTTTCAGGGTCGAGCAGGCATCAATCCTACGTGGTGCCCGAGCGCACTTTTCGGCCGTCCACAACACTTATGGACAGCCCGGATTTAAAGAGAGAAAGAGGAGAGAGAGTGGGATAAAGCGTCCAAAATACTTTTGGATGGCTGGATGTGCACGCACGAGCAACACGTGGTACCCGCTCAGCATACAAAAAAAATTCCAACATGGTATTCCAGGATCCCTTTTATGTGTGGGCACTACCACCGAACTTATAGATTTCATACAAGTGTTTGGTGGAAAAGGCTCGTCCACCACATGGCAGCGCTCGATAGGCACTAAATAATCACTCCTCAAGGCCCGATTGGATGCCGGATTAGTTTTAAGGGTATTAAATATGGAGGGGTATAAGATAGTAGGGAGTAATATATATAGAGGGTGGCCCCACAGTGATGTGACATTTATGGAGGGACTTGATTTGGATGATTTTGTAAGAAGGGGAATTAAATTTGGGTGGATGATGTAAAAAGCTGTCAAAAGACTTTTTTGCCCTTGTGTGAATATTCGTATTAGTTATGTGTTTTTTTAATTAGATAAATATAATAATTAATTTATTTATTATTGAAACTCAATAACTAATTAAGCTATAAGATTTAATTGTAATTAATTTTATATATTAATTGTTTTATTATAAAAATTAATTTAGATGTTTACTTTTTATTATAAAAATTATTGAATTGGATCATCTTTTAGGAGTTTCCAAAAAGTATGTCAAAAAAACTAACGAGATTTTTGGGTAAAGAATGGTGGCATTGACAATTGAAGGAACAAAAAATGTGGTGGTGCTATTTTTTTTTTTTAAGTTATGAGATTAAGCAGTGGATCTCTTGTTTTCAATCCAGTTTCTGAGCATTAAAATAATACTCCTAATTTTTTAGTACATTTTCAAATAATAAAAAAGAAAACACAGCACATGCCAATGTCTTGGGAGGGGGTATTAAAAGGGGTACAATGGTCATTTTCCAGGGGTATTAGGGGGTCATAAATATGGACACCCTCTGGGGTGTCCATAAATAACACCCTTGCAGGGGTGATATTTAGTCTGGGTGATAAATAACACACCTGCATTTATTTTTGACAAACCATTTCATAGCCGTGGGCCCGGATATAAATAAGACCCCCCATATTTATGCCCCCACTAAGACCCCATCCAAACGGGCTCTTAGAGACTTAGAGTAACTCTTGCCTTTGCTTCAAATTGGAAGGTTTAATTGTGGTAATTTGACGGGCACATTTAAATTTGACACTAACAAATCACATCCCCAACCTATCAAATTTCAAATGCTTAGGGCTAAGTTTCCATTAAAAATATCGTATACCTCCTGTAGTCAAAAGTGTATGTTGGTACTGTTAAATGTCAAATCAATTAATTCCGAAGATTTCCTTACTATCGATTTTTGTGGAGCAGATAGAATGTTGCACCCACTACACTAGAGACTCAAAATACAACAAGTTAGCCATTTTAATGTCCCATTGGGTTACAAGCCCATGCTATTGCTTAGCATTTCCTTACTGTCTGTTCTCTTTCAACATCTTAAATTTCGGAAGCAGGGGGCCTGCTGTCCTAGGCAATTCCTTTTGCTCCGATTTTGTTTTGATGATTGAAAACGTTCATTTTGTAGAGCTCGTTGAGTAAAACAAGTGTACCAAACATCAGCTCAATTGAATATCAAGTGGCTGTTCGGTACACATATAACTTGGCAATAATGGATTCCAGTGGGTTTGATCTAGTGTTTCGGATACATTCTTTTCAAAATAAAAATATTCTGATCAGGCACTTAATGATATCCGATCGAGTTAATTTTTGGTACACTTGTTCTACTCGACAAGCTCTGCGACATCAGAGCAAACCGGAATCGCCCAGGACCGCAGGTGGTGTCCCTCAAAATGGACAATAGGCCCCTTGCTTCCCTTAAATTCACTCTAAATTAGCCTTTTACTTTAGGAAATTGATATTCGCACTCTCAATTTTGATGCATGGGCTCCAAGTTACAATAGTCTTCCAAAATTACCCTTTTGCAAGTTCCATGATTTACTTTAGGCACTCCAAAAAATCTTTTCTCTTCTCCTTTACTTCAGACACTCCAAAAAAATAAATATATATTTTTTTATCAAAGAAAATCAGATAGTTCAACTCCTTTTACTGCACGTCACTGAATTGCCTACTTCCATATGTAATGTTTCCTTGGTAGAGTCTTTATGTTATTGTCTCCATGTTCTGCACCAGGACAACCTCGACAAATGGTCTTCGGCCTATGATTGTAGAACCATCCTTTTGTTCATGCAAAGTCTCTTGAGAGTTCTGTTACTTTTTCTCTCAAGAGTTCTCTACCTTTGGTGATGTGCTTTGTTTGTTTCACTATGAGTTTTAAAATGTAGATTTGCGGCCGTTATGAAGATTTTGAGGAGGAAATGGTAGATAATGGGTACGAAAATGTAAAGATCTTATGTCGCAGCCGTTATGAAGATTTTGTAGCATCAACATTTTCAATTGTGGGTGCTGTTTATTTTAGAGAATTCAAGCAATGTTTAGTTTTTTTTTTTTTTTGTGCAAAGTGGCGTGAAGCAATCTAACATAGATGCATGTCTAATGTTTTGAACCTAATACTTTATGTTGTGGATGTTTAATGTTTGAAACGTAATGTTAATATTCAGAACCTAATGTTTATGTTTGGTTTTGGTTCATTTTTTCGTTTGGGGTGCCTTAGTAAATGAGAAGATAATTTGTGGGTAAAGTGCCTCCAGTAATTTTTATATCTTAAAAAGGGTAGTTTTGTAACTTCATTAAATATTGGAGTACCTGCATCAAAAAAGGGAGCCCCAAAATCAGCCCCTTTTACTTTACTAATGTTTCACTCTTCTATGCCTTTTGGGGAAATTGCTCTAAAATGGAAGTAGGGGCAACTATTTGCAAAGACATGGTGTACTTTTCCGGAAATTGCTCCCAACATGAAAAGGAAATTTAATTACACATACATGGTACCAATTTTTGTGTGGACCGAAATACCTTTGTCTAAAAAAACTCCCCTGAACCAACCCCCTCACTCTCCCCCCTCCCATGCATGTGTTGCACCGTTTCTACATCAGTGTTGCACCATTCATAGAATGTGGTTGCACTTTTCAAAAAATTAATTGCACCCCAGTTGGTCCAAACAAGGTTGCAGTGTGTTGTCAGGTTACACTTTCTGGAAATATATTCTTCTCCTTGCATCGTTCCTACGTCTGTGTTGCATCATTCATGGAATGTGGTTGCACTCTTCAAAAAATTAATTGCACCCGAGTTGGTCCAAATAAGATTGCAGTGTGTTGTCAAGTCACACTTTCTAGAAATATATTCTTATCCTTGCACCGTTCCTACGTCTATGTTGCACTATTCATGGAATATGGTTGCACTCTTCAAAAAATTAATTGCACCCGAGTTGGTCCCTGAGAATGAAAAGAAAATGCATCTTCTTTGAGACATTTAACCAAACACCTTGTGTGCGTGATAAGTTATCAGCATATGTAATGGAATCAAATCTGAACAAAGCCTAAATTTTACCATCCAAAGCATCAGAGACTATACACGTGATTTAATGAAGGATGGAGAAAATCATACCTTTGGGGGCCTCCTGAGTGTGTAAATCATTGTCTTCAAAGATAAAATAAACACATCCTCATTGTTTTCCCCTTTGCCGTCCTGTTCATGCTGGCATACCCAGGCTCAATGAAAAATGGATGCGTATTCAGTATCAAAGCTTGTCTAGAAACAAGGACTTGTAGCATTGTTGATTGCTTTGGCATCCACTTCTCATTCGGTGATTTGCCACTCCACGTGTTCAGAAGGCGGCGAAGTTTTCTTCCTTTGGGAGTAGGAAGGGGAGGAATGGGGAGAGAGAGAGAGAGAGAGAGAGGGGGGTTGTTTCAGACGATGGAGTAATGGAGATATCGAGAGGAATGGGTGTTTTTTTTGGGAAATCTTACAAGTGAAGGGTATTTGGGTAAAATGTTATTTGTCTTTCCATGTATTTGCAAATGTTTTTCTCCTTACCATGTTTTTCTAATTCCAGAAAAGTACACCATGAGTTTGTAAATAGTTGTCCCTACTTCCATTTTAGAGCAATTTCCCCATGCCTTTTCCTACCCGGTTAATCTACTCTTGAGTTTCTCTGTGTATTTTTTACTTTCCATTTTTCATGTTTTTTTTCCTCCTCTTCCCCGCCCTGGTTGTGTATCAATGTGCACACGCATCATGTATGCCACGGCCTCTAGTATCATACATGTTGGATTCGAAATCAAAGGAAAAACCATTTTGAATTTATGATCTATACTACTGTATCAAATTACTAGTGGAGAGAGCTCAACCCCATCAACTTCCTTCTCTAATTCACTCTGCATCCTCCTTGCAAAACCTAGCCCTAATTCTTTCTAATTTTCATCCTATCCTTCTTCTTTTTTTGGTTATGAAAAATATATGAACACATAACCCTCGCTACAAAGAAACCATAATTGAATAAATCAATGAATACGTATATTCTTATCGACCATATAATTTCAATTGAACAAATTACTGAAGAAAACACACTCTAAACCAAGGATGGAAAACCAAGGGAAAGAAGAAAAATAAGTTTTCTCCCATCAAGACCTCAAGTTCTTAGAAAAGCAAAGCACAATAGTACAAAGAGAGAGAATCCATATTTGATCAGTAGGTGACTCTGCATAGGGGAAAGCCCTCAGAGCTCTCTATAAACACTTCTTGCACAGCTTACAACAAATCCAGAAAAATTCAATTCAAAAGTCCTCATTTTCTGCCCCATGGAAAGCAGCAACTCTGGAGAAAAAGGGAAGATTCAAAAAAAAAAAAAAAAAGGGCAAATCAGGAATTATGGCCAAGAACAAGTATAAGAGATCTCTACTTACTAATTATATCGAGCGAGAGATTGAAAAACATACCTTGATATCGTCGTCGGTGTTTTGCTTCCTCGCAGCAGTGTAAGATCGCTCATTACCCACAGCCGGTGACTTACCGGCCTCCATGAGCCTTTGCTCCCGCACTTGGTTGAAGATATGGGTATACCCATCGGCTGATTCAGGGTTTTTCTCATCCCAGTCACCGAACTTAGGAACAGCAGCGCTTCTATCAGGCTGCACAATTACAAGAACTCATTGTCAGAATCCTACATAAGAAAAGGGGTGTCTCGATGGAAATAAAGTTAATAAACTAATCAAACAAAAATGTAATTAGAAGTCGTTTCAACTAGTTACGACAAACGGTGGCACAGATGTCAACCAAAAGAAAGAAGCAACTTAGGCCCAGATTTATACCTACCCCTTCATCGTCTCTTCCAATCTGTTCTATTTAAAAAAAAAAAAAGTGCACTGCCTAATTTAGTCCGCGTGAACGGGAGTACCCTCAGGTTCAAACTCACTGGCTGCCTCGTGTTTATAGGCTTAGTTTTTCTGTGGCTTTAAAAGTTCTATTAAACCTAAATAACGCAACCAAATCAACAAGAACAGACTGTTAATGAAGAGGCCACTCCTCAGTTTTGCCCCACCAAAGTAGGTGCTCGGAGGCATTGACCACAAACACCACTTCTGGCATTGCATTCTCGAGGCCACTCCTCAGTTTTGGCCCACCAAAGTTGATGCTCGTAGGCATTGACCACAAACTCACCTCTGGCATTGCATTCACAAGATTGCTTTCATTAGACTCGATCCATGCTCTAGCACATGGTATCCCCAATCTTGTATCGCTAAACTAAGCAACAACCAGCGAGACTGGTTACGTAACGAGGCAGCTAAGTAATACCGCGACAATTTTATGTGCAAAGTCCTAAAAAAGAGCCTTCAAACATTTACTAAATAGCTCCATAAGTAAAGCACTATTTCACATTAAAGCAAATTGTCGACGAAGGATGAATAGAAATCTTTTTTTTCTGAGATTCAAGAGAGGAAAAACTTACAGTCTCATCGCCCCGATTACCCGGCTTCATTCTGGATCTCCCAGGAGTACCATGGCTACTATCAAACGAGTTCTTCCCTTCCCACGCAGGAGATGCACTGCCTTTGTGCACAACCTTTGCTTGATAATGCGGATGCAGTGGTGATCTATCAATGCTGTGCTCAGAGCCAGCACTTTGTCTTACAGGGTGCCGTGGTGATCTATCAATGCTGTGCTCAGAGCCAGCACTTTGTCTTACAGGATGCCGTGGTGATCTATCAATGCTGTGCTCAGACCCAGCACTTTGTCTTACAGGCCGATTCGCATTACGCTGATGTGCCGATTCGCCTGAAGTTCTCCTGCTGTTATTGTCGTTACGTGCTGGAGATTCAGTGTACTGCCTAAAGTCACCATCTTCCGAACTTACTTGCTGCTCATGTGTTGGCCTTATTGCTCCCCTGACTTTTGGTACCTCTGGTTCAGTTCTGGTTTTGGGTGGAGCAGCTTGAGCTGGAGGGGAAATGTGACGAAACATATCTGGATTCTCTTCTGGGTCGTTTGGGTTTATCATTTTCCCCCCAGTTCTACCCTTCCGTGCCTTGTCAAAGTAGGCTGTGTAGGGAACATTGTCCGCACTTTCCCAGTTGCCAAACTTCGGAACATTTGGGGTGTTGTGCTGCAAATGCAAACAAGAGCATGACGAAAAATTCTCGTGTATTTCATGAAAGATGGCAATTGTTTCATCATCAACTAACAGAATCGAGGCACAAGAGGGTGCACCTAATCAGAAGAAAAACACATAATTGCCAAAACTTCTCCAAATGCACACAATTAAGGAACTCAGGTGTAAGCCATAACTGGGTTCACGAAACCTAGAAAGTAGCAACTTCGAATGGTCAAAATGTACGACCCCTTATTCTACTAGTGTGTGCTTGCAGAGGAGCGCACATGCAACAAAGAAGTTTGAGATAAGCTGCCCTGGATATGAGGAATTCCTAAAATCGGCAAAGTCCGGTATTTGACGAAGATCTCTCTATTATTAGATATGAATGAGTGTTCCTGAAGTTGATTCTCTTTTTTGTAGTAGATGCCAAAAGGGAACTGACCGGCTCATTTTGCTAACAGCAGGGGGCTCACAAGTCCGACTAGGCTATTTTGGCTGGGCCTCTTTTGTAGGCCGAATCATTTCCTTTGAATAGATGTGTTCTCCCCATTTTTGTTGTGAAATATCCCCTTTTGGAAATCTAAAATAAAGGGAAGTGGGACTGTGGGAGTATAGGTTTTTTTGAAGACCGCAGAACGAGGACAGGGCCCAGAAATCATATCACGGCGGTGGAAAAAGTGTGTTTACTTCAGATAACACACACCTCAGGCCATCCTCGGCCTTCTTCATTTTCGATGAAAAACAAATGTCGGAACATAATTTTGACTTTTGATGGATACTAACATCGTTCTAAAAATGGGTCAAGTCGGTTGACTAGTCGGCCCCAAGTCGCTAGTCGGAGGTCCCCCGACTTGATTGAAACCCGACTAGTCGGGCAAAAGTCGGCGATTAGTTGGCCAAGTCGGCGATTAGTCGGCAGCCGACCGACTTGGGACCAACTAGCGTCTTTGAGAACCTTGACACCCATTATTGTTGGCTAAACTCAACCGTATTCCTATAAGCTAGAACTGAATTCTGGACAAAAGCTCAACCACAGAAGCCTTCTTCCGAAAACATTTTCGGACACCCAAAGAACAAATGAAAAAATATGATGCCATACAGTAGATATAGAAGCGATGCTCATGAGAATGCATAGCATAGCATAGCTCATGTAAATACATATATAACATGCAATAGAATAATGAAATTGAGCAGAAACTGCTCTGTAACAACTTATGATTGATGGGTCCTCAACAAAATCTCATGTATATATCAATGCCATCCCCGTCCATACTCCATATGCTCACAGAGCTTTCAACTGCCAGCTCAAGAAGTTTTCACACTATATTCCACAAAACATATAGCCTTTTGCAGACAAGAAAGATAACACCTCATGCCTCAAAATCGTGGAACCATTTTCACAATATAGTGATGCACCCGAGGGTAAGTTTAAGACTTCATGAGGATCTTACATGGTTTCAGCATTAGGCGTCAGTCATAATTCCGCCGAATATCTGTTCCACTACAGTAATTATGGTTGTTGGGCCCTATGTACATATGTAGTATACCCAGACAGCAATGTAGTTTGGAGATAAATTTTATATTCACAGTTTCAAGAAAATGAAGTCTTCAAGACAAAGGATAGTCCAATGTAGGTTCAAGCCATAGGTTTCGTTTTCAAGTCTCATCCTACTGATTACGTACAAATAGTATGTGATTTTCTTGCATTTTATCCATTCCAAAAATATAGCCTTCGAGAAGATTCATTTACCTGCATTTTCCAATTATAGATAACATTTGAAGCCCAACACACTATGAACTACAATAACATCCACTGAACTTGCCACTGTAAAGTCAAACGGGATGGATCCACAAATTTTATCTTTAATCGGCAGGAAATGAGAAATCCGGAAAACACCACAAGCCTAAGAGTCTCATCCATCGTACAGTTATTGCACGCCCGCATCTGTTGTATCATCGAGAAGTAATATCTTAAGACACAAGTTGTGACATGAAGACTTAGTAATGCACCCAAGCGACCTAACCCAGTGAAGAAAGGTCTTTGAGCACATATTTCTAATCCTTTCTATGAATCATCAAAAGTTAAATTCTAACACAAAACCCTGCTTCCCCTTCCGGATCCTGAGCAGGCAGGCGCTCATCGAACTTATACGGTTTTTGCCCCATCCTAAGGCTCTGTTTGGTTTGGTTTGCCCTATCCTAACCTCTTTGCTCACAGGAAAATCCCACAGATGAAAAAGGACAAACAAAGTCACGAATCCCTCAGTTTCATCTGTGATCAAACACAAAGCAAACAAATTGAAATCTTGATACCCATGAAAAGAAAGAAATTAAGATTCCACAAAATCTCATCTTAAAATCTTACTCAGTCGACATATGGAAAAAGGTCAGCAGCACATCCAAATACCAAACCCATATCACCAATTAACTAGAAGCATAGTCATTCAAGAAGAAGAACAAACTAATTAAACAAAAACGAATCAAAACCAAATCACAGCAGAAAAAGGGTGAAAAACCAGGAAATAAAACTTACTGCCATATCTCTGCAACGAGATTTTCAGATGGTGGTAGGAAGAACGATGAGAACGTTTAGAGGAAATATTAAAGCTTTGTGCAGAAACCAATTCAATGATTGTTGTTGTTGAGAGCTCTCCCTTAGCTGAATCCTCCGACCGACACTATATAAATAGGAGAGGAACTGAACAGCTTTTAAGAGGGAGAGAGAGAAACAGAGAGGCGTTTATCAACCATTGACCGACGCCACCGGTAATTTTTTGACCATTTCTCCGGAGTCGCCCTGTGTTTCTCTCTCTACTCTCTCTCCCCCGTTAAGTCTGCAATTAGTCTTCAGCAGTTAATAGCTGCTTTGTCTATGAACAGTATTAATTAGAGTATATAGATATCAAAATACAAAAAAGCTAGTATGAATATTGAGGGAATGACTTGTATCGGTATGTGTTGTGAGAGAATGACTTGTCTCGGTAGTTGAAAAAAATAGTTTTTTGTCAGTGGAACACCCCCTGAATACGCTGTTTACATATGCCAAATGCATGGATAGTGCATCTTAACTGTCCAAAAGCTTTTTTGATAGTCCGGATTTTAAATAAACTACTCACTCAAAGAGTTTCATTGAACTATTTGTGTGAATAGTTTATTTAAAATTTGGACCATTGATTTTTGAAATAGACGATTAAGATGCGTTGCATTCATTTGTTGTACGCTAGTGTACGTACCCATAACAGATTTGATCAAAATAAAAGCCCAAGAATTAACTAATGTAGTTCTTTTTGTATTACCCGCGGCAAATTATTGGTCTTTTTTCACTATATTAATGGATCTCTAGAGAATTGTTTATACTTTACTATTCATAATGTTTTTTTTATGTTATATGAATCTTTTTGATAAATCTCAGTTAGTTAGTTTATTAATTTAAGAAAGTTTTCAAATTTATAATAATAAAAAAGACATCACAATTGTAAAAGGTAATCAATTTTTTAAATGGCACGATTGCTCAAATAGACGAACAATTTGTGATAATCTGAGTAAGAGCATCTCCACCAGATCCCTCAAACATTAATTTTAGAAAATTTAAGAGATAAACCATGGAATCTATGCTCTAGCAAATTCCTCAAACTCCAAATAATTTGAAGCACCCTCTTCAAATTTGCTATTGGCAAATTTATTACCGTTCCAACTATGTTGGCTGTGTTCGTTTGGTAGTTTAGTTTAGTTTTGATGATGTAAAAAGGTGTAATGAGTTAAGAGAGATAGAGAGAGAAATGAGGGTAATGATGATGTCATCAAAACTAAAACTGGGAAACGAACACAACCGTTGCAATTTTCCCTTCCATTGGTTGTTTCGATACTGGACCGTTTCTCGTATTCTCAGTAGGAAAAAAAATACTATTGAATATGTTATTAAAAAAAAAAAACTTTTCTTATTTTTCCCAACTTGCTTATAAATATGGAGTAACTCATTTTCACATGTGTCACAACAAAACACAATCTCGTCACTTGACTTTTTCTTTTATCAACTTGAGAATATGGATGTGTTTGTTTTCCGAACTGGTTTTACCAGTTTTCCCGGTGGTTTGAAACTTTGGAGATTTCATCTAGTTTACTGTCAATGGTGTGAGCTGGGCTTTCCTTTTGGGATTGAATCTCAAATGGACTCTACACCGACATATCGTGTTGGTCTGCTTCGTGCAGTACGACAATCCAGAGCATGTACACTCTTTTGTGGTTTGTGTTCGTGTCTTGTATTTGGTAGTTAGGGTTCACTGCTGTAATTTGTTTGAAATCTTATAAATAAAATAAATGTTTCTCTAATAAAAAAAAATTGAGAATATTTGATTCTCAAAAAAATTCAGTTACATCCCCGAAATATATTAATTTCTCTCAATTTATTGATGAACAATTCCAAATGCCCGGTCAATCCTTCCAATTACCTACGGAATATGTGGAAAACTTTTTACCAAGTGGAGCGACTTAAAAACACTTGGTGACAACTTCTCTATGGTTAAAATGTCGAGACTTGGTCTTGAATTTTTGATGTGATTCAATATGTGAGGAGTCGTGGTGGATGAGAAACGTAAGTTGTAGTAACTTTTTTACTATGACAGCTGTATCGTCCTTGCCTTCTTGATTCGTCAATGGACATGGGCGGTGCTAGCGTCGCGAAATGAATTCTATTCCGAAGCACCAAAAAAAAAAGTAACTTTTTTACTAGTGTGGAAAAAGTCGAAGTCGACAAATTTTGTTATGCTTTGAGCTTATTTTCAGTCTTTTTAAATTAAGCCAGAAGTTAATCCATAAACTTGAAAGGTGGAAGGGGAAAATATTACATTAATAGACAATAAACATATTTTATGAATGAAAACTTTTTCTTTTTCCAAGTTGGAGCATCCAAATATGATTTATTTATTTTTTAGGAAGAGTAGGAACTTTATTGACAATAAATATTACTATAATTCACTGCGTGCATCCAATATAGTAACTGAAAAAATAGAAAATAATAAAGATTGATTTTTTTTTTGTTTTTTGTTTTTTTGTATTTCATAAAGAGTCCATCCTGGAGTATTATATATTTATAGAAATATTCTTCCGGCAACTTTACGGATTTGCACATGAATGAGACAAATAACACATCAATTCCAAAGATCTCAGGGGGTGTTCCACTAACTCAGTTTTTTTGGAAAAACTGGTTTTTCACAGTTTTTTATGTGATGGGTTGTGAGAGAATGACATGTCTCGGTGTTTGGAAAAAACAGTTTTTTGTTAGTGGAACACCCCCTGATTGATTTTATTGTTTACGCGTCTTCTTCTGGTGTTGAAATCATATATTAAAATAGAAATGACACCCAATGTTTCTAAGGTATCTTCACAAAAAATGAGAGACTCATGTCACATATATATTTATGAGAAACTTATGAGGTGCGTATGAAATCCACCCATGTCTTTGCCTTAAATACTTTTAATTACAAGATACTTCAAGAATACTAAATAACTTCTCTCGTGATTAGCACCTCCTTAAGCGTGGTTTAAGTATTCGTCCCGGCAAGATAACTAAAAATGTATATGAGAATGTGGATCAAACTTTCAAAAAATCAAGAAAACATGTTTCCATAGCTTCGGTAAAAAACAAAAAAAAATGGAGCAGAAGACCATAAATGGTTGATTGACGCCGCGGATTTTGAAAATGTTCAAATTATTTCGTATTTGGTGGATTTTTTAAAAAAAATTTGTAACAATTTTTACTTCTTAGATTTTTTTTTTTTAATAGCAATGCTTAATCCAAATTAACATAAACCAACAAAAGTTCGAAAAGGAAAAAAAAAAAAAAAATTTTTAGTCAAACACCTCCTTTTAATATACCTCAAAAATGCCACTTGCATGCAAAAAAATATTAGATTTATTTAGATTCTATTATTCTCCAGATGAGATTCATGAGAATGACATAGCCGGCTTCTAGAGAGAACGACGTATTATATTTCTAAACCTCGTGACATCCACTAGTAGCTTTCACACGTAATTTTTATTTTTATAGCTTAGGTTTCCGGGCTAGTTTACCGGCACATCGACTAATCTTGAAAGTCTAATTTCACCGTCTATTTGCAGAAAACTCAATATCGGAGCAGAACTCCGCATGGAGCGATGTTAAAGGAATTGATAGTATTTGAAAGGTTTCAAACCTAATACTTCACGACGAAACAAATTTCAAAATCTCAGGTCTTGACCACGGCGTCAACCGCATGGGGTTAGCTTTTCACACGCCATTTGACAGAAATTGATTTATGAATTGGAACACTAGATCTTCATTGGACATAGATTAATTAGAATATAAGGGAAATTATAAATCAGTGGCAGGTGGCACCACCATTCTAAAATTGCAATTGTTGGTGAAGAAATTGAATGGCACGTTCTTTTCTGTTCACACTGATTTTGAAGTTTCTCTTAAGGGTAAATTTCACTTACCTCCCCTGAGGTCTCTGAAAATTACAAAAACCTCACCTCAGGTTTTAAAAAATTACACTATCCTCCCCTCTAGTTTAGTTGTCGGTTGCAGATTCCCCCATCCATTAGTAAGCCGTTATTGACTTGAAGGAAATTGGTGACATCACTGCCTAAATCACTTTTACTACGCAATTTACCCTTTGTTTTTTTGATCGGCAATTTTTTATTTATTAAAACATTAATGTACCCAATTTACTCTTTGGTAGACATTAATGTCCTTCCAAACTCTATATGCAATTTTAGTTTTTAGTCAATATTTGTACTTTTCTCATTTTTCTATAGTGGATGAGTTTGAAAATAAAAAATAAAAATAAATTGCACTTAAAAACATCAAATTAGATTAGCATAGTGAGACGAAAAAACACCTCAAACAATGTTTTCTATTTTTAATTCTGCCAATAATAACTCTTCAAACTCCATTTGCTCCAAAATCTTTTCTCGTCAACGTCATATAGAACCTAATAATCATCTAATTTTATTTTTGATAACAATATAATAAATTATTAGTTTATTAACTTCGCTGGGTCCACACAAAATTTATTTTGGATTCGTAATGATAATCATTATTATAAAATGGGGTGGAAGTCACAATGGGAGAGTATGAGGAAATTTTTTTTTTTTTTGAAAAGAGTTAAGTTCAGGATATATAAGGGCATATTCGGGTTTTCATTAAATTAGTCAATGGGTACAGGGAAAAATACATGAGGCTATAAATAATAATTTATTGGTTCATATCGAATTAGTTTTATTTTTATCTCTATACAAGTAGTCTCTGAAATAAAAATAAAACATGTGGTTTCAAATATGCACGTATGGTATATTTAATTTTTTATGAAGTTTCAAAAAAAATACATGTGATAAATCTTTACCAGTACATACACTATTTGGATACCTAAACTAAATTTAGGAAGGGGTTTCTATAATTTAAAGAGAAATAGTATACAGTTACATATAAATGAATAAAAAATAAATAAATATAGGTGTTAGAAACCTTAGGAGAGGTCAATGAAAGGGAAGTATATATTATACATTCACGTGCTTCGCTAATGGTAGTTCGTCGACAACTCTGACAGAGGAGGTCGGTGCAATTTCAAAAACTAGAGGAGAGATTTCTATTGTTGCCAGAAACCCAGGGGACGTAAGTGAAATTTACCCTTTTCTTAATCTTTACATTCGATTCTTACTAGAGACGATGACATATCAGAAGATTGGTACCTACTACTACGTACGTAACCTTGAAATCTATTGACGCAACCAACTCGGATAAGCTCGGCTCGTAAGCAAATTATTTGGGTTCAACGTACCCTCGCTAGCTAGCTACAACTAACAATTAACATTTATTTTTCTAAAAAACTTATTTCCCTTATGAAATACTAGTTTTATTGTTGTGTTTTGTGCTCAACCAGAAGTGTTTTATGTTACGATTTTGTGCTTGGCTGGTGCTACGAGTGGTACATAAACGGGAAACCGGGAGGCAGGGCCGGCCCCGGGGTAAGCCCTGCAAGCCCTGTGGGCTTAGGCAACCCCCGAGCAGCCCCCCCAAAAAAAAAAAAAAAAAAAATGTAAGTTATGTACTATAAATATAAAAAAGTTTCTACCTTTGATGCAATGAAGCAACCTGGTGTGGTGGTCGTTTTGCTGCCATAATACCCAAGTGGTCCATGTTCGAGACTTTACTCCTCCTTATCTTTTGATTAGGCCAACTCTTGGACCATTTTTGTTTTCTCTCATTTTCTTTCCTTATTTTTGTTAATTTCATTTTTTCCCAACAAATCTAGTACGAAAATGTACAAATACTCATAAATATGTTAGACCACACAAATTGGTAGTGTTATGTGTGTGAACCCCCATTGATTTATGTGTGTTAGTGCAAATGTGTGTGCATCTTGGGTGTGGTTCTAGAATTTTTTTTCCTTTCTCAATTCACATTAATACGAAAATCACATTACTCAAATACTTTACTAAATTTTTTGTATTTATCAATTACATATTTACAATAATAATGTAAAAGTGATACTCCTATGTTTTTGCATTTTGTTAAAAAAATCCTCAATAGTGAAGAATTGGAAAAAATGAGCGAACTAACATGATGTATTAGTTTTTTTCACATCAATCATAGCTAAAGTAACGGATAATTTCTTAGTTTCTTAAAAAATAGTCAAACTTTAACAGTTATATTTTTTTGCGTTTATCTTTTATAGTTTTATCCTTTAAATTCTGAATTTTTCTCACAAATCATAATATAAAAACTTATGTTCGTACTACTTTGTCATGAGAGAGTTTAAGTGGATTAACTATAATCTCTATTACAAATGTGTTTTTGGATATGTTAAAGTACGATAACCCAATTGAATATTGTGATTTTTTTTTTTTTTTTACGTAATTCAATCTAAAAACACAATATAACCTTGCTTCTTTTTTTAAATTTCCATTGTATGTCTTTTTATTTTTATGACTTAATATTAAGTGAGCAACCAAACTAGGGATCGGGCTTGGACAACCCCAAAGTCGGGGATCGGCACTGCCAGGAGGTGCTGTCTATCGTACTGTGCGCTTCGTGACCGTCCGATCATACTTTCTGTTCACATTGATTTTGAAGTTTACTCGATGGATTTCTACATTCAATTTCTTATAAGATACAATAGGCATGTGATCTCATCACGAAAATAGTAACCGAGTTTCTATTACTGTAATCAACTTGGCCAGTTGAGATTTCAAAAGGCCAACCAATATTTGATTCGTTCATACTCTTTTTCCTTTTCACATTGATCTTAAATTTTAATAAATTTCGATCTCAATTTTTATAAGAGACACCGGGCATATGATCGCAACGGCAAATATGTTATCAACTCGGATAGCTCAATTCCCAAGTAAGAGATTATGTGGATAGATTATTTGTACTCCTAGAGCAATGCTCCACAGGCCTCTCTCGCCACATACTTCGTAGTGGGTTCCACGTAAATGTGTGGAGTAGGAGACTCCTTGCGAGCGGTGCTTCAGGACAACAAATAATTTATCGATTCAGTGAGGCTAGCTATCCTTTGGCAAAAAAACTTAATTCGGTTTTTTGGTTTTTTTCATTTTGTCCTCATTCAATTTTTTTTTGCATTTGTTAATTTTAAATTTATGGTCAAATATTTTTTTGAATTTTGTGGATTTTGGATTTATAAAAAGGAAAACGGCATTTAATCTAACAAGTATAAAATTATGGTCAAACCAAATATTTTTTTGAATAAAGCGGAAAATACTTGGATTATTGGATTAATTTTTTTGAATAAAGTGGAAAATATTTTTTTGAATAAAGCGGAAATTACGGTCTCCCAAGATTTAAATTTTTTTATGAAGATAAAAAAAAAATTCATAATATGTAGTGGGTTAATATTGATCCTACATGAATTTAGTAATTTACACAACCGACTGAGCTAAGTCAATTTACAAGCATTGAATCTCGTTTTCCACGCGTTTTTTAAATTTACTATAAGATTTTGTATTTTAGGACCTTCAAATTATTATTTAGTTACAATAACTTTTTAAAGTTTGAATTTTTCCCCAATAAAATCTACATGATTTTGCAATTTCCCCACTGTTCATCATGGTGGTTTTGAACGAATAGGCATGCCCAAACCCTTTTTCGAACAGAAAAGAAAGAGTCTTTTCTTGAGCCATGACTTTTTCCAGTACTTGTGAATTTGAATTTGTCCACCAGAAATGCATAAATGGGTGACTATTCATCAACCAGTGACCGACTCAACCGGTTAACCTAGCGCAGGAACGAATACGGGATTCGAGTGCGGCCCTATAGTTGGGGCGAGATAATTTATTCATTGGGCGGATGACCCTATATAATAATAAATTTGTAAAAAGCTATTACTCCATATTTATAGAAAAATAGTAAAAAAACTTGAATAGAGAGGTCGTTCAGGCTAACTCGCTCTTGCGTCCGTCCTTGATGCTAGCGTACTGTTACAGCGGCCGAGTCAAGCGTTAAAGGGAATGAAAACTTCACAGTTGGCTGGCTGGCCTCGCTGTCGTCCGCTCAATATGTGGTGTTTTGTCTACTATTGTAGAAACAACTTGTGTTTGATTTTTCAAGGGGTCAAAACCCTCTACTGACATAATCAACTCAAATGTAACGGACGATCCGGATAGAAATACACTCGATTAATCCTAATAGTCCATTACATTTTTGGACGGAGATCGGATGTGTGCGAGCGGATACCGCGTCAGCAATACCCGCTCGGCATCGAAAAATTCCTCAAATATTTGAGTTCAACTTCAACCTTCGCTGTCTTCTATTCTTATATATATGGGCATATGATCTCATCATGAAAACAATAACCTCATTTCTATTACTAATATTGTAATCAACTCAGCCAAGTCCGTTCTTTTATAGTGTTTTATTATCAGGATCGTGTTGTACGTATATTGTGAGTCAGCTTGAAAGTCATGATAATCTCATTGTCATGTACGTTTTTAATTTAGACCCTTCATATATATTAGTATTATTAAGTTTGCATTATCTTATTCAAATTGTAATTTTTCCCAACAAATTAAACTTGATTTTGCATTTTGCAATTTTCCCACTTTTCTTCATCAGGGTGAATTGAAAAGAATACCTACCACTACTTGGAGTCAATATTATTCAGCAAGCAAGCACAGCCAAGTGATCATATCCAGACCCCTTTCACCTCACAATTTAGGGTTGGCCATTTCATCCGCCCCGTTCGAATCCGATCCCTGATCCGAACGGATCGGCAATATGGAGATCTGTTTGGAGATTGGATAGGATATGGGGATTTTTTTTGAAAATGTTTGGGGATTGGATAGGGGGTGGAGATAGGCATGTCCCCGCCCTGAATCTGCTCCGAATCCGTTCCCCGCTCCGTCCCCGTCCCCGATCTGCCCCATCCCCGGGGTCTATTTATTAATTATGAAACTTGTTTTTCTAATGATTTTTGGTTTTTTTCTTCGCTTAGGTATATATTTTCCTGTGTGACTGGAACCTAATTAATTCCATATCAACTTCAAGTAGTAAGTAAAAGTTTGATTAATTTCAACTTTCTTAAACGAGTCCGTGGATATCTAATAGATGTGGACCATTCCATCTTCGCAAACATCTCATTTTAAAAAATTTGGAGGGTTTTGAGAATGTAAACATAATGGAAAACATGGCCTTCTAATGATGTTTTCCAACTGGTGGGAGTTCGGAATTCACAATGTTATATGTTGGGCAGCCTGTTATTTTGTTCGGAATTCACACTTGATTTTAGGAAAATCATTTGTAATTGGGCTTTATAACTATTTACTTGTTACTCTAGGGAAAATGATTGGATCCCCTGAAAAAATCTTGTGGGGATCCCCTGCTCCCATGTTTTGGATTGGCGGGGATGGAGGATAAAATAAATTTTCTCCGTTGGAGATTGGATGAGATGGATATGAGTAAGGGTTTGGGATTGGGGGTGGAGATAGTAGTCTCCGGCCCCAAAAATCCGATCCCCGTTTGCCCATCCCTACCTCACATGTGGCTTGCAAGAAATTAAGATGGAGTCTTTTTTTATTTTGAATTTTCAATTGCAGTCTAGACGGTCTCCCAAAATGAAAAGAGCCACTTTACTTGTATCTCAACTAATTCTCTCTCTCTGTTCAAAAAAAAAAAACTAATTCTCTCTCTGTTCCGGTTTGAGGTAGTCTGTTCGAGCCACTTTACTTGTATCTCAACTAATTCTCTCTTTGTTCCGGTTTCGAATGGACTTTTTCCTCGGATTTTATCTCCATACTTGTAAGATTCAAGCCATCTAGATAAGCATTTAAATCCGTTTCGATTCAGAAGATGAACACTGTAGGGCGCCCTACAGCACTCCCGGATCCTGAAAAACATCATCAGGTGATTCATCAACCAGTGACCTACGCAAACGGTTTAGCCTGGCGAACTGTTACGGCGGCCGAGTCAAGCGTTAATATGGCAAGGATAGCTTTACAGCTGTCAGCTGGTCAATATGTAGTAGTTCGTGACTTTGTCTGCTTCTGTTTGACTTTTCAAGAGTCAAAATCCTTTACTGTGTGTGAAAAAGGAAAAAACGAATTAGTCAAAGGGACGACTTTTCAACTTGGCACAAACCCACGAGCGAGTCCTCCCATCATCTGACATCAAATGCTGGGGGACGTGGTTCATGACCCATGTTTTTTTTTTTTATACATGTTCAGTCAGTTTGCGCACGACTCGATTATTTTTCGAATGTTAAGATAAATGATCGGACAAACGCTTAAAGGGTATCTTCACTGGTTGACACAGTGAATTTTGGGCGATGTTGGGCCCTTAGGGTGTGGGCTTGACCCAATAGGTTTGGGCTTCGGCTCTTGGGGTTCTTTGGTTGGTTCCT
Organism: Vaccinium myrtillus; assembly: GCA_016920895.1. Lineage (NCBI taxonomy): Eukaryota > Viridiplantae > Streptophyta > Magnoliopsida > Ericales > Ericaceae > Vaccinium > Vaccinium myrtillus. Next base: position 30,308,490 of record CM029281.1, read on the forward strand.
TGCCAATCGAGGATTGGGTCTCGGATTTGGCATTGAATCTTTGTATTTGATGTTGTCTCCTTGCTCCTTTTAGTCATTGTAACTTCTTCAATGATTAATAAAAAAAATTTGCCGTGCAAAAAAAAAAAGGGTATCTTCAATCCGCTCGCTATTTCTACAAAAATATATAGAGAAAAAACAAATCCGACCTATTCTCTGTTTCACTTTTTTTTTTCTCTCTTTTATATTTATGGAGAGGAATATTGACCTGAGTTGGACTCCTCCACCCTTATTTGGAGGACTATTTCTATATTGGAAGGAAAAAAGGAGTCCTAACTCTTCATTTTAATGGGTTGATAAGGTACTTTGTGCCATTATTCATCCTCATGAAGGTGAAATATATAATTCAAATAGTAGATTTGAAGGGGGAAAAAATAGAGAGATGGAGGGTGTATTGAAGATGTTCTCATAGTCCCCCAATATTAGAATATGCGATGAGATCTAAACTTTAGTCTTGGATGTAAAGACAGTGAGGTTCGTGGTTGTGTAATGGCGTGTTAGCAGCTGTCTATGATTGCATGGAGCCAGGAATGGGAGAAACTGCATGGAGTCAAGATGGGAGCCAAAAGTTTCATTCAAACTGAGAGTTCTTTGGGTTCATATTTGTCTTTGGGTTAAGGATTTGATAAGATTTAGGGTATTTTTAAGCCAAGGGTATTTTTGTCAATTGGCTGCATGATGAGAAAACACAACTGACTCTAGAGCATCCCAAACCCATCTCTCACTCTTTCTCCATTTTGGAGATTCAAAGAAATGTATTTTATTGAAAAAACAATTTTGGAGAATCAACAAGTCCAACCTCAATTCTCCGTTTTTCATCTGCACAACAAATAAGAGAGTTGAAATGGTTTGAATTTACATTTTCTGTTGTCGCTCAATACAACAAATAAGAGAGTTGAAATGGTTTGTTTATTGTAGAAAGTAGAAACAACCTGTAGAAACAACCTGTGTTTGATTTTTCAAGGGGTCAAAATCCTCTACTGACATAATCAACTCAAATAGCTAGCGTAACTCGGCTCCTAATCAAAATCTTTGGGTTCAACTTGTGTTTGATAATTGTGATTGATTTTCACATTGATCTTAAGGTTTGATTAATTTCTATTTCAATTCTTATACGAGACGGTAGATATCTGATCTTAATAACATATGTAATATCAACTCGGATGTATATAGCTCGGTTCCAAGCTTCTAATTAAGTAAGATATTCTCTGAGACTACTCAAGACACTATTGTATTGTACTCGATCACGACTGTTTATGTGTTGATTATTGTGTTTGGTCTCGGCGGTTATTGGCGTTTAATTTATTTTTTTGGAATTTTTTAGTGGTTGACCATCTAGTCTGGTGCAATTATCATAATATTTTACGATTCCTAATACGCCCACAACAAAAATTAGTTTTAGTCTAAATATTGCATAAAATATGCTCAATTGAGAAAAATAAAACTTTTAATTGGTGGCTAAATTATGGAGACAATAGTCTTTTCTAGTACTACCATGTAGTGGAAATAATAAAGAATATAGTATAAGCACTACAAGTCTACAACTATTAATTTTTATTTTGATAATATTTTGATGAATGTATAGATAGGTTAAGCTTCTAATCCGGACCTCTAATTTCCGCACCTCATGATCCAAATTTTTTTTTGACGATCCGATCCGTCCAATGTGTTCAGAAGGTGTTTTCAAGGGTCCGTGTGGAAAATATTAAAAAAAAATTACCTGGAAGGGCTTGATCCAAGCAGTTTTCGCAAAAAATATATATTTACATTTTTTGCGAAAACTGCTTGGATCAAGCCCTCCCCGGTATTGTTTTTTGAAGATTTTTCGCGTGGACCCTTGAAAACACCTTTTGAACACATTGGACGGATCGGATTTTCCAAAAAAAATTTGCAACACAAAAAAACCCCATTTTTTCCCTTAAATCCGGGAGTGCGGATAAGAAGTTTGAGCTGTATGTATAGATAAGCATTTATCAACAATTGCAAGACCGATGGAAACGGTCTCCCAAAATTTTGAAAGATTAGAAAAACTCATAATATGAAGTGGCTTATCTGTAGTCCGAGATGAATTTTGCTAATAAAATACTCAACCAATTAATGGGCTGATGAGTCAGCTTGAAAATTATGATAATCTCATTTTCATGTACGTTTTTAATTTAGGCCATTGATATTATGATTAAGTTTGCAGTATCTTATTCAAATTTTAATTTTTTTTTTCCAACAAATTAAACTTGATTTTGCATTTTGCAATTTTTCCACTTTCATTAGGGTGGATTGAAAAGAATACAACATGAAAGTCGAAACTACTACCACTTGGAGCGATTCAGTAAGCACCGCCAAGTGATGTCCAAGGGAGGCGGGGGCCCTGCTGTGCACAGCCGCATGGCACCGTGCCATGCGGCCATCCGACCGTCCATTGCGAAAATGCACGGCTCGGATTTGATCAAGCAACGCACGGCTCGGATTTAATTGAGCTCGGATTAAATCCGAGCCGTTCATTTTCACAATGGACGGCTCGGATGGCCGCATGGCACGGTGCCATGCGGCTGGTGCACAGCAGGCCCCCCCATTCCATGTCCAAGCCCCTTCCACCACGCATTTGCCCTAACGGAATCAAAGACTTTTTCTTTAATTTTATTCGACAGTCTGTTCGAGCCACTTTACTTGTATCTCAATCAATTCTCTCTCCGTTCCGGTTTGAGATAGACAATCCATGTCAAGACTGAGAGATTCACAATAATTACTTTCTTGCTGCAGGATCATATGAGTCAAACCCTAGTCAATTGTGTTGGGGTTTCAAATGGACTTTTTCCACTACTTGTGAAATTGTCCAACTGAAAAGCAGGAATTGGGGACCCTCTATTGCTGCATCAAAGCCGTTGATTGCACAATCAAAAACCCGGTACTTGTAAGATCCAAACTGTTCATTGCCAAAATGAAATCCGAACTATTAATTATCGAGATCAATGACTCGGATGCCGTACAGTAGAACGCCCTATAACACCATACCGTACCAGTAAAAAAACCGGTACCCTGTCCGGTACGAGATTCAGAACCTTGCGGCCGAGTCAAGCGTTATGTTCCGTGAAAGCGCAATACACGTATGTGCTGTCCGTGTGTCCTCGTGAGGACAAGTCAAGCGTTATGCTAATAAGGGCAAAGAAAGCTTTACAGCTGTGGTCAATTTGTGGTGTTTTGTCTGCTTCTGTGGAACACTTCTGTTTGACTTTTCAAGAGGTCAAAATCCATACTGTTTGTGAAAAAGGAAAGAGAGAATCAGTCAAAGGGGCGACTTTTCGACTTGGCATAAACCCCCGAGTGAGTCCTCCTGTCATTTGACATCAAATGTTGGCGGACGAGGTTATCATGACCCACGTTTTTTTCCATACGTGGAATGCAGTGGCGTAGTCAGAAATTTAATTCGGTGAGGGCACCATTAGACGCACGTTCTTAGAATTTATATCGACAACAATATAAAAGAAATGAACTTAAAACATAAAATTTGCTACAAAGTACATATAGATAACGGCTCTTTATGTAAAAACAAATAAGTATTGAGAATTTTTTGCAAACTTGACAAAGATATTAGGGGATGTAAGTGAAGTAAATGATATAAAAGGAAAAGTAGTGTATATTTGGAATACAAGTTGTCATGATCTTTACTATTATTTAAGGGTAAAACTGAAATTATTGGAAAGTGTAGTGTGAGCCTGTGCCCACGTGAATGTTCAGGTTAGCTTGCACATGATTTGATTATATTTGAATCTTGAAATAAATGATTGGACAAACTCTCTAAAGGGTATCCCCAATCCTCTCTCTATTTCTACAAATAAATATAGAGGGAAAACAACTCCGATCCTATTCTCTATTTCACATTTTTGACAACTTCTACTACTATACATATTGGAAGGAAAAAGGTGTCCAGCTCTCCATTCTAAAGGGTTGATAAGGTACTTTGTGTCATTATTCATCCTCATTGAAATAAATAATATTAAAAGGTGAAATATATAATTCAAAATGTAGATTTGAAGGGAAAAAATAGAGATATGGAGGGTGTATTGAAGATGTTCTAATAATTCCAATATTAGAATATATATATATATATATATATATATATATATATATATATATATGTGATGAGATCTAAATTTTAGTTCGGATGTAAAGGCAGTGATGTTCATGGTTGTGTGCGCAATATGGCATCATGTCAGCAGCTATCCATGGATGCATGGAGGCGGGACACGGCAGAAACTGATGGCAAAGTTGAGAAGGTGGGGCGGTGTTCGTTTCCTTCGTACTTGGGTTTTTTGGGTTAAGAATTTGTAGGCCATAACTTTGATAAGCCATGCATGAGAAAACACAACTAGTGCTAGGGCATCCCCAACTCATGTCTCACTCTTTCTCCATTTTGGAGATTCAAAGAAATGTATTTTATTGAAAAATCAATTTTGGATAATCAACAACTCCAACCCAATTCTCCGCTTTTCATCTCCACAAAAAATAAGAGAGTTGAAATGGTTTGGATTCACATTTTCTGTGTTATTTCAAAGTGAATTTATACCTATATAATATTAGGCTCATTTTAAAGATATTATTAATATCTTTTCAAAGATATCAATTTTCAAAGATATCAATTGTATATAATTTGCGTATACAACGAAAAAGATACATGTAATTGAAGAGAAAGAGGAGAAATGGAGAGGGGTCTCCATTTGGTAGGAGATTCTCAAAATATGAAGGATGAGAGTTGAGTCTCTATTTTGGAGACGCGAGATTCATGATCATATGAAATACTGGCGAGAAGGACCAACTTAGTGTTTGAAGGACCATTTTTTGCCAATCTTTCTAGCTGCAGATTTGGTTCCCATGCAGCTAGGCACTCATATTTTTTGTCCGGTTGGCATTGAAGGTTCCATTTGTGCCTATTGATCCCCCTTTCACTTCGATTTCTTATAAGGTAGCTTGCATTGGCAGGAGGAACCTCTTTATCATTAGACGCGCCACTCAATGGAGATGGGTTGGAGGGAATGAATTCTCCAAAATGGAGTTTTGGTTCTCCAAAATGAAGATATGGAGATGGGTAGGAGAAGCTCCTACATGTGGTAGAATACGTTAATTAATCTACATTTCTTCCTATTAATTAGGGGTTTGCTCCCACCTAAGGTCTCAGGTCCGATTTTTCTTGCTAGCAAAACTCTTTGGGCCACCGAGGTTATACTCGATCATTACCTCCAGGGTCCCGGAATTAGTCGAGGTGCGTGCAAACTAGCTTGGACATCCGATTATCAATATATATATGCAATCCCCTTCCCATCCAAACCCTTAAAATGCAGACTCCGTCCACACCTCATAGAGTTTGATCTAATTTTCATGATCTGAACCGTCCAATGTGTTCAAAATGTGTTTTTAAGGGTTTTACATGAGAAATCAACAAAAGAAAACACCGGGAAGGGCTTGATCCGATCAGTTTTTCATAAAACTAAACATATACAGTTTTTATGAAAACTACTCAGATCAAGCCCTTCCTGGTATTTTTTTGACTGATTTCATGCAAGGACCCTTAAAAATACCTTTTAAACACTTTGGACGGTTCGGTTCGTCGAAATTCGATCGGGATCTATGAGGTATGGACGAAGTCCGTATTTTATGGGATTGGAAGGAAAGTTTAGTGTGTATATATATGTGTGTGTATCATATATTTTGCTACACTGCCAAAACAAATCAGAGACGATATGGGAAGTTGTGGTTCTTAAAGATCCACCTATTGCTATCACCAGCTTGCTGGCAAGTGGTGGCCTAAAGTCACATAGTGATTCGTGTCCATGCGCGAATGCGATATTTGAAACAAATTACACATCTCATCCTATTAAAATTCACATTTGCGAGAATTAAGTGCGCGAGCACCAAAAATTGAGAGCAAAAGTGGGAGACATTATGAAAGAATTGCCATGTGACTAAGGTGGTGGCACGTTGCACATATAATGGGTACTGACAAGCAGCGGCTCTACCTTGAAGATATGATATATTTAAGGGTAAATTACACTAAACCCCCCCTTAACTATAACCTATTATCACTTTGCCCTCCTAAAGTTTAAAACTCAACACTTAACTCCTTTTAACTATGTAAATCCCAAATGTTTTAGACGCCGTTAACGGAAAAAAAAAATATTAATTCCCATATTGCCCTCTGTCAGTAGGACACCATTGTCCAATGCCAACAATTTTCCTTTCCCTCGTAATGTTGAGAAGTGAAGCCTTTAACTCTATTGTTTTCTGATCAACCAATCTGGACTGTCTATTCAGACTTTGTGCTTTCCCATGTACATGCAGCACAATGAAATTGTAGCAATCAATGATTTCATTGGATGGAACTCTTTTCTATGTATAATTATACCAACTTGCGATTAAGTTCAAAGAATCCTGCTTATTACATTTGGAACTGATGAATATTACATGCTATGTCACCCACGGAAACAAAAAAGAAAAGAGATTGCTTTCCTTTTCTCATTGTGCTGAGGGATAAAAATTGGGGGTTTCACAGGAACTCAGCAAACCCAAATTAAAGAGGCATTTTCAGTCTTACCTTCACCACTCTTTAGACCTCAGGCTCAAACATTGATCTAACACCACCAGTTCAAGAATTTAATTTGGGAGACTGGGGTTGGTCTTGTGAAACCCAGTAAGCGCAAAAGACGGCCTAAATCTGACGCAGGCAAGAAGTTCTCTGCGGTCGCCATCTCCTTCTCTGCCGTGGATCTATCTCATTATGTTCCCCGAAGCGATCCTCCAGTCCGTCCGAGACTCTCTAACGCGCAAATCTAACGCACACACCTGAGACGGCAAGCACCAAGAAGAGGGAGGTGAATAGGTACTCCGATCGTCGGGTAAAGCTATGGTCGGTCGGATTCTAGTACCAATGCGGCGATTTGTTTTGACATGAGAGAGAGAGAGAGAGAGAGATTTATTTCATGCGATTTATTTGGGTGTTTACTATCCAAATCTTAACAGAAAGCAAACGAAAGTTGGCCAAATAGGGATTTCCATTAGTTTGAGGCGGTTAAGTGCCAAAAAAAATAGTTTGAGGAGGTAAAGTGCCTCCAGGTCATAGTTAGAGGAGGTTAAATGTAATTTACCCTATATTTAAATAAACAACTTAAACTATTTATCGCATACGTGGTACTTGATGGGAACTGACTCCCCAATTAATTGGGACAAAAAAATGAAATCCATATTTTTGATAATGATGGGTAAATCACTACTATTTAGCTAAGATGAAATCCTAGTAATATTAGTATTGTGCTTTATATGTATTTTGAATGGCACATTATTGTATATTCAGTCTTTCCTCTTATATCTTTATTGAATAGTCTATATTTTACTAGACATTAAAAACCAAACAAGTTAGATGCTATTGAGTTAAATTATTTTTACGACTTCACATTAACAATATATATATTATGATTACAAATGGTACCAAAAAAAAAAAAGGGAAGTCATGTTGGTATACAAGAGTAATATGTATGTATAAATAGATACATAAATGCCAACATGTAGGTGTATTTTTTGGGACGCGGGGGTCATGCATGCATGCAGTCCCCATACGAGCTGTTCGTGCTCGGATGGGGACTACATGCAGTCAGCATGATCCCCCAATTCTAAAATTTTTGCTACACCAATTTAGTCTTTACAATTTTCCCTTACAAGCTTTTTCGATAAAAGTTTAGTGGGTTGTATGCTTCTTTTCCACTTCTGTCTTTCCCTCTTTTGAGGTAACTAGTGAAGTTTAAAGTAGAATACATATAATATAATGATCAATAAGAATGCGAGTATTGTTCACCGACCTTTTTTCGTGGGTGAACAAAATAAAGTCAAAAAAGTGTGTGTCAAAAATGCAAATAGGAATATTAGGGAGGGATGGATATCTTGATCTTGGTTACCATTACTTAAAAAGCAAAGTTTATAGGTATGGTCGCCGTCTGTGGGAATCGAACCCACGACCACGTGGTTAAAAGCCACGCGCTCTACCAGCTGAGCTAAGACGGCTGTTGTGTACTACGGTCAAAGGAAAAGCTTGAAATTCGTTCAAAAATTCCTAGAAATTCCTCGAGTAGCATTTAGCTCCAGCTTCACAAGACCTTCTTCCACTGTTTCAAGCTTCCATCCATGGCGGAAATCACAGAAACTCCCAGTGACGCACCCGATTCCACTACAAACGATGAACCCAAATCTATATCACCATCCTCAGATTTCGATCCAAATACCATGCGTAACACAAAGCCCGGCTTCAAGCGCCTCATTCTCTCTCTCTCCGTCCTCTTCTCCTTCCTCCTAGGTCCACCCCCCCTTTCTCTCTCTATACATATATATATGTATATGTGTCTATGTATTTATGTTCATATGTAGTTTTTGCATGATAAAGTGTGATATATATGTTGTGTGTTGACAGGTGTGCCGTTCCTGCTCAAATCGATCGAGATCTACCGCGCACCTCTCCCGTTCCGCGACATCGATTCGCTCTCCAAATCAATTGAATCGACTCCGCTGGTATTCCCTTGCCGATTCCATGCTGTTTTCGTAGGTTTCGATCGCGGAAAGACCGCGAACGAATGGAATGCTGATAAACTAGGGTTTTCAATTCTAGGGCACGTGAAAAAGTTGACTGGTGATGATCAAGTTTGTGGAAGTTGTGGTAACAACAATTATAGTGTCTCGGTAACTGTAGATTCTAACACTGATTGTATTAGCAGTAGGGGTTTAGGTTTAGAATCAGCTTGTTTGTGGCAGTGTGGGGCTGCTAGTGAGTTGAAGTTGGATGATGATGAAGTTGTTGACGAGTATTTGGAGTCTGTGGTGAGGGGGGGTGAGGGATGTGGTTATGGAGGGAAGGTTTATACTGTTGTTGTGGTGAAGAGGGATGAGAAGGTTAGGGCTGTGGTCGGGAAGCATAGGCACGCGTGGATTGCAGGCAGGGTTTCGGAGGTGGATGCGGTGGAGAAGGTAGCGGAGATTTTCGTTAGGGTTTTCGTGAATGGTGGGAAGGAAGGAGGAGCGATAGGTGGAGAGTTTATGCCTGTGGGTGCTGATGGGAAGGTTGTGCTTTCTTTCAATTTGTTGAATGCTGATCCTGATGATTGGGTTTATGACTGGTACGGGGCTTTGTTATCTTTTTATCGTTTATGACAGATGAAAGTTAGTACTATCTTGCTTACTGAGGAGTTAATTTTTATGATACGAGAATTCCGTCATTTGAGTTCCTTTTTGTATGCAAGTTATCTCCACATTCGTATGCAAGTTATTTAATGTAGTATTTAACATGTTTCTTGTGAGGTTCAGTGAATGTTGCTATTTTGTCAATCTGATTTCTGGGGAAAGTTTGTATAAGCATAGTTGGCTGCAATAAGGTGCTGAGAAACAAAAGTTGACTGGATCACTGATGACATGTCTTTTTCCCTCAGTGTGCATCTGGTTGTACCCCTTGGCTTCCAAGGGGACGGTCTGTTGTTCAATTCTACGGGGAGATTTCGAATACCCTTTAGTTGTTAACTTACTAACAACTCTCTAACCCCCACTGATGTCTACCGTCTGGCAAAAGAAAAAAAAAACGAAACCAGACTTGGTTTCTGTTCCCCATTCGCTTCATTATTTTCACCAAACACAGAATTTAGGAGGTTGTGGTGTATATGTGTGTAGAGAAAAAAGTAAAATAACGGTTTGTTAGTCTGTAGAGAAAAAAGTGAAATAACGGTTGTTTAGTCTATTAAACGGTTTAATCCAGGAGCCAATTGGAAGATAATATTCTCCGTACTCACTTATTCTCCATACTCACTTATCCTTTCACGTTTTTACACAGAAAGAAACATTGTGTGGCTTTTATCTATTGTTTGAACAGGAGACCTTGAAGTAGAATGCTAATTGACTATTTGACTGTCTCCATAGAAGCATTACAACACATCTGGACGTTTAGGTTGTTTTTGAAACTGTCATTCGCACTAAAGTTCTGTTGAAGTTCCTCGTTTCATTAACAATGTCGGGACTGCCAGGCAAATAAATCGACATTGTACTCTTTTGAGTTTTTATTTTTGGCCTCCTCCCACACACATAGATCTATAGACTAGCCATAAATTTTCTTGTAACTGCAGGGATTTTGTTAAGGTAGATGAGGTTCTTTTGACTCCCATTATTGAGGCTTTGGGACCTGTAGCCAACATAAGTGTGGAAAGTCAGGTACTACTTAGCTTTTACCTTGAGGATATACGTCTCTTTCAGAATTTTACTTTGTTTAATGTATTTGTTTATGAGTTGATTATTTTTTCTGTGCAAGTGCAGGTTTTATACCACACACCCAAGTCCTCATTTTCTTATTGGGATGGTGAACTGGAGAGTTACATTTTCAGTACCAAAGATCTGCCTTTCTTTGTATGCTCCCATAGCTATTCAAGTATTTGCAGAAGAGTTTATTAATTGCATGCTTTCAATACTAGTATCCCTTAGACGTGATTTTAATTCTATACATTTTATCATCTACGATTCTACATCAATTTAGTCACGTGTCTCCTTTAGCTTCTTTTATTATTAAGGATTTCCATCACTATCTAAGCATTCCTTCCATGGATATATTTTACATAAATTCATATGCAAGAACAGTATCTATCTACCAATTGGTTTTAACAATCACATGTAAGTTGTTGTGTACTTGATTAAACAAAATGTCAATCTTGCAACGAACACCAAATGGGAAAATAATATTTTGGGATGCAAGTTGAGATGCATGGAATATAGAAAATGACCGTTATGTGACCATTATGTTGCTGCTGTGTTGGGGGTGATATTTTTCACTGATGTTGTCGTCTTAAGTTTAACAGGTGAATTCAAATGAATGGCATCTGGATACTTCCATTGCAGCTGACGGGAGGTCAAAAGTCTTGCAAGTTGTGGTGTATATGCTTTGACTCAATTTCTCCTTCTTGTTGTCATCTTCATCTTATATACTTTGTAATTTGGTGATTTGAATCGACATTCAAATAATTCTAGCTGGAAATCTTGGGTAGTCAAATCTAATGCTTTAGGTATATTTTGTCTCTCTACTGCCAGATACATTCCCTCTGCAAAGGAGTGCCCTCTTCTGTTACAGCTTCCCAATGGAGAGATTTCAAGAACAAATAGCTTTATATCGCCAGTGAGATTCCTCATCCTTATGATGCATATTGGCCTTCAAATTTCCTGACATAACTAACATTTTGTCAACTTGCGCAGATGTGGGGAGGTGTTATTGTTTGGAACCCCCCAGGCTGTTCCAGGGATTCTGACGCTATGCATCTTGTCAGTAATAAAATTTCACATCAGGTTATAGTTCATTTATAAACTAACTCGGAGTACCATCAAGTTTGAATTGTTTTTCTATCACTGTTCTTCATACTTTCATTAGGCTACATCTTGTTTGATACAAACTATTCTGTTTGCATCCCTCATCTTACCCCCTTTTGTTTCCTGTTGGTAAAAATGAGTTTTCATTCTCTTTCTTCCTTTCTTTTTGTCCCGTTCTTTTGAGTCTTAAATCTCTAGAAGTCCATGTTGTCCTTCTGCAGAGGGCTTCTTTTGCATATTGTCAATACTGATAGATGTACATTCTGAAACAGGACCTTGAGAACGTTTTTGAGGTTTTCATGGGGCAGTTGCGGCAACTTTTTGGACTTAAATCAAGTAACCTTTATTCTGGAGCATCGGGAAAATTTGTCCTTTTAGCTAGTGAAAGTGGCTTTACAGAATGGTAAGGCAGTTTTTATTTACAATGTACTCCACGATTTGGAGGTTACATATCTATAGTGCAAGAAAGTGCGTCATATAATGGTCATGTATGCTAGCTCTCGACGTTATGCCTTGTCAACAGTCTTGATCACACGGATACTGGTCATGAAGATCTTTACCATGCTTTTCACTGGGTTCTGCTATATTAGCTTTAGTTAGTATTTTTCCTTGAATTAACGAATTTCATTTTTTGGTAATAATGAGTATTATTATTTCCTTTAGGGAGGTGGATGTGTTGTCACGGCAGCACACATGTTTTAATCTTCTTTCATGCGCGACAACCCTGGGATCACTTTCAAGATTGGTATGTCTTTATTTGTTTAATAATAGAACTGGGTCAAGTTTATGGGTTGTGACAATGTCTGCTATGCAGGTCCAATCACTTCCAAGGATGATCATAAAAGACGAGATAGGAAAACAGGTGAGTCATTGAGAAAAATGCTTGTTGACTGATTTTTCCATAGCAAAAGATGTTATGCACTCTATTGTATGTATATAATACAAATCAATCTAGTATAAGCAGGTTTAAGTCCACATGTACTCGGTTTTATGTGAAATACAGGAAGCAATAAATCATTAGTGAATCCAGCCAACTGCACATGCCTTGAAAAAAACTTCATGAGGTTCCGATAGTGTCCGGGGTGTCTTGCGACAAGCATCCGTTGTCAGACGCTTGTTTCACTCGCTATGCTATACTTCAACGATGGCTCCATACCTTAACATTTTTGTAATTCCAGTCCACCTTTCTTCCTGAAGTTGATTTGTAGTCAGTTAAGTTCTGCGGATTGGGTGAGCACAAGGTTGCTCTCAAGTATATGTGAGAAGTAATTCATGAAATGAACTTTCCACAATCTTTTAGCACAGGAGTATATTTTCTTGCCCTTGTTTATGATTCTTCAAAGCAGAATCAAAATTCCCCTAAAGGAGTAATCTTCGATTCTTGAGGTACTAGTGTGCTTTGCTCTTCCAAAAAAAAAAATGGTACTAGTGTGCGATGGTATACATGAGTGCTCTTATCTTCACTGACCAACTTAGATTTTGTGCGGTGCTTGTATCGATCATAACCACCTAAACAAAAATGTGTAGTATTTTCCTTCGGTTGTAGAACTATTAGCATCTTAATCCTGTGACCGTGTGCTTGAGCAGGTGAAGTTTTCTCTTGAGGCTGCAAATTTGGCTCAAAGTAATGCCTCACTTGGAATTTATGAGGCTTCAGCTGGTACGTTCCATTGTACTTGAAGTTTGTTATTTGAGTGCAGCTTCATCGGCTTATTGCCTACATTCTTCATAGCATATTACTTCTAAGTTCTAACCCAAATTCCTGTGGTATTTCTTGTCAGTGTCCTCAAGACAAGCAAGATCCTTGGCAGAAGATGCCTTTTTCCACCCGTCCATCATGTCAGTGAGCTATTATTCATTCGAGCATTGCTTTGCTGTCTATTCGGTAAGCTATGCCAGTCTGAAAAGTCTATCCTGAACATAAGTCGGTAAAACCAAACAGAAGACGCTTACAAGAATAACCAAAATTTGGGATGCAAATATTCCAAGACTCTCTTGTAGAAAATTTGATGTAAAGCACGATTTTTTAAGTGTAGTTCCATTTTTGGGAGAAATTAGTTTGTTCATGTTCACAACCCCTTTCAAACACATTGGAGCCCACCCATGAAAGATATTTGAATTGATATGCAATTGATGTGCTACTTGTGATTTGATCATTCGGACTTGATATCGCTGTGACTGATTGTATATCGTCTATTGCTACAGCCCTTCTTTCTGCCAGTCTCGTTACACGTAATTCTTGCCACTGTCAGAGAATGGAGAAGATTCAAGACAGAGCAGAAAAAATACATAGCATGGAAAACTAAACTTGGAAGGTAGCACTTGGATTTTTTGCAAAATTACTGACTTTTGACTTGAAGACAGCCTCATTGGTGGTTTAGCCTGAGGGTGCAAGGAATTCAAGCTTCTGATGCAGCCAAGTTGCTATTTGAAGACCAACGAGCTGCCACAGATTCAACTTTTAATCCTTAAAAGAGGGTGAACATTACCCTCACTCTCGGTAGTTGAAATAGTGTGGATCCCACCACCAAATAGTGAGAATGAGAGTAATGAACAAAATCGCACTCTATTTTCTTTTGCTCTTTCTTTCGAGTCTATTGGTTTAGATGTAAAATTCGAGATACTGGAACTATTTTTTTTTCGTGGTAGTTCGCTTGTTTTCCCCAAGACGCGTTGTGGTACACTGATCGACTGAACCTATATTTGCTGCTACAAGGGGAACTTTCTCTGTTGTAAACTGTGAAATTTTGTGAGAAAAATCTACAAGTTTTTGCGACATACTAGTTTGATAATAGTGCGACAGTCCATTTCGGTATTTTCATCATCACTTTGTTATGAACACATCAAAACATGTGAATATATTACGGAAGTGAACGTTTGGCGAATTTGATAGCCAAAGGTTTCCATTTCAGTTGGCACAACTATGAAGTTTTTTACGAGGCATGGTTTGTCTTCTTAGTTAGCCACTAACAGAAAATTTTACTCCAGTAACTCTACATACATTGCTCCAAATAGGATTCAAAGTCGAACAAATGCCAAATCCTCTCATTTGTTTTTAAGTACAAAATAAATCCAGAGAATGCATAACCACATTAACCGATAATTAGTGTTTGAAGGGAACAATAACCAAATTAAGTACAGCCCCAGATGGGGAAGAGACCAACACTACAATAACAAAGGAACAATCACATTCATCAGATTAAAAGTCATTCTTCCCCGTTCTATGAATCTTCCATTCGCAATGGTACCGACAATGGACTTAGCTGAAGCCATTCTCATCGATACAGCTCAAATTAACAGTTACATCCGGTCGTACCAGTTAAAACACGGCTGCCGATTTAACAAGGCGATGCAACCATTTGTCAGACTCTCGACTCCAATGCCAGAATTATCTTCTTTCTTGGACCCTTCAGAAACAACATTGAAGCCAATGAAAGAATAAAATCAGTCAGATTTAACAAGGCAGTGTAATGCTGCAACTTTTCCCATGATACAGAATATTTTGGGACATTACATGCAAAACAAAATACCACAAGATCAAAAGAATAAAGAGCATCAGACAAAATGAGGCTGCTCAATAGTATATGCTCAACAAAAATAATACCACTGTTCTCCATTAGGTTCTAAATATCAGCTATTGCATAGGCCTATGCTTAACGGGATGTTGGACATCTGATACCAACACTTGATAAAAATAAACGGCGGGGCAGCCGTGATGCAGAATATCAGCTTTTTTAACAGAGACCAAACTGTCAGACCAAATAAGACTAGACATCCCCAATTTGCATAACACCAGAATTATATAGCTTCTGCTAGCAACAAAATGTTAGTAATGGTAGCTGCATTAGATGCACTAAAATGTTACTACTACCTTATGCATTAATGATAAAGCTGATAAAACCAGACCATGAAAAATGTTTATTTGTAAAAAATTACATGTTCTTGGTTGGACAAATTGTTTATTTGTGAATTAATGAAACAAACCAAGAAAAATGCCCGAAATAACGGAAGCAATAATGTCTATTTCCAGTAGGGGGTGTCTATTTCCTGTAGGGAAGTACCCTAATCATTAATCAGTGAGAGAAATAGAAAATGACAACGATAAAAGCCAGACAATGACTCCCATAAGAACGGGGTGAATCTGGTCAACTTTACCATTGGTACTCCTAAAGCCTTTAGATCCTCATCAGTCATATGCACAAGCGCAGTCATGTCAACCTACACAGAGAGATAAGGAAGTGTTAGAGTAGTGCCAGGAAGAGATGGAGGTAAGGGTTGAAAAACCGGAGTCACTGCAAATAATTCTGTAACGTAATAAGAAACACGTACTTCCTCCGCTTGGAACGTAATTGAGTATTTTTCCAGACCCAGAGACTGCAAGAAACTATCAACGGATTCAACCTGCATCAAAGACGCATGAGTTAGAAGGATGAATAACAGCCACAAAGGGTTAAATAACTCCCCATTCTTGACTTTTACTCCCTCCATCCCCATTTGTTGGCCCCATTTCGGGATTCCAACTTATTAAGGGAACATATCATTGCATTTGTCATATTTTTATTTTATCTTTTTTCCCCTTCAAAACATCATCATTGCATTTTTTTTTTTATGAAGTATAATACTTATTTCAAAAGAAAGGATAAAAAGTAAACTCATCAACTTTTGCCCATTACTTTTACTCCCAGACAATCTTTTTGGGACAGCCAGACAATCTTTTTGGGACAGCAAAAAGTGCCAACAGGGACTGTTAGAATAGCTTTTGTCCCACATTGCCTAGCTATATATTGTATTCACCTCTCTCATAATATAAATAAAGTCTTATGTGTTTGGGTTCGTTAACACCCTACACTTCTTTCTCTCTCTCAAATAACATGGTATCAGAGCATCATACGAAACCACCGTAGCCTTTCGAAACCCTAATCTATCTTCCAACTGACGTCATCCATCATCTTCCCAAACCAGCCCTGGAAACCCAACGAAACCCTAATCCACCATTGTCTTCCCAAATCGTCTACACCTAAACCTTATTCGAACCCTAATAGACCCTCACAAGACCCAAACGACCCTGACCTTGACCCGAAAACCCTAAACGATCACCATACGACTTGATCTCTGTTCGATAAACCCACACCAGTTCGATTTCTATTCGATCTCTGTTGTACGACTCCTGTTCGAGACATATTCAGTCGATTCACACTAACCAGAACCCCAATCGATCCAGTTTCGAACCATAAACACACCTGTCAGTCATCACCGGCCTCAGGCGACCATCGTCAGACCTTCTACCACACTCAAAAACCTATGTTGTGGCTTGTCTCTGCGATTTCGAGCCTCAAAGACTCGATCTGGACCTCATTCGTTCATCTTCAGCAATCTTCAGTCGCTAAAAACTCTTGAACAGGATCGTTGATGTTCTCTCAGTTGATCTGGACCTCATCCGTTGATTGTTGATATTCTCTCAGTTGATTGTTGATGCAAGTATTCATTGATGTTCTCTCAGTCGCGAACAGTTGTTCTCTCATGATGTTTCTGGTATGATCGTACTTTTTATTTGTATTTGATTTGGTGCAGTGGCAGAGGCAGTTATCTAGTTATTTACCTTCGTTCCAAAGGATTAGTAGTTTGTGGTTGATTTGGTTGCCAGTAGTTGGTTCTCTGTGATCTGTTTGTGATTATTATCGCTTGGCAAAATGTCTGAAGTAAAATCTGCTTCTGCAACTGGTTCTAGTTCAAGTTCTAGCATTGTGGGTAGTTCTTCCACTTCTTGTCAGAGGCTACCAATTACATCCACACGGTTGAATGGTAAAAATTATGCTATTTTGGCTAAGGCAGTTGAGGTTTATTATGAGGGGGAGTTCGAGTCTCAGTTCTTGACTGATGATCCCCCTTCCGATACTACATTGTGAAAACCTAGGGATGCTCGGATTCGTAGTCAGTTATGGAATAGTATGGATGAAGATATTGCTGGCTCACTGATGTTCCGGGACACAGCCAAACAGGTTTGGACACAGGCTCAGGAGATGTATTCTAGTGTGAACAATCTCCGTCGCATTTATGATCTTCATCAACAATTCTTCTCTATCTCTCAGGGCAGCTTATCTTTCGAGGAGTATTATGCTAAGTTTCGTCGTATTCGGGATGAACTTCGTGTTTGTGAGCCACTGTCTTCTGATATTCAAGTTGTGCGACGCCAACGTGAGCATATGGAGGTTGCTCGATTTCTATCTGGTGCCTCTTCAGATTTTGATCCAGTTAGTAATCAGATTTTGGGATCTAGCGACCTACCTTCCCTCAGCGAGGTCTTCAGTAGACTTCGTCAATCTTCTGTCTCTCGTTCTACACCACCTCTTGTATCTTCGTCTGAGCGTTCAGCTTTGGCTTCCACTGTCTCTGGTAATTTTGGATCTAGTATTGGTCGTGGTCGTGGTCGTGGTTCTGGTGGTCGTGGTTCTGGTGGCCGTGATTATAGTTATAGTTCCCGTGGTCGTGGTACTTCTGGGTTCAATGGCCATAGTTCTAGTCGTGATGGCAGAAATTATGGTCGCACGTCAGGGGGAGGTGGTTCAGGTAGTAATGGTCGTGGCCGTGGTACCCGATCGTGTACTCATTGTGGGGGTACAAGTCATACGGTGGATTACTGTTATAAGCTTCATGGTTATCCTGAGGCTCATCAGGTTGTCAATTTTGAGGAAACAATGTCATCCCATCACTCTGCTGATCAACCAGTGACTATTGATCCATCACATTTTCTCCTCATGATTGTGTGTTTCATGATCTAAAGACGGGGAGGAAGATCGGTGGAGGTACTGAGCGTGGTGGCCTATATTACTTTGTCAGCGATGTTCGACCTCAGTCTATTGCTCTTCAGTCATCAGAATCTCCATATCACCATCACTGTCGCCTTGGTCATCCTTCTCTCCAGAGTTTGAAGAAACTAGTACCTTCATGTAGTCGTATTGATCGCTTATCTTGTGAAGTCTGTGAGTTTAGTAAGCATCGTCGAGTGTCATATTATCCTCGGGTAGAGCGTCGTGTGTCACGCCCTTTTGAGTTAGTTCATTCAGATATTTGGGGACCCATACATGTCCCAAGTTTATCTGGTTTCCAGTATTATGTTATTTTCGTAGATGATTTCTCTCGAGTGACATATATTTATCTTATGAAGGCTAGGTCAGAGTTGTCATCCATTTTTAAGAAATTTTTTATGGAAATAAAGACGCAGTTTAATACTTGCATTCGTCTACTTCGTTCTGATAATGCACGTGAATATTATCGCACTTCTCTTTCTCAATTCTTTGTTGATAATGGCATTATACACCAGACCTCTTGCGCTCGAACTCCACAACAAAATGGAGTTGCCGAACGCAAGATTCGACATTTGTCAGAAGTTATGCGTGCTATGTTATTTCAGATGCAAGTGCCTAAGTCTTATTGGAGTGATGTTGTCCTTACAGCCTGTTATTTGATCAACCGTATGCCTTCCACCGTCCTGGGTGGTCAGATACCCTATACGGTATTATTCCCTGGTCGTCCACTTCACTCTTTACCACCTCGGATTTTTGGGAGCACCTGTTATGTTCATGCTCTTGATCCTGATCAGGACAAACTTGATCCCCGGTCCATTCGGTGTATCTTTTTAGGTTATTCCCTCACTCAGAAAGGGTATAAATGTTACTCGCCCTCATTACGTCGACAGTTTGTATCTGCTGATGTTGCATTTAATGAGTCATTACCATTTTATTCGGATACATACACTATTTGAGATGAGTCTGTCTTTCCTATGGCGGAACCTTCTGTTCCATCTCCTCATCCTTTGCAGGAGAAACCTTTGCAGGTATACGTTCGCCGTGACAAGGTACCAGTACCGCCTGCCCCACCAGTGCCCGTCCCAACATATTCCCCGCTGCATGATCCGGTAGTCCCTTCTCCTTTATCTGATCTTGATCTTCCCATTGCAATTCGCAAAGGTACTCGCACTTGTACTTCTCATCCTATTTCCCACTATGTCTCGTATGATCATTTGTCTCCTTCTCTTCGTGCTTTTACTTCTTCTGTCTCTTCCATACATGTTCCTAACACTGTACAGGAGGCTCTCTCTCTGTCTGAGTGGCGGACAGCAATGGAGAGTGAGATGACTGCTCTCCATGAAAATGGCACTTGGGAGTTGGTTTCTCTTCCACCAGGAAAGTCTACTGTTGGTTGTCGGTGGGTTTTTACGGTCAAGTATAACCCAGATGGCACTGTTGAGCGATATAAGGCCCGCCTTGTGGCCAAAGGCTATACACAGACATATGGGGTTGACTATGTTGAGACTTTTTCCCCTGTTGCCAAGATCAATTCTGTCCGGGTGGTTATTTCTTTGGCCTCCAATCTTGGATGGCCCTTGTATCAGTTGGATTTTAAAAATGTTTTCCTTCATGGTGATCTGCTCGAGGAGGTCTATATGGAGCAACCTCCTGGGTTTGTTGCTCAGGGAGGGCGTTCTCAGGTTTGTTGTCTTCGCAAAGCCTTATATGGTTTGAAGCAGTCACCTCGAGCCTGGTTTGGTCGATTTAGTGAGGCTGTGCTGGAATTCGGTATGCGTCGATCTCATTTGGATCACTCTGTATTCTTCAGACAATCGGAGCAAGGAAGAATAGTATTGATTGTATATGTGGATGACATCATCATTACTGGAGATGATAAGTATGGCATTGATAAGTTGAAGTAGTTTTTACAGCGTCAGTTTCACACTAAAGACTTGGGTAAGCTACGGTATTTCTTGGGTATTGAGGTAGCAAGGTCCAAGGATGGGATTAGTTTGTCCCAACAGAAGTATGCTTTGGATATTCTTGAGGAGACAGGTTTCTTGGGAGCAAAACCTGTGGAGACTCCAATGGATCCTAATGTGAAGCTTTGTGTTGATCAGGGGGAGGTATTTCCTCATCCAGACCGGTATCGTCGCTTAGTTGGCAAGTTGAATTATCATACCAATACCCGTCCAGATATCTCATTTGTTGTTAGTATGGTGAGTCAGTTTATGTCAGCTCCTCGAATTCCACACTGGGAAGCTTGTCTTCGTATTGTAAAGTATCTTAAGGCTCATCCTGGACGTGGTTTGTTTTATCGGTCCAACGGTCATTTGCGTGTTGAAGCCTTTACCGATGCTGACTGGGTAGGATCACCATCTGATAGACGGTCCACTACGGGTACTTGTACTTTTGTTGGAGGCAATCAGTTGTTGCAAGATCCAGTGCAGAAGCTGAGTATCGGGCCATGGCACATACATCTTGCGAAATTGTGTGGTTGAGAGGTTTACTTGAGGAGTTACGCTTTGGTGTGCAGTTGCCTATTCCTATGCATTGTGATAATCAAGCAGCCATACATATTGCTTCAAACCCAGTATTTCACAAGAGAA
The DNA here is from genome assembly GCA_016920895.1 of Vaccinium myrtillus. Lineage (NCBI taxonomy): Eukaryota > Viridiplantae > Streptophyta > Magnoliopsida > Ericales > Ericaceae > Vaccinium > Vaccinium myrtillus. The sequence continues at coordinate 30,329,290 of CM029281.1, forward strand.
CGAAACACATTGAAGTCGATTGTCACCTTGTTCGCGAGAAGATAGATGGGGGTGTGTTATCAACTCCATTTGTATCTACAGGAGCTCAGTTGGCTGATATTTTCACCAAGCCGTTGTTTAAGCCACGTTTAAAGTTTTTATGTAACAAGCTGGGGTTTTGTGATATTTATTCTCCAGCTTGAGGGGGAGTGTTAGAATAGCTTTTGTCCCACATTGCCTAGCTATATATTGTATTCACCTCTCTCATAATATAAATAAAGTCTTATGTGTGGGTTCGTTAACACCCTACACTTATTTCTCTCTCTCAAATAACAGGGACCAACAAATGGGGACGGAGGGAGTAACTTTTCGAAGTTTAAGATAGCATATCGTACTTAGAATAAGACCCAACATCAATCCCCTCAAGAAAACCCCGCCTTCCCCCCAGACCCTTCAAACCAAAAGACCAAACAGCACAAAGCCCTTTTATAGGAATATTCCATGGCGTCATACGGGGGTTGATCAAATTTGCAAGCTGAACAATGGCAAGAAAAGGTTTACGCCACTGGCACGAGTATTGTTAATGAATCGCCTTACTTAAATGCAGCACAAGTTCTAATTGCAGCATAAGTTCTAATGGAGGAGAAATTAGTTATCACTCATTACACGATCAACTTAAGATGGAAAAACACCTATTCCCTCCAAAAACTTTGACTATTGTGGGTGCAATGCGTCCGATTGGACTTCTCTTTGACCCAAAGGGGTATCTCCCTATGGTCAAAGAGAGTAAGTCTATGAATCTAACTGAACATACGAGATGTAGAAGACTATTAGTCTGAATTGCGCAAAAATGCTTTTGATCCACACAGAATGTTCAAGGGATGCTAACAAAGAATAAATCACCATCCCCCCCTAAACAAAATATGAAATAAAAATATAAATGGTAGTGCCAATTATACGACATGTCTTAATAAACGTGTGCACAGGAAGTTCGCATCTATATCTACCATTACCACAGATCTCAGAATAAAATCCAAACTTCCCACTTCAGTAACAGTTAAAAAGAGGCAACAAAAGCAATAGCAGAAATAGAGAAGACATGTGCCTTTTGCTGAGTCTTTTTCCTTGCAATTGAGCTAGCAACTTTTTTGGTCTCTTGTTCAGCGGCTTCAACAATAACAGTCTTCTTCACAGGTTTACTCCCCCCAAGCACTGGCTTCGGCTTTGGATTATCAGTTTTCACTGGATGCAAGTATATCTCACCAGAAAGCTTTTCACGCAGATCCCTTGTGGCTGAAGCAGATCCATTCCCAATTTGACTTGCTTGCTTCTTCTGGAGCTTGAACCGAAGATCTTTAACACCAATACTGCGATCTTTAAATGCCATTAACATCCAATCAAGACAATATAAGAATGACCCTCAGAAGCACGAACATGTATACCAATAGCAATGTGAATACTAAAGCAGCAAGGCCTACGTGAATTCAATCATATTTCAACAAACCATACCTGACACTCGAGGTTGACCATCTTTGTAAAGATCATGTTCCCACTTGTCATCATCTTGCCTCTGCCTGAAAAACATAGGGATAAAATTAAGCAAAAGGCTTCATACCTCAGTAATCTCTAACATAAGAACTAATTGGAGAAATTAGATTGGCAAAAGGACCACCGCCAGTAAAATTTCTTGTTGCTCAAACCAAAACTTAAGAATTTAAAAATTGGACCCTCCACAGGAATAAATACAGTGATCGCCAAGATCTGAAAGCTCAAAGTCAATTGCTTTGACCATCCCATACTGTTATCATCCTCAACACTAGTCCATGACCTTATTTACTCAACCAATTTTCTTCCTGTTTTCGGTTTCAAAGGTCCACTTTCCTTTCCAATTTCCATAAGCCAAGCCTTTCACAAAGCTCATCCCATGATGGCAAGAACTCCCATTCCTTTCCTATGTAGGAGCTGTTCGTGAGTCCTGACCTCTACTAATCATGCTTAACTTCAAAATTGTAGTTTCGTAGAGGCCTGATTTTACATAACTACCCAGCACACGTGTTGGTATTTTTTGTTCCTTTTTCAAGACAACAGAATTCTACCACTTAAAATGCTACCAGAGATTTTTAGATATTTCTTCTCTTTGCATTACTTGCAGTTCTATCATCCACAGCCCACAATCCCAGCAAACCCACAACCCTTTCGCTTTGCAATCTCAGAGCATCACCATTCACCAGCCCTAATCCTCTAATTTTTTTATACCCAAACTCAAGATTTAAGTAAAAACACCCTAAAATCGACTCACCGCACTCCTTGACTTAAAACATTTCACTCAAATCAAGGGATACTCAAATTTTGCAAGCCTATTTTAGCCCTCCCAAGTTTACAATCATGCCATTAATGTAGCATTTGCTCAAATTTTTTGCTTAGATTTGGATTTGCCAATTGGAGAGCTTCATGCCAAATATAGCTTTTACTCAAACTGGAGAAAAAATATAAGGGCAGGAGATGCAAGTTTAAAAAACCAGTCAGCAGTTGTTCTCAAGAATTTAACACCGACACTTCTCTATCATCAACGCAAACTATCACCTTCACAAAACAAAACATTTTTTCAGCTTTTCCCTACCACAATCTCATTTACCCATTTGCCAAAAGTAACTCCCAAACCTTCGATACTTTTCCCAAACCTAATCCACAATGACGATAACGACAGAAAGGGGAAAACTATTGCCTCACCAAATCTAGGAGGAAGGAGAGAGAAACTGTAGAGAGAGGAAACGAACCTCTTGCCGGTAACTAGCCTTTGACGACCTGAATCGTCTCCGGTGTTACCATATAGACGCTCCTTTATCGTCCTTCGCGTTGTGGTCTCCACACGATCTGCATACATCGCGTAAAGGTGATCCCCTAATAGAACGGTCAGAACAATCTGTCGCAGTGTCGAAACCCTAACCAGTAAATCTGGATACTTAGGCAATTGTATATTTGTATGTGTCGATTTCTAGAGAGAGAGAAAGAGAGAGACTTTCCGAGGAAGAAATGAAGAAACGGAAGGGGCACAGCACAAAATCTTACCGTCGGTTCGTGGGTGGGTTTTGATTCTTTTGAATTAGGGTTTTTTGGTTTGGGAATCGGACACATGGGAGGGAGAGGATAAAAAACACGGGCGCTGGCTGGGTACACGTGGCGGTACTCTGCATGTATCTCGACCGTCCAAGACATCTAGATTTTAAATACAATCTTAGGTTGTGATTGAGCGTTTCGGGTACCACATAAGCCGTCACGTGATACCCTCCCGAGTCTCGACACCCAAGTTTTTCTGGCGGGGGAGAGATTTTTGGATGCCTATTCCTATCGTTTGGAAAAGCCCGAATGGTATGGCAACGAGTGCGGGTTGAGCGGATTGAACAATACACCAACCTGAAAAGCTAAACACAGCCTTGCCTCCGCCCTCAATCCCGATCGGCTAATCCGTGGGTGATCATGTTTTCGTTCTCGACTCAATGGGGCTATGGGACTCGGGGTTACTTGTCTCGCCTCATATTAAATAGGAAAAATAGTTTAACCTGAGGAGAAAATGTGATAAAATAATTACTATGTATAATGACTAATCTGATATTTAACGGTGAATATATATATTTTTAGGTATAATGAAAAACAAAAATAAAATAAAATTTGGTACAAACCTATTATTTTAGTATATTATGTATGAAAGTATTTTATTCTTAATCAAATAATCTAACTTTAGAACAATTTAAAATTACGAGAAGGGGGAGTAAGATGATTGAATCATACAATATTTATTAAGGGGGACCGTTTGTAAACTTACGTTTTTTTTATTTTGAATCAATACTACTTTTTTTTAGTAACATTATTTGATCATACACAAGAAGCAACTAAGCACGAATAAACCACCGGATCCTAAAAAGCATCTCCATTTGACTTTTTTGTAAATGTTTATTAAGGGCATGTTATAAGTAAAAAAAAAAAAGTATATTAAAAATGGGACTTGAAATTGTTGTTAAGAGGGTTCATAGATAAAGACGCAAAAGAAGTATGTTTAACATTTATAATTTTTGCTAAAGTGTAATCCGTAAAAAAAAATAAAAAATAAAGAGGACAAAATATATGCATAATATATATTCTCTCTCTCTCTCTGACTAGAAGTATTTTGCACATAATATATTTTGTTATGATCCAGACTCAATTTTTTTGGAATAAAAACAAAAAGAAGCACGAAAAACATGCTACATAAAAAATTGACGCAAAACTCATTAACACGAGGAAAATTACGACGAAAAAAAGGTCAAAACATGGCATGAATCACGTAAAAAAAAAATTCACACCGTTCTACAAGAACACCTGGACAATGATAGGTAAAAATGAGTACAGAGAGAGAGAGAGAGAGGTGACCTTGGCGAAGTTCAAAACTCATCTCAGACAACACTATTGTTCAGGAAAAGAGGGGTAGCCTTGTTAAGTTCATTGGATCCAGCAAATATAGCAAATGCCCTTAAGATAGATTTATTACATCGCAAGACAATAATCAAATTTTCAGTAGGTACATACAGTTTTTTCAAGTTCCCCATTTGTTTCTCTCTCGCCGGATATTCTAATAAGTTTCAAACTCTAATCATAGACGCGGGACAAATGCTTTCCATCTTCTCTTTCACTTTGAAAGAAGTCCGAAGAATGGATTAGTTATTGCAGTGTCCAACGCAGTCCCGGCTGATTTCAATACCTTCAAGTCAACCTTGTCTCTTGGGAGAAACAAAAACTTGCCTCCTTCAACTCTCTCAAAGCCACAGAGTTCTAGAAATTCAGTACCTTCTTTCATATTCCCTAGTCTCTCCTGCAGTTTAGGATACAAAATCGTTGCATAGTTGCACATACTAGAAAACAGATGGCGAAAGAGTAAGAACTTAATCCAACTCTCCAAGAGCAGAAGAAAGTTGAACATTCAACTCAGCGGCAACGTATAAGACTTTCAAGAAGAAGAACCAAAAGTATCAACAATTTCCATTAGCCTTCTCATTTCACTACTGTGTTATTTTCAATTGGTTCAAATAAATTGGCAGAAGTTTGGGAGGACAAAATCTGTTCGAAAATAAAATATCCCGAGGCACCTATTGAGTTGGAGTATTCAACATCTTTTTTTTTGGTAATTCGGAAATTTTGTATTCAACATGTTGCCATGTGAAAGGGATCTCCTACTAGAGACAAACCACGTGAAAATAGTTTTACAAACTACAAATGCATAGTTTTCATGTTTTCCAGAATCTACAAACCAAGTTTTTATTCCTAAGCACAGCACATGGTTCATGTGTGGTTGCTCATGATATGTCCCAAAGAAGAAAGCTATTGTCGTCAACAAAACGAAATTACCCAGTTCCTCCAGAGAGACCAAGTAAACAGAGGAAGTTGGATAATTCATCACGGGAAGACCCAAGACAATATAGCTCACTTGCTCTGAATTTTGGAATGCAGACAAAAAAAAAACCCGAACATGGCAATTCTGGGGCTATAATTACCTAAGATGCTCAGTTGCAAGTTGCAATAAATTGTAAAATGGCCTTGTTTTCAAAATTCATCCTTTACGCCTGCCCTCTCCATATCATCCAATCTTGGTAAGTTGAACACCCAAGACAGCAATTCCATCCTTCACAACTTGTGGGACAATAACAAGTGAAGGAACAGCACTGGAGCATGTTGTGAAAACGTTTATATATTTGACATGCCCCTCCTTTACTGCCTCTTACTCTTCTTTCTCTACAGTCTATCACTCTATCCAATAACACTCCAAAGTAGTCGTGGTAACTGGACTGTACCGATCCAAGAAGTTCTTGTCCAGAGGACAGTTTGAACTTCACAGAGGGTACGGTAAAAATGATCTGGTCAGATCAGAAATTTTATACTCATTGCAATTTGCAATTAAGTGAGGAAACATTTCATCCTTCATCCTTATCAACCTGATTCCAAGAACGTGCAAATTACCTGGAAGACTGGATTGCTGATACGTATTTTTCTGAATTTTTCCTCTTCGGGATTCTTCACAACATTTCTGACATAGACCAGAAGAGTCTGGAAAGCCCTCCTCACTTTGGTATCATTATCCTAGACCAACAAGGAAAATAAAATGAGGTCCTTCTTGTAATCGATTGTACAGATAAGAAGGCAGTCTACGTTCTCTATAGTTATCAGTATGTTCCTCATTCGTTGCATCAAGATGGGCACTTCAATTTTTAAGGAATTCATTCATAGGAGCAGAAGCATCAACTTCATAAATAATTCCACAGGCAGAGTTCAAATTCTACCTTTACTTTTCACAGGTGCAAATCATCAAATGCTAAAAAGCTCAATATGCATGCAAAGAGTCTACAACTTCACTTTGATTTCTTGTTCTTTCCATTTTGATAGTGTAAAGAAAAAGCGAAAATACGGTTTCCAGACTGCACGATTGTTACCTTGTGGTTGCGCTTGAGAGATCTTAAACAGTCCATCATAAGCTCTTTGGTTGTTGCTGTTCCAGTAACTTTACCTAACTTAACAGGCAACGAACCCTGCAATTTGAATGAGGTGGTAACTTTTATGATTAGCAACACTGTAATTAAATGATGCAATATCTGAAAATTAAATACGATTCCCGAAGTCCACACCTTTTCTTGTTGCATCAAATTTGAAGTAATCTTTGTGGATGGTGGAGGGTCTTCCACAGGCAACCCCAGCATCTGCCGTCTTTCTGCCTGTGAAAAGAAAGCTCAAGGAATAGAGCTGAATTGAAGATAAAAACATATCTCAAATAAAATTACCTTTTAGCAACAATTTTGACTATGAATGAGGGGAAAACATTTGGGAAAGTACAGAGTGTCAAATGTTTCCTAGATCTTGGTGCTCCTGTAACAGGCTGCCCCACAGTACAATATTTTCAACTTTGGGTTGCCTCTGCACAGCTTTAAATGTATTGTACCGACATCAGTTCAAGCTCAGGCTCATATACAACCAGAAACTTCACTCCCCAAGTGACGTGGGACAAGTCCTTGGACCGGTAACCTTCACCTCATCTACTCTATCATCTCAGGCCTCAGGACTTCTAGGCTTTTGGATCCAAGTCACCACAGCTCCCAATGATACTATCAACAATTTGAACGATATAATGGAAAACAAGCATAACAACAGTTCGATAGTTAATTTCTTCTTAGATTTCCTATGCTTCCTAGACTCTGAGGGTGCACCAGTTCACTAGAAGATGCAGAGAAAAGCTTTGCCAGGAAATGTCATCCGGTACTTTCATTTAGGGAAACTACTATACATCTAACCAAAATATAGAAGTCAGAGGAAAATCCAGCTCTAAATAATGCAACACCGCTGTCGTCTAGATATCCACGACATAAAACATAAAAGGGTGAGAAAAGTAAGAGAATAACCTTATCTTGTTGGAGTTTCTGAAGAATTCTATCTCTATCTTTTTTCTCCTGCTCTTTCTCTGCTTTCCGCATGGCTATTAATCTAGATAATTAAAGCACATAAAGCTTCTTGGTATCAATTATCAACTAGAAGAAAGGAGATCATGACACCTCCATACACTCTGAGGGTAACTATGAGCCTCACAACAGACCTTTGTCTTTCATTTTCTTCCTGAATACTCTTTGCATCGAGCAATTCCTTACCTGATCGTCTCCTCTCCTGTGAGTTCATAACGGCTAAATTAAACAAGAAGACAATGAAGCTCACAAACAATCCAACATACAAATCTTCTGAATACGTTCCTGCAGTAGGATCAACAAAACAATGAATGCAAAAGGCTCAATAGGTCCGCAAAATCAAAACAGGTAACCATGTCAACGATTTTACCCAACAAATAAGTTCTTTGACACAAACACAAACACAAACACAAACACAAACACAAAACAAAACCTCACCACGAAAGAACAAAACAATAAAGCAAAACCATCATTGCATATTGTGGATCTTAATAATAACTCTGACAGCAAAAATGGTACAACAATCTCAACATAGTAATCATTCCCTATTTGTACAATAACTGTCTTGACATTCTGTATTTGAAAAAAAGAAACATTAAACTGTCGCAGGCATGTTTCTAGTAAAACTACGCAAACGCAAAAAAAAATTAAAAAAAATCAAGCAATAATCAGTATGACTAGTCGCAGTGTGTAGGGGGAAAGAAAAGTCAATGGTCAAATAGCCCAAGAGAAAGAGTAACAGTGTGAATGAAATGTACCTTCTCCCTTTCTCTTTCCAGTTTCTTCTCTTCATTTTCTTTCTTTATCCGTGAACGATCCCTGAATAGAGCAAAAGTCAAAATAGTAATGCTAGGTTGTTATTTTCTATTTTTCTTATTTAGCGTCGACAAGGGATTCTCGTACTCTCGTCTTGGTTAAATATAAAACATGGGGAGGTGATGGGACTGATTACGTTCCTGGGAACTTTCTTCTCTTATTTCTCTCTTCTTCTTCTCTCTTCTTTCTTCAACTCTTCTTAACTAAACCCTAAATTTATACTTTAGAACTTCCGTAGTAAAAAAAAAAAAGAAGAAGAAGAAACCAATCAAAAGTAGTCGTGACTCGTGGTACTACAAACCAGCTAAATGCCCTAAGAAACCTTACAGGCATAACCAAAAAGAGAATGGGAATTTGGTTGTATATTGTTTTCTCTAAAGACTCTTCAAAGTGTTTAATCTCGAGGGAAGTGCAGTACCTTAATTCCTGTGCTTTCAATTTCACTTGTTCTGCAACATCAGAAGGATCAGAAGTCTCAATTTCGATGTTCACAGGAACCTGGGTGCAGTTGAACAGAAAATTAAAAGACCAGAAACCAAATAATTCTATGTAAGGCTAAGCAAAAAAGGCTGCCCAGATGCCTGATATTGTTGAGGCTAGCGTATGATTCTAGATACTCATATTAGGCATTAAAATAGAACCCACGAAGAAATGTTTAAAATGAAAACCAAAGACCTACACCTGAATACAAATTGGAAAGCGTGTGTAAAATATCCGACAACAAGAAGCTATAAAGTCCAACATAAATATAAAGCTCTTTAAGGATACATATTCGAGTTAGTATTAAATGTTATGTAACTAGGAAGATCACAAGATTATAACAATTATCTGGACAGTTTTCTAGGTTACCTATGATGCTAAAATTCTGCATGTGTGTTTTCATACAATAAACGGGAAGTTAGCTCAGCACCCTGAGTGATATTGCCTCCAATATGTCTTATAGATAAAGAGAGCATGCCTTTTTGAAGGTCTAGAAATCTCTAGCGTAGGCGATGATACTAACCATTCTAGTTTTGATTGTGCAACTTCCTCATGAGTCTGTACTTTTATCATTCAATGACGTCAGATCAATTTTAAGTGAATCTATCATCACTTCTTGCAAGTACTATCATAGCTTCTTTTACTACAATTAACAGGCCATGAAGGTGAGACCAAAACCATGTAACACACCTCTGCCATCTATTTCACCCGAAGAATTCTCCATTGCTAGGTATGTTCAGATTAAAATAAAGTATCATATTGTTCGATACCCAGCTTGAATAGAATCTATCTGCTATGGCAAAACTACAGCAAAATATAAAGGATTGATATCCTGTACTTCTAAAATTATGCATAAAAACCCAGCCCCGATCGAAGAACTGAACTTTACCAAGATAAAGGAATCATACCAAGGGCATCTGATCAATGTCTGGGTCGTTTTGATGATCAAATAGCCAATTTACAGCGGCATCAATGCTAGAATTATCTGGGAAGAAGAGAGAAAAAAATCATATTCTCAAGGACAAAGAAGCCCATCAATTGCAAATGGACATTAGAACTGCTGGAAGGTAAAGCTGAGAAAAGTTGAAATGTAGAACTAGTCTACTTTCATTAATGCACAACTATAATCACTAGGACATGAATCCAACCAAGTCACAACGGATAATTCCATGTAAACTACAAACCGGAATAATGGAGCGCCCTTGTTGCTTGAGCCAGTGGAAATCCCATTTCCTCTAGTTCACTAAGTAATCTCTCGTTTACTTCTGGAACAGCCATTTCTGACACCGTTTAAACATTAATAAATTGTTAAATCCCAGAAATTAACAGAAAAACGGCATGATGATCATCATCCCAGGAAGCAACAATAGGCGAAAAAATCATACTCCTATATTCGTAGGAGAACTAATTTACGATACATGTGGTATAAAAAATGGCACGATGATGCTATCTTATAACATCATCTACAGCCCTTACTCCCGTATTTTATGATCGGAAGTCATAATAAAATTCTAAGAAAAATCACCTAAAACTCACTCCAGGGCACGATTCAACCCTATATCATTCAATTTCGTCAAGTTTTTACATACAACCAGTGGACGATGCGATTGATTCTAATCTTAGGTGCGCGCAAGCTAGTCCGAGACATCTGAGTTATTAAAACCCCATTAGTGTCATCCGTACTAGATGAAGCTTTTGTGAGTAGAAAATATATAAAAAGTAAATTCAGCGTACCCATAGGTGTAAAATGAGAATTGAAGGCAGTATTGGGACGTCCTGAATTGATACGGCGAAACTGTAAGGAGAATTGACGATTGAATGAAGTCGGGGAAGCTCTTCGATGGACTTCTGAGAAGCCCTAAAAGAGAGGGATAACGATGAACTTGAAGAGAAGGTCACCGCCATCGAAGATGCCGATTCTTTACGGGATCGAAACGAAACCCTTGGAGCTGGTTTTCTGGTTTTGGGGGGATTCTCGCTTTAGTTTCTTCTCCCGCGTTATTTTTATGTTGTGCTGAAGAAAATAATTAAATTTCCGTTACCTCCCCTCCTCTCCCCTGAGGTTTCTAACAAATCCAGAAACCTCCACTGAGATTTCTGAAAATGCTTTGCACTCCCCTACTTTTGATAATATTTCTTAGATTCCCTCTTAGCTAGCTTCCATCTTGGCCTTCTTTTTAACTCTTCTAAGTGTGTATGATGCCAATCTAATAAAAAAATCATTCAAGAGAAATAAAAAAATTGAAAAGCATGACGTCAATCTAATAAAAAATTCATTAAAACAAAGAAAAGAAAAGCAATTTGCTTAATTTAGGGTAAATGATTAATTTCATTTTTTGGTGAAACCCCCCAAATAATTTATCTAAAAGTTAATAAGTTACTATTACATGCCCTAATTTAGCACAAAAAAATATTAGTAATTCGTATGAGAAGCACATATTACAATACAAACAGAAGTAAATGTAAAATTCTCAGTTAAATAACAAAGCCCATTAACTAATAAATAAAAAAATCACGGTGGAGGGTTTTGAACATCCCCTCACTTTGTTCGGTGAAACGATTGGGAAAAAACAGAGTTCAATAAGTATAGAACCTTTCCTTGGAAACCACACAATTGAACTTTCATAAATTAGGTAGTAACGTCCGTTCTAAAATTCGGTTATCTAACTTAAAACCCGACTATTAGTCGGCGCCTAGGTGCTAGGCATCCAATTAGTCAACTGCTTCCCGCCAGACTAGCTCTTAGTAGTTTTCAGAACATTAGTATAACGGAGTTGAGATTTCCAATTAGTCGGCCGTTGAACGCCCCTCTTCCACCCAACTAGTACCTAGCGATTTCTAGAACATTGGCATTAAAAGAGTTGAGATTTCTGTCCCATTCAAGGGAGGTTAATGTAATTAGTTGAAAGGTGCACAATGGATTTCACCCAAAACCTCAAGGGAGGTTGGTGTAAATTACCCAATCTATAAATACTTTCGATAATTCCTTTTGCACTGACCGTCAGGGACGCCGTTGTGGGTCCCAACCGATCAATCCGAGCCGTTCATCCTTCTCAAAATCGAATTCCGAGTGTGCCTACGCGGGAATTGAGGCAATCGAACGGCTGTATGAGCTCGATATTTGAATGAAATGGGGGAGATTTTGGATCGAGCTCATACAGTCGTCTGATTGGCTCGATTCCCGCGTGAGCCCACTCGGAATTTGATTTTGAGAATGATGAACGGCTCGGATCGATCGGTTGGGACCCACAACGGTGTCCCCGACACCGTCGGTACGTGGTCGGTGCGGGTAGAAGGGTTCAAATACTTCACGGCCCGTTTGGATGGCGTATTAGTTTGAGAGGGATAAAATAGTAGGGGTGATTAAATAAGAATGGTGGGCCCACAGTTAAGGTGAGGGATTAAATAGTACATGGTTTGGATAAGGGATAAAAAAAATTGGGATAACGAGGGTGGATAATGTAAATCATGTCAAATGATTTTCTAGCCTTTTTATATGCCCATAATCTATTATGAATTAAATTAATTATATAACGTCAAAACTAATTAATTTTTTATACTTAACAAAAATTAAGCTAAAATAAGTCCTTCTAATAATTTTGTATACAAATTAAAATCATTAAATATTCAAAATATTCAATTCTCAAATTTTTGGGAATTTTTGCTTGAAACAATGATGGTTTGTTCTATTTTTTGCTTGAACCAGAAGGGTATGCTGGTCATTTGGTCCCGGATGAGGAGCCGGACTAAATACAAGCACCCCCTCCTTGTATTTAGTCCGGCTTCCCCTTGTTAATTAGCCCGCGGCTATTTAGTCGGAGGCGTTTTTGGTTGCCAAAACATGGGCTATTTCCTCATCCTCCCGGATTGAATAGTCAGGCCCCTTGTACATTATCCAAACGACCCCTTAGGGGACGAAGTAATTTAGGTTGTGTTCGTTTGGGGGTTTTGGTAGGGGTGTAAACGGTCCGGTTTGGTGCGGATTGGTATGAATCCGAGGACCGAACCAAAAGTCTACTGTCTAATGTAAGGCAATCCGTGTCCAAACCAAAAGTTTACGGTCCGGTTCCGAAACAATCAAAAAAATCACGGTTCGGTTCACGGTTTATCCACGGATTATTACATTTCCCAAAATAAAAAAAACATATTCCACGTTCACATTCTCAATGTAACCTTTGAAACCCATTCCCATTCCCACGAAAACCTTCGCGCTCAACAAGCCAAAACGGTAATTCATCCATGAGACAAATTCTAGCCAAAGCATCTCTACAAGTCTTCTGGTTAAATTTCCAAAGCCCAAGTCCATTTTCAGATTCTCCTTTTACTTGAACAAATAATGCTAGTGTTTTTTGTCTCTTAAGTTTCTGATTCTCTAGATTTTTTAGGCAGTTTACCTTGTCTTTCTTCAAGGTACTAGTCATATTCCCACTCAACCATTTATATATATATGAGAATAATATATTTAATTATAATTCTTATCCCAATGTTTTATACATATATATATTTTTTAATTGATTAAATTCTCACGGTCCGGTTCGGTTTATCCACGGTTCTTTTATGAAAATCCATGGACCGAACCGCGAAGCACGGTTTTCTAATTTTTCAATCCGTGTTCAGATCATTAATCCACGGACCCAATCCAAAACCTACGGTTTGGCTTGGTCTGGTTCGGATTCGTGGTTCGTGGGTTTTTTTTGACAGCCCTAGGTTTTGGGGCAGTTTTGGCACTGTTCCAATTTTGATTACATCATCACTTTTTTCATTTTTCTCTCTATCTCTCTCCACTTATTACATCTGCTTACATCATCCAAATTAAACTAAACAAAACTAAACTGTGCAACCGAACAACCATTGTATTTATTTATTTAGAAGCTCCCCGACAACAAGCAGCACTGTGGAGACAAAAAAGCCTTTCAGACTCTTCCAGAATTCATCGGAACTTCGAAGAGAACCAGAGAGATACCGAAATCACAGACCAGAGTCATCACTTACGAGAGAGAGAGATGGAAGGAGAGAGAAAAAGAGCGATCAAGCTGTACTGCCCATCGCTTTCAAAGGCAATACCATTCGTGGCTTGTGAAGAACAGAGGCTCGACATCGGGTCCATATCCCGGGCATTCGGGCTCGACCCGGCCACGTTGAAGCTCAACGGCCACTTCATTGCCAGAGGAGTCGATCTCATTGCGTCGTCGGTCACGTGGAAGTCTCTCCTATCCTTCTTCTCCTCACGTGGTTTGTCCACCGGAGATACCGACTCCAGCGCGCTGATCGTCGACGGCAAGCTATTGAGAGTGGGAACTAAGAGTAAGTAGTTTCAAGCTTCACCATCGTGGCGTTTTTTGTTTGTGTTATTGATTCTGTTTGGTTAGTGAGAAACGGTGGGGAAAAAAGCGAAGGAAATTGGAAATTGTTGGTTTGTTCTGTTTTGGTTGAGATTAGAAATTTAGAATTAGGTCTGATAAATGACCTGAACAAACCGAACTTGTTAGATCGTTTGCATGCTTGGTTTGGTTTGAAAACGAGCTTTGAAAATTAGGATTATGTTCGAGCTTCGCTTGTTTACGAGACAAACGAGCTTTAATTGAGCCAATCACGAATTAATCTCGAGTAATTTGGATCGTAATTTGGTTCAATAGCTTAACAAAGCTTCAAAAAGATGTTTAAGCTTGGTTTTTATATGTTATATTAATTGATCTTGAATGAACTTTTAATGAGCAAACACGAGCTCGAACTTGAGGTGTTTGGGGTTTGGTTCGTTAATCAGCTCTGGATAGAATGTAGGTAAATACGTATGAATTAATTCTGGTTGTTAGTTATAGGAAGAGTATTAGGTTAAATTTTGCTTTTAGACGATTTAATTATTGTTGTTACTCGTTAAGAATTTGCAGAAACTAGCGCGGAAAATAGATTAATCGAAAGCACAGACACACAAGGATTACATGGTTCACCCAACATACATTGTTGCATGTTGGTTTAGAACTAGATCATATGGCCCTTATCCCATAGCAGTTCATCCTATGTGCTAAAATTGAAGATACGGGTTGCATTTTGAACTTGCAAGCTTTGTTATTCAAGTAACTAAGCAAATGGGGCATGATAAGTGCATGGGGGCATTGAATGAAGTAAAGATTTGGAGCTGAATGAAAATAGGATTTTCCGTCAATCAACTTCGGAAAACAGAATCGAAAAATGCTTGATTGGGGGATTTTCAGCTAATATGATTTTAGCTGCATTGCATTTTCATTTTTTGTACTGGCATTGTAGCCCTCCTCTTTTTTTTCTTTTTTTTGCACTGAGAGACACATTTTAGCCCCAAAAATGATACATACACTCCCTGGCACACCCTCTCTCACATCGCCGTTCTTTTACCCCTCCTTTGTTTCTTCACAACTCTGCCTTCTTACACGCCCTTGCACATATGTCGCTATCAGTGCAATTCTAGAGAATATTACAGAAGCCCATTTGATTTCTAGATTGTACAGGATTGGGAGTCCATCAATTTAGTTACAGCAAGATAGGACATACGAGCTCGGAGCTGAACCGGCTTACTGTTAGGATGTATCAAGTTGCAATTATGTTCCTTATTGAATGCACTCTTGACTTTGTAGTAAGACTTTTTCTTGTAGTCCAACCAATTTTTCCTACAATTTAGTCCTTGTGTCTATAAAGTATTGGTTTTGTTGTTTCCTATCTTGTGGAATGTGAAAAAGATGTCTTCTCCTTCTTGGTGTTCGGAGGTCCATTGGCAAATTCATGTCGTTCTTCAGTTTCAACACTCACTCAAGAGAATTTGGATGAACGTAAAATAAAGGACACGATATTTTAAGGAGATGATAGGATATGAGGAGAGAGGGGCAAGGGTGCTATGGTGGCATGTGAAACTGAGGGAGTTAAGTGATGCATAGGTATGACGGCCCTATCTTTTGCCTTTTAGTGTTTGACTAGGTCTGCCTAAGCTAAAAGATCATGTCATTTTATTCATATTGACTCAAAAGAGGGTTTCCTGTTAATGTTCGCGGGTTCTAACTCTGCTGAGAAAAATTGATTCTCTGTTATTATGCTAATCAGAGAATACTAAGGTTTGGTTGTCAAGATTTGTCTCGAATGTTATTGTAGCACAAGTCTGATATAACTGGTACTTTTCATGTGCGTTTAAAAGTTCATTGGAAACTATCTGTTTGTGCTCCACCTTCTGATACCATACTAATAGTATCACGCACATTTGTTGATAATCGTGGGAGTAATATCTTGTGGTTCTCCAGGAGCACATCACCAAGCAAATGAAGAAAATGGGATTTGCTATGCAATTGAACGCCCAAGTTGCAATATAAACATGAGACCACAGCTTGAAGATGGAAACTTTCTCAAGAGTAAAAAGCTAAAGGAGAGCAGCTCAGGTAATCACACTGATCAGAGGTGATAGATGTATCGGTGAATCTTGAGATTCCTGCATTTTACTTCATTGGTGTTTCATTTCTGCCTATTTTCCATGATTTCTTGCTATACGTCACAAGTCACATCCCACTACATACTTTGGATTCTAGATTACTAAGGAATAAGCAAGTCTCCAAAACTGTAGACAGACAAATATGCTTTGTTCATGTTGAACACATATTTGACCATTCAAATAAGAATCCTCACCGGCTTCCCAAAATAAACGATAGCAATGGTATAAAAATAGTTTCCTGCTGTCCAGATATATTATGAATTGATATAGATGATATTGCTGAAGCGAATTCAAGCTGTGGTATTTGAGGATCTCTTGAATGGAGGAGGAACTTTCCGGAAAATGTGCACCAATCATTTTACTAACTATTTTTTAGCTTCTATGGTTCAGGGTATATTGACACGGAGGAAGAAGTTACCAGAGGTGAAGGTTTTGGACTGAAGAGAAACCAATGTTTGGAAGATGTCAACCCTTTGAAGAGGATAAAAATGGCTGGAACTAACTCCGGTACACCCATGGCTTTTTGATATTTTTAGTAGCTCCCATCACTTCTTTTCTTTGTTTCGTTTTCCTATGCTTTGGTTTCTAATTTCTAGCTCTCAGAAGCATTGCTTCCCAACCTTTTGGCTGATATTGCGGGGTGGGTGGGTACTGTTTTGATGTTTTCAAATCTTAGTTTCTCCATCGAGTAACTCATTTTTATCGGTCCTTTTCAGGTTCTGAATCGGGTGAAAGTAGTTTATCCGGATTGATTTCAAATACCCAGTTCCGGTGCAGTTCAACCAGTCATGGTAAGAAACGGATAAGAGAAGATGATATGGTTAGTCCTGCTCCTTGTAAAAAGACCAGATAATGAGGAAGATTTTATGGTTTTCGCTGCGGAATCCAACTACAGACATACTAATATCCTTTTCAGAGTTGTATAGTTCTGTATTCAAGTTTCATCTAAAAAATTAACCCGCCGCAGTTACGGTACTTATGCAGGGATGTTGTTGGTATTTGTACATTTTGATAGGTACCTACAGCTGAGTTCTCTATGTTGGTTTATAGTTAACATAGTTACGTTTTTTGACCACCTCGAGTGAAAATCATGAGTCAAGATCCTCTCATGCGAACTTCCTCACTTGAATATGTGATCTTCTCATGTGACGTGTTAATGCTTAACACCTCACCCATTTACTAAACCAACGTTTGAGATTGAACTTTCATTGAAAGAGACGCAAAATGACTTCTCCCACTCTCTCTCTCTTCTTTTTTTCTCTAAAATCTAGGTTTGGACGGCTGAGATGTGTGCTCGTGTTGCCTGCTCGGCACTGAAGAATTTCTCCTTAGGATCAGCTTGTCCTCTCCCAAATCGGTTGTTGCGGACCCAAACATGTCCGACCCTCTACCCCTACCGGGGATACCAGCAGAAAAATGGAGATGGCCCTACTGGAAAATGATGTTCACTCTTACTTCCTCACAGTGAAAAAATTGTACTACTATTTACTCTTTCTTTTTCTTTTTCTTTTTCTTTTTCTTTTTCTTTTTCTTTTTCCTTTAATAGGGGGTGTCGGGTTTTGAAATTTTTGTGCCAATAATTATTTTTGGAATCACTGATCTAGAGGATAGAATTGCCTCCCCAAAATCTAAAGGGTATATATGCTTGAGGTTTTATAACCATTTTTGGACATTGTTTTTCATTTTTCATTCTTCTTGTTCAGACTCTAAACATATTTTCGTCTCTTTTTTTTTTTTTTTTTTAAAAGTGCACCATGAGCCGTTGGTTTGGCAAATGGGTGAGGTGTCAAGTATTCGCGAGCCACGTGAGATCGAGGATCATGTAGAGGATTTGGACTTGAAAATCAGGACATTGCAAAAAAAAAAAAAGGACTTTTTTATGTTCTACATTCATTTAAACTTGGAATGTTTTATATTATTTTATTTCATTTGGGCTCCGTTACAATAGTTTTAAGGGCCATTTACCGGCCGGTCAAGCTTTTGTTGGCAAATTACCGCCAACTCCAGCCCCGACTTTGAAATGCACAGGCAACTCCACTACGGGCTACAGCCCACCAGCTTTCCAAAAAAAAATCGCATGCCCACGATTCAACCTTGCGAACCAGCATTGTACTTGGCCCAACTATTTAGGGTGCCTAAACCACTAAACCTAAACTCTAGGGTACCCTTATGACCTGGGTACCCTATGAAAGTGTCTAAAATCCTAGGGTACCCTATGAAAGTGCCTAAACCACTAAAACCTTATAATAGGAAAGTGCACCCTAAACCTAAACTCTAGGGTACCCTTACGACTAGGGTACCCTATGAAAGTGCCTAAAATCCTAGGGCATCCTATGAAAGTGCCTAAACCACTAAAACCCTATAATAGGAAAGTGCACCCTAAACCTAAACTCCAAAAAAGAGTGACTTACCTTATTGGTAATTAAAAAAAAATGACTTATCTTAGTGGTAATTAGACATCTCTTTTCTAGACCTAGAGGTAATAATTCCTAGTTTTAATTAATGCATTTTTAATCAACTGAATTATTATAAAAATATATATATATATTTTCCCTAAAAGTCGATTTTATACTCTCTTTTTTATAATATTTTCCCTAAAAGTCGATTTTATACTCTCTTTTTATTTTTAATTTGTGGACTTCTTTCGGCCTCAGAGTCGCACGGAGAACAATATGGAGCATCATGACATCAACACCAGGCCCATCCATTCACATGCTTATACTTATGTGGGCCGAAAAAAGATCTATTCTTACATGTTGGTCCATGTAAGCCTCATCATTTCGCCCGTTGGCCTGCAGCCTGCCTGAAGCCTGTTGGGCTTTACCCGAGCCTGAGCCCGCCAAGTGGGCTAGCCCATCCCGACTTTTCCATGGGTAGGGCTTGGGCCTAGGAATTTTAACTCTAACCCGCCCTCCCGCCCATGAGCCCAGCCCGCTGGCCCGAGATACTAGCCCGCCCATAGCCCGTACACTTATACACGCGTAGCATGGGTTTGAGAAACAACACGCCTGAAATTCTTCCTCTGGCTCCCATCCCCGAAAATTTCTCCTCCTCTCTTAAATATCCATACAATTGCCCAATGGTACAAAAAAAATATGAATTTACGTTGGTAGAGATGAAAAAAGAAAGAAGGAATACAAGGGACATGCTTAAGAATCTTCATTGGGTGGATTTTTTATTTATGCATTGGGTGGATGCATTTCATAGGACCAGGAAGCATGGGACATAGGTGTTGGACCAGGAAGCATGAGCCGAAGTGTTTTTTTTTTTTTAAATATAGATAAATTAATAAATAAATAAAAAAGGCATTTGGCCCGTCGAAATAGCCCATCTTAGCCCGCCTGAAGACTGGCCCGCCCGACTAGGATAAGCCCGTGGGCTGGGCCTGTGCTTCATCTTTTGAGAGATAGCCCGACCCGCTAAAAAATAAAAGCCCGCGAGCCCGGCCTGCGGGCGGGCTTGGGCTGGAAGTTCGCGGCTAGCTCGGCCCGATGATGACCTTAGGTCCATGGTATCTTCATCTTATGGGCCCACTTTGATTATCTAAAACATCCATATTCAAGAGCTTGTCGAGAACAATAGTCGGACAAAAAATTAGGTTGATCCGATATCGTTCTGAACACATTTGTTTTAGAACATAAGAAGATTACAATATCAAAGTAAAACCCATTTACTCCAATCATCTCAAGAAAATCCAATACTGAAGTTATATCAAAACAGTATTAGATAAACTTGATTTTTACGTTGTTGTTATCGACAAGCTCTAAATTGTGTACATATCCCTTTTCCGATTTCAGTTTATCTATATATCTCACTCCATCATCCTTCTGCCTAGCAGAAAAATTAAACATCAAAGTTAGATTGGAATCCCATGCCTATGGAAAAACCTGGAAGATGAATCTGATGCCATGGCTAAAAGCCTAAAATAATACTTAAATTTAGGGTAAATATCATTGACAGTTTGACACCGCTCGAGGTTTCCCTTAAGTACAATTTCCCCCCTTCACGTTTGAGAAATGATTTTTCCTTAAGTACAGTTTCCCCTCCACGTGAAATGATTTTTGGCCCCTTGAGATTTGGTGTTGCATTTCAATGACGTCGGCCAATAGTTACTGTTCAACAAGAAACCCAATTCGTAAGGAGTTTAGTCTCTTTCATCTCTGGTTCACCCTAATCCCGACTTTGGCTCGGTTTGCCCACGCAAGGAATGCTTGCGATGCGCAATATGGGTTAGAGAGCCTTGGGCTCATACTGTGATGCTTGAGACGGCATCCTTACATTTGGGCTTAGTTGTTTCTTATCGTCTGCTTTTTGGGTTGTTTCTCTAGATTATTTTCAGTGTATTTTGGATGCAATCCTTGTAAGTGCCGTTTGGCTTTTCATGATGCTATTGGCTTCCGTTAAAAATAAAAAAAAACAAGAAACCTAATTCCATTTTTTATATTTTACAAACCCTTACGATTTCCTTCGAATAAAAAAAATGAAGTACTTTTGCGGATAATTTTTAATTTTTTTTCACCAAATTAAACTACTAATCGAGATCTTTAATTCGATAAAAAAAAGTTTGAAAAATTTTATACTTTAGAATTTGACATTGTTGGCTTACTTTGCAATATCATTCGGATAAAAAAATAAAGTATTTTCAAATTAAATTTTTTTTACTTTTTTTTGCACCAAATTAAACTACAAATTGAGATCTTTAATTTGATACAAAAAAATTTAAAAAATTTATACTTTAGAATTTGACATTGTTGGGGAATAACATAAAAATTACTAATTAGTTATTATTAAAAACGTATAATTAGAAAGAAAAAGAAAAACAAAAAATTAAACTTCGAAATATTATTAAAATGAATAATAAAAAATAATAACTAAATATTTTAATTTTAGATATAACTAATAAAAGGAATTATTTGTTGAAAAATATAATTAATTTAATTAGTATTGTGTTTATGTATTTATTTTATCATAAAATCTAATATGACTGTACAAGGGCAAATAAGTCATTTGTCAAGTTTTTACATCATCCAATCAACTTTATCCCCCTTTATCACAAATTCATCCAAACCACATACTATTTAATCCCCTCTTCATAAATGTCGCATCACTGTGGGTCCACCCTTACTAAATAACGGCTCATTTGGATGGGGCGTTAAGGGGGGCATAAATATGGAGGGTGTTATTTATGCCCGGACCCACTCATATGGAATGGTTTGCCAACAAAAAGTGCAGGAGTGTTATTTATCACCCGGACTAAATATCACCCATGCAGGGGTGTTATTTATGGGCAGCCCAGGGGGTGTCCATATTTAACACCCCCTAATACTGTCACGCCCCGCCCCGCAAACGGCACCCGTGGTGGGCCCGAGTCGGTGCGGCCACGTGGCATTCCAACACAAGACCCAACACCACCTTACAAAAACTCAGAATAATAACACAGCGGAAGACTTCATCATATAAATAAAGTATCAACGTTAAACTCAGTTTCAAACACCAACAACCGTCTACTCAAAAGTAGCTTAAACAATACATGTGCTCAAAATACTCTCTGTTTACAAATCATTAAAAGTACTTAGATGACAACATGTCCAAAATTCACACGACACCAATTGAACACCCCAAACGTTGACTGGTAGTGGACCCCATCTACAGCCCCTGCTATCTGGAAAACCATAAAGAAAAACCAGGAGTGTGTGAGACATAGAAATGCTCAATAAGATACAACCAAATCAACATCTAAAACACAGCAGTATTATACAACAACTATCAACATGTATATAACCAATCACATGCAAGTGGCACGTCTGCCACATCCTATGTATCCTAGGTCACTGTGGGAGCACACCCCGCTCGTGTCACCGGTAGCTAGCCGACACAACGTACTCGCGGTGTAACCCAATCCACAGCCCCTTCGCAGATACCAACTTTCACACACAACATACATGCATAACCACAGCTAAAACATCTATTAGCATGATATACATTCATCTTTACAACAACACGTCATCATCACATGATATACATCCGTCTTCACAACAATACATCATCAACACAATTATATGTTATTGAACATAAACATGTCAAACACACTCACCTTCAATTCGACTGGAGTATGCCAAACTTACGTTTTCGGCACCTCCCGATGACCCGACTTGTCACCTAGCCACAAGCTAAACCATATCAGCATATGATCATCTTTAAATATTAACACAAATGCTTAAATATGGAAATATAAGGTCACTATGGACTTTAATCAACAACCAACAACTCCGTAAATTAAACTGTTTGCTATAACACACAAAACACACAAAACTTAACAGGGACACACACACTTGTAAAATCCGTCATAATTAGAATATGCATCAAAATGGGCTAAGACTTGGTAGACAACACTACCACATGACAAAGTTAATCTCTGATTTTTCATGAATTTTTATAAGCAATAGAACCAAGTCGAATTCATGCACAAACTCAGAAATTTAGCACAGCAAATGTAAAATCCAGCTAGATAGTCTGTCGTACTTTGGCTACAACTTTCTATAGGTTCAAAATTAGGCTATGAGACCACCACCATTAGAAATTAGACTTCCAATACATAGATTTCGATATAAAATTCACCCAAATTGGAGCCCGAAAGACTAAGATACGCTCAGTCAAAGTTACACAACAAAAACACGAGATTACAAATTCTGCAGAACCGTCTGCGCTCAACAATTCATTAAAAATCATCTACTCAACATTTTTCAATTAATCCCACTCTAAAACATCACCAACTTATCAATAAATAAAACCCATGAGAACCCCTATCAATTAATCATGCTTAGCTATAGCAAATTTCATGAAAAACTCAGCTCAAAAGGCTGCCCAGATTTCCAGAATCCCTCAACCATCAACTTCAAATCAAAACCTGCTATTGCCTATAAGAAATAAAGGCACAAACCCTACATAGTATCGAAGGTATACGAGTCTAGTTTCCAAATCAAAAAGCGGTTCGCAAAACGGATACCCGAGCTATGAGTTATGCCCATTTTTCCAAAGAGTGTCAGTGCTGCCTGCACAGACGCGAACCCGACAGCAGCTCGGTAGAACATTTTTCAAATTTTCTGTGTTTCTCATAAAATTCTGAAAATTTAACACAGCATTCACGACATGCATGGGTAGCTACAGTAAAAATTCCAGAAAATTACGAACATAGGAACCAAGTCTATAAATTCGCTCAAAATCGTGGCAGATTCGAGTTCATCCACAACCAAACACTCTAAGCTATCTTGATCACGAATTTGTAAAACCAAAACCCTAAATCATCCCTCTCAATTGTAAAATACCAGATTCTACTACCCAAAAGCTACAAAGATTATCAAATTAAGATCAAGAATCAAAACCCTTACCTTGAATTTGGTTTTTCCCCCAATTTTCCCCTTCTTCTTCTTCTTCTTCTTCTTCTTCTTCTCTCTCTCTCTCTCTCTCTCTCTCTCTTAAATCTGATTGCTCTCCCTCAATCATCAGACACAACTAGTAAAAGAAATAAAATATCTTGGCAAAATTACACTTCACCCCTCCAACTATTATTTCCATTAACTTTAGGCCAAAATCACATAATCACTCTAAAATGCGAATTAAAATCTAAACACCCGGAACGGGTATTACAAATACCCCTGTCAAAATTACCAAAATGCCCAAAATAATACCCCTCTCCTCTCCCTCCTGAGCCCATTTTTGAAGGAATGTTATAGAGAAAATGCAAACTGGGTACTGATTGTATTTTTTGACAACCAATATATACATCGTTGCCCAAAACTGGGATTGTGCCATGGAAGTTGATAGTGCAAGAACCCAAATGGTTTCGTACGGCAAAATCTTTTTCCGTTAAGAGTTGATACCGAAGGCCATGCAAAACTCTAGCCCTCCGTTACTGCTAGTGGTGTTGGACTTTGTATCTGTATTCACTGTCAAAAACCCAAATGGTCTTGATGCAGGACTACTATGTGTAACTGGAAAGTCAAATTATGACACTTCAGTTTTGCCAACAAAATTTTCAAAAAAAACGTTGTCATAGATAATAAGTTTTAAAAAAAATTATTTTTTAAAAACAAATTTTGCAATTAGTTATTATAGTTTATTTGTTGACAAAGGTAATAAATTAATAAGTTTTGTATTTGATTAGGTAACAAATGCATGAATTGTAATATGGGCACGCACAAGGCCAATTTGGTCTTTTGACAGTTTTTTATATCCTTATACCCCCATTTAAACTAGCATCCAAACTAAGTACTATTTATTCCCCCCATATTACCAAAATCATGCAAACCAAGTATTACTTAATCCCCCTCCATAAATGTCACATCACTGTGGGGTCACCCTCCATATTTATTACCCCTGCTATCTTATACCCCCTCCATATATCATACCCCGAAAATTAATCTGGCATCCAATCGGGCCGTTACTATCTTATCTCCCCTTACTATTTAATCCCACCGAAACTTATCCCGCATCCAATCGGGTCCTTAGGGTGTAATTGAAATGCAGTACCGAACCTCAAGTGGGCGAAAATTATTTTCCAAACGCGGAGGAAGCATCTGTACTTAAGGGAAACATCGATAGGTATAAAAAAACCCTCATATTTTTAGTGTTTTGATACCTATCGATGTCCAAACAGGATAAGTTTTTTACTAGATACTCTTCTCAAGAAGCCCTACAATACCTATGGTTTAGATCAATAGATTACTGAGCGCACAATTATATAACTTTTCTTGAAGATTGTTTCAAACTATAGGGTCCTGAATTCTGAATGAAAATCAAACGAAGTAGATCAATTACGTAAAAATATCCAATGGGCCTGATTTTTTTCAAGACCACTTAAATAATTATTTAACAGTTCGGATCGATTGTGTGAGACCCAAAAATAAGTCTCACAAGATCGCATATCACAAACACCATGGGATGCCCACAAAACGGCAACGTTTTGCCATGCACAGCAGCTGCTGTGCAGATTATGCACAACAGCATCCCGGGCTCCATCCGTATTCCAATTTAAGTTTATCTATATAACTCACTCCATTATCCTTCTGCCTAGCAGAAAAATTAAACATCAAAAGTTAGATTGGAATCCGATGCCTATGGAAAAACCTGGAAGATGAATCTGATGCCATAGCTAAAATAATACTTAAATTTAGGGTTAATATCATTGACACTGTCACGCCCTCGATTTTCAATATAAAATAAATAAATTTCTTCTCAAAAGAACGTCGTTACAAACTTTACATATATGTCCGAAGATTACCTCACAATATTCCGTATTTATAATAAACGATAACACTAAATTCGGCACCCGGATCCCATATGATGACATGTCTTAAAATATTACATTCTTTAAAAGTGTAAAGTTACAATGCTTCAAATAACTCTTCATGCCATGTTCTAACTATGTCATGCACATCAAGCACTCCATCTCATGCTCCAAGCAGTACCTGAAAACAACAAGGGTGAGCATTTACTTTGCCCAGTGGAAGTTTCTTTAATAAGTTTTTTTTTTTTTTTTACGAGATATAATAAAAGTGATGAATAATCGAATTCAATATCCACAACTAGTTTTAAGACATAATACCCTACTTTACCTTTTAGCATAACAACACTTCACATACTTCTTATTCACTCCATACAACATTAATTTTAGACTATAAGCACTCGTACTTTCATCTCTCCATACAACCCATCACTATGTTATCACTAAATCATTCTCTGTGTGTTTCCTCGAAATACAATTAACCGGATTCAACAACCCTCATACTAAACCATCTTCAAAATACCATATCGTTTATTTCAACCAAGTAACCATTTTCCTTCATTCTTTCCAATCCCTCAGTAAAACACAATTTCAACATCCTTCATTCACTCAAGCATATTTAATTATCCTCCATCAAGTTCATCAAGCATGTCCGTCGACCCATGCCAATCAATGTCATATATGAATATAACATTCACCACGTGTCCATTGTACAACATAATATATTGCATTTAATCACAAGAATATCCATGGAATCCATATAACTCCTAATACCATCATTATAGTCCTCTAGAGATTCAACAAAGGCCCAAAGTGATGTTTAAGAAACTGGCGATAATTTTCTATAGGTTCAAAATTTGATCCCGGTACCACCACCATTAAAAGAAGACTTTCAGTACATCAACATCAATATAAAATTTGTCTCATTCGAAGTCCGGATGACCGAGATATACTTGTTCGAAGTTACACGCAAACAACCCAAATTTCGGTTTCAACAGGTACACCAACTTCAATAAAAAAAACGATTGTTTCCTAGAAGAAATTAAGGCACAACCCTTATATACTTTCAATGGTATATGAATCTAGTTTCGAAATAAAATGGCGGATTGAAGTTTCAAGCTTCCTAGACAAAAAGATAGTCATTCCCTTAAGGTGTGACAGTGCTGTCTACACAGTGAATTCACTACCACGGTCCGATAAAGCATTTTTCATATACTCTGTACTTTGAATTAATTTTCGAAAATTTTACAAGATTTAGTAAACACAAGAACAAACCTACCACAAAACTATCAGAAATTCACAAGCCTTTTAGGCACTTCGAATAATTTTGGTGAAACACGGATTCGAGCAGGAACAATAGCAGAACAGCTTCGTGTTCGAAAATCCATTAAATATTGCATACTCAATATTTTTCAATGATTCCAACGCCAAAACATTGCTAACTTATCAAGGTTTAAGACCCATGAGGACCCGTAATCAATAAACTTATTAACTACAACAAAATTCACGAAATACACAGCTCCTGTAATCTGCCCAGATTTTCAGATTCTCAGAACGCAGTTTGATATGAGAGTTATTTAAAAATAACCACTTTGTATTTTGCTCCAATATTTGGACACGATCTAGTATACTCATATATGAACATCACATAAAAGTTTCAAAAATAAAGAGACGATTTACTAAGTCTAAGACACCAAGAACCAAAGACCAAGAACACAGATTCAGCATGACAGTTAAACAGAGTACAGCTCGGTGCGGGATTTTTCTAGACTTCGTTTCAAGGAATTTGGATCTAAAAATTTTACACAGCATATACAACTCATAGGGGAACATCCCAGAAAATTTTTCGTAATATTTGAAGATGTATAACCCTGTCTTAAAATTCATGGATGTAGAGTACGAAATCAAAACATTTTTAGTGACAGATTTTCTAGAACACAAAACATATGGAGAGGATGAAGAAACTCCTACCTCAATGGGTTTTGAGCAAAACCCAACAAACCCTAGCTTCCTCACTTGTAACCCACCAAAAATCAACCCCTTTCCCGAGCTCCCTTGCGCGATTTAAGCTCCTAAACACTGGATAGTCGAAGGATTTGAAGTGGTTTGACAAGGTTTTCAGAGTTTGGGTTTAATTTGGGGAGAAATGTAGAGAGAGAGAGAGGGGGAGCCGAACCATGGGGGAGAGGGTTGGGTTATTCACCTGATTGGGAGGAGGAGGAGAAAAAATGACCTTCTCTCTCTAATTTTTTTTCTATTTATACTTCCCAAACCCTAATCACACCACACACCCCTCAAGTTCCAATGTATTACAAACAAGCACAAGACTCACCAATTTCTCGCATTAACCCACACATCGACATTTCTCGCATTAACCCACACATTGACATATATAAAAAAAAATATTCACACAGCTCCTCCGTTTTGTTTCTTTGTCTTTTTTTTTTTTTCTTCTTCCTTATTTATTTTATTTTTTTAAAATTTCGGGTCTTCACAGACACCGCCCGAGGTTTCCCGTAAGTACAATTTCCCCCCTTCACATTTGAGAAATGATTTTTCCTGAAGTACAGTTTCCCCTCCACGTGAAATGATTTTTGGCCCCTTGAGATTTGGTGTTGCATTTCAATGACGTTAGTCAATAGTTAGTGAAAAAAATACTCAATTTAGTGATTGGTTAATTGTTCACACTTTCTTCGTGGTTTTCTTCATGATTTTGTTCATGAAGTTGTTGGAATGGAATTCATATTGATCATAATGATTTGGGTAAGAAAGAACTTTTTTGAATCTTAAGTTCAACTAAATTAAATAAGTAAAATAAATAAAGATTGATCATTTCCCCGAACCCAATTCCTTACATAAGAATTCAGAAACTACTAAATCCCCGCTTCTTCACTTTAAGGCTATGTCATCCTAAGGTGCTGCTAAATGGAAGGATTTTCCTTAATTTTCGAGACCTGTGTCAACGTTAAAATCATGAGATTGGGCCTAGTTTAATTGCAATTCAATTAAGAAAAGCGAACGGGAATTGATGAATTCTTTTCGAAATGCCCATTTTAACTATCAAAAAACTTATGGGTACAAGAATTGGTGTACAACAAATGCACGGTTGTGTAGGATCCACTTTAGAGTCTCAAACAAATTAACTTAATCAGATATTAGTAAAGGCTGGGTCTAAGTCATTCAATTTTTTATCATGCGAATTCATAGACAAAAAATTAAACGAGTTGATCGAGTCTTTATCAAAATTCGACTGAGCTAATTTTTTTAAGGGCTCTTAAAATCATGTCTTAAACAAAATTAAACGGCTTAGATCATTTGTATCGGATAATGAGGTGGGTTCCACATAATCTAAACGTGAGTGCACACTAATAGGTGGTGTACACATGTTCCTTTTTATTTTTTCAATAAATTCTAGTTGATATGAGTATTTCAAAAGGTTTAACAATTGACCTAATCATCGACTAACACTTAGGGTCTAATTGAAATGCAGCACAAAACCTCAAGTGGGCGAAAATTATTTTCCAAACGTGGAGGAAGCATCTGTACTTAAGGGAAACATCGGGGGGTATCGGTGATATTTAGAGGCCGTTTGGCCGCCTCTTTATCAACTTATTGATTTCTCCTTTTTGCATTCTGGGTGTTTGGCAGCAACACCCAGAAACTACTTCTCCAAAAATCGTTTTTCCATTTTTCCATTTAGAAGCCAGAAATCAAAAATAGGTTTGGAGGTGTTTTTTGATTTCTACTTCTCATTTTCCCTTCCAAAACACATTCTGCACATTTCTTCCAAACACTCCTCCCACATCCAAAACTCATTCTGACCAAAAGTCAAAAAACTAAAAAGCCAAAAAGTCAAAAATCAAAAGTTAAAAAGTAGGCTCCCAAACACCCCCTTACACTTTCGTTGCGAACTGTGCTAATATGTGGATAAGGAAGAATCTTTACTTTCCATTTATGAAAAATCCAAACAAGTAATGGAAAATCCTACAAAAGTCTAAACACAATCAGAAAAATCAACAGACAAAAAGCGAGAAAACGACTCTGCAAACTACACCCACCGTTGAAAAAAGGCATCCACGCATTACCAGCCGTCAGATT
This sequence comes from Vaccinium myrtillus, assembly GCA_016920895.1. Taxonomy (NCBI): domain Eukaryota; kingdom Viridiplantae; phylum Streptophyta; class Magnoliopsida; order Ericales; family Ericaceae; genus Vaccinium; species Vaccinium myrtillus. Next base: position 30,358,868 of record CM029281.1, read on the forward strand.
CCTACACCAATACCAGCCGTCAATTTGATTCTCTGCTTTTGTTTTCGAAAAAACAATGGGTACAGAAGAGAATCAAATCTGAACCGTTAAATAATTTTAAAATATTTTTCCTACGGCTTTGTAAAGAATTAGCTCAATTTGATATCGGTAACTTAGTTGATCCAAAACTCCAAAAAGGCTGAGATTTTAACAAATCTCTTTCTCATTTGATAAAATCATTTGGGAAACTCACCATAAATGGAAAAAGAGATGAGTTGTAAACCTAGATAATTTGAATTTGAAACTCGGCAACCTATTGGAGCAAGGCTGCAATCTCGACGTTGATGACCTATCTCTGACTAGATCAATGAATAGTCAGAGTGCACGTAAACTGGCTCGGACACCTTTGATTAGGGTTTGCAAATGAGTCGAGCTGTTTGTGGCTCGGCTCGTTAAGGCAAGGCTGGACTCGGCTCGTTAAGGCAAGGCTGGACTCGGCTCGACTCATTTACTAATCGAGCCGAGCTAAACAAGTTGAGCTCAGTTCATAAAAGCTCAACTCGTTTTATAGGCTCTGCTCATTTAAAGAGTCTCGTTAAATTAATTAGTCTGGCTCGAGTTTGAGTTTTGGGCTCGTTAAACAAACGAGCCGAGTTTGAACATTTCAAAGCTCGGCTCGTTTGCAACCCTACCCTTTACCGTCTAACCAACAAAAAAAGGGGCAGGCTATCTACGCCATGTCACAAGAAATCAGTTTCTTACGATCGGAGAAGTCGAAACCTGATCAATTGTGCAACAAGCAAATCCGCTACCTAACCGGACTAATAATTGGACTGATCTGATCCTCTGCTTTAAACTCCCTTCTATCTCCAGTCAAAGTCAGTCATTGTCATGTGTGTTTCCCCGGAATCCAAATTCGAATTCAATGTAGTTTTTCCCCGCCAAAGGTCCACATTCATGACCCAAGGGATAAAACCAGTGCACACTCTCGTCAAGTACTCGCGACATGTACTCGCTTGCTAACCTTATGAGATCTTTGACATGGGCAACGTTGTAAATTCTGTTTGCACCCCTAGTCACATAGTCTATAAGCGCGTGTAGGTGCGAAAACGCGAGCGTGAAAATCAAGAATGTAACCAATGGCAGACACTCGCCACCACAACAATTTTAAAGAATTGACATATATGTGTGTGTGTGTGTGTGTTAAAATAAAACATTTAAAACCGAATTATGTAGGTTTGCTATGATGAGAGTTTTTAAATGTAACATGTGTCCAGTGGGCTTATGTAAAAGTTAAAAAATGTGTGAAAATTTTGTAAAAGTAGGTTTAAATGTATTGAAAACTCTAAAAGGTGCACTAGAGTGCGTGTTTTTTTCCTGTGTGCTTATTATGTGCCCACTGTCCTTCATTTGTAATATTTTTTATATTGAATATAGATATTTTTTGATAGATCTCAATTAATTTTGTTAAACAAAGATTTTGAAATCATAAGGAAAACATTATAGATTATGAAATATAGACAATTTTTTGAAAAGTCCAAAATAGGAAACATGCCCAACAAATTAAGACGGGGAATATATAGAAAGTTTTTGAAAAATAATTTTGGGACTCACCGAATTGATTTTGGTGCTAAAATGAACTCCATATATATGGATTGATTTTGGCGCTCTCTCCAAATCAAGTAAGGTAGATTTTGGTTGGATATTTCTCAAAAAAGTGGGATAATTTTCATATATATTTTTTTACTTTTTCCGATTTTTCGCGCTGAGACAAATTAAAAAACGTGAAAATTTTACGGAAACTAACAAATGCAGAAAAAAATAAAAAATTGAAAACAAACCAAAAAATACTTAAATCTTGGGAGTAGTATTTTTTTTTTTTTTTTACTACGTCTTTTTTTTTTTCTCTCTTCAAAATAAAAAGACCTAACTACCCCTGAATTTATTTGCAACTGCGAGTATAAACAAATGAAGTGGCGATAGTATCGAAGCGCATAGAAAGCGAGTATATATAAACCCTTTCCGTTCCCTTCTATACCCACACCGTCCTTCCCGTTTTCCGATTGACACAGAGAGAGAAAAACCCTAGAACTCCCCCGAAAATGGCTGCGACCCCCCCGAAAATGGCTGCGACAGCCGGTAGTGCAGGCGGTGTTGCGTCGGAGGAAGACAAGAAGCCGAACGATCAACACATTAACCTCAAGGTCAAAGGCCAGGTATAGATATATAATCTCATATATTTATGTTTGCGCAAATGCTTTTTATACCAGTTTGGTTCTGCATTTTGTTCTGTTGTTTTGTTGAATGGGTTATGCGCCTGTTGAATGTTTGGCATATCGTTTGTGTATTTGTTTTCAGTTGAATGAATGGAACAATTGTTGGGCTCAATTGTTGCTACTTAAGAAAACGTTTTGTTTCTGTGAGAAAATTAAAGGGCTACTAGGAATCTAACAGACTCTTAACCTTGTTGCAGGGTTGATACCCCTACACAACTTCAAATATTCTCTAAAATTGTACTACTAGTTTTTCAGGTTAATTTAGAGAAGTTCTATAAGATTGGCCCTGCAAGTATCTTATTAAAAAAAGAAAAAATGTTAAATGTATGTGTGGAAAAAATTCCCTATAATTCTAAGTTCGCAACAATTTTTTGGTTGCGGGTGTAAAATGAAATGATTGCTATGTATATATACCCAAAGGTGGATCTACCGATAGAAATACGCAAGTGTAAACTATGATTTTTGTTATCACATTAGACATACACTGGTTTGAGCCCCCACTATGTACAAATCTTGCGTCCGCCACTGGACAGCTCCAACCTTCAACCATCTACTTACTACAAGCTTCATACTCTGTACCATTTGCATGCTAACTATTCCCTAAAAATCTATGAGGAATACTCTGTTGATGACAAAGCCAAACATTTCCCAAGCTTTGAGGAAAATTCTTCCAAGAACTGGCTCTGGCTCAAAGGATACGATGGACTGCAGAGACCACCCCCTGAGCATCTATTATACCTCTACCAAAAACCCTTGCATTGCTTTGCAGCCAAACTTGATAAAGAGATGCAGCATGAGAAAGTTTATACATATTGGGCTTCAAATAGATCATCACAATTACCAATTAAGTTCCACCCTCCAATCTCCTGGCCTCCTTTGAATTCTGAATTTTACCAAGAAGAAGTTGTTTTGTACTGTGTAATGTATGTCTTTATCCTTGAATTGCACTGGTTTTCAATTGCTGTTCATTAGACTTCCTTCCTAATGGGTTGTGGATTGATAAGACGTTAGGGCATCTCTAGTGCACTACCTAAAATCACTACCTAAAGTGTCCTAACTAGTTACCTAAGAAAAACCTCAAAAAATGGTCTCTAGTGCACAAAACTTGGCTCCCTAAAATCCTAGGTGGCACCCCTCACTACCTAAAGTGCCCTAAGGCCCTGTTTGATACGAGGTTTCGTTTTGGGGGGATTGGTAATGAGATGGGATTAGGATTGGGATTGGTTATAAGGTGGGATTATTAATGAGGAGACAAATCCTTTCCCATGTTTGTTTTTACACAGGATTAGATCATGGGATTGTTAATAACATGTTTGTTTTGTCTAGGATAGGATTAGATCATGGGGTTTGGTGGTTTGCACAGTTGGGAGGGGTTTGCACATGAGAGGAATCCTTCCAATCCCATGGGATAGGATTGCCAATACCCAACCCCCCTTGGGATGGGTAATCCCATGCTTTTGTGGGATTCACAATCCCATGGTATTAACAATCCTCCCATTTTTTGCAACACCAAACAAAGTATTAGAGGTCCCACAGGATTCCCAATCCAATCCCATCCTCCAACCCTGGTATCAAACAGGAGAGAGAGAGAGAGAAAGAGGAGAGAGATAGAGAGAAAGAGGAGAGAGAGTTGCTTGCATTTATAACATTGAATCTGCCATTGTTTTTTTTGGTTATGAGACCCACTTAAATGGGTCCCATATACACTTTAGGGAGTATTTTTAGGGAGCCTCATTAAAGTGAATTTATTCTTAGCTAGCTAACTAATAAGTTCTTAGCAAACAAAATTGGGTCCCACATGTGCTTAGGTGTACACTTTAGGGAGCATTTTTTAGGTAGTGCACTAGAGATGGCCTTACAAGTATAATTTAGATTATTGAGTGATGCGTCTAAATTCTGACACGAACTTCATTGCCATCATTAATTAACCGTGGAAGGTTTTGGTAATATCATGGATAAAGCAGAGTTGTGGCTATACTGATTTGTCTGTCAAAGTAATTGTTTTGGAAGTGACATGTAATTCTTGCCTTCTGATTTTTAAGAGTTTTTTAGGGACCATTAACATTCTCAATGACATGAAAGGAACATGTCAATGAAATTTTCACGCTCTATTCAGACGAAAGCAATTATGTTGTTTTATTGTGGCTTCTTTTGCATTTTCCTGTTATTTTTTTAACGCGTGAGACAATTTATCTGTGACTTTATGTTTACGAAATCACCCTGTTGGTTTGAAATTAACTTTCAAACTCATATTTTTTGTTTTTTTTATCTACCCATGTTCTGTTCAAAAAATAAAAATAAAAATATCTACACACGTTGGCTGTTGCCAGTACGCTCAGGCCATAAAATTGATGTTACTTGTTTTCTTCTCTCTGGTCCCTTTTAAATTCCAAAACATGTTTTCCCTCGTGTTATCTTCTTTGAGTTGAAAAATTAATCAGTTAATCGAAATCACTTTCTTTTATGTTCTTATAATTTAATTGTTGAAGAAATGCTGTTACAAGGACAGATTAATTCTCATACAAGACTGGCTTCAAGTTCAGGATGTGTTCACATAGTTTGAAATCATGTTAACCCTTTGTCTCTCCTTTATACTTGACCGAACAAAAAAGAGTGATTGGCAGTGACTTTGTGAGAACCTTTTTTCTTGTTTTTAGTTTACCTCCCCTTTTTCCCATTATATTAGTTTATGCACTAGATGAGTTAAGGTCAAGGTTGGAACCATCAATCTACGAATTGGAGAGAGGGGGAGGGGGAAAATGTCATGTCCCATGCGTAATCAGTGTACTAACCAGACTCAATGTTGGCTGTGCATGCCTTTAAGATTGTGGGTTTGAAAAGTATGGAATAACTCAAAATTTTGGCCAAAATGCAGAAGAGGGTTAATGTTTTATTGCCAGAACTTAAAACATGAAACCTACCAGATTATTATGTTACGCGGGCATGGGTATATTTGTCACAATCCTGGTTAACGTGCGGATGACCTACCAGATTATGTCCAATCAATATGGGTTGGATATTTGGTTTCATCATTTGTCTCTGTCTCTCAGATCTCATATCATTTGTGATGAAATCTACTGGTTTTCATTTTCTATAGATACTTTGTTGTGACTAACATATTTTAAGCTTTTGATGCAGTTTGCTTAAGCTTTCTCATACACCACCTACATTGTATTGTTCTGAAGTTAAATACAACACTTCAGAATCCTGTATCCATGTTAATTTTTTTGCACTTCAAAGTAGTGCATCATTCCTGCCTTATCTGCCCATTTGGTTTTTGCCTATTGTAGGATGGGAATGAAGTGTTCTTTAGGATCAAACGTAGCACCCAACTAAAAAAGCTGATGACTGCTTACTGTGACCGACAGTCTGTGGAGTTCAACTCCATTGCATTTCTATTTGATGGACGCAGGCTTCGAGGAGAGCAAACTCCAGACGAGGTAAAAAAAATTGTTTCGCAGTATGAAAAGGACTTCTATCCTCGTTATTGCTTGTTGAACTTGGAGGACTGATAACTATATATCATTGTTAGATATCTAACCCAAATAAACGAATACAAGTTCTGGACAGTCCGGAATGTCCACTTGTATGGGACATCGATGTTCTATTGAACATGAGTTTCTAACTGTATTTTTGTGTGTATTGTTAATCTTTTATGCATAGCTTGAGATGGAGGATGGTGATGAAATAGATGCTATGCTGCATCAAACTGGAGGTTGTGGGCATATGGGTTTCTAGCTACAACGTTCGTGGTTTTTGTGAAGGCTATGAAGATATTCCTGTAAAGAAATGGGTCTGCAGCAAAAGTATTTTTGTGTGAATTTTCAGTTGGTCTAGAGGTGGTTCAAGGAGTGTAAATGTATGGATGGTGTTGGTATTTTGTTGCTGCAATTTAGAAACTTGAAACGGCTTGAACTTCCCCTTTTGCTTTCTTAATGATGATGATATTGGGTTGTGAAATTCTGCCTGCATGCCTTGGTTTTTATTCTCTTTTTCATCAAGCATGACTTAGGTTAGATCAGTGCTCCTTTTATGCTGTGTTTGGTGGAGACTGGGGCAAGGAAGGGAAAATAAGTAGTGAAGAGGAAAATTCTGCTATGTTTTCCACATTTTTTTGTTCCTTTTTCTTTAAAGTTTCCAAAGAAGTGAAGGAAACTAATCCTTCATTATCTTGGTGGGCACCTCATTGGATTTGGAGTTCCTAGTGCTGGGATGGGCACTACAAGGGCGTAGTGTCGTTTCCCAATCGTTCATCTCAACGATTAATGTTTCGGATTTTGAAAGACTCTCCAAGGGAAGAGAATATTTTGAACGGTTGGAATGTGACACTATACCTCTGTAGTGTCTAGCATCACTACAGGACCAAGCCCCACCTTATCTCGGCCTCTTGGGTGCAGAAAATAGAAACGTTCCTTTTCTGCGTTTATGTGTTGATGGATCTGCACTTTTCCGTTTTCGAAAATATATGCAATTTCTCAAAATGAAACCAAGTTTTAGGGGGAAAAAAAAAATAGTCTTCCTAAGATATATATATATTTTTTTGTCAAGCGGCATACATCAGCGAGGTTAGTCTGCAGTTAGTAAGTTAGTCCACAGGGGGTTCAAAGAAGGCTTTCCCTAGCCTGAATCACAAATGCCCCCGACTGGGCTCAAACCTAGGCCTCCCACAAGGGAAGGACCAGGAAATGCCATTGGGCTACAATCCCGTTGGCAATCTTCTATTGATTGTCCATAGTCCTCATTCTATTAGATTGGTTATGTAGCAAAATGTCGCAAGTGTAATTTTTTTTTTGATTCACTCCTAAGACTCTAAGAGTACTCTACTAAATGGGAAAATGACATCACAGCCCTAATGTTTCGAGTGAAAAATGGAGTACATGAGTTGGCCCTTTCATCGAGGCAAAGTGACATTAAATTATAGTAGTACTACTAATTAGTACGACCAGTCATTTTAAAAACAAAAAAAATAGTACTTTCGTATTGCTGAAACCATATATTGTCATTTTCCTCGTGGGTTAAGTCTACGCATACAATTATTATAAACATAGCTTCAGGCGTAACTATTTTCAGAAACGTTTGATATATGTGAATCTGTCACGCCCCAAATCCGTCCCTACAGGTGTTAGGCACAACAAAGCGCTAGTGAACTCTCACCAAAGCCACATCACAACATATATACGGCTTAAACCAATGACTAATAGGGACTCACGAGTTTAAAAAACGGAAATTTGTATTAATAAACCAAACCACAAAGTGTCTTCGAATCAGGATCTCAAACTTAAAGTACAATCTCAGAAATGTGCTTAGATACAAAGTTCACAAACCATATACAATGTTACAAGTCAAAGGTACAAGTCGAGCTACAACTTGCTATCTACGTTATATCTACAAGCCTTCCCATGTATAGCATATCCACAAAAGAGGTACCACGTCACCCCGCTACTCATTGTTGCCTGAAAAGGTGGAAAATATTTTACATAAGCCAAAGCTCATATGAGTGCTTAACACATAGTTCACATGCTTTCTATGGATATCCTCAAAATACATTTCAAAGAAATCAATTCGCACTTAACGTATTCCAAAAAGAACCCATAATTCACAAGCCGTTTATAATGCATAAGGATTTTCATAGCGTTTCCAAAAATAGATTTATAATGCGCATCCCACCACAAATTGTTTCACATCACCAGGCGTCCCCGGTACGGATAAGCTAGACGTCTATCGCATTATCCCACAATAACACAAACACATCTTGCTAGCCTTTTAGCATTGTCCCCTGGCAAGCTGAGATGTAAGGGATGCCATTAATAGATAACCAAAAATGTTCACCTTTCATATAATATCCATGGAGTACATAATATGTAGCAAAACTTGTAATTAAAGCTTACTTCTTGCACTTGGATGTAAAACATATACAAAACCATGTAAATTATGTGTTAAAGTCACTCACCTCAACTCCAAGCTTTCATACAAGTATCCTATTGAAGCCTTCAATTGAGTCAAGCTAGGTCCCCTCTTGATTTCTTCTTCTTCTTCTTCTTCTATGGCTTCTCTCTCTCTCTCTTAAACGGTGGAAATTGATAAGAATAAGAAGAACGTAGAAACACCCCTGTTATTCTACTAACTCTTAAGGAAAATTATATGGTGTAGGCATGTGCTCATGTTTTTACGTTCCACATCGTGCCAACCAACAATGTAAAGCCACATATACACAATCCGACACGTCATTACGCTCTGTTGGTTAATCTAATAATCTACTCATTAACCAAAAACCGTCACATATCATATTATAAACACGATTAAGAATTCGGAATATTACAGAATCTTTGTGTACCATAGGGGTGCATATCGGCCCGGTAGCCCGCCCAGTCCAGTCCATTTTTTTTAGGGCTTGGGATAAATTTTTAGGCCCATAGGGCCGGGCTAGGCTGATATTTTAAGCCCGTTTACTAAATGGGCTGGGTTTGGGAAATTGCTTTGAGGCCCAGCCCGGCCCAATTCGGCCCCGATTATTTTAATACTATATAATATATATGTTACAGCTCCTAGTTGTTTAGGGTTAGAAATTAAAAAGCAATTATTAAGTAAACTTTGAAGGTTTTTTTCCCCTTCAACTATTGTCTTATGGTAATAATTCATTATTTTCTTCCTTTTATTTTTATTGTAGTCTACATGATCTGTTGTGAAGAAGTGTGTTTTTAAAGGAGAGATACCCACGAGAAGTTTTTGGGTGTTAGAGATTGATGGATATTGGAGAGTTTCATCATTTTTAGCACTGCAATTGCTTTTTAATTTTTCGGGTTTTTTGTTACTATTTTTATTTCAAAGAAGAACTTTCAATCTATGGTTCTTTTTATATCCAATATGGATCTTATTTGATAGATCTCGATTTGTTTTATAAAACAAAATTTTTGCAATTATAAAAACATTATTTTATAGATAATTTGTTGAGGGTTATTATAGTTGATTAATTTATATTTTTATAAGAACTTAGAACTTTGAGTTTGAGTATGTTATTACGGTTGTGAATTGTTATTATAGTTGATTAATTTATATTGTGATACCATGTTTTAAAAAAAAAAATTGGGCTTATTGGACGGGCTTGGGAAATTAAAATTTTAATTGGGCTGGGCTTGGGCATATTAAATGAAGCCCGATCATAAACGGGCCGGGCTTGGGAATGCACAAACCTCGTTATTATCTAGTATAAGCCCGGCCCGAACCCGGCTTAGCCCGGTGTATGTGCACCCCTAGTGTACCATACAGTTCCTGAAACAGTTGTGTCTGGAGCATTGCTCTGGTTAACATTTGACTAACTAGGTCATTTCAGACCCATAATCAAAAGTAACTGGGTCTAGAGTTACGCACGCTAATATTAGCGCCTTCCAAAATTACAAGAGGACCACTCGATAATTACCTAAGGAACCTTTTTTTTTTTCTAGTTCGACGGTCAGGGCCCAAGAGTGTCCTGAGCTAGTATATGTGCATACCGATTATTCTTCGACTCGGTCAGGTCAAACATAGGACATCCACACCAGAACTAGGGGATTGAGAGTAAATTACTATTTTTTAAAGAGCCATTCATCTTTGCAATTTGAGTAATAACCCAGTGGTAAGCACCATATATTCTCATGTATTTAACTAAGCTTCAACCTCACTAAGGCCCCATTCCACTAAGCCAACTTGTTTCAAATCCTAATACTAGTCATTCTCTCACAATATATCAATAAAAAAAATTCAAAAGGCCAATAAGGGCAAAAAACAAAAAAAACAAAAAACTTAGCGGAGTACACCAAAATGTTCAAATATTTGGACCAACCCAACTTATTGTGGAGGCATGTGGTCTGTGGGTGTTATTTTGTTTTCGGCCCAATAAACCCAGCCCATCATAAAACCCAACCCAACTCTGTAAAGTAGGTGAGATCCACGTGCTCAATTCCAACCGGACATTTCCCTATTCAACGGTCAGTTTGTGCATCGGCAAAATAGGGAAGTGGGTCCCTCTAGGTGGTTCACATTTTAGGACAGTTATTTTTCCAACCCACGACCCCCCCTAAAAAAAAATGGCGCGTGTCGACAAAACGTCGTGGTATTCGCAGAATAAAGCTGAGATTACCATAATCTAATCCATATATGGAGGGGTAATTAACGATAGATTTTTAAGGAAAACTAATCCCACAAAACTAGGGAGAGAGAGAGAGAGAGAGAGAGAGAGAGAGACTCTCTCTCTTGTCATGGTAGCTACGACATTTCTCTGTCTATGTGATGAGAGAGAGAGAGGGGTATAATAAATGGGGAAAAGAAAATATAGAAATGTCTAGGTGGAGAAAGAGGAAGAATAATAAATGAAGAAAATTGGAGTCCAACAGAGTAACAAGAAAGAGAAAGTGCACACATCTCAAGAACAACTGTACAATAGAAAAATGGAAATACAACAAATTCGTGTATGTTTTTCAATATAAATGCGTGTCGATCAGATATTTCAATTAGTAACATAATTTTTGATATTTTAAATTAGATATTTCGATTAACATGATTTTTTATATCCGTGAAGTTCTCAATAAGATTTAAGAGGTGAATATTTTCGATCGATGTTGTAGGTCTAGAATGGGCCCTGTACAAGGAGAGAACTAGAGAGAACCCAAACTGGAGAGTTTTTCACTCAGAATAAGAGTAAATTTTCACTAAAAATACCGTACTATAAATAGGGCCTCACGTGCACCGCAGGCTATGGTATAATAAAAAATGTTAAATATACACAAAATTACACACATATATATCTGCATGCGCTTACCAAATAGGGGGCTCACAATGCAATGTGTATGGAGCAATTATGTGTGTTTCTAGCATTGTTGCTGCAAAAAATAAAAATTGTACTCTCTTTCTTGCATGCATAAGAAAAAATAGTACTACAAGGGCTACAGTTGATGGTTCAGGGGTGGAGTTCTGATTTGTAGACATACGAAAATGGACTATAACCATCAAAACTCCTATTTATTGTCTTGTGTTTTTATCGATGTTACCCTCCATCATTTTAAGTTTGGCGTTGCTAACTATTACAAAATAAATACACGTAAATACTCAATCACTACATAATAAGCACTCGTAAATACCCAACTGTCACTATTATGATAGGTGATTTAAAATTAAATACACCGTAAATATGGATCGACTGTGACACAGTGTAGAAAGTGGAAATTTATAACTTATCAAAAATTGTACTCTCTTTCTTGCATGCATAACAAAATACCGTTGCCGGAAGGGCTACAGTTAATGGTTCAGCGGCGGAGTCCTGATTTGTAGACATAAAGAAATGGACTATAACCGTCAAAACACTTTTTAATCCTGTGTTATTAACGATGTTACCCTTCATCATTTAAGTTCGACGTTGCTAACTACTACAAAATAAATACACGTAAATACTCTATAACTGTAAAATAAATACACGTAAATACTCAATCACTACATAATAAGCACTCGCAAATACCCAACCGTCACTATTATGATAGGTGATTTAAATTTAAATACACTATAAATACGGATCGATTGTGACACGGTGTAGAAAGTGAGAGTTTATAACTTATTAAAAGTCCAAATGGTTAGATACAGTAGGTCTAAATATACGTGGGTCCGATTAGAGAAGTTGAGTAGTATATATAGTGGGTTAGATACATGGATGTTAAAGCGATGTGACTGCGAATTGAAAAGGCACAACGGGAGTAAATTTGTGACAAAGGATCAAGATTTTCGGGTTCTCTCTGTAATCGTCGCCACCTATATCCGATTTCTACGATATCAGAACCAACCCAAAATCGAGCAGGTACCCTTCTCTGTCTCTCTCTCTATGTATGTCTGTATATCTGTATGCTGTTTTATATGCTTAAACATAAATAATCACTCCGTCAAAGAGTGTGGAAAAGTCCGATCCACACTCCAGTAGAGTGAATCAGTATAACGCAGATGCAGCGCTAGCATTCTTCTGAGCATTTTTTTGGAAGCATTTTCCGATCCTTCTTAGCATTTTCTTTGAATGTAGATGCTCCATTTATGAAGTTGTTTCGATTTTAGTGCTTGACTTGTGAGATGGGTTTTGATTGATGACATCTGGGTTTCTTTTACTCCGGTTAATTACTGGGTTATTTTAGTTTCTCATCATTTCTGAAGTTATTTTTTCTTTTTCTTAAATCCCTTTAATCGTCTATTTTAGTACTAAGATTTATAGATTTAGGAGTGTATAACTCATTTCCTCCACTTCATTTACCACAAGAATGATTTTGTAACCGATTAGGTGTTTGTGTTTTAGTACCCATCAGAAACTCACAGAATGCTCCTGTTTTATTTGCTTATATCTACTTCTATTCATTTTGCCTGTTGTAATTTTTATGGATGTTGCTGTAATGCGGCGAAAATAAGTTTACGGCGCGGATTTACTTTCTTAAATACCTTGCTTGGTGGATTTAGCTTGACTTTAGTCTTGGGGAATTCTTCATTTACATGTTCACCTTCAAAGTGTTGTCATATTTGAGATTGGATTTATTATTATTTTTTTTGCTTTTTTTGAAAATGAGATTGGATCTTTAATTTAATATATGCAAAATGGAAGCAGGGAAATGTGGGGCTGGCACAGAGAGGAGTACCGTGCCCAGAAGGAAGCCAACATTGGTAAACATTGCCTTTTGATTTACTGGTAAATCAACATAATTGGTTTAAGTTGTTGATTGGACTGTTTTTTTTTTCTTTTTTCCCCCTTGTGCGGTGAGCAGAAAGACCTCCATCCCTATTGGATGGAGTTAGCCAGAATGAAGAGGATCTGTCCTACATGTTTGATGAAACAACACCCATTAAGGCATGTGGGGATTTGGCTTACCATGTTGCCGACGGTGGTACTTTCATTATTAACTCCTCAGATGTTTGAGATTTTTCCAGCTTTAATGCTTGCACAGTTCATGCGATGCTGTTTCTAATTTGTAAAGAATTAATTGCAGTAAACATGAACAAGGAATTGCAGCATTGCAGAGAGCCTTCTTCTCAAGGGAAGAGACGCCGAATGCTGCAGTTTGACAATGAGGTTTCAGGTTCCCCGTTTTGCAATGAGGAGATATCATCTGTCTTCTTAAAATCCAAGGTCGGTGCATGCTAGCTCTTTACTATGAAAGTTTTTACACCTTTTCCATAGTGGACTTATTTCGTTTCAACCAGAGTACCCGAGTAAACGTACATGTTCTGTCAGAATTAGGACAATCATACCTTTTTTACGTGGGAAACCAATTTATCATCCATTTCGTCTAGTCCTCCTTTCTCAACTCACTTGTGGTTGATAACTCCTTTTATGAATGAAAGTTTCATCGAGGTTTCATTCTCGTCAGAACGCAACTTACGCAGATAGTTTAGATTTGCGCTTCACCCACTTAGTTCTTGCATACTCATTAAGGCAGTTGGAACACCTCTCATTTATTCAGAGTTCCATTAAAGCCTCTCATTTATTCGGTCATTCGGTTTGCCATCAAAGCAGTGGGAACACCTCTCATTAGCAATTGTGATGAAATGACGTTTTAGTCTTACCTTGTGTGATTGAAAGAGGTTTAGAAAACTATTTTAAGTCTTCTTTGGACAGTAATAAGATACATCTTCTTGTTCCATGATTAGGAGAGGGAGGATTCACTCGAACAGTGCCAAGGCCAGGCCTTCGATATGTCGGAGTGGGTGAACGGATTTGCAGGTTTGTCCTGTAAAATTATGGTCTAAGGTGATATAGTTCCTTATGTTTATACATACATGATTCCTTATTACATTGCACATACCAGTGGATACACCTGGATCCAGTTGCGAGGACCTGGATCAGTCATCTGAAGGGTGGTTAGCTGATTGCTTCAATGATATCGAGATGCATTGCAGCCCTGATGATATGTATGTTTCTCTCGGCTTTAGCTTCTCAATTAAATGTTCTGTCCTTTCGTTCGTCATAATATGACACTCTAATATGTTGAACACAGGAATCAGTCTGGGGTATCGGATATTACGATTGACACTTCAGGTAGATGAAGCCATATTCTCTTGCAATGTTATGTATTCGCACCTCTGTCATCGACCTTTTTTTCACCATTAAATAGAACATAATGTTACGACATCAATGCAGAGTTCTGCAACACCCCGCCTGAATATGAAGCTGTTGTAGCTCAAGAGCGTCCTTCTCGAACTCGTCGAAATGTTGTGTTTAAAGGTCTGTATCTCTTCTCAATCATCTTCTGTAGTACCTATTCCAAATTTCCTATGGACCTCGGGGGGTTATTCACTGATTGTGGCAATTTGCGGACTTAGAGTGGAGCACTAGTGTGAAAATGCATTTTTTAACTTTGAGAGCACAGAAAGCACCTTAGAATGAATACTGATACTGTTCAGGGAATAATCTCTGGTCTCGTATGCACTCAATTGTAGTCACCACATTGTTATGCATTTCACATTTGCACTATGCTGTTCTGATAAACTTAAGAGTTAAGACCCTACTTAAGAACCAAGTCACCAACTATTCTTTGATCTATTTTTTTCTGGTACTTAGGAAAGAAGTCGTACATGCGAACTCCAACAAAGTTGGCTTCATCTGTTGCTTATCCATTTGCCTTCATTAAACCATGTGGTGCCCATGGGGATGTAACTCTAAAGGACATAAACCAGCGGATACGCACTCCACCACCCTTGAAACCAAAGCACAGGAACGAAGATCCTTCTGCCTCATATCCCACCTCTGCATTTTCTGGTAAGCCTGTCGTTGGCAAAACTAAGATTCACACCGAGGGAGGAAAAGGCAGCATCACAATCATGAGAACCAAAGGCTAAATCGGCAAGTGTTCTCCTAAATTCCTTTTTGTGACTTAACAAAGTTAAATCCTAAGGTCTGTTTTTCTATGTATCATTCTCGCGCACCCAGTATAGAAGCGAATCCTTTGTTTTGGGTTGGTGTTATTCTTGGGATTCACTAATTAGGTGAAGTGATTATGTTTCTAGTGGTTTTGTAGGTGACAAATACCTGTTGTTTATAGCTGGTGGGACTGATTCAATTGTCAAATGAGGATCTCGATGTCTAAGAGGTCCTTTGACTTCATTTTTCTTTCAAAACGCTTTGTTAACGTTGTCACACATTTTGTTCTAATGTGAAGGGCCTGTGTTTATTTTGTTTCTTGTTTTGCTTCTGCTTTTACGTACATCTCCTTGATTTCCTGCAACAAGATCTTTTTGGTAAGTAAACACGATACGTCTTAATGAGGCTTAAAATATCTACACATCCGTATGACTTGATCCATATCTTACGCATGCACTATGTGTGGTTATTTTGAGCTCTATCAATGAAGGCAGAGATGAGAGTGCTGAATTTATATCAATTGATGGATCACATGGATATTGATGAGTTTGAAAAGTTCACTGCCATGCCTAGCTTTTAAAGATATCATGCATATTGAATGAATGTGTTTGTAAACAAACTAGTAGAAAACCTGCACTTAATTTTGCTGCATTTTCCACTCCTATGAGCCTCTGTGATCCGAATGGACCTACTGTTATTAATTGGTGGAACCAGAACTATGGTCTTAAACATCCGAAACACAACACATATTTGGACTGACTACATATTGTTACTGGGAAATTATATAGCACTAAGTATCATATCAGAAGAGGTATCTGAAGACACAAAAACCCGCACACATTTCATGAACAGCAGAACTTGTTAATAAAGGTTTTCAGCTGTTATTTCGGTAGAATCTTCTATGAAGATACTTATTTTGTGTTTCGGTCCTACTTATCGAACTCAATGGCTCAATGCATATATTTTTTGGTTATTTGTCTAACTTTCTCATTAGATACTTAATTCTTTAATCAATTGGGCTTTCAAAGGTGAAAATAGATCCCCTAAATGAAGCTTGAACGATGATGTTCATGACTACATTTCTTCCTAGGGAATGGAATCAAGTTGTGGCATGCTTGTTTGCTGTGACCAGCTTTAAGAGAAAGAAAAAAGTGAAAGGTTTGTTGAATGCTGTTAAAGCCTGCAGTGAACTCCATGCCCCCACTTTTATGGCCTATAGTTTAGATCCAAAAGTTAAGGCTGTTCCCTCATGATGTTGCTTTGTGGGTGAGTAGTGAAATTTAGTGCTTTGGAAAACATGGTTTGCTCTTATTTTGATTAGGCTTGTCTACGGATCGGTTTTGGAAGGATTAGGTCGGTTCCCACACTGATGAGTTCGTCGCAAATTGTTGTATTCTCCATTCCCACCCGTCCTTTAGTGAGGTACGGTTGGTTCGGTTCAGTGGCGAATTGAGTGGATCGGGCGGATAAGGGGAGTGGAGAAGGGCTATTGGGTGGATCGAATCCGAACTGAATCCGTGAAAACTAGAAAATTAGGATAAGCATCCATTCATAACATACCTCGGGTGGATTCACGGACGGTTTGATTTGGGCGGATCGGTTGACCTGCTGGGCACCCCTAATTTTGATCCTAGAAAAGTTTGAAGTGGGAAATGGTTCAAAGTGATTTGTGCCAAATGCTAGCTGGCTCCTCATTTCTCTCATGGCCTCTAGGTCTAAGAAAATACCAGAATCCAATGGCTGTTAAGTTTGAGCTTTATGGAGGTGTCTGTTGAAGCTTTGATTACAAGTAATGCTGATTCCATTAAAATGGAAGTCAAATGCATCAAGATGAAGCTTCTCGATTACTGGTTCCTTGTAGCTTTTTAAGTACTTTTGCACTATAAATGCAATCATAAGTACAAAAAGAACAAAATGAAACTAAAGAGGCCTAAATAAGGGTGAGTGGGTTTAAGTGTTCCTCCCTCCTATACACGATCTGACAAGATTCGAGTTCCGCCAACAGTAGGACTAGCGTGGAGGGTCATTTGCTCATCTTGTACCTAGGTGGTGCTGTGATGATGGTTTGTCTTTCCGGACAGTAGCTATGGCTGAATTAGACATTTTACAGCGGGTCGGGAGCCCCTATGCCTCTCACACCTATTTAGCAGTTCAAGGAAAAAAAAAAAAAAAAAAAACCGCCCCCCAGGGAATATGAAATATTAGTGCGGAGAATAATGTGTCCGGTTATAAATAAGTTGCGCAAACATTAATCTTTAGGACACACTTTGACATAGATGTGTTGGAAATAATTCAATGCAGGTGGGTTCGACGAAGGGATCCACGAGCATTGGACTCTTCAGGTGTCCGGGTACATTTGTGTTCGAATGTATGTGTTCCTAACAATGCTCATTTGCCAAGGGTGGTTTTTCAGTCAAAACTTGTTTTTGGATATTGGTTCCACTTCCAATATATTTACTCTCATAAGAGCATCCTCATCAAGCTAAACAAAAATTGAGCCAAATTTAACCTCAAAAACATCTTTTATAAATTAACAAGTCACTTTTTCAAAAACTCACAAAATCAGACTTTCTATTCAGGAAGTCAGGAGAGAGAATTGCTTTAACCTGTGAATAGTGCCTCAAAGGATTTACCGAGTTACTGTAGCAAAGTTATAACTTTTGCAGATTTACAAAAAATTTGTTGAGTCTGATTTTGGGGAATTTTTTCCCCTTTCACTCAACAACTTAGCCATCAGGGGGATTTGCCTCCCCTGACGAGGATGCTCTAAGGTATTCAATCTTTCGTCCCTTTTCCCTCCTCATTTCCATTGATTTTTGAACCAACAATTTTTTCATTGTTTTTCACACTCAACCATCACCTTAAAGACTGGGACCCTTGGTCGGTTGGCACTTCAACCATCAGGTCAATTCCTCAGTCTTTGAAAACAATAAATTTTATGTAACCATGATTAACAACACCCTTGATTGGAATGGGGATGGTGCTGTCCCTCTAAGGACAACATCCATGTTGGGCTGAACATGACAATCCGTACCTGACGATGGATGGCTCAGATTTGATCGGCAGCAGACGGTTCAGATTTATTTGGACAAGATGTGATCCGAATCGTCAATTGCCGAGCATGGACGACTGTGATTGGACAACATAAACGTTATCCCTTTCGAGACACTAAGCCCATCTAACAAGAGATAAGTTGATTTTAAATATTTTAACCGAAAAGCAATTGGGCTTCGTATTTAACTAAAGATTTGTCAACTACAGTTTC
Organism: Vaccinium myrtillus; assembly: GCA_016920895.1. Taxonomy (NCBI): domain Eukaryota; kingdom Viridiplantae; phylum Streptophyta; class Magnoliopsida; order Ericales; family Ericaceae; genus Vaccinium; species Vaccinium myrtillus. The sequence goes on from CM029281.1 coordinate 30,377,244, forward strand.
ATTAGTGGAATATGACCTGAAATTGGCCGAACCCTGGTCCACTAGAGTAAGAAATTATCACTTAGGTTTGGACTTTAGAGCCCTGGTAGTTATGGTTGGCAATTCAACCTGCCCGAACCCATCTCGCTCTGTTCGGATCAGACCGGGTATTTATTATTTTCGGATATAGGGTCGGATTAGGGGAAGAATTGAAAAAACCCGAATGGATCCCCGATCCCTGACTTGGAATTTTTTTATGCATAAAATTTTACTTTTATTCTTATATTTTTACCCTTACAACCAGAATGCCACATCATATATCAATTATTTTTCATTTTTCCTTATAGACAGTAGATTTTGGCTAAGTTGTAATTGTTATTTTGTAAACTTTTATTATTTGTACTCACTATTTTTGGAATAAAAAACAAAAAAAATTAATAGTAAAAAAATGGGAGCGGGGGCGGAGCGGGTCTACCTCCTACTCGATGGGGGCAAGAAGGGGGTACCCATCCATTACCTGGTCGGGTTAAGGACAGGGCAAGAATATATTTTCAAGTCGGGGTGTGCCAAACCTGCCCCGCCCCTTTGCCATTCCTACTGATACTAATGGGCAAAAACCTGTCTCTGTCTGTAGTCTTAGCACACAGCATGGACTCAACAACTATCAACGAAAAAATGTGAATTACTTCCATTTCCTATTGCTCTTGCAACCAATTATTAAGTGGTTACTAATATTTAAAGGTATTTTGGTCGTTAAGTGATGCAATCGTACGCCGTTACAGCTCTAGACGATGATTTGTAAACTAATTGTCAGAACACGAGAGATTCCTGCATTTGTCAGAAACCTCAGGGAGGTTCGGTGTTCAAATTGTATCTAGTGAGACAATGACTGATATGACCTTGGGCCCCACCCAAGTGGCTAGTAATCGGATGGATTTGGATATAGTTTGACATTTATTCACCCTGTAATCAAAATTTAACAATCAAACTGATGGAAATTGAGCCAAAAAAAAAATAAAAAATTCGCCGTCTCACCGGAGTATTAAAGGGTTTTATCAATTTCCGCCTCCCAAGATACAACGATTGAACAATTAGAGTAGCGCGGCAAAAATTGTGTGACGAACAAAACTGTGTGTCACCCTCACTATAAGAGAAAAAAAAAAAAAAAAGGCCTAGAAAATGAAGAATAACTAGAAAACAAATGGGAATACAACAGACGGGAGAAGATTTTTACACAACTTGCAACCTACTGATTGCTCCAATCAGGAGTCAACCATGGGCCAAGTCCAACACTTGGCCCAATCTGGTAAGCCCAAAAAAACCCAAGTTATTATTTAGCATTTATTACGGGCCGGTACAAAAAATAAATATTTATTACCACTAACTCCAATCATTCTTTTTAATTACCACTAACTCCATTAAGGTCAATCACTCTTTTTTGGAGTTTAGGCACTTAGGGTGCACTTTCCTATTTTAGGGTTTTAGTGGTTTAGACATTTTCATAGGGTACCCTAGGATTTTAGGCACTTTCATAGGGTACCCTAGGGTTTAAGTTTAGGTTTAGGCACTTTCATAAGGTACCTTAGGGTTTAGGTTTAGGATGCACATTCAAATTATAGGGTTTTTAGTGGTTTAGGCACTTTCATAGGTACCCTAGGATTTTAGGCACTTTCATAGGGTACCCTAGGGTTTAGGTTTAGGCACTTTTATAGGGTACCCTGGGATTTTGGTGGGGTGGGTAGAGAGAGAGAGGACTGACGAATGGGGCTTGACTTTTGCGGAAAAGTTGCTGGGACGGCTCATGGTGTCAGAAGACAGCACAAACCTCCACAAAGGTTTGGAGCGCGCGGTGCATTTTTCCGGAAAAATTGAGTGCAATGTAAACGGGCCTCCAAAACTGGAGCGGTCCGTCAATAGCTATATTATTTAGAGATTTTGGACCTACAGTCCAAATTCGTTCCAAACTAACCCAGACAAGATTACAGACCATAGAGTCAGCCATGGGCCAAGTCCAACTCTGGCCCAATCATGTAAGCCCCCCAAAAAACCCAAGTTATTACTATTTCGTAATAAATGGGCTAACCCAAGTTACAAAGGGCAGTCCGCGTGGACTAGATTTGCTAACAATATGTATTTCACCTTTAGCATGCTTCCACAAATCTGAATCATTAATTGTCACGATGAACGAAGGTGATTAAATACGCTAGCTTCTCTGCAGTCAACTCAACTGATAAGAATTTGGGTCAATGGCTCGGCTGTAGCAATCCACTTTTGGAACGCATGGAACCATTCACATAATCTTTGCTGTACAAATGTGTATTTAATAGTTCAAATTTGATAAAAGTATCCTACAGATAAAATAAGTATCTTACCTGCAAAAGTATTCTTTGCAACCAGAATTATTTATTGTTGAAAAGAATGGTCGAGATTAGACTGCACTGGCTTATCCAGAGTTCAATTGCGGTGAAGATGATTTTGAGGAATTGTTTCAGAAATTGATTTAAAAGATAACTTAGTGCACTTTACGAGACATGTCATTCTCTCTAAATATATCAACTCAAAAAACTTTGATGCTTTGGCAAAATAAACCAATTGGCTTTTTTTTTATTCAAAGAAAAATTTGCATTTGTTAATTTTGCATCGATTTTTTTGTTGTAGATTATTGGTTCATCCCGACATGAGAAATTTAAATAATAAAAAAATAACTAAATTAAAAATTTAGTGAATAAAGGCAAAAATAATTCAATAATCCATAAAAATTTGGATTATTTTTTACTTTAGGGAAAATTTTAAATTTTGTAAATATTTACTTTTTAAATCCTCCGACGAACTAATAACTCATAAAAAAAATCGATTCTATTACTCCCTCCATCCCAATTTAAATGTCCTCTACGGGAAATCGAGCTTTTTAAGAAATTAAAATTTGTGTTCGAAATTTTCAAAAGTAACCTTAGAAATTGTGAAGTCAATTAAATGTATTTAAATTATTTATATCATTCAATATGGATCTCAAAAAATATGTAATATAGATCTTGTTTGATAGATTTCAATTAATTCTATTCTACAGATTTTTCAAAATCATGAAAAATATTATATGTTGAAAGATATTGTCAATTTAAAAATGATATGGATATAAAAAATGGACAGAAGGAGTATTTTTTTTTTTGGATAAAGACAAAAACAAAAATAAACGAATATTCGTCGACTTTCGGTTGCATCTGTGAACATATCCTTATTTTCAAGAGCTGTCCGTTTCCGTATTTTCTCAAGCCAACCGCCACTAACCGTCAAGCAAGCCCAAATTTTAGGGCCAAACACGCCTCCCGCGCTCTTCTTATTGTCTCCTATCTCTCTCTCACACACACAAACACACACACACTCTCTCTCTCTACTGTGCGTAAACCCTAGAAATGCTTTGGACCTTTGCGATATCGATCTCGATTCTGTTCAACCTCGCCGTAGTTCGATGCAGAATTCCGACCACTCTGGACGGCCCGTTCGAGCCCGTGACCGTTTCTTTTGACGAGAAATTGCGCGGCAACGCCGTTGATTTGCCCGACACCGATCCCAGAGTTCGACGTCGCGTCAGTGGGTTCGAGCCGGAGCAGATATCGGTTTCTCTCTCCTCGACCTACGATTCCGTCTGGATCTCCTGGATCACAGGTTGCTTTCTCATCTTCTAGCATTTCATTCAGTTCCATTGAACTTACTCTTACTCTCTCTCACACACACCCGCACAGCTAAATTTCACTTTTGAAACCTCTAGGGTGCTATCAACTCCTTTGGCCTGTTCATACGGATACAGGTCGCCGACACCTCTAGTTAAGCTGTGGCTTTAATGGGGGGCCTGCTGGTGAACGGTGGAATTGGTTTCCAAGACGTTGAGGCTTGCGTAAGCTAGCCCGGAAAATTGAGTTTTTTTTTTCCTTCCTAAAAACCATCCAATTTCTTTCTATTTCATCCTTAATCTATCAATTACACCTATTGAGACTTTAAACTTTACAAATCTATATGACTATATCCACTTAGTCTAGTTTTGGTTTCTCAGACTATTTAAACGAATGACAGCTACTGTTCCGTACTAGGGTGGACATTGAGTCTAGTAGTTGTCATTCTCTCCAGCAGTTAATCTGGAAAATATGCCACTAAATGTGAGGTGTATGTATCCCATGGGCTCGTTTGACAACCTGGACTACAAGGGTGACATGGATTAGTGAGAACTTGGGGACTCACATATTGACCCTTTATTTGTAGTACAGTTTTTGTCGCGCACGGGAATAAAGAAAGGACCGGATAACTCCGGACCACCTTACGAAAAAGTGCCCCATGTGGGATACTAATTACTACCCCCTGGAACTAGTCTCGCCCTCCCGGATAAACGTCCCTCGTCATCCAACAATCAAAAATTATTCTCATTGCTTTATCCGCTCTTTATCCCACCCTAACCAAACATATTACAAGTAATCCATGATATACATAATCCTATCCATTATCGTGTAGACCACACATGTCTCCCCTTCCCTAACCTTAATCCCATCTTTTCTAATCCTTCTTCAATTTTATTCGGGAATTAAACTTGCCCATATGTATAGGATGTCGGAAAATGTTACCATTTTTAATAATATGATTAAAAACATCGTTCCTTAACTAGAAAAAAAATAAATCAAAAGAATACCGTCCTTGGATTTTTTTTATTTTTTAATGATCAATAGTTGTCTATAATTTAGGACAAGAATTTCTTTTGTATTTTAAAAAGAATAGTAACTCTTGGCTAGTCAATTGACAGGGAATGCAAAATTAGTTTGAGTGGCTATCAGTTTGGAAAATTTAAGGACTCAATAAGTTAAATTGATAGTTTAAGGATGGACTAGACAAAACGTAATGGTTGTGGGGATAAAAGTGAATGCCCACACACATGCACGGGTTGTGTGGCTGATTTTTGTTGTGTCCTTGTGTTGTGATATATTTACGCCATCAGATGCCTGGCTGGTAATTATTCCAAAAAAGATTGTTAATTCTGTGACAAAACCACTCATACCCAGTAAGGCAAGAGAAGTCATTGAAAAGCTAATGAACATCTTGCGTCACGTGCGGATTTCCCTCAGATCAGGGATGACTATCGATTACCAATCAGTTCGTGTTCATTTTTGTATTATAAGGAAGATATCAGTACATTAATTGTATTTGTATCTGAGCAGTTTTTGTGTGCTTGTTTAAGTGTATGCGAAGATGTAAGAAATATGAATTCATGTGTCTGCATTTCTGGGAGTTGGTATGTGCTTATGCACGTCACATTCTATAATTGTTGGATTTGGAACTCAAGAAGTGACTAGCAACTACAAAGATCGTACACGACCTACTCGATTTATAGTCATCTTCTATGCGGATGTCATAGAGCTTCTCTGTCGGTCGGAATATATATATATTTTTTTTGGAAATTTGGGGAATTAAGTTCATATCCTGTTGAGTCTACCAAGAATCCCAAATTGGCAACAACTAAATCACTTGTTTCTTATCAGTACCTTATTGGTCTATGTACGTTAGAATTTTGCCATTTCGGTATGTTTGTAGTTTGTACATAAGTAGATTTAGTAAATACCAATTACCTCTCTATGTTTGGGAGTTTGAATGTCTATATGCATATCAAGTGATACTATAGGTGCTATTCTTGTGGACTGGGAATGCAAGTAGTGGCTAGCGACTAGTAAATGTGGTTCAACTGGCAACCTGCTCGATTTATTGCTATATTCTATGTGGATGCCACGAGCTTCTATGTTGTTTTAGATTTTGTGGTATTTTTTGGAATTGGGTTCATATACTGTTGAATTTGCAGGGGAATCCCAAATTGGCTACAACATAAAGCCGTTAGATCCTAAACGTGTTTCTAGTCTTGTTCGTTATGGGCTGATAAAACAACCAATGCTCCCTCATGAAGCTAGAGGATATTCTCTTGTTTACAACCAACTTTATCCTTTCGAAGGGCTGCAGAACTATACTTCTGGAATAATCCATCATGTTCGCTTAACAGGTAGAGTGGAACCCCCTCCCCTCCCACAGTTAGGGTCTCTAGTTTGTTTGCAAAATAAAATGATTTCATGACTGAAACATCTGTTATAAAATTTAGACAGCTATGCAAATATCTATGCTTATTTTGCAGTTCAATTTACTCTTACAGCATCCACATATTCTTTGACTAGTGCAATGAAAATTGACTAAACATTTTATTGTGAATCGTTCAGGCTGATTTTATATGTAAGCAATTAAACTCAATACGTGGTCTTGGGACAGTGTTCACCTTCATAACGAGGATTATTTCGTTTGCGCAAAGTGAATTGTAGTATCAATGTAACTCATATTTGGTTGTTGAGCCTCTCTTGCAGATAGTATTGTAACACTACTAATAACATTCTTGCTAGAACTACAAGTGGGAAAAATGATTTTACGCACATTTGTACCTCCATGCTGGCATATATATGCTCGAATATACGCGAACGTATACGAGGAAAATTTGGAATGGGTTATCGTACGAAGCTTCAATCGGGCTAAACATAATCATCAAAGGTTGTCAACAGACTGGGTGTTGTGCATAGATCTTCCACCAAATAATAATGATGATTTATTTAGTAAGATCCCGGAGAGCTTTCACAAATTATTGATGCTGCTGTTTTTGGTTTGATGTTCCTTGGAATATGACAAGAAACCTACAGAAGACTATGGTTAAAAAATTATTTTGCTGTTTTTCGTTCTCAAAGAATTACTATGAGTTCTCGTCTGCAAACTTTCTTCAACAAGTTTATATTTGGTTTTGTTCATAACGATATTGGTTTCCCCTCGTCTCAAATTCATGTAAAGATGCTCATTGCATTTAATTGATGGGCATACAATGAACTTTATGCCTTCTTTATTGTGTTCTTTGTAGGGTTGAAACCTAGCACAATATATTATTATCGGTGTGGGGATCCTTCAATAGCAGCTATGAGTGAAATATTCTCTTTCAAGACTATGCCTGTATCTGGACCACATAGTTACCCAGGAAGAATTGGAATTGTGGCAGATCTGGGTCTTACGTACAATATGACAACCACAGTCAGTCACTTGATTGGTAATAAACCTGATCTTGTCCTATTGATTGGCGACGTGACTTATGCAAACCTATATCTCACTAATGGAACTAGCTCCGACTGCTACTCTTGCTCATTTCCACAAACTCCCATACACGAGACTTATCAACTTCGTTGGGACTTTTGGGGAAGGTGAATACACGTAATTTAGAAGCTATAGCTTCCTTATATTGTTCACTCTTCCTTATAAAGTTGATTCATGGATGGGCTTTAGTAACCTGGCTATTCAATCCTTCTTCTTTTTTTTTATTTCCCTTTTGTTGCTGTCATCAGGTTTATGCAGAATTTAGTTTCGAAAGTTCCTATGATGGTGGTAGAAGGGAATCACGAGATTGAAGAACAGGTTGAAAACAAGACATTTGTTGCTTATAGGTCTCGATTTGCTTTCCCGTCGGATGAAAGTCAGTCTTTATCCACATTCTACTACTCTTTCAATGCAGGGGGAATACACTTCATAATGCTTGGCGCATATGTTGCCTATAATAAAACAGGTCTGGAATGTTTGATGCTCTTGTTATTTTATCGTCTCATGTAGGATTGTCTATGTTGCCTTCGTATTCTGGTACTGGATGAACATCGCCCTTCTTTGTTGGCATCAGTTTTGATTTACTGGCTAAGGAGAAAAGTTGAACAAAGCACATTAGGTATACCATGTGTAAATCTAGGTGTTCATGGACAACACTGGAATTATTTGCAGTACTCCCAACCGATGGCGTAGACAATACAGAACATATCCTCCAGTGACATGTCATGGTACTTTGGGAGTACCTTGTCATGGTACTTTGGGAGTACCTTACAGTTTTCCGTGAGCCATACACTGCTAAGTTTGCTTGATCTGAAAAAGTAAGATTGGAACTTAGGCTTTCCAATTGGATTGAGTTTGCTGATTGGCTTTATCGTGGATTGAGTTTTTTTTTTCCCCTTCCTATTTGATCCAAAAAGCCAAAAGGGACCAGTCAGATTGCCTTTCTGTTTGTTTATTGATGGTACCATTCACTTCTCTCTCAAATTCCTTGGCAGCTGATCAATACAAGTGGTTGGAGGGGGACTTGGCTAGTGTGGACAGATCTATAACTCCATGGTTAGTAGCGGCTTGGCATCCTCCTTGGTACAGCTCTTACAAAGCCCATTACAGAGAAGTGGAGTGTATGCGGGTTGCAATGGAAGAGTTACTTTACTCTTATGGAGTTGACATAGTCTTTTCTGGACATGTAAGTGATGATTTCCATGTGTAAATATCGGCATTCTTCATGTCTTAGTCAAACTTACCGTGTTGTGATGGTGTCGGCATGTGGAAAGGTATTTCTTTCCATTGATAATGGGTTTTCGACCATCACATTTATGAAACCATTGTAGTGTTGTGTTTTTTTTTTTTTTCATTGAGATGACCACTTCTTTCTCTTTAATGGATTTCTAACTTAATAATTTCTATTAGAGATAAATAACTTGGTTGTCATTGAATCTTTTCTGCATCTTATACATGAAACAAAAATACAACTCCTTTTCAATCTGTGAAAAGCTAACTGGATCATCGTGAAATACCAAAATGCAGTGCTTTTAGATTGGACTGTTTGTTTAGTTTTCTTGCATGTTCTCTCACGTTTTTGTTTATGTTCAAGATTAAAAAAGCAAAAGAAGAAAATAGAAGAAATTCAAGGAACAAGCACTGCCTATATTGTATACACATGTCATATAAATTGAAAGATAATTCTACCTTTGCGACGATCATCAGGTTCATGCCTATGAGAGGTCAAATCGACTTTATAACTACGAATTAGATCCATGTGGCCCTGTTCATATTATGGTGGGAGATGGGGGTAATAGAGAGAAGATGGCAACTGAATATGCTGACGAACCTGGTAACTGCCCAGAACCTTCGACAACTCCAGATCCATACATGGGGGGGTTCTGTGCGACAAACTTTACAACTGGTCCAGCAGCTGGTAAATTTTGCTGGGACCGGCAACCTGATTACAGTGCCTTCAGGGAAAGCAGCTTTGGCCATGGGATCCTTGAGGTACCCCCCCTCTCTCACTCTCAGTATATATGTATATGTATATATGCCTCTTTATATGTTTGTGTGAATGTCTCTGGTTTTTTGTTGGTGGCGGTTGGGAAGAGGGGTAATTCTACAATTATGTGATTGAGTCAATGTACCTGCTTCCGCATACAGGAAGAAGGTTGTAGAATAGATTAGAGACGAAACTTTTCAAATTTAAGCAATTAAGACTTGGTTTAATCTATCTCTAGAGTGTCGTAATTGTTTTACTTTCTTCTGATAATACGCTAAGTGCAATGGTTGCAGAAGGAATGTATAGTCCATGAGTGCGGTAACAGTGTGTGGGAAGACTTTATTGTGGCATTTGATTGTCTCTTCGTAGGACAGTGGGCAGTTTTCCAAATGGGAAAATTATGTTGATATTGTTGCCGACCGTGTTTTGCTGGACAGGTGACAGGTTAGGGGGCAATGCTTCTTGTATCTTTGGGTGTCTATGATGGAGTTCTAGACTCTGTTGGAATTGCTTGTTGTTTTGGTTTATGACTTTTGATTTGTTCTTAGGTACGTCAATTATATTAGTGAGTCCCTGCAATATGTCCCGAATGATGCTTAACCTCAAAAGGTTTCCTTTAAAGCTGCATTAATGTTATCTTTGCCATATCATGGTTTCTGCTTGTAAGGTTTATTTCCACAGGAGTAACAATATATAGAGACTGTGATGGTTGACATATCATTGTTGTGTCTGTCCGTAATGTTTTAAGTTTGTTGTGTCCCATGTTTGTGCTGGTGTAATTGTCTATATTGCGTCTTTATCCGCGCTTCTTATCTGGGTATAATGATCATTTCTGATATCTGAGCTGCAGGTGAAAAATGAGACTTGGGCACTATGGACATGGTACCGGAATCAGGACTCACAGAGTAAAGCTGGGGATCAGATCTATATAGTGAGGCAACCTGGTAAATGCCCTGTCCGTCCTAAGGTAACTAAAGGCTGGTTTTCCAGCTATATGAGCTATTAATTTTGGATCGTGAAAAAATACAAGCGATTCGAGTTATAAATACAACGGATGGAATGTGCCAAAAATAGGATAGAATCGTGCAGCATCGTGCTGCATTGACATGGCTTGCCCCTTGCATACTGGATAAATCGCAAATGTATTTCACAAGCCATGGTTGTGTTGTATTGTATTGTGAAATCAAGGAACATAACAGTGCTCTAGCTGCACTGGTTGGCTCCTGTGGTTAAAGAAGAGAAATTTCCGTCCTCTCTCTCTCTCTCTCTCTCTCACTCATTTTGTTCGTGTCTATTTGCTATACAGAAGGGCTGTAATATGTAACATATGTGTTGCTTGATTTAAGCACTAACCCAAGTTGCACTGTGTCGCGGTATGGTTCCGGGGGCTCCTATGATGACCCAATCATATTGTAAATGTGATTAATCTTTAGACTGCTGATAAATTGTAGTCATTCTTGAAATTTTATTGAATAAGGATTACTTGAGCTGAATTGAGATTAGGGCAGGAGGTTACCAAACAAGGTATGTGGACTGTGTTTCAGTTAGTAATGTGTCAAGTAACAACCTCCTCTAGAAGTTGAAAAATTATCTAGCGGTCTTGGGGCATTGCCACTTGGTGCCCCAACACCCTTCTCTACTACGCATTTTTGTGGGATCCAGTACTAAAATTGTAAGGACCCAACAGAAATGTGTGGTGAAAAATCATGTTGGGGCACCACGTGGCGATACCCGAAGACCAGGCCTTGTTCCACAAAAATAACTTAAACTCAAAACTGACTCATTCTGTTTTACGGGACAAGTCATTCTCTCACAACACATCAACTAAAAAAGCAAACTTAAGTTAGTGGAATTAGCTTATTGAGTTTTAGTCCGTTTGTGGAACGGGAATAGTCACTTTTAGGACTTGATAGCAGTCTGAAAAGCTAGTAAGAACTTCATTTTGGATCCAATGATAAAAGAAGGTACTGGTGTTTATTGCAAGTTTGGTGTATAGTCATGAGTAACGTTGGGTCGTTATCCCAAATTTGTTGTAAATGTATGTCCCTCAATGGCCTAACATTCAATGTCTCACGTAGCTGTATCTTAGATGGATACTTATGGCCATGAATGGATTCTTCATTTAACTATGGATATAGAATAGAAGTCCAATGACGACGGTGCACATGATGACATGAACAAGAAATTTTAGGGCTTCTCTTTTTCCAAATTTTCAATTATGTGGACGATTGTGAGACCCACCTACATGTGTGAATGTTACGTCAATTTTTTGTTACTCTCTCTCTCTCTCTCTCTCTTCATGTTGCTTTCTAAGTGTCCTATTTCGTAAATCCAACTTTTTACGTGAATTCGTCATTGCACCTTGAAAATTATAATTTTTCCATAATTACCCTTTATGGAGACATCATTTGTATTATTTTTTTACCCACTAGGTTTTTCAAAGTGAAATATATTATTTTTAAAGGAGAAATGGAAAATGTGTAAAACTTTTATCCATTAACTTTACAAAATGGAGGATTATTGAGAGAGGACTTAAATGAAATACCGGACTCTTAAACAAGGATGGAGGTTGTAAATGACAAGCTCTTGCCTCTAGGGTTGTCAATGGTTATTCTATTCTATTAAACAAGAAATCAGAACAACACCGAAAAGGAAAAAAGCAGCTTAGGCCGGGGAAATTTTTCAGTGCCGAGCAGGCACCGTAGGACGGTGTCCGAGCGCAATCAATGGTCCGAATTTTAAATAAACTCTTCTAGAAGTATTTGAGCCCAGACCTTCCATTACTTTTTTGAACGGTCGAGATGCGCACTGGGTACACCACAGGGTACCTGTTCACCACTGAAAATTTTCCCTTAGGGCAAGTCATTTTCTTTTCAACCAACCAAAATGGTTGCTCGGTTTCTATCCTTTTGTGTCCCAGTGACTTGGACTGATTCAGCTAAAAATTGCCCCGTTGGACCACCGGGGATAAGATCCTCTTTCCTTTGGGTTGGGGTCTTCTTTGGGAGCAATTTTTCGGTGCCAGAGCGGGTACCACATGGTACCAGCATGTGCGATGTGGGCTGTCCATTTCAGTTTTGGACGGTTCGGATTATATAGAGAGAAACAGGAGAGAGAAAGGGGAGAGAGAGGGTTTCGATCTGAGCCATCCAATACACTTTTGGACAGCCCGAATGCAAGTATGGAACATTTGGGTACCACGTAGGCTCGGCCACTTGGTACCCATTCGGTACCCAAATTTTTTCCCTTCTTTGGGGCCTACACCCACTGTTATATTCCTCAACAGTTAACTTTTGCGAAGTTCATGTATTTTGGGTGGATTTAAGAGAGAACAACTACTAAAAAGACCGTGTCAATAAGCTAATAAAAAGTTTGTCCAAACTCACCGTGCCTCTTGCTTTTGTGGTGTTCCTTTAATTTTTTTGGCGAGACGGACTGTTATAAAAAGTACGCAACAATGGCGATGGGATAAGTTACCTGTTCAGCATCATCAGCAAAAAGTATTGTAAAATGAAAGGAGGTGGGATCTACCAATATAACGCAGCAGTAAGCCATCAATGTCCTGCAATAACAAATTTACATTACTCATAGGGTGATGTGTGTATTGAACCAGAGATAGCAGCTCAATGGTATAGCCGGCTGCCGGCCATCCACTTCACCTTGTAGTCCTTGAATATGCAAATCGAAGGCTTGTGTATGTGAACCCAACGGTACCGGAAACTAACTACCACCGGAGGTGGTTGCCAAGATGGCAAGTGGTGCGCGGGGGAAACTCCTCCCAAGCACCCGGTTGCAAGTTTGAATCCCGTTTGCGGGGTAGTAGTCCTCTTAAACTGGATGTTGTGTATTAGGCATCATTTGTTTAGCTTGCACTTTGGTGGGGCTGCGGTAACGGCTACCTTCTCATGGGTAGGGGTTACTCCGAAAGGACGCCCCAGTGAGCCTCACTCCTTCAATGGGTGGCTCACTCACTCCTTCAATGGGTGGTACTGGCTCATTGACTGAGTATGCTATGGTAGTTGGAAGCTCCTCTTCAGGGGTTGCAACTCTGGTCTCTCCCTCCCAACCTTTTTACTGAGCAAAATAAAATAAAAAACTGTATCGGAAACTTGTAGATATATGTGAATCCACATGCATCGAATGGCTCTGGACAAAATTATTTAACTGTTTACTTGGGAAAATCAACACGTTATGCGGAAAATGAATCTTTTTTCAAAAAAAAAAAGAAATTCTCTGTGCAGTCATGGACCCATGAAACATAAACTACAGGCTGATTGCTGAAGCTCTGACAGAATCAAGAAGAACAAAGGGGGCCACTACCATGGGACCAAAATATTCTAATGCAATGCAAGCAAAATACAGGCTGATTTTCACACAATTTGAAATCTTGCATATACAATAAAATGGACCAAAGTCCATCCCAACTATCACAAATCACTACCCTTCTCTCCTAATTTTGATTACAATCCAATAACCAAATTCTTGTTCACCAAAAAACAAAATCAATAAAAATACAGAACAGAAAAATTAAAAACTTTTTAAAGAGATTCACCAATCAGCTCGAACTACGGTTGCGTCGTTCTTCGACCGTCTCCGGCGGTTAAAATAGATCAGAAGATGTCAAGAACCTCCAAGATGAACCCATTACAGAGAGGGCAATTCCCCCTCTGAACCCAAAGCTCCCTTGAACACAACCTACAAAACGTATGCCCACATGGAATAAAAGCCGCCCCCTTGTGCCTCACCATACAAACACAGCAGCTGTTGTACTCTACACCACGACTCTCCACCTCCTCTTCGTCCTCGTCCTCGTCATCACCTGTAATGTAGGTTGACCCATCTAACCCCATTTGCCTATCCGTCTCCGCCAACAACGCCATCAACGACATCCTCTCCGCCGGCTCTCCTCCTTCCTCCTCCGCCGTCTCCCCCACCCCCTCCTCCTCCGCCTCTTCCTCTTCGTCCTCCGCTCGCTCCCTATCCACAACGCCACTGTTTTCGTGACCATTACTCCCTCCGTCCCATATTCCTTGTCTAGTACTATTGTTGACGGACGCCGAGCCCTCAAACCCGCGTCCGTACCCGCTAATCGCCATCGACGGCACGCGGCTCGAGTTGCGACGGAGCATCATTGCCCTGTCACTAGGCATAGAATTCAGGTTATTTGACTCGGGAACAGACTGAGTCGACTCGGAACTCGGCCCGTCCGAGTTGAACCGTGTCGAGAGCCGCCGGGAGATCATCCTGTTGGGGTTTTGGACAATGGGGACGTCGGAGGTAGGGGTGGTGACGGAGGAGGTCCAGGCTGCGCCGGCGCGGCGGAGGCGAAGCTTGCTTTTCAAGGCTTTCCAGCTCTTCTTGCTCTCCTTGCCATAATTGGGGTCGTCCTTGATGACGTCGAGCAGGGTCCGGTTTACGTGAACCGGCTGCGGCGGCGGTCTTTTGCCGCCACTGAGGACAGCTCTTAGTGTTAGACCGGAGAGGTTATTGTTGCTGTCGTCTTCTTTGACTCGGAGGAAGTCTCGGAGGTTTGGCGAGTCGGGGTTTTCGTCCGATAATGTACGACCTCTCCGACTGCCGCCGGTTTCCATTATCACTTAACTAACAATACCAAGAAATTCGAATAAGTTATTGAACACTGCTAACCCACAGCACTTTTAGTGCTACGGATCGATAAACCAAACACACAAGCAACGAAATGTAAATCACAGGAAGAACACAATAATTTTTATGTGGTTTTCCAAAATTCGGTCATATCCCTCATGAATAATTACAACATTAACTCAAATGTACAACCCCTCATGAATAATTCTCCCTCTCAGTGGATAATGTACTAAAAAAAAACGCATTAATATCAGTAAAAAAATGCATAAATATCCATGAAAGTTAAGCATTGGAATTCTAATTCTTGAGCATTATATGTGTAATATATACTGCCTGCTGCCTAGTGAGTTCTGTTTAGCATAAGTTAATCAACTTGGGAAATTAATCCACAGAAGACGGGAAAATAGCGATTTCCGTGGAAAATTTGAGAAATTTTCTCGGGAATTCAGGGAAGGTTTTTGGGAAAATGAAGAACAATGAAAACATTAAGAAAGGCGCGACTTTTAAGTTCCCAGCAGAACAAAATTTAAAAAAAAAATTTGTCAAGAAAATTCAAGTAATCAAAACAGGGAGATTCAAAATCAAAGAAAATTCAATTTATGAAGACTTTTTGTTAGGTTAGGCGGATTTTCTATGAGTCCAGGACAATAAAGAGCGTTGGATACCCCATTCCAATTCCCAAGAAATCGAAATCAACAAAAAAAATGAGAAAAATAACGAGACAATTGCGTAAAACTGAGAGAACATTTATCGAGAAAATCAACAACCATCGGAACTCGGGAAAATTCATCCTTTCTGGGTAACGGCGAGGTGAATTTAATAAAATAAGAACGACGAACAGCACTGACATAAAGGAAACAAAAGCAATCACTCAGAGAAATCGAAAACGAAAGCTAAAGATCTGTGAATATTCATTCATCTGGGTATGCAAGATTTCTGGAGAATTTTGTGGGTTAGGTTACGTAAATTGAGACCGTACAATAGAGAAGAGAGCATTGGATACCTTTCGTTTTCGCTGAGTAGGGCTGGTGAATGAGGGGATCGGATCTGATAGGTGTTTACAACTTTTCGAATGGATCTTTGCTTGTTGTTTATCTGAAAGGGAAAAAAGGTTGAGGAGACAAAATAATTCGCATCAAATTGGAGACGAGGAAAAAGAGAGAGAGAAAGTGGAATGAGAGAGAGATTACGCAGATGTACGAAAGAGATACGTTGTGGACCTCTATTTTTGTCTCTCTCTTCTCTGTCTCTGTGTTATCTCATCGTTTGTGTGTTTCTCAGTGTACAGAGAGGAGGGAGAGGAGTCAAGAGGACATTAGAGCGAGTCTTATGGAAGAAAAGGTTGTCCACCGTTACCCCCCAAATCCTCTCCTTGTATTATTTCTCTTTAAATTTCAAGGACACGAAAACCACGTCCCAATCCACAACACCCTCATATACACGGATCCGGGGGCATGTAGTGAATGAGTTCACTACATGCGTAGAGTGAGCTATCTCGGCCGTCCGATCCAAGATCAACGGTTCGGATCGTCTTACACTTTAAAAATCATTTTTATATTTATTTTAATTCTAATTTATCCGGACCGTTGATCTCGAATCGAACGACCGAGAGAGCTCACTATACGCGTGTAGTGAGCTCACCCACTACACGTAGGGTTCACACACACACACACACCACATTATAATTGTGTGTGGGTCTCACATGTATGCGAAGGATTGTGGATTGACTTTTTGTTAAATTTTAGACTAACTCGTTTTTTTGGCTACCCGGGGTGCTGGTGTGCTCCACTGGGGTGTGCGACCGTAGAATGCGCATCTGAGCCGTTGATCTCGGCTTCACCTTGGCAATGGACTACTCAGATCTACAAAGTGCCGGATGAAATTCGAGCCGTTGAAAAACATCCGACAGCTCGGATGCCGAACATCAGGGAGCGCACACCATCAAATAATTTATGCACTACAACCCTGTAGGCGGCATCCAAGCTGTTGACCTCGGTAATCAATGACTCCGATTTCATCAAAACAATGGATGGCTCAGATCATGCTAGTGCCGAGATGAAATTAAGACAATTTATTTGGGGATCAATGGTTCGGATGCCGCACAACAACCCTGTAATGCGGCTCCGCACTACGGGATCCCCAATTCCCCCATGTCACGTGCCCATAGCAAATAATTGAGTCAGGTTTTTTTTTTCATGGTTATTAAAAAAAAACACATTTGTTAGTTTTGGGTCAAATTTTTTCAATAGATTATTAGTTCTTCTCATCGAGAAGAATTTTAAAGGTTAAAAAAAAATTATTATTAACCAAACTAATTTTTTTGTGAATACAAAGAAAAATAATTCAAAAAGTAGGTCTATTTTGAATTATTTGTCTTCAGTGTACATTTTTAAGATTTTAGTTATAACTTTTTAACTTTTTAGATTCCTCTCATCGAGACGAATAAATCGTCTAAAAAATCGATGTGAAACTAACAAAGGCAAATTTTTTTTAATAAGAACAAAAATATTATAGTATTGCTCAAT
The DNA here is from genome assembly GCA_016920895.1 of Vaccinium myrtillus. NCBI lineage: Eukaryota > Viridiplantae > Streptophyta > Magnoliopsida > Ericales > Ericaceae > Vaccinium > Vaccinium myrtillus. Next base: position 30,394,485 of record CM029281.1, read on the forward strand.
TATTTAGCCAAAAAACCCCTAGATAATATGGGATTATAGAGGGGATAGGAGGAACAAGTGTGATCCATTAAATAATAGGGTGAAATTATATAAATATAGATATATCATTTTTTATCGTTGGAGAAGGGGGCCGGATTAGCTGCCCCTGATGTTAACTACTCCCTGTATGAGGTACTACTATATGGACAAATGTTACCCTTATCCAATCCGGTCTTTAATTCAGTATGCAAACCAAACACTTATCTACAAAAAAAAACAAAAAACAGGAAACATATGGGCCTGCACGTTAGTCCCACCACTTATCGAATCCGGGAGAGACGTTGTGCGGTAGGTGTTGTGAGGCAAAACTACGTCGTTTTGCTCATTTTCTTGGTGCATCAAAGGGCCCTGTATGGAGAGTTAATTTTGGGGTTTAATTTTAGAGGATTTAGGCTCTTTGGGTAGGGTATAGTGGGTTTAGACACTTGGATTTAGGCACTTCGGGTTTAGGGTTTAGGCACTTTGTAGTGATTTTTTCTTCCTCCAAATAAGGCTTTTGGAAGTTTTGGAGGTATGCACAAAAATCAAACAAAATGACGTAGTTTTACCGCACAATACGGCGCACAAAACTTATAGCATAGCACCCATCCTGGATCCTCTCTTATCCTATAATCAATCATGCCCTAAAAGCTTGATTAGATGCGGTATGAATTATGGGGTATAAAATAGTAATGAGGATAAAATAGTAGGAGATGGAGTATTATTTGTGAAAGTTGAACCTACATTGATGTGACATTTATAATAAAAAAAATTAAATAATACTTGATTTAAAAGATTTTGGTAATTAATGGTGGGCCTGCCCTTTGGTCCCTCCACTTCTCACCTCTCTTATTCTACTATCGAACATGCCCTAAGAGACGAGTTTTTGTATGAGGATAACATTTAGACATTCTTTTTAGCACTTTGAAATTTACCATTTGCTCCAAAAGTGGGGGTGCGAATTTGTTTGTGTATTTGAACAAATTTGATTGATGTCAAAAGATTAAAAAAAAAATTACAAAAATAAATGAAGAAAGTTTGACGTTGATTCTTAGATTATTTTTAAGTCTGGGTAAACCCAAAACACATTAAGCCAAAACTCATTCTCAAAATTTGACATTAGAGAGATGAGAAGCCAAAAGTTGCTGGGATGAGTTTTTTGACTTTTCATTTTTCACTTTTTCCCTTTTGATTAACAAAAAAACCAACAAAATAAATTCTGCACATATTTCCCAAACACTACTCTTATTGCAATGTATTCTACACGTTTCTCCAAAGCACTCTTATCAGATTTAAAATACGTTGTGACCATAACTCAAAAAGCCAAAAAAAATTGAAAATGAAAAGCTAAAAAATGAGCCTCTCAAACACCCCAATCTTTTGTTTTTTTGGGTCAATGGTCGGCCTAAAAAGTAGTATTCCAATCTCCTAGGGTCGGACTGGGAGGAGCTCGATCCTGATTCCAATAGGGTGACCTTTGGGTTGCAATGCAGAAATCAAATGCATGTGAAACCAACATGATAAATACAAGAATAACTCTGCCGTCATCACACATAATTGGGTGTCGGGTTACCGCACATAACGGCTACCTCGTGAGACCCTCCCAATATCATTCAGAATTTCCATCAATTATAAAAAGCAAGGACATGTGGTGTACCAACACTTGTTTTTATCACACATTTGTTTTCCTTAATGTTTCCCGATATCATTCAGAATTTCCATCACACATTTGTGAGGGCCTCACACCAAACCGTGGGATCACATCCATGTACACATAAAAATTAAAATTGGAGCACCACGTGTCCTTGGTCCCAAGGCACTCAACCACCTTATTCGGTTTGGGTTTCAAGACCCACCATGCACGGTCTCTAATAAAATTTTCTTTCTATCTCTCTCTGCTCATTATCCCCAAAACCCTCCATCAAAACCCAAACCGAAGAAAGCCAACAACTTTTTCTACTATAGAAGGATTCCTTAGGGGACAAGAATGAAAGAATATATTTTTGGAAGGTTGATCAAATAAAAAACTTTGCTTTCCCAAGAAAAGCAATTCTTGCAATTTGTAACCATCTTCTTACATTTTCTTTCTGAATTAGTTAGTTATCCTGCATGCATGGTAAGTGCCTAAGTGGTTGAGCAAGTGAACTGCCCACCATGGCTGTTTGCTGGATGACCTTGGTTTCTTTATTGTCATTCTTGGTTGAACAAGGTTGGGGTGGTTTATCAAAACCATTAGTGCTTCTTTAGGTATTTTTTAAAATTAAATTTCAAGCTCTGCTTGTTTAATACTACCTCCGTCCGCATTTGTTGGTCCATATTTGAAATCCGTGTCCTTATATCTTTCAATACGAATCTCTAAAAATATGCAACATAATCTTGTTTGATACTTTAGAGTTTAGATTACAATTAGTTCTATTATACAAAGTTCGAAAAACATGAAAACCATTATGAGTAGAAAGATATAAGCAATAAAAAATGACACGTATTTCAAAAATAGACCAACAAAGGCGGACGGATGAAGTATTGTTTAGTGTCATATGTCATATGAGTTTAAGCAACTAGAATCAGGCTCCATGCACAAAAGTATAGAAAAGACGAAAAATCGTTATAAATATGGTTTTTTTCCCGATAAAATAAAGTGGACATCTGCTAATTGTCTACCGATCAAATTCCTAGTCCATACGGAACTTTGGTTTCGGCTTTTAATTGAGTCATCCGCAAGTAGGCAGTGGGATTGAGCCTCAAGATTAATCGAGGTTTGCGAAAACTGATACGGACACCTAAGTTGAAAAAAGTATGGTTTGTTTTACGATAAAATAAAGTGGACATCCACTCATCTAGCTAATTGTCAGCCTATCTAATTAAATTTTAAAAGTAATTAGTACGAGATTTTTAGATCAAAAGCTTCACTAGCATTTTCCAAATGCTATAACCATGAAAAAAAAAAAAAAAGTCAACCAATGATCCACAGCTAGCTATTTAACACACTCTGGTTGTTTACAGGCAGCTAACCTATATGCACCAACTGGGAGAGAGGGAATTTTCTAGTTAGGCCTATGAGTTGAGGTTATCTAAATGTTGGATTCTATGATTTTAAAATTAAATTGTAGTATAGAGGGGCTAGGTTAAGAGGTGATCCAACTAATGACAATGAAACCTGTGATATCATGTATTATGTTGTTTTTTGTTTTTTTTAACTCAGGTGTCTCGACCAACTTACGTGCATTTTGACTAATCTTGGAAGCTCAATTTTAGCGTTCACTTTGCTGAGAGCCCAATTAATGTCGAAGCAAAGCTTCGTATAGATTGGCCTCAAATGAATTAATAGCCCCTAAGAAATCTCGACCATGAGATCATAGAATGGTGCAAATTTCTTAGAGCACTGTTACATACTCAAAATGGGTACCCAAAATCTATCCAGAATTCAAAATTACACAGTCCAGACTCACGTCAATTCAATCTAGACTGTGCAATTTTGAATTCTGGCCTGGTAGATTCCGGATACCCATTCTTGATACCTAGACTTTTTGAATTTCTTAAGTCTTGTATGTATGTACTGTTAATGACTAGATAATAGGAATTTAGGATATACAAAATCATATTTAGGCCGGCTTAGGTTTAGACTTTAGAGGACAGAATGTGATTTATATAGTTGCCTTTCGCTACCACGAATTGGCATGGACTATGACATTCTTTTGGTGGTATACAACTATATACATAATATTTTTTTCTGGAGGATGATCCTGTCCAGCCTCTTTTTAAGGGATTGGACGGTCATGTCGGCCTAGTTTTCGAGCTCTTTCCGGGTCTATTTTGATGATCAGCACCGTTGATCTTTTAGTCCTTGTTGTGAACTTTAGGCATGTCAAAATTTATACTATTAGTTAAAGATCGTTTAATGTGTTTTTGAAACACATTTATCTCGCGAAAATGGGTTTTTATCTAGTGTTGCAATTTTTTAAACTGATTTTTCTCGAGATAAATATATTTGAAAACACATTTAACAATATTCAATAAACATGAATTTTGGCAAACCTCTAGTTCTCCACGAGGTCTAAAATATCAACGGTCCCATTTATCAAAACAGATCCGGGAAAAGCCTGAAACCCTGGTGGACAGGACCTTCCAGTGCCTTAATCCCAGTCCATTTTTTCATGGATCAACCCTAATTTAAATAAGACTTTGTGACGTTATTGCCTCTTTGACTGATGAACATGCCAGCTTTAACTTAATTTCTATCTGATACAGTATACCCCTTCATTGGAAGCACCCAAATCTATATCCCTTGCATTAATAATCGTGTATACATGGGCTGGAATTATATATAACAATAATAGAGAGGGGGAAATGAAGAAAAAATAGTGAAATGATATCTAAAAAGTGCTCTGGTTTCCGGTATTTAAAGTTCTGCACCAAATTTTTAGGGGTCACTGATTCGTCTTGAAGAGAAGAATCGAAAAAAAAATTATACTGAAATCCTTTTTCTTTTCTTTTTTGAAAAAATCCAAGGAAAAACCCAAAGGCCAAAAAAAGTTGGGGCTCTTTAAACTTTTTCTAAGAATTTTTTTTTTAAATTTGGGTTTCGGTCATAATTTTTTACTTTTCCGATTATTTTCATCGAGACGAATCCAATAACCAATAAAAATTTGACGCAAAATAAACAAACACGAAGTTTTTTAAATAAAGAAAAAAAAAAAAAAAAGAAGTCAAGTAACCTTTTTTTGGGGAACTCTTTAGTGCAATTCCAGTGGTCATGCATTTTGGGACATGTCATTTCCAAAAAATGGCTATGAATAGTATCATTTGGCCAAAAAATGTCAATGTTTGTGCAATGGTTCATCGCCATTTGCAATGCCATTTTTTTAATAATTCTCCTTGTATCCCGAACCAGAGACATGTAAGATGGAGGAAGGATTTGGTGAGGTGGCAAAAATAGCCCAAACTATTTTTGGGGCCATTTTTTTTTTTAGTGAACAAATGGGTGCACCTATTTACGGCCAGGCGAATGAGTGTCTATTGGGTTAGAGTTTTTTTCTGCTCCTTTGGCCAAAAAATGGAACTACCACGGCAATTGCTCTTATGTTTAGGCCAGCTTGGGTTTAGAGGGAAGAATGATACCTATGCTTCGTTTCTATTGCCACCACAATTGGGATGGACTATGACATTCTTTTTTTGGAATATTTTTCAGCTTAGGTTTAAGGACAGTACTATGCGTACATATTTGGGGTACAGATTTTATACAAATTGGTTGGGTTGCTTCATCAGTTCATCTAGTTTAAAATAAACGGCTCCGATCATTCGTGTGGGGCCCATAGTGGACCCAAATCAACCGATTTGTACAAATTCCGTACCCCTAATTTTGTACCCATATATTATCGATTATTTAAGGCTAAGAGCAACTCTAGCCCTTACTCAAACTCATAACCAAATTTGAATTTGAGTAAAAACACTCAAAAGCCACCTCAAATCTTTGAACCAAACTGATGCCGGGTTCGGTAGATGGGGAAAGATAAAAGGATAAAGACGCTCACCACTCAAGTAGAACAAACCGGGATACAGAAATCACCACCCGAGGTGTCTAAAAGGGATACAGGGCATAGGGGGTCGCTCACCACTCAAAGGAATCGACCTAAAAGATACAAAAACGATAAACAAGAAGTAGAAACACTTCTCACAATAGCCAAAGGCCAATTCAATTTAACTCTCAAAAACTCTAAATAATTCATTCATAGACAAAGACTTATATAGGACACTCTTGGAACATCCCTCCAAGCATAGGTAAAGAAGCCAACTAGTAACATTTTCAAGACAATAATTAATAGACTAAGACTTGACTATAGACTAATTGAAAAATGTGTTTGACTCTTAAAAAAACTAAAAGACACTTAGGAACTTAAAAAAATCATAAAAACATTCCCAAAGAATTTTAAGATGCTATGAGAAATGCAAAAGACTGACTCGATACTTCTTACGAGAAAACAAAATAATTAATCTCATGAAACTCCGTTGTCACAAACCCATATCAAATTGAGTTTTACTCGAATCTTTACCCAAATCACGGGATCAAGAACCAAACCTTTACCCAAATTCCAAATGGCTACGGCTACCTACGGCCATAAGATTTTAGTTTCATTTTGTTCGGGCTCATCCCAAGCCCTACTATCAACTTTAGGCCTACTAAATATACTTAGGGTTAATGAGTTGAGGTTTCTACCTTAACTCTTATAGATTTAGCTAAAATCGGAGTTGTTCAAGTGGGACATGGGGGTGTCGGGTGGCGCCAACGAGGACCTATTTCTCCTTTTTCATTCTTCTTTTCTTATTTCTTATTTCTTCTTCCTTTCTATTTTTCATTTATTTTCCCAGTACACACACTCTCTCTCTCTCTCTCTCTCTCTCTCTCTCTCTCTCTCTCTTCCTCGCGGTAATTAAAACAAAGAAAAAAAAGATAGTTGATATGGCAATTATTGTTACTGGTAATGGATTTGGATAGGGATGCAAATGAACTGAGCTGTTCGGGAGCAGTTTGTGACTCGTCTTGTTAAGGTTCAGCTCGACTCGTTTAGTAAACGAGCCGACCTCAACACCTTAAAGTTTGACTCGTTTGTATAAGCTCGGTTCTTTTGAAGAGGCCCGTAAAGTAAATTAATCTGGCTCGGCTAGCTTATGAACGATCCGAACTCGAGCTCGAACACTATAAAGCTCTGCTCATTTGCACACTTAGTTTTGGATATGTAACATTGGTGAAGTGTTTTCATTTAAGGACATATTTAGATGTTTTTTACGATAGAAAGTAAATAGAATATGTGGTATTTTTGCCAATTAAATTTGCTATGCATGCCATGTGACAAACACGTGATATTTGACATCTCATACTCTGTGGAACTCTAATTGGAGATGGATAGTGTGAAAAACTCAAATGTGTTAAGGGGGCTGAGTGTTTGAGTTTTTATAGTAAGGGGTGGCTTAAAAATAACTCATACTTAAAGGGGGTTGGATGTAAGTTATCCGATGTTCTTTCAATAAATCGAATACTTCCCAAAATCTATAACAACAGCCGTTGTAGCACAACCAAAAGGGCTTAAGAGAAACTCACCGGGTTCAACTCCCGGCAGCGGCAAATTTTTTACAAAATAATAGCTTTTGTATTTTGTGAGTTTGTATTCAATATGCATTTATATTTCCACACATTTACAATAATTGCCATTGTTGCACAACCAAAGGGCCAAACATTAAACTCACAGGACAGTATGTGTATTTTTCCTTATTTGTTTCTTTGATTTTACATACGTATCAATTTCAATATTCACTAATTTTGCCTGATATTCATTGGTTACTTAACCAAAACGCTTATGGTACTGATGTATGCGTACCGATCTCGGGGTCCATTTTAGATCCACACAAATAATTCTTTACATTTGACCTCCCCGCCGAAGAAGCCAACTTCGAATCATAGTGCCATGAAAGTTGATTTACCATTCTTTAAATGAATTTATCACTATAGTAATTGCTCGTGCCTTTAGGCACGATGCCACACATTTTGAACACGGCTAAATGAGTTATCAAACTATCAACCACTCCCGCCAACGAAGCCATATTTTCTAGGAAGTCTTTTTGTTTTTTTTTTTTGGTTGAAATGCGTGTAGAAACTGAGTTCATCTAGCGGTTTGCCCATGTCCGAAAGCACTTCTCAAAATATAAGCAATCATTAAACGGAAGCACTTCTCAAAATATAAGCTATTAGCGAAACTGTTATTGAAATGGATATAAGAGAAATAGGAAAATGTCTATTATAAATGGCCAACACTTGGAAAAACAAAAAAAACTAAAAACTATCAACTGAATATACACTAAAGCACATTCTATAATGCATTGCTTTCATAATAAACTTGAGAATAAGCATCACCTACACCACTCAAAGTAAGATGGATACATTTGCACTCAAAGCCTGAATTGTCACTGAAATTAAACCAACAATAAACTAAAAACACAGTCTTTAAGCAAATTGCCTCATATTTTTAATTTGGTTTTGCCAACCCCAGTATGGCCACAGAACACCATCGTCGCAATTGGCCTCTTAGGGTCTTTGAAGCCAACCGTGGATCTCCTAATAGCTCGACAAATTGCAGAAATTGCCTTATCTTGACCAACAACCCATTTCTTAAGCAGCTCATCGAGACCCACCAGAAGCATTCTTTCATCGGCTGTAAGCTTCTGATCTGGAATACCTGACCAAACGGCAGCAACTCCAGCTATTTCATTAGGTCCAACCACCATTGGTCTGAAAAGTCTACAAAGAGAAAAATCCACTTCAAAGTTAGCGCTAGACAACTCAAGGGAACATGTCTATCCTTCATTGACAATTCAAAGGGCTGTAACTGCAAGTTTACTCATCACTGTTAGGCAAAGAGTTATGCAGAAGTTTGCAGTCATCTTCAATGCTAGTATACATTGCAATGTAATTCTTTATATTATCTGATTTCCAATTCAATAAAATTAAAAAAATGAAAACAACTAAAGCATAAAATTGTATGCCTTGGGCTGCTTTCAGTTCACTACCCCATAATTTGAATCACGTAAACCAAGTAAATTTGTATGCCTCAGGAGTGATTCTTGAATACAAAATAGGGGGATGCCCAAACAGATAAAGCATTTCACAGTGAGAAAAAAGCTCATTCTTGAGTGATTCTTGAATACAAAATGGCACGTTGGTCATGGCATCAAATTGATCTTCATTTTTACAATTCCAAGAAGAATATGGAAACCAATCAAGAAACAGGGATGACATGTTCTCTCAGTTAAGTTGTGTGGGAAGTTATTTCTTCCTAACATATGTTGTCCAATTGGAGCTCCTCATAAGTAGACTGTTCGATGGTTTTAGTGGTTGGAGGAGAGGGTATCCAACGGGTAGATTTGTGTTATGTCTGAGCCTTCAACAATGAAGGGTTCAAATCACTCAAACTAACAATTTTCGTTTCAACACTCAAGAACAACACCACCTCTCCTAAGTCCTACCTCTCAAAATCTAGTCACGGAAACCTAGTTTTTTTTAACAGTTATGTAACCTATTGTGCAAATGAACTAAAAAATCCCAACCACTCCATCCTCTTCCTGGATTATCATTAGGGGAAAGTATTAGTATTGCTAAAAGTCGTGGGAAGAGGAGAGGATGTAACTTCCACACTTAATTTACACATTTGTATCTGCAAAACATAAGGTTCATCTGCAAGGAACTACATATTGAACATACAGCAGTGAACACACACTCGTGACATCTCGAAACTGGGTTTGTTAAGTAGTCGTGTTGTCTCTTGCACATTTCATCGAACACGTAAAATGAATGCAGAAATGGTACCCGAATGATTTTCTAAAGCTCATATACTTACAAATTTTTGCGAGGACAGGTGCGAGCGCCGAAAACCAGTGCTGTGAAAAAAATGAAATAAGATTTCATAACTTACTGCTACAATTTAAAATGAAGTACTGGCAAAACGGAAGAAAGAGAAGATTTCATAACTTACATCGCCTTGTCAGTCAAATTCCGGAGGTGGTTGATCAGTTTCACAAACTCAGCGTTGATTTTGTTATTGGATCCTTTCCCTGTCTTTTTACTGAAATCAGATAAATCAAGAACAATTAAAAAAACAAAAGGAAATCTCTTACTCCTGTTCGGCTGTTCCGTGACAGTGATCAAAAGGGGAGAAATTTATTGACTTCAAAGAAGAAGACAAAAAAAAAATGAGAAATTTATTGACTTCAAACTAAGAGCAAAACCTAACCTTTTTCCTCTCTCTGAAATCTTTTTTTTTAACAGATCTTTGAAATCCGCGGGGGAGTGTTTTCCTTGAGGAATAAGTGTTGTAGATGAACAGGACCCCTGTTTTCCTAGAGTATTTTCGTTGATGACAAAGTGGCGTCGAGTATTTGAACAGATCTCTTGCAAATACCATGGTGGAGGATGAGGCAACCCAAAAAAGAAGAGTTGCGTGTCTGGTAGATAAGAGAGAGAGATTTGAAATTTGAAGTTTCGAAAATTTTTAGTTTCCAACGTTGAGAGGCCAGAGATGAGACCGCAGATCTACAAAACCAAGGTGAGTTTGTGAGATTGACATTAAAACTGTAAGGTATTTATGGGATTGCCACTCAAAAGTTAGTTTGTGAGAAGGATATTTTTGGACCGTTGGATTTGCACAAATGGAGGGTTGAGATTTGCTAGGAGATGAATATTTTATTCAAAACAATCCTTGTTTTGTTATCTCCAAAGATACCAAAATAATATGCTCTTTTAACAAATCTCAACCATTCATTCCTCCAAATCTAACGGCTCAAAATTATCTCTCTCACAAACTAACTTTAGAGTGGCAACCCAGTAAATACCTCACAACTTCAATGTCAAACAGAGGACATTTCTGCCAGAGCCAGGGGTCCTTCTCCTTCCCTTCGAAACTACAGTTTAATCATCGATGTTTTCAAAATTCAAAACCCAAACCCTTTCTCTCAAACCAGAAGACAAATCCAGAGGAAGAGAGAGAGACACACAGAGAGAGAGAGAGAGAGAGCGCAGAGACATGCATGGAGGAACAATTCTTACTCATAGTTTCATCCCATGTTGCCGAGCGGATAGACCGTCTTCTCACTGTAAACGCTTCTTCTTCCAAAGATAAATCACTCGCTTTATCCTTTTTCTGGTATGAATCAATTTATTTTCCATTTCTTTTTTTCCGTCACAGCTTTTTCCATACATTTGATATGTTGGGGTTCATAGTTAACTGTACTAGATGCGACGTCTCTCCGTCGTCGACCGCCAAGGCTATCTTCCGTCCCTTACGCCGCAGCCCCATCGGCTCTTATTTTCTGCCCTATTGGCGTGGAGCACCATACTTGAATCCCTTATTTGAACCTAATTTGAAACCTATTAATTTAAAGTTTTTGTGGCAGCCTGTTGTTAGATGAAGAGAAGGTGTTTGATGAAATGCCTAAGATGGGATGAAGATGTTGGAATCAGATTTCAAGCCGTTGTATCGGTTCTTTTCTCACCTCTGCAATCAGATTTCATACAGAGCTATTTGTGGGTTAATGTACTCTTTCCTATCTTTATTTGTGGCAGCATGTTGTTAGATGAAGAGAAGGTGTTCGATGAAATGCCTAAGGGGTGAAGATGTTGGAATCAGATATCATACAGAGCTATCGGTTTTTTCTCACCTCTGCAATCAGATTTCATACAGAGCTATTTGTGGGTTCTTTCCTATCTTTTTTTTTTCTTCCCTGAAAATATTAGTGTTAGTTAGTGCCTTTGTTAATACGGTGGATTTGTTAATAATTTGAAGGTAGAGAAAGGAATTATATATTTTGTGTGTGTTGGGTCGCATAACTTTGTTCACTAATTTCACTTTAGTATGTCACTTAAATAATTTTGGCTGTTTTTTTTTTTTGGTTGGCTGAACATCATAATGGTCGATGTTAGATCTTTGAAGGGACTGTATTGGTGGGGGAGGAGCGTTGGGTGATTCAAATGGCATCAATCGTTGAGCTATTCTTCGCAAAACACAAGGTTTTATTCCATATCAAGGCACTCTTTTTTGTATATTTAGTTGTTTGTTTCCCTATGTGGGAAATCATTTAAATATCAGCTTTCCAGTTTTTTAAACTATCCACATTGGTTAACTTATGCTAACAAATTGACCAAAACTCACTGGTGTGTTTCGGTATGAGCAGTTTAATCTGCCGAAGCTTTCCCCCCTTAAATCCCTAATCTCGATAAATGGTTGCCACTCACTCATTATGGAGAAGCATATGCACAAAGTGGCAAAGAAAACCGCTGCTTTGTTATTTCTTAAGATTATAGGATAAATAAGGGTTGAGTTTTGAGAAGTCCCTGTTATAATAGCAGTTCTCTCACGAGTGGTTCTTCTTTCACTACTTGAATACCCAAAGTTTTGAAAGGAGACTCAGTTTTGGATTTGGATCTACTGATACTTTTTTTACGTGTACTTTGTGAGTTTCAAAAAGCTCTATGGGCCGCTGTCAATTTCATTCCTGCTATGTCGTCCCGAGCTCGGAAAGCTTACTTCAGCAAATTCTTTTGAATTCAAATTCTTTAGTGTGGTTTCTTCTGGTCTTATTCTTATCCTCTATACCTCTTTTGTTGTAGTCAATGAGGGGGACCAAAAGTGAAATGGAAGAACAAAGAAGATCGAGTTGGTGTCTTGGTGACACAACAACACCGAATGGGCTGCCGCAATTTTTTCTTCCTTGAAGCCTTTTTTAGAATTTGGAAAGGTAAATAACCTCCTTAAGCATGTAGATAGAGACATCTTTCATGTTTAGCCAAATGTTTCATTTCAAGTCTTTTCAATGGCACTTAAAATTGCTCACTTAAAAGCTGTTTATTCCACATTTCAAACATTGCCTTCTGCAGTAGATTGCATAATGTGGTCCAACTTGAAATTGAGTGCTTTGGCCATTAGCATATAGAAGTGACATGCATTTAGGTTTAGCTTTTTGTGAAAATGATGATGTTGGTTTAGCCATTAGCATATAGAAGTGAAAATGATGTAAATCTCATGTACAATATCCTATTGCCTGGGATATAAATTTTCATCTATGGGGTGTGTGAAATAGGTGGAGGCAATGAGGGATAATAACTTCAATTACCAGGATTATATGGATGGCCTGGAATAGTAGTTATGGCAGTTTGAAATATTCTGGTGATCACCGGTGCAGGCTATGTAGCACCAACACGGTTATGACACCGGCACTCCGATATGCAAATTTTAAAAAATTGGACTACACAAGGCTCTAATTCTAAATATGTAACACCCATATACCTAAAATCGTATTTATCTCACATCCATGTGTCTTTATAATCAATAGTCACACAAAGAGAGAAGACTTTTCTAAGCTTTAACAAGAGTCTTAATTATCTCATCTTATAGCCCCGACGTGTCTTGCGAGTATCCCGAGTGTCCGGAGCATTTTTAGGGTGCCCTCGAAGTGTCCACACCAAAAATGTAGAGAAAAAATAGGACACTTGGGATTTGAGGATCGGACACGTGTCTGAACAGTGTCGGTGTCCGAAAATTGCCAACACCGGTAAGTGGATTCCCACAAAGTGTCCGTGCCACATAAGGTACAGGGCACTAGATAAAGTAGTAGTCACAAACTTCTTTTTATGTTAAAGCTCAAGGTGACTGATGGACTAGGAGGGTACAAGATATTGCTCGACTTCTTGGCAGTTTAAATCCATCAACAACTCAGTACTTCTTTACTGAAGTTTCGAATGCATCACTTTGTTTGTTCTCACCCAGATAGCCCCTCCCTTTTTTATTCTCTCTTTCATCTCCTCTAGCATTTGTAATTGATCAATTGTCTTGAGGTTGTTGATTTAATACTGTAATTGCCTGGGATATGGTTGATCAAATGCTTTTATTTTCTTTGGTTTAGTTGATAGTTGGATGGTGAAGTTGATAATATTCAGTTTTCCCTTTTATGTTGCCCAAAACGTCATTTGATGAATTGAATGAGGTTGTTGATTTAATACTGTAATTGCCTGGGATATGGTTGATCAAATGCTTTTATTTTCTTTGGTTTAGTTGATAGATAGTTGGATGGTGAATTTGATAATATTCAGTTTTCCCTTTTATGTTGCTCAAAACGTCATTTGATGAATTGAATGCTAATAGCTTGGCTTCTTTTTGGTTTTCAAATTCACTTATCGAACTTGCAGGGGTGGAATTCAGTGGTTTAATGTGGCTTGACTGGACTGTATTATGGTGTGAAGTGTCTTTATGCATTATTAAAAATAATGTATTGGTTGTTGTGAATTGATGTACTTTCTTGGATTCACTTACTTTAAGTTGATTAGTTGTTCCTATTTGAATCCTTTTTTTTTTTTTTTTTTTTTTTACAACAAAGATTTTCTGGAAAAAGTTGGGTTTGTCAGGTAGGAAAGGGTATTTCAATTTAATTGTGCTCAACATGTGTTACTTCATGCCTTCAAGCATGGAGCAATTACTGAATTGCAGCACCCCATCGAGCACAGAGCTCATTCAGAGGTATCTTATTTCCCCTTTCTTTTGATTAGGGCTTTGGTATCAACCGGCCCTTTTTTTTTTGGGTTCTCCGCAAAAAATTGTTGGGTTTCCAGACCATGAAAGAATTTTGTTGGACTAACACGGTAAAAGTTTCCGATTATGTGAATTTGAGTTGCTGCGGGTTCTCGAATGAGTTCAACAAATTTTATTCGTATGATTTCATTTATTTTCCTAACTCAACCTATGTTTTAGAAGTTGGAAAGGAGAGACTATGAGTATGGATCATTGATCATTGTTCTGCTTTAGTTTTTGGGTTGTTGGGGAGCAAAAGACGTGATGTTGAATTCTTGACTCAACCAATAGATTTCCATTTCTATACTGAGATTTAAATCCTAACATTGGTTTTATTTTCAGTGACTTCTGTGATTTTGAGAGTTTCAAGACTACAACGTACTCCTCGATGATTCCTCTCTGTGGTGACTTCTACATGTGAGTATTCCAAGGAGCTTCTGATCCTCGATGAGTATTCCTCTATGTGGTTTTATTTTCAGTGACTTCTGTGGTGACTTCTACATTGGTTTTTTTTAACAAAGCACAATGCTTATTCTAATTAACAAATTTTAATTACCATTTTGTAATGCTTAAGCCGCGAGCGCACGGAAGCAAGGTTACCATTTTGTACGAATTTTAGGATTCTTACATTAGCTCTTCGCCCAATTAGTTGAGCTCAAATTACGTCACACCGTGCCTTTAGGCACGGGCATTCCCTAGAAGTGGGGGGACACACACAAAAAAGTACGCCAAAATTTAGAAAGCCGGTAAATTCACACAACTCAAATGAGTCAAATCTAAGTTACTGCAGAAATCTAGAAAGCAAATACTACTAACAATATAATAAAGCATGACACTGAGACCGGTATCGCCATAGCCTATAAGGGATACGTGAATACGAACACAAAAAAGCCTAAAAACTACGCATGTCAAAAGCTCTTCTCAGTCCATTTTCGACTCTAACCGAACTCTTTCCATTCTCTTGCAAAGTAGGAGTATTGAACTTCAACAAAAGCTGCAATTTTACATTGAAAGGTTGAAGTCAGACTCAACTTCAAACGAAATGATCAGGCACCCAAGAACAGAACTCATCAAATGGGTCTATGTTCAGAAAAAGGTAGGGAGGAAGTGTTCCATTCACAAAAATCACTAAAAGCAATCAGTGTAACCAGATAAAAGTCTCACTCGATTAGCACTAAATGTTCTTTTACCCTTACGGTTAAAGGGAAAACAGAAATTTAAACCACATAGAACAATTTCTTTATTTCGAGTATTGTTTCTTAGTCAGTGTTGTAGTTTTCTGTTCTTTGTAAATACTTAATGGGTCGTCCATAATGTAGGGTACATCTGCTCATATCATTCCTTTTTTTGTTGCTTAAATCAAAGAGTTCAAGGAACTGTTTGTGTTAATACTGAATCTTCTTCTTTATTTATGCAACGTTGAGTTCTTTACGGACAGTTGAATCCTCTTCTTTGTTATACAGATATTGACATATTCGGAATCTGGATTGGCATTTGGAATTCAAGATGGGGATTGAACCAGGTAATTCCAACTTCCAACCAAAAAAATTGATAATCCTGTACTGCTCTGATGCGGGGAATGGAGAAAAATCGTGAATGCAATCCCTTTTCTTGAATGCTCTAATAGGGATGAAATTGTTGAATTCATGAAGGCACTGGAAAATGTACAAGGGGAATGCACATGTTTAAATTACTTGATGTGTGCGTATCATTTTTCTTTTGCTGCAAGTCATTGGTGTTTTGCTATAGGTGTTTTTTTTTTTTTTTTTTTGATCTCACAATCATATTGCCTTTATTTTATCTGCTTGATTCTTCAAAAAGAACTCTTGGTAAAGTCTAAAAGTTGTCCTTATTTTTGTTGAGGAAATCCGCTGCTATTGTATTTTTACCTCTGGGTACTTTTATTCAACCGCTGTTCAATAAAACTACAAGAATGATTAAAATCATACCAGATCACATCCACATCCACATCAGTCGATATTCCGTTGGCTCATTGGATTGAGGTGAATTGAATAGGTTCTTGAGTTTCTCCTTTACCGTGACAAAACATAACACTTGGTTGTCCGTGAAATTATGTGCCCCGTAGTTCTATTTTTTTTTTCCCATGAGATTTCTAAGGATTAAAAAGGGGAAACATAGTGGATCAATCAGGCATTAGGTAAAATATTTGCTGCTCAATTCTCTTTAGATCCCTAAGATCTGTGTATTTATTTGCTATGTAGTTGATTATTAGTTGACAGGAAAATGAAACAAAGAAAGCAATGGCTATCGAAAAAGAGATGGTAAGCTTAGTCCTTGACTTTTTCCTTTAAAAGGCGTGAGCCCTTAGTTCAACCATCTAATTTCTGATCAGGCGTGAACCCTTCAATGAGGTTCAGTACCTAATGTTTAGAGAATCCTTTGCATCCTTGATGTTTCTCAAAGGATCGACACTCACAGTTTTAGATTAATGTCAAGTGAATGTTAGATTTTGGTCAGTTCAATATCCTTTAGGTTTGTTTAAGGAAAAATCCATTCGCCAAGTTATGATCCATGTAGTTTTAATATGTAGATTCCAGGAGTTGATCTAATGAATGAGGTTTTAATTTGCATTCTTCCTTCCTATTTTTTAATAGCAACTAGCAAGGAGTGGGTAAACTTGTGTGGCAAAGCCGCCCATAAGAAGCTTCTACCTTTTTCACCACGGATGGCAAGGATTTCTATCGTGTTTTAACCGATCGAACAGGTAATTTCTATACACCTGTTTGCTTTTTGTTTTTTCTCCTTTCAGGGTTAAAAGTAGATAGAATCTTCGTCAATATCTAGCGTTGTTTGGGTTGGTTATACAATATACATGAGTTTTCCTTGATAGAGTTTATGATCACTGTTATTTTAACCCCGAGATGACACCCATTTTTCCTTGATAGAGTTTATGATCACTGTTATACGCTTGAAGCGTATTCATCGTTTTTCTAGAGCTACTTCTCACTCTCTCTCTCTCTGAAATTCTGAGACACTTCTCTCTCTGAAATTCTGACACTTCTCTCTCTCTCTCACTCTCTCTCACTCTGATCGTCCATGGCATACGGGTTCTAGGGCTTTAGCAGCAGCAGCAACCGGCACCGCTACCCGCCGACCACCGCACCATCTGTGACCACGCTCTCCCTCTGTCGGTAATGAGATCTCCCTCTCTCTCCTCTCTTTCTTCTTCCAAACACATCGTAAACCTATTTTCCTATTTCCCGTCCCGTCAAATTCAAATCATACAGAGTCCTGTTCGAGGGTCTCTGGCTGAACGCTAAGAAGCTCTCTCTCTCTCTCTCACACACACGCGCGCACGCACTAACTCGGAGCTGTCGTCACTGAAAACTAAGGTTTCCATTATTTTCGAAAATGGAGGCCGTGGTAATTGATGCCGGGTCGAAAATAAATTATCCTTTTCTATATTGAAATATTTGGAAAAGTAATTGACAGCTTGGTCATTGGAAATAAAAACATTATGATAGGTTCTTTTTTTATTCTTGGGTTTTTCGTTCTTTGTGAGTCATAAATCAGGGCTGCGAACAGTCCTTAGTTCATGATTGCTTTCCTTTGCTTTCTGATTCAATGGCTACTGTCTTATGATAGAAGACAAACCATTAGCAAAATCCCATGGAGTAACTGTTTTAAATTCCCTAGATTTTTTTACGGCAAGGAAGGCAGTAGATTTTAATTGCCGAATAGAAATATATTTTTGTCGTCAAGGAAGGCAATAGCGTGGGATCTGGTACTGCTGCTTACATCCATATGTTAGTCTTGATAATGGTTTGCCCTTAAAAGCTAGCTTGAGAAAAATTCTGTCTTCCAATTGGGGATTATTGAATACCATCATCTTTCAGCTGAAAGTTTTATTTGTACAAAACTTATGTCATCGTATAAATTTTTACAATCTCCATTCCGTTATAACTGATTTGGGTCCTCCTACCTTCCCTTTTACCTTACATCTCGGTGAAGATTTCGAACATTACTTATTTTTACAATCTATTGGGCACATAATAGTAGCTTTTTACAATCACCAAATCGATTTACTTATTTTTTTTCGGCTCCACAAGGTTTGGTACAGGATGCATTTCTAGCGGGGAGGTCAATAGTGGAGGGGAAAGGGAGACCCCTCCTCTCGACATTTCGAGTGTTCTATTTCGAATAAGCATACATCACAACCTTCAATGGGTTCAACTTCCTACCAGATTTTGAATATTGCTTCGGGGGCATTGTCGAATTCTAGGATGGTGTTTTTTACCGCTGACGCAAATCTTCGCTAGAACCCTCCCTCTCTCGCCATTGATTTCTCTCCAACTCTGTTTATCACCCAGATGATGGTAAGCTAGGTTTCTGGTATTTCCATTGATTTGTTATAGGTTTCTTGGTTTGAATGGCTTTGATTTATGCGTAACAAAAAAATTGTTGAAATTCCCGTGACATTTCTTTCTTGATTTGTTTTTACAGATATGTCTTCAAGATTTACACAATTGGTGATGCAAAGCATTGGGTTCTCTCTCTTTCTATCTCGCACGCCCGCACCCAACACATTGTTTGAATGTGATTTCCCCTATAATTTTCAGGAGTGTTGATTTGTTGTCATTAGTCATTGTTAGTCCTGATGGTTTTTTTTTTTTTTTTGGTTGAATTTATGTCCTGAAATTGGTTAGTTGGACCATGTTCGAAGTATACTTGAAAAATTACTTCTAGGGGAATTCAATGGTAATGCATTGAATGTACTAAATTTAGACGGCTTTGAAAAATCACTAAAATCATTGTGTTCTGATTCTTTTTCTTTTTCTTTTTCTTTTTCTTTTGAATGTATGTCCCGAAATTGGTATTGTTGGACCATGTTCGAAGTTTATTTGAAAAACTACTTCTTGGAGAGAACGGGTCATTGGTGGGGTTGGTGAGTAGTAGAAAATGGCTAAAACGAAACCACAACACTAACATGAAGCCATTAAGGCAAAACAAAAGCCATTGAGGCAAAACGGTAGTTCATGAAGTTGAGTTCAAACAACCTTGACGCGTCGTGCCTTTAGGCACGGGCAATTCCTAGTTTTTTACAAAATAATAGTAGCTTTTGTATTTTGTGAGTTTGTATTCAATATGCATTTATATTTCCACACATTTACAATAATTGCCATTGTTGCACAACCAAAGGGCCAAACATTAAACTCACAGGACAGTATGTGTATTTTTCCATATTTGTTTCTTTGATTTTACATACGTATCAATTTCAATATTCACTAATTTTGCCTGATATTCATTGGTTACTTAACCAAAACGCTTATGGTACTGATGTATGCGTACCGATCTCGGGGTCCATTTTAGATCCACACAAATAATTCTTGACGTTCATATGTCGCAGTCATTTAATTTCACACGTGATGAAAAAATGTTCACAACGTGAAATTTTAGAGGTTTTTTTTTAACACACATAGATTTCCGTAGATTTTTTTTCTATTGAATAGACTTGCCGAGCTAATTTCATAGAGTTTTACCTAATCAACCTAAAAAAACAAAAACAATTAATTAAAATATTCGGAGTTGTAAAGAGATCCACATCCCATTACACTAATCGAAGGAGTTTGTAGTGATTGAGTGAATCGAAGACTAAGAAGTGACTTATTTATACCAAGCATTTTTCTCCGGCTAGATACAAGCCCATTTAACAGTCCACAAATAAAGTCCGCAATTTATTCGAGTTTCAGACTTCTTATATTCACGGCTCATTTACTAAACCAAATTAAAATTCGAGCTTGAATTCTACTCGATTACTAAATAAACAAAGAGTCTTCTGCGAAGGATAAATTGCCAAACCCATTTAACAGTCAACAAATAAAGCCCGCAATTTATTTTAGTTTCAGACTTCTTGTATTCACGGCTCATTTACTAAACGAAATTAAAATTCAAGCCTGAATTCTTCTCGATTACAATAAACAAGGAGGCTTCTGCAGAGGATAAATTACCATTAAGATAAGAAAATAAATATTTATTACAGTCTTAATAATTGGGGGATGGTTGTCTCAATCTGGGCCGTCTGTACTTGGCAATTGACGGCTCAGATTTGTTTGGTAGCGGACGTTTCGGATGTGTTTGGACAAGATGTGATCCGAGCCGTCCATTGCCGAGTACGAACGGCCAGATTGGACAACTGCAAGGACAGCATGCACCCCGTGTGTTGGCCCAGCCCAGATCCATTACTCTCACGGTCTCATTTCGTCCCATGGCCACGGACGCTCTGTACACCACTCACGTGAAGCTCCTCGCCTTCGACTTCCTCTCTCTCACCCCAGCCCCCTCCGACCCATTTGCCTTCACCCGACCCTCCGGCAACCTCCTTCTCACCCGCGCCGAAACCCTCGGCGTCGTCACCACCCGCGAGCTCAAACCCGACAGGTTCCTCAAATTCAGCGTCGACGATGGCACCGGCTGCATCCCATGCATCCTGTGGCTCAACCACCTCACCTCCCCTTACTTCTCTCGCCGCAACCCCTCAGATGTCCGCTTAATTTCGGAAGCTGCCACTCGATTCGCCTCCCAAGTCCAACTCGGCTCCGTGGTCAGAGTGCGTGGACGGATCACCGGGTACAGAGGGGCGGTTCAGATTACAGTTTCGGATGTGGTTGTGGAGAGGGATCCGAATGTGGAGTTGTTGCATTGGCTGGATTGCGTCAGGTTGGCACGTAAGTGTTACGATTTGACCTAGCTGTGTCTCTCATAGGCAGAATTGGTTTCGTGATTTTGTGCGGGTTTATGTTTGACGTTTCGTGCATGTCTGTTATGTTACAAGATGGTCTGTTTCGAAATATTAGCTGTGTTATTTTGCAATGCGATTGTTTTAGTTAATTCTCAGAAGAGTGGAGTGGCAGGAAATTCTGTAATTTTCTTGAACGACCAGAATTCTGTTAGTGACGGTGGGAAAAAACGTGCATAGGGGGGAGTCGCATCAATTTTGGTCTTAAATCTTAACTAACGCATCTCCAACAAAGGAGTTCAGGACTCAGAGAGGCTTTACTCTTAGGAAAAGCGAATCCCCCATTGCCATTTTCATATAATGTGGTGGCTGATGTATTCGTTTCACATAGCTATGGAGGTTGGATTCAATGAAGGGTGTGTATTAGGGTGTGTATTAGTCTGATAGCGCTCACAGTGCTCGTATGCCATGATTATATTCTCCAGCCCGTAGCCCAGTTGTTTAAGTTTGTCACTGTGACTCTGAGATGTAAGCCAGGAGTATTGCCTTCCAACCATCTCGGACTGCCGTTAGTAGCACATCAGGGATGGGTGAAAATATGGCAACCATTTTGTAATGACTTAGAGAGAAAGCTGGCTCTGTGGAAGAAGAAACACCTCCTATAGGGAGAACAACATACATGAAATCAATATTGGAAAACTTTCTTCTGTATTTCATGTCTATACAGACTGCCTGGAAAAGGTACAAAGAGGTTTCTTATGTATATTTGAGGAGACGTTGAAGAGAAAAGACTAGGTAGGTTGGTTTCAAGAAAATGCTGCATTGAGGGCAAACTGGTGAAGGTTAGGGCAAGAGAGAGATAGGTTCTGGTTTTGAGGAGCTCACAGTTGCGAATACGAAAGCAGTTTATTGCCATGTAAAATCCTGGAAAGGGCGGTTGTCAGCAGGGTTGGAAGACAGCTTATCTTCTTTTTGCCCTTTAATGAAGAGTTCTGTTCGGGCATAAAAGTAGGAACATGCAGCAGAATGAGCTTCTGGACTAATGTCTGGTGGTGGGAAAATCACTGAAAGAGGTATTTCCAAGGTTATTGCTCTTATATAGGCAGAAATGTTAAAACGACTGAAACTTCGTATGACCTGTATTTTAGGGGGAACATAGCGTATTGGAAGAAATTTGTTATTAAATTCATTTGACGTGAACACAAAGAAGATATGCTTTTATCTTGCCATACAGTCCTATCTTGTTATCATTTAGATGGGTTTTGATGCTCGTCTTTTGGGTGATTTGGGTACATTTTGTGCTTACTGCTAAGTGCTAAGGTACCAAAGAGAAAACTTAACCAACATATGGGAATTTTGAACAAGCAATTACGTGCCCACTGGGTCCTTGAAATGCCAATAATTTATTTAGAGTTGAAACAGAAAATCGTGAAGGCCCTGTTCGGTTTGTAGTTTTGTTTTAGTTTTGGTTTTGATGACATCATCATTTCTCTCATTTCTCTCTCTATCTCCTCCACTCATTACACCTGCTTACATCATCAAAACTAAACTAAAACTCTAAACCAAACACAGCCCAAATCATTTTACAATAGTAAATTTTCCGACTACAAATCGTTTTGTTTGTAATTAAATTTGTTTCTATAGTAGGCAAGAAAAGGATCTGCATATTCTTATAAGTTGCTTATACAAAACAGTTAGATGTGGGGTCACCTGTGTCCTTTTTAAGTAGTTCATCTTGGAGAAAAGGATCTACATTTGGCCCTGGTGCCTTGCAGGTTCTATGGATTCTGATATATGCATTATTTTATATCTTTCAATCTAATGTTTTTCACCGTTTTAAAAACTTTGTATAATAGAATTAATCGTGAACTATCAAACAAGATCCATATTTATATTTAAATCGATATTAAAAGATCATATCGGTTTCTGTCCGATTATCATTTTAGTGACAAACGATGTGAGAACCATTAGCTATCCTCTCTTTTTAAGTTTGGGGAGCTAACTTCAATGAACATTTTAAGAGATGATGTGTTGGACTTAAGAGATGATGTGTTGGACTTTAGAGTTGATAGATTTAGGTTACACCACTCTGGCAGAGTAGCATATGAATGGAACAGGAAGTTTTGGTTTTAGGCTTTTTAGCTATTGGAAACATGCAGCATTGGTCCAATGTTATTTATGGGTATCAACTCTTGCGGATCAGCTCATACATAATTTTTGCCAATTGTAATCAAGCCTTCCGCTAGTGATTGGTCTCATAGGAATAAGTCGAGGTGCACGAGCTAAACATCTGGAGTTACTAAAAGAAGAGCAAAAAACAAGGACATAATAGAGACGTTTTTTGTACGCCACAGCATTGACAAATGTTGCTTGGGCTGGTGAAACTCATTCACCAATAGGGTTAGGCAACATGTTCAATATTTGTTTACAAGTGCAGAATGAAGATGACCTTTTCTTGTACTTGTATTCAACCACCTCATCTGCCAGTTGCCACTCTCTCTCTCTCTCCTCTCTCTCTCTCTCTCTCTCTCTCTCTCTCTCTCTCTCTCTCAGAGACACGCGCACACACACACACAAAACTAGCTGGTGGAAATAGTTGGATTGAAAGATAGTATTATGTATATATGTTGTCACTAGGCCCTTAATGCTTTGATGGGAGGAAAGCACGGGATGAAGATTGAGGATATGAAAATAAAAGGTTACAAAGAAAGTGACACCGTCTTTTCCTTGGTCAAAGAACTAACCCGAAACCGAATTTGTCAGTGTTTGTTAGAATGGAAAATCTCATCCCTCACAAGTAATTATTCAACACTCCTAGTATCTTACGTGTACTCTTAACAAGTCACATAGCGATAAATTTCACCAATGAGACATCAACATGTGTACTCTGCAACAAAACATTCCTGTAGCTCCTCGGTTCTTGGAGGTATAGGGGCCCCACTATTTCAGTGGTATTCTGAGAGCAGCCACTTTGTGCAAATATTGCCAAAGGTTAGGTCTGTCTCCAATTATCCCCCGCCCATACCCCCAATGATTGGGGACTAGATGGGTTCTGTTATTGTTGTTGTAATGAGACATCAAGACACTTTTACTGTGTTGTTAGGAGATGAGGGTCACATAGTACGTGTTGCGGTAAATTAGTCACCCCTCACAAAACATTTCCAACTCTCTGCAACTTCAACTGGGAACAGTCCAACCACTATCAGTATCTCCAGTTGTTCAATAGTTAGTGAGAAATAATGATGCAGTCAAAATTTGGGAAAATTAAAATTATTTAAGTCTTTTAGTTTTATAAGTATCATGTGAGTCAAAGAGTCCTATCTTCTTCTGTGGTAGTCAAAGAGTCTTATGATTTTCTGTGTTAGTCAAAGAGTCTAGTTGTCTTTGTATTTGTTTTGTGAGTTTTCCTAGTTTTTTGGAGTCAAAGTCTTATTTTCATTATGAGTTGTCTTGAAAGTTTAAGTGTGTATTTTCTATTCTCAAAGGCTTGTTACTTGAAGTCCTATATAAGCTTTGCTAGTGAAATAAGAGGGAGAGTTCTGAGTTGATAAGTAAATTATTTCCAAGTGCATCTTGCTTGGAGTGAGTGATTCCTCCTATAATCAAGTGTGTAGCTTGGTCGTGTCGAGTGGCATCCGCGATTAGTAGCATCGAGTGGCGTCCGATACCACCGGTCGAGTGGCATCCCGGGATTATCCTAACCTCGCAGGTCTTTGCCTGCATCAAATAATCTTAACCAATTAGATTAAGCCATGTGTGCAATAGGGTCAGCTAGGTAAACTTCACTTGTTATTCCACTCTGTCAATTTGTTTATGCTCCATTTTGCCTTGAAAAAATTAATCAAGTTTCTTCTTATGCTCTCTCCTTTTTTTCCCCAACGGTCAGGGTGTCCGGGTCAGCTTACGTGCGTCTCGACTAATCCCCTCCCCGGTCCGGTCTATCATTCACGCCAGGATTAAGGGATTCACAAGAAGTTACTTTCTTACAGCCTGACCCCAAGAATCTAACCTAGTAAATTGTGTGAGAGCAAACCCACCAACCAACCGGACAAATCCTTGGGGCTTTCTCTCCATTTTGCATGTATGTGTATGTAGTGCAACTATGCATACATATAAAAAAACAAGTTAGTCAGCATCACAAAATGTATAATCTAAGTACACAAAAAGCCAGAGTGCTTTGGAAATGCCTATTCCTTTTCCAAATACAAGGAAAATGACATAAGGAGAAAGCCATTCCAAAGAGAAAAGGCCAAAACATAAAGTGCTTAAAATGATTATGAAATCCTTGTAATGTGTAATCTAAGTACACAAAAAACTCGAGGTGCTTTGGAAATGCCTATTCCTTTTGCCAAAGGTATGGAAAATGGCATAAGGAGAAAGCCATTCCAAAGAGAAAAGGCCAAAACATAAAGTGCTTAAAACGGTTATGAAATCCTTGTAGGGGTAAAACAGTGACTCTGTTGGCTTAAGATTTGGGTTCTTTCAAAATCTGAAAAAGGAAAAGAAACAGAAAAAGTCAAATTCCCTCTCTCTTTTTTGTTAACAAGTAATGTGATTTCCATTCAAGAAAAGCCCAGCGGCACTTACAAGAGTTCCATCCAAAGTACAAAGGAAGATGGTGGTTTTGAACATACAAACTTGGAGATTACTCAATTTGTCTAATGCAGGAAACAGAATAAAACTTAGCGGTACCCCAGAACTGTATAATCTGGCCTTCCATTTTGGAATATTCCAAACTCCAAAAGCACTGAATAACTTGAAAAGCTTCAGAAAAAATTGTTTCCTTCTTTTTATATATTTATTATTTACTAGGTGTCAGGGTTGTACATAAAGGCCGTTATGTATCGTATCGGCCAACGTCACGGGATTTTGGACCTCCAATACGGCGATACCGTTATTTACCTAATTATCAGCCGATATGTGGTCATATAAGTCACAACCATACTGTTACGTTTTCTGATATCACGATTTTAAACCCTGCTAGGTATCCATATATCTATAGTGCTGCCTTCTTAAGCAGTCTGATGATATGTCCATGTATTGGCTGCTCAGAATTTTTCCAGCATAATTTTACTTTCCATCAGATGTCAAATGTTTCCATATCAACATCCACATTTTGTGTGTGTGTGATATTAAAAATATTGCTATGCAAAATAACTAGTATTAGTATATGATTTGCGCACCTACCCGCTGAGGGAATGCTCCTTCCACCTCTCGAGTATTGCGGCCGCATTCTCGTGGTCAAACGGGGTTCATATGTTGCACATTTAATTGAATTGAGGACTTCAGGATGAACAATATATGCTTGCGACCTAGCTTGGTGTTGTAGATAGGTTGGCTTTAGCATAATACTCGGAAGTCTGAGGTCAATTTCCACAGGAAGGATATGGAACTAAAGGGAGGCTTACTTTACGGAAGGGTTTTGGCGTTAGGACGGCCGACCTTTTGGGTTTGGTTTGATGGAATTCTCTCTCTATCTCAAATTCGTTTGAAAATGAATTTTGACGATAAATTAAAATTGGCGAGGTCTAGGGGATCAAACCACCCATGATTTGGGATATTTAAAATGAAGTTGGGTTTGTAGTATTGTGATACCCTTGTCAGCAACCGCTTGATCTGAATCCAGTGCTGCAGATGAAACTGGTTGAGTACCTGAAATATATTTGGAGGGTTAAATAACCATTCATTTGGACATCCTACAGGAATGTATGCATTTACCTTGCTCCTGATATGCATTTGCAAACAATAGAAGGGTTGTGACATTTACCTATGAATCTGTTTGTTGCGAAGAAGAAATGATTCATAGATACAAAGCAGGGAATCGGCCTCTTTTGTTTCAGGAAAAGCTGCAAAAACTTCATCCAATTTCCTGTCTTCAGTCACCTACATTTGGATCAGTCTCAAGATGCTCAGCCATTCACAGGGTAGCAGACATGGTAAGAGTTTTATTTACTTTTTATATGCAAATATATTCATAAACCAAGGCATTAAGGGAAAGGGATCTGTATTCACATGGTAGTAGATTTTTGTATATGTTCGTGACTATGCACGAATGGCTTCTTCTTGGATGTTGCATTTGCGGTATTTATTTCAATAAAAGTTGCATTCGGAACTATAATAAAGCGCACTTATTCGGTATTTATTGTTTCCTTCATTCTATTGCCACCCGAAATGGATGAAAGAAACATATGCAGGATCAGATCATTCTGCGAAACCTTGAAACGGTTGTTTTCAACTTTATGAGCGAAGAACTAGGATCTTAGCACAATTTTTCTGTTCTGGGTAATGCTTTTAGGATGCCAGAAATTTGCGCATCAACTTGCATATAGGTTCTGTCACTTACTAGGGAAGAAAAAATGCCCAAAACGGAGTGGTTGAGGATTGAGAAGCACCATATTTATTACATTCTCGGGTGATTTTTTTTCTATTTACTCGTGCAACTCCTTTTTCATAATACTTGTAATCAGGCGTCTCGAGTTTGGGTCTTACCACTTTTGGTTGTAGGAAAGAATGAGAGAATTAACAGAAAACCAAACTCTTCAAAACAGGGAAGAGGGGATGCTGCTGTGCAAATCCGGGCCATAGTACAACAATTACTGTAGTTACTCCAAAGTTGGTTCCGTGAGATTATCTTCAGTTATCAGAGTTCGTCTAAAGAAAATCAAGAACGTTGTCATTAAGTTGCAATAAAATCATAGCAAATAGGAGGGATTGACTGTAAAAGATTGAAATTTCCGACAGATTAGGGGGAAAAAATAGGAACCCAGAACCAGGAAATTACATACTCCAATTGATACAGCATTTAGGGTAGAAGTTAAAGAAATGGAAAATAAATGAAGATGAAGAAGTTCACAAACCCAGAGAGTTTCTGGTGAAAAAACCCGGGGAAACTCTCTCTCTCTCTCTCAAATGTAAGAACTTAGGATGGAATTATGATTTTCCTTTTTTTCTGTTGTTTTTCCCTTTATGTTTAGACAGTATTAAGGAGATTTTAAATTTGGAAACAATACGAAGATAAGGAAAGATGATCAAAAGTTCCTTTTTTCCCCTGAGAAAAATGATCAAAAGTTCAAAACAATAATGGTCTCTTCTTCTCTCAAGGCAAGCTCTGACTTCGGGTTTCTGCTTCATCAAGGCATTGCCCTGAAGTTGCAGGAATTATGGCAAACTCTGGTAAATCAACTAGAGAAAATTGAAATTATTCATCGACTAGCGAATTAATAACCAAATGTGACAAGAACAGATCAAAAAAAAAAAAAAAAAACTAATAAATGGTGCTTGTTAATAATTATGAATAATCAATTGTTTGGCCTTTTTAGCTTATTAAAAATAAAAAAAAAAGAGGATGATTTTAAGCTCCAATTTATTTTTTTTTTATTTTTTTTATAACCCATGAATGGACAAAAGAATCTAAAGCGAATAAGTTATTCTTACTCAATTTTTAAACGCAATCTAGACATTTAGTTAAAAAGTTAATTGATAGTTATTGAGTATTTTTTTTACAACTTATAAAAAGTTTTAACAAATAATTTTACAACTATTTTTTATTTTTTAAGGCGGTAATCTAAATAAGCTATAATCTAAAAAGTTCACTTATAAGTTCTAGTAAGCAGGGCTTAAAACTTAGTGATTTAAATTTAACAATTAATAATTGGTTAGCGAATTCGGCTCACTTATCAACTATCTGCCATGATATGAATGAAAAAAGTTACAAGTTAGTCAAATAAATGCAATAACTTCTTTATTTCACTAACTTATTAAATTTTCTTTAACTTTTTTCCCTTTCTCACATTGATCCAAGGCAAATTACTATTTGCTCCAAGAGCAAGGTCAAGTGGTGCTTAACATGTGTTCTGATTGGTGAAAACTAAGGGACCAGGGATTTGGGGACCCTGCAGCGCGTTAATTGCAGTGTCCCATGCAGCGCACATTGCAACCGTCCATCTTGAAAATCAATGGTCCAGATTCGCTGAAACTTTCTCACCTTTAACAAAAGATCTTTGACTGGTGAAAAATCGTTTGCGAATCCGGACCATTGAAAACAATGTTGGACAGTTGAGATTGGTGCACTGCTCGGTGTAGTGCATATGCTGCTCTGTAGGATCCCTCAAACAGGGACCAATACCTTTTGTGTCAGTAAACTAAAGAATAAAGTGACAGGATCCCTCAAACCAATACCGCTGAGGGACCAATACCTTTTGTGTCAGTAAACTAAATAATAAAGTGACACGTGGTATGTAGACATAAAGGCCTGATTGGGTGCGATATGAGTTTTGAGTGATAAAATAATAATGGGTGATAAAATAGTATGGGGGTATTATTTATGGGGGGTGGAGTGTGGATTCACAGTGATGGGGGGTGGAGTGTGGATTCACAGTGATGTGACATATATGGGGGGAGGGATAAAATAGTAGGTGGCTTGGAAGATGTTGATAGTAAATGGGATAAAATAATACTTGATTTGTTTTGCAATTGAAATGGGTGGATAAGGAAAAATAAAAAGGGTTTGGGGTGGATTAGGGGGGATGAATGAGGTAAAACATGGGGTACTAATTAGTATAATAATGGTACGAGCTTGTTACTCCCTTTTAGGTGGTTTGGAAGATGTTAATAACAAGGAGAATAAAATAATACTTGATTTGTTTTGTAATTGAAATGGTGGATAAGGAAAAATAAGAGGGTTTAGGGTGGATTAAGGGGGATGAATGAGTTTATAAACAGGGGGTACTAAATTAGTAGTAACAAAGGTACTGAACTTGTTACTCTCTTTTACTAATTAGTGAGGAGGGATGGGTATTAAGGGAGAGTGGGGAGGGGTATTAAGGTGGATAAATTATGGAGGGGGATAAATTATGGAGGGGGTAACTCATCCACCCCCTCCCAAACCTTCACAAATCAAGGATGAGGAGTGGGCCCAAGATTAGTCATCCAAGTCCAAAATAATATCCCTCCTCATCGTTCATCCAAACGAGGCCTAAGTATACTTCAGGATTGCAGGCCAATTATGGCCTCAATTTATTGATTTTGTAGGTCCAATGACATAACATGTTTGATACAACCACAAACACTTATACCAATAATTGTACAAACTTTTTCACATGATGCTTGTGGGAGTTACCACCCATATGGGACCCGGGGGGCATGCTGTCCCATCTGAGCCGTCCGTGCTTAGCGATCAATGACTCAGATCAGCTCGGCAATCAACGACGCGGATCTGTTTGAGTCCAAACAAATCCGCGCCGTTGATTGCCGAGCACGGACGGCTCGAATGGGGACTGCATGCATGCTGTCCCTTTGATCCCCCAATTCACTCATATGTGGGTTTCACATATCCCATATCCATATGAGAGAGTTTGTGTAATTGTTGTTACAAATGTGTAGTGCTTTTTATCTATTCTCATAATATAAAAAAAAAAAAAAATAAAAATACTAGTAATTTTACGACACTTATCTTGAAAAAAATGGAGAACTTTAAAGGCACTAAATAACGTACTAACTATTGTACTAAATGTACATGTGTCACATTTTTAGTGGATAAGTGGCATTATGTATTGATGTGCTAATGCCATACGTACATTTAGTGTAACAGTTTGTAAGTTATTTAGTGCCCGTATCATTGCTCAGAAAAATTATGCACTGATAACTCAAATGCATAAAATTTAATAATTCGCGTCTTTAGGGAAGAAAATGAGTAAAACCTTGCAGGGGTTATAGAAAATGTAAACTAATTAAAGCTCATTTGATGATGATAGTTTATATGCACAGAAATGTTATAATAATGAATAGTATATATAAATTATAATCTGCAAAATATATACTTAGATAGTCAAAAAATATATATAGAGAGAGGATATAGTTAGAATATTGAAAAATATATCTAGAAAAATGAGTTAATCGAAAAAAGTATAAATAACATCATCAAGATGTATGGAGAAGTGTAAAAGTGAAAATTATTTCGATATGTGAACGACTCTATTAATTAAACATTGACATAATAAAAAACAATTTCATTAAATATGAATATATTAACATTAGTCTGCAAGATAAAATTAAGATAAAATATCTTATGCTATAAACAAGGGAAAATAATAATACTATTTTTGGAGTACATTGTAAGGAGATTATGTGCAATTGTAAGCAAAGCATTATTTTTATGTGAATAAAAATTTCAGCATGTGATTTTTAATAGTATCTTGAAGAAGGTGGACAAGAGATAAAAAAAAAAACTTGTTTGTTGGAAAATAAAAATGACATAATGTTTATGAAATTTATTTTATATAGAAAAATAAAACATTATCACACGCAAACGACAAATGGGATTAGGAAAAACAAACTCATAATGTTAAAACTAAAAAACCTAATTGCACCCATTTCTAAATTCACTCAAATTCAAACACAGTTTAACCTCTTATTAGTATTTTCTTTCAAAATTTAGATGATTATTTTTGCCAATCCATTAACTTTTAAGGAACAAATTATCGTCGTACCTAATTTTCACACATATATATATATAGTGGGTCCGTCTCTTATCCGGACTTTTAATTTCCGCACCTCGTGATCCAAAATTTTTTTTGACGATCCGATCCGTCCAATGTGTTCAGAAGGTGTTTTCAAGGGTCCACGCGAAAAATCTTCAAAAAAAAAATACCGGGAAGGGCTTGATCCAAGCAGTTTTCGCAAAAAATGTAAATACCCCATTTGAACACATTGGACGGATCAGATTTTCCACTTGATTCAAGCCCTTCCCGACCCTTGAAAACACCTTCTGAACACATTGGACGGATCAGATTTTCCAAAAAAAATTTGCAACACAAAAAAACCCCATTTTTTCCTTAAATCCGGGAGTGTGGATAAGAAATTTTACCTATATATATATATATAGTGTAAAAACAAAATTACTTTAAATAACCATGAATTTTAAAGCTATTTACATTTTCATAAAAGTGTAAGAAAAAATAGATAATAATTAGTCACCCATTAGTTTCGTCATAATCTTACCAAAAAAAGAAGAAGAAAAACAGCATTTTAAAGAAAATTAATAATAATTGCAGAAAGGCCCAAATAGACCACACTCTCAAAAGAGGCCCTTCTTCGTCTTCTGCATGCCCAGCCCACTACGCGCAGAGGACGCATCGTTTTAGAATTTTAGAGAGAGATAGAGAGAGAGAAAGCCAGGGGAGGAGCACGAAGACGAACCAGAATCGAAATCACACAGACAAGCTGTGTCTATATACGTATACGTATATATTTATAGAGAGAGAGGGAGGGGAAGGGTTTCAATGTTTCCATGTTCAACATTTAGCTATGGCTAATTCGCGTTCTTTCAATTGAGGTTTCTTTGGAGCAACAAAAACCCTAGGAGAGAGAAGGAGGCTTCAGTGTTAGCCCTAGCTGGCAATTAACGAAGGGTTTTTGCAATTCAGGTGAGTTTATTGATCTCTAGTGCTGCAAACCCTAGAAATTTGGACTCAATGCGCTTGTGCTGCAAACCCTAGATTCTGGGATGTTGTTTTGATTGCTTTCTTGGGTCGAATTGTGAGGCATACAATGCGAAATCATCTCGAATTTGACTGTGCTTGTGCATTTTGATTGAATGCTTGTGGGTCTTCATGTCAAGTCGTGTTGTTTCATTGAACTTGTTTTGTTAAGGTGTGATCAAATGTGGGAACTTGTTTTTATTGATCTTCGTGGTTTATTTGATAGCTTATTATGCGTACTGGGCAGAAGAGAACTTTGAAAGATATTAGTGGTGCTGATGTACTCAATGCAGAAGGAGGGGAGTGTAAAACTTGAAATTATACTGTTGTTATTCATAGTTTTACTGCTGGATGGCATCGACTTAACTGCCTTGGACTTGGTTTGGCTGTGGGCAATGGTTGAAATGTGAACTAAACCCAACTAAGTATTGTCCCGAATCCGGGTTGATCGAATCAGCTACATGATCCTTTTTCTCTGCTATGTTATGTCGATGGTATACAGTCAATTAAGTCTAATAAATTCGTATCCTTATACTCGAGTTTATTGATAATGTGATGGAGGTTAATATGTTGAATGATGGCTAATCACCATTATAGAAGGTTTGAATTGTTTAACTTTCTTGAAATCCTGTCATCCACTTGGGCTGCCTATCTGACATCTCTGTTTGTCGGCATGTGCACTTGTGTGCATTCACGAGAGCTGACCTAAAATATCATCTGTATGGTTTCTACCTTGGTTATTTTGTGTTTCGAAGGGGGATCTTGCTAAATAAGTTACTCTGTAACATTTTTGGAACTGATTTCCTTAATATATCAGTGTATTTATTACTCCTCCTACTTTTCATTGCGGTGATTGGAGGAATATACTAGTTTGTGAGCTTCATAATTGTGCAATTGGATATCGTGTCAGACTAATTTGGCACATATCTTAGATACTAATTTGGCACATATCTTAGATACAAAATAGGTGTTTGTTGGACCGTTTAGTTAACCGTTCTGTGCTTGCTTTCGCTGTTCAGAGATATGTTTTTTTTTTAGCATATTAGAACAAGCTTCTTCACAGTGATGTCATTCTAATTATTGACAGTGTTTCTTGGGCGCAAACACGAGGGGTGATTATGAAAACAAATTTTTTCTTTGTATTGCCAGCTATAAACAAGCATGGCACGAACAAACATTAAAGCATGTGTATGAATTCTTATTATATCTTTTTTGTCCAACGGAATCCTAGGTATCTGATAGATTTTTATGGTAATGAGGAAGCTTTGCCTAACTGTTAGAAAAGAAAAACATCACTTTGTTCACTTCACATTTCCAAAAAATTTTCCAAAAAGATTCCCTCCCCATCTCTCATCTCTTTAATCATTAATCACATTTCTCTCTCTACTCATACCCCTCTCTCCAATCATTATTCTCTCTCCAATTATTACACCTCTATCTAATTATTACTTTTTCCAAAAACCCATCCAAACACTATCTCAAAAATATTTCTCAAAATATTCTTCTCAAAACTCTCAACCAAACACAGCGATAATATGTACTGCATTCATAGTTGTCAAATCGTGAATCGAAATGGTCCGGTTGCGAATCGTGAATCGCTCCGATTCGGTCATTTTTAAAAAAATACATAAAAAAGGTAGATTTGAAGTTGGAATCAATAAAATTAATGTTTAAGAAGATAAATAGATGATCAAGTGGTCAAAATAGGCAAGACACTTGCTTTTATAGCAAGGGATGTGGTCGTGGTCTTCCCAGCAAGTGCAAAACCCTAACCTTTTCCGGTATCTTTTGAAAAGTGCTATGGAAGCTTCTGAAAAGGGAGTCGGCCCTTTATATGCCAGAAAATTTAAAGAAAATCCCGCAATTTACCAATTATATCACTTTGGCCTACATGCAAAACATGGGTTTAAAATTCAACTGAATCGTACGATTCATACGATTCACGATTCACCGATTCAGTGTATGATTCTATTACACCTGCGATTCATAGTATCGGTTCGTATCGAAAACAACCTGAATCGAACCGAATCGTACGATTTGAATTGCGAATCGCACGATTTCGACAACCATTGATGATCAATTTCTGAATGTGCTGGGATTATCCATGAGCGCCTGAAATATTGGTGCTAGATTTGGACTTACTGCTTACAATGTGATTTTACATTCCCCCTCTTATTGCTTTGCTTATCTTAGTAAATCATTTGCTGCATTCATTTGAGTTATCAATCACACTTAAGTACTCTGTCTTTGTGAATGCTTGGATAGGGTGATTACGGTGATACTTTACAAATAATTGACAGTGCACTGTCATACTACAATAAGAATTCTGCATTTGATAATCTTTTGTATACAAGAAACTGCATTCACTCCACTGCTTTTCTGAGTTAACAATCAACCTGACAATGTTAGGTAATTAGTGCTGAAATATCATTAGATGATTACATGTTGAGTTACTCTATTCTGATGATACAACTAGCACATCAAAATCACTACATTTGGCAATAGACAAAGTTTTCCTCCCTTTTGGTAAGTTCTTTCTGTGGAGCTGCTTTGTTGCTTTTGAGAACATATAAATGGTAGGCGTTGGAAAATAACACACATGTTGTTGAAGGTCTTAGACATTCCCAAGGTTCTAAAACTCGCTAGGCGCTAGCTGGGCGGTTGGGCACCTTCTAGCTTCCTCCAAGTACTCTGAGCCTAGCAATTAGTTTGTTTTTTTTAATATTCTCCACCCCCTCCCAAAATGACAAGGGCGGAACCAGGAATCTAATCCACCCTGGGCTAACCCAAACTTGTACATAAATACGTAAATGTTAAAAAATACAATTAGAACCAACTTAAGCCCACGAGCAAGTGCTTTGCATCAACTAAATCGGTAAGTGCTCTGCATTTAATAGCATACGTAGAAATCCAGTAGTCCACCAAAATTGCTCTCACTCTCACACACTGGATTGTCGCTAAAAAATTAGCCCGCATAAAATCTGACCCTAACCAGTAACCATTTTCAAATTTGTACAAAATTCATTAGTATCATATGTCCTAACCAGTTTTAAGTTTTAACTTTTAACAAAATTCATGAATTAAAAACTAAGCCTAACCATTGGCAGTAACCCTAACAAAATTCTTATATGTAAAGCATATATATATCAAACAGTTGACTGGGCACAAAATAGCAGAGAGAGAAGCTTACCAGAGAAGAAGCCAGAAAGTGGAGGAGACGATTGATGGCGGAAGAATGAGGGTGGGGCCTGATCAACGACGACCACCGTCAGGGGTGAGGAGAAGCCAGAAGGTGCAGCAGTCTTCAGACAATGAGAAGAGTAAGATATCGACGATTTAGGTTAGTATATTTACCCCAAAAAATTACACTAAGGCCCCCTGAAAATTCAGAAAATTCTGTCTTTACCATTTTGTTCGAGTTTTCCCGACTTGGTCCGACTAGTTCCCGACTAGTTTCCTCGGCGGGTACCCCCGACTTACCAACTTGCCGAGTAGTCGGCGACTAGGACCGACTTCTTTCCGACTACTCCCTCCGCCGACTATACTCAACGCCTACCCCATAGTGGTCTCGCTTAGCCGCCGCCTAGCGACTCTTCGCCGAGTTGCCCGAGTTTTAGAACACTGGACGTTCCGATTGGTGGCGGCCAATTTATAGATTGTTTATCATGTACTATTTGTCTTTTGCCGGATATGTATTGGTTGGTCCATGGCATTGTAAGACTGGTCAGCTGCAGGTCTGAATCCTTGCTAGATCAGAAAGAACAAAACCAACAGGAACTTAACAGTTGGTTAGATTCACAAGATTTTCTTGGTTTATTGATTCGTATATTGAGTACTGAGTACGTGCTTGCACCTTGGATTTGGGAAAAAGGCTGACAAGATGTGCTGCATGTTGCATTTCAGATGACAATCTTTAACTCAATTGCGAACTATTACTGAACTGATCTTTATTGGTTCCACATTGTTCAAGCTTAAGAGGTCTGACAAGATAGTATGAAGGCTTGAATTCTAAAGCAGCCGATATGGTTTCTGGATGTTATAACCGCTAACTCTTTAGTTTCCCAACGACAACCTTACCGGTGTTTATGGTTTCTGGATGTTATAACCGCTAACTCTTTAGTTTCCCAACGACAACCTTACCGGTGTTTATGGTTTCTGGATGTTATAACCGCTAACTCTTTAGTTTCCCAACGACAACCTTACCGGTGTTTTGCCAATTCAGTGAAGGAAAAATGTTTTTCTGATAAATGAATGTACTATCTATAAAACCCTTGTTCTTGTTCTGATTTCCTTGCTATTATCATTCTGCTTCTAGGAACTTCATTGAAGTCATGTATCAATGAGAAGGGGGCACTTGTGGGTATTGAGGTAGGAATGCACGGATGCAGCTCAGGATCTGCTCTTCTAGTCAATGCTGAGGTTGATTCCATGGGAGGAGTTATTGACGCCGGAGTTGGAATTGGTACCAAAACTTCTCCGCGCCGAGCAGCAATTGAGAAGGCACAGACAGAGCTCAGGTGATAATACCTTCTGGTGGCTTCTATGATAGTACTATATCATTCAGAGTCGCTGCTTCTAGTGTTATTGGTGTGGTTGGTTCTAACTGTCAGAGTTAACAAGCTCACTTTAATTGTTGATAACAGGCAGGAGTATGATGTGCGTGAGGAAAGAAGAAGAGAGCTAGAATTTCTGGAGAAAGTAGGGCAATTAGATTTTTGTCCTGTGAAAATTTTGAATGATTAAGTCTGCCAGTCCAAACAATTTCCTGAGATTAAATGCTCGTTATCTGCAGGGTGGAAATCCCTTGGATTTCAAATTTGGGAATGCAGCTTCTGTTAGTGTCCAATCTACTTCACTAGTGGATCAACCTCGTGAGCTGTTTGTTACCAGGTTTCCTTGTTTCCTTTGATTGATTTCTTGAGGCACTAATCATTCTTCCAGTTTTAGCATTTTCTGTTTATGGGGTTATTTAATATTTCATTTTGATCCGCAGTGAAGCTAAAGGGAGTTTTGCGTTGACTGCTTCTCCTCATGGAGACTCTGTTGAAAGTAGTGGTAGACCGGGTGCTCCTACAGTTTGCGAACCCAACACTGCTGATAATCTCTTGTTATTTGATGGTGAAAGTGAATTTCTTGAAGATGAGAGGAACTCTGCACATCCTAATAGAAGTACCGTTGCTCCATCAGAGCTTTCTTCACAGTTGGATGAGAGCCAAACTGTTAAATCAGGGGACTCGGGTGCATTTGGCCTTCCAAAAAATCGAGCATATAAACGAAGAAACAGGTCACGACCAAATCGTGATGGTGCCCGATCAAGTAAAATGGACGTAACTCCATCTCGTGGTGGTCAGGTCTCTTCTTTGTCGTTACGCCATGGTCGAAAGGATGGAGAAGGTTCAGTACTTGATACAAACAACCAGAATGATCTGAATATTTCTTCAGATTCTAATGTGAAGCCTATAAGTCCCAATGGTAGTATTGGTCTTAAGGCTTTACCTTCTGATAGCCCCTTAGATACGGAGTTGGATAGAGTACAGGCTATTGAATCAACTACTGGGCTGACCAAAGTTAGTCTTCCTGAACCTCTTTCTGGCTTTAGCACTTCCAAAAGCTTGCAAGATAACGATCTTAATCAGCACTCACAAGTTGATGCTCAGCAGACTTCAGCTATGGCTTCTGAGGTGCCTGAATCTGTTGGGGGAAGAAAATTGGTGGGTTCAGCTGGTCTTGAAACGCCTGGCTTATCGACAGCAAGAGCTGAAAATCAAATTA
The DNA here is from genome assembly GCA_016920895.1 of Vaccinium myrtillus. Taxonomy (NCBI): domain Eukaryota; kingdom Viridiplantae; phylum Streptophyta; class Magnoliopsida; order Ericales; family Ericaceae; genus Vaccinium; species Vaccinium myrtillus. The sequence continues at coordinate 30,432,554 of CM029281.1, forward strand.
GTTCCCAATCGAATGGGTTTAGCAATGGGAAGGGAGATAGTAGAAGCATACCAAATGAACGTCAAAATAGCAATGCCACATTATGCATGAAGGGGTCTGAGTTAGAATCCTCATGCACCCAAAACAGCGGTAGCTTAGAAGGGAAAAATGATATTGACCTGTGCAATAATGTAACCAATGGTGATTCTAGTGGAAATACTAAGGAACAAGCCTTGGAGATTGAAGGGGAAGCAAATAGGGAAGGGGATGAAATGATACAAGTAAAGAGTGAGAAGATAACCGATGACGATAATGCTCTTGTCGACGATGAGCACCAGTATGTTCCTCAAAGTGCCCAAGGCAATGGTTCTATTCTCGACACCAAGGAAGAATTACACGGAAGTGGGTCTGGCTTAAAAAATGAGGTTAAGTGTTCTACCAGTGCAGTTGTGATGGAACTGGATGAAAATTCTACGTTGGGCACAGAAAGAGCACGTGTAAACTCAGTAACTGATGTTTCGAATGCTCTGAAAGAAGATGATTTCACTGATAGACTTCAGGATTCTTTGGATTCCTGTATTCATGATAGTTCTGTACCCCTGAGGGAAGGTGCTTCTGGTAGACTTCAAAGTTCTACGGATCCTTCTATTCTTGCTCTTTCGAAGAGTACATTGTCTGTTAAGGGTTCTCGTTCGACTGATGCTCCTGAACAGCAAAAGTGTTTGGAAATCTGCTCAGAAGTAGCAAAGAAGGCACATGAGGATTCTATTTTGGAAGAGGCTCGGATTATAGAGGTTATTATTTTTAATCTGTGTCTTTTGTGCTTTTGAAGGGTTTGTTATTAAGGGAATCATCCTATTACATCATTTGGCCCTAAGGCCTGATATTATGTGTTAACCAGGCAAAGCGTAAAAGGATTGCAGAGTTATCTGTTGGCGCCTTACCCTTGGAAAATCGTCGGAAGTCTCACTGGGACTTTGTCCTTGAAGAGATGACATGGCTGGCAAATGATTTCGCTCAGGTTTGGTTTTTTTCAACTAGCCCCAGTCCCCTGAGTTTTCTATTTACCTTTTCAGTGTTCTGTTGTTTTATAGAATGTCTATATTGTTTGCACTGGCTCATGCAATTATTTGTTTGTGTTGCTATATCATTTCAAATACCTTTTTCCAGCTTTAACTGCCTTTCTAATTTGCAACAATTCTGCCTTTAATAGGAGCGTCTTTGGAAGATTACTGCTGCTGCTCAATTGGGCCACCACGTTGCTTCCAAGTCTCAGTCAAGAATTGAAGAACAAAGTTTACGTTGGAAGCAAAAAACTGTGGCTCATACCTTAGCAAAAGCTGTCAGGGAGTTCTGGCATTCAGCGGAGGTGCTAATTAAATAGTAGCTAGTGTGTTGGTTGATGAAACTTTGTCAGTTTGTTTTCATACTTAATATGCTGCATGTGGTGCCAGGATGCAAGCAAAGATCTAGAGCAGCGATGTCCCAGTAGACATTTTTCTCATGCTGTTCAGGGATATGCAGTGAGATTTCTGAAGTATAATACATCGCTTCTTCCAGTTAGCCTAGCAGAAGCACCAGCCACTCCTGACAGGATATCAGATTTTGGCATGGAAATATCTTGGGAGGACCACTTCACAGAAGTATTTGCCAACACCTGATACTCTTGTGTAGTTGTTTGATTTATCTATATTCACACTTATAAATACAATCTCTCTAACTCTAAGGATTTATGAGGTTGATACCTTGAAGAGACCTATTTTGTATTCCTCCTTGTTGTACTTGTTCTTTTCCTTATGAATGTGGACATTGAATTGTTTTTACTTGCAGGAAAATCTCTTTTACACAGTGCCCCCTTGTTCAATGGAAACGTACAGAAAATCAATTGAAACTCATTTGGCACAACTTGAGGTAATAATATGCTCATCGTCATGTTTGTTAAATGAGGTCTAATAACAGCAGTCATTTGCTTTTTCGCTTTAGGTTTCTGTTGCTTCCTGTTTCTGACTTAAAAAAGTCGAACAGGAATTTAGTGAAACTGTCAATCTTATTTGTGTCAGTTTTTGATGTTGAAAAACTATTTCATGGAGCACGAGAAATTCCTCATTTCGAAGTGGATAGGCGAGTAGGATGAGTAAAGCTTATGGAGTATACAACAAGCTTAATGCCAAAATAGTACTCAAATGAGTTAGTTTGGACCTACTTTGCAAGCAAGAACTTCTTTAGCTGTTTTTTTTTTTTTATAATTAAAAACTTGTATTTCTTCCCGGTTTGCTTCAGCTTTCTCATTTGAATCTTTCCTCCTTCCCTTCGTTTTCCTTTAGAAAACTGGCAGTAGCATCCAAGAGGAAGTAGTGACTTCAATGTATGATGCTGCAGCAGGTATTGCAGAGACTTGTATGATACATCACTGCTTTAGTTGTTGATTAGTCTCAAATAGCTAATTGTTGTTCCAATTTTTAGACTTTGGATCTCAAGATAATGCATATGAAGAGGATGAAGGAGAGACGAGCACGTATTATTTTCCTGGTGCCTTTGAAGGTAGCAAGCCACCGAAGTTCGGACATAAGAAAAAGAAAAACCCGACGAAATCTTTTACTGCAAGAGCAAATGATCTGGGAATGGATTTTGCATTCATGCAACGCATGGAAAATAAAGTTGGGACCCAGCAATCTATGTTAATGGGAAAACGGCCTGCCAACAGTCTTAATGTTGGTTTGGTTCCGACAAAACGTATGCGGACTGCTTCCAGGCCGAGGGTTTTAAGTCCTTTTAGTGTTGACACTCCTGGGGGTGTTCAAGGTCCAAGCAGGGCAGATGCTTCAAGTGGTGATACTAATTCTTTTCAGGATGACCAGAGTACTATGCATGGTGGATCCCAGTTTCCACATAGTTTGGAAGTTGATTCAACCGGTGACTTCGAAAATCATTTACTATTTGACTCCACAGAAGTATCAAAACCCAAAAAGAAGAAGAAGGCAAAGCATCTGGTGTGTATTTCCTATGTTTTCCTAACACATAATTCGGCTTCATTATCCCCTGGAATTTGTCTCAACTTTCCTCTTCGTTTTGTACATCTTTTGTAATTGTACGAGTTCTGTGTTGGTGGCAGGGTTCTGCATATGAGCAGAGGTGGCTTCATGACAATTTTCAAAATGATCAGGTAATTGTCATCTTCTTATGAATGGATGCCTGTTTTTCTCTAATGGATAGTAGCTTTCGAGCTAGATCAATTTGCTTTTTCATGCCATTTGATCGGCCAAGTAAGTTGCCTATCCTTAAGTAGTATTACCTAGAGCTGTCATTAATTTCCTCTCATTTTGAAATGCAGAGGGATCATTCAAGAAAGAGATTGGACAGTCATCAACTTGAATCTAATGGAAGCAGTGGTAAAGTTCTTTTCCTGAGTTTGACTGATGAGCTGAACCTTTCATGTTCCCTTTTACAAGTTGTTCTTTCTTATCTGAAGGGTTATTTGGCCAACACAATATGAAGAAGCGGAAGATGATGAGGCAATCACTGGATAATTCTTTTGACAATCTTACTCCAATGTCTGGGTCAATTCCTTCTCCAGTGGCTTCCCAGATGAGTAATATGTCCAACCCCAATAAGCTCATTAAAATCCTTGGTGTCCGGGATCGGGGAAGGAAATCCAAATCTTTTAAGGTACTCAAACATTTGTCTTTGCTATTCCCTTTCTTGCTGCTCTAGATTTGTTAGTATATAGCTAGAGTTTTAGCATTTCATCTTTCTTTTGTAGATGCCCGCTGGACAGCCAGGGTCAGGAAGTCAATGGTCGCTATTTGAAGACCAGGTCAATAGTTTATTTCCGCTGTATTTGTAGTCTTTTATTGTATCTAGAGAGATAGTTGTGTGCCTGAAATCATTTGGCTTTCTCGATTTAGGCCCTTGTTGTCCTTGTACATGATTTGGGTGCAAATTGGGAGCTTGTAAGTGATGCTATCAACAGTGCTTTGCAGTTTAAGGTAATCTTTGGTATATTCCTTCTGTCATTTGTCCAGGTTTTATGCTTACAACACTAGTACAGTACTATTAGTAGTTATCTAATATTTCTTACCTATTCTTTTAGCTTAACACATTCTCGTGAATCTCGTATGTCTGCTTCTGTGCATTTTTCTATATATGTTTATTTTAGGTGTTTAATTTTGAATTGTGCTAAATATGCTCATTGTTTCGTCCTTTCCAATGCATGCAGTCTATATTCCGTAAGCCAAAAGAATGCAAGGAGCGCCATATGCTTCTAATGGATGGGACTGGTGGTGATGGGGCAGACAGTGCTGAAGATTCAGGGTCTTCTCAACCTTATCCAGCTACCTTACCTGGCATTCCCAAGGCATTGTTCTTAATTTACTTTTTTTGTTTCTTTATTAGTTTCCTTCTTCCTCTCGAGTCAAACTGGACATCCCTTATCTTTGCTTAGTGGCAATGTGTCCTCCGGCCACTGTGGAGTTTATTCTAATTGCTTCATTGGTTGGTGCTGATATTGTTTGCTTATTATGATTTTGTTAACTTCTCGATTTCTCCAATCTAAACTTAAAAAAGAAAAAAAGAAAAGAAAAGAAAAGAAAAGAAAAGAAAAGAAAAGAAGAGGAAGCTAAATATACAAAGAATTCACTAAAGATGATTTTTTCTTCAAAAAGTAAATAAATAAACAAGACAAACTAAACGGACATATTGGAATTCAGTCTTATCTTGAGTGAATTTTTTGTTTTATCTTGTTGTTGGCTATTAATTTTTTTTTTTTTGAAAGTGTTTAATTGGTGCCCCCACTAATGCCAATTCCTGACTACGCTACTGATTGTACAGGGCAGTGCTAGACAATTGTTTCAACGTTTACAGGGGCCAATGGTAGAAGATATGATCAAATCTCATTTTGAGCAAATCATTATGATTTCGCAAAAGCAGCATTACCGTAGGACACAGGTACATTTTTGTTTCAAGAGTTGCGCTAATTTGTATGTAGATTTGTGTGTATTTTCTTTTATGAAGATCAATGATGTTTTGGATTCCAGTTTCTTGAGATAAACTACCTCTAGCATTTTTTCTCATCTTTGCCGTCGGCTTACTGTATTTTCATGCTCTTTTCTTTAGTGGTTGTTTTACTCTGTTTCAGTACTTTCCTATTGGTGCGTGTTCACATGTTGGGTTGTGTTTTGTGTTAGACATGTACGTAATACACATTGTTGGGCCCATTTCCTAACCACTTAAGCTTTAAAAAAAAAAGAGAGAAAAATGAAAAAATTTCTTTGGAGTCAATCATTGATCTAGCATGGTGGCAACACTTGTGCTTTGCAAGGTCTTAGTCTCAAGTCTCTCCATCTGCATTATTATTCTTCTCTACAGTTTGCATCTACGAGCCTAAGATGGGATTGCATGTGGGGGAGGGTGTTGGATAGCTTAGATTTACATTGTCAGCCCATTTCCTAAGAATTTTGTACTTGCTATATCATCTCCTTTTGGCACATGTGCTTAATTGTAGTGTTTATGTTGCCAATTTGTTTTCAAAATGTTCTTGTTTCTTCAATTACCCAGTGTGGTTGATGAATTTTTAGATGCCATTTCTAAAAGTTATAACAGATTTGCATATTGTGCTTAGTTATTGTAATCTGCAAAATTGAAACCACAATTTTGTAAAGGGGAATACTACTTGATTCTATGCTGCGGTGTTGATTTTGGTTCAAGGATTTGGCTAGATTTGATACATAATTTACCAAATCTGAGGCTTACCAAATTTTGTTTTCATTGAACGCCAAAACTTTTATGCTTGAAGGTGAATTTAAAATATGAACCTTCTGTATTTATTTTATTGCCTTTGTTTTTAAATGAAATATCTGTGTCTTTGCTTGTAGATGTGTTGCATGCTGCTAATTTGTAAAGTGGTCACCCTAAACCCCCCGCCTATATCTATTGATCTTCTTCTGTGGAGGTCTGAGATTTTTCATTTTGGAGGAAGGGAAAAAAAAAGTGCATGGGGTTTTAGAGTAGTGGAGAAATACAGTGAAGCGAGCGCATTTGAATGTCATGTTAGAAGTCACAGAGGGTGGAACCTTTCTGGGGCAAAGGAACATTTAGGGTGGAATTGATAGAAGAAGAGTCTGAAAGTTACCTTTTAAGCTTGCTATCTTTATGCACTTTGCTTTGTATGTTATTAACTCATTTGTGGTTTTGCTATATTTTTGTCTTTACTTTACGAAGAATGACTACCAGGATCAGAAACCAATCCAGCCACACAATTCTCATGCACTTGCTCTTTCCCAAGTTAACCTAAATAACCTGAATGGAGGACCTCCACTCACGTAAGTTTTGGTTCTTCTACTTATGATATTCTGTGTTTTATGGAATAACCACTACTCATTCATTTTTATATGGGTAGAAAAATTTGTTATCCATTTATCCTATATTTCCTTTGCGTCTGCGTATTTTCCCAAGAAATTGTTACACCAACTGTTTTTGTTTCCAATGAAGGCCTGTTGAGCTTGCTGATACAATTACATCAAGCCCTGACGTCCTTTCTGTTGGATACCAAGGCTCTCCCTCCGGTGGTTTGGCAATGTCAAATCAAGGCAGTATCTCGCCCATACTACCTACTTCTGGTTCTAATTCCTCATTACAAGTATCTTCCAACATGGCTCTTGGTAACAATAACTTTTCATCTCCATCCACACCACTAAATGGCCCCGTTAGGTAATATGACATTTTGTTTCCATAAATAATCTATTTTTCTGGGTTACATATTCTGACGCTGTTTATGATTATGTTCCGACATTCTTACTTCTGCCAGGGATGGTCGATATGGTCTTCCTAGATCTGCTTCTTTAGCTATTGATGAACAACAGAGAATGCAGCAATATAATCATGTGTTATCCGGTAGAAACATTCAGCAGTCTGGCCTATCTGTTTCTGGGGCTCCTCCAGCTACTGATCGTGGTGTTCGCATGTTGCCTAGTGGGAGTGGAGTGGGCACTATGGGTGGGGTGAATAGAACAATGCCTATGGCAAGGCCTGGGTTTCAAGGAATCGCCCCACCATCAGTGTTGAACCCTGGGAGTATGCTTTCTTCCAACATGGCGGTGATGCCGAATCCTGCTAATGCGCACCCTGGAATTGGTTCTGGGCAAGGGAACTCAATGTTGAGACCTCGGGATGCTTTGAATATGATGAGGGTAAGTGCTCCACCAGTTTCCTTTCTTGGCTGAGATGACTTCTATGGGGAATAGTAAATAGTTGCATGTCCTACATTTGCTGCTTCTACAGGAAATGCCCTATATTGTCTACACTGACTGGCTGCCTCTGCAAAGTTGTCGCTAGCAGAAACCACAATTTTTTTGAGTAATAACAGTGATGTCAGGTTACAGAGTAATAAGGCAATATAAGCATTTCCAAGCTGAAAATTGTGACATGAAGCCTTACTAATTCTTAAATTCCTCCAGGATTTGAGTAGAAATTTTGCTGAAGTGAACAGTTACAGAATCAATGGACCTAGCTGCATTAATATGTTCTACTGGATAATTTTTTGTTGACTTTTTGGATATAACTCTGTCTCTCTCTTCACATTTATACTAGAAGGATGGCACATACATGTGTGAACACCAAACCCCAAAATAGTGGGGGTGCAGTTTTAGTGGGTGGTTTTCTTTTTTATTTTTTTGGTTTGTTTACTGTTTTGCCTGTCTCATGATATAGGGTTGGAACATTTCAAGGGTAATAAGTTATTTCTTGAGGGGCTTTTTTGGGAAGGGAAAAATCCATACAGCTCCAATTTTTGGGTGTGCCCAAACTTGGGTTCTCCCTTTGTAAATTAGAATAGATTATGGCAGATATATATGTTTTTGTTATTGTGATTACCATTGCCATTCTTATTGCGGTTAATGTCTTAGGCGTGTCCAAGCTGTTGAAAATTTGAGTGAAAGTTGTGATTATCAACTGAACATCTAAAGTAGCTCCTGTGTTAGTTCCACAACCCCGGACCACGTGTTGCTATCAGAGCTATTGCTAAACTTCCTTGCTTCCAAAGGACTTCCATACCTGATGTCAATGTGGATTGTCCTTGTACTGACTAAATGCCCCAGTTTGCTATAATACTTGTGTAGGTGTTGGGAACATGATTGCTGTATGCACTCACTCCTTTTTCTACCTCATGTTCAATTTCAAATGGTTCCAAACACTCATCTGCCGAGTAGAAGTTATTGTAACAATTGCATTTTGCGCTTAAGTTTCTTTGATGACAGTGCTTTGTTTGGTGTTGTAGCCTGGCCAGAATCCAGAGCATCAAAGGCAAATGATGGTGCCAGAGCTTCAGATGCAGGTCACCCAAGGCAACAACCAAGGAGTCCCTCCATTTGGAGGAATAAGTGCCGCTTTCTCAAATCAGACATCCACTCCACCTGTTCATTCACACCCACTGCATCAGCAGCAGCAACACCAAATGTCCCCACAGCAGTCCCATGCACTCACCAATCCTCGTCATCCTCATATTCATGGACCGAATCATCCCTCAACAACCCAGCAGCAAGCCTATGCACGCTATGCAAAGGAAAGGCAGCGTTTACTGCAGCAGCAGCAACAATTTGCAGGATCAAGTCCGCTGGTGTCACATGTACAACCACCGCCCCAACTCCCGGTATCATCGTCCGTACCGAATAGTTCCCAAATTCAACCTCAGAATTCTTCTGCACCAGTAAGTCCTTGGTTTCTCATTGCTCATATTCCAGAAGTCGAGAAATTATATTGCATCTTGACCAATTCCTACCTACCTTCATTTTTATGCTATCTGACGGCTAGCTTTCTCACTTTTTTCTGAAACAAAAATTTCTCTAGCTCATTTTTAAGGAAAATGGCTTTTGACAAGGGACTAATTTGTTTAGATATTTTTGGAATTTATGGTGGCGTGTAGGTCCTTTTCTTGTTGGGCTTTTTGTGTGAAATTTTCAGTTTAAGATTTTGTGATAAATGGCTTAATTTTATGTGATGAAAACTTGGGTGCTTGTAACACTGCCTCTAACCCAATTATCCTCGATGTCTCTTTTGTTGCAGCATCAGCAGAAGCTTCACATACCACCTCCTCACGGGCTAAGAATCCCTCAAACCGGTGGTGGGGGTAGTGGTTCAGCGAATCAGTTGGGGAAGCAACAAAGGCAACGGCCACAGTCATTTCAGCAATCCGGAAACAGGCACCACCCTCAGCAGAGGCAACAGTCACAGTCTCAACAGCAGACTAAACTTATGAAAGGTGGAGGAAGAGGGAACATGTTAATGCATCAGAACCTCGCGATTGATTCCTCTCTTCTGAATGGCCTCTCCACACCACATGGCAGCCAATCTGAACCATGTCTATATCCTAGTCCAGGACTGAACCATGTTCAACCGCCGAAGCCTTTAATGCCTCCTCATTCTCCAAATCTGTCCCATTCTCAACAAAAAATGTATTCTGGTCAACCAAACCCTTCATCAAAGCAAATCCAGCAGATCCCCTCACATTTGGATAATACCAACCAAGGACACGCTGCACAAGCCAATTCTGCTCATTCTTTACAGCCACAACATAAATTAGTTAATCAAACTCCGCCAAATATTCAAAGAGTGTTTCAACAAAATCACCGACTGAATTCCAATCCACAGAGCAAGTCGCAAGCAGATCAAGCTCAAAATGGCCAGCAGGCGGCAAGCAACTCATCTCAGATGGGTACGACGACAACTATGTCTCAGTCTTGTGCTGATACAGCTACCGTAATGCCAGTCATTTCGTCTTCTAGTGCTCAGTGGAAACCTCCGGAACAAGTGTATGATTCTGGTGCTCCAAATTTGGAAACGCAAATTGCTCCGATTGGGAGTCCGCCTTTGGAGAATTCTTCTGGGAGTGAGCCTCTGCCTGCGGTCAGCCTAGGGGTAGGGCAGGGGCAACCACCTTCAACACCCCCACCGCCAACACAGCTGCAGCAACAATCGCCACAAAAACAGCTTGGACAAGGACAACAGCATTCTCAGCTGCAGGAACAGCATCTGCAAGCAGGGAATAACAGTTTGTACATTGGACCTACTAACTCTAGACCGGACTGAAGCACTTCCAATGGATTGGGAAATTTGTGGAGAGGCTGATCCTGCCTGAGTTGGCATGCCCTTGTAATAGCACTGTACAGGTAACTTTTGGTTCCTTTTTACTTCAGATTTGTTTGCCTTGCATTGGCTGGTGACATGGGCGGATTTGATTGGTTCCAATATATTTTGAATCCTCTTTCACCTGCGCCATAAACAATTAATTTCACAATTCCTTGTACTTCAAGAAGAGATCGCAATTCTAGCCTCATTGCATGTATGCGCCTGTATTGGTGTAAGCATGTTTCTGGCAGCTCACACATTCAATGGAAGAAGAGGCTGACAATGGTGGTTTTTTGTTTTTGTTTTTTCAGATGAAGCTGATCACCCCATCATGGAATTGTTAGATGAAAGAGGCGGTGATTGTTGCAGGCTCCGTTAGATTTAACTGAAGAAATATTGGCCGGGTAAATTTTTTGGGGTGTTATGTATAGTACTGTAGCCCTAGAAGTTAAGATAGAGGCAGAAATAGGTTGTATGTGTACATAGGTCTCATTCCTTTTGCCTAACACTTTTTTTGTCTGTCTCTTTTTATTTTTCGCTGCTCAAAATGGAGGGGCTTTATTTCTTGGTGCCCCCATAGATTAGCTCTTGTATTATTTCCCTTGGATAGAAGGGGGGTAGCTATCATTGATATGGCCAATGCCTTTGGGAAATTTTGTGAATCTGGTGTATAATCTGATCAAAATGGAAGATTTACCATCCTGCACTGCTTTGGGCACCTGTGTTTCTTCTTGTTTGTCATTCTGTTTCGCTCTGTGATGAACCGAGTAAATATCGTGTCCAAAAAAAACAATCGGTACACCACTTGGTCACTAAATACGTACCTCACCATATATATACCGGATTGTATGGGCCCCATAGTTGGGCTGTTACAAAATTGAGCAATGTCCCCTTTTTTTTTTTTGAGGATAGTCTCAGCAACAGATCCAGTGGAGACGGGGTATGTCCTGTAGCTCAGAGGACTAGAGCATGTGGCTACATATTGAAGTAACCTGGTTTGTTCGAGGTAGGGTTTGGACCAAAGGATCATGGATACTTCGAGAGGAGATTAAAGAAGCAAGAGGAAAAAGAAAAAGTTTAACATTAAAAGGAAGTGAAGAAGATGGTGGTTTTTTTTTCCCTATATATATAATAAGGATAATGATCTAATAAGGGATCCCTTAACCAAAATTTGGTGCGGATCACCCCTTTTTTCACCTTTCCGGGCCAAATTTTGACGATCCGAACCGCTTAATGTTTTTAAAATGCATTTTCCAAGGTCCACGCGAGAAATCTTAAAAAAAAAATACCCGGAAGGGCTTGATCCATACAGTTTTCGGTAACTGTAAAACTGTCCATACAAACAATAGGAGGCTGAACAAACGAGGATCAAGCAAGAGACTCCGGGTTTTACCAAAGGCGAATAGTGAGCTACCGCGAAGCTAAAAAAAGTTGGGATCCTACGACCCTTTTTGGATTTCATCGATTTTTTTTTCTTTTTTTCCGGCTAATAAATTAGTTCTGTAAGATTTTTTTTAGTCATTCGTTTTCCCTAATTTATTACATGACCAACATTTGAATAATTATGATTACATCATCTGTACTCGTAAAAGAATGACATGTGGCAAACTCAACAACTAGTGAGAATCTGCTCACTCCCCCATCCCCCACCCAAGCCACATGGTAAATATTATTACGTGACTAGGTGCCACCATTAGCCCCACTTCTTGTTAGTCAAGACCCGAGATGAACTTATTCGTTTTGGGTTTTGAAATCGGGTTTTCTCAATTATTACTCATATTTTTCTTTAATTATTATCCTTATTTTAATTATTATTCTTATTTATCTCTCTATAATCATTACCCCTATTTTCGATTATTACTCTCATTTCTTCCCTCCAATCATTACCCAAAAACCAAAACCCAAACCAAACAAGGTTGGTTGTTAGCTTCTATGGTCTCCCCTTATGAAAGTGTTTTCTAAGTGCTATCAATTTTTTTGGAGTTATTTAATACATACGAAGCTTTGTAACAGTTTTAATTGGACTGTCAAGGGGACGATCATAATAAAGCCTAAGATTAGTCGAGGTGTGAATAGCCCTAGCCTAGGCACAATCTTAGGGGTTGACAAAATGATCTTGCCTTGAGATTTCGAGTTTGCTCCCACCTAAGTTCTCAAGTTCGGTTCCTTTTACCGGCAAAACTCTTGGGGGCCACTAGAATTTATGCCCGGCCATTACTTCTATAGTCTAAAAATTAGTTGAGGTGTGTGTAACGAAGCCCGGACATCCGGTTAATAAAGAGGCCCCACAGAACGTTTTCCAGTCACTTATCACGGCACCGTCCTTCCTCAACAAAATATCACCCACTGTTCCGCCCACAGAATATTCCCAACTGATTTCTCTCCTCGTCTCCTCACCCCCGAACGACCACCATTGACAGCCATCGTACAGAGAGAGAGAGAGAGAGAGAGAGAGATATACGTGAGCTTCGCAATGTCTGCAATGGCGGTCCTGACGGGTCGCCCTTCCTTGTCGCCAACAACACCAACTTCTCAATTCACAAATCGACGACGCCCGATGCATTCAGTCGCTTCCAATGTCTCTCGGAGAGAAACAAAGCTCTTTAACTTGCCCACTTCCTTTAAATCCTCAACTTCTCGGTAATTTTGCCTTCCCCTTACAAGCCCTTACCGTTACCGAGATCTAGTATATATCTCGATGTGTATGTTTATAGAGGCATATCGGAAGTTCAGCTATATGTAACTGGGCAAAAATTGAAAAACCGTTCAGCTACGCTTATCTCTACGCGAATGCATATATGATGTCCTCTTTGCATGCTCACACGCCATGCGGGTGGTAGTCGTCTTTTTTTTTTTTTTTGATAAAATACACGAAAAATAGTTCCCAATTCGTCCTACATATTATATAAGATCGTGCTATCTTTTTTCCAATATGAAACACATCATCTAAAATATTCATGCATTATAAAATATTGATGTATTGTCACAACAATGTATTATGTATGTGTGCTAGCTCAGGTGCGGTCAAACCCTTTGGGCTAGTCCACATGGGACTTTTATTGGAGCTTTAATTGGGCTCACGCGGGACAGGGGATTGGTTCCCTAGGTTAGTTGAGATGTTCATAAGTTTGCCCGGGCATATGGATTATCAAAACAATATACGTATGCTATCTTAACAGATTCCACATAATTCAATTTAAGACAGTAACCACGGTAATACAATTTTTGATATGAGATATGATAGATATGTTACCATGCTAACGACTTCGTTGTCATCGCCTTATACCTGAATATTGCTTTCTAATTCTATCAGCTTTTTTTTATTCAGTGGTGTTAGCTCTAATTGAGCACATTCGTTTGGAACAATAAATTCTTCTTTACTTGTATAGATTGTAAAGTCAATAAAGAATGTAGTGTTGCAGATACAGTCCCTATGGAAATCAGTATTTTCAGTGTCAAACTATCTCAATTGGTTGATATCTGTAGTTCTCATAGCAGTTAGTCATTAGCCTGTTTAATTGAAATGGGAGTACCTGTTTGGGGAATATTTGGCCACGTGGACATGAGTCATATGACTACAACGTAGACTGCTAACATTGCGAACCGAGAAAAAAGAAGAAGCAACTACTCAGTTTCATGATACATTGACTCGGAAAATCTTGAATGCAATATCCCATATCCATTAGAATTTAATGAAGTGAAAAACTAAGACTCATAATTTGGCATGGGTAGTGCTTAATAAACCCAACCATTTTAACCCATGGTCTCATGAACGCAAGAATTGAATATATAACAGCAAAAACTGTTGGTTTGGCTCAAATGAGAAAGATGCTTCATTTTTTCTTCGCCTGAATTAACACTTTTACCTGTTAGGTGGTGTTGCCTATACATTGATCTTCTCCTTGCCAAATTTAGTTCTCTTTGTTCCTTGCTTTATGAAGCCCTTCTTTGCCAAGCATAGTTTCGACGCCTCTCTTTGCCGATTGCATCATCAAATATTTTGAATCAATAGTTGTTCAAATGCACTATGCTGCCTCCTTATTCTCTATGTTGAATGTCTTTGAGAAACCTCAGGAGTCAAGTTTTTTAGTAGATATCGTTGACCTTCTCAGTTTCTCTGTCTTTCTACTTTTTTGTTGAAGACAATGAAGAGGCTGGTCACTGAGATGTAGGTGGTAACGTTGCTCCCATACATGATTTTTTGTGACTTAGCTCGTTTTGACCTTTCTGGTACACCACGTGCAAGGTGTTCATGAATTGAATCCGTGGCCTCTTCTTATCCCTTTGACCCTTAACAAAATCGGTAAAAACATGTTAGCTTAAAAAAGATATCTGTTAGGTGTATCCTAGTTATAAATGCATAGAAATTTTGTCTTATTCATGAACCAGTGGGCCGGTGAACTTGATGGCTTAGGTATTGATTGTATGTACATAAAAATACACTGATGCCCACATGGACTACAAATTTAAAAGAGGAAGAGTGAATGAAAAGTGATTTAAAGGAATTACAAATTAGATTTTCCTCAGAAATCAAACGTTTTTTTTTTAAGAAGGCCTAAGCATACATATGAAAAAGTATATGGAAAGGGATGCGTTGACATCAGCTTCAAGGATTTGATGGATTCTCCGTACGCAAAATTGGTGCTTATGCTGCATTGTCCAAATGAGGAAAGGAAAGGGAGTAATTGAAGAAACAGGAGATTATTCAGACATGGGTGTGGCAGCTATTTTGGAGATTTTATTATTTGGTCCCTACAGTTTTTATCCACGTATTTGAATGCATTGTAAAATCAGTTTTTCACTAGGGCAATTTCAGTATCAGAAAGTCCGTACAGCTTCATTTTTTGGTGACACCAACATGGGGTCTGGCTTTATATATTAGAATAGATGTTTTTGGAAAGATCAATATGTAGTATGTACCATAGTTGTCAAATCGTGAATCGAATCGAGAATCGAAAAGGCCCGGTTGCGAATCGTGAATCGAATCGAATCGTGAATCGCTCCGATTCGGTCATTTTTTTCTAAAAATGCATAAAAAATGTAGATTTTAAGTTAGAATCAATAAAACTATTGTTTCAAAACATAAATTGATGATCATGTGGTCTAAATAGGCAAGACACTTGTGTAGTTGCGTTTATAGCCAATTAAACTACTATAGGCTCAAAAAAGGTCATTCAAAGTTCAAACTTCTAAGTCTCAAAGCCAATTAAACTACTATAAGCTCCAAAAAATAGTTTTTGATTAGTCATCTCTCAATCATCTTCAAGGTCAAGTTCCTCCACGTCTTCGTCGCCATCATCATCTACCATAGTTTCTTCATCAAACTCTTCTTCTTCTTCTTCATCCTCCACTTCAATGGCTTCATCATCATCAAGCACTTCAACATAATCCCTCTCATTTGATTTCCCTTTTCCTTGTTTTTTGCCATAAGCATTTATGTTTCTCGGCCCTATATTCAAAGAAGTTGTTTAAGTAAAATTGTACTCATAAACAAATTAATAGTTGAATATCATATGATAAAAATCTTATACCTCTCTTTCTCTTTCTCCCAACCGTTCCATCATCTTTAAAGCACTCTTCGATGTCCATCCATGAATTATCTATGGGTAGTACTGGATCTTCTTTCTCGGTGATCCATTCATCGTCGGATTCCATGTCCGATAAACAAATTGGATCATATGCGTCACCCAATCGTACAATTCTTGCGATTCCAGAATCGATTCTTCGATTCTGTACACGATTCTACCCCAAATACGATTCTAGGTATCGTTTCGTATCGTTTTCATACCGAATCGAACCGAATCGTACGATTCGACTCGCGAATCGTACGATTTCGACAACTATGGTCTGTACAGCTTCATTTATCGAGAATGACACGAGTTGCGCCTTTTATTTAATCGCCTTTATGTTTGCTGGTTTTACTTGATAAAGTGAAAGCATGTTGGCTTTAGAAGTTAATAATATAAATCAGCTTTGTCTTTCAAAGTGATAATGTGTTGTTGTTCACTTGCGTGCTTTGTCATCCAAGTAGCAGGCCATTATTTGCAGTTTATTGCATGACCTTGATGCTTATGTTATTCAACTCACTTTGCAATGTAGTGTTAGAAACTTTCAAGATGAGGATACAGAAACTTATGAAGTTGCAAGTACAGAAACTACAGAGGGACAAGATAAGGTTGCTGATCAGGTGTTTGGTAATCTGGAAAATAGAACTTCTGGCACAGGGATTTCATTCCTGGAAAAATTAGCTATAGCACTGGGCGTAGCTGCAATCATTACGCTAATATCCATTGGTTTCAAATGGTATATGAATGGATCACCCCAGGGGGTTAATTATCTGGGTCATGGTTCACCTGCTTCAGTTTTGGCTGCACCCTCTGCCGGTTTCACTCTCAATATTTTTGAACACAAAGTTGTGATTCCAGAATATGCTCCAGGGTATGACATTTTGCTTTCCTGTCAGCAGATGAATACCATTAGTTTGCTTCTGAGCTGTCTGTGTTCTATATATTGCTAATAGTCTGGATTTGCAATTAGAGGAAACAATCAAATGCAATCTGCAGTTCTTCTCTGTTGCCTTAACGTTTGTCATTTATCATAATCTATTGTATTACTTAAGCTGTAAATATGATGTTTGGAGGGTTCAGTCAGTGCTCAGAACCATATCATCTTCCTTTTCATTTAGTGCTGTCCAATCTCCTGTCTCACCTTTCACATGTCCGCTTCCTAGCCCTGGGAAATGAGAAGGGTTGTGCTTTAGGTGGCATTACGGACATGGAGTAGAAAAACCCTGAGAGATCCTTTATGAACATGAATCCTAATATGAACATCATAACGTCGATAAATTATTCTTGTTGTTGAATGCAATTGATTGAGACACAAGGCTTGATTTGGTTTGGTTTTGCTTTGTTTTGCTTTGCTCGCTGTCTAGCCTCCCGAGTTTAACTTTTTCTCATGAAATGCCCTAAAAATCTACTTGGTTCGTTGTTTCAGATGGATCTACTTTTGGTTGCTGATGGCTGCCGGTTGTGGAGTTTTTATTAGTGAAGAGGCTTTAAATATATGGGTCTGTCTTTTATACTGGTACTTCTGATTCACAGTCTCAAGAATTCCATTTGCCCGTTCTTTTTAATCTTCTTTTCTGTTTGATATATATGGTTCAATAGGTCGACTCTGTAATGAACTTTTTCAAACATCTTCTGGTAAGTGATGCAGGTTGGTATCTCCTTATCACGTATGCTGTCTTTGGATGGAACATGGCAGTCTTTTGTTGAATCTTTCTCCAGAAATGCTCCATACATATTATCAACAGTCTTGTGGGTGTACTGGTTAGTGACGGTTCAAATTTGTAATGTCAATGTTGCCTTTTCAAGTGGTAAAAATCTGACGTCGTAACATATTAACTTCAGGGGAGTATGTCTCAGTGATATGATTCCATTTTACCTCGGGAAGCTTTTTAAGCAGTCTGGGGCATCCGATGATGTTTGTTCAAAGGTAATTTTTTCTACTCAATGCTGAGACGTGTGCAGTCAACGACCAATTATTTTTAATTAATTATCACAAGGGGAAGTTCTTTTTCTTTTGTCTGCTCAATTAAGTGTTCCAGTACTGCTTATGACTCTAGTTAGGGATTGGCAAAGAGAAAACAATGGAAATTACACGTGTTGTGCAAAGCTATGGAAACCTCGCAGGAGTTGGTGAGTTCTAACAGCATTTTACTTCCTTTTCTTCTTTATCTTAGTTCCCCCCATTCTTTTTCACACCTGATGCTTGGTTAAAATGTCCGTCAATATATTGAAATGTCTACCCACGTGTCAACCCCACTTATTTTGTTTCTATTTCCTGCTGCTGCAATTTCAAAGACATGTCAAAATTGTGTCAATAAATTCACTCATTTGGATATTGCCACACCATAAATTAATGTTACTCAAGGTTCTTTAACTCACAGGGAAAGGGAAGTTTGCATGAATAAAATTACACCCTTCTTTTGAGAAACATTTGATTTTAATCAAAGGAGTAAGTGTCCTGAGGAACTTCCACAAACTTAACTGGACATGCTTGTATGGTTTGCTTGCCTTGTAGCACTTGTCTTCATATCCTATGCTTTGAGCATTTCTGAAAGTCTCAGTATGCTTCTTGTTAGTGCTTATTGAATCTCATTTTCCCCTGATTCATGAGAGACTTATACATGTTAAAATCCCTAGGGTCAATGGATCTTACTGTTGAATTGCAATCCTCAGAAGTTTATACAATTTACTTCACGGGGGTGCATGATTACTGTTGTCAAGTGGTTGGTTGTTGCATAAATACACTTTCTCAACTCCAGGTTTCCACAATTGGCCATGTCCAGGTTGGATGAGTGCAAGTGTATTTGTCATCTCAAAGTGGGACAGGGACGAGTTATTTGCTTCCTGCTTGTGGTGGCTTGTAAAGACATTGATCAAGCCTAGGATGAGACTAAAATTAAACGACACTAGTACAACCTCTGTAATTGACAAGAAAACTGAAAAACTCCATTGCTAGTTGACAAACAACTTAGAAGGAAGTAACGAACTTGTCATAATGCTATGGCAACTAATTGCACCCAAATGGAAAAAGAGAATGGTAGTCAATGCGGAAGCGAGACGCCTGTGGTGAAATAGTCTCAATTGTCTTCAAAAGGCATATATATGTGTGTGCCGTGTGTCCGAAAAAACCAGACCTATATTTGTTTATATGTTCTCGCTAACTTATGGGGATGCAGGAGCATGTGGTGAAATATTCTGAACTCTGAAGTCTACAATAGCATGGCAAACTCTAAGGGTGACATAGTAAGGATGCTTTCAATTTCACAATTACTCAATAGTAGCAAAAAATCAGAGGGAAACATTATTTTGCAATTCAAGTTGAGAATGGACTTAAACTTCCAGAAAGGTTCAAAGACAATGATGCGGACCTATTTGGTTGAGTTAGAGCTCTTTGATTGCAAACATAAGCGCAAGAAGCTAGAGAATAAAGGAGCAAATGGATTTCATGTGTCCTGGTGAAAAATGGGTCCATAAAGGATAGACAGGACATATTTTTATTATTATCGTCGTTCTGTGTTCTATCTATTGCTGCTTGCTATGTCCATAGGTATCCTTATTTTGTATTGTTTTATTTATTCATTTGTTTATTTTTTGGTGGTGGTTATTGTCAATGGTTTTTGTATAATCTTCTTATATGGCCTGTTGGTGATTGTGTGCATTGTGATATGCAGTGGAGCGTTTTTCTCTTGGAGTGAGAAATCCTACAGCTTTCCTAGCAGGAACACTGGTTTGTATTAATTACTTTCTTGACAACGTCCCTTGTATATATTTTTTTGATCAGTTGGCTTGTTTGTACGTCCCTTTGCTGATTTTAGTTCCTGCATTCTTTGATATTGCATTTCCTTTGCCGTTTTTGCTTGGGGATGGGTTAAAAGGAAGCTTTTGATATTTTACTAAAAGATTGACTTCCACATCTCAATAATGACTCCAGCTGGATAGTTGACATACTAAAGGCATGATATCTCAAAAGGTGGCCCTCAACCATTGATTGGATGAACTTGTTTGCAAAAAAACTTTGTTGGCACCTGATACTTCTATCAACCTCCTCTGGAATGTATAGTCTCCGCCACCCATGTTGAGTGGATGTTTGGTTTGAACACACTCATTTTGGAAACACGGAAATGTTCATAGAAAATTGGATACTTGTCTTCCTTGATTGCAATAGTAATCTTCAGATGACCTGCTTCTGACAGTAAGGTTAGCACCGGAGTTTTTCGACTGCAACCCTTTCCTTTCATTCTATTTGCCATTTGCTTACGTCTTTGTTATCACTTTACCAAGTTTGATAGATATGATCACATCTGTAGAAAGAAAATAAGATCTTGTGTTTTCTTGACCGTGTTCTACGTTGAGTTTGCACTATCAATCAGACATCATTCATCTATTGGTTTAGGCCAGTTTAACCAAGAAATGAAAATTAATTAAGGCTCCTTCTGACCTTGATACGTTTCCTGAGTATAATGTTTCACAACCAGACACAACTTATTTTCCTTTTCTGTCACGTGCACGTCTGCCAAGTATGAGTAATCTTTGGACCGACCATCAAATTAATCATGTCTTTTTTCTGAGTGCAGGGAGTTTCTCCAGAATACTTCTTTGCTGGAGTCTGTTGTGGTGGCTTGATCACCCTTCCGCTTCAGGTCGTTTTAATTTCTGTTAACTAGTTAAACAGTAGGCTATGTGAATTATGTACAAACAAACACAACCATTGAAAACAAGATCAAGTAGAAATTCTAATGATAAATTTTCAACCATCTTGGATGTTGTTGTTACATTGAATCTCCACATCTTATGATGAAGATGAAATTTTCATTCTCCATTATCTGCATAAGATGAACTTTCAGTCAAACAGAATACATTGTAGAGCCTGTGTTCATTTCATTAGGGATTACAATGTTTTGAACTCCTTCACCCATAAAAAGAACAGTTGCACATTTAGGAACAACCGTCATTTTTACCCATTTTTAGACGTTCATCAAGCGTTGTGCACTTCGTATTACTTTCAGGCAACCTCTAAGGTAGCTGTGGGCATCATAAACTTCTTCATCTCACCCACATCATATATTTACTCTAGCGATTCAAATATCATTGCACGTGTATTTTCTCAATATCTGCTGCAGATTAGTCTTAGCATAGCTTTGTTTTCCAAGTTCAGCAAATCATTATTTAGCTGACACTTTTTTTTTTCCTTCTCCAATTTCAGTTAGTGGCCGGGTTTTTCTTGAGAGAGCGCCCTGTAGTTGCCATTGCAACAGTTGCATCTGCAGTGGTAGGCTGTCCCCTTGCTTCTGGTATTTTTTAATTTGCATACGACAGAATGTGATTTTGTATAATTGTACAGGGAATTTGGACGGTGTTCCCGTATGCTGTTGCTGCATCAACAGCATTGTTCCTTTTTCTCCGACGCCGCTTCTCCAGCTAATTTTGCTAACAATTTACGCTCCATTCGCAAGTCCTCACTGGCAGAATGGGTGTAAGCTACCGAAATCCTTGATAAGAAGGCACAGGTTCATACTTCCGATGGTTGCGACAACTCTCTGGTGAAAAACCATCCCTTACACCTTCCATTGGTTATAAGAACTCCTTCGATTTAAGTACAATTAGCTTTGTACTTCTGTAGCTGATTCATGCCCTTCAAGCAATGGAATCTGTTGATCATCTTTGTCAAACTGAATTTTATCATTCTTTGTACCAATATGTTTTTTTTTTCCTTCACTTCTTTTTGGAACTCAATGATATGTAAGTTGGGAATAGTTATATTTTCATGTTCATCACACAGAGTCAATCATTTCAAGCTTATTTGATTGTACCATACCTTGTCTCTTTTGTTTTCACTTTCTTTATGAATATTTTAATCTAAAAGCCAACTGATGACGGTCTTGTTCCAATTCCTGACTTAAACTCAAGGCTGATTTATTGCGCTTTACGATACATGTTATTCTCTCATAATAGATCGACTTAGACTTGAGTCAATTCCTAACAACCTCTTAGATGTGGCCCAGGTGTTTATGGCCCCCTTCAACTTTTCCTCTACGTTGTAAACATTATGAATCTATTTATACATCGACGTGATGAAGCAATATCCAAGCTTTCACCAATGAGGGTTTGGTTTAATGGTTGGAATTTAGGAACTGTTTGGATAAGGCCCAAGTACGAGTCCCATCTACATTGGCATTGGGGCTAAACATACTTGCAACACCATCTACATGTGGTGGGACTTTAACTTCAGTTTTGACTTAAATGTAGGGATCCTCTATAGATAATGATGTAGTGTGATGGGACAATACTCTCTCGTAGATGTGATGGGTACCCTAGCGGAAAGAAATCCAAGCTTTTGGACTCTTCTTTTGTCATTTGATTGAGAAATTTCATGCATGATGCAATAGCACAACATGCATGGATATGCATTTATGCGGAAACGGTAAATCCAAGGGTACCGACCGCATGTATAGATAGTGCACCGACCGGCGTGGGGACCCCCTTGTGGGTCCCACACGGTCAATCCGAGCCGTTCATTCATCCCAAAATCAAATTTCGAGCGGGCCCACGTAAAAATCAACTCAATCGGACGTTCCTAAGTGCTCGATCCAAAATCACCCCATTGCGTTCAAAAAATTCGGAATTTGACTTTGGGATGGATGGATGAATGAATGACTTAGATTGATCGTGTGGGGCCCACAAGGGGGTCCCTGGCGCTGGTCGGTGCACCATCGGTGCACCCCATCTGTACGTCTAGAACGGTTGTATGCCGAAATGTTGTTCGAATGTGTACGAACTAAAAAAACCCTTCATAAACGGGACAATGTAGATACAATTTGGCCAATACAAACTTGAATATGGAGATAAGCGGGAAGTCGGGAAGAACAAAATAAATCATAAATGGCACTCTGAAAAACATTAATACGCACCGGCGACTCTAGCATAGGAACAACGAGGTCTTCAAAAAATGCATTGAAAAAAAAAAAGATATAAATTAAATTTTCTTTAGTATTGTCAGCGCTGAGTTACTCATACGAGATTAAAACAAATGTTTCAAACTAAATTTGAATCAAATTGTTTACAAAACAATCCTAGCCCAATTATGAGAGTCCAATATATAGCACATATTTAAGGATAATAGTTGTCCGACATTTGATTAAATGTGGAAACACTAAAAAATTAAAGGGAATCTGATGGCTCCTTTTTTTTTTTTTTTTTTTTTTGCATATAACTTTTCATCATAGACACGCTGTGTATTATTGTCAGCGCTGGATGAAAATCTTGGAATTACCCTGGTTAATACGGTGTGGCAAAATAGTAACCCACGTCTATATAGCTAACTGTATTATACACTAAGTACGTGTATGCACATTCTCCTTCTTTTAAAAAAAAAAAAAATGTACTACCACTAATATTTTCCCTCACATTCAAACTCTCTCTTTTACTATAATCTTTATTTTACTTATTTAAACGTTGGGTATGGATTGGCTTCTCTCTCTCTCTCTAAATTTTGAAATGGCAACCTTGCCATTTGTTTTGTTGTTTTTAACAAAGATAGAGTATCATTCATGTTTCAGTTCACAGTACAGAATGCACTTGTATATTATGTGTGTATGTATATAGAACTCTTCCTCTTCGACTGGAGGGGAGCGGGGGGGCGGAGGATGGACCCACCCATGCCCGAAACATGTGCCGGAGTGAGCAACAACATCCTAAATAGCTCGGCGTTGGGTTTGGGTCAAGTTAAAAGTGTTTTGAACGGTTCGGATCTGAAAAATAGTGAATAATGTAATTGTTCGTGGTTGCGAACAATTCAATTAACATCCGGACCGCCCAAAACAAGAATGGGGCGGGTGGAGATTCTCACTTCACGATTTGGCTTTGAGTGAAAGTGGTTGCTTTTTGCTCCGGTTCCGTGGAACGTGAAAAGTCCGACAAGAGGTTTTTCGGTTACATCACATCGAGATTTTTGAGATGGGTCCCACCCATCCTCAAAAATATAAACGTTGGGTCGAGATGGGTCCCATCCCATCCTCAAAATATATAAACGTTAAAAAAATTGTTTTTAAAAAGTTTTTTCTAAATTTTGAATTGTTTTTAACAAAAAATTTTTTATCATTTTAGTTTTTCCTCAAAATTACTTTTTTTTTTTTTATTTTTACACTTGTTAAAAATGCTTTTATCTCTTCTTAAGGTAAAATGCTTACTCTTCTAAGGAATTTTACATTTATTTTTAGGAATTTTTTACATTTATTAAAATTCTCCTTATTTAGATGGAATTTGTCCGTGGCTGACAGTAGAATTCTCCTTATTATTTTTGAGGAAAAATATTTGTTCGTGGGTGTGGCATCCTTTTTCCCCATTTTGGAGAAATGGCAAAAAAATTTTCTCATTTTAATGGTTGCTCTCTTTTTTTTTTTTTCCCGGAAATAAGAGATCTTTATTAACTAACATCTCGGTCCGAAGACCTAACATCAATCGTGGCAAAATTAGCAAGTCATTGGGGGACAGGACCCCCCCAAAATTCCAATTTGCCACTAAATAGGGATTGCTTAGCCAAAGAGTGGGCTACCCTATTACAAGAACGTTTAACATGAACAAACTTGGACGAGGGGAAAAGAGGTAGTAACTCCAAACAATCAGAAAGGATGGAGTTACAATCAGAAAAAAGATCCTTTGCTTTCGTAAGTTCTTGAACAACTTGGGCACAATCACCTTCCACAATAATCTGTGATATCTCTCTCACCAACCAAATAGAAGTTGACATCTCCTCTCTCTCACCAACCAAGGGCGGAGCCAGAACTAAATGTCAGTGGGGTCAAATTCTTAAAGCAGAATAATAGAACAAAAAAAAAAATACCAAAATGCGAAATAGAAATGAGTTAAATTAAGTAGATATCCATTAATAACATATAATTTTATTTACAATTGATCCCCCAAAAGATGCACTGAAATGCCAAACAAAAAGTAGCTTACATATATAACTTATAACTGTGTCCACAACTGACACAAAAGACTACACTTGAATGCCAACGAAAAAGTAGCCAAACAGATATTGATTTAAAACCTATAACAACGTTTACAAGTGACCCCAACAATTTTTATATTTTGAAATTGTAGCATAATAGCCTTGTTTGGGATACTATTAAAAATCTCTCTCTCAATATACACAATCAAGCTATCATGCAACCATTAATCATCGGCCCATTCGGTTACAAAGTCGATTCTTCACAATCTTCATGGCAGGAAATGCTATTTATACTGTAGCTGTCCCAACAGGTAGAACTAGAGCCAAAGTCAAAAGCTTGAAAACCAATGGATACCCTATATCTTTTCGGGTCTCAACCATCTTTCGAGAAACATTACCAATTCCTTTCAAGTTTGAAAACTCGATGCACATCAATGATGAAATGCTCAAGTTGATCCGAAAGTGCATGCCAAAAGCTCAGTACCGGAGAAGTCTTTTGGATAAAATTTAGCCAAGTGGTTCAACTTATGGTTGTCAGAACTTGCAAATGAGTTGGATGGACTTAGACATGCAACACAAAGAAGCAACTTGGTGTTTACCTCATTAAATCGATTATTTAGCTCTTAGAGTTACATATCTATGACAGTAAATTAGCGGCTGTTAAATGAGAGAGAGGGGGGAGATTCGTCCCATTGGGAGGAGATTAGTGGTTAAACGAGAGAGAGAGGGGGGGAGAGCCAGAGTCCAGAGAGGAGAGGTTTCATCCAGTTCCAAGGGGAGAAAAACCCAAATTTTTACTGCCTCTGGACTAGTTCTGTTTTAGCCCTGGAGATTGGTGAGACTTAGTGTCAAAAAAAAAAAATGATTTGAGTGTGGTAAGGAGGGCAAGTAGTGGTGAAGAGACTTAAGGAGTTACAAGGAAAATTATTTGGTGTGGTCAGTGGTAAGGAGGACGGCAAGGGGCAAGTAGTTGGGCAAAAAATACCATGTACAAGAGGCAAAAATATAAAATTCTAAAAAATATTATATCTATCCAATTAAAATTTGACATCTCAGTGGGGTCAAGTGACCCCGCTTGACCCCTTGGCTGTGGCCCTGTCACCAACCCCATATTTAATTTCCCTTACTATACTACCAGATTCCGCATCTCACTCTTCCCCCTCTGAAGAACCACCAATCTCTCTCTCTCTCTCTCGCTCAGTCTTCCATTAATGGGCGGCGACGGAGGCAAGAAGGTCTTTACATTGGCCGAGATTTCCGAGCACAACAACGCCAAGGACTGTTGGCTTCTCATCGACGGCAAGGTTATCTCACTTCTATTTTTTTTCCCTAATTGGTTGGTGATTCAATTTGTGTAATACAGTATCAGAATCTTGTAGTTTTGACTCATTCAAGATTCAGCTTCTGAAAGGGATCTGATTGCATATTTGCGAGTGGATCTTTTGCTTAACTCACTTGTTTGATCTTTCAGTGGGCGTTTTTTGCACGATTTTTCATTTTTGCTTGCTTGGATTTGGTTTCTTCGTATTACTGCACATAATTCGTTTCCCCTCGTTCTTGTTTTTTTTTTTCTTTTCATTTGGGTTTACGTCTCTGTAATGAGTATGATCCTTTTTTTCTTCTTTATTTGGTGCTGTAAAAGAATTTTTTGGATGCAAAAGCTTCATGTGGATTTAGTTGTATCAGCTTAAAAGAAAAGATTCAGTAGTTGAAAATCAAATGTCATTATTTTCAATGGCTATGCATTAGTTTGATTGATTTAATATCTCATGCTGTCTGTAATCACTGCTGGCCCCGATGTTTGAGTTGCCCAAGTCGGGGGGCTTGTGGGGTTTACCCTGGGCCCGGCTCTGTCTGTAATGTGCTGTTTAGCATTGTCTTTATGGGCATGAGGGACCATTTGTCACTCAAGCATGCTCAGTTTGAACTGAAGCTAGATAGCCACGCAGGATTGTGTTCAGATGCATGCTGCATGCTGCCCCATTACTGTTTCATCGTCATGAATCTTATATGTTATGCAAGATTTGCCCTTGTTGTCATTTAAACGAAATTTACCCTG
The DNA here is from genome assembly GCA_016920895.1 of Vaccinium myrtillus. Classification (NCBI taxonomy): domain Eukaryota; kingdom Viridiplantae; phylum Streptophyta; class Magnoliopsida; order Ericales; family Ericaceae; genus Vaccinium; species Vaccinium myrtillus. Next base: position 30,459,222 of record CM029281.1, read on the forward strand.
CGTAATAAAGTGTTTAGGTGCATGTTTCCCGATTTTCTTGCTTTGACATCAAATATTCCGGTGTGGGTTTCCAAGGTGTAGCTACATGTTTTATGAGTTATTGCTTTGATGATTAGAATGTTGTACCACTGGTTTCAACATTGATTTTTCCATTGCCTTAATGGTTTATTCTTCCGCTGGTTCCTTTGACATTATATGGGAAGTTTGTATGTTTAACCCTTCTTCACTTATTTTCAAAAGGTATACAATGTGACAAAGTTTTTGGAGGACCATCCTGGTGGTGATGAGGTTTTGGTGTCTGCAACAGGTAAAGGGAAAAGCTGCAATTTTTCAGTAGTACTCTATGGTTATAGTGAAATTTATCATAATTATTATCCGAAGCCGAAGGAGAGTGAAAATTCTGTTGCTTGTGTTGGTGGACGTCAAAATTTGAGTTGAAGCTATATTAACCTTTTGATGGGTAAGACATGGCTTTTAGTGCATCTGGTTGTACCCCTTGGCTTCCAAGGACTTTGAGCCCATGGAGGGCTTCGAACTCCCTTTGGTTGTTAACGCACTAACTTTTCCGCTAACCCCCGCTGATGTATATCGTATGGCAAAAAAAAAAAAAAAAAACCTTTTGATGGGCAGAAGAGGGTGAATGTGAAGCTTACCTATGCTGTTTGTAATCAAGCTTGAAATTAGAGCCATTTGAACCAACTTTGACATTTCGTGATGTAACATGTCCTTTGCAGGAAAGGATGCAACTGATGATTTTGAGGATGTTGGACACAGTACAAGTGCTAGAGCGATGATGGATGAATTCTATGTTGGTGACATTGACTCATCGACCATCCCTGCCAGGATGAAGTACACACCTCCAAAGCAGCCTCACTACAACCCGGACAAGACCTCTGAGTTTGTCATCAAGTTACTCCAGTTCTTAGTTCCCCTGGTCATCTTGGGTGTGGCTTTCGGCATCCGTTACTACATCAAATCAGCCTAAATTGAGAGTTGAAAACTTAAAATGCCATCCAGAATAAGTTTAGTGATCACTGACCCTTGTTCTTTCTTATACACAAACTTTAATATCTATGGGGTTGTTGGTTGTTTGACTGTTATCTGGTGATGAGCATGGGATTGTTTTCCTTGGTCGCATGGATCTTTTCATTTTTGAGATGTGTCTTTTCTTCATTGCTAATGTAAACAACGTTGTTCGAGCCTTTTACATGAGGTAATTTCATGAAATCGCAATCTAGGAACCCATCTTTCACTGAGTGCATCGGTGAGACAGGGTTACGTTCTTTCTCCAGAAAATGCCAAGTATCCCAAAAACTATCCTGAAAACTACCCTGAAAGTGAAATCAATGAGATAAACATCCAAGTGAATCTGAACAACCTGTTTTGCTTTCGGGGCACCTAGCATTGGCAATGTAATCGAAACGAATATATTCCAGAAGTCAGGGAGGAGCATGGCTTTTGCCCCAATGGTTGGGCCACCTCGTCTTGAATTCTGTTCGAGGTAATTCAAATGCGTATATTGGCTGTGTTTCGATCATCAGATTCTTCTAAGAAAAGATGGAGTGTATAAACATTGTCATCGTATCCATTCAAGAAAATCCCAATGCCTATTTCAGTCCTATGTTTTGGCTTTTGATTACTCGATTCGTTCAAGAAATGTCGAATATACATTCGGGTCTGGGATTTCAAACAACAAGTATGAGAACAAAGCCAGCCTATGTTCCGAAGATCCTTTCATGGAGTTTCCTCCTATCCGCTGCTTTCCTTTTTCCTCTATTCCAACTGCTAGAAAGAAACTATGGAAATTCCAACAGGGGAGAAAGGTATAGTGAAACTGGTGCATCCTCTTTGCATGGGCGGCCAAAACCGATTTTTGGGCAAGAGAGGAGCCGGATCTGGGGTTTCCAGATCCGGACTCCCGACATCGGCTCCGGCGATCTTCCTTTTTAGTTATGTATTTTCTGTTTTCCCTTTTTTCCTGTATTTTTTTTCCTGTATTTTTTCAGTTTTTTTTTGTTGGTTTTGATAGCTTGTTTTAGGGTTTTTGATTAATGGATTCTTCTACCTCATTATCCAAAATAAAGATGTCATTAGAAAGCAGCACAATAGGTAAAAGTGAGAATTCATGACAAGAGAGTCACATGGAAGATAAAACCAGGCCATTTGCATATTAATTGAAGAATAAGCAAATCTATTTATCATCGAGTAATTATTTAGTAGTCTTGAGGCATCGTCACGTGGCACCCTAACACCCTTCCTCATCACACATTCCTGTGAGAAACATACATTTAGCACTGGGCTCCACAAGAATGTCTAGTGAAGAAGGGTGTCATGTCACTGTGTCGGGGCACCACGTGACAGTGCCCCGAGACCACCCAAAAATTTTTCGTTTATCAGCAAGGATGAAGGTGAGAATCACTTCATTGACATGAATTGACATCAGTACTATATATACATGGTCGTATCTCACATAAGTACCCTAGAAAATCCTCCAAGGAGTACATCAACATTGTAATAACACCATAAATAACAGGACTCCTTACTGTGGCTAATGCAAAACACTACAACTCTTCTATTAATAAACGAGGAAAAACAAAAAACAGATCACCAAGAACATCTGACTTGTGATTACTCAACAGAAAATCCCAAAAGGAAAAAAAAAAAAGTAACGAGAATTACCTAATACGCGTGTTCATGTTCCGTCAACTACCTTTGTCTCCTTTCCTTGCGAATGATTTGAGGGAGAACTCGATTCCCTCGAAGAGCTATGACCAAAAAAGTTCAGCTTCCCAATCTTTTTTGAAAAGGAGCTCATGAATTTATGAGAATTAGACTTCTCCATATTCCTCTTCATACAGACATGCTCTTTCTCTAGATCATTGAGTCTCATCCTTAACCGAGCTAGCTCAAGCTTTAGCTCTCGGTTTTCTCTCCTCAATGAAGCATAGTTGTCCCGCGGAGACATGGATGCACTGAGTGCACCACTGCCAGCCCGCCAGGTCTGGTGCACAGGTTTTAGTTCATCATCAGGGTTGGAGCAGAACAAGGCATTTCGGAGCCTTAGCTGTTCAATATAAAGCACTTGCACCATTGATTGGAGAGGAAGGCGTTCGTTTTGTGCAGCATGCGCACCAGCATCTTGGGAAAGCTTTTGGAAGTCAATCAGTTGGCAGAGGTTCTTCTTGTCTGGATCTGATAAACCTTGATGAGCCTGCCGTAAATGCAGAAGGAATGAATCGGAAGAATTACGAAGTAAGAGATAATCACATTTACAAGCTCTAAAATGAAGTTCTGTTGCAATTGAATGCTTTATTATCTATTAAAAAGGAAAACAGGCATAAATTCTTAAGCTCATGAATGAAAAGATCTAAATGAACAGATCTAAATTCTTAAAAACACTCCAAATAGCAAACAAGCAGCGCTATAAAGAGCTATTCTAGAATAAAATGGAGTAATAATGTACAAGTTACGTACTTTGAGATAAATATCAATTGCTCGGTACAACCCATCGTGATGAGTACGTGCATGCCCGGGCAAGGTATCTGCAATTGCTATGAACTTATTGAGCTTAAGGTTTGCATCTGGTGCAATTTCAGCTAAGTAATTGTCCACTAATTTCGAGACTTTAACTAACGCCGAGTGTGAGGGTGAATGAGGACTATCCGATTCAAAGACCGAAGCATCCTCCATATCGTCCTCGCTGTCATCTTTCTGAGAGAAATTAACCAAGATTCTATGCACCGTGTCAACATCAAACATAGTGTCACCAGCATGGCGGAAGGAGGGGATCAAAAGATCATCAAGAGTAGCTATATCCAACTGGGAGCCGATTCGCCTTTCTAAATCAAGCCTACAAGAAACTGTACAATCAAGCATCATAGCGCTTCGTAAAACACCAAACAGAAAACTGATGGGAATGACAAGTTTCTCAACCGGCAAAAGGCTAACAATTGTTTCTCCACCACAACTCTTTCATGCCCATTTGAACCATCAACTGTGTCAACTTTCGGCTGGCTAGATGGATTCCATAAGGTTGATTTCTTAGTCAATTCTTTTTGAGCATAACTCATAAGTGATGCACTTATACTCTCAGGCCGGACCCCACGACACTTCATAGCCATAATGACTCTTTGATAAAAGTCGATCCGAAGAGCAGAAAGATCTTCTATCCACCAGTCCCCTTCGCATTTGGCTTGACGGCTCATGTGAAGTCTACCTGAGCTGCTATACTCCAGACGCGAAAAGCTTGAAGCGATTTGCTCTACACAAGCTTTGGAAGCTATCGCATCAATGCATCTATTGGTTATGTTTAGCTCGTCGGCAAGTGGCAGTAGATTTTCACATTGTTGCAACACCTCAACACACATTTCTAGGTTCTTGCATACAATACTGTCAATATATTCTTCGGCACGAGAACTGAGATTGGTTTTTGAAAACTCCTCAGTCATCTCGAGGAAATCAGACAGACAACATAACTGAGCAACATTTGCTGATGTGATCTCAAAGTTGACTCCGTAGCAGAATTTGGCAGCCAGTTCAAATGATTCAGCTCCTCCAGGTAGGTTGTGGAGCTCTATCCTTGAAATAATGGACTCTTTGTGTTCTGCTACCAACTTTCTGATTCGCCCACTCCTGGAGACAAGAGGGAACTGGATGCAAAATTTTTGTTAGTAGTTGACATGTTGTGAATTGTGATCAAGCGATGGGTAAACTGTCTCAACAAAATGCAGAAACAAACTGATTTCTTCTCTGTAAAGAAGTACTTGTGTCAACCATTCTGAAAACACAAAAAAAGGCTAAAAAGTTAGATTTCTGGCTTGACTTTTTGCAAATTCGTTCTTGTAATTGCTCTCGTTGAGACAAAATGGATTACTATAATTTTCTTAGTCAAGACTGAAAAAAGTTGAGAAATACAGGAGCCCAGCAAAAGGTATGATCAAAGGATAGACGCACCAAAATTTCAGGAAATGAAATCTTTAATTCTTAGTAATGTCCACACTCCAAAACAAAACAAAACAAAGGAACACAAAGAGACCCCTCTACATGCACACACAAAACTTAGTCTAAGCAGAATCATATAGCCTTTATTTTGACTGGTGTAACTTACCTTGTGTAAGGCAAATGTTCCCCCAGTCACTTCTATAGTAATGTCACTTGGAACGTCCCGGAATATCCTGCAATAGACCGGCCACCATTTACAACCGAAATAAAACAATAGGTGCTTGTAAAACATGACATGTACGTTCAAAATAAGAACCGTTGAATTATGACACCATCTTATCGAACTAGACTGCAATCTTCCCTGCATCTATTTTGGACAAGTAGAAGTAAAAAGATTGGTGCAAGAATTATTTTAAGATTCAGAAAGAAACGGCTTCCTTTCTTTTCCTGCCTTTCTATTAACGAAATATAGCCATGGTAAAGACACATTAGCATTTGCAGTCAAGGATGGAAGTAAATTACAAAGCATAATTGTCGTTTGTCAACATTAAGTAAACTAAAAAACATCAATAAACAGATAAGGACTCAAGATTCATATCTCCTCCTCGTCTCACCCCCACAGAGAAATAACCGAGAAAGGCTCAAATGAGTGAAATTAAGCACTAAATGCAAGCAAGAAGAACTGAAGACCTGGCCTGTTTACAGTTGAGAAGAGCTCAAGTACAAAGCTGAAGAACTAAAACATCAAATTCCCAACAAGGAGATAAGTCAAAACTACCAGTAACCAAATAGAACTAACAAGGAACTAAAATGATGCCTTCTCATGAAAAAAACCATTTAAAAAAAAAAAACCCCAATTATAAACACAGGGAAAAGGGAAAAAAAAAAGGAAATTTGAACTATAGTAGAGCACAAAAGCACTTCAAGTTTAAAGAACAGACCATTCATTGTATCTCTGGCGCGAACACTTGGCCAGAGACAACTGCTGCTGATGGTGGTGCTTGTCCATTTGACACAACACTGACAATAGGATTGCAAAAGCTAAGGAAATGGGAATTTTTGAAGAGAAAAGAAAGAGCATATGGGGGTTAAGGAAAGGAACAGAGCAAGGAGACAGAGACAGAGACCCAGATGGAGATGTTCCTGTGTGGTAGATTTCTTGGGGCATTTTTGTCAAACAGGTGGTGTTCAAACCACGGATGGCAACTGTCCAACCCACTGGGTCTCTTTGGTGGGTCATGTATGATGTCTTCACCTTTTTCTTTAAGCCAAATTTGCATGCCTAAATCATCTACAGTCATACTTCTATACACGTTTTCACCAAATTCTACAATGTGTACACAATTTTGCTGAATCTAAGCTGGGTAATGGGCGCAAATACTGGAATGGGTTAGGACTTTGTTTGTACTCCTATATAAAATTCAACTTTTATCCGTAACAGCTCTCTCTCTCTCTCTCTCTCTCTTCAGCAAGAGGAGAGAGGGAGGGGGAAAAAAGCGGGAATAAAAGGTAGTTATTGGTTTGACATATTTTTACTCTCTGTCCCTTTAATCATTCCCTTTTTGGTACCTTTAGTTTATGTGAATTGACATCGGCACCTCACAATTCACATTTTTAACTTATCTTTCAAATTCGGTGGAAAATTCACTAGCAATTATGGCTTTCACTTTGCCTAGGAAGTCAAATCACCAAGATAAAGAAGAAAAAGAAAATGTCACTCATTTGCTTTGAACCCTTCTACCTGTGCACCGACGGAAATACACCGATCACGTATCGACGGCGTCAGGGACGCAGTTGTGGGTCCCAAACGGTCGATCCGAGCCGTTTATCCTTTTCAAAATCGAATTCCGAATGGGCACACGCGGGAATCGAGTCAATCGGACGGCTGTATGAGCTCAATCCAAAATCACCCCATTTCATTCAAAATGAACGGCTCGGATCGACCGGTTGGGACCCACAACGTCGGTACGTGGTCGGTGCATTTCCGTCGGTGTAGAAGGAATTATTGTTTTGCTTTGGTTTCTTTTGCGCCACTGCTAAGATTCAGGATATTTACTCAGAAAATTATCCAAAAAGAGAATATTTACCCAGAAAATTATCCAAAAAATGAAATTAGTTGCTTTGAATCACTCCACCTAGAAAATTACCTAGAAAGAAAATTACATAAAGTGAAATCAGTGGGTTAGATTCATTTTCTGGATAATTTAATCCGACCCACTGATTTCACTTTCTGGATAATTTTTTGGGTAACTATTCTGGGCACTTTAACATTTTCATTTCTTTTGATATGCTTTTGTACTAATCAAAACACGACTACACGAGCGTTTTAAACACAACCCTTTTGTTTATTGATTTGGCTACAAAAACTAGAATTGGATTATTTTTTTGTCCTTATTCAAATTTTTTTCGCATTTGTTAATGTTGTGTCGATTTTTGTGATTTATTAGTTCGTCTAGACAAGAATAATCTAAAAAATACAAAATCATTAACCAAACTTAATTTTTTGTGAATGCAGACAAAAGTAATCCAATAAACCACAAAAATTTAGATTATTTTTGTCTTCAGTGTACTTTTTAAAATTTTGATCATAATATTATAATTTTTATATTCCTCCTCTCGTCGAGACGAACCAATAAAACAAAAAAATCGACGCAAACTGACAAGTGTGATTTTTTTAATAAAGACAAAAAAATAAACCAGTTTAGTTTTTTAGCCAAGTATTGGCGGATGAGATCAAAAGGCGACAGTTCTGTGTGTTAATACGAATTTCGGGAGAATACAAAGAGTCATTTTACTTTCATTCGGTAATTGAAGAGCGAGTATGGGATTTACATGTAGATTTGCACAAATATTTGATTTATATGTTTGTTGGTAAGTGCATTGAAGACATGAGTTAACATGTTTAGTGCTACAACATACATGATGTTCAAGCTCCTCTCCTCCTCCTATGGGCGGTTGGAATCCGATTTTTGGGAAGGGGGGAGCTGGAGCTGGGATTTCCAATCCCTGACTTCTATCATCGGCGGCGGCGGTGGCGTGACAACTCCGGCGAAGGCTCCGTCGACTTTTCTGTTTCTATTAAATATTTTCGGTATTTTCTGTTTTTTTTTTTTCCAGTTTTTTTGTAGGTTTTTTTGGAAGGTTGATTAGGGTTGTGATTTGTTGGGTTGAATGTAATTCTTTCTTCTGGCTAAAAAGAACATACATGTAGAAAAAGTTTAAGTGTGATTAACAAATAGTCAGGACCCATTTTCAAGTTATATTTTCCACACAAAATTGGAAGAAAGTATCACTCGTGTTCATTGATGTAGCTGTTATGATAAAGCTCAATTTTAATTAGTGTCTTTTCGCAATTAATGTCTTTTTGAACTGCAAAGATAACGACGAGCTTTCATATAGCTAAGTAGAGATAAAAATAATCTTTTTAATTAGTAGTTATAGAAAGAAATTAGTCGAGGTGTGTATAAGTTTACTAAATCCGAAAGAGAATCGACAAGCGAAAGGGATATGCATGAATCTCGATTCGACAAGCGAAAGGGATATGCATGAATCTCGATTATTTTCTCTCTCTTTTTTTTTTTTTGGAGGAAGATAGAAAATTTCATTAATCAAACCGCTACCGGATACAAAAATATAAGCAAATACAGCTGACAAACAAATGACAAATTGGAAAGACAAAAAAAACATAGCCGAATTAACTGAAGGATACATGCCACGTACTGGAGTAATGGTAGAAGAACAAAGTAATTTTTAGAGGGAGAGAGAGAGAATTAAGGTGGGTCATGTTGGGTTCTAACTTTGGTGGGTCATTGTGCTCCCCTTTCATTATCATGAAAGTTAATATAAAATGATAACATTGGATATGATATCTTCTTCCACCATGCACCACCACCACCACAACCGCTTTGCTTTTCATGTAAATGAAATTTTGTTTGTTGTTAATTCATTTTCAAGTCAAAGTCTTCTCTAATCTATGAGTTGCATTTGTCATATATTTCATTGAGAGCAATTTTTTTTACCCACTTTTTAGGTAGGGGTAACTTTACCCACATTTAGTGAGGTACGTAGCGGGTTCAGATTTCGTAATCAAAATTGTTTGTTTATATGAGTTGATTTGTTAGCAGACCGCGCTATTTAGCTCAACCTAACTACTCGATAAAAATAAACAGTTTGTTTCAATCAAGCACTTACCGATGTTTGATTAAGTTGAACTTTGTGTTTCCTCCTAAGAATTCCATCCATACAAAATAAACAGTTTTGGTTAACAAATCAGAAATCGCAATGTGCAATCCTTGTTGAATTTGGGTACAATTACTTCGCCTTACCCTCACCCAAGGCGAGGGCGAACAAAACTGCTCACGATAACATCCAGAATACCCAAGGATATTGTTATAGTACTACTTATAAGGACATTTAATAAATTGGTAATTAGAATGGCTCTAGGTCATGTGATCATAGATTGCAATGTTGGATCAATCTATAAATCTTTTAATTTTTCTTGTGTTAAGAACTGGTTTGATTGGTTGGAAATAAGTAATAAGGAAAAATATTTCAAAGCAAATAGTACTCATGCTTGGATACTATAGAAAATATTCCAATTCTTCTGGCCATTTTTCTTGAGCCATTGCTATTTTCTAGCTTGCTATAGTACTATTTGGTCAAATTTTGGCTAAGTCCCTCCAACAATGTGGTAGCTAGTTTTTAGTAATTATCTTACCCACTCAATCAGGACCATTGGATCATCGTTACGCAACATAACTCTCTAGTTTGGTTGATGCATAAAACTAGTACTCTCTCCATCTCTTTTTGAGTGTATAACTTCATAAATTCAACTTATTAAAGAGACGTCATCATGACACATTTCACATTAACTTTTCAAAATTATCTTTCACTTTTACTCATTAACTCTTCGAAAGGAAAATATATTAATTATACAAACTTTTACCCATTAAATTCTTAAAACAAACACTAATTAAGAAACAACCCAAAAAAATTGAATACTCGACTATTATTTGGGAACGAATGGAGTAGATTCACACAACCAGTAGATTATTGCACACGCATCTCATGTACCACAAATGGCCCCACAACCATTTTCTTAGTCAAATTTAGCCAAAGAGTTGGTTGTTGCCACTTGTTGGAGCTGTGAAACATAACCTCGTGCCATAATGTGGCTTTGGCTAAAGATATGACATGACGTTTGGAGATATTCTAAATGGTTGTCACAGTATGATTGATATCAGTAGTGTCTTACCTTTGAACTATAGTCACAAAAAACAAAAATTGAAAAAGTCATGTAAAGCCAAAAAAAAAAAGAAAAGGTTTGTGATTGACAAAGTAGATTTTTCCTTCTATAATCTTTATCAGGGTTAACAAACCCACTTTCAAGTTAAATGTGGAGAGGAAACACTTGAAAACATGAAAAAATCAGGCTTAACAAATATTTTGTAAATTTAATAAAAACTTAGAATGGCTTAGGTCACCACAATTTTGTTAATGCACTGTTCACTCACCTTAATTATCACCTTTTTTCACTTTTGTCGTGCATGGAACAGAAGAGAGAGATGGAGCTGAGAATAGTTTTTGAGAAAAAGGTGTACTCCACCTGACACAAACAACTCCTCCCTTGGCGGGGAGTTAATATTTTAGGGATTTTTTTATTTTTTTATATTGCTATTTTCTAGGGAATAGTACTATTTTAATATAAGTCCCAATGGGTCCAAAAATTTGGAAGTGATTTTGAGAATTTTAGATAAGTGACTTGCTAAATTTGTAAAATGTGTTTTTGAAATTAAATTTCTTACCCACTAAAATTTAGGACCATTGGATCATCGATAAGCAACATGCTCTAGTTTGGTTGATGCATAAAACAACTTTTATGAGCTGTTTATTTAAAACAGTACACAAACACACATGATTTGTAGCTACAAACCTACAACTATAAAGTTACATTCGTAATTAATGACTCGAAAAACGAAAATATACTACTTGTACCAATAACCGAGAGAAGAGGTCTTAAAAGTGAGTGGCGGGGTTAAACTCAAAAAAATCAGTCGGAAGCTATTATTTCGGAACACCTGCGTATTTGGAAGCTGACTCGGACATCAGAAAGAAAAATACGACAAAGCAGTAGAAAAAGAGCTTGTCTCATCGAATCAATCATCAGTCTGCATGCACGCGTAAAGTTATCCCGTGGGGTGAAAATGTGGGTAAAGCATAGCATCCTATGTTATGCCGTGTTTGACACCAATCCCAGCCTGAAAATTGGAGTACTTAAAATCAAGTTAATTCTAGTTGTCCCTAATCACATGACCGAATCGATTTTGTTCTGATATGTAAGCCAAAAAAATAAATAAAAGGTTTGTGATTGACAAGAGCAGTTTTTCCTTTAATCTTTTGATGGTTAACAAACCCACTTTCAAGTTAAATGTGGAGAGAGGAAAAATGAAAATGAAAAATCATCAAAAAAATGTTTTAAAACTAAAACTTTAGCAAAGCTACAGTAACGCCACATTTTTGTTAATTATAAGTTCATTTTTTCACTTTTGCGAAATGTGACTTAAGAGAGAGATGGGGCTGAGAATAGTTTTTGAGAAAAAGGCCAAGGCGCCCACAGGCCTGGGCCCACCTGACTCAAAAATGGTCTGGCGCGGGGAGTTCATATTTTAGGGGATTTTTTATTATTATATAGATTTGGGAATAGTTTAATATAAACTTTTGGACCAAAATAAAGAAAAAAAAATCCATTATAATTCCCAAATTGTGACCCAATATTTAAAAAAAAGCCCAAAAACTATTTGGCCAAAATTTAAAAAAGGCCCAAAGCTAAAACTGTTTATTTAAAAGAAAATCACACATGATTTGTTAGCAACAAACCTTTTTATTTACTGGTTTTGAAAAAATCAAAAGCGATTACTTCCAAAACGAAATGATTAAGTTTAGTTTATTATTTGCGGGTTAAACTCTAAAATTAGGTAGTAATTTTCTAATCTTCTTGTTAGAGTTTCGAGTGGGTTTGTATTTGGGATTTCTAAATTGACACAAGTTCTTGAGTTTTCCCAAGTAACCAAAAAGTTGATCAAATTTCATTATTTTTCCAACAAATAAAGTCATAATATTAATTCCAGCAGATCAAATTTCTTACTTATTATAAGTAGTTAAATGAGCCATTTTGACCCAAATTTTTTAAAGGAAACTTGAAGAACAACATATTTGGGTAAAACTGGGGTTCGGCATTTGCATAGCAAAAGAGTTTTGACCCAAATTTTGTTTCAAAAAAGGCACAGGATCTCTAGATGCTCTACATCGTTGTTAAATTTAGCTTGTATTAATACCATTTTGACGGGGATATTGTAGTAAAAAAAACGTAGAAAGTTTGGTTGAGGAACACGAAAATTTTTAGGGCACAATATTTTTAAGTAGGCCTAGGGCACCCAAATACCTTGGGCCGGCCCTGTTCGTCGGGTTACCGTTGTACCGATGTGGCGATGTCGTTCAAATTTACTTTCTATCCAAATGATATAACTAGATATGACTAATTTGAAAAAATTGGTTTTTTGGTTTTTTTCATTTTGTCCTTATTCAATTTTTTTTTTTGTATTTGTTAGTTTTCGGTCGATTTTTTGTGGTTTATTGGCTTGTCTCGACGAGAAGAATCTAAAAAGTATAAAATTATTAGCCAAACTTAAAGTTTTTGTGAATAAAGACGAAAATTAATCCAAAAAACGGGTTTATTTTTCGGCTTTATTTAAAAAACTATTACTTTTGACCATAATTTTATACAATTTGGATTCGCCTCGACGAAGATAAATCCAGAAACCACAAAATCTGGACGCAAAACTAACAAATGCAAATTTTTTTTGAATAAAGACAACGAAAAAAAAAACCAAAAAACCAGTTTTTTCAAATTAGCCAAATCACCCCAGTTAGAATTATATACAATGAATGAAATTCTTGCCTTCTTCAGAAATCACAAAAATTACTGCGTTCCGAAGCACAACAGCTACCCATACTCCTAAAATAGTGTAGTGATTTAACTCTCTCCTAATGTATATCCACATTATTTTCTTTTATTCACATTCAATCACAACATTGTCATGTCATATCACTTGTTCAGTTTTTCACATGCGTAAATATAGAACTGTTAATTCACTTCAATGAAAAACACTGACAGAAAACGACTTTAAAAATTAATAACCCAGTAATATTTGTCTCACATATTCCGTAATCGCTCTTTGTTTTCATTAGTTGTATATCGATTTTCTGTTTCCCAATGGGGTTAAATTCCAAATTAAAAGCTAAGGTATGTGAGCTAGACGTGGAAACCCAATGATTGTAGAAAAATGAGGATTTGGTCTCCTATCTCCATTCCTATACATTGCTTTGGATGCCCATTATAGGTTTCTTAAGAATAAAGGATAAAGACATCAAGTGGGGTATACATAGTAGTACTCTTTGCCCTCTATTGTATTATGTGACTAGTCCTCTTTGCCCTCTATGTAATAGTATGTAATCACCACAATGAGAATATTTAATCACCTCTTCTCCAGCTATCCTTTCTCAAGACTCATGGCTAAAAGTATGCCTTCTCAGTTGCATCTCTAAAGCATGTCTTGGAATGCTAATAGGGAAGGAGGGGTGGGGGGTTGTGGTGGTGGTTTAAATGCTTTCCCAGCATAGAAAGATAGGGGCACCAACATTTGTACTAATAATTGCACAAATTTTCTCACATGGGATACGTGAAACTCACATATATGAGTGATATGTCCTACATATCCCATGTGAGAGAGTTTGTGCAATTTTTGGTACAAGTGTTAGTGCATATAGCAAACTTGTTCCTAGCATTTTGAGGAAACTAGCTTGGACAACTAGTGTTTATTCTTCCTAACTAAAAGTATTCTATTTTGGGATGCCCTTAATAAGTGTGTATTTTGAAAAGTTAATGGGTTAAAGTTTGTACAATTACTATTATTTTGCCCTTTTGAAAAGTTAATTAAGTAAAAGTGGAGAATAATTTTGAAAAATAGAAGTGAAAGTTAACGTGAGAAATGTAAAATGGAGGTAAAAGTTGATGTGAAATATGTAATGATGATGTTTCTGTGAGTTTCCTATTTGATAAAATTAACAGTTGATTTTAGCAAATGACAGTCATTTGCATAAATTAAAGATTTTAGCTCTCACAAGAATATTTGATTTTAGCAGATTTTATCAAATGAGAAACTTACGAAGCAAAACATTTGAAAGGGTCAGAGGGAGTATTATATTTTTTTTAAGAAAAGAACTCTAGAGTGTTTCAACTTTCAAGGCATCCAAAGACCCCTTGCATCTGTTCTCCAGAAAATTATACTTCCTCCGTCCAGATTTGTTAGTCCATCTTGTGAGTTCGGGTCACTTTTCAAATGATTATATCTTGTAATTTATAATGTTATATGTAATTTAAAAAATATTGTCTTGTAGAACTAATCGAGATCTATCAAATAAGATCTATATTGAACATATAATTACATACTAGTTTAAATATATAACTAATTTTTTATCCGGTTACAATAGAACGAGGGACAAATAAATCCGGACAGAGGGAGTACTATATGAGATTAGGACTTAAAGGCTCCTATTCCTCAACGTGAGCCTTCTAGTCCTAGCATTTTCCTACGTTTACTACTTTCTAGTTCAATTGTAACTTTCTAGCTTTTTGTATGAAGGAAGGTGTATCTTCCTCACTTTTATATTTTGTAGAGATTTGAATAAAATTTTGGATGGCCACAAAATGTTGAGGGTTCGGAATTTTGAATACAACATTCCTTCATTAAATAGTCTCTATTTTGTTCGGACCAATAATTATGAAAATAATTGTTAGTGAATTCTATTTTGTTTACCCTCATTAAAAGTGTTCTAAAGTTTATTCTTCAGTACGAAAATAAAGTACTTTAAATATTATTATGTTATAATAACCACTATTGAATTCACATCTTCTCCAATTGGATTATTCTCCATTTTCCGCTTCAAAAAATTTTCACGAAAAGTCTTTTCGATCCGGGAGCATAATAATTTGTACCTTAATTCCGTGGAGTGACATCTGCAAGTCGTAGTGACGAGTGGCATACCGGAACTATCCTAACCTTGTGGGCTAGGGCCTGCATCAATTTTTCTCACTATTTCAAATCCAATGATGATCGGTACCTTGTAGCCCATTTAAATTGTCAATCCAACCCAACATGAAAACTTTGGACCCAAGTAATAGAAACTTTGAGCAAAGAATGCGAAATTGCGAATCCAACATGCATACATTTCCCCTTACACTACGTCACCTATCCACCATAGCCCTAAACAACAAACGGCCATCCGTTGAGGACTTCACTACATTTATGTCGCGGTCAAAGCTAAAGTCGTACGACACATGACTTCACTACACTTATGTCCCGGCCAAAGCTAAAGTCGTACTACACAACATGAGCGCAAATTTATGTCGCGTTGTTTTCACTCTCAAATCTAAATTGCTGATTGGCTTCTTGTATACAACTCTTTCCAAATTTATTTTCTAACCAAAACAATATTATGTCAATAAATTCTTGACCATGATGTCGCATGTTCAAATCCCGTAGAGGCCAACCATCCCAAACCATGGTTCTACCGAGGGTTATGCCCGGTCGTTACCTTCAAGGCCACAGAATTAGTCGAGGTGCACGCAAGTAAACTCGAACATCCGTTTATAAGGGGGAAAAATGTCATGTCGGACCCACAAATCTTAGAATCTCACCATGAAATAGATGTATCCGAAAGTCTAAAAGGCTAGATGTTCACCAGAAAACTTAAAAGCCAAAAACTGGATTATTGGATTATTCGTTTTGTCTTTATTCAATTTTTTTTTGCATTTGTTAGTTTTGCGTCAAGATTTTGTGGTTTTTGGATTCCTCTCGTCGAGACGAATCCAAAGAGTATAAAATTGTGGTCAAAAGTAATAATTTTTTTAATAAAGCCGAAAATAAACCAGTTTATTGGTTTAATTTTGGCTTTATTCAAATTTTTTTGAGTTTTGACCGTAATTTTATACTTGTTAGATTCGTCTCGTCCAGAGGAATCTAGAAACAACAAAATCTTGACGCAAAACTAACAAATGCAAATTTTTTTTGAATAAAGACAAAACGAATAATCCAATAATTCAGTTTTTGGCTTTTAATCCAAAGCAACTCTAGCCCTTTTTGTCTTCAACTGAGGGAAACTCCTAAAATAAAATCAACCCCATTCCAGTAATGAAGCCTCATAGCTCAAAAGCCCATTTTCTCTCTCCTAAAAACCTTTCAGAGGAAATCTCCTAGAAAACAGAACCTACATGGAAGCCTGATTATATATATATATACATATACACCGGTGATCCAGTCAAGGATCCCGGATTGAAGGTTTTTGGGTGTTTTGAAGGTTTTAAAAGATGTTTTTGCATGATCCGAGCCGTCCAATGTGTTCAAAAGGTGTTTTCCAATGTCCACGCAGGAAATCTGCAAAAAGAAATACCGGGAAGGGCTTCATCTAAGCAGTTTTTCGCAAAAATTGTAAACAAGAAGCGGAGGCGTCACCGAAGATACATCCTGGATCAAACAAATTTGATGGAGACAAAAGCATGCACGTATAGACTGAGAAAACAAAGTAACTGTAAAAACGTAACACTTCCCATGGAATGTTTCAGCTCATCCAAGTAAAAAAACAAAGTAACAGCATTCCAACCACAGTAGAACGTTTCATTTTGTATTATTTGATAAGTTCTGCATTATTACATCAAAGCCCGGCATTGAGCTGATAAGAAATGCTTACCGAATGATAATTCAAAAGGTCACAGGAGATACCATGGATGGTTAACGGGAAATCGTACATAATCGCATACCTGGCAGGCACATATATACACTCCCACAGCCCCATAACTCACAAGTCACAAACGCGTCACCAACCAAAGGCGCCACTTTCCAGTATTCCAGTATTTAGGCAGGTTTACTTTGGACCAAAAGCCCATTACTGTGAATGTTCCCACATAAAAGAGTCGATGAGAATGCCTTGAAGTGTTCCTAGTTTCCTGCCAATCAAACTTTGCACGACTTGGTAATTCATCGATTCCTTCCCTCCAATTTTGCCAAAGGCAACGCCAAGTTTCAACTGGCAGGTTGGGTGTCATCATTCTGAGGCTCTTCAGAATCACTGGCTGTCGAAGGAGTCACCAAAGGAAGCTCATTTTCGGGATTTTCCAAAGCGTCAACAGAGAGTAAAGGTGCAATAAGTCCATCTACAGATTCTCCTCTCAGTAGTCTCAACATAATGTTTCGTACAGTTTTCGACTTCTCTTTCTCAAACCTGTGGTCTGGGGTATGCTGCTGATTAAACCGGCCTGGAACCTTTGAGGGAGTATTATAACAATCTCCACAAAGGTCAAACCCTATTGCTTCCTTGCAATCTATGCATCTGTATCTGTCCCCCTTTATTGGCATCATCTGCAGCAATAACCCACAGGGATACTAATTGCAATATAGTAAAATTAAATGAATAGTTAAAAAATGGATGCAACTGATTGAGAGAGATGTTTAAGAACTACATAACCTACATTTATCTGAAACCTATGAAAACATGCATACTCAATTTTTATAAAACCCGAGGTGTAAATTTGAATTTCAAAGCAACCATTTATATATTTTCAAGCCTGAACCACAGTCCTAAAGAAGCCATTGACGGATTGACCCAACATAAAGTGGAGTAGAAATGCTGTTCAGATATGCTACACATGCATTTTATATGCGGAGTAAGGGTTTTCTCATAATATTCATGTGCCATTTCAAGGACATCATAAGAATTCCGTACCGCAAGAAATTGGCATTAAGTATTTGCCTCAGTAGCTCAATTAAGGGGGTAAACCTCATAAGTCAAGAAAAATCATAAGACAGCAAGATCCACTGAAAATGCCCTTCGACAAAATGGGTATATGTATGGGAGGATATGTTGCAACACGAATTATTGTCAGATGACGTTACAATTCGAATTATTGTCAGATGACTACATCCGGGCCTTCCCCTACAAAGACAGAATGTAATCAACAGAAGAACTTTGCGGTTAAGGTGTCAACATGTGTCCAAAGTGCCTGACGTGTCAACAGTATTTCATGTGCACGGAACTGAAGTATTGCAAGAGGTCTAAATATATTGCATAACCATACATGCCTTACATGTTTGTAGAAACATTATTTGGAAAGAAAGGACAAAATTAGATGAGATAGCCTAAGAGAAAAACCCTTCCACATAGCAGTCTTCAATAGAACCACCGCTTCTTTTAGTAATATTGGAATGGGGATCCATAGGCAAGGGGTGCAGCAATCAACTATCGCATCAATTTCTAGTCTTAAAAGAATCCTGCTGCAAGCCTCCCACTTTGTTTCTATTGTAAGAACTTTAAATGTCCCATGAGGTCGCAGGTAAAAAAGATTTAAAGTGCCAATACGTTACTATTCAGAGTGGGTATGTTCCACAGAGAAGTCTTCTCGTTTAAGGATTTCACCAAGTCTATAAGCATACTTGCAAAAAGGAGAATTTAGACCAATGAGCAAAAAGAATAAGAAGAAACATATTCACAAGAGCATTAAGGTCTTGTCCTTTCTTCAACTATTTCTTTATCCCTTTCACATCTTCCTCGGCAAAGGAGGGGCTTAAAAAATGGGCGCCCTCTTTTATCTTTCCTTTTCTCCTATAGAGTTCTCTTTCCCTTTTTTTTCACGTCAAATTGTACAAAGAAGATGGTGAAATAAAGAGAGGAAAAAGAATGACAGGAAATATCATTTCTTATTTGCCCAACATTGAAAGAATGACAGGAAATATCATTTCTTATTTGCCCAACATTAGTTCAACAAAGAAGGACCAATCAAAGGAATTATTGGAAGGTTAGTTTGTGATAAGGGTACACTAACCACAGGCATCTAATGCGTGCAGAGAAAATGACAGGACTTAGAATTTTACCCCACAAGAGTCACAACCGACTCCAATATGCACATCTGGACCATTTTCACCCAACCAATGGAAAAAACCTCCTCCTTTTGTAGAACCTGATAGATAGCAGAAACTGGCATTACAAATTGCAGAAGTAAAATAAGCATGCAAAACACACATCCGAGTGAATGAGAGTATACCAAATAAACCCCATGAACCAACCACGAACTGCCACTCCACCAAATTACATCGGGACACGCACATAAAGGAAAAAGGAAATCATTATGCTCCAACAAGGTTGGAGATCTTACCAATCCATACCAGAATGAAAAACTTATTGACTTCAGTCGATAGCATTCTCATTATTAAAAATCTTAAACAGCATCTTCATTTCATATTTTGGCTGGATGGCAGTAGTACAATGTTATATGTTAAGAAGATTTTGAATTCTGCGCACAAATTATAATAGGGGAGATAACCCTTTTCTGATACAAATACCAAATGGAGATGGGTTTGCCCATAGAATGTGATTTGCGAGATTCTCTACTATGAAGTTTGAGAGCATATATTTCCGAATTCTTCACGTATATCTTATCTACTTTGATAGGCAGCCCCGTTCAGAGAAGAATACCAACGAATGAGAAATTAGATTTAACTTTACACTCTACAGGCTAGAAGGGCATATTGTAAGAGAGAGCCGCAACATGCACTGATTAGCTAAGGTTCAATGAGAAACCAATCTTGAAATTAAATAGATTGGAGTATTGTGTCTTGTTCGAGGCCACCAAAATGGAAATCACTACTATATAACTGAGAAATAAATGGTTGAGACATACAAGTCGGTGAGTTCTCATGCTGAAACTGGACTTGTTTGAGCTGCACTGTGCCTCTCCTCGCAGTATATTCCTCTGGAAACTGTTCTTCCAGGAAATGATCAAGTTCCAAACAAACTTTTGGAAAACCACTTGGATGTGGGCTTTGGCAAACTTGACATCTAATTGCCTCACCAGCTAGCACGATGCAAGCTTCACAATATACTAAGACCAAATGAAGAACGAAGGAATTAATGTACATTCCGCGTACATCCGAAATTTTATTATTCATCTATAAGCACAAATGTATAGTCATAAAACCCTTTCCAATTTCTTTCTTACAATAAAAAAACCTCAATTAGTTCTGGTAGACAAAATTTCAAAATCATCTGGAACATAATATAATAGAGAATGTACACGGGGTTTTTTTTTTTGTGAGAGGTCCAAGAATAGTGAAAAAGGACCAACAAATAGGGACGAGGGACTGAAAAATTTATGACTAAGGCCGATTAACATGCTAAATCGTACCATGGCCACAATTAAGAACAACAGGCCGAAAGAGTAGTTGCTTGCATGTAGCACATGATACATCAACAATTGAAACCTGCCCTGGACTTCTGTTATGGCTTCTTTCCCCATCACCATAGGTAAAGGATTGTGCCAGATCATCAAGATGATTCGATTCTTCTTTAGTCTGCGAAGAACGAAGAAGATCATCAACCTTAGGTGAGAAGCAGCCAATCTCCTTTTCCTCTTCTGCAATATATGCACATAAAAATATATCAAATAACCGATTTCTTTAGAATACTTAACGAATAACTCTAATAAAAGTCAACCACTAAAATACTTCACCTAGCATGTAAGTTTCCCTGGTCTTGTAGGCAACTGGATACATCTTTAAAAGCAAGAAATGAAGCATCTGACAAATAGTTGGAAAATGACCATATGGTTGCCTACAAATTGGACAACGAGACTCATGTAGATTACTCATGGTCCTATGGACACACCAGAAACAGGAGACATGGCCACAAGCTGCAATTACACAAGGAAATTAATTAAACAACACCAACTTCAAAATATTCACATCCCTGCGGCAATGACTTACCCAGAACAATGGGCTTATAGAGAAGATCCCTGCAAGAATAACAAATTCCGTCTCAATAAGGTTTTCACCAATCAAATTTCCCAATTCAGTGCATAAAGAAATAAAACTCACATTAAAAAGTACAATTGAGTCACGAGACACGATGCAAATGTTAAAAGAGACAAGCTCGAGCCATAAAATTATATGAAGCACCACCACAAAATTCTTCTGCATTTAATCCCATGTCGAGCACTATAAAAAAATAAAGGCAACATATGGAAAAATTGTTAACCCATCAAACATACATTAAGAACAGTCCACACTCCACGTAGCATTGCTCCCCATCTAGTTTTGAGGGAAAATTAAGCACTCCCCCATTCTATATGCAAATATAAGTTTTCTCCCCTAAGTATCATCCCATGTCCATTGCCATGGGGATCAATGAACAACATGCTCACAAGACTAGCATCGCTACAAGATATGCGCCAAATTATGAATGAAATGTTGTAACCAGCAAAAACAAAACAGTAGTAGAGTTGAAAAAACTTTACATAGAATTTACTGGTGATTGTTGTTAGAATAGTCCCACATTACTTGGGTGGTATGATGGGAGCTCACTTAATAATAATAATAATAATAATAATAATAATAATAATAATAATAATAATAATAATAATACGAGGCACCTCTCCATTCATCGCATTTTGGATTGGATATGTCGAGCCCATTTCATCCCAAATTTAAATTGAAATACCCCACACTCCACGATGACAGACCAAAAAAAATGCACGAATACAGGAGAAACAAAAGTGGCTACACGTGACCAATCTAAATGAGGTAGTCCCACGTTGCTTAACCTATACGGTCAGTGCAAATTAGTTTTCCATTTACTATCAATTTCCCATAGTTATGTCTGCAGAGCCTCCGCCCGCAGTATGAAATCATTGACTAACAAAATCAGATAACCTAACATCCAGAGCTCGAAAAGGAAGCAAGAAACAAAATCACAAGCAAATGGTCAAACAAAAAAAAAATTGTCAATCTATCAATCGGATGCTGATTGTGAAACAGATAACGTGATATATCCGTGTGTATATGCACAAGTACAGATCTAAAATGAAGAGAGAAGGTTCTTGGGAGGTGCAATTACAGGCAGACACAACAGATGAAAGATTCTGAAATCTGCTCCCCTGCTTCAACGCCATCCGATTCGTTTTCCATTGCCCGAGAAAAGAAGCCTCCTTGATTGCAACTTGATTTCTCCAGCGAGCGAGAGAGAGAACCCCGAGAGAGGGAGAGAGAGGACAGAATTTCTTCTGGTTTGGGTAAATTGATTCTAGGGGAAGGAATCCGCTGTTCCGATTTTCCTGTATCAACTTTTTGTTCTGTCCATCCGAACCGTCTATTCGAGCAATCAACGGTTTAGATTCCATCCCATCCCAAACAAATCTGAGTCATACAAATTCATCTGCAAATCTGAGCTATCGAGTACTCAGATGGACAACTCAGATGAACGGGACATAGAGTCAGGACATGGTTTTCGGGACAGCAGATCCGCAACCTGATTCTAGAAGAGAAAATGAAAGAGTACATGGGCTGGAAAGAGAGAGAGAGAGAGAGGCACGTATCATTTACCTATTTTGGCTGGTCGCCCCCTCCCACCCTTTCTGCAGTTCAAAAAAAAAAAAAAAAAGCTAGCACCATTCTAAGCGGTGTCCGGAGCACGCCGTCCAAAAATGTTTTGAATGGCATGTTTGCTTGGCACTGGAATTTGATGAAAGATTTGATGAAGGGGTGGAGATGCTCTTATTGGTATTCCATGCAAAAATGATACATGTACAACGAAAGTCTCCAACACACTCACATATTGTGTGGAGCCCACACACATTTCACACTCAAGTGTGTGTGGGCTCCACAGACCATGTGAGTGTGTTGGAGACTTGTTGGAGACTTTTGTTGTACATGTATCATTGTTTTATTCCATGCCCTTTTTTCATTACACATCCCGATGAGAGCATCTCTAAACGTGAGCTATTCCTGTAACCGAATTCAATTTTGAACTTATTTTTGTAATTTTAAAAGTTGTGACTCTAAAACATCCTACAAACTCTATTAATTTTCTGCAAAAAATAAAAAAAAATTTCTATTTACTTATTATCTTTTAAATCTTTTTGCAATTGTACAATTGAATTGTTCAAGCCTCGTAAATGTTTTAATCTTAAAATTACAAATACATACACATGCAACCACTTTATCTACAAAAAATCTACGTGTACGCAAGAATTGCATACGGATTACGTACGTACACCACACGGGGGCCCCACTGCGGGCCCCAAAAAAATTCTATAAAAATACCATAAATTTTAAAATATTATTTTAGGATCTCGTCCCTGTGAATCTAGAAAACATACTTGCCGATATCCAATTGAGCTGATTTTTTACGGGGCCCCCTAAAATAATATTTTAAAATTTATGGTATTTTTTTAGAATTTTTTTGGGGCCCGCAGTGGGGCCCCCGTGTGGGGTACGTACGTAATCCGTACGCAAACATGCGTACACATAGCCGGGTTCCTTTATCTATTAGGATTTTTCAAAAATTATTATTAGCACAAGTCTAAAATTATCTAGAGAATATACGTATATTATTAAATCACTTATCCATTTAAATTTCGAGTGGTTGTCTTAAATCGTCAAAATATCATAAAGAGATATTTATTGCTACTCATTAGTTATCCATTTCAGATTCAACCCTCTGATCACGTTTGAGCTAACAAAAATTGGCTTTTTATTTCTCTCATGTTGAATTAGTGCTTTGGCAAAAAAGCACAGAATTGGTTTTTTAGTTTTTTTTTGTTGTCTTTATTCAAATTTTTTTTGCATTTGTTAGTTTTGCATCAAGTTTTCGTGGTTTATGGAAACTTATTTTGGTTTATTTTCGGCTTTATTCAAAAAAATATTAGTTTTGACCATAATTTTATACTTTATGGATTCGTCTCGTCGAGACAAATCCATAAACCACGAAAACTTGATGCAAAACTAACAAATGTAATTGTTTTTTAATAAAGACAAAACCAAAAAACCACTTTTTTATTTTTTCCCAATTTTTTTTTTTTGACAACAATTTTGCCAAGAAAAATGATACATACTCCCTGGGAGCCACTCCCAGCCACACCCTCTCTCACATAGGGTGTGGGTCTTTTGCCAAATCTAAGGTGTGGAGTTATTTAGTAGGGGTGTACAAGAAAACCAAAAAAACCGTGAAACCGGACCGACCAGACCAAACCGGTCTATTTGGATTGGTTCTATGGTTTAATGGATCGGTTCTGGTTCTAAAAAAATGAGAACCGGATATTTTGGTTCGGTCCCCGGTCTCATATTAGGAACCGTGGTTTGAACCGAACCGGTCCGTTATACTAACATAATATAATATACACTCCTATATACCTACACATGCTTGATAATTTTGTTAGTTTAAAGTTTTAATGTTGCATCTGCCATCTATATCAATAATGATATTTTAATAGTTATTTGAGTTATTGATGGACTTCTTAATCTATTTGTGGGTTGGTATAATGGTGTAGTAGTTTTATGAAGGAGTTGCAACAATTTTGAGGACAATTTTTTTTTGGCAATTTTTTAATGTTAACATGGTTTTGAACCGGAAACCGAACCAAACCGGACCGGTCTAATGGTTTGGTGTGGTTTGGTTCTATATGTTTATTGGTTTGGTTATGGTTTTCAATTCTTTGGAACCGTTAAATATGGTTCGGTTCTCGAATTTCTACAAAACCGGTCCAAACCGGACCATGTACACCCCTATTATTTAGTCTTAAATTAACACGAATTAATGACCATTTTTTCCACTTGGGTGGGATTTGACCCAATCAGCAAAAGAAGCCAAAGGCAAAAAAATTGGAAGAAGTTGTTTCAATGACTATGTACCAAAGGAAATATTATAAATTCACAAATTTTTTTAAGGATAGTGATAATGCCAAAACTATTTTTGATTGTGCCAAAACTCCAATGCATAAAATGCTTGTACAAGCATTTTATGCATTGGAGTTTTGGCACAATCAAAAACAGTTTTGGCATTAACATTTGCCTTTTTTAATTGTAATTAATGATTTGAGGACTCACCGTATCTGATGAGAGAGAAAGTATCATCAATTTTGATGTTCTTTTTTGATGTGTGAATTGAAGAAGTTTTTTTCAACATTACACCTCAAAAAACACGAAAAATAGTACTATTTGATGAGTAGAATGGAGATGCTCTAGATATGTTCAGAGGTTTAAGAGAAAGTGTACAAATCTCAACACAAGTGGAAAAAAGAACATCAAAATTGATGATACTTTGGGAGGTGAATTGGTCATTTCCAAAACTCAGGGAGGTCATCTGCCAAACGTCCTAACCATTGGGAGGTAATATGCATTTTGCCCATATTTAGAGATAAGCACATACTCCTATAAGTTATAACTGTCAAATTGAAAACATGTCTAATACGAAAATTTCCCACTACTAAACTCATAATTTTTTTTTGCACGGCAAAAAATATTTATTAATCATTAAAGAAGTTACAATGACTAAAAAGAGCAAGACGACAACATCAAATACAAAGATTCAATGCCAAATCCGAGACCCAATCCTCGATTGGCAAGGAACCAACCAAAGAACCCCAATAGCTGAAGCCCACACCTAATGGGTCAAAGCCCACACCCTATGGGTCAAACATCGCGCCAAATTTTACAATAGTAGCACAGAAGCAAACCCTACGACGCCGCCGCTACACGAAACCAGTGAAGAGATGAGCGCAACCAACCAACGCTGGAACCCGGGGAACATGCCCCTGTTGCTGCCCCACCCCTCCACCGCAACCACCGGCGCACCACATGCCATCACCATCACCCGTAGGACCGGGTAAAAGAACCCATATCTAACAAAGAAAGCCCAATCCAATGAAAACCATCTCAAACACTAAACAGCAAAGCCCATAGACAACATAGGCCAAGCCGGAGACCAACTCATAGACAACATAGGCCAGCCTAAACAACAAAGCAAAAAGGGCTAAGCCCAGCCCAAAAGGGCCAGGCCCAACACGAAACACCATTGCCTCCTAAGCCGCCGACCACCACCAAACAGGCACCACCACCACCAAAGCCTGCCGAACAACAACAAACAGCAACAAGCCACCAGAAACGAACACCACACGCCGTCAACGAGTCCCAAATGCGTCCAGATCCCAGCAAAACCCGCCAAAAAACCGCCTTCGGTCCTCATAAACGGCCTGAGAAACCGAAGACGAGGTCCAAGCCATCGCCGCCGCACCGTAGCCCCAAAACGAAGCACATCGAGCATCTACAGAAACCGCCACGGGCTCCCCCCGATCTGCAAACACTTGGCGATGTCGACAAGTCCCCACCATCCTCATGCCTGCTACACGGCTCCGCCATGCCATTAGGCCTAACCGAATACACCCATGAGTGGTAAACGTCGGGGACCAAGCTGGCTACGCCACCACTGGGCGCCAAGCCACGCCTAGCCGTTAAGGCAACCGCCCATGAACAATACCCTGCGGGTGGATGGCAAACCAGAGGGGAGGCGAAGCATGGAAGATGAAAATGCGACACACGAAACACAGTGAGAAAAAACCAGCAAAAAGGGGAAAAGAAAGAAAAAGGAGGAAATGAGGAGATAGAGAGAGACAGAGAGGAGATGAGGCGGGAAGGGGAGGAGATGAAGAGGAGAAGGCCCGGGGGAGGTGGGCAGGAGGCGACGCCTCCCCCCATGCAAAAAAACCCTAACTGTTTAGTTTCTAGAGAGGGAGAGAACGAGGACAATGAGTTACTAAACTCATCAGTTAACAAAGGGGCATTACGAAGGGAAATCATGATTTGATGCCTCTTCGATTCCATTGCGTTGTCATCACTTTGAACTGCATCGTATTGTGCGATCATCGCTTTGAACTTGATCATCCTCTTCAATAGAGCCCAGCTTCATAATTTGTCTAAAAACTTTGGTAACCTTGATATTAGAGCCCTGTAACGATTTAAAATAAGAAAGTCAAAGAAAAATTGGTATAATCCCATACCAGATCAATACAAACAAATAAAAGATACTCCCCCTGACCCTTTTTTATTGTCGACTATTTCATTTTGGACTGTCCCTTAATAAGTGTGTGTTTTGAAAATTTTAGTGGGTAATAGTTTGCACAATTATTATTTTGAAAAGTTAGTAGGCAAATAGTTCATGAGTAAAAGTGGAAGACAATTTTGAAAAGTGGAGGTAAAAGTTCATGTGTCAGTTGTAAAGTGGAGATAAAAGTTAATGTGAAATGTGTAATAATGATATTTCTTTAATAAATTTGATTTGCGAAACAACACCCTTAGAAAGGGACGGGGGACAATTTTACAAGGAAACAAAGTCGATTTAATGATTAGAAAATATTATTTACATTGTCAACTTTTATATCAAAAAATATGTATCTAATTAACAAATTAGATTTATCAGAAAATTGTAAGCTTATAATAAGCCAGTTTGTAATTCTAAAAGTATATCAAAACTATCATAGGGAACCATGTACAAATGAATCAGATAAACCACCAAATAAATATCTACAGGGTTTTACTTACTTTTCATAATTTGTTTTTGAACTCTTCGTCATCACTTTTTAGTTAGCTATGGATCTGGACGAAAGGAACAAGAAATTTATAAAAATATGAAACAAAGTTTAAAAAGGTTCATATATATGACAACAATAAGGACGAAATAAAAGTTAAAGTGACCTTTTTTTCCCGTAATTTTTTACTTTTTACACTCCTCTCATCAAGATGAATGATTAATCTACAAAATAACAGGAATCTAAAAAAAAATAGAAAAGATAGGAAAAAATTAAAGCAGAATGAGAAACTTCGAAATAATTAATGAAATAATGTTACGTAACATATTTTGTCGTCATTGATTTTTAAATTGTTCAGTTTAAATATTTGAAGGAAAGATAAATGTAAAAAGTCAATATGATTGGTGTATAAGGGCACCCGCACCTCCAGTCACATGTACTACAAGTGTCTGTATCTCTGTTCTCGTGCATTTTCAATGCAGAATTACACCTCCACACGGAAAGAGTTTTTTGTCCAATCCTGTGGTTGAAAATGCACCGGAAGAGAGCTACATGCATTTTTCCGATACACCTCTGCCCTTGCCAGTAGGTTACTTATCCTATCCTTATACACCTCCACACTTGCCAATAGGTTACTTATCCTGTATTCTATGATTTTGTTTTTTAAAATGACAAGAATTTGATATATGTATACTCGTTGACAATGAGTACATCAAGTAAAAGGGAGAAGGAAAGGGAAAGGGAAAGAGAAAGGGAAAGGACAACACCAGCATCAAAGCATGGTCCCAACACAAAAACATCCAACAAAGAGTTGAATATAAAAGCCAAACAATTACATAGTCTAGCCTTATAATCATGCAATGTAGCATAAAAAATCCCAAAAGAGCAGTAGCAACAGTGTCCACATAGATCCTAGATCCCAGGGGTGCTGAGCAAAACGACGTAGTTTTGTACCCCCGAGATCCTTATCCGTTTCCAAAAGCATCCTCATTATAAGTTCAAAAATGATAGGTACACACCCTCTCAACCACTCCCCACCACACCCTCTCTCACATGTGTGGTGGGGCTCACCCGGTGGGTCCCAGTGGGCTCCACCACACATGTGAGAGAGGGTGTGGTGGGGAGTGGTTGAGAGGGTGTGTACCTATCATTGTTCTTATAAGTTATAACAGCCTGAATTTGAGAGTCCCGTAACACACGGTCACATGGCAATGAAGCAACACCACCACCACAGCAGAGAAAAGTTTATAAACAAGCCCATATAGCAGGAAAAGTAGTGGTACATAGTAGCTTATAAACAAGCCCAGCTATGTGGAAATCATAGCCCAGAGCCCCAAACATGCAACAAGCCTAAGAAACAGACCTGATATTCAGACACAGCAGCATTAAAACATCAATTCTACCCAGAATAGCCGCGGAAACAGCAGCATTAGCAACATCACGCAGCAGTAAGATACCAACATAAATAGCAGCAGCTAGACACCAGCAAAAACAGCAGAGCCAGTAGCAGCAAGATACCAGCAGAAACAACAACACTAGCAAGCATCACGAATACATAAAAAATATCAGAGCCAATGGCGAATCTTAGCTTTATCCATTACCTGTAGCAGCATCAAGATTAGGAATGCTTCCATCAACAATAGACTCTTGAAAGGGTTGGCTACTACACCAAAAACAAAGACACCCCCAGCACTAAAATGAAACTGACTCAACCAACCCTAAAACTAACCCATGGGCCAACCAACTAAAACAAAAACACAAAAGACACCCCCCCAGCACTATGACTAAACCAGACCCTATTTTTTTTTTTTTTTTTGGTAAAAACTACTAAACCAGACTTAGCCAACCTTATGACTAACCCAATGATCAACATAACTAACCTAACCAAAGAAAAACCCCAGAAACAAGACGAGAACAAGGACCCTCCAAAGGAATACAATAAGACAATACCCAAATCTGCAAAGGACATAAAAAACTAGAAACTACAAACTCATAATGGACCATAAAAATCCAGAAAAGACCCACACAACGCCCCCACTCACACACACCATTTGAGCACACTCACATACCCATGAAGCAATATTGAAAATTTGAACTCAGATCTTCACTTTTCTAATCCCTTCCAAACATCTTTTGAAATCCTCAACTGAATAATCATTCAGTCTGAATTTTGCTTTGATCCAAAGAGCCATTCTAATTTTTGCTAGGTTCCTCCTTAACCATAGCCTTGTTGTTAAAAACCAACTCATTTCTCCCAATCCAAACAGACCACACCACCGCATAAAAACAAGTCTGCCAACACTGCTTTTCTAGGTTTTTAAACCTAATTTCATTCCAAATTTGAAACACACATTCAACATAATTGGCTTATAGAGTAGGGTCAATCACTTTAATATTTGATATTTTATCGTACAATATATGAAGCACCGGCAATTTGTAACTTGTAGTGAATAAAACTTGACACCCCCATTAGAACCAGAAAGTAAAATTGTTTTAAAAATCTATTACATTTACTTTGAATTTCCGAACAATCTTCAAATTTCTTTATTTAGACCTTTTTTGCTCCCATACTTGGAATAGTATTGTTCTAGAATGGACTGTTCATGGGCCGAGCCCAGTGGGGGCTAAACAAAAAAAAGGAAGCAACTGGGATTAATCAAAGCTAGCTAAGGCTGATTACTGCAGGATTCTAATGGAGGCTAAACATACATGCAACAGGAGGCCTGAGAAAAACTAGGGGTGGGAATTTCTGACACGACACGAGAACACGACCCGAACACGACACGAAGTAAGCGGGTTAGGGTCAGCCATTTCTGACACGAAACACGAATATGACACGACACGAGAACACGAAAAGTTAAACAAGTCGGGTTAGGGTTAAGAAAATTCTGACACGAACACGAGATAACACGACAAACACGACACGGCACGGGAATTTATGGAAAGACACGATGACACGACACGAACCCGACACGAAGTTAGGGGGTTAGGGTTAGCTATTTCTGACACGGAACACGAATATGACACGACACGATAACACGAAATTAAACAGGTCGGGTTAGGGTTGAGAGAATTTTGACACGAACACAAAATGACACGACACGAACACGACACGACACGACTCGATGCCCATCCCTAAGAAAAACTAGCTAATTCTTAATTAATCAAACCACAAAATCTTCTAGAATGGAACAGTAACCCTACGCATATAAATGGCTGCATTTAATGATTCTAACTGTTAGCCCCTTCAAATAAAATAAAAAAATATTGCTTTTAGGGCGCTGTCACACAGTGTCCTAGGTCTCTCCAATATATAACACATTTTGCCTCTAGAATAAGTACATAGATCACGCATTAATGTGATGATAGAAAAGCCGCAGTTGTGTTCGAATTGTGTTCCTAAACTTTTTGAAACCTTTCTCTAACGGTCACAACCCTTCATCGAGACGAGGCACCTTGAAGCATTGTAGTATATTGTAACATCTTCTTCTAGGGATTCTGCTTCTACGGTTCACATTACTTTTTTATAGTTTCACGTATCGGGGGAAAATATACTCAAAATTTTAGTCATAAAATTAAGATATATAGGAAAAATATACTCTAACGAGAATGACTACAATACACATCCATCAACTATGTGTATCATATGCACCTATTTTCATATTGTGGTACATCATGTCAATCGTAATATTTTTCAGTTGTCCACTTTGAAAAGTCAACATAAAAAGTTATGCAAAATTACTCTTTTGTCCTTTCTTTTTACTTTTAAGTATCACATCAACCAAGCATTAAATAGGGATAAATTAAGAAAGTCAATCCCAACTAAATGTTCCATCATTATTCCCTTGAAAAATTGTTTCCTCAAAAGGGGCAAGCAAATTAAGACGGAGGGAGTATTAAAAACTCGTAACTTTCTTTATAACATTTTCCCCATGATTCATTACATTTTGATGCGTCTCGTAATATTTATACAAAAAAATCCTTACTTTTATACAAAAAAAAAATCGTCACTTTTTTATTCACGAGAGGTGATCGATTCATAACATTTTTGAGGTGTGTAAACACACCAAAATAAGGGTGTGTATTTTAGCTTTCCCTGCTCCAAATGCAACCAAGTTTTGGGGGTTCATCCCTTCCCTTTTAATCTTTGTTTTATCAGAGATTAATAAAGTTTTTTGCCGTTCAAAAAAAAGTTTTGGGGGTTTATCATGTGCAAATGGTGATTTATTAAAACTCAACAATTTTAAGTTAGGGTGTTTTTGAAAATATATACACTTTTCAATTCAAAGAGTTTGACAAATAAACTAGGAGAATTTCCATAATCAGCTATTAGCAAACAAACAAATTGGGACGGACGGAGGGAGTAACCACTCGGACGCCACATTAATTGTGAGATAAAGTGTCGTGTCCAAACGAAGAAGTCATCTTTCATTGGAAATGTAACTTCCGATAGGCATAGCCGAGCAAACAAGAAAAACTTCACATAGGTCTAACCTAGCCAGTATTAGGCCAAGATGGGTGAATAAGCTAGGAAAATACGGCTAGCTACGGAAAATACGGCTCCACTTGGCAATATGGGGTACGAGCACTGCTACGTACACAGAAAGGGTACCCAGAATTGACCCCGAATTTAAAAATCAACGGCACAGATTCATTCCAAATGAATCTGGGCCATTGATTTTCCAATTCGGGGTCAATTCTGGGTACCCAGACTTACCCTATGGGGTACACAGCCTTAGTAGTTTTAATTTCAATAACTACGATTGAGATACTTTTTTGTACTTGCTCAACCAATTTTTGTGTTGCGCGATACTTTTCTGTACTTGCTCTACCAATTTTTGTGTTGTGTTGGTCTTGGTCATCTAGTTGTAATGTTTTACTACCATGCACACAATGTCCTCACGGCTACTCATTAACATTTTGCATAAGGGTCTCTAAAAACTAACTGCTTGAATAATTTATCGATGAATGTATTCGATCTTCATTTGATTTGGTTGTATTTTTTGTCTTTCTTGTATGCATTGTGTATTTTTTAGTTGTATTAGTTGAACTTGATAGATTGTAAATATATATATATATTTTTTATCAACGAAGTTCTTGCACTTCGGAAAAGAAAAAAAGAAAAAAAAAAGCTTGCTATTAATTCAATAACGCTATTTGAACATATATAACAACAAAATCACAAAAAACTAACAATCGAAATATAATATATATATATATATATATACGAAAATTCTCTTATCCACACCCCCGGATTTAAGGAAAAAATGGGGTTTTTTTGTGTTGCAAATTTTTTTTGGAAAATCCGATCCGTCCAATGTGTTCAGAAGGTGTTTTCAAGGGTCCACGCGGAAAATCTTCAAAAACAAATACCGGGAAGGGCTTGATCCAAGCAGTTTTCGCAAAAAATGTAAATATATATTTTTTGCGAAAACTGCTTGGATCAAGCCCTTCCCGGTATTTTTTTTTGAAGATTTTCCGCGTGGACCCTTAAAAACACCTTCTGAACACATTGGACGGATCGGATCGTCAAAAAAAATTTTGGATCACGAGGTGCGGAAATGAAAGGTGCGGATAAGAGCCGGATCCTATATATATATAAGGAAAAAATTGGGTTTTTTTGTGTTGCAAATTTTTTTTGGAAAATCCGATCCGTCGAATGTGTTCAGAAGGTGTTTTCAAGAGTCCACGCGAAAAATCTTCAAAAACATTTACCGGGAAGGGCTTGATCCAAGCAATTTTCGCAAAAAATGTAAATATATATATTTTTCGAAAACAGCTTCGATCAAGCCCTTCCCGGTATTTTTTTTTGAAGATTTTTCATGTGGACCCTTGAAAACACCTTCTGAACACATTGGACGGATCGGATCGTCAAAAAAAAATTTGGATCACGAGGTGCGGAAATTAAAAGTCCGGATAAGAGCCGGACCCTATATATATATATATATATAGAGGGCGGATCTAGTCCGGGATCCGGACTTCCGGACCTCCATGATCCGAACATTTTTTTGACGATCCGAGCCATCCAATGTGTTCAGAAGGTGTTTTCAAGGGTCCACGCGGAAAATTTTCAAAAAAATACCGGGAAGGGCTTGATCCAAGCAGTTTTTCGCAAAATCAGTAAATATACGATTTTGTGAAAACGATACCGCTTGGATCAAACCCTTCCCGGTATTTTTTTGAAGATTTCGCGTGGACCTTGGAAAACACCTTTTGAACACATTGGATGGCTAAATTTTGATTTTCCCAAAACAATTTGCAACACAAAAAAACCCCCATTTTCTTCAGTCATAGGGGATCCCGACTGGATCCGTGGGGTATATGTATATATATATATAGAGTCCGGTTCTAGTCCGGGAGTCCCGGATCGGGACTCCACTTCCCGATATTTTTTAAAAATTGTTTTTCCGAATCCGTCCAATGTGTTCAAAGGTGTTTTCCAAGGTCCACGCGGAAAATCTTCAAAAAAAATACCGGGAAGGGCTTGATCAAGCAGTTTTGCAAAAACTTTATATTTACATCTAGTTTTGCGAAAAACGCTTGATCAAGCCCTTCCCGGTATTTTTTTGAAGATTTCACGCATGGACCTTGGAAAACACCTTTTGAAGACATTGGACGGCTCGGATTTCCCAAAAACAATTTTTAAAAGCATCAAAACACCAAAAAACCCTTCAATCCGGGAAATCCGGGATCCTTGACAGGATCGCCGGTGTATATATAAATATACTTATATTGGATATTTGGATGCAAGCAATACCACCCTTGATTTGAGTTTGAGCCACTCAGTTCATATAACTTTCGAAAACTCAAAAAACAACCAATTTTCACTAGCAGACCGATGGTTTTCAAGAACCTACCAAAAAAAAAATTTCGTAAGCTCCGTTGGCCAGGAAAACAAAGCAAAATCTTGAGAAATTTTTCAGTGCCGCACCAAGTGGCACTGCCACGTGGTGTCCGTCGGCTCATCCGGACCATCCATCCGTGTTTTGGACAGCCCAGATCTGATGGGGTAAATTTACCCCTCAAAATTATAAAAATGTCACCGAACAATCCCAACAAATTTGAGCTGTCCATCCGTGTTTTGGACAGCTCAGATCTGATTTGGTAAATTTATGAGAGTTTTGACTTGGCGAGCATTTGTTCAATTATCAAGTCCCAATAGAAGAATTCGTTGTTTATTCAAAGGGGAATTGTGCAAACCAAGGAAAGGCAATTCAAGTGAAGTTTTATGCTTGAATCTGATGCAATTACTTCAGGCATGGTCTTATGTCAGTGGGAACTTAAATGAGCCGACACATTGAAGAGTGAGTATGGCCAGTAAATCCGGACGAAAACTTATGAAGACTTTTAACCCGTGTGAGCTTCGAGCCATTCATCTTTGGAGGGTTGTACAAAGTTAACTCATATTTTCTTTGGATTACCATATTATTTTGTTGCTAAGTCTCATTATTCTTTGATTTTGGTCATTTGCTGAAGGAACATCATCTTATTGCCACATTTGAAATCTTTTAATTCATGGAAGCTAAAGAATCATGTGAATCCTAGGAAATAATCATAGGCCATCTTTTGGAGTGATTTCACATCTCAAATTTTAGTCAGTGTGTTAGTTTCCCTAGTTAGCCCATTTTGAGTCCTTATGTTAATTCTTTTCGCCTTTCTGTGTGCGGAGTAGTGAAAGTTTCCATATTAAAAAAAAGGCCTACTTGTTGTAAATATCTCCTAAATAAAAAGAAAAAAAAATCAAAGCTTCAGAAAAAAAGAAGAGAAGCTCAATCAAAAAAAAAAAAAAAAGGAAATTAGTTTGTAAAAGGCCTTGTTTACCATTTGTTTCACTACTCTAAAGCCGATTGTCTTTCAGCCTTCACCTGTAAATTATAACCAAATAAAAAGTCCTATTTTGATCCTAGGTGCAGCGTATTTTGGTAGTGAAAATAAATGAAAAAGATGATAGTGTGGTGATTCTCAAAATTTTCTCCAGCAATGGCATCTGTTCATGAGACTTTTATCTTTCTTGTTCCTGCGTTTTTGAGAATTATATGTGAGCCGTTTTGTCTTTGCTACATAAAATCATGCTCACATATTTGAGAGATCATAGCCTGCATCTGAGTGATTTCATTGTTGAGTGTAATCCCATGTGAGATTTGAGTCAAAGCGCATTTCGGATGGATGAATGGGCTGTACTTTACTTGTAGACTGACTTTGCACTTATTGTGGCTATCTTTTCACACACTCTGAGTTTTGACTAGTAATGAGATATTTTTAAATGGTAGATAGGCTTTTGAACTATGGTTGATTCTTATGCATGCATACCATACTTTCATTTTTCATGTTCTTGAAGTCATGCCTAGCACATTTTGGAACTCACTGTACATTCAAGGGATTTCTAAAAATGTTTGTGGGTGTCATTGTTGTAAACCCTCACGAGACTTCACTCGTCCTACTCGAGGCCGCATGGGGGTTTAAAAGGCTTGTTGCATATGCTAAATGCAATCGTTGATCCTCCGACAAAGGATATATATTAGTGAAGTTTGTGTTGTTTTTCTTTTTGTTTTGCTCGAGGGCTAGCAAAATGTAAGTTGGGGGGTGTGATAAGTGCCGAAATGTGTACATTTAGGCCGCCTAATTTACATTTGTTATGTCCCTTATTATTTTATTTAATATCTTTTGTTGTATTTTTGTGATTTTAGGTTCTAAAAGCAGAATACAGCATTTGGCCTTACATTAAGAGAATTGTGTGCCATGCGAGCACAACACTGAGATCATTTTTCCAGCCCATCTTCCGGATCACTATCCCCTGACCAAATATTGTTTATCCAGAGCACCAAAATCCATCACTGAATCTCAGTGGAGCAACTGGCGAGCATTTGTTCAATTATCAAGTCCCAGTAGAAGAATTCGTTGAATTGTGCAAACCAAGGAAAGGCAATTCAAGTGAAGTTTTATGCTTGAATCTGATGCAATTACTTCAGGCATGGTCTTATGTCGTGGGAACTTAAATGAGCCAACACATTGGTCCATAATTGATTTCGAACACAGTGAAGCCCCCCCTATTTATTTCCACACTCCTCAACTGCATCAACACAACTTACACAATTTCATTTTACAATCTCCATCCAGTATTATCATGAGTTCATCCCAATCTCAAACTAACTCAATAATATCCCATGAAAAAGAAGTAGCCGCAGCATTTCGTTCGGTTTCTGCCTCAACTCTACCCAGGATTCTAAGAGTTGCAGTCGAGCTCGATCTGTTCGAGATCATATCAAAAAACAGTCATTCCAACACACCCGATGATCATCATGGTTACCTTTCTGCTTTTGAAATCGCATCTCATCTTCCCATCAAAAGCCCCGGCAAAGACCCTGCCACGCTCGAGCGGTTGCTTCGCTGCCTTGCTAGCTTCGATTTCCTCAAATGCAAACAGAGTGCCGCCGGCGGGGAAGGTGGTGGTAACAGGTGGTTATATGGTTTAGCACCTCTTGCTAGCAAATACTTTGTGTGTGATCAAAATGGAGGTTCTCTTGCTCCAATGTTGCTATTGGTCCAAGACAAAGTGTTCGCAGAGGCTTGGTAAGGTTTTTCTCATTCTTTCTCTGTCGTGCGATAACATGGAAGACACAACGTTTCCAGCAAGCACAATCAATCTAGAACGCACAAACAATAAAGATGAAGGATTATGCAAAGAACAAGCAAACCAAACACACAAGAACACAAAAGATTTACGTGGTTCACTACTACACAGGCTGTGTAACTAATCCACGGGGAACAAACGAACAAACCAGTATTAATCAATATGGATTACAATCCCCAATCTCCTCTCTCTGTATCTCTCAGTCTCTCTGGGTTTCTCTCACAAAACAACTCTCAACTTTTTGTGTATGTTATGTCTAACATTAAATCCTAAACTGCTGAAACAAATAGTATATATATATATATATGAAGCAGCCCGTCACATGACTTTTTGTCAAAATCGTCCGGACAGACGGGTCCGAACGGGATTTACAGAAACCAATTTCTCGGTTCTCCAAAGCCACACAACAACATTCTCTTATTCTATTCTGCTTTTATACTTCAATATTTAGAGGAGATGTTGCCCTAAATAACCCTCATTTTTATATCCTGCATGAAGTCTCCAAAAACTTGGCCTGCTACTCATGTATATGTAGGTACCACATGAAAGATGCAATTCTTGATGGAGGACTCCCATTCAACAAGGCTCATGGAATGAGTGTGTTCGAGTACCCGAAAAAAGAACCGAGATTCGGCGAAGTTTTCAACAAGGCAATGCACAGCTGCACCATTCTGGCCATGAAAGATATACTGGACAAGTACAAGGGTTTTGCAGGCCTCAAACAGATTGTAGATGTGGGCGGTGGTTTGGGTGCAACCCTGAGCAGTATAGTTTCAAAGTACCCTCATATTGAGGGTATTAACTATGATTTGCCTCAAGTGGTCAAAACTGCACCCTCTTGGCCTGGTAAAAATGCTTTCCCTTATGCATCTACAATATCAACTGGTATCGGCTGATACTGATACATAGCCAAACAACGGTATCGGAGGTCCAAAATTCGATTATGTAACTGCCCCTATTGTTAGTTGAAAAATATTCTTGCATTAGATGCCTAAGTGAACCTGTTTGGAAATTTTCATGAAAAAGAATAGATTGCTTTGTTGGTGATAGGTGTGCAGCATGTGGGTGGTGACATGTTTGAAAGTGTTCCCAAAGGAGAGGTTATCTTCATGAAGGTTAGTGCTTAATTATGAACCTTGAACTTATATATGTCATTCATTGTAAGACTTGAATTTGGAAATCAAAAAAAGAGGGTGCAGTTTATATAATGGACTAAAATTATGTAATTAAGGGATAGTTGCTAGAATTGTTTCTATATCGTGGGAAAATGTTGGACTCTGCAAGACAGTCACGAGAGAGGGACCCAACTGTTCTATCATTTATCGCACCAAAAATAAATTCATAAATCTGTAATGAACAATTATTTCAAAGAACAGTCGTAAAATCTGAGATCGTTCGCTGAGAGTAAAAAGCTAAGTTACGTTATCTTCACCAACCCTATGAGGCGTTATACTACTGCCTGTTGCGGATCATTCTAGTGGAAGGAAATACAAAACCCAATTCAACCATATCCCAAGCCATTGTGAGGTTTAAAATTCCTTTCTACCCATTTTCACTTTGAAAAACAAAAGATGGGTCTATTGTTAGTACTATTAGACTTCCCATTTGCTAAAAACAAATATTTCAGTATTGTTAAAATCTTTGATTTTAGCAAATGTTGATTTTGAAAAAGATCTGAAGATGATCTCAGCTCAGTTCTTTGAGACAAAAACTAGGGTTTGACGAAGAAGAAAAGAAGAGAGAAAGAATCATGAAAACTGTAATCTGTATTTCTGTTTTCTCAATGATACGATACAACTGAATGAAACCCCTTTATACAACTGAAAAGCATTTACACAGAAAAATGCATTTGTCTAATGAGCTTTACTATCTGTTTTGACAATTCTGCAGTCGATACTACATGACTGGAGTGATGAAATGTGCTTGAAGCTACTGAAAAACTGTCGGAACGCGTTGCCAGAATCGGGAAAGGTGATAATAGTGGAGTCGATACTGCCGGAAAATCCAGAAGACAGTGATCCCATCTCCAGATTTGGCTTTGAATTGGACATGAGCATGTGGGCAACGACTGCCGAAGGGAAGGAGAGGACGGAGAAAGAATTCGATGCCTTGGCGAAGGCGGCCGGATTCGCGGCTGGGAAACCCATATGTCGTGCTGCTAACAGCTGGGTTATTGAGTTCTATAAGACCATATGATTTCCAGTTTCTTGGGCATCAAAATCAATAATCTTGCGCTGTGATTTTTCGTTTTTAGTTTCAATAAAATAATGGACGACAAAAAATAATTATGAGACAGCAATTTATTGAAAAATTAAATTTCAGTTATTTAAGTTATTCATGGAAAAAGTCTAGGGATACACAATATAAGCAAATATTTACACATATTCACATACCACTTGCTTCACACCATGTAATGCACGTGAAGTCCCCATCTATTTAGTCATATATACACTATAAAGTGGCGGAGTCAAGATTTACCATCGGGAGTGCACTATTCAAAGGGAATCCACTTTCGTTATTGTGTTTTGCTTGTAAAAATGTGAATCCCTAGACTATATCCGGGTGATTAGGAGGTGCCTCTACTTCGTATAAATTAGTACATGATACTAATTTATATGAAGCTCATACCACTTCCTACTACAACAAAACGGCATCAGTTGGTCTAGCATCAGAAGCACCAATATATAACAGTAGATGATTGATCGTGTCGTGCCGAGTCAAAAATAAATATTCAAAAATTTGGAATTAATCCTTATTTCAGAGAATATGGTTAAGTCCGAGTGTCGATCCACGTGGACAATTAGCTAAGCTACGATGATTTCAATTAATTCTAAGGAAACAATTGAGTGAAGTTTGATTTTGGAAAATTTATGAACTAGAAAAAAACTGAAATTAAGATTTTTGGGGTTAATGAGCGGAAAGAGAGATAGATAGAAAAGAGAACAATAACTGTAGATAAAATTTACTGGAAACCGTGTTGATAGAGGTGGTTTTGGAAAACCAAAGCGAACAAAACCGTGTCTTACATCTCTCTAACACCGCATACTGGACTTCTAGAATAAGTGTATGAACCACACCTTAATGTGTGATGGTAGAGGTGTGTGCATCACCGCGCGACATTGTAATCCCTAGGATTGAAATAAAAAGAGATTTCACCTGAAAAATGGGTAGATACTACTCTATACCCGTGGGAATGATGTAAATTAAGTAGGCACGAAAAACACACATATATGTTCTCATTCAAATGCTTATGAGTATATAGCCTCGTCCTAGAGCATACTTTTCTCCGATCTAGGGCTTAGAGCATCTCCAACAGTCTCTCTACTTCACCGATCTGGGAAACTACCGAGCCAATGGCCAGAAGGAGACGCAGCAGACTCGCGATCAACCTCGCCACTTCCCCCGCGGCTACAGTACGATCATTATAACATGCAAGGTTTGGCGAGGTCTCTCTCTCTCTCTCTCTCCGAAAAAAACAAGTCACCGGGAAATTGATCCTAGAATCATTTTCAGATATGGGGGTTGTAGCTCTCGTCGAGACGATTCCATTGGTGCGTGCCAGAGAGTGAGATCTACTCTTGGTGAGTGTCGTGCACGCGCCCGTGCGAGGAAGAAGATGACGTATGTGTTTTTTTTTTTTTTTTTTGAGGGAAATGGCTAGTTTGTTGAGTAGTGCTGATATTTCTTACCTAGCTATATCACTATATGGCACTTTTCTAGCCAAAAATTGGCTTAATTTTTGTTGAGAATGGTAGAGTAGAGCCGTTTGAGAGGCAACTACTAAATTCTGCATTTCGTGGATCATAGACCAAAATGCAGTCTCAAAATCACACAATATAAACACAATTCGAGAATCAGCCCTACATGAGCTTTTGCATTTTGATTTTGCATTCTGATTTTCCCGTACATATGGAAAGACCGAAATAGGGATGGTAATCTTACCCGAACCATAGATTAACCAAGTTACCAAACCAATCAGCATGCTCTTTAACCGGTTGCTTAAACATGGTTATGATTCTAGTTTTTAATTTGAAAAAAAAAAAAATTCGGTTCGGTTCTGGATATGATAATCGCACCGTAACCAAAATAGAGACCGAACAGTAATATAATTACGAAAATACCCTAGTAAGAAGTTATGTGTGAATTTGTGAAATGTATTTGATGATATGTGCTGAAGAATCTATATGAAGACTACATATATTTCGATGAAAAATTATTCAATGTCTTATATATGGTGCTCCAGATTACTTACTGTTATTCAATGTCTTTATATATGGTGCTCCAGATTACTTGAGTTTTGACGGCTTCGGATGCGTTTGCAATTATCCTTTAATTTTGATTTTTTTACGGTAAAAATCAAAACACATCCGAGCCGCCCAAAACATGATCCAACGGCCGAGGGGGTGATTACAAAGACATGACAAAGTTTTCGGACGTGTTGGAAATGGGGGCATGTTGAACAACACTCTGGTTATGACTTAATTTTGATTTTTTTACGGTAAAAAATCAAAACACATCCGAGCCGTTGGATTCCAAAACATGATAACATTATTAAAAGCCTCGCATTCCCAACAAGTCCGAGCTGGCAGTGGGGTTCGGTGTTTGTCCAGATTCCCAGATGGAGTCTGAGGTGTTTGTCGGTCACGGAAATTTCGAGAAAAGTGTGGGCCCTAAGTTCCTTTCCATCCGATCACTCTTTCTAAGTTATTTATTTTAGAAACACAAAATCAGGTTTTACAACAGGAAACGAGCACAATGATGGTTTTGTAATCATATTTTGAGTGAATGGAAATTGTCTCCAAATTATATCATTGGATAAATAATTAATATTTTGAGTCGGTGAAAATATCTTTTAATTAGTTATTAATTCCTTTGAATTTATCTTGAATTGGAGACTAATAAACCAAGAGTTGCATCTCTTATAAGCCAAGAGTTGCATCACTTTGTTTGTATTTCAACGTGATAATTTATTTTCCTCTCCTACAGAAACAGTGTGATTGTTCACTTCCGACGAGTTGCGTCCGTTCCGAACAACCGTGTCTTTCCGTCTCGTACCTTTCCCATCGGGTGCCTATTTATCTATAAATATGACCCTCATCCTCTCATGCATTTGACGTTTTCACTCTGCATCCATTCTGCACTTACTGCATATAATACTCTAAGAGTTCTGCATAGTTTCCTGGTTCGCCTACCGATCAGATTGCAGTGCTGCTTCCGGTCGGTGAAAGTCGGGTATTCCTGGGAGGTAAACGCCCAAGTTCTCCATCAGCACCATAGTGGAGGACGAATTTGCCTTAAGGACAGGGTATTTTAATACTCGCCTCGACTCGAATAGTCTCTCGCCAATCTTCTCCAATATTTGACTCCGACAGTTGCTAGAATTGTTTCTACAAAAAAATATCTCTCTAAGAAAATATTTCTATATCGTGGGAAAATGTTGGACTCTGCAAGACAGTCACGAGAGAGGGACCCAACTGTTCTATCATCTATAGCACCAAAAATAAATTCATAAATCTGTAATAGACAATTACAAAGAACAGTCGCAAAATCCAATAAGTTACGTTATCTTCTATATATTTCCGAAGTACAAAAAAGAAGAAGAAGCAATTGGGTTATTGAGTTCTACAAGAAGATATGATTTCCAGTAATTCTTGGGCATCAAAATCAACGTCTAGGGCTGTGATTTTTCGTTTTTCGTGCAATAAAATGCTACGGACGACGAAATATAATTAGCATGTAACATCACTTTATAAAAAATTAAATGTTCTCTTAGCTGGGACTCATTTTTTTGTTTTTCCTATTATTTTTATGGTTTTCAAATAAAAAAAGAACTGTCAATGTTTTTATTTGATGATTTCTAGTTTCATTTTTTTTGTGAAAAGAAAATAGCATGGCCATTTTTATGACACGTACATGCATATGGAGTTAGTGGCGGCCGAGTTGGAGATTAGAAGATTATTTTACATTTACATATTTTTGAGGAATTTGTACTATTATAGAGGGTTTTAGGCCCATGCATCTTGTAATATTTAGAACCATGATTTATTTTTTAGGCCATTTAGAAATTCGGATCGTCAGAATATGTCAGTTATTATAGTTATTTATTGAAAAAGTATGTGGAAGGGATTAAATTCTACCACCAGTGGGGGAAAACCACGGTTTCCACCATCGCCTTTGGGCCCCATTCGATCTTTTTATTGTAATTTAAACCGTTAATCTTAGCAGAATAATATATTCACTTAAAAAATCAACTTTATCGGACATCAATAATATATCAAAAATCGAATCTTAGTCTATAAAGTGGACGGTCATAAATTATGAAGTTAAAACTGTCAATGACAATCCATTTTATAAACAAAAATTCCATTTTTGACATACCTCTCAACGTCCGAACAACCTGATTTTGCACGTGAATATATTACTCTGTGAGCTCTATAAGATAAATGATTTAAGATTACAACAAAAAATACACTGTGGGGCCCACAACGGGGCAATGGTGGAAAACCAAGGTTACCACTACATGTGGACGAAAATTTAAACTCTACACGTGCATTACACCATGTAGCGTGCACAATGCGGGTATCAAAATTACCTATAAAAGTTGATTGCATGTGGAGATTTTGAGGCTAAGATGAAGCAAACCCGGGTTCAAAACATACACGCAAATCAAGACATTAATGCGGGTATCAAAATCACCCAAAAAGTTGGTTGTGCCTATAGCCTTAATGTGCATGAGTACGCCTGCTCAACTGTTGGGCCAAAAGCTCTCCACAATGTGGGCTGGTTTGTATCAGTTGTCACCATTACTGCTGGGTTAGCGTGGCGTTCCAACACACAATTGTTTCCCGGCTAAAGACAATATTGGTAGTTGTAGTTAGTGAGATTTGAACCCCTGTCAAATGCCTACAACTGGGGTCTGGGCTACCACTCCACTT
Organism: Vaccinium myrtillus; assembly: GCA_016920895.1. Classification (NCBI taxonomy): domain Eukaryota; kingdom Viridiplantae; phylum Streptophyta; class Magnoliopsida; order Ericales; family Ericaceae; genus Vaccinium; species Vaccinium myrtillus. The sequence goes on from CM029281.1 coordinate 30,503,191, forward strand.
GCACTCATAACAGTGAGTGCTTTTTCTACAAACAGAAACCAAAAACTGGTCATTTCTCACCAGGCAACTTTTGCTAGTCAACCATTCTGGTAACATCTGCCAAAGAAGTTACGGACCATACCTTTTAACCAGCGCGGGTTAGTTTACGCAAAAATTAAGAATATGCACTCTTTTCCTTCTAACCATACAATCCTCGTCATTTGTTTCTAGATTCTAATGAGCTTCAGCAAATCATAGCGCTAAAATTGATGCGTCATAGACTAATAGATACACCAATATATTTCTTAGGATGACACAAGAACACTTACAATACCAAGTAACTAATCCAATGCCCGTCTTCTACCAGATATGTTCAGTGGAAGCAGTGCCAGCGGCCCCCATTAAAACCGGTGTATTGCCACCAATAGGATAAACTTGTTCTATTTCCACAACTTAATGGAGCTGTCATGACTTGCAGAGGCAACCATGCCGGTGACTTGTGATTGTGCCAAAGCAGCTATTATGTTCTCGTGCGCTGGAACGGTCATGCTCTTATTCTCAGCCATGTTCCACAGCTCCAAAGACTGCAATGTTGCAGTAACAGAAGTTAATAGCCATGTTATAGTTGTTTGTATCAACAAAAATAAGGTGAGCAAGTTTAGCAAAAGAAAGAATGCAAGTGTCTCACCACCTGCATGTTTTACTAGGCTTAAGAAAACAAGAGTACGTATATGGCACAATCTAAGTGTTAAGGAACTTAAACAAAAAAACAAACTCCAAGGCTGTGTTTCTCCGTAGAAATTGGAGGAATTTATGGAGGGAAAGGATAAAGACAAAAAGAAAATCAAGTGAATAAGCTAAATTTGGTTGAATGGTAGCCTAATTATCTTCCCTTCCTTTGGTAAATCAAAACTAAAAATCAAAACTAAATAAGTAAACATAATAAAAAGCATTAGTACTTTCACCGTCTAAAATGAAGTACAATGCCTAAATATCTCCATCCGATTCTTTTTTTTTTTCTTTCACTTACTAAAGGTGAAAGTATAATTAATAAGTTAGCCTAGAATGATAAAGAGGGCATCGATTGGACCGTGCTGCTAATAGGGATGCAAAAGAGCCGAGCCGAGCCGAACTGAGCTTTGTGGTGTTCAAGCTCAGTTCTTTCATAAATGAGCCGAGACAGCCAAGCTTTTGCGAGCCAACAGAGCTTTAGAGTGTTGAGCTCAACTCGTTTACTAAAGGAGCTCGAGGGTTGAGCTCAGCTCGATTATTAAACGAGCGGAGCCCTAATGAGCCAAGCCACGAGCTGCTTGCGAGCAGCTCACTTCCTCTGCAGCCCTAGTTGCTGAGGTCTGCGGGTCCCACCAAGGTTCTCATTTGATGATGTAAACAATCCATTTTGTAGATCTCCATGAAAAAATTAGTTTGATCCAATAAACATAGCCACTCAATTTCGTCGCATATATCTCAAAAAATAGAAGATGGATAAGCTTTTGGAAAAATGCAAGAAATCACGTGCGTTGATTATTGGCTTGAACCAATTGTTTTTATGAATGATCAACACATCAATGACGAGATAGACCCATATCATATTACAAGCCCCTTAGAATGCTAGGAAATAGGGCTCGGCATAATGCACAAGGTGGAGGTCACATGTTGTAACGACCCATTCCAACTGACCTGCTAACTCTTAGCCGAACTACATGGCTTAAAATTAAAGGTTAACCTCAAGTTATACACTAGTTGCTTGAGGTGTCTTACATATAAGACTTACTTCCCACCACCCACCGATGTGGGATGGGTTTCCACAATCTCCCCACCTTGGCTGCAACGTCCCCGTTGCACCACATGGTTCACCACTTCCACCCACCAAGCGATGTGAGACAAGTACCCGCTTAAGCACGTTAAGCTCGTCTCATGTGAGACCCGCCCAAGCACGAAAAGAACCTCGAGCTCCTCCCTGAGCCCACCCAAGCACGTCTCCCAGCGGGACCCGCCTCACACTTCCTGTTGGTGCAAGCTCTGATACCACCTGTAACGACCCGCTTCAGTTGACCCGCTTCAAGTTATACAGTAGCTATTTGAGTTGTCTTATATATTAGACTTGCTTCCCACCACCCACCGATGTGGGATGGGTTTCCACACATACTAAGAAATTTGTAGGTCACATTAATTCAATTGTCATAATCTAAATCATGCTAAATTAGTGTATCAGTACTGAAAGATGCAAGTACCCGCAATCCGCCAATCACCAATAGGGCTGCATAACTTGGATGAAAAACACAAGAATGGAACTGGTTGCCATTGGAGCTAAGCTCATGAATGCACTCCCCTGACACCAATGACCAAACTTTTGTTGGGGTGCTAGTTTAAGGTAGAAGGAAAGTTAGGGAGATAATTTGAGTATTTGTTTTAGGAGGGACTAAAGGTGTAATAAGGTGTTTTAAAGTGAAAGGCTAGTGGAGTTGTTGAATTACTTTTGCTGGTTCTGAGTACAACGAAAGTGGGAGGAGTACAAGACTTTGAATTGTCTTTTTACATTACACCCAAAGTGTACAGCGGCTGCTCTATTTATAGAGCCTCAGAACCGACATACTTGGTGGCTCTAGAAACATCATGATTTTGTACAACTTCCACCGACTAAACATCTCGGGAAATTTCAAGATTTTGAACATTTTTCTAATACAAAAAAAACTTCCTCAAACTTTCTAGACACTTCACACATTTCTACACACTTCTATATTTTTGCTTAAATATTTTAACATATTCTACCCAACTCTAGAAGATTACAAATTATTATTTTTAACACTCCTCCTTAATTTGTAATCTTCATAACTTCATGAAACTGAGAGAATTTTTCTGCTGCCACAGCTTTGGTCATAATGTCAGCTAGCTGGTCCTTGGTATTGACGAATTCAAGCTGAATTTCTCCATTCTGCTCCAAGTCTCTGATAAAATGATGTCGGAGCTCAATGTGCCTTGTCCTGCCATGAAAAACTGGATTTTTGCTCATTGCTATGGCTGACATATTATCGCAGTAGATGATTGTAGGGCCTTCCTCTTTATGCTCCACGTCCGAAAGAATTCTTCTGAGCCATACAGCCTCACATGTTGCATCTGTAGCTGCTATATATTCAGCTTCTGCCGATGAGAGAGCAATTGTCCTTTGCTTTTTAGAACTCCAAGCGATGATGTTTGATCCCAAACAAAATACATATCCTGAGGTGCTTTTGCGATCATCCAGTGAGCCTGCCCAATCGCTATCTGTGTATCCAATAAGCTTGCTGTCATTCTGTTTTGTGTACCTGATGCCGAGTTTCTTCGTCCCTTGAAGATAACGGAGAATTCGTTTTGCTGCGGCATAGTGTAGCTTGCTGGGCTCATGCATAAATCTGGAAATAAGATTCACAGAATATACAATGTCGGGCCTTGTATGAGTGAGATAATTGAGCGAACCAACCAATTTTCGGTAGGCCGTAGCATTGACTTTCTCAGCTCCATCATTTAGCTGTAACTTGTCGTTTAGAGAAAGAGGAGTAGAAACTGGCTTGCAGTTACTCATGTGGAATTTCTTCAGTAGATCTTCAAGATATTTTTCTTGCGAGATAAAAATCTCTCCTTTGGATTGCCTCACTTGGATGCCGAGAAAATATCTCATGAGGCCGAGATCAGTCATCTCGTACTCCTTCATCATGGCTTTTTTAAATTCTTCAACCATTGTTGAATTGGTGCCTGTGTAGATTAAATCATCAACATATAAGCAGACAATGAGGAAGTCTTGCGTACCTCCTTTTTTGACATAGAGTGATGGTTCACTTCGGCTTCTTTCAAAACCATTTTGGCAGAAGTACTTGTCAATGTTGCTATTCCAGGCTCGAGGTGCTTGCTTCAAGCCGTATAGTGCCTTCCGAAGTCGGTATACCTTGTCTTCTTTTCCTTTGACAGTGTAGCCTTGCGGTTGCTCCACGTAAACTTCTTCTTCAAGCTCTCCATTAAGAAAAGCTGATTTCACATCAAGCTGGTACACCGGAAGCTCGTATTGTGCCGCCAAAGCAAGAACTGTTCTGATCGTCTCCATACGAGCAACTGGAGCAAATGTTTCATTGAAATCCACTCCAGGCTGTTGCGAGTAGCCTTTTGCCACTAACCGAGCTTTGTGCTTCTGAATTGATCCATCTTCTTTGTATTTTGTCTTATAGACCCATTTGAGCCCGATTACGTCTTTGTCTTTCGGCAGCTCCACGAGATCCCATGTGTGATTTTTCTCGATAGTAGCAATTTCTTCATCCATTGCTTTTTTCCATATTTCTTCACTTGCAGCTTCTTCAAAGTTTTGTGGTTCACAAGTGAAGAAGGCAAAATCACACGAGTCATATATGTCTCGTAAGGAGCGTACATTTCTCGTTGGATTGAGATCCTCCGATGAGCTCTCTGGACCGGTTTGCGGACTTTGGCTTGGACTTGGGTCCGGAGTCGAAGTTTCTTGCCCATCTCCTGCGTCAAAAGACTCAAAAAACTTTTGTTTTTGGAAGGAATTGTCCTCCCATTTCCATGCAGCAGCTTTATCAACTTTTTCTCCCTTAAGGGCAAAATTTTCATTAAGTGGCATCATTAATGGGAAAATTTTATTTGGAGTCATTTTGACTTTGGCCACCATAAAATTTTTCTTTTTGTCAACTATTATGCACTCACCATTATCGAATTTAAGTGCATAATCCTTTTGCAGTAATTGCCCCACAGTTAGTAAATTTTGAGTAAGCCCGGGAACATAAAGGACATCAGAAATTAATCTTTTGTTACCTCCCTTTGTGTAGACGGCAATAACTCCTTTTCCTTCAACATTTTGCAGCTTCCCATCTCCCAACTTTACTTGTGAAGAGACTTTTTCGTCAAGCTGCACAAACTTTTTACGATCGCCTGTCATATGATTACTGCATCCACTATCCAAGTACCAAATGTTATCTGATTCTTCTTGAGCATTCATGCAAGAGAACAATTGTTCTGCTTCATTTTCTTCCAAGAAATTAGCTTTGTTTTTTTCATGATTGAACCAACAATCACGATCGGAATGATTGGGAACTTTGCATCTTTTGCATTTAAATCTGCAATCTTTGGATGCATGATTTGTTTTTTTGCAAATAATGCAAGAAGAGTTAGAGTTACCGCCATTGGTATTCCTTTGATTGTCGTATCCTTTTCCTTTGTTCCGGGCATTTTGGCCTCCACGTCCTTTCATGTCTCCTCCTCGAGTTGAGCCCTTCTCTTGATTTGCTTGGTTCTTTCCTCCAAAGTAGATTTTGCTTTGAAATGCTTGCTCCAAGGATTGATTTGTGAACCTTCTCATTCTTTGTTCATGTGCCTCGAGAGAACTCATTAGTTCATGTCGAGTAAGTTTAGATAAATCCTTGGATTCTTCGATAGCGGCAACAATATGCTCAAACTTTGGAGGCAAACTTCTTAAAACTTTTTCGACGATTCTTTTGTCCGTAAGGGTATCTCCATAACTTCGAATTTGATTAACAATTCCAGCAACTCGGGAAAAGAATGTTTGAACGGATTCATTTTCCTTCATTGCTAGATTATCAAAATCTCTCCAAAGTGTTTGAAGTTTAATGGAGATAACCTTATCATAACCTTGATATTCAACTTTTAATGTCTCCCATGCTTCTTTTGAAGTTTTTGCACCCAAAATTCTTGGAAAGATCGATTTGCTTACCCCACGTTGAATGTTGAGTAGAGCCAATGCATCTCTCTTCTTGTTCTCCTTGAATTTCTTCTTCCTTGCTTCCGTCCAAGTTGCTTCTTCTTCGTCATTTGCCGGTGCCTCGTATCCGCTTTCAACAAGATCCCACAAGTCTTGTGAGATGAATAGAGTCTTCATTTGAATGCTCCAATAATCATAGTTCTCTCCCTCAAATATAGGGATGAGAGTTTGTGCATAGTTGAAAGTGGAGGAGTTGGCTTCCATAGTAGATGAGAGTTAGGAGGACAAGGATGTATTTGGGGTTCCTGCTCTGATACCAAAATTGTTGGGGTGCTAGTTTAAGGTAGAAGGAAAGTTAGGGAGATAATTTGAGTATTTGTTTTAGGAGGGACTAAAGGTGTAATAAGGTGTTTTAAAGTGAAAGGCTAGTGGAGTTGTTGAATTACTTTTGCTGGTTCTGAGTACAACGAAAGTGGGAGGAGTACAAGACTTTGAATTGTCTTTTTGCATTACACCCAAAGTGTACAGCGGCTGCTCTATTTATAGAGCCTCAGAACCGACATACTTGGTGGCTCTAGAAACATCATGATTTTGTACAACTTCCACCGACTAAACATCTCGGGAAATTTCAAGATTTTGAACATTTTTCTAATACAAAAAAAACTTCCTCAAACTTTCTAGACACTTCACACATTTCTACACACTTCTATATTTTTGCTTAAATATTTTAACATATTCTACCCAACTCTAGAAGATTACAAATTATTATTTTTAACAACTTTGACAGATTCCTCGCTGACAGAGGCCAAATATTCTCCACTAAGATCCCAGCACAGGTAGTTGACCACATCAGAGTGCCCCTGATTAAGTGCAAATGTCACTCAAATCATTACATACTCAAGCTCACAGGCAATACATCACCAAAGGACATTATAAGTATATGAAGACCTGGAATGCATGAGTTTGCCTATCAGTTTCGACATCAAAGACAGACACCACCTTATCTGATGCTGCTGCAAGTAGATGTCCAATTCTTGGTTGAAATCTCACATGAGCACTGCCTCCTTGCTGCACCAAGTAACAGCTAGTAAAACTCATCGGATAATAAAGAGAAACTTCACCTAAAGGATATGCAGAAGGCAAAAGAGGAAAAAGCTTGGAGGAAAAATAAACCTTTGAAAGACGAAAGCACGTGAATGGACTGATGGTACAATAGCGTATTTCATTTGCACTGTCACAAAAACAGAAAAGATCGTTCTTCTTCGGATGGAAATCTAGGGACATAACATGTGAAGGATGCCCCGTATATGCATGCAAACAGTAACTCGGCTGCAAGAACAAGCCCAATTAGTGTAAATAGTGCTTCCATGGAGTGCATGTTCAGCTCATTAGCAAGTCAAGTGCAGAGGTGAAGCATGTAAATTTAAGGCTCATGAAGTTGGTCGCTAAATCAAGCTTTACGCGAAGTTATCAAAAAAGAGGAGGCAAAGACAGTTACATTAGCAGCATCCCACAATCGCACAGACTTGTCAAATGACGTTGTTGCCAGCTGAGTTGAATTTGGTCTGAAACAAACATCTGTAATTAAATGTTGGTGTTCTTCCGGAGTGCTTTCTGTTTGCAGGGTATCCATGTTCCAGAGAATAGCCTGAATGAATCACGGAAGATGCCCTTTTGATCAGTGACTCATATCTGTACTCCAATATCCAAGTTTGGACTGTCTAATTAAACTTGTCGCTTTCAGTCAATTTTTCACTTTTGGGGTTCCTCCCCAGGAGAGAAATCGAAAAGTAAAAATAGAGAAGGGCTAACCTTCAAGAAATTTCTTAAACGAAAAAATATAAGTTAAAAAAAAAACTGGCTCCTTGGATTTAGTGTACTTTTCTAACCTTTACGCCCTGTTTGTTAAAGGGATATGTATATGAGGGGAGAAGAGGGATATAATAAGAGGGAGATATAGAGGTGGATATAGTTGGAGGGGTATTATTTTAGAAGGGGAGATAAAAAATTACTTTGTTTATTTTTTTGTTGTAGAAGGGGGATATAGGGGGTTGGATAATGTAAAATACCGTATTTGTCCCAAATAAAAAAGTCAAAAAGTAAAAAAGTGGTGGGCCATGCATCTCTCCCTCTCTCCTGCGTCCCACACACCTGCTGCCACACTTCCCATTTCTTTCTTTCTCTCTTCTGACGCATGGAAGTGGTGGGCCAGCCTTGCCCCCCTCTCTCTCTCTCTCTCGCAGCAGTAAAAGGTGCCAACTGGCACAGGGGTAATTTGGAAGGAGAGGCCGGATATAACAAAACCTGGGGGGAGGGTGCCTATATTTTATCTCTCCTCAAAGGGATATACAAATCTCAGGATATTATATCCGGGTAACAAAAAACAAAACAAACAGCGGATATGAAACACCCGGATTTCTATATCCGGCCTCTCTCTATATCCCCCTTCTACCTCCCTCAAACAAACAGGGCGTTAGGTCTGCATCTTTACTGCCAAAATGATCAGAAAAGTACCAACTTTTAACCCTAAACATCGTTCTTTTTATCGAGGAAACAAAAGCATAAGACATTTTGCTTTCGACATGCCAAACTTACCAAACTCAAATCATGGACATTGCTCACAAAGTGAACTTGAATGGACCACAAGTTAAATCATGGTTTGGACTAGCAGGCGTTTACAAATATATTTAGTGATATCAAGATGGACCTTAAAAAGAGAGTAAACCTTCATGACTACATCGTAGTTAGAATAAATCATAGTATTCAGCTAGGCAAATGTGGTTCTCAGACGTGGTTATTAACTCTACTGCATATGCTACCTTCTTGTCATGTCCAGCACTAGCTAGCAACTTCCCATCTGAAGAAAATTGACAGCAGGTAATTTTATTTCTTGTCCTTATACTACTAACTTCCCCAAAGGAAAAACCTGAAATGGAGAATTTAACATTTCTTAGAAATACTTAACCTACTAGGACAAACATCGGATACACAACCTACAGAATTGATTACCCTTAGAACGCTCGTTTGACAAAAAAGGTTCCACCTTATCATCCAAAGAACAAGCGTCTCCAAAATGTTTTATGTCATCCTGCACAATCAAAAACTGTATCAGGAGCTAGCCATTGTAATGTTTCACTCCATCTCACTCATAAACTTCACCATTACAAATTTGAAAATACTCAAAACTGCACATATTGAGAGCAAAACAATCGACTAAATCAACAGACCAAATTTATTATGGAGATTTAGTTGATTGTTTTTTTGAACTGTATCCATTAGTGCAGATTTAGTCGCCAACAGATTCAAAAAAGCCATTCAGCATTTTTTTTTTTTTTTTTGAACGGCAAAAAAAGCAATATTTCATTGATAACAACAAAATATTACAAGAAAAGTGCAAAGCTAACGACACCATAGAGTATACTACAAGCCGAACGCATTCACACAACACCAATGAAGGTTTCAAAGTCATTCAGCATTAAACAGGCATACCAGCTGATTTGTATCCATCACCAGGTGTGTGAGTAGATGCTGGAGAGTTTGGAGAAGGGCCCGGCCCACTGTATTTCCTGTACCTGTACTATTGGCAGGTCCAGAAGAAGAGGGTTGCTTTCTTTTCGGGTTATTCTGTGCCATGATAAACAATCATCAAATTTGACAAAGGAGAACATAGGTGATTTGGCTAAAAAAAAAAATTTTGGTTTTTGGTTTTTTTTCGTTTTGTCTTTATTCAATTTTTTTTTTGCATTTGTTCGTTTTGCGTCAAAATTTTATGGTTTCTGGATGTATTTCGTCGAGACGAATCCAAAGAGTATAAAATTATGGTCAAAAGTAATAGTTTTTTGAATAAAACCGAAAATAAACTAATTTTTTGGATTATTTTTCATCTTTATTCACAAAACTTTAAGTTTGGCTAATAATTTTATATTTTTTAGATTCCTCTCGTTGAGACAAGCCAAGAAACCACAAGAAATTGACCGAAAACTAACAAATGCAAAAAAAATTGAATAAAGACAAAACGAAAATAACTAAAAAAACCAGTTCTTTCTTTTTAGCCAAATCACAATAGATATAAAATTACATGCCAGAACGTTGTCAGCTTAAAATGAGATTCTATGACTAAATAAGCGTAAGCCGAACCTGTTGCAGTTGCAGCTGCTGCAACTGATCCTGCTATTGAGAGGATGACTGCTGCATCTGGGCCATCTTCATCTGTTGAACACCAACTAAAAAGAATCAACGAAGGCATCCACAAACTTCAAAAGTAAAACGCGTATATCAATTCTATCCCCCAATCCCCAACCTGATGGAGCTAGGGGGGGGGGAGTAGGAGTAATCGTCCCTGCAAGGGGAAAAAAAATTTCTAGTATTATATAGAAAAATAAATATTTTTCATATGAATTATATAGGCTCGCTCCCGTAAATTATTTTGGAAAAAAAATTCGCGTCTGCATAGTGAAATTTCTGACTCGGTCCCTGGACTTACTCGGACTCACCATTTTTTGGGGAGTACACCCGGTCACAAAAATTCTGATAGGACTGTTTTTGCAGGTGGTTGAGGGAGGAAGAAGAAGAAGAAGAAAGAGAAAAGAATAGAAAACGTGACAATAAAGTGAGATACAAAAAGAAGAAAAAGGAACCAGTCATGTTCCACTAGCACATGTGGTTGGGTCCCACTGCAACTAAAAATTAATCTAACATGCCTCACTAAAAACGTGCCATTCTTCGAGGCTGCCGGACACAACTACTGTAGTACAGCTGTACAGCACTACAATAAACTACAAGCCGTAAAAAATGTTCCATTCTTTAATGCAAAAAATATTTATTTTTTGACATATTAAATTTAAAATATTACAAAAAAATATTGGCTCTGTTTGGTTGAAAGTTTTGAGAATACTATTTTGAGAAATATTTTTGAGATAGTGTTTGGATGGATTTTTAGAAAAAAATAATAATTAGATATAGGTGTAATAATTGGAGAGAGATAGAAAGAGAAATGAGAATAATGAGTGGTATGAGTAGAGAGAGAAATGTGATTAATGATTGGAGAGATGAGAGATGGGGAAATAATCTTTTTGGAAATTTTTTTGAAAATGTGAAGTGAACAAATATGTTGTATCCCCGCATCCGTCCGTGTCCAAATTTGGATTTATATCTGCATATCCTCTATTTTTTTTTTACTTCACGTGTCCGACACCTAGATTCGTACCCGCACCCGAGTCCGTGTAACACAGGTTCTAATAATGAAGACTAGTAAGGGACGAACAAGTAAAGGGACGTGGTTGTGTTGTAGTATTGGTATTTGGCCTCCCAATTTTGTCGTCGTTATGTGAAGTCGCGTGGAAAGGCATGAAATCCCAATTCTGTCATTTCGTTCGGGAATTAACATTTTTAGACTCCGGGAACTAATTGGAAATGTTTTGATTCAAGTCTTACATTGCCTTGCTTTACGGGGCCTTTCGCTATCGATAATTCCTTTTGCACCAACCGTGGTGTACCGACCACGTACCGACGGCATCGGGGACGCCGTTGTGGGTCCCAACCGATCGATCCGAGCATTTTGAATGAAATGTGGGTGATTTTGGATCGAGCTCATACAGTCGTCCGATTGCCTCGATTCCCGCATGGACCCACTCGGAATTCGATTTTGAGAAGGATGAATTACTCGGATCGATCGGTTGGGACCCACAACGACGTCCCCGACGCCGTCGGTACGTGGTCAGTGCACCACGGTCGGTGCAGGTAGAAGGGTTCTATCACCATCCCGATTGCCTTCCAACGCATTGAGAATCGAGCCCTTGAACCTTTATCAATGTAATTTAGTACCGTTTGCACCGTTCCTTCTTGTTGTTCGATGTATCGCTTTACGTACTTCCTAAACTTGTTGGAGAATTTACGTTGAGTCTTAAATCAATATCGGGGTGGTTTCTAATGAAATGACGAGAATGGTGGTTATAGATATCGCTTAATAGATTATTGGTGTGTGTTATACATATGATCATGTCAGAAAATGAGAGAAACAAATGCTTTGTTAAGTCAAGGAGATAAGGTAAGTCACTAGGGCCACTACTCGATGTGTTACTAGGAAGGAACGAGGCCCAAAGGACTCGGAATGAAGGGATCAGCGAGGCCCAAAAGACTCAGAAAAGGATTTCAAATCCTCAAGTGTTTGGTAGTTAATCAAATGAATGAAAGGGTTCAACGAGGCTCATAAGACTCGGAACGAAAGGTTCCACGAGGCCAGTAAGACTCGGAACGAGGAGTTTCACGAGGCCCAAAAGACTCGGAAGTGGTTGACAAATCCTCATGTATTCACGTGATGAGTTAATGAATGAAATAAACTTGAAATGAGTAAATGGATGGACACAGACACTTGCGGGACACGTTGGACACCAACAGAATACTTGGACACTTGTGTGACACATCGTTCACTTAGGAGTGTACCTTTTTTTTTTGGTAAATTAAGATCTCATTAAGCAAACAAACCAAAAACATAAGGGAAAGCAACCCTACAAACATCGTGACTACTAACTAGAATTCCTAGCAAGCTAGAAACCAATACACAAAAGACGCTTTAACGTAACAGCGTCAAAAAAAAAAAAACAAAACAAAAAACAAAAGAAACCAACCCCGAAAATTAAAAACAACGGACACAACTATGGCCCAAAAATTCTGGGACTAAGATTCCAATCTCTAGCCAGCAGACGATTTGCATCTGTGAACTTGAGGTGCCTCCACGAACACAGGCATGCCCGGACCTCATCAATAACCCGATGGCCCAAAGCACATGCAGGCATAGCTTTGTCATGAAAAAATCTATTGTTCCTTTCCTTCCAAACCCAGTATATAGCAGCAGCTAAGGAGAGCTTGCATGCATAGGCGGCTCCACCCTTATGAAAGGGTGGTCACCTGAACACCCTAAAAAAAAAAAATTGTTCTGAAATACATGTAAAAATTTTAGTTTTAATTTAGTATAGCCATTGTTGAACACCCTACTCACAAATATTTGAACACCCTACTCAAAAATATTTGAATGCTTAGCTCAACAAATCAGCCCACAAATTAATTTTATGTAAACAACTAATTAAGTCTAAAGTCTTCTCGTAGATGGTCGATGTACACTCTAAAGCCTTTTATATTTTATATTACATGTGATAAATTTATATCGGGTTTTGTTTTAACATTTATACTGTGAACACTCACAAATCCTGGTAATTCACAATAAAATCCTTAATACACCAGTTCAAAGTACAAAATGCACACTTTTTACGAGAAAAATTAAGAAAATCAAGAAAAAAGTATCTATTGTATTGATATCATCCTATGACTTCTCTTTGAGCAACAATTAACTCTATATATGAGAAAATAAATGTCCGTGCGAACCTATTCAGCACACAAATTTTAACAATAGATATTAGTATATTTATCTCCTGATTTAGTTTTACTTGAACCATTAACATAGAATTCTGTAAGAAAATTTGTGATATCTTATGTATTTTCATATCATTTGGCCTCATTATTCACACTAATAAACGAAAAATTTGTATCTATATACTAGTAGAGTTAAGGTAAATCTTGAACACCCTGTTCAAATTTTCTGGAGCCGCCACTGAGAGCTTGTACACTGTGCTGAAGCAAGAAGACCCTCTTCTATTATTGCAAATCCATTCCTCTTCACCAGCAAACCAAGACAGGGCCTATAAACTTTATTTTTATGCAGCACCAAACTCGATCCACACAGCTTTGGAGTAAACACGCTCAAAAAACAAATGGTCATGAGTCTCGTTCTCAGGAGTGTAATTTGATTACATATGTAAATGCATATCCTCCTATTGCATCCATTGTCGATTCCCGGATATTGATTTAATGAATGAAATGAACGCGAATTAAGAAAATGAAGGATCGATATGGAACATTACTGGTCGATTGGAGCCTCTCACAAAGGATTAGGAACGTTTATGTGTACCGTGGCCCCAATTGGCAGATTTTTTATTTTATTTTTTTGGTAAGTCCAATTGGCAGATTTATATTGCTAGTATAGAGTATATATCTCGTGTTCGTATTTTTCTTTGCTTCATTATTCACACTAATAAACGAAAAATTTGTATCTATTATTTTAAAATACCCTTTAACTATTAAAGGGGGTTAATAGAACGAAAAGGATGGCCCTAAGACTGCCATTTTTTCCACGAATAGGAATAGTAATAGAGCTATTACTATTTCTATTCCATAAAGGAGTCCACGTGCAATCATTGAATCGGAATTGCGAATTTTGTTCCGATGGTGGCACGTGCCTCCCTGCCTCCCTTATTGCCCTGCCCCTGGGTAGAGCCCATTTCAATGATTTAAGTTTGTCACCATGTGCAAGTGGTGGCTAGCTCATGTGGTAGAGCTCTTGGATGCCTCACGCTACATAAAGGAATTGAGTCTCATTCCCCCCTTCCCCATTTAATAGATTAGGAATGACGAATGACAAAAAAAAATTTGTCACCATGTAATAATGCCTACCGAGTTGGTCATGCAAAATAAAATAAAAAAATAAAAAAACAGATATATTGATCAGATATATCGATAGTCATAAGACTGCATAATATTCATTGACCAGCTACTTGCCACGAACCCCACCCTCACCCCATAATAGGTTTATTGGGTCACAGAAATACAGGATACAAAGGGGAATTGTTTGCTATCATATGTAAACAAGGTCAGCTCATGGCATAAGCCAATGAATTAAGTCACCGCTTCAAGCCCTCCAAAAAATATAAAAAAAAATAGGGGCCCCAAACATGCAGGGTTTCTATATATTTCCCGGGGGGCGTGATGTCCCTTAAGAAACAACATGCATGTTGTCCCCATCTGAGCCGTCAGTGCTCGGCGATCAACGCCCAGATCAGTTCGGTAATGAACAGTGCAGATCTGTTTAGATCCGAACAGATCTGGGCCGTTATCGCCGAGCAAAATGGCTCGGATGGGGACAACATTCATGTTGTCCCTTAATGGTTGTTTATAAATACTTTGTAATAGTTTTTTATGAGTGTGTGTTGAAAAACTTTGTTATCCAAAATACATGGAGGGCCTCATCTACTAAGTCCGTTTCAGGCCTCCAAAACTAATGAGCCAACACCGTATGTAAACAGATGTATCCAATATCCTTCGACCATTGTTTCACTTAAATCATTGCCTAAGGAGCACACGAAAAAGAGCGACGACCTGATAAAACGATATCGTAGAAAGCAACGTGCGACTTGTTTTTTAAGCCATGTTCGAAAAATAAATAAATAAATTTGCCTCATTTTCATATATCCTCTAAAAAACTTAGCCTGCTACTGTATACTATGTAGGTACCACATGAAAGATGCTTTCCCTAAAATGCTTTCCCTAATGCATCTACTTTTGAGTATATATCAGGGTTTCAAAACATGGTATCGGTAAACGTAAAAGTATCAGTACTGATACAGTCATATATTAGTCAATATCCGACAATATAAGCTGGTATTGGCCGGCCGATATCAATACGTGGGCAAATAACGGTATCGGAGGTCCGAAATTTCATTACATAATCGCTCCCGATACCATCGTAACGGCCTTTATTTAAAACTCTCGTATGTATAGACAAATCTCTCTCTCTCCCCTTTTTCTGGCTTTCTATGGCCAAGGTAGGGCCGGGCCTGACGTTCTGTTAGTAGATCTCAGTTGCATACAGAAAATTTTCTTGCATTAGCCGCCTAAGTGAACCTGTTTGGAATTGTTCATGAAAAAGAATAGATTGCTTTGTTGGTGATAGCGGTGTGCAGCATGTGGGTGGTGACATGTTTGAAAGTGTTACCAACGGAGAGGTTATCTTCATGAAGGTTAGTGCTTAATTATGATTCTAGAACTTATGTCATTCATTGTAAACTTGAATTTCGATTAATATATACACGCGCGGGCAAAAGTACTGTACTTTTTAATCCGAAAAATTAAACGACTTTTATAAGGAACTAAAATTATGTAACGAATGGGGTACTTCTCAGAACGAGACATTTGTATTATGGAGAGGGAAGTGAATCCTCTCCAGTAACTGTCTCGGACAATTGCTGGAATTGTTTCTACAAAAAAAAAAATCTCTTTGAGAAGATATACTTCTGCCCATGATCATTCTAGTAGAAGGAAATACAAACCCTAGAATTCCCAATTCAACCATCCCAAGCCATTGTGACGTTTAAAATCCCTCCTACTCATTGTGTGACCTGGACAATTCTGCAGTGGATATTACATGACTGGAGTGATGAAATGTGCTTGAAGCTATTGAAGAATTGTTGAAACGCGTTGCCAGAATCCGGGAAGGTGATAATAGTGGAGTCGATACTGCCGGAAAACCCACAAGACAATGATCCCATCTCCAGAATTGGCTTTACAGTAGACATGATCACTTGGACAATGAATCCCGGAGGCAAGGAGAGGACGGAGAAAGAATTCGATGCCTTGGCAAAGGCGGCCGGATTCGCGGCTTGGAAACCCATATGTCGCGCTGCTAGCAATTGGGTTATTGAGTTCCACAAGAACAAATGATTTCCAGTAATTCTTGGGCATCAAAATCAACGTCGAGGGCTGCGTAATTTTTCGTTTTTAGTTCAATAAAATGCTACGGACAACAAAATATAATTAGCATGTAACAACACTTTATAACAAATAAAATGTTTTCTTAGCTGGGACCCATATTTTTGGTGTTCCTATTATTTTTATGGTTTTCAAATAAAAAAAGAACTGTTAATGTTTTTTATTTGCTGATTTTTACTTTCATATTTTTTGTGAAAAGAAATTAAGTAGCATGGCCATTTGAGTTGGTGGCGGCCGAGTTAGAAATTAAAAGATTATTTTACATTTACGGATTTTTGAGATATATTTATAATATTGTGGAGGGTTTTAGGCCCATCATGTATAGTATTATTGGAGACTTGCAATATTTAGAACCATTATTTCTTTTTTTAGGCCATTTAGAAAATCGGATCGTCACAATATGTCAGTTATTACAGTTAAGTTATTGAAAAAGAATATGGACAATGAACACGCAATATGTAAACAAAAATAATCGCACATACTCACATAGCAGGAATAGCTGGAAGGGATTAAATTCTACCACCAGTGGTGTAAAACCACGGTTTCCACCACCGTCTTTGGGCCCCACTCGATTTTTTGTTGTAATCTAAACCGTTAATCTTAGCAGAATAGTATAATCACATAAAAAATCAGCTTGATCGGACATTAGGTATATCAAAAATCAAATTTTAGTATAAGTGGACGCTCATAAATTATGAAGTTAAACTGTCAACGGCAATACATTTTATAAACCAAAATTTTATTTTTGACATACCTATCAACATCCGAGCAACTTGATTTCGTACGTAGATATACTACTCTGCAGACTCTATAAGATAAACGATTTAAGATTACAACAAAAAATACACATTGGGGCCCACAACGGGGCAACGGTGGAAAACCAAGGTTACCAGTTACCACTACATGTGGAAGAAAATTTAATCTCTAGCCGTAAAACCCCACGTGGCCATCTCTAGTGCACTACCTAAAAAATGTTCCCTAAAGTGTACACATAAGCACATGTGGGACCCAATTTTGTTTGCTAAGAACTTAGTTAGCTAGCTAAGAAGAAATTCACTTTAATGGGGCTCCCTAAAAATACTCCCTAAAGTGTATGTGAGACCCATTTAAGTGGGCCTCATAACCAAAAAAACAATGGCATATAAATGCAAGCAACTTTCTCTCTCCTCTTTCTCTCTATCTCTCTCCTCTTTCTCTCTCCTTAAGTCCCTCCCCAAATTTAGGTAGTCACTTAGGGCACTTTAGGTAGTGAGAGGTGCCACCTAGGATTTTAGGGAGCCAAGTTTTGTGCACTAGAGACCATTTTTTGAGGTTTTTCTTAGCTAACTAGTTAGAGCACTTTAGGTAGTGATTTTAGGTAGTGCACTAGAGATGCCCCCATGTAGTCCCCATCTATGTAAGTGTTCGCATAAGCACTGCGGGTGACACCTACTTGATGAAATTGTCCCAACTTGCTTTAAATACATAGAAAAATCAAGTTTTTTTTTTTTTTTTGAGAGTTGATAATATTACAAATGAGGCTATTGTATAATATTATTTTCAAAATATAGTAAGTCATTGCGACCAATTGTAAAACAAATACATGTTTCACTTGTATATCTACTTTATACTGTAGTTAACTTCTTAATTTAGTTACTCTTTGCATGAGCAAATAGAAAAAATATTTGCGTGTAGCTAATTTTTTACTCCGCTAACTTAAGATCCTAGATCCGCCCCTGACTCTGCCCCCGCACACTAGTGTTTATGCAAATTTGCGTGCCACTAGGATAAATTCGTGCTAATTTTGGGAGCATAATAGCTCATGTATTTCTCCTCAATCGCTCTAGTTTCTCTTAAATGAAATCCACCAACAGAAAATGTATAGTTGTAGAACCAAGCATGATCTCTCTTTTTTTGGGTAGATATCTGGACCAGACCTAATATCTACTATTATACGGTCCACTAGCTGGAAGCACAATCAAAACCGAAGCAAAGCTTCATATGGAATGGTCCCATAAAAGTTTATTCCACATGGAGATTTCGAGGCTAAGATGCTAGGATGAAGCAAACCCGGGTTCAAAACATACACACGAATCAAGACATTAATGCCAGTATCAAAATCACCCGAAAAGTTGGTGGTGCCTAAAGCCTTAATGTGCATGATTAAGCCTGCTCAACTTTTGGGCCAAAAGCTCTCCACAATGTGGGCTGGTTTGTATCAGCTCAGTCACCGTTACTGCTGGGTTAACGTGGCGTTCCAACTCATAGCTACACAATTTTTTCCCCGCTAAAGGCAATATTGGTAGTTGTAGTCGGTGAGATTTGAACCCCTGTCAAATGCCTACAACTGGGGTCTAGGCTACCACTCCACTTGCACTCATAACAGTGAGTGCTTTTTCTACAAAGAGAAACCAAAAACTGGTCATTTCTCACCAGACAACTTTTGCTAGTCAACCATTCTGGTAACATCTGCCGAAGAAGTTACGGACCATACCTTTTAACCAGCACGGGGTAGTTTACGCAAAAAATTAAGAATATGCACTCTTTTCCTTCTAACCATACAATCCTCTTCATTTGTTTCTAGATTCTAATGAGCTTCAACAAATCATAGTGCTAAAATTGATGCATCATAGACTAATAGATACACCAATAAATTTCTTAGGATGACACAAGAACACTTACGATACCAAGTAACTAATCCAATGCCCGTCTTCTACCAGATATGTTCGCTGGAAGCAGTGCCAGCGGCCCCCCATTAAAACCGGTGTATTGCCACCAATAGGGTAAACTTGTTCTATTTCCACAACTTAATGGAGCTGTCATGACTTGCAGAGGCAACCATGCCGGTGACTTGTGATTGTGCCAAAGCAGCTATTATGTTCTCGTGCGCTGGAACGGTCATGCTCTTATTCTCAGCCATGTTCCACAGCTCCAAAGACTGCAATGTTGCAGTAACAGAAATTAATAGCCATGTTATAGTTGTTTGTATCAACAAAGATAAGGTGAGCAAGTTTAGCAAAAGAAAGAATGCAAGTGTGTCACCCCCTACATGTTTTATTAGGGTTAAGAAAACAAGGGTACGTATATGGCACAATCTAAGAGTTAAAGGAACTTAAACAAAAAAACAAACTCCAAGGCTGTGTTTCTCCGTAGAAATTGGAGGAATTTATGGAGGTAAAGGAAAAGGACAAAAAGAAAATCAAGTGATTAAGCTAAATTTGGTTGAATGGTAGCCTCATTGTCTTCCCTTCCATTGGTAAATCCCTCCACAACCCAATGGTGATCACTTAACAAAGAAACCAAACGTAAAGTCAGCAAACTGACACGGTAAAGCTGTTACCTTTAAAGCCATCCTTCATAGTATTCACTGAATCTATCTATACTATTACTAAAGAAAAGTTGTTTACTTTTAAAAATGGGGGCCTCTCATAGTTTCTCTCTCCTACATGGCATTTTCCCAATAATTTTTTTTTGGTCTCTCTACAGAATAAATAGATATCTCACCATTATATATCTGAGAAAATACTTAAAAATCAAAACTAAATAAGTAAACATAATAAAAAGCATTAGTACTTTCGCCATCTAAAATGAAGTACAATGCCTAAATATCTCCATCCGATCCTTTTATTTTTTCTTTCACTTACTGAAGATGAAAGTATAATTAACAAGTTAGCCTAGAATGATAAAGATGGCATCGATTGGACCGTGCTGCTGATAGGGGTGCAAATGAGCCGAGCCGAACTGAGCTTTGTGGTGTTCGAGCTCAGCTCTTTCATAAATGAGCTGAGCCAAGTTAATTTACTTAACGAGCCGAGATTTTGCGAGCCAACAGAGCTTTAGAGTGTTGAGCTCAGCTCGTTTACTAAAGGAGCTCGAGGCTTGATTAATAAACGAGCGGAGCCTTAACAAGCCAAGCCACGAGCTGCTTGCGAGCAGCTCACTTCCTTTGCAGCCCTAGCTGCTGAGGTCTGCGGGTCCCACCACGGTTCTCATTTGATGATGTAAACAATCCATTTTGTAGATCTCCATGAAAAAATTAGTTTGATCCAATAAACACAGCCACTCGATTTCGTCGCATATATCTCAAAAAATAGAAGATGGATATGCTTTTGGAAAAATGCAAGAAATCACGTGCCTCGATTATTGGCTTGAACCAATTGTTTTTATGAATAATCAATACATCAATGACGAGATAGACCCATATCATGTTAAAAGCCCATTAGAATGCTGAGAAATAGGGCTCGGCATAATGCACAGGGTGGAGGTCACATGTTGTAACGACCCGCCCCAGCTGACCTGCTAACTCTTAGCTGAAATACATGGCTTAAAAGGTTAACCTCAAGTTATATACTAGTTGCTTGAGGTGTCTAACATATAAGACTTACTTCCCACCACCCACTAATGTGGGATGGGTTTCCACAATCTCCCCACCTTGGCTGCAACGTCCCCGTTGCACCACATGGTTCACCACTTCCACCCACCAAGCGATGTGAGACAAGTACCCACTTAAGCACGTTAAGCTTGTCTCATGTGAGACCCGCCCAAGCACGAAAAGCACCTCAAGCTCCTCCCTGAGCCCACCCAAGCACGTCTCCCAGCGGGACCCGCCTCACACTTCCGGTTGGTGTAAGCTCTAATACCACCTGTAACGACCCGCTCCAGCTAACCTGCTAACTCTTAGCCGAGCCACGTGGCTCAAAAGGTTAACCTCAATTTATACAGTAGCTATTTGAGTTGTCTTATATATTAGACTTACTTCCCACCACCCACCGATGTGGGATGGGTTTCCACACATACTAAGAAATTTGTAGGTCACATTCAATTGCCATAATCTAAAGCATGCTCAATTAGTGTAGCAGTACTGAAAGATGCAAGTACCCGCAATCCGCCAATCACCAATAGGGCTGCATAACTTGGATGAAAAACACAAGAATGGAACTGGTTGCCATTGGAGCTAAGCTCATGAATGCACTCCCCTGATACCAATGACCAAACTTTGACAGATTCCTCGCTGACAGAGGCCAAATATTCTCCACTAGGATCCCAGCACAGGTAGTTGACCACATCAGAGTGCCCCTGATTAAGTGCAAATGTCACTCGAATCATTACATACTCAAGCTCACAGGCAATAAATCACCGAAGGACATTGTAAGTATATGAAGACCTGGAATGCATGAGTTTGCCTGTCAGATTCGACATCAAAGATAGACACCACCTTATCTGATGCTGCTGCAAGTAGATGTCCAATTCTAGGTTGAAATCTCACCTGAGCACTGCCTCCTTGCTACACCAAGTAACAGGTAGTAAAACTCATCAGATAATAAAGAGAAACTTCACCTAAAGGATATGCAGAAGACAAAAGAGGAAAAAGCTTGGGGGGAAAATAAACCTTTGAAAGACGAGTGCACGTGAATGGACTGATAGTCCAATAGCGTACTTCATGTGTACTGTCACAAAAACAGAAAAGATCGTTCTTCTTCGGATGGAAATCTAGGGACATAACATGTGAAGGATGCCCCGTATATGCATGCAAACAGTAACTTGGCTGCAAGAACAAGCCCAGTAAGTGTAAATAGTGCTTCCATGGAGTGCGTGTTCAGCTCATCAGTAAGTGAAAGAGGTGAAGCATGTAAATTTAAGGCTCATGGAGTTGGTCACTAAATCAAGCTTTATGAGAAGTTATCAAAAAAGAGGAGGCAAAGACAATTACATTAGCAGCATCCCACAATCGCACAGACTTGTCATACGATGCTGTTGCCAGCTGAGTTGAGTTTGGTCTGAAACGAACATCTGTAATTAAATATTGGTGTTCTTCCAGAGTGCTTTCTGTTTGCAGGGTATCCATGTTCCAGAGAATAGCCTGAATGAATCACGCAAGATGCCCGTTTGATCAGTGACTCATATCTATACTTCGAAGTTTGGACTGTAAACTTGTCTCTTTCAGTCAATTTTTCACTTTTGTGGTTCCTCCCCATGAGAGAAATCGAAAAGGTAAAAATAAAGAAGGGCTAACCTTGAAGAAATTTCTGAAACAACAAAATATAAGTAAAAAAAAAAAAAAACTGGCTCTTTGGCTCAAGTTTACTTTTCGAAATGCAAATCCATTAGGGTTTAGGGTCTGCTGAATCCTAGTCAAGACGCCACCATCTCGTCGGGCTTAAACAAGCCGTAGTTCCTCTCCGACATCGGTAAAGGCTTCATATTGTCATTTAACGGAACAAAAATAAAATATATCGCAGATCAAAAAAAAACAAATATATATCCGATTCGCAATTAGGCTTCAACAGCATCCCCTTCTGCATTATCAACTTCAACAGATTCCTGTTGTACTTATTCGCTTTTTCAACATTTGCTCCAGCTTCATCTTCGTCACCCTTGACGGCCAAGCAGTCTCCAAGATCTGTGTGGACAACATATTCCCGTACCCCACCGAAGCTAGAGTTGAATACACATCGATTTGGGCAAACATGTTGTCGTAGTGAAAATTTGAAGCAGGATCTATAATCGCAGAGTTTGGCTGAAACAGATCTTATTGATCTGAGATTTGCTTCAGATTAGATTTGTACGCTAAATATGGACAAGAATTGATGGCGTGGGTGTGAATGTGTGTGTGTGTGTGTGTGTGTGTGTGTGTGTGTGAGAGAGAGAGAGAGAGAGAGAGAGATACAAGGAGATCGAGAGAGATATTGACGGGGTGAATCAGAGGGAGTGCTGCCAGCACAAGATTGGTCACCGTGGAATTTCGCTTGCGACAGCAGCAGAGCCTTGTGGGTGTCTTTTTATAGTGATGGTCATTTAGGAAAGAGAGGGAGAGGGACAGAGACCAGGTTTTGAGAGAGAAGGGAAAACGGGAGGGGTAAGTTCGTCAATGTACGCATTCTGTTAACAGAGTAAGATGGATTTGCATTTCGAATTCATGAGGGGGTCTATTTGGGCGCTTTTAAACGTTAGGGGGTCTCATTAGGAAACCGGTATAGATGAGGGGTTCTCTATGGAATTTCATCTTATATTTAGTAGAATAAATCATAGTATTCAGCTAGGCAAATGTGGTTCTCAGACATGGTTATTAACTCTACTGCATATGCTACCTTCTTGTCATGTCCAGCACTAGCTAGCAACTTCCCATCTGAAGAAAAGTGACAGCAGGTAATTTTATTTCTTGTCCTTATACTACTAACTTCCCCAAAGGAAAAACCTGAAATGGAAAATTTAACATTTCTTAGAAATACTTAACCAACTAGGACAAACAGCGGATGCACAATGTAAAGAATTGATTACTCTTAGAAGGCTCTGTTTTGTGCTCAGTAAGACTCTGTTTTAAGGTTCCATACAGATTCCCGTCTCCATCGTTTGACAAAAAAGATTCCACGTTATCATCCAAAGAACCAACGTCTCCAAAATGTTCTATGTCATCCTGCACAATTACAAATTTATCAGGGGCCAATGTAGTGTTCCGCTCCATCTCACTTATAAACTTCATTGGTACGAATTTGAACATGTCTATCCAGTAATTACTCAATGTGCTCAGTAAATCTTTGTTGTTTGACCAAAGGTCAAAAACTGCACATATTAAGAGTAAAACAATCGACTAAATCAACAGGTCAAATTTATTATGGAGATTTAGTTGATTGTTTTTTTTACCTGTATCCATTAGTGCAGATTTAGTTGCCAACAGATTCAAAAAAAAGCCAATCAGCGTTAAACAGGCATACCAGCTGATTTGTAGAGGATGTAATACCCCCTGTTCCATCTGCACCATACATGATCATGCTTTTTGGCACACTGTTGACATGCTGCAAACTACTTGCGGACGTTAATCCATCACCAGGTGTGTGAGTAGATGCTGGAGAGTTTGGAGAAGGACCCACTGTATTCCCGGTACCTGTACTGTTGGCAGGTCCAGAAGAAGACGGTTGCTTCCTTTTCCGGTTATTCTGTGCCATGTTAAACAACAATCAAATTTGACCCAAAGATAACAGAGACGTAAAATTACTTTCCAGAATGTTGTCAGCTTAAAAAGAGATTCTATGACTATATCAGCGTCAGAAGAACCTGTTGCAATTGCTGCTGCTGCAACGGATCCTGCTGTTGAGAGGATGACTGCTGCATCTGGGCCATCTTCATCTGTTGAATACCAACTAAAGAATCAACCGAAGGCATCCACAAACTTCAAAAGTAAAACACGTATATCTATCCCCCAACGCCCAACTAATACCCCTTGTGTGGAAACAATGAAGATGAAGTGACTCTAGAGTCTAGACAATATACAGGAAAAACCATTAGAATAAAATTAGAGTACCCTTTTCATGTTCCTTCAAAAAAAGGAGAATATATATTTCCATTGCACCCAAAAAAAAAAAAAAAGAGGAGATTCTGGACATGAATCTGTGCAACCACAAAATGTAGGCAAAAATATCAAGTGATATATGCATATTTATCTCAACCAATGATACAAATGGAAGTGCCTGTAAGCTTGACTTCATACTTTTGGCAAGTTCGTACAAGCTCGTGTTGATATCTCTGCATTTACAGGCAGGATTTAAACTAAAGATATGCGTGAAATCTCTGATACTCAACTCAGTCAATCATTGTACCAACTATTTTGGGTCAGCTAGACAAATTTGTCACACTTAACATGACCAAATGCCATGATTCCTATCTTTCTGGATAGACAGGAAAAAATTACTCAAATTAAGATCATTAGTTCAATGGTTTTACTGGTCTTAATATACGAAGGTCAAATTTGCTCTCGTGTCTTGCTAGAATTGATTAAAAGCTGTTCAGAAAGAAGAGTAGGCATACCACCTATAAACCTGCCCACGGTCAAATAAAATGTACGAGGCTCCTACATTCCAACTAGCCAGGAAAAAGGCAATTGGCATAGCCTTTGAAAAGTTAAGAACAATGGAACCATCGACTGATAATATATCCTCATCTCCTTTGACGACTCTAGAGCTCGACCTTGTTCGTTTGGGGTCTCGAGACCGGTTTTCTCAATCATTACTCACATTTCGTTCCCATTATTACCCTTATTTTTAATTATTATTCTCATTTCTCTCTCTATCTCTCCCCAATCATTACTCCTATTTTTAGTTATTACTCTCATTTCTCTCTCCAATCATTACTCCAAAACCCAAACCAAACAACGTCCTCCAGATGACATCAGACAATGTAATATATATATATATATATATATATATATACACCAAGGATCCGGTCAGGACACCCTGACCGGTCTTAGGTGCGGAATTTTCAATTCCCGGTCATTTGGCCGGGATCCGAACCGTTGGATGTTTTTAAAACATGTTTTTAAGGTTCCACGCGGAAAATCTTCAAAAAAAAATACCCGAAAGGGCTTCATCCGAGCATTTTTCGATAAAACTGTAAAATTACAGTTTTATCGAAAAATGCTCGGATGAAGCCCTTCCCAGTATTTTTTTTTGCCCATTTCCCGCGTGGAACCTTAAAAACATGTTTTAAAAACATCCAACGGTTCGGATCCCGGCCAAATGACCGGGAAGTGAAAATTCCGGACCTAAGCTAGGTAAGGGTGTCCTGACCGGAACCGGACTCTATATATATATATATATATATATATATATATATTCCACCTGGTAATGTCCAAGGTGCTTATCAGGCAAGACTGTATCATACAAAATTTTAACAGCAGGAAGATCACATTCTTTTGCCACAAATACAATTTCAATCAACAATTGGGGGGCAACATTCCTCAACTGGACATTAGTCACATCACATCATTAAATTCATTACACATGCGAGCAAATGCAACCACTGCAAAATAGGAAAGGAAAGAAAAGGCAGCAAAAATATTTTTGATTATTCAGGTGTACGAATATGACAACCCAGCTGCTACTGTGGGTATATGCGCATGCATCATGATTTAAGCTTGCCAAAGATATTCTTAGTGATACTCTCTCTCCTTTCCAAGAAGTTACGGATCGAACCTTTGGCGGATTTGATTGTGATGGTGAGCATATAGATCCATCATTCCTTGTTGATTGACCATCTTTAGAATTCAAGTTACCCCTTGGTAAGCCGCAAAGCCCAAAGTTCGGTGAATTTCCAAGGTTTCCTTGCGCCTGAGCTTGTGCTAAGACCTGTTGCTGTTGTGATGTCAAAAGAAAC
Organism: Vaccinium myrtillus; assembly: GCA_016920895.1. NCBI lineage: Eukaryota > Viridiplantae > Streptophyta > Magnoliopsida > Ericales > Ericaceae > Vaccinium > Vaccinium myrtillus. The sequence goes on from CM029281.1 coordinate 30,529,595, forward strand.
TGGTTTTGGGCCTGTAGATTTGGCTTTTGCACTTGTAAACCTAAACCCGGTCGTAACTGGTCAATGCCCTGAATAAGGTCACAGCGATAACAAACAGCAAAGCATCACCTAACTATATCAACCTCACAAATTTTCAATTTTCTATCACAAAAGAAAATCTAATAGTAAGTTACCGTTAGAGGCCAACCCTTCAATGGAAGACCAGAGACGCCTTGATTTAATCCTGAAAAGAACAGCGAGAAATTACGAGGACACTTCGTTATGAACTTATGAAGGTGATGTCGGTCAATGAGTGCTGTGATATCTGAATTAGCTAGGTCAAGAAGACGCCTGTGTTTGTTAGGTCAATTCAGTTGTGATTAAAGCTCAGCCATCAGAGTAAGTTATGGTTCATTTTTGTACTAACGTACATCTTCACAATAAAAAGGCCAGATACAGTAGTACTGCTGCTTGTTCCCTGATGTTGCCTAAGTTAACCATCTAGAAGTCACTATCGATTCCTTTCTGTTGGTAAAATTTTTACAGCTTATGACAATAGTAACAATAAAACAAAAAATAGTAACCACCCAGCCAAAGAAAAAACATGAAGAGAGAGAACCAAGTGCTGGAAGGTACTTCTCATTGAATAACCAAGTCAAACCATCTGTTGTAAGGACATTAGGGGTTCACCTTCACGGACCAGTACTGATCCTCCTTTTTGTCCCTACGGATGCTTGTATTTGGTTCGGGAACCAGAAATTTTGTGGCATTTTCTAATCTAAAGAGAACTTTCAAGTTCGAAACAACTTCATCAGAAATAATAGTTCGCTCTTCTCCTTTTCTACTTCTGTGTAGTAGGTTCTCTTTCTTCTTTTTGCACTTTTTAAAGCAGTTTGTACTTTGTTGCCTGTTCTTTTCTGTAGCCTTGTTTCTCTGGAAGCTTATTACACGGCCTCTATGAACTTCCACATAAACTATCCATGTTGAGCCCATTTTCCTCCCAACAAGTTAACCTAAAACGGTGTGGCCTGCTCAAGGGAACTATTTTAAAAGAAAATTAATCATACTTTGCAACAAGATATATCACTATCATTAGGAAATTTGGGAGGATAAAATTACAAAGTGATACTCGACTCGGCATTTCGGTAGTATAGGAAAACGACAACCATAATATCTTATAAGCCATGGACAAACGTCATAATATAAAAAATTCTTTCATTCGAAAGGTTTTGGTAATGTACCTGCACCACCCAGTCCAGATTTTGATTGTAAAATTGCTTGTCCGTAAATTGAAGGATCCATTGGCATAGATTTTTGAGATGCACCCAAATTAACTTCTTGTTTGATGTCCTGCTGATTCCCAAGGTAAAAAAGGATGAGATTGGTGCAGGACATGGTTGTAAAAGGACGAATTCACTAGTTGCACGAGAGTATGGTCCAAGTAATTACAGTGGTCAGTTGAGGTCGTCCCTGCATTTGCTGCAAAGCCGCAGACATGCTCCCAGAATTTCCTTGGGCTAACTGACTGAATCAATGTAACAAAAAATAGCCGCAAATTAGATAAAAGGTAAGCAAATATATTGAGCTGAAAAGCACAAGAATGAAGTTGACAAAGAAGTTCAAACACGTTACCCTTGATGATTCGTAGCTGACTTAAGAAGGGCCATCCTATTGGCATCCATAACACCTGGAGAATTCTCCGAATCCATTGAATGGGGATGCTTCATTCTTTCTTCATACATTTTCATAGCAAGTACACTAGCTGATGGCTGCCCTATCATGCCTTCAGAGTTCATACCATTGATAGGACCGCCATGCGCAGGATGGTTAGGGTCCCTTCGTTGCAACTGAACATTACGCTGTTGCATGAGTTGCAGCTGCTGCTGCATTTGTAGTTGTTGCTGGTGCTCTCTTGCTTTCATTTGTTGAGTCTGAATTTCATTTCAAGAAGAATGAAGGGAAGTAATATCCGATTAACTTTAGCATACATATAATCTAATGAGCATTTAACAAGAAAGAGCAAAAGTATATAAATTCAGAGCCACCTCTATGTAAGCTGCGGCTGCTTCAGAATGTTTCTCATTCGTTCTTGCAATGAAGATGTCCCAAAAGACAGACCACCATTCGAAGAGAAATCCCCCAGGTGCATCAATCGCTGCAAGATTAACTTCTAAGTTATTGCCAGATGACTCACTTTCCTCCCTGACTTTTAGTGGAACTATAACCATGTCTGGTGCATATGTTGCCATTAAACTTAAATGATAATTCAACAAAACTTAATGTCGTATTAAAGTACATTAAAAACACTTGCCAAGACATGAATGAAGTAATTATTAGTTATTACCTACTGGATCTGTTGCCACTTTCCCTTCAGTCATGAAAGCTTTTGCAGAATTATGCAATTTTCTTTTCAACAAGTAGTCGTGAATGTAAACGTCGAGCCTAGGTCAAATAGAAAGATGAATAGAAGTAATGAGATCAGCATGGTGACCATATCAAGCTAATTATAGTATAAAAACAAACAAAACGCGAACCCATAATGTGATTGCAAAGACAATTGATAAAAACTACTATGGAATTAAATCACTATTCCTTAATTGCAACTAGTAACCAATTCCTTAGTTGCCTTAAACAAAAACAATTAATGATGGATCCAAGGCCGGCGTTGGGGGTCACCACACCCCTACCAAGTTTCCTAAAGCCCCTGGTACTATAAACAATATACAACATAATTCGGAAACTATAATTGTTCCATTGTACATAAGTTTAGGAAGGCATAATGAGTTGGATGCTTGGCTAAGTTTATCAAGGGTCAAGGTTCAACTCTTGCCCACCACCACTAACCTGCTAACTCAAAAACATGTATTGCCTGAATTAATTTCTTGCCTTTCCTCGAAAAGCCAAAATAAAAAATATATATATTAATAAGATGTGATGAAATTGCTGATTACCATCCCAATTCCCAGCTTTTAAGGATGATTTGATCATTCCTAATTGAAAATTTTGTAAGCTTGCAAACAAATGTTAGCAAATTAATTTTGCACTTAAACTTTTTTGGGAAATTTTTCCAGCTAAATGATACATTATACTTCCCCCACAGCCCGGGAAAAACCAAAGTTACGGATCCATCCTTGAAGACATTGTACAGCTATTTGTACCCATTTTTGGAAAAATGGCTAAGGCCCTTTAAGAGGGAACTACGCGGCAGCTATCAAGGGGCTTCGGTTTGTAATCCACGACTACAACCAATTACAGTTTGTACCCAGAAATGACCGTGCAATAAAAATGTGTCATGTTGCAAATATTCGATAAAGAATGGAGCAATTGGTTTAATTGCAGTGCCAAAGTATGTGGCAAGTGGGTCATCATTATAAGAGAGTTATTTGCAATATTGATGACCATTACGTGCATCCACAATTCGGGAAGTATCGACGTGGAGTGCATGGGAAAAATCATGGGACACATGGCTATGGGAGAGGAAAGCAAGGTGATAATGCATGAAGCCATTAACATAGAAGCTGGGAAATGCAATCATGGTCCAAAGGTTATAAAACCCAATGAAGAAGACAGAATTAGGCCCCCGACAAACACACAACCAAAAGCTCCGGCTTCAGCCTTCCTTCATCTTTTTCGGCTCCGGCCACAGTATGTTTATTTTTTTGCACATGTAATTTCTTTTACTTTCGATAAAGGAAATCCCAAGCATTTCTGTTTATATGGCATTCTCTACGTTCGAGTATCTTGCTCGTTTAATGAAAATCACGAACATTTTCCATTCCTACGCCGTTCTCTACATTCGGGCACCACGCTTGTTTCTCTTTTTCTACAACGCCTCAGAAAAAGTAAAGTACTCTTCCGCTGAGGCAAAAAAGAACAGGCAGTGGATTTCATCTACCGCGCACAACTTGTCTGTTCGAAAGTCAGTCCAGACACATTCGGACCAACCGTGGTCCTGGCATGCCCGCGCAACTCAATCCGACAGCAAAACTGTAGTTTCGCTTTTTTTTTTTTTTGGGGGAAACAAAAGCATAAAGTCACAAAAACTCATAAGGTTATAATTTCATTTTTCTTGAGTGAGGAGATTACACAAAACAACGCAAAAGGAAACATTTTAGTACGTACATCTTATCAGCCTCCCAATTACTCTGTGCCGCCATGATTGGGAGCCAACAACGGATACACAAGACTAGAAATCAATCACTGTGCTTGCTTCCAGTCAAGTCCTACAGGTTAAGAGATAATGTAGTCAAACTAACCAATAAGAAGACAACAAAACACCAATTGGACTAATCAAAACTTTACTCAAAACATACCAGTCCAATAAATCCAGCCACCATTGCCGATCCGAACAAATATCACCGCATTACAAACCTAATTCGAACTAATCAAACAAAAAAAATTAAAAAACAACAAAATTCAGCAAAAAGAAACAAGATCTTCACCAAAAGAGTTCTTCTATTACTATCACCGCATTACAAACCTAATCAGAATTAATTGAACAAAAAAAATAGCGAAATTCAACACACACACAAAAAAAACAAATCTTCATCAAAAGACTACTTGAATCACTCTCATGAAAGAAATCATTCGCGTGAAATTAATCTGGACTTCAACTACTTTATCGAATTCTCGTGTTTTTTTAAATCTGTTCAACTCAGTGAGTCTTCGTCGCATGAATTCCGATGGGTATCAATTCAACTTGCTCGAAATCCAAGCATACCTGTTTTCAGAATTCGTGCGCCGATCGTGATGCGGTATATGCATGCCTAAAAGAGTAGTCCTTGACAAGCTATAATTCTTGTAAATAGTACACGAAAAAAGGTCAGAATTTTCTACAGAAAATTGTTGATTCTGATGACTGATGAGTGAACAGAACAGGAAAAAGGCCGAGCTTCAACACGAGAGAGAGAGAGAGAGAGTAATATCGGCACCGCAAAGGAGAACTTAACATAGAGAGAGAGAGAGAGAGAGAGAGAGAGACAGAGGAACTGTCAACGGAGGTTCGGAAAGTGACATGCGTATAAGATAGGCTTAATTATATCTTGCCCCCTTGACACTTAGATTCTTTAAACTTCAAACCCGTACGTCCTGTTTGTTTGAAGTATATGTATATAAGGGAGATAAGTGGGATATAGAGAGGGATATAATTGAAAGGAGATTATTTTAGAATGAGAGATTAAAAGTTATTTGGTTTGTTTAAATTTTTTAGAAGGGGGATATGGAGGGGTGGATAATAAATAATGGTGTCAAATTCCTATTTTACCTTTGGATATGTGGTTTTTTATTTTTTCTTCTCGGGGCCAGAAAATCCACCTTTTGATTATCTGAACTACAAACCCACCCTTTTTTTTTCAGCGGCTTAGTCATCATTTGTTAATGATGAAATGAAAATGGTTTTTTTTTCCTTCGGTGTACTATGCCAAGCATAAAAGGAGGGGAATTGGTGGGCCCAACAGGGGTATTTGGGTAATCTGGTACCCGGATATAACTTACACGGGGGGAAGGTGCCTAATTTTAAGCCGGATGTAGAGTGATATACAAATACCAGCTAAAATATATCCGGGACACTTTTAACCAAACAAACACCGAGAATGGGTCTCCGGGACAAATTTATGTTTCTGCCAAACAGAGCGGTATAGTATTTGACTATCTAAAACTAGTACCTTTCAACTATCATTTTTGTTTACCGAGAAGCCCGAGCTATTGGTTTAAATTACATCATGGAGTGTGTTTGAAGCAATGGCAGCAAGAAGAGAGAGTTTGTTTTCGCTCAAGAGCTTAGGTTACAAAAGGTCAATATTAAAGGTGACTCTCGACATGTCATTTATTTGTTTCAGAGGAGTGGTGATGTTAGTTGAGTTTTAGAGTTCTTATTACAGATATCAACTGGTGGATGCAATTTTTTGATGATATGGAAGTGAGCTTTGTTAGGAAGAGCAGGGAGTTTGTGATTTATTATGTGGCTAAGAATGTTGTAAGAGCGAGAGGAACTTGCACGTGGGAATTTTATCATCCTTCCTGGATTTTGTCTTCTCTTCAGACAGATGATAGTCTTTCTTGATGTATTCACTTCTGTTGATCTATGAAATTTATTCTAACCGTTGGCCAAAAGGGGGAAAAAACTACCTTTCAACTTCACTTCAAAAAAAAAACTTTCGGCTTTGATTCCTTGTTAGCCTGTAGCCATTTAATGGCAGTTAGATATCGTAAAATAGTTTTTAAATGTTATTTCTTTTAAACATGGCGAGAATGACGATAGTATTATGCGTGTAAACTTGTATATTTATCCAAATAATCGACTAAATCTTTGCTTATTTCTCACACATAAAAAGCTATTTGGCATCTTAATGGTCTTACGAATGCAAGGGTATGAAAAAGGTGTTAACAAGAAAAAAATTTGAGGGAGATCGATGGTATGAAATGAGTGGAAGTATACAATTTGGAGATAGATTTAGCCTTTAATTTGCTCTATATGCATATCATTTTGGACACTCTAGTCATATTTTTAGGAAAATAAAGACATGAACACTATTTATGGAATCTTTGATGGCCACATCAAATGAGGGTGAGTTTTTCTCCCGATAAAATCAACATTTGCTAAAATCAACTGTTGATTTTAGCAAATGGGAAACAACCTTTAAAGGTTGAAAGGCCCAAGCTAAAAGTTTTGATTAGTTTAAGGTGATTTTATTTTAACAATTATTGATTTTAGCAAATGGGAAACAAACTTCTAAAGGCTAAAGAATCCAAGTTAAAAGTTTTGGTCACTTTAAGGTTGTCAAGTGTTAGGTTTTATAGTCTAAATAGTGATTTAAGAAAGTTTTATAGTTCGGGGAGTAAGATGTAATTAAGCTGTCAAGACTGAGCTGTACGATCCTGGTTCGGAATCAGGTTCGGGTGACGAAGTGCTCGATGTTTAAATGGTAATTTTAGTGATTCCGCTCACAGTGCATATCTATCGAACGGATTTGCGGAATCTAACGGTGGGTCGCGTGTGGGGCCACCGTTATTTAACGCGTGCAGGGTGACGTGGCAAAACAACGCGTTCGATGTTTAAGGAGTGTAAGGCTGTCAATTTGTTATTATTGGAATGAACTTAACGGAGAATTGAAGAGAGAAACGCTTCTCACTCGCTTTCTATGTTGATTTTGTCCACCCAACTTCATTTATAGATATGCTAGTACTCCAACATAACAAAATTTTCCTGCGCTTTTTATATAGTGAAGTATATATATACATTTTTGTGGATCGAGATTTTACAGCCGTCCGATTGCTTGGATTCTCGCGCGAGACCCCTTGGAATTTGATTTTGAGATGGATGAACGGTTTAGATGGATCGTTTGGGACCTAAAAGGAAGTCCCGGCACCGATCAGTACGTGGTCGATCCCCTAGCGTCGGTTCGAATAGCAAGGCTCCTTCACTTTTATGTTGATTTTGTCCACCCAACTTCATTTATAGATATGCTCAGTACAGCGTAAGAAAATTTTCATGCACTTTTTATATAGTGGAGTTTTTTTTTTTTTTTGCCTATCTCGACCAAGAGCAACAGAGCAACTAGGTATGACGCAACGTGCTTCGCACGTGATTAATGGTTGGAGTGTTTGCCCGGTGGTGAAAAATAAAGATGTACATGTAATGTGTTGTTGAGACAGAAGTGGTGTTTTTCAGAGGATATGTGTACGCAAACGGTTTCAATGTTTGGAGCAGAATATTTACACATTGAGCTTCAAGTTTAGGAGGAAGCAGATCGGATTAGGGGTGGACACGGTCCGAATTGGACCGGTTCTTTAGAAATCCAATAACCGGATCATTCCGACCGGTTCTAGAAAATTAAGAACCAAAACCTAACCAATACACATGTAGAACCTGTCCAGATCCAAACCGCAAGACCGGACTGATTTTGGTTCGGTTCTGGTTCTACCTATTCCAGGAACACTATATCACAACACATGAATTCAAAAGATTATATAAAATTTAGAGCACCAAAAGAACTCATAAAATAAATAAATAATTACATGAATGGGTTTTCCTTTGAATAGCAATCGTGAAATTAAGGTGGAATAAAAAAAAATTGAAATTGGTAATTTGTCAATTTGGTATTAATGGATTATAGTAATATATTCAGTTCAAAAAAAATGTTATAGTAATATATTAAAAACTTCTTAACAAAATACTCCTAGATTTTTACTCTAAATATACATAAAAGAATACATTACTACAAAAAAATATTAACTTACCAAATCAAGATATATAATTTTGTACATGTATAAAAATATTGATATATAGTATTAATGTTATACAGTCCGGTTCGGTTCTAATCTTGGTTCTTAAATCGAGAACCTGTAACCGAACCATAATTACTGGTTCTTAATTTTTTAGAACCATAACCAGACCAATGAACCGTAGAACCTAACGAAATAGACCGGTTCAGTCTGGATTGGATCGGTTTGGCGGTTATATCGGTTTTCTTGTACACCCCTAGATCGGATGGGTCAAAAGGTCTGCTTCCTTCCTATCTAGTGATCAAGGAGAATATTTAAACATTAACCTTGGAGTTCAGATTTTAACGCTAAGAAATTTGGGAGGAAGTGGATCGAATGGACCAAAAGATTTGGGAGGAAACAGATCCTTTTTTTGTTCAAGTAACACCCCTATCTCTCTTTTGGAATGTGTACAAGTTTGAGATGACTTTTTTGCCCGTTAGTTTAATTGATGTATTTTACGCGATTGGGCATAGATTTGGACATTACAAGCCATTACAATCCGAAAGCAACATGGCCCAAGCCATTACAAGCAAAGTAATCCAGGACAAACTTGGATACATGCCTGCCATTTTATTTCAATCTGCTCGAATGTGAATTATTTTGCTCAACATCAGGGGGGGAAAATTGATTACAGAGTAGAATAATTAAGGATTAGTTAAACAAAACGTATTTCAAAAGCCCATTATGGCTGTAAACACGTCTTCTTTAGTTGACAAAAGCCAGAATTGCACCTCTCTCCTTGAGAGTCAAATGCCCTGCAAGGCTGCAACCATTCGCAAACCATAGTGCACCTCTTAGTCAGCTTCTCATCCTAAAAGATAACCGGAATTATTCGCAATTTGTTAACGAGACTAAGTATTTCCACTAATGTTGGACATGATAAAAAATGACAATGATATACATAAATTGATTTGCTTAAAACTATTCCGTCTATATTGGCAAGTCCAAATTTACAAAGCGTAGGTTGTACACAAGAAGGATATCATGTATTGTACAATGAAATGGAAATCAGCAAATGAATTATGTAATGAATACTTAACCCCTTCCCCTAAGATCTAGGCAAAAAACCAATCAAGGGGAATGCCTAATGAAGGACTGAATACAACTCTTCCATTAATCGCAATGACTAGACAGCTAGAAATATGTTTTTAGCACAAGTCCGAGTGAGAAAGAGGAGATCTTGAAAAAATGCCACTTTTCTTGGAAATAGGAAAATGAATTCTGTAATGGAAATATGTTTTAGCCTTTTAAGGGTAGATGCGGATTTCCTCAAGATCTCTACCTTTTTACAAGTGAATGCTAGTAGGAGGCCGTAGCATCGTCTATTTTTTTCCCTTCTCAAATTGTAGCCTTTTTTTTTTTTATTCATGTTATGGAAAATGGAAAAGGCCAGCAGCAAATGTTTTTTTGCTGAGCATAACTATTACACATTTTAAAAATGACTCTGAGCATATTAAATACTTCAATGAAAACAGTACCTCTAGCCATGTGTCATCCTCGGCTAGTTGTGCTAATATGCCACCTACAAAAGCATCTCCGGCTCCTGTGGTGTCCACTGCATCCACTTTAAAACCCTCGACTCTTCTGGTGAACGTCTGAAAGAATACATAACTCTAGCCAGATTCAGACGCACAGTTATAATTCATGACACATGAAAAATTGGAGACGAGCAATGGAGAACTGGTAGATCATTAGCGCCACCAGCAAAAACATATGTACCGATTGACCACAAAGAGAGCCCCTTGTAATCCCTCTTCATCATTATAATACCTCAAGTGGCTTCTGAAGTGATTTTTTTATCTTTAGGCTTTTCTTTCTCCAAGTAACCAAACATAACCAACCTTTTAAGCATACAACATAAGAATCTAGAGAGCGGTTGATGTTAAGCATGATTTAGGCCTATAGGCGAAAATCCAATCTAGGTGAGTTCAGCTCTCAATCTTTACAATCTGCCGACAAAGAAAATGACTACCCAATATTCTCTCCAAAAGAATCCATTTAGTGTTGTGTAAAAAATTAGGAAACCTTCTTAGTTTCATTTCCAAAGCAAGAACATTATCTGAAAAATGCAACCTGAATGGAAGTCGAACCTCCACTCATCCAAAGAAATAGATGACACCAAGCAGACAGTTAAGAAACCAAAAAGAGTACATAGAAATTTTTTTCAATATGCAAAATAATACATATTGCTTACCTTTGTGTAATACTGCCCTTTGGGCCTTCAGTAACAAGAAGCAATTTAAGCTTTGGATGAAATGATTTACGAACAACATCGAAAGATGCATCGTCCCCTTTCGTCAAGAAAGAAACCTCTTCTTCACTTACCTAGTCAGTAAATTTAACATAATCAACAAAAATGGAGCTTCCAATAACATTTTGCTTATTGTCATTTAACCATATCTATGACAAAGGATAGCAAAAAGCGACAAGTGAAAAGTCAGCATGATGTGTTCAATGGCAAGACTACCTTAATAATATCAGCCATCTCCCATTTGCTCACAATCCCTTCTCGGGCACTCTCTTCAAATGGCTACAATGGAAGCCTCAAATTAGGATTGTAAGACAAAATCACACCAGCATTTTTTGTAGCTTTTGCTGCAGCAATATGAGCAACTTGCATGGTTCTGTAATCAAACTTATGAAACCGTAGTGAAAAAATTATGCCTTCCAGAGAATATGACATATTACCAGATATTTCTACGTAAATTGAATGGAAAACAAAAGGAGATAAGCGAGCGAAACAGCTACGTTTTCCCAACGAGCTTGTTCCCTCTTCATAATCCATCCACACATCGGTTAAGGCTTTGTTTGTGTCTTAAGCATTTTGTGTTTCCTTAACTTGAAAAGGTAAGAAAGATTGGAAGACAGAAGAACACCGTGGAAAAGTCAAATCCTGACATCCTAGCAATTTCGTATTAAAATCGAAGATTAAATCAATTTCTGAATACGATATCATTGCAAAATCGTTCCTATAAATAGCAATCTATGATCTTCCAAAATGTTCTATTTTCTTCAAGTATCATTTCAATTGCTTGCACAAGAAACCTTAGCACATTAGTAGTACAAAATGTTAAAAACCATATTAACTGCTACCATTTTATACTTAATTGTTTCTCCCCCTTTCAGTTTCTTAAAGAGAGAGACAACTTTCTTCTCCCCCTTTCAGTTTCTTAAAGAGAGAGACAACTTTCTTCTCCCCCTTTCAGTTTCTTAAAGAGAGAGACAACTTAGGAAGGCAACCAAATATGAGGCAGGGTTATATTTGTCTTATGGTTATGATAGGAGTTCTATAAAATTAAACGCGCACACTGAGATTCCACAAACACTGCAAAATTATTTCACACTCACCCACAGAACTAAGTCACCCTCTCTCACATACACACAAGCTCTCTCTTCTTGGCTTCTTTCTCAGGGTTCAGATTGAACTCCCACACATTATACCAATAACACACCTTGATTTAAGCATCAAACTAACAAACTACAGCCACACAAACTACCCCAAATATCATCTCCTCCATCCTACTAATTAAAAAGCCAACAGGATGTGCCAATTCTAACCCCTCCTATGCTCCTCAACTCACACACAAAGCCCCAAACCCATGATCAAGCTCATCACAACACCTATGCTTTGATTTTGAAATAAGGGGCATGCAATTAAACATTGAACACAAACGGTATAAAATCTCAATAAAAATGATAAAACAGTAGCCATATGCTATTTTCTTGCGCATTCAATAAGACGAAAACAGAAAAATAACAATGGTCATAAAAGGAAAATATTCAAAGAGGTGAGAGTAAATACCGCTGTGAAGATCACAAGACCCCATTCGATATATCAGCGGAAGAACATCCGTACAGAATGGTGTGGAAAAACAAATGCATCCATTGGATGTGTTTTGATTATTAATGGGACACTCCTATGGAAAAGAGCATATATATATATATATAGAGGAACTCTCTAGTCCGGGACCCTTCAGTCCGGAACTCATAGTTCCGGATCAAATTTTCATGATCCGAGCCGTCCAATGTGTTCAAAAGGTGTTTTCCAAGGTCCACGCGGGAAATCTTCAAAAAAAAATACCGGGAAGGGCTTGATCCACGCTGTTTTTCGCAAAACTGTAAATATGCAGTTTTTGCGAAAAAACTGCGTGGATCAAGCCCTTCCCGGTATTTTTTTTTGAAGATTTCCCGCGTGGACCTTGGAAAACACCTTTTGAACACATTGGACGGCTCGGATTTCCCAAAAACATTTTTTAAAAGCATCAAAACGCTTCAATCCGGGAAATCCGGGATCCTTGACTGGAGGGATCCCTCATTTTAAATAAAGTGAGGACCAAGCAATTTTTCCACTTTCCGAACTGAATTTTGACGATCCGAACCGTTAGATGTGTTTAAAATGTGTTTTTAAGGTCCACTGCGAGGATTTTTTCCAAAAAAAATACCCGTAAGGGCTTCGTCCGATCAGTTTTTGTTAAAAACGCTATCTATATATATATATATAAGAGTATTAGTCAAAGGCAAAACACACACAACTCCACGACTCTCTTTACTCTTTAAGCTCATAATCTACCTTGTTCCACTCCTAACTCAAGCATCATTGTGGTTCCAAATTCATAAATTTCACTCCATATCTCGGAGATCAAGCCAGAACAATCACTTCCAACAAATGAGGCCAAAATTTCCTATCAAATCTCTTTGTCCTGCACTTTCTCTGATAACCAATACTCAGAGGAACACAGGACATATCCAAATTGGGTCCATACTCTATTTTTTCACCAATCAAATGCAGCATGAAGAACAATCCCGAATATCCACTAAACAAACACTTATTGAATCATCTTGTTTTACATATTTGCAAATCAGTTTTCTCAGCAACCAAACAGATGAAACAAAAGTAACTCTAGACCCTCCAACCACAATGACATAAGATCATGAACCAACAAACACACACTTCCCTGTGGATTGTGAGAAAGGGGGAGAAAAGATAACATTGTGATGTCTCGACAAATCACACCAAAAAAATGGACCAATAACAGCAAAAAATGGTGAGAATACACATGGACCAATGTTGCACGAAGAACAATTTCAGAGAGCCACTAAACTACCATTCACTATATCAAAAACCAATTCTGGTTCAAGTTTTTGGTATTCAATTTTCCAGAAACAAAACAATGAAACAAAAGCAACCCCACAAACTACACTCCAAACCCATCAAGCACAATGACATAAGCTCATGAACAAACAAACTAACAAACAAAACACACTCTTCCTTGTTGATTGTGAGAAAGAGAGAGGAGAACGGATTGTGGTTTCTCTCCCAATTTTATTTTTATACAGTCCGGGCCAGCGGACTTGCACCTTCACTAATCCTGAATACCAATTTCACCTTCCACTGACAGGCCTAATTAAAGCTGGAAGCTCTATTGGTTTCTATCCCAAATGGCACCAAACGGTGAGGGGAAAAAATGGACCAATAAAAAAAAATTCGCACTTCTTTCCTAAATTTTCATCATATCTCACCATTTCTCACCTCATTAACTATCCAAACAAGTCAAAGAGTTCTCCATTCTTTCATTTTCTCACCCTTTATTTCATTTCTATTCAAATGGGAAAAAAAATGGACCAACACAAACTCATAACTTTCCCACCATTTCTCAATATCTCTCAATTCTAAGTGAAAGAATTCACTTTTCTTTTCAATTTCTCACCACTTCTCACAATCCAAAGGGGCTCTACAAAGAACATACAACCACATGCATAGCTGATGGCTCCCTCCTAAACTTTCAAAGCCGAAAGCTCTCAAGGTACTACAAAACTTCTTCTTTAGGGTCAGTCCATAAGGAACTTTATCCTGTTGCTAATCGGGAGTTAAGAGGTAAGCTGGTCTAGAAACCCGAGTTATCAAAAAAAAAAAAAAACACACACGCACTTATACGAATCATACGATGGGATTTAAAATCAAAACCTGATCAATTTCGTCCCACCATCTGAACTCAGCTTGAATCCTGTTCCTAAAAACATTGTACAAAAGGGTCGGGTAAAACAACATCCGCGCCCCGGCTCCGACAATTGCTCTCTTCGCATCATCCACCCGAACAACCTGTCGATCTTGACTGCAACTACTCCTTCCATCAGATGATTCAACAACCTTGTCTAACAACTCGAACAGAACCAAAACCCTAACCCGATTCTTCTGATCAAAACAACAGGGAAATCTCTAAACTTTAAAGATCCGATGATTGACGGGGTGAAAAAGAAACCTTAAGTGGAAATGGGTTATGTAATTGGTATGGGAATCGAATGTGGGGAAGATTTGAGGGTACGAAATTTGAAATCTGGAATCTTTTACGCTGATTATTCGAATTGAAATGGGCAATTTGGTGATGGGATGATTCCCAATAGTTCATCGAGAGAGGGAGAGAGAGAGAGAATTTTCTTGTTGATGCGTTGGAAGGAGGTAGGACCGTAGGAGAGTCCAACTCATGCGTGAAAGGAAGAGAAGGCAAGAGAAGATAACAAACCGGCCTCACTAAAACAAACAAAATAGTACTAGAATGCAAAGTTTGGGACATGGAGGAAAATTTCGCCTCTGTTTGGAAATCGGGTTTTCTCAATTAGTATTACTCATATTTTTCTTTAATTATTATCCTTATTTTAATTATTATTATTATTTATCTCTCTATAATCATTACCCCTATTTTCGATTATTACTCTCATTTTTTCACTCCAATCATTACCTAAAAACCAAAACCAAAACCAAAACCAAAACCCAAACCAAACAAGGTTGGTTGTTAGCTTCTATGGTCTCCCCTTAATACATACGAAGCTTTGTAACAGTTTTAATTGGACTGTCAAGGGGACGATCATAATAAAGCCTAAGATTAGTCGAGGTGTGAATAGCCCTAGCTTAGGCACAATCCTAGGGGTTGACAAAATGATCTTGCCTTGAGATTTCGAGTTTGCTCCCAGCTAAGTTCTCAAGTTCGGTTCCTGTTACCAGCGAAACTCTTGGGGGCCACTAGAATTTATGGGAGGAAAATAAATAGGAAAGTTGAGGATTTTCTTTTGTTTGGTTGTCTAAGTAAAATAGAAGGAAAGTCAATGAAATGATTTTCTCTTGTTTGGTTTTCGAAGGAAAATGAAAAGAAAATAGCCTCATTTTCACCCCTCTTCCTTCTCCAGAATTTTTCTCTTTTCCCTCCCCTTTTCTCTCTTTTCCCTCCTTTTTCCCTTTTATTTTCCCTATCTCCTTACCTCAACAACCAAACATGGGAAGGGAAAAAATTTTAATAAAATTTTTTCCCTTCCTTTCCACTTCTTTCCACAACAACCAAACAGAGCCTTCAGTACGGTCTGGGAAGGTAGTTTAGTCATTGCTCCAAACACATTAAATGACCAGAAGCCCCTTAGCCAAAGACAACAATTACCAAAGTACCTCAATGCAGGCCACCAATTGGAGGGCTAAAATTGGCAAAATAGACCAAAAGTGGTAAGCCATGAATCAGACATTGTCTGTATAATAGCCTTCTGTTTAGGATATACTACCTCCGTCCCGCAAAGATGGTCTAATATTTTATTTTGAGATGTCCTAAGACTAAAGTTTTTAGAAGAAAAAAAAAGTATGCAACATTCTTGTTTTATGGCTCATTTTCTCTTACATTAATTTAATTGAGATTTCAGGAAACATTTAGTGGAGGGGCAAAATCGGAAATTAACAAAAAGTAAAATGTAATGATTACGCTCCTTTAAATAGTTGATCCAAAAAAATTTGACGGGGATTACCAAAATCTTGAAAACACTATAACTATGAAGGATATAATTATATAATGTATTAATAAGAAATCAATTGCTTTACAAAAAATAAAAAGAAAAAGAAGTATCATTTCTCTCCTGAATCCGATTCTGGTCGGTGGAAGCAATTTTCGTCTTATTCTTGTTTGATCTTAGTCCCGAAGTTATATGCTTTCTCTCCTTCTGATTATGGTCCTTAGAAGCAGTTTTCTTCTTCGTGTTGTTTTATCTGAGCCCCGAAGATTTTCTCTCCTGATTCTGATATTGGTTATTGGTGCTTCCAACGTCCATTCTCTGGTTTTTCTCCCAAATCTCATCTCAAGATCGATCGAAACAAAGGATGTTTGAGAGCTACACATTTCTTCTCATGGCCAACGGGATAGAGGGGCCGGTCAACGACCTGTACCAGGTATTTATTTTTCCCATGGCCTCTGTAAAATCTAATAGCGTTCGTCGCGTCTAGTTCATGTGTCGTAATGAAGTTCTGCCATGAGAGTACTTCGTATTCTACTGACTTGTTTCTCCTAAGGAACATGAGCCAGTTCCTCCTCCTAAAATTGGTCAATTCTAGTAGTACCTTTTGGTTGGTCTGATATAATTGGACAGAATTGAAAAGAAAGCAATCACTGGGGATGAGCAGTCTTGGGTTGCCGCTCATTCCCAACTCGATTTCAAACAAGAAATCGTCCGCTCCAAATTTTGTATATTTGGGGGTATGGTTTGATCTCTTTGATTAACGACATTTCCTTGAAGCAGAGGTGAGAGGAGGGGGGTTCGGAGTTTTTGGGTTTGCTGACAGATAGCACAAAAATTTCTGCTCCTGGTTTCTTGGCAGATTTTTTGTTGAGTAAGCAGGTGAAAGAGAGAGAGATAGAGAGAGAGGGTTTACTGTGGTTTTATAGGCTAAAAAAGACTGATTTTTGAATTACATCCGGCTTAACGGTAACGGCGTGTGAACTCTCTCTCTCTCAAACCTGCTTACTCAACGAAAATTCTACCAAGAAACCAGAAGCAGAAAAATTTGTGTTGTGTGTCAGCAAACCCAAAAACTCCGAACCTCCCCTACTTTCACCTCTTCTTCAAGAAAATATCGTTCATCAAAGAGATCAAACCAGACTCCAAATACACATATTTTAGAGCGGAAGATTTCTTGTTTGAAATAGAGTTGGGGATGAGCGGCCACCCAAGGCTGCTCATCCCCGGTGATTGCTTTATTTTAAGTTCTGCCCAATTATATTAGAACAACCAAAAGGTACTACTAGAATTGACCGTGGGAAAAATAAATACCTGGTACAGATCGTTGACCGTCCCTTCTGTCCCATTGGCCATGAGAAGAAATGCGCATCTCCCAAACATCCTTTGTTTCGGTCGTTCTTGAGATGTGATTTGGGAGAAAAACCAGAGAATGGGTGCTGGAAGCGCCAAGAACCAATATTAGAAACCATACTCTACAACTACACATGGAGATTGGTCAATCTACAACCTGACTCAACTCCTTGTGTGTCAGTGAGTTTTTTTCATAAGAAAATATGTATGAAGACCGTATTCAAAATAATAAGTAGATGGTACGTAGATATTCTAAAAAATTGTATGAATATCCGTGAGTATATTGATATATGTGAAATATGAATATCCGAACAAATTTAAAATATAATTATATCCTTCATAGTTATAATTATATATAGAATTGATAAGAAACCAATTGCTTAAAAAAACAAAAAAAAAAACACTTGTGGTTTATTAGCCAAAGCAAGCCAATTGCATAAATAAAAAAAAAGCCATTTTTATTTTTATTTTCGTCACCAATAAAATAAATTTTTCTTGTTCGAAAAAGGTGTACTAAAATAGTATTAAACAAATACAGGCAATGTTATCAATCTCGTACCGGTCAGCGTACCGTTTTCTCTACTGGAACGGTATGTACCGGTACCGGAGTGTATCTCGGTACCGTTTCAGATTTACCGCGATTAATATTTTTTATGTTTTTCCATATAGTTTTCATGTTCACAAAAAATTAAAGTAGGGAAAAAAAATTCTAATATTTTAGGGTGCCTCGATTGTTTCACACAAGTTACATGTGTGGCTCCCCACCTTCCCTATGTACAGCTAATGCTAGTCCAGTAGTCTGTGTAAATACTACCACTCTCCTTTTTACTTATCCTTCTACCATAAAAGGAGAGAAACCAGGGGGAGAAAAAAGAAGTAAAAAAAAGGAGAGAGAAAATAGATCTGAAGCAGACGACAGAAATATCCATGGCGACTTGAGAAACCAGATCTCACGTTTGTGTATTCCTCTCTATCTTCTCTCCTCTCTAACCTTTTCTTGAAATTTTCGGTGTATTTTGGCGTGAAAGCACACTGAAATCAGACGCGTTTTGTACCGGACAGAATCCGAAAATTGACCGGAACGGGCGGAACAGTCCGGTACGGGACGAGATTGATAGTAACTAGGGATGGCAACGGGGCGGGTTTTGATGATCCCTACCCCTACCCTAAAATTCCCTAACCCACCCCTAACCCGCCCCTAACCCGACCGGGTAATTTATGGGTACCCCCACCCCCGCCCCTATCGGGTATCGGGTTTACCCGCCCCGCCCCTATTTTTTTCACATATTAGTTAAGTATATTTTAAACTCCAATTAGTAAATACAAATGATAAAAGTTCACAAAATAACTTTTACAACTTAACCAAAATCTACTATCTAATGTTGTATTTTAGTTGTAAAAGTAAAATTATAAGAACAAAAATAAAATTTACATATATATGTATGTCGGGGCGGGTAATATCGGGGCGGGGTGACCATACCCCTGCCCCTACCCTAACCCTGACGGGTTTTTCAAAATCACCCCCTGCCCCTACCCGTTACCCAAAAAATTGTAAAAAACCCTACCCTATCGGGACGGGGAAGTGCGGGTTCGGAGCGGGGCGGATTGAATTGCCATCCCTAATAGTAACTCTGAATACGGGTAAAACACAAAAGCTGAATTCTAGAAGGTCATAGAACACGTGGGAACCCAACGACCCAAGTTTTCGGCCGGTCGTCGTAAAGAATCCTCTCACGCCTTCATATAAATACCGTTTCCCCCCACTCTTCTCTCCTCCGCCTCGTGAAATTCGTACGCAACAACGATACGATTCGCTTCGCTGCTTCTCCTCCAATTCCTCCGTAGCCTAACCAGGTACTACATTTCTCTCCTACGTTCCTCATCCTCGTACAAGGCTGAATCTGGTTCTGTATGACTTGAGGATTGTCTTTGCTTTTGAACTTGTTTGTAATCGATGTGAATTATTTATGTATGTAATTTTGGTGGATTGTGGTTATGGACGGAGAAAATGAGGTAATGTGGGGTTTATTTTGAGGATTGGACTTTTGATCTGTGAGAATTGAGATTGATGCAATTTTGAGTTTTTTGTTTGGGGATTTGACTTCACATTGCATGTGGAGGTCTACAAATATGTGTTCTTCATGGGTATTTGTTATGGTTGTTGCCCTAGCTTTCCTCATAATTGGGGATTTTTGCGTCAAAAGTAAGGTTTTTTGAAATCTCTAGTCCTACCTTTCCGCTGATTGTGAAATTTTTGTGATTCTCGAGGATGTCTGTGAATTGGAACTGCTTTGATGCGACCAGTATACGTTATA
The DNA here is from genome assembly GCA_016920895.1 of Vaccinium myrtillus. Taxonomy (NCBI): domain Eukaryota; kingdom Viridiplantae; phylum Streptophyta; class Magnoliopsida; order Ericales; family Ericaceae; genus Vaccinium; species Vaccinium myrtillus. The sequence goes on from CM029281.1 coordinate 30,549,271, forward strand.
TATTTTCTGGGGTTTGGATTCTTACATTGGTGGGTGGGGAAATTAGGGATTTTTTAGTGTTGTATTTTGGGGAATGGGTGTGATTTGTGATACTTGGACAATTTTGTGGTAGTTTGTGTTTGTTTCTTTGTGAACATGAATAAACAGAATGATTAGCACTTTAAGGCCTTCCGTTTTGTCGGATATGAAAATCGGAGTGGCATGGCTTTCCAAGAGAACCATGTATTTTAAAATATTATTCTTAAAAAAAGAACGGAGATACTTGAGATTTTATATGACATGAAATAAGAAAGAATAGTGAATTGAATGAGGGAGTAATAAAGTAAAGGAGCAATAAACTCTTCTTTTGTAGAACTTAGAAGAGCGCATTGCTCCTTTTCAACGTCTAGACTCATGAAAATAACTTTGTGATCATCATAGGAGAAATTATGATAAAATTGTGGGGACTACTTAACACAATCAGTGTTTTCAAATCGGGATATGTAGTGTGTATCGTTTTTTTCATTTGATAAATCGTATCGGGATAAGTATCGACAGTGTTCTAAAAGTCGCTAGTCGGTCCCAGGTCGGATGGCTGCCGACTAGTGACTAGGGGACTAGTCGGCTAGTTTTTTTTTTTTTAAATATATATATTCTCCTTCATCCTTCATAAGTTTTAACTAACTTTGTTTTTGAAAACTTTTGGTTTTTCACCGTTTTTATGTGATGTGTTGTCAGAGAATGACCTGTCTCGGTGTTTGGAAAAAACAGTTTTTTGTTAGTGGAACACCCCCCAAGTAGAATAACATAAGTAGCACATTATCAAATAAAAACATACAAATAAAACAAAATAGTCAACTGCAAAGTTCGATGCTCTAAGTTCAAAAACAAATGAAACTAAGTAGCACAAAATCAATAGTCAATCACTCCTCATGTGTAGTATGTACACTGTACAGTGCTGCTATGCTACCAATCTGTTTTTTAATTCATGCCTTAGCAGCCACTAAAACAAATAAATAATTAAAAAATTGAGACAAACTGTGTATAAACTGTGCTACCAATCTGTTTTCTAATCACTTATCAGTTTCAAGTTTTAACAAAAAAAGAACAAACTGTGTATATACGAGAGAGAGAGAGAGAGAGAGAGAGAGAGAGAGAGAGAGAGAGAGAGATGCAATCTTACATGAGATTCGAGGAGGAAGAAGAATACTAGAAGAGGTGAGAAGAATTGAAGATATGCGATCCCTATGACTGTTGGCAGCAGCAACAGTGTCGTGTTTGAACTTTGAAGAGAGAAGAGGGTAGTGAATCGTGTTTCCAGAGAAGAGGTAAGAAAACAAAAGGGGATTTAGGTTAGGGTATACCGTTAAAATTTACACGACGGCCCCAAAAATTTTGCAAATTCTGTTTTTTTTTTCACCCCAATTTTTGCGATTTCTTCCGATTTGCCCCGACTAGTCTCGACTTTTTCCGATTTGTCAACTTAATCCGACTGGGTGACTTGTCCGATTAGTCACCGACCTGATCCCGACTAAGTCGGTCAGCGACTAATTTAATCGACTAGGCCCTAGTCGACTCGGTGAGGCCACAACTCCGACTTAGTTGCCGACTAGTCCCGACTTTTAGAACACTACGTATCACATGTCTTAAGATACGTTTGTTGGAAGAGTAGGAGTTTCTAATGTTTAGTTAGACAAGATTATGGGGGAGGGAGAAATAATTAAGGCAAGGGTGGGGAAGGAGGGTATTCATATAAATCATATTACACTTAAATTCAAAACTCTTTTTTTTTGCTTGGTACAAAATGGCTAGAATCCATCCCTATTTATACTACTCAATGGAAGGGTCTAGTCCAAAGATATTTTCATATAAGATAAACTTTGAGACAGATTCTAGAATTACAGATGTAACTAATTCACACAGAAAAATCTAGATATTTCACAAGGATATTTTAGAATTTCTAGCTGATAGATATTATAGAGTTTCTAGAAACTAGATATTTATATCTATTTCAATAATATCTTTCATCTTTGAACTGTGTCAATTGGGCTTATTAGCCAAAATACTAAATCTAGTTTATCCTTCAACAACAATAATCATAATTAACATACAATTAAAAAGTAGTTATACGTAATGACATCAACAGACTATACTTACATTTACCAAAATAAAATGTTTTTAAGATGCAAAATTTAAAGTCTCTCAATAGGGGTCTATCACATTAAGGCTTTTTGCTACCTTAGCTGTGGAAAGAAAAGAAGAGTTTCTTTCAATATTTGGCACAAGCTATTATATGATGCACTCTCTTAAATATACTATTGGTGATGCTTTTTGGAAAAAAAATTATATATTCTCTTTCTTTTGGTTGGTTGAATGGCTAACAAAAATATCCTCGTTCACCAAAACAAATCTTCTTCTTTTTTCCCTAGTATTTTTCTTTTTGTAGCCGACAAAATTATTTATTTTTTGACATTGTAGCAAACTAAAAAAAAATATTGGCAATTCTATTTCAATAACAACGAGTGTACTTGCTCTAATTAATCTCCTAATGAGGCGTAACATTGCCCTTGTATGATTCAGGCAAAACACAATCGAATTATGGTTCTTTCCTCTATTCAAGCTAGCCCTATGTTGAGGTTGAATTTCTGTCTAGTGTTTGATTGTCGCCATAATTAGATCAAATGGCTTAGATTAATACGTTGGGGTTCCGATTCTTAAAATAAGGTTAGACTTTTTTCCTATAAGTAATCGTAGGATACGTACCAAATTAGGATACACATATAAATCGTAGGATACATGATCCTATCGTAGGATTTCTATACACAAAGGATACAGGGTAAGATATGTATTGTTTTCCGAAATAGACGATACGAATCGGAGGATATGTATCGTGTATCGTAGGTTTTTAACAACTATGAACACAATACTGAATTGTGTGTTTAGTCAACTTTTTTTTGTAGCCCAAATTAAACGTATATCGGGTTTTTACGTAACTTTAGCGTGGCATTTGTAATTCCGTCACCATTAATATCATAGGATACTTGACATAGCATACCCATTCACTGTTAGTCCATCAAACAATTGCATCCATAATTGATTGTTGTTTCGGGATATCTCTAGTACAGAAGATGTTGACACAGAAAGACATGACAGTGCAGAGTCTGCTTTCCTTATTTCCTTTGAAACTTCCACTCTGTGGCCTGATTCTTTTAGTGGAACCGCAGTTTATGTTTCTGCTTTGTATTGGATGTGACTGAAATTGCTGGCTTATGATTGATTTCCTCAGGTCCTCTTGCTCTGTTTCATATTTTAGAAAGTTCAGATCTTTTGGTACTGAATTTATATCCTATTTGGACATTGCAAATGGCAGAGGTTTGTAATGTTTCTTTTTGTGCTTTGGGTCATATTCCATACCTGTGGTTTTTAGTTTTGTGTGGTCTCATTGTGTTGTTTATTTGGACACCTTGGATAATGACAGGAGGGTTACAAAGTTTCCTTGAATGTGTATGATTTAAGCCAAGGATTGGCTCGCCAGCTATCCATGACATTTTTGGGAAAAGCTATTGAAGGAATATGGTAAGCATTTTATTAGTTTGAAGGCATTTATGAGTTGGACATGGATAATATCCGAGCATGGGCAGTTAACTGGATGCCAATTCCTGTTGGTGAATTTCAAATAAAGGAATATTCTTCACCAAATTGGGAATATGTTCCCCTTGGTGGTGCATCAGCTGCCCTTGTGATTCAAAATTCCAGTCAGTGGATGCCAAGTTGCCAACTTGTTTCTGGGTGCTGAAGTGAAATGTCATAAATAACTAGTTTTGGACATCTTTTATTAGATTCTAATTTGGAAAACAGTCCACAGACCCCTGGCCTCTTTTAGTGAAGGTTGGGAGAGTTACATGAGAGAAGCAATTTGTTAGAGCACCAAAGAGGCTTATCTTTTTAATCTAATCTAATATCCTAACATCAGGAGTTGATAAAAATGTTGTAGCCGGGAGTTATGTTATTGCATGTTCTTACTTGAAAAGTGCATTATTAAATCTAAATCTTTGAATGACAGGCACACAGGAGTAGTGGTTTACGGTAATGAATACTATTTCGGGGGTGGTATACAGCATTGTTCTGCCGGTGTAACGCCTTATGGAACCCCACTCAAAGTTGTAGACCTTGGTGTCACTCATGTGCCAAAGGATGTTTTTGAATCATATTTGGAGGAGATTAGCCCTCGATACACGGCAGAAACCTACAGTTTGCTCACTCACAACTGCAACAATTTCAGCAATGAGGTTGCTCAATTTTTGGTCGGAGCAACTATTCCAGAATATATCTTGAACCTCCCCAATGAAGTTATGAGCAGCCCGATGGGTGCTCTAATGTGTATGTTTTCTCGTCCATACATCTCTATTTTTATTTGCTGTCTGAATGAATCATCTTGCAGTAGTCCTGGTGGGATGGATTTGTCTGAGCTTATTAATTGCATTTTGTAGTGGTTTTTTTGTTGTTGGTCTTTAGTACTAACTGCAAAGCACTCGGTTCTAGCACCTTCTTTAAAATTTTATATTGGTTGAAGCAGTTCGAGAAGTGCATAAATCTCTCTCTCAAATTGTTACTGCCGGTTTTGGTTCGCTTGCTTGAGCAAATACGCTTATTTTGTTCGGTTGAGTTGTCTAATCGCATATTTGAGAAAACCAACTATTTTGTCTTACCTAATAAGCAGAGTGGATGCCAAATGATTTTTCTTATATGTAGTTTTCCTTATTGCTTAGTCGTAAGAATAAACAACTAGCCAGTGTGAGCCACACAGGTCCGGGGGTCGAAGTTGGAACCTGAGTTTAGTTGCTTTATGATGACTAGTTTATAAGTTCCAACGTCACTGTTTATGCCAACTGAATCTCTAGTTTAAACTGTTGAGTGAATTGCTTATATTTGTTAATTATTTCGATGCAGTGCCCATGATACAGCAACTGGAAACAACCATGAGATCAGGGGCTGTCCCCCAAACTCCACAGTTTCAACCGACTACACAGGTCCAGAACTCCAAGCCAACAAGCATTGCCAACAAATCCACAGCTAGCAACAGTGAAGTGAAGTCTCAAGTGCAATCTCCCAAGGTTGGGGGCCCAAAGAGTGACACTCCTGCTGCCAAAGCTACTGGAGCACAAGAGAAGTCACCTGTCAATGGAAAGGTTGAAGACCCTCTTGGGGATGCCCGGGGCAAGGTACAAGAGGAGATCAGTGCTGAATTTGCTGCTATTATGGCCACGGGGACTCTTCGAGCAAGTGAGGCTGCTGCACTTGCTACCCGAAGAGTGATGCAGAGATACGGGCATGCAAATGTTGCACTGAGCTAGAGTTAACCAGGATTTTACTTCATTTTATGCCGATTCTTCCTCTCTTATGAGGACTCCATTGTTGTACGTATTGTGGGTTTTATAACGACCCCTTCATATTAATGAGACATGGCTCTCTTTCAAATGAAACTAATTGGCAAGATTCCGATAGTTGACTAATTGGCAAGATTCCGATAGTTGACATTGGACTTTGTAATGCAATTTTATTTTTTTTTGTTTCCCCTATCTATGATGTTTCCTGAACTGTTCACCTTTACTTGATGAAGGTCTAGTCTTACCAGCTGTACTTGTTGATGTACTGTTGGATTCAACAAGGTAAGAGCAAATCCAATGGAAAATGCTAAATGGCTATGCTAAGTTTCCCAAAAGATAAAATCTACATTTGATAAAATCTGACACTTGATTTTATCAAATGGGATGACATGTGATTAAATCAAAGTAAAATCTTTTTGCTTTGATTTAATCACGTCTTCCCGTTTTGATAAAATCAACTGTTGAAAAAGTGGTTTCGTGTCAAAATATAGGACGTAGCCTCCAGTGGTTAGTTCTATTTTAGAACCAAGCAGTTCCAAATTTAACCGACTTTCTCAGTTTCTCTCCACCTCACCTTTAACTAATTTTTCAACCCCAATTAAATAATATATGTTATTTTCAACGCCGTTGTGATCTAATTTTTTAACGCCCGTTTTCAACTAATTTTTCAACCCTTGTTCTACCTAATTTTTCAATTAGTTTTGTGATCTATGTTTCTCAACCCCAATTCTACCTAATTTTTTGAATATTTTTTACATCTACGCTTCTCAACCCCCGTTCTACCTAACTTTTTGGCTACTTTTTTCATCTACGTTTCTCAACCACCATTTTACTCAACTTTTCAGCTACTTTTCTCATCTAATTTTCTCAACCACCAATCCTTGCTTTTCTGTATCAATACATATATTGCAAGCTTTTTCAGTCATGATACCATTCTCATCTACTATATATATTTTCTTTTCCAAACTAATATCATGCGGCGAGGATGGCTGCTACAGCCATCCTTGGTTCTATATTTGGAATCAAGTATGCAACTGATGTATTTTCCATCTGATTTTAGCTTTGCATTGGAGCCTTAAAGTTGTATAATATGGTTCTATTATAGGTATACAACCCCTTATACGAAGCGAAAATCAAGTTGCCAAGCACAGCAGAAAAGCAGCACCCTGCATTGGATTTGCTCCTTGCATTCGATTTGCAAGAGAGAGAGATCAAACCATCTTCTTTTGTTCAGAAAAACTTTTCAGGTTAATGCAAACGAATATGGTCGAGAACCATTGTTAGTTTCAATACAGCGCAATAGACACTAACAATGTAGAATGCGTACAGAAGAATTGTTTCCAGTTTCACAATGTGAAAACCCTCTCCATTCCTCTCACCAAGTACACTAAGATGGAGTATCTGTTTGACAATCCCGCAAATAGAAAATAATTAACTGCAAATAAGAATTTGTTCCTGGTTTTTTCTCTAATGGCATGTTTTGTACCTAGAAAACGCTGGAACAAGGAAGAGGAGGGGGAGAAACACATTCATTCTGATGATGGGTATAATGAGAGGATGGAAACCAAACAACTTGAGAAGAAACAAAAACCCTCTCCTGGTTTGAATAATTTCCCTTCCTATTTTCCTTCTTTCTACCAAACAACATTACCAGTCTTAACCACTTGAAAACCAGAAACCAGAAGTAACAAACACACAGCAATTCATACCATCAATGGAGAAAGTTTATTTATAGATGCCTGTCCTTGGCATTATAATCCACCAAGCTACACAAAGAATAGAGTTCTACATTTGCTACAATATCATAAATCTTACAGCATGGTACACTGGATATATGTCCACCAAGTGACGTGAGGCGACTTTAATCAGTTGAACTAACCATTCCATTTTCTGGTTGGAGACTAGCTTCTTTTGATCTTGAAAAGGCGTCGGAAGGGACGTTAATGCCTGCAAAGCCAACCATGACAGCAGCGGCTCCAATATAGTCCATGAGTTTAGGAGCATTGCCTGTCAGTGCATCAACTACAGTCTACAGCTGCTAATGGAACCTAAATGGTAAGTCCAGCTGTTGCTACCGTGGTGATTGTCAGAAGAACAGCCTTGGCCCACAAGTAATCGCTTAGCACGTTATCCAACAAACCTAATAGATGACAAAAACATACCTCGGTGAAACAGCATGGACAGTAAACGGAACAAAATGCAGATGTCACTACTCACTAATAAAGGAGTTGGGCAGTCATTCACACCACGTGGCAACTGACGGTTAGCTACATCAATCAAATTTAACAATAGAAACTAGGCCTTTCACTGTAATACAGCCTTAATGCAGGATCCACAAGAGGATGATGATGGTTTATAAAAGTATTCCGTTGATTAAATCCTATTACGACTATACTTGTCTTTCCATAATATTGTACTATTGACTTACTTTCAGATGTATTAGGATTTCCGGGACAAAATATTTGGCTTATGCTATTACTCTCAGTTTCAAGATAAAATAACTTCATTGAATTGGTTTCAAGAAAATCTCACTTGCAGACTTGATACACTATCACTACCAAGATGCATCTTGTGCATCTCTAGACTTTAACCTATTATATGACTTCAAGATAAATCAAAAGCTTTTACCAGGCTGCATTTCCCACTACTCTTAATCTTCAGAAAAAAAGGCTATTGTTAGTGGTTCTGGGGTAGGAATGGTTTGGAGTCAAGAAGGTTATAGTTTGTAAAAAATGGATATCCCTTCGTAATAGTTACCTTGCACATCCGTGATGAACACATTTAACACCATACTAATATCATGCAAGGAAAGGCGTAGCACTATGAAAGAAGCTGGAAATAAGATAACTTGTCACATTAACATGCAACAAAACTCACATTTTCACATATCTGAGATGTAACTTTGGATAGGTATTTAACAAGGACATTATCGCAAACTTATGCTGTTTGACAAGGTGGATTGCCCAACACTAAGAAACCACCTAAACTTATGCTGTTCCAGCCACAGAAATAAGATAAATGACAACATCAAATTGAGACAACTAAGTATGATGCAAATAAAATCCACAACCAACAAAAGGTTAGAAATGTACACGAAACAATAAATATAACCCACTTAAAAGAAGTAGATAGCATTAAGTATGCACATACCTTTACCAACAATAAGATCGACTTGCTCCCTTGTAAGTACTTTAAAAGGCTCCAGCTTGGTAAAGTTAAGTATGAGGGCAACAGGTAGGAATATCAATAGGTTGAATGACCCCAAATAGCCGAGAAACTGTGCCATACTGACTCCGGTTCTGAAAAGGGTAGGTTATCCAATTCGTCATACCATTGCTGTGCGATACCAACCTGTATACACACATAGGATGAATGCTTTGAGGTACAGCTCAAGAATACGTGTGAATAATTCGACATTTATAAAATGCTCTAGTGGGTAAACACCTTCTCTAAGGATGCCTCTTTCCTGTCTACTCCTGAGACTTCCATAGGTGCCCCTCTCGCCTGGCACCATACACAGCCTTCTTGTAATGGTTCAACAAGCTCAGTATCTTCAGGAATATCAATATTCAACTGTACGTCAATTTGTCCTGTTGCATGCAATGAAATCACCAAAGCTGATTAGTCCGTGAAAATTCACATCCAACACTTATCATACATTTTGGTAATGTAAATGTAACCCATGGCATTATCATATCTTACTTGAGCGGTACAAAAATCATACCATACATCTAAAGAATAAACAGGAACAACTTTCCCTCACTCTAAACCAATGCATGAGCATTTATATCTTTCACAGTTCATTGCAAAAACTATGTTGCTTGGTGCAATGATGAAAGATCAGGACGCTGAGATCAAAGTAAGGGATGGCGATTTTTGAAGTTAATAATATAATACCAAACGGTGCGTACGTAGTTACATATCCTACTGGATACATATCGTGTATCATAGGTTTTCAACAACTATGGCCATTGCTGACTTATTTTAGTTGGCTAATATTTCAGAGACACCCAATCTTCAATTCGATAAAAGACCGGATTTTTATTGTTTGACAACAATGTTGTTATGGCCTCTCCTTTTTATTACCTTGAATAAAAGCAAATCAAGAATTTTATCATCTTTTTCTCACCAACAAAAAAACCCATTAGTTAAGTCTCGTGCAAATGCGGCTATGGCCTGGCTCTCCTCCATCAATACTACCTTCTTTCCTCCAATTCTCTCTCACTCGATAAGCTTCGTTCCACATCCCTGCTGCGGCATAAACATTGGAAAGTGCAACATAAGTTGTAGAGACCTGTTTCTTGGACTCCAACATCTTCTTAGCCACGCTCCTCCCAATATCAACATTCCCATGCAATTGACATGCACCTAGCAGTGCAGCCCAAACGGAAGCACTAATGCACCCACGGCTTGTTTCACCCTCCTCAATTTCACCCACCAAAGTCCATGCTTCCTCTAACCTTCCAGCTCGTCCCAACATATCAATCAAACATGTGAAGTGATCTTCCCTTGGAATCAACCTATACTTCTCCCTCATCAGTTTAAAATACTGCAATCCCTTGTCCACTAAACCGCAATGGCTGCAAACGGTCAAGACAGACACAAATGTTACCTCATTTGGCTCAATGTCCATTTCGATCATCTGGTGGAACATTTCAAGAGCTCGAAAACCAAACCCATGACATGCGTATCCCATTATGATAGATGTCCATGCCACAACATTTCTCTCCGTCATCAAATCAAAACAAGTTAGTGCATTGGACAAATGACCGGATTTAGAATACATATCCACCAAAGCCGTTCCGACAACCACATTTTCTATATCAGATTTTGTTAGTGTCCTCGTTAGCTTTGCGTGGATTTGTTTTCCCTTCTCCAAGTTTGTGATATGGCTACATGCTTCAAGACCTGCCACAAAAGTGAAGCAGTTTCCTTCTACTCTAAATCCATCCCCATTAGAATACATTTGAGCTAGTAAACCTAAACCTTCTTGTGGCATACCGTTTTGCACATACCCTGATATCACGCTCGTCCATGAAATGACATTTTTCTCTTGCATTTTTTCCCACAATTCCCTGGCATTTTCAACTAAACCAGTAAACATATACCCTGATATCATTGAATTCCAAACCGCAACTTGGGCAGTTGGCCAAGCATCAAAAACTTTACGAGCTTCACCAACACTACTGCACTTGCAATACATATTGATTAACGCACTTCCAATAATTGCACCGTCATCTTCCAATGAATTAGGCGTGACAAAGAGAAGGCCATGGACCTGTCTTCCAACATTAAGCAAAGAGTTCTCTGCGCACGCAGTCAAAAGAGGCACAAACACAGTTCCATCCACTTCAAAAATTCGAGCAACATTATTCTCAGAAGCAACATAATCAATCACATCATGATATCTCTGATTAAAGACATGTCCTCTTATCTTTATAAGTATTGAAACAACATTCGCTTCCATTCCATTCAAGACTCTTTCAGCAGAACAAACTTCCCCGCAGTGAAAATACATGTTGCCAAGTGGATTCACACATACCGGCTCAAACCCACTAACAATGGCATACCCATGAATCTGCATCCCGAAAACCAAATCTTTTGCCCGCCCACAACCCACCAAAACACTGGCCACAGTAAACTCATCAGGCCTACAAAACTCAACACACTTCATATAACGAAACAATTCCAACCCACAAACCTCCATAGCATTAACAACATACCCAGAAACCATAGCATTCCAAGTAACCAAATTCCGTTCGAGCATTTCATCAAACACCTTACGAGCAAAGCCAACCACATCACATTTTGAGTACATGTCCAACAATGCAGTCCCAAGGACAACATTGGCCGCTAAAAATCCTGTTTTTGTAGCGCGGGCATGGACGGCCTGGCCCATTTGGAGATGGCGTGGGGAGGAAGCGACAGCGCGTGCGACTGTGGCAAGGACATAATGGTTGGGTTTTAGGGTCGGGTCAGGTTGGCGGGTCATGAGGGAGAAGAGTTGCAGGGCTTGTAGGGGGTGGTTGGAACGCGTGTAGGCGGAGATGAGGGAGGTGTATAGGGTGGTGTCCTTGTGAGGCACATGGTCGAACAGTTGGTGGGCGTAATTGAGGGAGCATGGAAATAGTTGGGTGTAGTCGTTGATGAGGCGAGTGGCCACTGATGGGTTTGTGTCGAGGCCGAGTTTGATGAGCCGGGCATGTCTGTTCATTCATGCTCTCCCTCAGCAATCTACAAAAACTACAATTGCACCATACCCATTAAGGAGAATTATTGATCCCAAAACCTCAAACCTAAAACTCATCTACAAACTTCACTTTTACACTTGCATTGAAATAGCAAAACCCAAATTTCATGCCGGATATTCCGTTAACACTAATGCAACGCCAACAGCCCCGCCCAAAAAATAAAAAAGCACACGTATTGATTTGAAAAAGAACCCACTTGAGATCAATTAAGTTTGGTCATTCTATCTGCAACCGGTTTTTGACTTTATACAACTCAATTGATGCCGCAAATACACATTTTTGCTTCTTAAAACCCGGCTAAGTTCCCAAAATATCCTTAGATTAATTTTTCACCCAAATTTAAAAAAAAAAAAAAAACTCCCTCTTCCCCTCCCACGAGTGAACTTCCCCATCCATCCCACCCCACATCCTTCACCAGCGACCCCATCACCAAAGCCACCTTGAGATTCCGACCGGCGATTATAACGGGAACTGAATACTGAATTTCTTCACCATATTCGGTAAACAATTCCTGAAAAACGTAACCTTTGTCGGCAATTATAAGCCGAAACATGGTTCGGATATTAACTCCCAAAATTTGATATATATTTCGGGCTTTAACTACCAAATTTTTTGTACAATTTCAACAGTTAATTACCGAAAATATAGAAGTTTTTCGGGACTGTGCTACCGAAAACAAAGCGAACGCAGACCTCTCCTACAAATTAATGAGTTAACTCTTCGCTCGTTTTTTGGTAAAAAAAATTCACTCTCCACTTATGTGCTTTATTGCATCGCTTCAATATTCTCTATTGGTGGAGTTTAAAATTTGTCCATTACTTTCCAAAAAAAAATTCTTCAAAAAATAATGAGAGATTGATTTGGGTTTTTTGTTGAGAGAGATGAGAAAGAAGGAGGAATGTATTTGGTTTTGATTGGTATTGAGTATTGAGGAGAATGAAAGATCTAAAACCTAAAGGGAGGAAGAAGAAAACGACTGGCTGTTGTGAAGAGGGGGGAAAAAGAAGAAGATGAGTAATTTAAGGGGCAAGATTGTCTTTTTGCATGAGGGGATTTGATATTTATTTTTATCGGGTTGCATGTAGTAATTCACGGGTTGCCAATAGAATCACCCTTAAGGTTTTCCTTCCAATGAAACGTGCTGCGCGGGGAATTGAAGCACGTGAGTCACATGCCTTCAATAGATAGACTGGAGTTTCATGACTAGTTTGGACCGGGTTTGCTAATTATTCCGCCATTTCTGAGCCCAAAACAGTACCGATATCTATCGATCGATAATGGTGTGGTGTGACGAGACAATATTCTATACATAAGATTTTTTTTGAACGGCTACTCCTTAGCGGAGGTGACGGAGTACCATACGCCAAAGGGAAAAAACAGTACTTTCTACTCTGAAATTTGGATTCAATGCTATTGGGGTGTTAACGAGCAGAGCAAGAAGTTGATTAAGCTTGGTTTGAAAATTTCACGAGTTTTAAAAAATATGTTCAGGTTTAACTTGTTTATGAAATAAGTTGATATCAAACGAGCTTTAATCACTGAAAGAGCAAGCCGGTCATAGGTAGCTTGAAATTGTTTATGTATCATGAGCCGAATGAGTCGAGTTCTGACATGTTCAAACTTTATTTGAAATTTTAATGAGCTTCAAAATATTCAGGTTCGGTTTTATGTAACAAAACTAGAGTAATTTGGTAAAAAATATTTAACGAATGAACATGAGCTCGGACGCAACTCCTCTGCCATCCTCCTCGAGAGATTATTGATGGTGACTTTCCACTACGGTATTTAAGGTATTCTTAGACTACACGTCAAATCAGTTAATGTGTATGTGACGAGACTCACTCTTTGAATTCACAACTTGTATTCTTAGAATACCGAAAATATCATAATAGAAAATCAAACATACAGCTTCTTCGGATAGCGAGAAAGCATGAGAAAACAAAAAGTAGTCCTTTCTCACTCAATCACACTATTTTTGGTTATATTTGGCGAGAAAAAAGGAGGAGCCAATCAAAATATTTTACTCTTGTGTCTCCATTTATCACAAAAATAATTAATGCAAATGAGTAATTTGGATAAAAATCATTCCACTTTCCCTTTCTTTCCTTTTCTTCCTTTTCTTTTCTTTTCTCGTAAAATCACTCGTAAAATCACCCCATAATTATTCTCTACAAAACCGGAGATACCCACCGGCGAAGATCGTCGATTTCATCCGACACCCATTATCGAAGAGCAACAGTTTCTTCTTCGGCGCTGCTCCAAAATTGCCAACTGGGTTTCCTCCTTCGGTAAAACAGTACAATTTCATACTACTCTCTTTCTCACTCGGTCTCTCTGGTCACTTCCATAAATTAGGGCTTTATACACTGTTTCTTGAAATTTCCGATTTGTCTCAGCATTCAAACATCTAAAATTGCAGATTTGGACTTTTGATGTTTCAAAAGTCATTTCCCCTGATGATAAAACTGTACAACTTTTATAGTCAATCACTGGGTTTGAATTATTGATCCTACCCTTAGGCACTGGCGTCAACATTGCTTGCGCGAATTTGTTAGAAAATCTTGAATTATGGCCCCTATCCTTGTATTTATTGGAATTCGACTGACATGGGAAGAAACTCGTCATATAGGAATCATATAGGAAAGCAAGAAGAAATTAGTTTCTTAGCATGGGCGTACCTAAAGAGTGAAGTTGCTTAAATAACCCAAGCTAAGTATTCAATTTCATCTTATTTTGATGGAATTTAAAGATGTGTAACGAAGTTTGGGATTAATTTTAGTAGTTTAGTAGTTGGATATGAAGGTCATATGATTTTGTATATTTTTAGACTTGACCTCTCGTAGTGGAAAATTCTATTGTCAGCCCATTGGGCGGACGATAAAACTACTATTATTGGTAAGAATGCACTCTTAAAGGTCAAAGAGTAGTCTTATCGTCCGCCTAGTGGGCTGACAATAGAAAGACTGCTCGTACATTGTAGTTCAATGAGATTTAAGAATTTATTACGTCCCTATAATTTATTACGTCCCTTTGGACGCAATGAAATGAAATTGCCGTTCTGGCCAACTTCTTCCGGGTCGCCTAGTTCATATCTCCTTTGTAGATCTTGCTGTGAGTATTTTCTTCTTCTTAGCCTTGGGTGCCTGTTTGATCTTCCATGCCACAGGGTCGACGAGTCCATTTGCCATCGTATATTCATACTCAAGCTGTGATTCCTATCCGATCAAATAGCAAACTTCGGGATATTGTGTTTTTCCACTTAGATGCAAACGGGTTTGCTCATTATTTTGTTTGTCAGCAATTCATGATCTCATTTCTCCATTCCCCTTGTTGATTACGCTCGTGGTAGCTTTTCTTAATGATTGGGTGGTGTCTTAACACATTTATTTTGTTTATTCGTTGCGGGTTTATTTTTTATTTTTTCTAGGTAATATGATTGTGGAAATTTGATGGTTGGATTTGTAAGAGATACTAATCATCTCAAATACAAAATTGACCAAATCTGTTATTTGATAATCCTGTTTATATCCTTAAAAAGCTGTGTTGCTGTGGTGGTCCTGGAGTACATGAAATTAGGAGTGAGCTTCTAAAAATAAAAATATATCCTTAAGTTAGCGCTCAGGAATACCAAAATATGACGAGGAAGCAAGGCGCTTTACTTGGTTTTAGAGTAATGTCAGTGCTCTTGGAGCACCGCCATGTGGTAACTAGTCTTTTACTCTTTCTTCTCTGACAAGATGTTTTTTTTACTTTTACAGCTATATATAATTGCTTACTCTGTTTCTTTACTTGTATATATACCCATTTCCAAAGATAATGCAAATTTTTACTTAATTGCACGGCGCAATGAAGATGACCTAATGATGGAAAATAACCTTTTAAATGGGATTGCATGATATTCTGAAACAAAAACGAATTCGCTGTTTTGAGCACTAGCTTGCATGCCTTGCACGGCCACCCTACTTGTGTACTAGTAATACTTTAGGGTGCTATTCATTCATACTCATATCTTATGATATTTGGTTTGAAATTTAACAGCCCAAAATCTTGAATCCGACATAGTTCAGACGCGAAGAACGGTTTTTGTGTCTCAGATTTTAAGGACAAAGGAACACAATGCATCAGAATCAGAGCATAGAGGAAATGTTGAAGCCTCAAACTGATAAAAACATAGTGCGTGAGCAAATCAGCGCAGAAGAAAAGCAGAAGCCTGTGAAACATAAAAGGTCAAGAAAGGAGAGGATAATGCTCGAAAACAGCAGCAGCATTGAAGTGAACCAGGAGCAACTGATGTTTGCAGAACTCCATAATAACGCGGAACTGCTCATTGCCATACTTAATGGGAACCTTGATGAGAGTGCAGACTTCGTATTGGCTGATCTGAAAAATGTGGAGGCCACTCACACTGCTTTCACAAGGCGTCAAGGCGACAAAGTTATCGCATGCCTTGCAAATCTAGCAGATACACTTAACCAGCTCTGTGATCTAGTCCAAGGATCTGGATAGTTAGTAGATTTCAATCAAGACAATGTTTTTGTTAATATTTACCACCCAAGAGCTAATATGTAGTGCCCTTGCTATTTCCGTGACGTTGGTTTTGGGAATTCGCAGACTGATTTCGTGATACTGTGTTTTTTTTTTTTTACGTGTAACCCGACTAATCTCTTTCCCGGTTAGGTCAAAGTAGGCCATCCACGCCAGTTGTAAAAAATTCATGAGAGAAACTCTTGCGGTTTGGCTAAAGGACTGCCTTTCGGTGGGACTCAAATTTGATCAGTACACGCTGATCAGTTTAGTTCAAAGGCTTGGATAGAGAAATGCATTACATTTTTCTTTCCCCCTTCCGAATTCTCAAAAAAAATTCAAGATCCAAACACAGCCCAAAGAAACCAAGTTCGAGACAATCGCTTATTGTAGTATTTCTGTAACACCAAGTTGTTCAATTTTTGCATTTCATGCTTTATTATAATAATTTATGCTTAATTAAGTACATGATCTCTATGTGTGATGTGACGTGCCCAAGTTATGCTCGCATTATGTATCATGTGCATGATTTATGTCTTATGTGTTAAGATAATATATACATGTTCAGAAATTGGGCTATGGGTCAATATGTAAATATGTTTGGGTCCTTATGTGATGAGAATGTTAAGTGGGGGTTTAATTTGTAATTAGAGTACTCTCATTCTAGAATAATCATACACTTAGAAGAGATAAAAAAAAATCAGCCCCCTGTCCCCCTCTCCTCACATCATTTAACATCCTCTCTCTCTCTCTCTCTCTCTCAATCTAGAATGCTCCATCTTCCTTCTAGGGTTTTCATCTAAGGATCAATCAAAGTTTCTAGAGCAAGATTAAGTCTTAATTCCATCTCTCATCCATAAGTTGAAGCTCTCAATCCATGACCTATACCTACAAGTGGTGAGTTTTTTTTGTATTGACATGAATCCTAAAGTATGTGCATATATTCATGGAGATTGCATATACATCTTTGAGAATATGATACTTCGTTTGATATCATGAAAGTATACATGATACATGTATTTGTTAAGTTTTGGTTGGTAAAGGGGAGGAATAAACCCTATTTTTTATGGAAGGGAGTTTGATGAAAATCTGTCCAGTGATTCGCTAAATTTTGTACCGCAAGTCACGAATTTTCAGACATAGCAAAACATCTTTTAATTTTACGAAATTTTTATGGTATGTTCCTCTACGATTCCTCTGTAAAATTTTCAGGTCGAAATTCGTAGAAACGAAGTCTAGAAAATCACACACTGAGTTGTACTCTGTTTTGCTGTAGATGCTGAATATGTGTTTTTGTCTTCGGTTTTTTATGACTACGACTGAGTTTCCTATCTTATTATTTTCTAAAAATTTTATGGGAGATAACCACATGTGTCTACTTGATTGTGTCCAAAATTCGGAGCAAAATTCCAAGAGATGAATTTTTAATAATTCGTGTACTAAACTGCGTTATGTACGGATTATGTAGAATTCTGCATTAATAATTGTGTTCTTCTATTTTGTAAAGATAGTTCTTGACCTCATAAGTTCTTGGGTAATTTTGACACCATATTTACATGAGTTCCATTTATATGATAAAATTTGGAAGACCTAGTTATCTATGGTTTGTTCTCAAATTTTTTTTGAATGAGTGTCGGTTAACTTGTCATTTTAAGGAATCATGCATATGCATCATTCACATGCGTTCTTTGTGTAAATGATTCATGTTTATACATGATATGTAGGATTTTGTGAACAAGAGAAGGATATAAGGGATACAAGTTGAGTTAACTTGAAGTGCAAAGGAATGTGAGTAACCTCATACTTTAAAATGAGAAATTTTATGAACTATTGTTCTATGAAAAATGTGATTTATGAAGTGATATGGCTACGTTTTAAGTGATTTGTTAACATGTGATGTGTTTATGAAACATTTATGTACGTCATGCCCATGCTTTACCTTATGTGCCTGCTGGTGCGTTTCATAATAGCCAACATTACTTGTTTGCTGGTGGGTTCCATAATAGCCAGCATTAGGGATGGGCATGGGGACGGATCGGGGCCGGAGACTACTATCTCCACCCCCAATCCTCAAACCCCTTACTCATATCCATCCCCTATCCAATCTCCAACGGGGATTTATTTTTATCCTTCATCCCCGCTCCAAACGGGGAACGGGGATCCCCACGGGGATTTCGGGGATCCAATCATTTTCCCTAGAGTAACAAGTAAATAGTTATAGAAGCCCAATTACAAATCATTTCCCTAAAATCCAATCACTGGGCAACCCCTGGGCATGTAAAACTTCATGTGTTTGTAGAACAACATAAAGAGTGCAGAAAAGTAGAAATTATGAAGAGTTCTTATGTATATTCATGACATTAATTAAAATTGATTAAATGCAACTTGGGTTGTCTAGTGGATAGCATACATAATTGTTTCAAAGGAAAAGAGACTACAAGTCTACAACTCACTGTTGATATGCCTAGGAAACAGAATATGATAGCAGCAAATGATAAGTATTCAAAGAACAACACTGACTACCTTCAAGTAGTCTCTGAACCAACAAAAATAGTCCCAGATCATCCAAAACAAGTGTCTTAATTAAAATTGAACTAAATTTCAACAAGATAGCAACAACTAAGGTAGCATTAGGTAACGGCGTAACGGAAATTCCTAAATGACGCATGCACTTCACCCCAAGAATAACTCCATGCACTCAATAGCAAATGGAGTACCACTTGGAAGTTTCCTAAGACATCGTAAAAGCCTTGGAATTAATAATTAGTCCAATCCCGGGTGCCTAATTCCAGAATCAAACTGAGGCCCACGACCACTGAATGAATAATTACGCTAAGATATTTATATAGACTTGTAGGTAGATCGATATAATGGGTACTATATGTCTGCATAATTCATTAACAGACCCCTATATTTCGGGGATTTGGGGACAGGGCAGATCGGGGACGGGGCGGAGCGGGGAACGGATTCGGGGCGGGAAAATGCCTATCTCCAACATTATGTATGTGCCTTCTCCAGCATTATGATTCGGAGCGGATTCTAGCCCAACATTACGTGCCCACTGGTGGGTTCCATAATAGCCAGCATTATGTATGTGCCTTCCTGGAGGGTTCCATAATATCCAGGTATGTGCCCTCGCCAATGGGTATCACAATAATCGGCCGGAATCCCGATATATGTCATGTATGTATGTGGTAAGCATTGCGGTTTTGGCTATGTGTATGTTTTCAAGAAGTTCAAGTTTTCATGTGAAATGTGATGTGACTTTTCAAATGTCCAAGATTTTGCTTTATATACATTATTTATTTCAAAACCCAAATTGGAGTATGAACTTTACTCACTGAGCTTTCAACTGACAGTTTATTTACCAATTTCAGGCGATCGAGAATACGAAGTACACTCATGGCAGAACTTCATTACGGCACATGAACTAAACGCGATGAATGGTATTAGATTTTACAGAAGCCATGGGAAAAATAAATACCTGGTACAGGTCGTTGATCGACCCCTTTGTCCCGTTGGCCATGAGAAGAAATGCGTAGCTCTGAAACATCCTTTGTTTCGATCGGTCTTGAGATATGATTTGGGAGAAAAACTAGAGAATGTGCGTTGGAAGCGCCAAGAACCAATTTCAGAATCAGGAGAGAAAATCTTCGGGGCTCAGATAAAACAACACGAAGAAGAAAACTGCTTCCAAGGACCAGAATCAGAAGGAGAGAAAGCAGGGACCCCCAAAGAAATATCCTTTCTTTCCCGAATCCGATTCTGGTCGGTAGAAGCAATTTTCTTCTTGTTCCTGTTTGATCTTAGTCTCGAAGTTATATGTTTCCTCTCCTTCTGATTCTGGTCCTTGGAAGCAGTTTTCTTTTTCGTGTTGTTTTATCTGAGCCCCGAAGATTTTCTCTCCTGATTCTGAAATTGGTTCTTGGTGCTTTTAGCGCCCATTCTCTGGTTTTTCTCCCAAATCACATCTCAAGATCGATCGAAACAGAGGGTGTTTCAGTGCTTCGCATTTCTTCTCATGACCAACGGGACAGAGGGGCCGGTCAACGACCTGTACCACGTATTTATTTTTCCCATGGCTTCTGTAAAATCTAATAGCGTTTGTCGCTAGGGATGGCAATGGGGCGGGGCGGGGTAGGTTTTTGGCATACCCGACTCCGACCCAAAAATTACTACATGGACCCGACCCCGACCGGGTATTTTTTGGGTACCCCCGTTCCCGCCCCGATCGGGGAACGGGTTTACCCGCCCCGCCCCGCCCCGCTTCGTAAGAAATTTTAAAAATTTGTTAATCTAAAAGCAAAATAAAAATAAATACCTATAAATAAATTGATATTTTAGTATAATGGTTAAAATATTAAGGTAAGAATGAAAGTTTTTTTAGTAGAATGATAATAAAATTAGGATAAATATATAATATCTTTAGTATAATGATAATTAGATTAAAATAAAAGTATAATTTTATATATAAATATATTTCGGGGCGGGTAATGGGGCGGGGTAATATAAACCCGACCCGGACCCGGTCTGGTTTTTCTAATTTCCCCCCTTACCTGCCCCGGTACCCGAAAAGTTGATAAAAAAACCCGCCCTAATCGGGGTGGGGCGGGGCGGGGCATTTTGCCAACCCTATTTGTCGCGTCTAGTTCATGTGCCGTAATGAAGTTTCGCCATGAGAGTACTTCATATGAAAGCTATGAAGTACGATGTTTTGTGCAAGTTGACTTCATGAAGTGTTTTGCATATAGAAATGAAGACTTGCATTTTGGGCATGTTTTGTAATAGTTTCTTCAATGGACAAAAATGTATATATATGTTTGCAAGTGGTGTATGTAGGTCGTATGTTATAGACATGTAATGGATGCTCTAATGGGATGTTTAATGTAGGTATGCTCTGAACCAAATGGGTAGTGTTAATCTCACTTGATCTTGTTACACTTACTTTTTTTTTAATCAATCAAAGTTTTACCGCTTCCGCAAATGTTTATTTATTTTTTTATTTAAAGCACTCTATTTTTTAGCCCATTTGGTATGAAGGCCTTGTTGGCCGGTCACGTGTCGTGATCCCTAATGAGGGGTCTAGGGATGACGGGAAGTGACAATTTCTCCTATAGCTCTCATGATGCTCCCACATAAAACATTTGAAAGAGAGACAAATTGACAAGATCCCTCACACAACCTTTTTCTTTCAACATAGTAATTCTCATGTTAAGCTTTACATCAACAGATGAATTCCACCAAGAGTAAGAGTAATCATTCTTTTAGGCCATACGGATACATGTGAATAGTTGAAGCCATAACAGAAAGAGATTCGTATTGCTTTTTGCATAACCTCATTTAAAAACCCACAAATAAGGAAACCTGGCAATGCTACACTGAAGAACCAAGGAAGCCAGTGATCTCACATTGTTATGCCTGAAGAACCATTCCATGGCTTCTGCCAGTGATCTCACATTGTTATGTTAGAAGTCATGACAAAACAACATTAATTGCTATCCCCATTTTATGTTGTACTTTTTTATTTTTATTATTTTTGTGTAAATGTATAGGATGTGGAAGGAATTAAATATATATCTTTTGAGCATATACGTGTGATGAGAAAGTCAATTAGCTAAATATGGAAGGGTTCAAATTTGCAAAGGAAGAGATTCGGGCCTCATCAATCTTTGGACGATCTTTATAATATTCTCTTATCAAGGGAATATCACACCATCTTAATGTGAGAATTCTTCCCCTGTCAGGAATGGAAAGTATCTTGTATTCAAGTCAAGTCTTCGTGCAAAATATTTGGAGACAAAGGGTTCAATTGAAGATTTTAGCAACAAGAAGGTTTGGAAAAATTTGGAAATTTTCCTTCAACAAGGAAGGCTCTTGGCAGCCTTTATAAATTGGCAACAACAGTAGCAAAAAAGCTACACGAGAAGAGGGGGACGTGTGGCTGAAGGGGATTATTTGGTGATATTCACTTTTACATAGCCATGATTTTTTAACGTCAAAATATTAGAGTGCAGCAACACCATCTAGGGTGATTTTCTTAATTGGGTCTTGGAGTACATGAACCTTCAACCAACACAATTACATACTCAAGAACTGTTTCTCAATGTTCGATTCAAATTGTTGAGTTGCTCTTCCGGTGGATTTCGGGAGTATTTGGGCTTGTGGATTTTGGCGGCGGTCAAGCGCGGGGTGTGGTGAGCGTTTCACAAGTAGTTCTTGGGACGATTTGTGAGGATTCAATCGTAGGGTAAGATTACTTGTAACCGCACAATGTTTTATAGTGTTTGATTCCTTCCCGTGGTTTTTACCCGTATTGGGGTTTCACGTATATCTTGGTGTTCCTGTTTTGATTGCTTTCTATTGTTTTATTAATCCTTATCATATTGGTGGATTGTTTTTTTATAAGAAGCAAACCTAGCAAATTATTAAACCTAGGGATCTAGGATTTTTCAATTAGTTGCGGGTCGCTCATATTTATTTTGTGATTTTTTTCACGAGCGGGTCCTTATTTTTTGCTAGTATGGATTCACTAAAAGAAGGCAATTTTGTTTTTAAACCTCCGATTTTTGATAAGTCTAAATATATTGCATGTGCTACATCTATGTCTCCTGGTGCAAATAGTGCTAAACCTAACTGTGAGAATATAAGTGATACTTCGGACAATGAGGATAAATATGATGTGGAAACTATGGCTTCGTTTGCGAAAAACTTTAAGCGATCGGATTATACCAATGAGAAAGAGAAAAATGATGCTTTGTATAAACTTGATTTGCAAAGAAAAAATATAAATCTTGAAAATGACATGCATAATATTTTGAGACTAACAAGCATCTTGAATTGAGAGTAGCAAAATTGCAAGTTGAACTTGACAAGGCGAATGCTACTTTTAAGAAATTGAATGCAGGTTCACAAGTTTTAAATGAAGTTTTGTCATCTCAAAAGGTGTCATCGGATAGAGGTGGACTTGGGTATAAAATAAACGGATCTTCAAAGTCAAAAGCAGGAGGAAAAATGATATTTGTCAAGGGTGCACCCACTACTCCTGCGGCTAACAAAGTAAGGTCGCCCATCAAAGAGAATAGTGTCAAACATACTCACGCAAAGCCTCCGAAGGTAAGGATACAAAGTGTAACGGTTGAAAATACCACCACTAAGCGTAATGAGGTAAATTTTTTAAGTTTGTGCCTACTTGTCATCATTGTGGTGTTGGTCACATCAAACCTCAATCGAACATACATGTATCCCATTCGCATGATAATGCCAAGTTTATTCCTACATGTCATTATTGTAGTGTTGAAGGACACATTAGACCAAATTGCTTCCAATTGCATGGATATCCCTCTACAACTCGTAGTTTTATTAGTCATAATAAAATTGAACGTTTTAAAACAGCTATAAAACATGACAACATTAAAAATTCTCAGGGCAAGTATACTAATTGTGGTAATGTTATGAACACAACATTTAGGAATATGACCCCTAAACCTATGCCTAAGAATCGGGGTAAGATAGTCCCAGTTAAAAATGAGCAATTTGGGTAATAAGGTTGGACTTGAGACCTCAAAGAATATGTCTATGAACCCTCTAGAAGCCTTTGGATCATCCGGAGGAGTTGACCTTGCTTTTTGAAGTTTGATCTTGGTTCCATAGTCTAGGTTGGTCTCAATTGCTTATCTTGCTCCTAGTTCTATGGGTTTAGTCATTTATATTTTCTCTAGTTTGGAACACTATGTTTATTTCTTTATTGTTATTGGTTTCATATGTTCATATTGAAAAAAAAATTCAAAGATTTTAAAATCCCCTAAAAATGTTTTTTTGGTTTGTGGACGCCTTGAGGTTGACGTTGTTGTTATGGGATTTGAGTATCTAAACATCTTTGATAGTGCATGCGCATCTTATTTAAATTCTTTCTTGTGATGTATTTGGGTGTTAAATGTGTCATGCCTTATGACTTTGTGATCTCCAGTGGCACGTCACGGTTAGTAAGATTACTTAGAGAGGAAAGTGGATTCTCATGCACTGGGTATGTCTTGTCCTTTCTCTCAACGATTGACCATTATTCTTGCATCATTTTTTTGATACAATGGTTCATTAAGTGCAGTTGAAAAAAAAAGGGAGTGTAGTTGAAAAAAAAAAAAAGTATCCATATATATGCTTATCCATCATTGAGTAAGTAGGGCAATCGGGTGAGGTACTCTCCTCCGAGTGGCGTCAAAAGATGGAAAGACTTTGTGAAAGCATTTGTGGTTGGACCATTCGCTTAGTAACCTAAAATGAGGTATTCTTACTCCCAATATTCGCGTCAAACAAAGAATGGGGTAAAAGCGAAAACACGGCTATAAAATTCAAATAAATATTAAATATTAAGTTGAGGGGGAGTTGTCTAATTTCGATGGCACAAAATTTGTATCGATGAGTGCTTGGTTTGACTTCGTGAGGGGGAGAGTGCGTGACAGTCCAAGGGTACATGAGAATTTTCATATACTTGGATGGTGATCTTAATTTCTTATGACGTGTATCACACACTCACCGTTGTCACAAGTTTCATGTGTCATGCTGCATTTATTTCTTCAATGGATCCTTGATTGAATTTATTTGATTTGCACATGCATGTTAATTATATTTTGCAACTCAAGACTATAACCACATGCTCTTACCTAAGTCAATTTAATACCGTGATTCTGTGTTGGTGTTTATTTTAGTCTTGCGGCCTTGTTGGACCACACTTTACAAAAGTTTTGTTTTTGCTTGACAGTCTTCTGGTGTGCTTGAGCATGTAGTCTAGCACCTCCACTGTTTTTTTCTTTTTTCTCTCTACCAGCTCTTTAAAAATTTGCTTAATCACTCTTTCCAGCACTTCAACTGTTTTTTTTTGCTTTGCGTCTTCTCTTGTTGCGGTGCGTTTTTAAAAATAAAATAAAAATAAAGGGTGGGGTACAGACGTGGCAAAAAGGGTAGTAATTAGTCTTTCCTTGCTTCTATTCTTTCCTTTGTTCTTTACTTGGGAACAATCACAGTCGTGCAAAACCAAAAAAAGGGAAGTTTTTAGTATTTGTGTATTGCCTTGTTTCCTTCTTTTTCAACATTTCCTTCCTTGGTATTACTTAGCATTTCATTGTTATTTTCTTTTTCAATTTTCTTTTAAGTTGGAAACAACCAAAAGGGTTTAAAGATTCTTGTTCTTTCCTTTTCTATTTGAAGTATTTTTCTTTAATTTCCCAATTCTCTCACTAAGATTGCGATTTATCCCAGTATTGCTTTGCTTTGGATATTAATAAACGATTTCCTTTCCTTCTTGGCTTGACATCTTCCTGACTGTCACATGTAGCTGGTAATTGGGCCTCTACGGTAATAAATAAATAAAAAGGGACTAGGTACCACCATTTATGGTTTGGATTATTTGGTTTAAGATTTTATGAATTCGCTAAGTTTCTTATCTACTGATGATGATCCTTATTTATTATGTTATGTTACTTACTTTATCTTTTACTATTGGATTGGCAGGCTCATGGGCATATGTTACTAGTTACATGCTTTTTTTTTTTTTTTTTTTTTTTTTTTTTTTTTTTTTTTTTTTTGCTATTGTTGGTTATAGTAGATTTTGGCTTTTATTGTTTATGGCACATGTTTGTTCATATTCTCGTATTGGCTTCTTCTAGCTTTGTCCTTCCGTGACAAAAAGGGGGAGTAGTTTTCATTCTAACAGATTGTGTGCTTCAGTATTGTGGTTGCAGCTTTGCAGGTGATCACATTCTGTTAGAGGATAGGTATCTTCAATGTTAGTGTGTTTTGTCATGGAAGTACAAAGGGGAGATTGTTAGGACCGTAGGACATGTCTGTTGGCAAATCTCATGACAAAACACACATAATTTGTATCCCCATTTTATCGAGTTGTACCGTATAGGATGTGGAAGGAATTAAATATATATCTTGTAACGAGGGAGTGTGAGCATATACGTGTGATGAGAAAGTCAATTAGCTAAATATGGAAGGGTTCAAATTTGCAAAGGAAGAGATTCGGGCCTCATCAATCTTTGGACGATCTTTATAATATTCTCTTATCAAGGGAATATCACACCATCTTAATGTGAGAATTCTTCCCCTGTCAGGAATGGAAAGTATCTTGTATTCAAGTCAAGTCTTCACGTGCAAAATATTTGGAGACAAAGGCCGGGTTCAATTGAAGATTTTAGCAACAAGAAGGTTTGGAAAAATTTGACTGCTATTAAGGAAATTTTCCTTCAACAAGGAAGGCTCTTGGCAGCCTTTATAAATTGGCAACAACAGTAGCAAAAAGCTACAGAGAAGGGGACGTGTGGCTGAAGGGGATTATTTGGTGATATTCACTTTTACATAGCCATGATTTTTAACGTCAAAATATTAGAGTGCAGCAACACCATCTAGGGTGATTTTCTTAATTGGGTCTTGGGTACATGAACCTTCAACCAACACAATTACATACCCAAGAACTGTTTCTCAATGTTCGATTCAAATTGTTGAGTTGCTCTTCCAGTGGATTTTGGGAGTATTTGGAAGGCTTGTGGATTCAACTGGTTGGGTGTGGTGAACCAGTTCTTAGGCGATTTGTGAGGAAGAATCTAGGGTAAGATTACTCACAATGTTTTATAGTGTTTGATTCCTTCCCGTGGTTTTTGATTGGGGTTTCCACGTATATCCCCATTCCTGTTTTGATTGCTTTCTATTGTTTTATTAATCCTTATCATATTGGTGGATTTGCAAACCTAGCAAATTATTAAACCTAGGCGATCAGGCGCCCCATTGCACTCTCTTCATCGCTGTGGCTTTCATTTGCACCCTTCACCCTCTCATCCAACGGTGAAGCAGGATCCGACAAGGGTGAAACGGATCCCGTGTGGGTACCCAGCCCAAGGTAACTGAGAGCGGTGACCACATCACGTATCATGGGACGCACTGAGGCATCGTTGTGGAGACACATGGCAGCAACGGCAACCGCTTGATTCAAGCATTTCACTGGGAAGTTTCCTTCAAGAAGTGGATCAGCTAGTTCGGTATACCTAGTGGGCTCTTTGAACATTGGTTCTGCCTGCTCAGTGGCAAGGAAAGTGTTAGCACAAGTCAGAGAAGATGATGAATTAGTTGGCAAAGAATCACTGCCATCTACATCTACATTGTGTCGTGAAAATAAATGATGTACATCTGCATACCCATATGATTTTTGACAGGGTTAATGAACTCGACGAGATCTAAAAATTGGACGGTGCCCGTCCTTGAAATGGTCCCCAGAAAGGATGACATTTCAAATTATGGGCCAAAAGGCTCTGGAGAATTGAGGGAAGAACTTACCCAAGAAACTAAATTTTGCTCCACATTACGCCTTGTGGTGTCAATGGCTCTCCGTCCAGTGATCAGCTCCAAAAGAACAACTCCAAAGCTGTATACATCCGATTTTACAGTCAATTGCCCAGTTCTCTGATACTCCGGGGCACAGTAACCATATGTTCCCATCACCCTGGAAGAAACATGCGTTTTATCTCCAGTGGGGCCGAGCTTGGCTAGCCCGAAATCAGAGAGCTTTGCATTGAACTCCTTGTCAAGCAAGATGTTAGACGATTTCAAATCACGATATATGACGGGTGGATTGGCCTTATCGTGTAGATATTCCAGACCCTTGGCAGCACCAAGGGCAATTTTCATCCTTGTGAACCAATCTAAAGGTGCTTGACCATGTGGGAGATCTGAAAATTAATTATGCATGACAAATTCAATCAGTGAAGAAAAATTAATTATGTATGACAAATTCAATCAGTGAAGAGGTTTTATGTATTATTTGGGAGCTTTTTCCCTTTTCCTCCATCCTCCTCCTATAACCACCGGCACTAGCCACCTCTCCTGGTCGTCTCCTCCTCTACCGATTCCACCATGTTGTCCGGTGTTTTGTCACTGGTTATTCGTCGTCGTCGTGGTTAATGGAGGCTGTGTTTTTTTTGCTCGTGGTCGCCGGAGGTGGGTTTTTGTGGTCGAGGTTGCCGGGTCTTGACAGAGACAGAGCCTTGGCCTTGGGATGGACTGTGATGGTGCAACTAGTCGTTAACTCGTTGCGACTCGGTGATGGGCTACTCGGTTACGGGTTATTAACTTCTCGTTCTTTCCTCTTTTACATTTTAGATTGTACGTTAAGGGGTGTTGTTCTTTGGCTGCACGTTTCGGAGTGGTATCCGGTGCTCATGGACTTTTTTCAATTCTCACTTCTGATGTAACTATGGTTTGGATGCGGTTTTTAATATATGACGAGTTCAAAAAAAAAAAAAAAAACTACTGAGTTGGTGTCCTCCAGACCTAGGCCTCCACACAAAAAAAAAAAAAAAAGACTATCAAATACCCATTTTGCCTGATTTGATCGAAAATTCCTCCTTTTATTTGATTGCAAGGTAATTTTATTTACTGATTTAACTAATTGGCTAAGTTATCAATGTCGTCAACCACATTTTTCAAGAACAAATTAGCATTTAATTGTTGTCAACTTTAAAACTGCAGTTTTACCTCAACATGATTCCTATAAGTATTACTCCCTCCGTCCCAAAAAGTTTGGCCTACTTTAATTTTTTGGCTGTCCCAAAATATAGGGTCAAGTTAAAATTTTCAACATTGGAAAGTTGATAAATTCCATTTCTACCCTTGAGATGCTTTTAACAATCAAAATAATAAGACCAAAAGAAGAATAATTGAAAATTTAAAAGTTTAAAGTGCGTTTTAAAATTTTGAAAAAGAGCTCTAATTACATTGGTGGCAAGATTTTTCGTTTTCCGGAAAACAATTTAAATTCAAAACTTGATTAACTCCTATTAAATTAGAGTCAACTAATGAAAGACAAACTTGAAAAGTTAAAAGTTTTGAGTAACATTGTTTATTGTACATAAAATGTTAAAATTTAAAAGTAGGCTAAACTTTTTTGGACGGAGGGAGTAGTTACTAGTAACATAGAAGGGAATGATGCAAAGAAGAAAGTACCAAGGAGATGGTCTTCCAAAGATCCCAAGGGCATGTACTCATACACCAGAATCCTCTGATCTCCATCGGCACAGTATCCAATGAGATTAACCAGATTTTGATGGTGCAACAGGCTCAGCATCAAAACCTCCACAAGAAACTCTCGGTTCCCTTGCAATCCATTTCGGTCAAGTTGCTTCACAGCTACAATCTGAATTAAACAATAATGTAATCCCAAAGTTCAAAAAAATCTGAGTCTATATATGTAACACTCAGATATTCTTTATTACCTGGCCAGTTTTTTCAAGTTGACCCTTGTAAACTCGCCCAAATCCACCTTCACCCACCAGACACTCCTGCCGGAAATTTTTTGTTGCTGCAGCCAGCTCGCGGAAGGTAAAGGTATTTGCTGCAATGTTGTTGGCAGCTTCTTTATTCCCATCCTTATCATTTGTAGCTTCATTACAGAGCCACGATAGAGTTTGTTTCCATTAGTAACCACCCCCATACCAAAACATTTGTCCAATTCTTACCAAAAAAAAAAAAAATAGATATAACAAATAAAAGTTTGTTAAAAAAATAATACAAGTTATCAAGATGATGGAAGTATGGAACCATTTGATGATCCTAAAAAAATCATTAGGTGAGTGTTTCTAGCAATCCCCAAGTACAATTTCATAGCACAGAGGATAAATTCAAGAAATTAAAGCCACGGTACTTTTCACAGACGGATTAAACCAACAATAATGTTGCCGGTGTACATCATTGGAATTACCATCCACAAGCTGTGATCGTCTTAGCCAAATAAGGAATAGATGTGGTTTCAGTAGCCAAAAATCTAAGGGATTCCTGAAATATCGGCTGAATAAAGTTTGAATCCCCTTCCCCAAAACTTCTCTGGAAGAACTTTGATTAAAATTGAGAAAAAATTATAACAGTTGTATTGTTTTCTTCTTCTACATATATATCTGAAAGCAGCTTTTCAAGGACCTGAGAAAGTATTTCCAATCAGTGATGGATCAATCAGGCAATAATATGAACAATCCAGAAACAAAATAAATTCACAAGATTCTCTGTCAAATGATTGAGTCAAGAAGAATGTAAAATTACAAATACATAAATAATCCCAATAAATTGGACCCAGAATCTTTTTTTTTTCACCTGATAGAAACACCTGCTATGCGTCCATGTGTGTATTTTTAGGTAATAAGGATGAATTTTACAAGATATTGAAAATTTCCCTCTTTGTTGGAAAAGCTAATGAATTTACCTGGCTGTGGTTGCGTTCGGGCTTCTCTATAATGAGGAGCAGAAGCAGGCAAAGGTCCCCCTCTCCTGCTATTTGTCCTCTCACATGCTTTCTTTTCGTGGGACGAAAAACACGAAAAGCAACTCATAATATCCGAATCCAAATGGTAGAAGTATTTATCACAAATTGAACAGAGCAATTTAAATCCGATCAAATGGAGCTCCCGGGCCGAAAGACAACTTCCTGTATCACGGAATTGATTCAAACATGTATAGATAATTGTTTCCTCTAGAAAAGCCAGTAACAGAATGTGGGTTCTGAAATTTGTTCAAAGGTTCCACAGGTACCCAAGAATGAAACGCCAAATCTTTTGATTCAAAACCCAGGTGCTGAAATCACCATGGGATTCTAAGAATCCTAGAAATGGGTGGTCAAATTTACCGGATTAGGCAGACCCGTAAAAAAAGAAAAAAAAAACAACATTTTCCTGATGGACAAAAAGGTTTTAACATTATTATCATCCAAGGGAAAACATGTTTAGCAGGAGAGAGACACAAAGGGGATAACTTTCCTTTGAATATCCCGCAAAAAGTGGAGGAAGAGGAGAAAAGGAAAATTTGAAAGGATGTGGGAGGAGTCAGAGAGAGAGAAACGAAGGAGCCAATTTTGGCATACCGGCTCAAACCCACTAACAATGGCATACCCATGAATCTGCATCCCGAAAACCAAATCTCTTGCCCACCCACAACCCGCCAAAACACTGGCCACAGTAAACTCATCAGGCCTACAAAACTCAACACACTTCATATAACAAAACAATTCCAACCCACAAACCTCCATAGCATTACCAACATACCCAGAAACCATAGCATTCCAAGTAACCAAATTCCGTTCGAGCATTTCATCAAACACCTTACGAGCAAAACCAACCACATCACATTTTGAGTACATGTCCAACAATGCCGTCCCAAGAACGACATTGGCCGCTAAATACCCTGTTTTTGTAGCGCGGGCATGGACGGTCTGGCCCATTGGGAGATGGCATGGGGAGGAAGCGACGACGCGTGCGACGGTGGCAATGACGTAGTGGTTGGGTTTTAGTTGCGGGTCGGGTTGGCGGGTCATGACTCATGAGGGAGAAGAGTTGCAGGGCTTGTAGGGGGTGGTTGGAGCGCGTGTAGGCGGAGATGAGGGAGGTGTATAGGGTGGTGTCCTTGTGAGCAGGGGCGGAGCCAAAACTAAATGTCAGTGGGGTCAAATTCTTACAGCAGGATAATAGAACAAAAAAAAAATGTGAAATAGAAAGGAGTTAAATTAAGTAGATATTAGTTAATAACGTATGATTTCATTTACAATTGATTCCCCAAAAGATACAATGAAATGCCAAACAAAAAGTAGTTTAGATATACAACCTATAACCGTGTCCACAACCGACCATAAAAAGCTACACTTGAATGCCAACAAAAAGTAGCTAAGCAGATATCGATTTAAAACCTATAACAACGTTTACAAGTGCCCCAACGATTTTTCATATTTTGAAATCGTAGCATAATGGCCTCATTTGTGATACTATTAAAAATATCCTTCTCAATATACACAATCAAGCTATCATGCAACCATTGATCACCCATTCGGTTACGAAGCCGATTCTTCACAATCTTCATGGCAGAAAATGCTCTTGCTACTGTAGCAACAGGTAAAACTAGAGTCAAAGTCAAAAGCCTGAAAACCAATGGATACTCTATATCTTTTCGGGTCTCAACCATCTTTCGAGAAACATCACCAATTCCTTTCAAGTTTGAAAACTCAACACTAGACCGCATATCAATGATGAAACTCTTAAGTTGATCCGAAAGTGCCAAAAGCTCAGTACCGGAGAAGTCTTTAGGATAAAACAAGCGGTTCAACTTTTAGTTGTCAAAACTTGCAAATGAGTTGGATGGACTTAGACATGCAACACAAAGAAGCAACTCGGTGTTTACCTCATTAAACCGATTATTTAGCTCTTGGAGTTGCATATCTATGACAGTATACAACAACTCGACGCGATAATTGTGAGAGATTGTCATTTCTTGAGGCCTACGCCTTGATCTTCCTTGACAAACGTATGTGTCTTCCATGTTAGGAATATCAATGTTATTCTTGCCACAAAATGCAGAAACTTCATCCATCAAAATGCTCCACCCATCATCCCTCATCGATTGGAGTCGTTTCTTGGACACCTCAACTTGTTTCATGGCATGAACAATGTCTTGATATTTTCTTTGCAATGCCAAAGACAACTCATTTGTAATCCCCAAGATTGATTTCATCAAATGTAGATTGAATACAAACTCAAAAGATTGCATCGCATTCAATAAACGAAAGGCTTCTAATTTTTGTTCTGAATTGGATGCATCATCCACTATTACATCAAGCACATCAATTGTAGCTGGAAACATGTTTAGCAAGCTAAGCAAAGTGCCATAATGTGATCCCCAACGTGTATCACTAGCACGAATAATAGTTGTCTCTTGATTGAGGCCTTTGCCACTTGGAATATCACCATTACTAAGCGCTTCAACAATTTTTTTAGCTTGCTTCTCACGGAGAATATCACGACGTTTGCATGAGACTCCAACAACATTAACAATATTAGAAACCAAAGCAAAGAAGTCGGCAACGTGGATATGTTTCTTCGCAACCGCCACAATGAACATAATATGCACTTTCATTTCTCTTGCAAAATAAGTGTCTTTAGTCCATTGAACTCTCCTTGCATGTTACTTGCCCCATCATAACCTTGCCCACGCAACCTAGAAATGCTCAAGCCATGCGTTGAAAACAAGTCTTTGACCGCATTCTTAAGTGAAAGAGCACTAGTTAAAAGGAAAGAGAAGTAGAAAGTTAAAAGGAAAATTATTTGGTGTGGTGAGTGGTAAGGAGGGGGGCAAGTTTTTTTTTTTTTTTGAAAAGGGATGGGGGCAAGTTTTTTTTTTTTTTTTGAAAAGGGAGGGGGCAAGTAGTAGGGCAAAAAATATCATATACAAGGGGCAAAACTACAAAATTCTAAAAAATATTACACCTATCCTATTAAAACGAAAAAACTGTGTGTACGCAATAACACGTACAAATCATGTACGTACACCACGCGGGGGGCCCCCTGTGGGCCCCAAAAAAATTTCAAAAAAATACCATAAATTTTAAAATATTATTTTAGGGGGCCACGTAAAAAATCAGCTCAATTGGATATCGGCAAATATGTTTTCTAGATTCACAGGGACGAATCTGCTGTTTCGTCCCTGTGAATCTAGAAAACATACTTGCCGATATCCAATTGAGCTGATTTTTTACGGGGCCCCCTAAAATAATATTTTAAAATTTATGGTATTTTTTTGAAATTTTTTTGGGGCCCACAGTGGGCCCCCGCGTGGTGTACGCGTACATGATTTGTACGATTTTGTGCGTACACATAGTCGGGTTCCTATTAAATTTTGACACTTCAGTGGGGTCAAGTGACCCCGCTTGACCCCCTTGGCTCCGCCCCTGCTTGTGAGGCACTTGGTCGAACAGTTGGTGGCGTAACTAAGGGAGCATGGAAATAATTGGGTGTAGTCGTTGATGAGGCGAGTGGCCACTGATGGGTTTGTGTCGAGGCCGAGTTTGATGAGCCGGGCATGTCTGTTCATTCATGCTCTCCCTCGAAAGCGCCTGCAACTGAACTGCTGTTTAAGCGTGAAAAGCTTCTTTCAGGGGAAAAAAATTTCTCTGCTACTGCAATTTGCAAGAGCATGGACTTAGGAAAAGAACTACAATTATATGAAAGTCAAAAACATATGACAATAGCAAATATTGGGCTCAAAATGTACTATAAGTACTCCCTCCGCCCCAAATTGGTGGTCATTCTTTCCAGTTTTACCCTTAAAAATATTTTCTCTCTCAATTAATTTCACAGTTTTTGAAATTCGTGTCATTTCTAAATTGTTTATATCTTTTAGTCTATAATATTTTTCATGATTTTGAAAACTTTGTGTAAAACAACTAATTGAGATTTATCAAACATCATATTGTTTGAGATCCATATTGAAAAATATAAACAATTTAAAACCATATTTCATTTTGTTTGAGATCCATATTGAAACATATAAACAATTTAAAACCACTTAATAAACTTCACAGTTTTGACAGATAATTTTGAACTCCAAGACAATAATTTTGTCTCCTTAAAAACTTGGATTTCTTAAAAGGGACGAACAATTTGGGACAGAGGGAGTAATTATTACAAATCAAGGGAAGTTGGATGAAATGACCCCGCTTGTCTCTTAGTGACATCGCGTTGACTATTAAAAACACTAAGCGCAGAATGAACGTTAAAGGGGAAAGCGCAGAGCGAGTATTGAAAGGTGATCTAGGGGATTCATAGAAGCCCACAGACAACAAAGCCGGGTTCATTTTTGGATTCCAAGTCAGTCCAAAACTTTAGCCCTTATAATTAGGTCTCCTGCAAAATAGACCACCAATTTAGAAGATCATTTTCACAACCCACTAATCTAATCGAGAAATAGTAGGGTACATGGAAAGTTTTTCCGAAATTGTTTAGAAAGAGAAATGAATGGTTTCAGTTAAACTTTTCATGTAACCTAATATTTTCACCTGGTAAAAACTTCCCTGAGACGCTTGATCACCAACACGGTGCCAACACCCTAGATATTCAAATTGAATGTAACAGGAAACCATCGTCCATATAACTTATAAGTTAGTACATCCTCCAATAATGTGTGTGACTGTAATTTTTATAGGTTTTTTGTTTTTCTGTGTATGTATCAATTTAATTATCCCCTCAGTTGTTAACAGAACTCAACCGTTACCTTTCAAATAATGTTCCATTGTAAATTATTATTCCAAGAAAAATAAAGTTGGAAGGCAGGAAAATTAGCATTGCCTTACTTTACCTGTGCTGCAAAACACAGACATCAACTTGGCAGCATTGATGATCAACAGAAAAGAACTTTGCGGCATTCAAACGAAACTACAATTATGGTGAGGAAAAAAGCAACAATTATACAACAAAAATAATGCTACAGAAATGTCATCTTGCTAATGCTTCAGCCCTCAACTAAGTTACTCCCTGTGTCCCTTAAACTCAGTGCGAAAAAGAATCAGAAAAATTATGCTGTTGAAACTATAAATATGTTTTTATCTGAAAAATCTACATCTTTGGACTATGATTTGGAGGGAGTATAATTTACTTGAGAGATACACTGACATCAATGGAGGAATCTGTTAAAATGAATTCCTTCGAATCTATCTTTGGGTGGTCAAGACAATCAATCTTCAGCTTCACACGTAGAGGTTTCATGAAGACGAGGTCTTCAATACTGCTGTCTGATTTCATCAAAAATTGAATGCATTGGTCTTTTTCCCACCTTTCTGCTCTCCAGGGCTGCAGAAAATCAGCTAGCCTAGCAGCTTTTTTCACCTTACTGTCCTCACCGGAATCTGGATCTTGTTTCACTTTCAGATAAAGAGCTGCACATACGATAACCTGCACGAGAATCAGAAATGACAAAAGTCATCCAAAATGCCAAACTCAGATCTGTCCGGCTAAATCTTCATCAACATCTCACCGGCGCTTTTTCAGGGTTTGTTTGGTTATCTGTTTCTGAAAACACACAACTAGTCAGGCGAAAAGTTCGAAATGCGTTTTGGGGTGAATTTGTTGGAAAAAGCCATTTTGTAGACGATGTTTTCGAATTCTTGAAACCTTTTTCCGCTCAAACATGGAACAGATGGGTGCTTTTGTAATGTATTATGCAAGACTGTAATTCAAAAACATGGAAAAGATGGGGGCGAAAGGGGTCTTAGAAAGATTACTAATGTACAGTATAATAGAAATGCACTCCAAGCGTACCTCACTTATTCCAGGACTTGTATTAACGGCGCAATCAATGCAAACTCCACGTTCCTGCGAGTTCCCATCAGAAGTGCTTTCCTCTTCAGCGCTCAATTCTGATTCCGGTTCTGAATAGGGTAGGTTATCCATTTCGTCATACCACTGCTGTGCAATACCAACCTGTATACACGCATAGGATGAATACTTTGAGGTAGGGCTCAAGAATACGTGAATAATTCAACATTGATAAAATGCTCTAGTGGGTAAACACCTTCTCTAAGGATGCCTCTTTTCTGTCTAATCCTGAGACTTCCATAGCTGCCCCTCTCGCCTGGCGCCATACACAGCCTTCTTGTAATTGTTCAACAAGCTCAGTATCTTCAGGAATATCAATATTCAACTGTATGTCAATTCGTCCTGTTGCATGCAATGAAATCGCCAAAGCTGATTAGTCCGTGAAAATTCACATCCAACACTTATTATACACTTTGGTAATGTAAATGTAACCCATGGCATTATCATATCTTACTTGAGCAGTACAAAATTCATACCATAAATCTAAAGAATAAACAGGAACAACTTCCCCGCACTCTAAACCAATGCATGAGCGTTTATATCTTTCACAGTTCACTACAAAAACTATGTTGCTTGGTGCAAAGATGAAAGATCAGGACGGCAAAGTAACTAGGTAAGGGATGACGATTTTTGTAGTTAATAATACAATACCAAACGCTTTGTACATAGTCACATACCCAGTCCACTCCCAAAAACCTAACAATCAGGGAAAAGTACTGGGAGTATGACTTTCAAAAACTCAAATTCCAAAAAACCTCTATAAGTTTCCATTCATTCTTTTGCACCATCCACATCATCGTCAGTATTTATTCAAATAGGCATTTCATCAATTGTCACTTCCAGACAAACAAGACTCAAAGGGTACACAGCATGAGCGAAATACCTGGCAACAAACTGAAACATTGAACATGATCAAAGTGACCTTCTGCCAACACTTCACGACTTTCTGCCAACACTTCACCACTGTAATAGCAATGGACAAATTATGGAGGGAAACAAGGAAATTGACGGGGGAGAGAAAATGAAATTACATTTTTTAGCTTCAGTAAAGAAAATAACTTACACAACATAAACTTTCTCTAAAGAGGATGGCACCCAATAAGGAAGTCCAAGAATGCCAAAGTTTGAGAAGTGGAAGCTGGAGATACATCCGGATTCTCTATTAAGTTTCAAGACCCTATGACCAACTTCACAACCATACTGTCAGAAGATAAATCACATGCATGAAGTTTATCCACTAAAATACTCCCTCTGTCCCCAATTTTTGGTCCCAATTGCCACTTTTTTTGTTCTAAAATTATTGTCCCAATTCCAAAGTAATGTGCAAAAAGTGGTGAATTTACATTTTTACCCTTACTTTTTTAAACTAAATACATGCAATTATGATGTTTTGAAGGGTAAAAGGAGAGAAGAAAAAATATGTCAAGTGCAATGAAGACATGAAACCAGTAGTAAAATGACGATGTTCTCCAAATAAGTTGGAATCCCCATGAGGGACAAACAATTGGGACGGAGGGAGTACAAGGGAAAGTAATTCATTGATTGAAGTTTCTATACCTGTATCACATATAGCTATATGATTCTCAAACGCTGCTAATGAAGACATGAAACCAGTGTACATAATACCCTCCTGAGGACAATTAGTACCAACTAGCTGCTGCTGCCAACCACCTGGAATCTGCTTCAAAAGCGATGATTTCTCCAGGGTCAACTGTCCACAGATCTCAAGAATCTTTTGGGATCCTTCAGTAATTGATAAATCATAGAATCATCATTTTAGCAAAGAAATATTGTAAAGGGGAAACATGGGACAATTGAAGGGGGTTGGGAGGTGGTTTATTGTTTAGAAACCTTTGACAACTCCTTTGATTTCCCCTGAAGCCAAGTCCATAATCCATAAGGTTTCAAAGCTGCAAACAAGAAAATTGGAAGACAGCAGCTTCAAAGCTCACATCAAATGAAAAGATAGACATGGATCTGAAGGTCAACAGCGGGAGAATAGACAACATAAAGATTAATGTAGTAACTATACTGTCACTCCATCTCTCCAGTCTCCCGTAAAAGCAAAAAAAGACTATATTCAGAAGCAAGCTGGCGATAGAACTAGCTGATTGACGAAAGTAGGTGGAAGGGTCCAGCTCTCTGCCATCTGGCATTTGCCACGTCACCTCCATTTTAACGAACATTGCTCCACACTGAAGTGAAATGTGGCCAATGACATGTCTACATGTACTTCCCTCTGGAGTTTCAAGCCATGATGGCCGAGGCAAGCATAGATGGTACACTTGCCCCAGGGTAAGGCAATTAAGCTGGCTACCAGAGTGAAATTCATAACCAACCTACAAATCTATAAAATAGACAGACTGGCTGCGAGTACGGCATGTCAGAGACTGCTCATGACACCCCTTAAATTGGCCAAGGAAACTGACTGGTTAACATCCATCAAACAGAGCTCCAATCTACCTGTGGCCGCTATCTGCAAGGATATTACCAGAGGATCTGTGATATTAGGAGCCTAGAGTTGGGATTGCAGGCACCCCTTTTTTTTATTTTCCGGACCCCAAATTTCTACAATTCGAACCGCTCAATGTGTTTAAAACATGTTTTCCAAGGCCAACGCGAGGAATCGCCAAAAAAAATAAATACCCGGGAGGGCTTCGTTCGAGCATTTTTCGATAAACTGTATATGTATGGTTACTAAAATACTCGAACGAAGCCCTTCCGGGTATTTTTTTTCTTTTGGCAATTCCTCGTGGCGTGGCGACGCTTAAGAAACACCTTTTAAACGCATTGAGCGGTTCGGATCGTCAAGATTTGACCCCCATCCATGAGGTCCTTGCGGAATTTCCCTGAGGGAGCCCTCATTAGATCATGATTATATATATATTACAAGACAGGATCAGACTTTAGAGTAGATATGTCATCCTCCGCATATCTATCACAAATATGCTAGGCAGATGAGAGCAGTTACTTTTCCCTTATTCAATTTCCCTCGCCAATTGAATATAAAAGAGTACAGTTCTTACTCCTTAATTTGCTTTGACAGTTGACAATATAATTGAAGCAGCATTAAATTAAATCTAAAAGAATCCCTCGCCAATTGTTGATATGGTTGCAGCTGGAAGAAATAAACTAGCAAGTGTTATTTAATTTTCGAGAGATAATTATATGTTTTACCTTCGGTTAGCAATAAAGAGTTCATTATCTGATGATTTGATCAGATGCCAAGGAAACAAAAATGTTTCAGAATCCAAATATTCAGACTTTGTGTCGACATCTCTTTTCATCCAAAGATTACTCGTGATCCAGCTCCAGAGACTACTGCTTTTCTTAGTAGCATTCAGTTTTGGATAGAACGTCTCCAAAACCCTCCTCTCCAGATCAGCTCTCCTGACAGCATGGTTCTTTAGTGGCAGTGACAAACACAAAGATGTGTTAGATGCAGAACAAAATATAGACATATACTAAATCTTAAAATGCCAAACAATGATAAACCCAGCAGTACAATAAGAAACTGTACTCGGGACACAATATTAACATCCCTTTGTTTCCAATTTCAGGAAATACAGTACATAGAAAGGTTACATCATTGCATTAAACCATCGAATAGCCATCACAAATTGTCATTTGAGCTTGGTTTACAACAATTATACCTAAACACTATTTCACCAGGAGGTAATCGATGCCCAAGACCAAATGGAAAAATGTAAAAGAAGAAAGGCACCAAAAAAAGGTAATCAAGAATATAAGAAACTACAACGTTGACGATTTTTTTTAAAAGGAGCAAATGGTAGTACACATATATAAATGATGTAGCTAATTTTGGTAATCTAATTTATTATAGCTGAAAGTGAATGTCCAGCAACCAATAGAAGACAACTCACGTGACTCAACAAAGCCTTGTACCAACTATTTGGCATTTAAGTAAGCAAGAGAGACGGTATAGGATAGGTGGTGGAAATGATTGTGGGTCTAATAATAATTATGAGTGATCACATTGTAGTGCTAAATCACAAGCTTGACCAAGAATTTTTTTTTTTACTAAGGCCATGATTGGATGGCAAGGAATGAATATTTGAAATATATGCGAGTACAAACCACAAACCACATGCAAACACAAAGAGAA
Source organism: Vaccinium myrtillus (assembly GCA_016920895.1). Lineage (NCBI taxonomy): Eukaryota > Viridiplantae > Streptophyta > Magnoliopsida > Ericales > Ericaceae > Vaccinium > Vaccinium myrtillus. Next base: position 30,589,703 of record CM029281.1, read on the forward strand.
CCCACAAACATATGCAAAGTCAGTTAACATCATCAAACCACAAAGAGACTGAACTGGGCAAAGTCGGAACTTATTTCCAAATCCATCTGCGAGAATCGTATCAATTGAAAAATGAAAAAGGAAACGGGGGGCCTGCAATAACTAGAATCCTATCAGTTTCTCGGTTCACTTTCTGCCCTGCTGCGAACCATGTATGGCATCAACATGATAATCTTTGTTTATTCCTAATGACTCTTGAAAAATGAGACACCCACAACTTACATCCATTCGTCCCACCCAGACATGGCATAAGGGATGCAAAACAATAAAAAGTTAGGAACTGATGAGCTCTCTACCAAAAATACTAGGCACATACCTCAGAGTCCACAAAATATTGTAAACCAATAAAAGGTTAGGAACTGATGAGCTCTCTATCAAAAAGAATAGGCACATACCTCCGAGTCCACAAAATATAGGCAACCCTCAGCTGCATGATAAAAAGAAGCAGCAGGGCACATTAATTTGGCAGATTCAAATTCACCATCCTCAAAGCCTGGGGAAGAACCAATCTGCACCAGCGTAGGTCTAAATAAATGAATTTGCTTCCCAATCTACTGTTTTCTTTTGAACTGATAAACATAACAACTTGCATTCAACTGAACCAAAATAATATGTTCACACGTACACAGTCTAAAATCTTTCCATTGCCATCGAATATGATGATACGGTGGTGATTGATGTCAGAGAGGAACAAGCGGTTGCCCGTTTCATCAACAGAGATGCAGCCTGCAATAAAGGATGGCAGATCTTTGACTTAACAAAAAAGGAAGAACAAGAAGAAGAAAATATGACATATTTTTGAAGTTAGGTTATGTTAATAGACCACAACTCACAATAATGTTGAGAGGTACAATAAACTAGAAAGATTACAAGTTACTAATAAATGTAAAGAGGAGATAAAAAGCTTGACAAGACAAACCACTCAAACTCAAAGTTGAAAGTAATTGATGCTTTTCGAAAAGCATAAGATTTCCATATAATTTTATTCAACCTCAATATTGGAACAACTATTATTCATTTACTCCTCTATGATGGAGAATTTAACGCATCAGACATACAACAGCACTAACACAGCAACAAATCAAGCAAGCATGTGCATATTCATGCCAGGCATAAAAAATAATTGGACCAAAAGATTAACTATTTGATCATTTTGAACCATGAAGAAAATTAAATTTCACTGCCGAAACAGACTACAGGCCATCCTTACAATGATTGCTCTCTTCTCCTACTATACTCTAGTCTGCCAAGCCAGAGCCACACTAAACAAGGTAGAACACAAGAATCTGGAATCTGTAAGTCCTGTTCTAGGCCTGAGTCCCTGACAAGGAATATACAAATGATATACTCTTTGGCATCTACAGAAATCCTTCATCTATCAATAAAGATACAACAACTTGGTTTTTACCCCCAGTCCTTCCACTATCCAAGTAATGAACACCGTCGTGTCAATCCGAGAGTAACATATCACATACTGATGATAGTAGGAGAGATAATATTTTGCTTGTTTTACACAGGACAAAATAAAGTTACTTAAGTCCAGAAAACCATGGAATCCCCCGTCCTTTAACTAACTCAAATATTGCAAAGCCCAACATTGCAGGAAGTGGGCAAAAGGTGCATGGCACCAACCTTGATTTCAGGGACTAATAGGGAGACACAAAATAAATAAATGAAGCATAGGCAAGCAAGCTTAGGAAACTTTTACCTGGGAAGTAAAGAAGTAAGTTGCGCAAGAAAGCACAGACACGTGGTTCCTTAATGACTTCAATTTGCTTCACCCAAGAGCTTTTCACATTGTTCATTTTTTCATGATTCTCCCCATGCATCAACTCCTTGATGGCTGCATATGTGACAACAAACAAAAGCAAAACATATTATAAGAGTAGAAGAGTAACCAACCCAACAACATGAAAAGAGGACCCAAAGGTGTACAAGATGAGTTAAGCCCTTCATAGTAGAGACTCAATTCTAAGATGGCGAAATAAAGACAGCATAGCATACTAAGGTTTGGTTCAAACACCCATAACATGATTACGGTACATTTTCAGCTTCATGTTATCAAGGAGACTCAATTCAAACACCCACAACTCAATGGTTATGGAATAATTCAATTTCACTTTCCATTTTTATGGTTCTGGCTTCAATACAGGCAATGGAGCCCAGGAGTTATGTTTATGCCATCCCAACACCAAACTCTCGTATAAATCCCAGCCTCTGCCCCGATACTCGGTGGGACTTACTGAGTTACTGTGAGACCACCCTCCTCGCCTGACAGGGTTCAGGTTCCCCAACCAGTATGTATTAAGAAAACATTCGGACTTCTAGAAGTCCACATAGCCGTTAGCACACAGATTAATTGAGGTTCAAATGCCAAGTTAAAGGAATGCAGGCTGGAAGTCGTGCCTCTAGCTTACTTTACATCAGCTAAAGTTCTTCATAAAAAAAATCTGGTTTAATCAGACCATAATGCAACAATTTCACTGGAAAAATGATCTCTCCAATCTCCTTATTTTCCTAGCTTGCGAGTATTTCATTTCTCATTCAATTTCCTCGGCCACATAGTTTGACCAAAACCAACTTCCTTTTACGTTAATCTCCAAAGGGCAAAAGGGCAAACAGTTTGACAATGCACAAAGTACAGCATTTATGCTTGCATTGTCGCTGAGAGAAATTCAAAAACATGAAAAGAAATTTTTAAAAAACATACCCTTGTCAATAGTTACAAGGTTCACACCCTCCTCGTAGTAAGTCAAAGGACCCTTGAAGCCTTTAAATAAACAGAAATATGCCCCATCTGTCATCTAAATTACACAAGATTAATCTCAACGTTACAACCAGGGGAAATGACTGTCTCTGTGCAAAAGTCAAGTAATACTCCAGATAGCAATCAAGCAAACAGAAATAAAGAATACAAGCAACTACAAAACTGGCTCAAAATAATTGACTTGGATACCTAGATCAATGTTCACTTTTCAGTATACCAAGACATATGGGTATGTTTGAATTTACCAAAAGTATATATATAGGCAAATACAACAACGAATACATGTGCATGGTCTTATCTTCAAACAGATATGCCAACAAAAACCTTCCTACAGCTATAATGTGTGGTGCTTTATAATATATAATGACTGACGCCTACATAACTATTCCTGCGTAAAAACTATAAGACATCGTGAGATTCTGTGACGTGCTTAGTGAATAATTCAAACAAGCATCAAACATTCTTATCGAGCTCATCCAACCCAAAATTTAGTTTTTGCCATTAGTAGGGCACCTACTGGTACAATTTACCACATAAATAACGAAATTTATTACTTTTTGGGATAAGAAGGATGCCAACTTTCTAATGTTCCTGTTATCATTATCTTTACTATATTTATCAATCTTCACAAAATAAAACACTTTCAGTATTTAGTGGTTTGAAACACTTCATAGTGAACTAAGCAAGCAAAAATGGTATGACTTGTGACATAAAGTTCTGTAAGCTTTCACTAATCTACCACTTTCTGTGAGACAAAGGTTCATTAGATTTAACAAATCTACCAATGCCTACAGACTTGCGTGGCTCTCTATCATTGGTCCACATTCAAAATAAATATCAAACTACAGATGGGCATTGCCATGAAGCAATGCCTACTCTAAGGGCTCATCACTCCTTGAAGGATAGATACTTGGAATGAAGTTGATGCAAGACTGATGGGAAGATAACATAGCGTCGTACTTTTCCACCCTCGCCCCAAAATGGAGCTCAAAGTTGATGGGCACTGAATGCCTAACGCATGTCTACATTGAAGCATGGCCATAAACCAGCTGCTATGAATGGTGTTAAGTCCAACTGGTTATGTCTTGCCTGATTGGTGGCTATATTAACATTTGACACGACATAATTAATCTTAAGTACGGGAATTCATACACGTTATCTTGTTTCAAGTAGTTAAATGGACCACACATATCTCACCTCTGTAAAGTTCTTGTTAGACAACAATATAGGAAAAGTAATGTAGTGCTTCATGGTTATCTGGACGAATAGAGCACGAACAGCATCGGAGAAAATTGAACTGCTGGACTGAAAACCCATAACATATAGTGTAGGATACCTAAAACAAGAGAAGAAGAAAAAAGCATCAAAGTTTCATCCAATTATACACCTCATTATAAGATATAAAACATTTCAAATCTAACAAGTTGATAAGTGACCTGCATACAGCATTCCTCTACCTCTGCTGAAGTGATTTTACTTTCTCAAACATAGCAGCAGAGTTGTTTCCTGGTACTAAAGGCTCCTCCAGGAATGCACCGAAAAGAACTAAGAAAACTCCATTTCTCCTGTGAAAGTCCTTCACATCCTCTACTTTATTCATCCAGCAATGACAAGGGCCTGTACATTAATTCATGCTTATACAAGGTGGAGTGGATGAGGTACAAATAATATATGAGGCCCAAACAGTCCAAATGGCAAAAGAAGTATCAGTTCTTGAAACAAGAGGACTTTCACCCCTGACCTTAAGATTAAGAGGCTAACTAGGTAGCACTTGCTAACTGGGCTGGTGCTACATGGCCACAAATGCAGGTCATTTTCTTAGCCAATAAGAAACTACAGTTACAAAGGTACGAATTGTTACCTTCAAGGTCATTTAAGGTAGACTCAATAAAGGACAATAAATTATCTTCAGGAAGCAACTCATGCGATGTTTCCGAAGCAATCGAGAACCTGAACGAGACTATCACGGTAAAGTTAGGACTGCTACCAAACGCTTAAAGGATGTCGAAATAAGTTCAATATATTAATCTATCAACATTCGAATCTCAACAGATGTAACAAGGAAAAATGGCAGTCTTTATGAATAACTAGTCCAGAAATGGATAACTTTTTGAGCCAAAACTAGCATCCTAAGCGGAGAATATTGCACCGGTTCACACACGCATAAAAAGAAAGTGGCAAATAAATACAAAGTAACAACTACGGTAGTGGCGAAACACTTCTCAGTACTGAGCAATTCACGAATCTCTTTATACGGCCGACTTTTGTTTTTCTGCCAGATGTATGATGTGAAAATCTCATGTACAGATCTGTAATGTGAGGTATGCTATTGAAGGTATTGGTAGGCAGCCTGAGGCGGAGGGAAGATCTATAATGCGAGGTATGCTATTGAAGGTATTGGTAGGCAGCCTGAGGCGGAGGGAAAATACAAGGTACTTTATTGCTAGAGCATCTCCAGCCCTTACCCTGTCTTTTACTCACACTCAAAATTTGAGTAAAACTCCCTAAAATCCACTCCTTAGTTGCACAAAGCGGGAGTGGATGCGGGGATAGGAGCGGGGGCGGGTGCGGGGAAGCGGACCCACCTAGAAGTTTCCAAGGTTGGGAGCGCTTAAGGAGCTTATATAGATCATATTTAAAGATGTAGATAAAATATCTTTAAATACTTAACCATTGAAGGAAAAGTGATACTTATTGAGAATTTTCCCTATCTTAAAGGTTAAAATTTTTGGAAGTTAGATATTTTCAATTTGCAAAACTTCTTGACTCGTATGATTTTCATATTCTTATTTCCACACCCTTAAAAGTATGAGAATAATTGCTTTAATGGCCCAATAAGCTCTCATCCTATTTAGGAGCAAGCTCCCGTCAAGTTCCCATCTTGGGAGCGCCGATTCGAGCTCTTGTCTTGGGAGCGCACCAATTTTAGAAGGATCCTGCAACTAAGATTCACTCCATCCCTTGACTCAAACCTATAACATATTGAGTTTTGCTCAAATCAAGAAAGGCTCAAATTTTGCAACCATGCCATTAATGAAGTTTTCAATTTGCAAAACTTCTTGACTCATATGATTTTCATATTCTTATTTCCACAGCCGTAAAAGTATGAGAATAATTGCTTTAATGGCCCAATAAGCTCTCATCCTATTTAGGAGCGAGCTCCCGTCAAGCTCCCATCTTGGGAGCACCGATTCGAGCTATTGTCTTGGGAGCGCACCTATTTTAGAAGGATCCTCCAACTAAGATCCACTCTATCCCTTGACTCAAACCTATAACATATTGAGTTTTGCTCAAATCAAGAAAGGCTCAAATTTTGCAACCATGCCATTAATGAAGTATTTATTAGTTTGGCTTCAAAATTTAAATTTAGAATGCAGTACAGTATTTACAGTTATTACCTCCTAATAGCACAACCCCTGTCTGTAAAACTTCTCCTGATGTTTTGTGATGGATGCGACAAAGGATTCCAATGTGGCGCAAATAAGCCGAAATCTTCTCTAAATTGTAGAAAATGATCACCTATATAAACACAAAGCAACCATAAACAACCCGCCATTAATTTAAGAAAAAATGGGTCATGCTTTCTCAGCATTTATGTCTTCCATATCTTTGCTTCTCAAAACAATAACTGAAAACATGTAATCACTCCGTCAAAAATTGCTGGTCCCCAGCGAAAAGTCTAATATTTTTTAGCATAAAAATGTTAAGTACTTCCACGCATATCTTTTTGAACTTCTTGGCACCAAATTAAAGAACTTCAATTTGTGCCCAAAAAAAACAGTAAATATTGCACCTCGACATTTCATTTCTTTGATCTCAAAGTGCAAGAATATTCGTAAAGGGCAAGTAATTTGGGACGGAAGGAGTTATCAGACAACAAAATTGAACAACGACGAAGAAAATTCAGTTCATGAATGACGAGTACAGTAAAAGAAAGCTAATCACGAACGCTAAAACCTCTATTAACTTAGAAAACACAATTCATTCGAAGTAAAGTTCTCTACAATCAAACATCTGTATCACGAACTGAGTCACGTTCAAGAAACAAACTCTTTATTGAGTGAGTGAAACACTAGAGTGGCGATTTAAGCTTCCGTTGCACCCAAAAAAAAAACTAGAGTGGCGATTTTACCAGAGTAAATGCGGGGAAAAACCCTAGAAATTTGCCTCAATCTTAGAAACATCAGAGACATATTTTCTTCTCTGTCTCAGAATTCCCGTCTCTGTTTTCCTCCGTTGTTCGAAAGCCCAACTGTTTGCAGTCGGCGGCGGAAGTCGACTGGCGGCGGGTAGGGGTTAAGTGATTTTGGTCCGGTTGGCGCGCGGAGCACTTCTTCTGGGCCGAAGGTAATAAGGCCCAACTAGGTATAATGTGTACTTCTTGCGTCCCCAGTGCTCACCCCTTTTTTTACCCAAAATTGGAATAAAAAATTGTCTAAAAACTCAATTTGGGTAAGATGATCAAAACCCATTTTCCACCTCAAATTTTTTTTTTTTTTTGAATTACCAATGGCATATATGTAAATAAGAGATATGATAGAATTAGTTTCGGCGAAGGTCTGGTGAGACTCGGCAATTATGACGACCCTCCAACAAGTCTAGTGAACTTCCAGCAGCTCCGACGAAGCTTCTTTCTCAAATCGATAGCTCAGGCATAAAGATCCGGCCAAGCTCCGTAGACATCAGAAAAATGGGTAAAAGGTTTGATTTGTCCCCAAATGGGTAAGGGGTTGGGGAAGGATTGGAAATGGATTTTTGATGATTTTACCCAATTTCAAAATTTGAATGTTAAAATGAATCAAGATTGGAGATGCCTTATCGGCTCTAATGTGCAGTACTAATTTAGTACATGGGCCTAACCAGGAAGTAAAAGCTCGTCAATAATATTTTTATTGTCCATGAGTTTTTTTTAGTCATCCTTCCTTTGGAATATGAGGGTTTATTCAAACAAGCTAAATAGATGGAATATTTTTCCAAATGAAAAAAGATACTCCGCTTACACGCTATATATATTTTTTCTTCAGTACTTTTTATAATTTTTGTTTAGCTTTTCTAGGGATGACAATGGATCGGTTTGGTCTGGATTTTGTGATTACCATACCAAAATCAAAAGTATTTATCTATATCCAAATCTAAACAGATATCCTATGGGTATGATTTTTTGTGCACCATAACCAAACCATATGGATTTTGATTTTATCCGAACCGCACCAAACCCCCCATTAATATTCATTCCATTAATGATTATATGAAGGAAAAAAATTATATATTAAAATAAAAAAGCAACATGCTATAGTATAAGATTTCACCATTATACATCTATATTCCAACATAATCAAGAGAAATAATTAAATAATAAACTTTTTTTAAAGAGTTCCTATAGAGACTCTTGAGATTTTTAAGGGATTTGAGAGAAATAAAAAGGGAGATGAAATGAAAAGTCACTGAAAGTTATGAATTTGAAAAATAAAAATTACATGTATATAAAAATATAATATGTATCATATAAGTAATATTATATGGATCGGTTTGGGTTTGGTCGAATACTTGCTAAGACCAAACCCAAATCCAAACCCGTTGAGTATCATGTTTCGAAAACCAAACCCACCCCATGGGTAGGGAAAAGTACAAAAAAACCGTCCCGATAGGGTTGGTTTGGTTTGGGTATCCATAGGTTTCGGGTGAAATTGCCATCGCTAAGCTTTTCTTCGCAATTTTTTAGATTAATTGATCGGCTCGACGAGAGGAATTGAAAAAGTATGAAGATGCGGACTGAATTTTTTGGTTTTTTTTTCACTTTTATTGAATACTACTATTAAGAGAATGACAATTAAGGTTTGGGTTGATATCTTGATGAGTGTCGACACTGATAGTTAGGAATAAATATGAAACCAACTATTGAAGCATATTTGAAGGTTTCGTGGCAATGAATTTGACGGGGAATTATGAAGTATGCAGAGTCATGGTTTAAGAAATTTGCAACGTAATTTCTCGGCTGATACAACGTACTCTATTTCACAATACATAGTTTTAGATAGTGTTCTAATAAGAGCTTGGAAATTCATAATATAAACAGTGACGGATTCAGAAATTTCATCTAGAGGGGTCCACCTTTCAAGCATAACTGGAAAAAAATATCACAATCCAATCTAATGTAATGAGAAGAAAAAAATGTTTAAACATTTTTCATTAAGCATATAATAGGTCGAAGTTAAGACATTCTAAAAGATTTCAAACATAAGCGCACAAAATTATAGATTCGTTCCTAAAAAAATTTACAATTAACCCCAAGGGGTAGATGAGTTGGTAAAGACTTCTCCAGGAAAGGAAAATCTTGGGTTCAACTCTTCTTAATCTTAAAGCACAAGATCTCATGGTTTCATATGGATTTTTCAATGCATGTTTTCGGGATTAGTCGAAAGTTTGCATGCGTGTCGTTGATGTTATCAAAAAAAAAAAAAAAAAAATTTCAATTTATGGGTTTTCATCTTCTATGAAAGTTTTGCAAATCGTTGTCAATGTTAGCAAAAACATCTCTTTCTATGCACACCACCAAATAATTGTTCAACCACAAATCATTCATTCGGTTCCACAATCGATTCTTCAAAAATACTCTTTCAATAGTAGCAATCGCTACTGGTAAGATCAATGCCAAAGTCAAGAGCAAGTAAACTAAAGGATATAGTTTATCTCTCCCCCGGTCTCAACCATTTTCTTAGAAAGACCACTAAGGCCCCGTTCCGCTAAAAAAAAACAGTTTTGTTTTAACTCAAAAACTATCTCATTCCACTAAAAAAAAAGTTTTTTTGCAAAACTAAAAGCCAAAAAAAGCCAAAAAAAAACTAGTTAGTGGAACAAGTTAGTTTTTTTTGCAAAACTAAACATACAAAAAACTAGTTTAATGGAACAAGTTAGTTTTTTTGCAAAACAAAAAACTAGTTAGTGGAACAAGTTAGTTTTTTTGCAAAACTAAAACATCCAAAAAAACAAAAAAATCAAGTTAGTGGAACACCCCCTAAGTCCATTCAAGCTCGAAAAAGCATCATTCGATTGTACGTCAAAAATATATGAATCAAGTTGATCAGAAAGCACCATGAGTTCTACTGAGAAAACTATTTTGGATAAAACTCGGCAAGATGAATCAATTTCTCCTTTGCAAAACAAGAGAATGAGTTGGATGGGTTTAAACATGCCGCACAAAGTAACAGCTCACTATTTACCTCGGTGTAACGAGTATTTATTTCTTGAAATTGCATATCTATAACTCTTGATTTTTAACTATTAAAAAAAAAAAAGTTCTAGAATTTCAGGGGGGTCACGTGACCCCCCTTCCCCTTGCCCATTAAACCATCCGCTCCTGCATATAAATACAGTTTGTTTTTAAGATATTAATTTTGTTCGGGAGCTATAAATGACTCAACCCGACTTTTGAAGTTTTCAAGCTTAGTTCATTCAAGACTAGTTTATATACACAGTTCAAACAATCGAGCTCGAGTTCAGCTCATTTAACATCAATCAGCTAATTTAACATCAAAGCCTTCGAGATCGACTCATTTCTCAAAGAAGCATCTATAAAGTAGCTTAAAATTTAAAGTTCCAACATGTCCGTTTTCACTACTCTCAGTAAACTAAAATGCACCAAATTGGACGATACGGTCATATTTTGATGCCGAATCTTGTGTATATTTAGCATTTGGGGCAGCTGGAAGTCCAATCGGGGTGGTGGCGCAGTTGGCTAGCGCGTAGGTCTCATAGCTTTCTGAGTAATCCTGAGGTCGAGAGTTCGAGCCTCTCTCACCCCAAATTTTTTTACATACCAACAAGTCTCGGTTCGACCCTACCAGCACTCATACCCGCCCCACATTACCACTCGTCATTTTTCGCTCATTGAAACCCTAAAACCCCAACTTCACCTCTCTCCCAAACCCTCTTCTCTCTCTTCCGTCTTTCTGCAACACAGTATACTCTTCTCTCTCCTCTTTTCCAGGTACGCCGTTTCACTCTATCTTGTATTTTTCCGATTGCTCTAATCGGAACTACTACAAAGATCAGCATCTGAAAAATTGGTTCTGTGTTTTTTTCTTTTCCAACAGAACTATCTCGCTTACAATCAAAGATGGTGAAGAAGAGCAAAAGTACGTAATTAAAAGACTGGGTATCGATGTGTATGTGTTGGGTCGGCTCTTTTTGTTGTGAAAATTGAAAAAATGATTTTTTTTTTTTTTTGCAGAGAGCAAGAGCAAGAGAGTTTCGTTGAAGATGAAGCACAAGGTGATAAGGAAAGTGAAAGAGCACCACAAGAAGAAGGCAAAAGAGGCCAAGAAGCTGGGCTTGAACCGAAAGACAAAGGTCGAGAAGGACCCAGGTATTCCCAATGACTGGCCTTTTAAGGAACAGGAGCTCAAGGCCCTTGAAGCTCGGCGTGCTCGTGTAATTGAAGATTTGGAACAGAAGAAAGCCGCCCGCAAGGAGAGGGTATGGTTTCGAGTTTTCATTTGACTTAATGAGTTAGTGATTAGGTGTTCAATTGTTATCTTGTGGATTTGTCTTTGTATATTATGGTGCCGGAATTGTGATGCATCTGTTCCTATTTATGTAAGTGTTTAGGAATACTGTTACGGAGGGATTTTCTACATATTGGAATGTTTAAGTAGATGGCCCAAGGAGAGAAAAAATATTCACATTGAGCAGCAAGTTTGTTTTTACTCTTTCTAATTATGTCCACAAGCTGTATCTCTGGTAGGCGGGTTTAAACTTAAATGGGATATCAATGTTATGTTCAATGCTGTAACTTAGTTGTACATATTTGCAAGACATTGTTAAGAAGGAGCAAAATTGGTTGAAGATTGCGTATTAACATTCATGGAGCCTTCACTCCCATATTCTTGTTTTAAAGTCTTTTGGGTCCATTGTAGCAGGAAAGTAACTGTTGAAAGTAGTTGGAAGGATTGATGTGATCTTTAACATTGTAATTAAATGCCTCAGTTTTGGATGGGTCTTACTTTGGTTTAGCAGACCAATATGTCCATGAGAAACTTTGGAATTCCGGAATCTAATTGATCTTGTCCTTGATATTTGGCATTGGTTGATAACTCTCCTAGGGCTTTGGGCTGCTAGAACTTTGATCTGTTGATGCACCCTAACATGCATGAAATGGCATTCAGCTTTTTTGTTTGTAATTTGTTAGCTTGCTGTGTTTGTTTTGGACTATAACTGTTTGACACACAGATGAATAGAATGTGTGAATCCAGCGGGGTTGGCTTATTGCTGTTGTGGTGCCTGGTTCTTTTTATTCTCTGTCTTCTCTATGGACTTCTCCTTTCATACTTTCTATTGGTGCATATATAGTTTTGGATCATTTTAAATAACAGTTATCATACCCAGTGTGATTGACTACAAGTTTTGCTGTCTTTTCAGGCTAAAAAGAGAAAGTTGGGTTTATTGGACGATGATGATATTTCTAAATTGGGTGATATAGCTTCTGCAAAAGAGCAAAATTTTGTAGAGGGCAAGGATGACGATGATTTGACTTCAAGTGGTAAAATAAGGGGTATGGGACTTTCTAAAATGCTTGGAATATGCATTCCTGATGGAAAATGGTTCTGTTGTGTCCTTTTTCCTATACTTTCTTCAACTGTCTTCATCGGAAGTATATTTTTACAGATAACTCAGAGAGGGCTTTCTACAAGGAGTTGGTCAAAGTCATTGAAGCATCAGATGTCATTGTGGAGGTTTTAGATGCTCGAGATCCTCTTGGTACCCGTTGTGTGGATATGGAAAGGATGGTGCTGAAATCAGGTGCTGATAAGCATCTTGTGCTACTTCTTAACAAAATAGGTAACTCTCTCTCTCTCTCTCTCTCAAACACACACACACACACATTGATTTTTTTTCCCTGTATTTACCCCTTGTTTCAATTCTTGTGGTGGTAAAGGACCATAGCTGTTATTGCTTCATAGTTTTCTGATCATTGTTTAGCTTAAATATGTTTGTTTTTACAGTTAATTTAATATTTATTTGGCTCTCAGATCTTGTACCGAGAGAATCGGTTGAAAAATGGCTCAAGTATCTTAGGGAGGAGTTACCTGCAGTTGCCTTTAAGTGCAGCACCCAGGAGCAAAGGTCAAACTTGGGTTGGAAATCTGCTAAGGCTGCAAAAAAATCCAGCAATCTCCTGCAAACCAGTGACTGTCTTGGAGCTGAAACTCTTATTAAATTGCTAAAGAATTATTCAAGAAGCCACGAGGTATATCCATATTGCAAATGGAGTTTTTTAAGTGGAATTTGAAATCAGTTCCTTGATGGTTGGACTTCTGAATATAAGTGCACGTCTTGATTGTTTTCGTGAAAACTTTATCAAGATGCTGAATAGACTGCATATGTTGTGAATCAAACACTTGAGAAAAACCTAGAATTCTTTTTGAGATCACTGGAGCAGTCACAGTTGCTCCACCTGTCTCAAATAAAAAAGCTCTTCCTACTTTCAGAACAATTGCCGCTGATAAACTTGTAATGCAGGATCGTGTTTTATGTGTCAACTCTAACATGTTAATTTATTGAACCGCAAATACTGTTTACATTGTTTATGTTTTCGTTTATGGCGTGCTTTTACTTGATTTCGGTTTTATTTGGTGTGATCACATACGAGATCTTAACCTTCTGACTTGTTTTGCAAGATTATTGTAGTTAATTTTTTTGGCTCATCAATACTTGATCCGATTGATTGGAATTTTGATATGCATCAGTTATCTCTGTTCATGACAGATCAAGAAGTCGATCACGGTGGGGGTTATCGGCCTCCCTAACGTTGGGAAAAGTAGCTTAATTAATAGCTTAAAGAGATGTCAGGTCGTGAATGTTGGCGCTACTCCAGGATTGACCAGATCAATGCAAGAAGTACACTTAGACAAGAATATAAAACTACTGGACTGTCCAGGTGTTGTAATGCTTAGGTCGGGGGAAAATGAGGCATCTGTTGCTCTTCGTAACTGTAAAAAGATCGAGAAACTACAGGATCCAATGGGGCCAGGTAATTTTTCTGTCTTTTATCCCTCATCATTACCATTTGATCCATTTCTACTGAATGAAAGACTGAATTTTTTTCACTGAGCTTTCGATGCTTTTTCGCCCTCGCTCTAGGGCTTAGATTGGTTATGGCAACTCATCTTGTGGTTATTCTGTTAATCGTGCAGTTAAGGAAATTCTCAAGCTTTGCCCAGCAAGAACATTGGTATCACTGTACAAGCTACCAAGCTTTGACTCAGCAGACGACTTTCTACAAAAAGTGGCCACTGTGAGGGGTAAGCTGAAAAAGGGTGGTATTGTGGATGTCGAATCTGCTGCGAGAATTGTCTTGCATGACTGGAATGAAGGTATTCATAATCAGGCAATTTTCCTTGCGTCTATTTGAGAGAACCAATATGTAAAAGCAGCTCAATACCAAGTTGACATGATGCGTAGATGCCTTTCCTTGATTTATGTTATTTTCCCAGGTAAAATCCCATACTATACGATGCCTCCAACTAGGAATCAAGAAGAACCTTCAGAAGCAAAAATTGTTTCAGAGCTCGGAAAGGAGTTCAATATTGACGAGATTTACAGCAGCGAGTCTTCATTTATTGGGAGCCTTAAATCTTTTGACGATGTAAAACATGTTGAAGTACCTCCAAATTGCCCTCTAAATTTCGATGAGCAGATGCTTGAGGTTTGTTATTATCTAAAAAATGTTGGATTTATTTCCTGAGGCCATGTTTAGATCATGGATTTGTTGTGGGAAAGAGAAATGAGGAGAAAACCATACGTAAATTATAAAACCATAAGTAAATTTCGCTTCTTTGACTTTACTATCTTCTCCTGTTTTCCTATACCTCGTCTTTTATCACCATAAATTCAGAATCCAAGCACATTAGCGTGGACCCTATGTTGACTCTGGTTCAACTTGCAGGAGGATGTAAAGAAACAACCTTCAAATCAAAGCAATGATCTGATTAATGATGGTGACGACCAGCCAATGGGATCTGAAGAAGACGTTGCAGCAGCTGAGATTAAAGCCAAAAATGCTGGTAGGAGGCAAAATGAGAAGCTGTATGACGCAGTAGGCATACTCAACAACAAGTTGATTAGAGCAGAGAAGAAGAGACGGAAGAAAGCCAATAAATCAAGTGGTGATGCCATGGATGACGATGATTATGATTTCAAGGTGGATTATGTGAAGAAAGGTTCTGCCATGGATGTTGGCGAGGAGAGTGAGGATGCCGATGGTGGCAATCAAACAAGATTTGAGGTACTTGCTTCTGGAGTTGAGATTGATGAGTAGAAGAAATAAAACCTGCGACATTATAAATTGGCGAGGACTTTTTTTTTCCCCTCCTTTTTCTTCCACCCAATTTTGATATCTGTATGTTATTGAATCTCTGATGACTTCATAATGCTCAGCAAGCTTGCATTCAGCAAGTATTGTATTCAAGTACTTTTTTGCTCATTAGCTACTTTGGATCCCTCTCTCTCTCTCACACACGCGCGCGCGCATCTCTATCCTTTGGTTGATGGGCATGAGAGTCGCACCTCTGTTAATGACACCTTCAAATTCTGTTCCCGTATTTGATTTATAACTGTGTTTTGAATGACATCTATAACACTGTTTTACGCCTCGATATATCTAACCCGTTGTGCAAAATCCATATGTTGGATTGTGTTTCGATCAAGATTAGTCTTTTCAGGGGAGATTTGCGAAGAAAAAGGGTAATGATAGAGGTTCCTCTTGTTTAGACCAATCCTGCAATCATTGCTGACGAGATGAAACCCGAGACCACTATGAACAACGCCACAAAACTGCAGCATAAGATTAACCAAGTGCTTCTCATGCAAGAAATGATTCTCCATTTGCCTTGACTATAAAATCATAGTAAAATTTAATAAAGAAGCTGTCCAATCCAACAATTTTCCATGTAATTAATCACCATGCGAAGAAAGAGGGCAATCACCTTCGTCATTCGCTTGCCCTACTTCTAAGGATAGATAGAAAAGGAGTCGAAGTCACTTAGTTCCATTGGGAATTCAGGAGACTTCCTTGCTAGAAGTCGATCCTGATGCGAAGACACTTTGTGGATCAGTATCACAAAAATGACCTGAATCGTTACAACAAATGATGCATTTCACAAAAATGGTTGAACACCAGTGTACACAACCAAAGGAAGATGGAACCATCAGTCTTCATCTGATACAAGTGGGTCATTTTTGGGATCAGTATCTTCTTTCGGGTCGATATTGGGGGCGCTCGAGCTGGATGGGGGTGGTGAGATTGCAGCACTGACGACTACGGTCCCTGAGGCTGAATTTGTAGTAGTATCAACATCACTAACAACCGATACCTCAACCGTGGAAGGCTTGGGAATAAGACTTTGTTCTTCCATGGCTTCACGTGCTGCTTTCTCCTTGGCTCTTTTTGCTCTATCTAACACATCATCCTGCATATGGTTCATAGAGTTTCATGATTTTTGCCTTTTTCTGTACTAAACAGTGCACAACGAAATCAATGCAGTCAACAAAGAAAAGACGGATGGTGTTTGGCTCCTAGAATTGTGAAGGGATTCATGCAAAGAAAGCAAAGGATAAGAAGATAATGAAGAGTCATCCAACTAAATACGCTGGACTTCCGTTAGTATCTAAATTCCGAAACTCTGTTACTCAGCTGAAAGCTACTTTTGGCCTAATCCAGCATGAAAAGTTACAGATTTTATTTTTGTCGATTCAGCTTTCTATAGGAGATATTAGTACTGCCATTCCAGACACTATCACCTGAAATCCCAGGATGACTTCCCGACTCCAGAACCTTTTTGAAGCTAATTGGTAACAGGCATTTAGAAATCTTACACGATTTTCAAAATACCTAAGACGGCTTATGGGATATTTGTTTCCTGAACTTTGGAAGCACATTGAAGCTAAGCGATAATGATGCTTAGAAAGTAATAAAAAAGCGTGAAACCATATCGAGTTAGACATGCAATGAACCTACTCGAACTATTGTTACCTGGAAGTCCTGTACTTGCTTTTGCTGCTCAGCTTGCAATCTACCAAGGGCACTAAAAAACTCCCCTACTGCAGATTCAACACGCTCATTAACTGCTTCTGCGAGAGCCTTCCCCAAGAAAAAAGCATCTAGAACACTCCTGCTGTCACCTTCACCTGCAAAATTCAGCACCCATTTGAACACAAAAATAATAAAACAAGAAACTTTTTACACTCACCATGGCAGAATTGAGTGACTGGTCAATGGAACAAAGGCGCGGGTCCTTGCTAAGTGAAGTGCTCACACACAGTTAGCTTAATGGAACTTCCACCACCCTAGGAGAAACAATAACCCAACCAGGTAAGTCTGTGTCAACGTTCACCAACCATTCTAACCAAACCAAACCAAACTAAGCCTTGTGTCCCATCATTTGGGGTCGGGTACTACACCAATCATTTGATGGAATCATGAAACCCACCATTTTGGTGCGGATACAAAGAGCCTGTTTGGATGTCAATTTTTTGCTTTTTGATTCTTTCATTTTTGCATTTTGGCTGTTTGGCCCTCCCTCTCTGTAATGAGTTATCACAAATGCATTCTTCAATTTGGGTGACAGTCAAATTCAGAGTTCTTTCAGAAAACCCACATGATAATACTTTTGGGATGGTTTGAACTCCCAATGGCATTTATTGGGATGACATGTAGTCCCAATGAGTGGATTTATTCCCTAGGTGTCTCTCTTGGAATACTATCATGGATCTTTTTCAAGGCATGGAGAATTGATATTCTTGGAAGCATGCATGGTGGTTTTCTACTTTTCTTAGGTAGTTCAAAAGGCAATCAAAGCCATAATGGCTTGTTCTACCGGTTCTACATATACCCATGGGCCATGATCATGTATGCTTTGGACAGCACAAGGTGAGAGCAAGATAGGGAGTGAGAGTGTGTTCTTGTATGAGTGAGAGTATAAAGGTTTGGGTGTGGGTCTTTTCATACGTACTTGTACTAAAATTCTCATTGTAAAAGAACGGGATCCTCACCGTGGAGTAGGCGTGTTATTGCCAAACCACGTAAATCTTGTCTCTCTCTATTTTATTTTTCATCGTACTTCCACTGGTTGTGCTTGTGGTTGTGTTTGAATCTCGGTGCTTGGATGCTTCCGCGTGTAATCCCAACAAGTGGTATCAGAGCTGGCTCGGTTCTTGACCCTTTTTTTTTTTTTTTTTGAGATTCAGGTTCCGTTACATCCACAATGGAGGCAAGCAATCAACTCTCAGTTTTCTTTTGAGCAGTTTGATGAAAGCGACAGCTTTACTCCATGGCAAAGAAGGGTAAAAGATATCCTTGTTCAACAGGAACAGGGCTTGGCTAAAGCGTTGAAAGGAAAGGATGCGAAACCGGAGACAATGAAAGAAAATGAATGGTAGGAGTTGGAGTTGAGGTGTGTGAGCACGATAATATTATAGAAAATGTCATGGATGAGGATTCGGCATCAGCCTTGTGGGAGAAGTTGGAAAAGCTCTATCTTGCGAAGAGCTTGACCAACAAGTTGCATTTGAAGCGGCAGTTTTATTGGCTAAAGATGGAGGAAGGCGGGAACCTCATGGATCACGTGAATGTGTTCAACGGTTATTTGGATCAGTTGCAGAAAGTTGATGTGAACATAGAAGAGGAATACAAGGCCCCTTTGCTTCTTACTTCGCTTCCGGATTCGTATGATACTTTGGTGACGACTCTCTTGTATGGTAAGGATACAATGAGTTCGGAGCAGGTGCAGTGTACGTTAGTTTCTCATTGTACTAAAAAGATCAACTCTTGAGGGTGGAGAAAGTTTGGCACTCGTGGTTGAAAGTGGGAATTGGGGAATGACATCTGATGGTAGATCCGGCAGAAACAACAGGTCCAGTTCTAGTTCCAGAGAAAAGAGTGTACAATGCTACAGTTGCAAAGAGAGTGGCCATGTGAAGCGCGATTGTCCTTTGCGCAAGAACAAAGGAAAGAAATGCGAAGACGCTTTGAGTTGCAATTCTTTGGTGGTAGCAGATGATGGGGATCTCCTCACAGTCTTAAAAGGTATAAACACTTCTTCTTATGATGAGTGGATCTTAGATTTCGGTTGAACTATGAATGCTTTCTCCAAGAAAGAATTTTTTGACACATTCCAAGAAACAGATGGTGGGTCGCTGTTTTTTGGGCCATAGAAATCCATGTAGTATTCAAGGTTTCAGGAATGGAAGATAAAAATGTTTGATGGATCAATTCATAGTTTGGATGGTGTAGCTTATGTCCTGAAGTTGTGAAGGAATCTATTTTCACTTAACCAGATGGACTCCATTGGGTGCAAGTAAGTTGCTGGAGATGGAGCCATGAAAGTCACACGCGGCGGTAGGGTCCTGATGAGAGGAGAGAAGTGCAGAGGATTTTATTGGTTGATTGGCAAAACAGTTCATCCGATGAACGTTTGGAAACGGTGTGCACAAGGTGCGAGTCTTTTGCGGCAAAGAAAGTCATGTTTCTAAGTTGCCAAGATTGTGAGGGTGTAAAGCCTGTTGGTAGAAAGGATGGGTCGAGGTCCTACATCTTGTGTCAATTCATGATTATTGGCACGAGGCGGCTACACAGGTGTATTGGCCGTATGGTTTACATCAAATTGTTGGACCTTAATTTGATTCGGGTAGCGTAGCTGCCGGTTATAATGCTTGGTGATGTGCGGTGGTTCGCTTGGAATTCTCACCAAGGTGGAGACTGTTGGAGTGGTTCGAATTCCCAATGGTATTTATTAGGATGACTTGTGGTCCCAATGAGTTGATTTATTCCCTAGGTGTCTCTCTTGGAATATTATCATGTATCTTTTTCAAGGCATGGAGAATTGAAATTCTTGGAAGCATGCGTGGTGGTTTTCTTGGGTAGTTCAAAAGGCAATCAAAACCATAATGGCTTGTTCTACAGGTTCTATATATATCCATGATCATGTATGTTTTGGAAAGAACAAGGTGAGAGCAAGATAGGGAGTGAGAGAGTGTTCTTGTATGAGTGAGAGTATAAGGGTTTGGGTGTGGCTCTTTTCATACTCAAGTTTACTTGTACTAAAATTCTCATATTTCTCATAGTAAAAAGAATGCGATCCTCTCTCCGTGGAGCAGGCGTGTTGTTGCCAAAAGACGTAAATCTTGTGTCTCTCTATTTTATTTTTCATTGTCCTTCCATTGGTTGTGATTTTGGTTGTGTTCGAATCTTGGTGCTTGGGTGCTTCCGCGTGTAATCCCAACAAATACCCACAGATTCAGTTTAAAACCCTCATGTTCTCAAACTATATCAACTATATACAACTCACATCCTAAAACACAGTCGATTAATCTAAAACCCAAATTCACTTCAAACCATATTCATGCATACAGATTCTATACAGCACAGAAATAGAATTAAACTAGTACTACTAGTGCAGACTTACCGGGGCCAGGACCCCCTGGTCCAGTGCTGCTATTGCACCTAAAGCTGATACTTGATAAAACGCCCCTGAATCTGGTTGGTTTGAGCTTTAGAGATGAAGCAGAGATGGGATTATTGCTATTCTCAAATGAAAGACGATGAGGGATAACGGCTGAGGATACCCTTGATGGATTAGGGCATGGGCTTTTGTGGGTAATTGATGGAATTCGAGAAAAAGTCGTGGGTGGTGGTGGGGATGCCGAAAATCCCCCGACAGTCATGATTATTTTCCTCTCTCTCTAGGAGGAGTATATGGGGTCTCGTTTGGGGCACAGAAGAAAGGGTCGGTGAGTGGTGATGGATCCATATAGACAGACGCAGTGGGCAAAAGTCAAAACTGGACCTTCTGTTGGAGTACTATTTCCGTTCAAGGACAAAAGTAGCGTGATCAAAAAAAAAAAAGGACAAAAGTAGGATAAATTCCAGTTACACCCCTTAGGTTTGTATTAATAATAAATACCTCCGTCACGTGTCAAAAATAACTATAAGTTCCCTGTGGTTTTTAATGTTCCTTTCACCGACACCAACCAACAACAGCTCAACCAAATACGTAATAGAATTAGCCAAAAAAGTGTCTTATATTGACATATTCAACCTTTTCAATAATAGAATAATTAACAAAAAAAAGCAATAAATTTGACATTTTTTAACAAAGAAATGGTACAAGTGGTGGCTAGCTCATATGGTAGAACTCTTAGATGCCCTACACTGCATCCCGGAATCGAGTCACATTCCCCCCCATGTAATAGATTAGGAATGACGAATGACAAAAAAAAAAGAAATACACAGAGAAACAGTTCTTTGGATATTAGTCAGTTTTGGCTCATTTTTTCATCATGTGCTTGGAGAGGCAAGTGACGATCGAGTGCGTCGGCGAAACGCACACATGGAGTTCACTGCTCTTTCTCATATGTGAAGGGGTATCCATCATCAAATGAAACTTCAGGAGGTGTCAGTGTACTTTTCCGTCACTAAAATCTCAAAAATGATACGTTTACAACACTTGCCTCCAAACCGGCTCCAACAGATGACGTGGCAGTGGGACCCACCCTGGGTCCCACTCATTTAACCTAGCAGAGAAAAAAAAAAAAACTCAAATTTTTTGAAAACCCAGATCGCCCTCCCCATTTCCCCATTTCGTCCGACCAAATACACGAGAGGGAGAGGGAGGGCGCCACCACCCAATCGGCGACCACCACCACCACCGACGACGCCGTTTATCTCACCTCCTTTCCACCGCCGTCCGCCTTCTCTCCACCACCGGCGACCCACCGAGACAGCCTTCGATACAAACGATTGGAACCAACTCGCACGCTCCGACCCCCACGAAAGGTCTCTCTCTCTCTCTCTCTCTCTCTCTCTCTCACACACACACACAGAGCTTGTTTCATTGTGAGATTACCACAAATTGGGAACCCTAATTTGAAAAAACTAGGGTTCCAAGTTTAGAACCCTAATTCGAAAACCCTTTGAAGAGAAATATTTTCATTCAAATTGTGGAAATCTATGCAAGAGGGGACAATGTCGTGATTAGAATTGATCACCCTAGATTGAGGCAAACCCCTTTTTTCCTATTATGCTTTCGTTGCACCAGAGAAACATGTAAGAATTAAGGTTTGTTTTTTTTTATCTTGGTTTGCCTTGTCTATTCTCGGGATTATGAGCATCTTCGATAATGGTTTGGGAGTTCGGTTTATATGGAAGCTTTGTATGCTTGAGATAATGCCGTGTTCTTTATTCGAATGATTTGAGGAATATAGCAAAGAAAGTCATCGTATACCCATGTCCGATTATGGGTCCAATGATTGAGTAAAATGTTGAAGTAAATTGGAGCAGCAGGCTCCTCTAATTTTTGTTCTAGTCCTTGAATCTGTAAACAAATCCTCCTAACCGGCCAAAAGCACCGTGTTACTTATATCCATCAGTGAAAATAATCTGGGTAACTATAATAGTTTTGCGAATTTGGCATCTTTGCATGGACAATGTTAACATGTACACTGTAACAGTCATCTACATGTCATCTAAAAATGTCTGGTTTCTTTTCTGGTATGCGGGGTTAGAATGATGAGGACGACGAGAAAGAGGATGAAATTATGCAGCCTCCAGCCATTAAAATCAAAAACTGATGCTAGACACTTAGGCTTCTTCTATTTCTTTTTGTTTGTACATAGAGCTATGTTATTGGACATATGTACAACCGGGATTCATGTATTTTTTTTATTGTTCTAGTAATGAATGGCATTATTTATTCTTGCTTGTAAGAGTTCTCTTTTAAATGAAGTTTGGAGTTTAAACATGATTGTTGTTGTTGATTGAGCATAGCTTGGCGTAAATCTAATATATGAAATGTTTTTCCTGCTATTGTTGACTGGTTGATGAGACGTTGAGACGTCGGGCTAGGCCAAAAAACAAGGGAGATGCTGTCAATTTTTTTCCGGAACTAGCACTTTTACACAATCTTGGCACCAAATAACATGTTTTGGAGCACGACTATACCCAGTTTCAACAAACAAAAACATGTTTTCTGAAATTTTATATAGTCTATCAAATATGGACATATACCATATCAATGGACTTAAACCAACAATTTGAAGCAACCTACTTTTTAAATATGCATACATATCAATGGACTTAAACCAACAATTTGAAGCAATAAACACTAACTTTTAATGACCAAAAAAAGGCAGGCTATATGACTAACCGTCAACTACTATCAACTAGTTGTGGTCACGGGATACGGATACGACACGATATGGACACGGGATACACACGACACGATATTACTACTAAGAACACAGACATAAATATAGATTCAAAGGTTCCAATTGGCATTAAATTGCCCCATTCGCAGTAACAAATTTAAGATTCCAGACACGATATGGAAACGGGATACCAAAAGAGTTCCACATTCACATTAACATTTCCATTAAGAATTTCATGATTCCAAAAGAGTTCAACATTACTACTACTATCTTCCAAAGTACCGAAAAAACATTACTAATACTACAAAAATACCGATCCATGAAAGAGTCGCATCCTTTAACTTTCCATCTGCTCCTTTTCTCGATGTTCTTTTAACTATAGCAAATCCCTTTTGTTTAGCATATCTTGAGTAATACAAATAAACTTCTTCAAAGGTGTCATATGTCATTCCCACCTTCGGTTCCTCAACTGTATTTTCACTATTTTCTTTTGCCTCCTTCCCATTCTCATTAGCATCTACCTCAACACCTTCTTCGTTTGAAGGACCACTCCCCTCTACTTCATCTTCACTGTCTCCATTCCATATCTCTTCTTCTACTACATGAGGAGGCATTGCCGACGGAACAGACTCCGGCGACATCATCTACTGGTTCAAGAACAAATAGAAAAACAATTAGTTATACCACTAAAACCAGGCTTTGCTTGAAAAATAAGTCGTACATAAAAAACTAGCAAGTACTAACGAAAGAAATCAGATTTAAAAAAAAAATAGAATTTCAATATACTTTTCAAACACATGCAGCTCGTGCGCGTACACACACATATTTATACTTTACACTCGTGTTAGGCCACGTGCTATGCACATAACCATGTGTTCATTGTTGTCGAGATGAGTTGCTTAATTATTATTATTTTTTATATACATTACATTCCTTTTTTGAACCGTGATTGTGAGACCAAACCAAATGGTAGTTCTTGGTGCAAGTGTGCGCACTTTTTTTTTTTTTTTTGATCGGCAATAAATTTATTTGTGAAACTTGACAAGGGTACATCCAATCGGGAGAGAGGGGACTCCAACTAAGGTTGAAGAAATTAAAAACATCCAATGGGAAAAAGCCCAAAACAACACTTAGGGACAAAGCCCATAAACACATAATGGCCTTAGCCTAGAATAACAACAGTGAATCCCAAACATCAAAGGCATACCAAATTCAAACTCATTTGTCTTTATATTCATATTACCCTTCACCTACTGGGCGGAAGTCAGCAAATAATAGCAAAGACCCGATAGATGTTACTAACTTGGTATATCTTGATCTTGCATTGAATTTTCTCTCTATTTTCACATGCCAGGGATCTTAAAAAATAGCCCATTACTCGTCTTCATTTTCTCATAAGCCCAGTAAATCCAAACCCATTAAATCTGTTTAATATGAATCCAAACCACGCAGTCGCACTTAATTGCACATAATCAGATGCTTGTTAAATCCTAGTATCATGGGTCCATTGAAATGGACTGAAACCACTGTGTGTGTGTGTGTGTGAGAGAGAGAGAGAGAGAGAGAGAGAGAGAGAGAGAGAGAGAGAGAGAGGGAGGGAGAGAGAGAGAGATCGACCGCGTGGAGTTTTATACCGGCCTGCCCATTTTTGAGGGCTTTTGGCGGTGGTGGCGGTCGCCGAGGAGGTGGAGAGGGAGGCGGAGATCGGGATTGCCGGTGGGGTGAAACGGTGGTGTGTGTGGTGGGGGTGGCGCCCTCTCTCTCTCTCTCTTCGGCGGAACGAAATGGGGCGGGGAGGGAGGCGAACTGGGTTTCAAAAAAATTCAGATTTTTTTTTTTTTTTTTTGATGGGTTAAATGAGTGGGACCCAGGGTGGGTCCCACTGCCACGTCAGCTGTTGGAGCTGATTTGGAACCAAATGTTGTAAACGTATCATTTTTGCTAAAATCTGTTGTATCATGTCAAATTTGTCTGTCGCTTTGTTCTATTTAATTGAATTCAAAATATTTATATGTTTTATTAGTAATAACTCTTATATACAATTTGAAACTTATATAATAAATTTCATTTAGTTTCACTGAGAGAAATTTTTTAATCACATGAAATCTTATCAATTAGAAGAGTAAGTAATTTAAAAGTGACAAAATATCATAAAAGAGTAAAAGACTAACAAATTTGAGATGAATGTATTAATTGTTTTAATATTTTCAAGTTGGGTGATTTGGGAAGACAATTTGTCAATGGGAGAAAAGGAGGGTTTGTCTCCGTTTGAATGGTTAACGAAAGAATCAAATCCTATCCAGTTTTAAAAAAAAAATATTTGATTGTGTTATCGTGCTATTTGTGAACCTATTTTGGGGCCAACTTGGATAAAAATATACTCACTCCGTCCAGATTTGTTTGTCTCTCGTTCTATTGTAATCGGATAAAAAATTAGTGATATCTTTAAATTGTTAAGTAATTATGTATCCAATATGGATCTTGTTTGATAAATCTCAATTAGTTCTATATAAGACAATGTTTTTTAAAATGACATAAAACATTGTAAATTATTGGGAAGTCATTGTGCATCCCCAATTTGTTTGCCGGCATTTTTTTGACGATCGGAGACGTTCACCGCGTAGACCTCGTCGAATACTACAAGTCTGTCGAAGATCAACTCGATCGGATATCTTTAAGTGCCTCATCGGCACACAAATAACATGAAAAAGTGATTTTGATCCAGTGTTTGTGTCCATTTGTGTTTCATTTGTTTTCAAAGTATTTGTGTTCCGATGACGTACTTAAAGATATCCGATCGAATTGATTTTTTCTACATTTGTAGTATTCGACGAGGTCTACGTGGTGAATGTCTCCGATCATCAAAAAAATGCTGGCGCGGCCCGCCGTGGGGCTGCACAGCACGGTGTTGTGCATCCCATGCACAGCACCCCCCCTAAGTCCGTAAATTATAAGATATAATCATTTGAAAAATGACACGAACTCCAAAAATGAACTAACAAATCCGGACGGAAGGAGTATTTATTTTCTGAAACGTGTCGAGAGCATCAATTACGGTTTATATTATTTTAACCGGACATCACGTAATACAAAGGTCGAAATGCAATTATCTTGAAAAGAGTAGATTGACACATTGTGATCAGGTATTGAATGATACCTATGCTGGCTTTGTTCTTTTGCAAAATCAGCCAAAAAAAACCAAAAATACATGAAGCCTGCTTCACTTAATTAAGAGCTTTTGACCAACTTTGCCATGGTTTTTTGCTTGGGGTAAAAAGGGCAAGTTTTTAGTATTTGGTAACTACGTAAGGCTTATGAGCTCACTATATGCGTGTAGTGAGCTCTCTCGGCCGTCCGATAGGCAATCAACGGCTCGGATAAATTGGAGTCAAAGTAAATGTTAAAGTGCTTTTTAAAGTGTAAGATGATCCGAACCATTGATTACCGATCGGACGGCCGAGGAGGGTCACTGCACGCATGTAGTGAGCTCACTCACTACAGCGCCCCCAATTCCCGGCATCTGGATTAGCTTTTTTTCTTTTGGGGCTTTTTGGCTGAAATACCGAATCCCGAGGTTCCTTAAATGGGACCTGAGGATTCTTGCCACGAGCATGGAAGACAAGCCATTTAACCAGGTTGAGGTAAACACAACTTGTCCTAAAAAAAGCTTGAACAATAATGCAATTTCACGTATTTTCTTGTTATTTAATAATCAATATAATTTGTGATATGGCTGATGTTCTCGACAAAAAATAAATAATATCGACCAGCTAGTAGACTGAAAAAGGCGAAATTGGCTCAGGCGCTCAGCTGCATCACAGAAGTTGGAGAGGAGCTGGATTCGAGTGAGAATAATTATACTATAGCAGGAAACAAACAGAAAATATAAAAAATTTTAATCAAGTTTTTCTAGAAGTAGGAGTATTTAGTTTTCAATGTACATGCATTTGTCACATCAATTTCCAATATTGGTTAGTGCAATGCCCTCTGTTTTTAATTATTGTTAGTTCGAGACATTGCATCCAAAGTCTCAGCTCGCTATGAAACTTTGTTCAATCCTGGAAAACAACAAATGGAAACCAAACCAGACTAATCAAATAATCCCAAAGCCAATTTTGGGTTGGATACAATTAATAGGAATAATGTTCAATGCTTACAAATACTTAGAGCATCATCATACTATAAATCTGTACGTGTCTCATTCTCTATTATTCCTTGATACAAGTATTGTATATCTGTGTATAGAAGTTTTATAGTACTATTACAAAGCACAAGCACGTACAGGACACTAGAAATAGTGATCGGATGGAGACTAGGGGTTGAGGGTATCCGCTCTAACTGCTGCTCGGAACATGCTTGCAATGTCCCACGCCACCAGTATACAAGATACAGTACCATTAACTGAGACATAAATCACAATCCATCCGAACCCATCTGGGATGAAGACGGACACAATGCAGGCTATGCAAACAAATCCAGCCGTAAAAACGAGACGGATCATGAGGAATTGACAGATGGAGATCAGAGTATACCCCTTGGTAATCCGTGGTTGTTGCAATTTCAACCAGATTACTACTGAGAAGGCAAAGGCGTAGAGTACTGTGACTGTAGTGGCCTTGGTGCCAGGTTGAGACTTTAGAGTATCGATAGGGAGGAGGGCTTCCAGCACTGCAATAACGGCCAAGAGCACCATCAATCCCTTCATAGGCAATTTTGCTCGCCTTCACAATATTCAAAGTACCCACGGAAAAAAAAAAAGTTAATTAGAAATGGATCGAACTTTGAATAATAAACCAATCATGTACTTGAAATAGCAGCAATCCCCAAAAAACATATGCATATACATCACGCCGGATAATTAAAACACCTCCGGCAAAACCCAAAAAAACACCAACCACCCACAAAACGCAAGCTACCTCAGGGCACATAAAACTTGTACATCAGAACTTCTGATTCAGAAGCTATCTTATATATTATTGCAGAATTACTTTTGGTGAGGAGGAACGTGGATGCAACAAATGTCCCCTACACTTTACACCTTCAATTTTATTTTATGAAATCTAACAAAAATTCGTAATGGTATGTTTTTCATGGAATTGTTGCATTCTCTAATACCAATACAACCATGAGAAGGAAAGTTTTAGTATATTTCTAATACAATCTTTGCATATCCAGCATAACAAAGAAAACAAATATTTTAAATGTCTGATTTATATGGAATCAATGGAGCAATATAAAATCTAATTGAGTTTACTTCCATTGTTACGGAATGATTTGTTTACAAAATCAACAAGGAAGGATTTTTTCATATTCTCTTCCATACATAAACCCTAAAAGTTTTTATATAGAATTTATTATCACACCAACTCTTTGTACGTTGAGAACAAGGAAATATGTAGCTCACGTTTCTTGCTCCGTATGAAGGTTAAACTTATATCCTGATAGTTTAACGTTTTTGTTACTTCATTTTTGTCCCTTTACGTAAGTTTGATAATTTTTCTTAAAATAACTCAGTTGCTGATTAAATATATGGTGATCTATGTAACCTCATTGCCGCTCTGAATAATACCATCTCTGAGCAACTACTATATATGGGTTGTGGACGATAACTTTTTTTTTCCTACTAGATGCTCCATTGCCGTTGTAACTTGACTATAGATAGTGTTCATCATCTGTTGAAAAGTTTTATGTTTCTGGAATTCTTATATTTATTGATTGTGTTGAGTTCATGACATGTCTTAGTTAAGCTAATTTTTGTTATGTCTTAATTAAGCTAATTTTTGTTTTCAATATGTATTATGTTTTTATTCTTTTATTCTTTGTCGTTCTCTATATGAGGTGATGCAATTTTCTTAAATTAAGGAGTGAGATCAACTTCGGGTGAACCCAACAATGTGACTCCATTTTTCTTAAATTCATTTACTAAATTTGGTTAGATGCATGAGTCCCAAAGCTTTGGTTAATAAATAATTTTTTAGAGAAGTCAGGTTTATTTGTGGGAGTATCAAATAGTAAGTATTATGTTTGCGTCGTGCTTTTAGGTAGAGGCAAGTACTTAGACTTCACAGTGACCTACAAAATAACTCATAAGAACCAATAAAAATGCCCAATAGGAATTCACCTTACAGATGGTATATATATATATATAGGTAAATGATCTAATCCGGACTTTTGATTTCCGGACTTTTTATACAAAATTTTTTTTGACGATCCGATCCGTCCAATGTGTTCAGAAGGTGTTTTCAAGGGTCCTCGCGAAAAATCTTCAAAAAAAAAACACCGGGAAGGGCTTGATCCAAGCAGTTTTCGCAAAAATATATAAATACAGTTTTTTGCGAAAACTGCTTGGATCAAGCCCTTCCCGGTGTTTTTTTTTTAAGATTTTCCGCGTGGACCCTTGAAAACACCTTCTGAACACATTGAACGGATCGGATTTTCCAAAAAAAAATTTGCAACACAAAAAAATCGTATTTTTTCCTTATTTCCGGGAGTGTGGACTAGAAAATCCACCTATATATATATATATATATATGGAAGCCCTTCTAATAAGGGTCCCTTATCTAAGTTACCATGCGGACCTCACGTTTCCGAGCCAAATTTTGACGATCCGAACCGTTCAATGTTTTTAAAATGCATTTTTAAGGGCCCCCGCGAAGATTCGTCCAAAAAAAATACCCGGAAGGGCTTGATCCACACAGTTTTTGTTAAAAACGCTATATATAGCGTTTTTAACAAAAACTGTGTGGATCAAGCCCTTCCGGGTATTTTTTTTGGAAGATTTTCCGCGTGGACCTTGGAAAATGCATTTTGAAAACATTGAGCGGTTCGGATCGTCAAAATTTGGTCCGAAAACACAAAAAAAGGGCAGGTCCGCACGGTTTTCTTCAATAAGGGACCCTTATTGGAAGTTAATCCTATATATATATATATATAACATATCCTATGAGGGCTCCCTCACAAAAAAAGTGCGGGAAAACAGTTGTGGGCCGTTGGATCCTATGCCCTTCACGCGATCCAACGGCTAACAACTGTTTTCCCGCACTTTTTTTTGTGAGGGAACCCTCATAGGAAACTTCTTGTATATATATATTCCAACTAAATGAATAATTTCATTTTTCAAATTTAAGCACTGAAATGGAATGTCAGACAACTCATCTAATAGTCAGACATTATGCATGACACCTATATGAAACATTTGAATATATTGCAAGAACGAAATATGTTCTTGAAATTTTTCTATCATTTTTTTCTGTCAATTCTCCGTGCATAGCACGGGTTCATGCTCGTATATACATATTAGAAAACACAAGAGCTCCTTGTACATCAAGAGGCAAGGGTAATTGGGCTATGTTATTTTTATTTTGTAATGGGCTAGCTTATTTTATTTTGTTATTGAGCTCATTTGTTAAGTAAAGCACAAGTGAATTCTATGTTATGTAAGGACCTTGTCACGCTGGCATCTAAATAAAAACACATCAATCCCATATCAGTGGGTCAGGATCATAACTAAATTCTACTTTCAAAAACTCGGTTTTTGCAAATCTTCTTCTCGACTACAAAAATCGATGAAGTGCATAAACATAGACCACATTATGTAATTTCTTACACTGTCGTATCTTTGGTTCCTCATCCTCCTTGGATGCTCCTCCTCCAGAGTGTGGTATTCCATCACTGGATCATTTTTGTGCAAAAACAAGGAAAAGGAATTGTTACCTGATCAAGTGCATAAACATATACATGTACAAATGCTTTTCTATATATATAGCTTCTCTCCTCCCCTGTTTCTTTTTCTTCGGCTGCTAATGTTTGCTTTGGGAAGCTACCATTGGCCCCCATTTTATTGATTCTCCCTCCACTAAAATCAATTTCAAGGTTAGGGTAATGCTAACAGATACCCTCTCACCAAAAATGAATAACTGAGCGGCTGAAACAACAAACGGGATGAGAGAAAAAAAAAATGCTAGTATCAGAAAGAGTAAGGATATGATTGTAGAGACTTTACATCCATCTCAAAACCAATTGACAATGAGTTAAGTGATGATCCATTCCAATCCTAAGTAATGTGTGACTCTAGTTCCTTAACATATCCCGGACGTTATTATATAACGATCCCTACCTAATTTATATGATCGTTGTGAAGCTTGTATGAGTCAATAACGCAGTAGTTTTTCTCTGTAATGTAACAAATTTCAACACAGCACGCAAGAAAAGTGCATTCTATGTAGCTACAAATGTTACCGCAATGGTGGATCTCCATTGGAGTCATCACGGGCCGGTGTCTTTGGTTTCTCATTCTCCTCGGAGTCATTGGCGGGTGTCTTTGGTTTCTCATCCTTCTCGGAGTCATTGGCGGGTGTCTTTGGTTTCTTATCCTTCTTGGTGTCATCACTGAAACTTTTTTGTGCAAAAACAAGGAAAGGAATTGTTTACTGAACTGATCAAGTGCATAAACAATCAGATCCTTACTATATATTTATCATATACTATATACCACGATGATGGATCATCAAGGCACAGCCTTGGTTCCTCAACCGCTCCTCTTCTAGATTGCTGTAGTTCAACACTGCAGGAAAGGAATTGTTTACTGAACTGATCAAGTGCATAAACAACATAGGGAGATGATAAATTGATAATGCCACGACTCATTATTATAGTGCCACGAAGCCTTAACCTCGTCTGACAACTATGCCCTTTTAATACTATCGTCTTACTCCTACTTTTTCTCTCTCGTAGCAAAACCCAGTCGTCTCGTTCCTCTGCTCCAAATGGTATTTTCTACTCCTCTCATTTGTTCTTCTTTCTACTCCCTCTTGCAAATAGTATTTTCCTACTTCCGGAACCGATCTTTGATCGAAAGCAATATTGGGCCAAATTACCGAGGCATTGTTCAAGAAAAATATCTTCCAAAAAACACCATAGTCCAAATGGTGAAAAACAGAAAAAGGGACACCCTTTGAACAAAATCCAAGGAACAGAAGGTGGTGTTTTATAAAAGATCACCATATTTTCAAAAACTAGAAGTCAAGTATGAAGAACACGTCAGAAGAATTTATGTAAATAAAAACACATCAATCCCATATCAGTGGGTCAGGATCATAACTAAATTCTACTTTCAAAAACTCGGTTTTTGCAAATCTTCTTCTCGACTACAAAAATCGATGAAGTGCATAAACATAGACCACGTTATGTAATTTCTTACACTGGTCGTATCTCTGGTTCCTCGTCCTCCTTGGATGCTCCTCCTCCAGAGTGTGGTATTCCATCACTGGATCATTTTTGTGCAGAAACAAGGAAAAGGAATTGTTACCTGATCAAGTGCATAAACATATACATGTACAAATGCTTTTCTAAATATATAGCTTCGGATTTTTGTAATTGCCGACTGTAACATTTTTTGCGCAAAAACAAGGAAAGGAATTATTTGCTAAAGTTTCAAAAAACTAAATAAATAATATATGCAGACCAACGAGAGAGAGAGAGAGAGAGTAGAAGACCATCTGATCAAGACAAAAAGTTTCTTAGAAGAGGGGGGGAAAAACGAGCATGTTTCAGCTTAACAAGAAGGCTGATTACATAACTTACCTCATGATCGGAGGAACATGGGTAGGCATTTGAGGACGAGGCATCTTCTTCAATAGCATTGCAGAGGACATATGGTTGTTTTTCTGAAGTTTCGTAGTTCAATAGCATGTTCACCGTTATTAGATTTGTGAGAGTTGGAGCAAACTGGAGAAACACAAAAAAATCTGTGCCGTTTATTCTCCTCTCATAGATCTCAACCCTTCATTCTCACAAATCTGTGCCGTTTATTCTCCTCTCATAGATCTCAACCCTTCATTCTCACAAAAGTTGGAGCAAACTTTGTGTTTCTCGATTTTACCCCTTATGGTTGTTTCTCCAGTCAATTTTAAGTAAAATTCCAATTTTACCCCTTATGGTTGTTTCTCCAGTCAATTTTAAGTAAAATTCCAATTTTACCCCTTATGGTGTTTGCTCCAACTTTTGTGTTTCTCCAGTCAATTGTAAGTAAAATTCCAATTTTACCCCTTATGGTGTTTGCTTTTGTGTTTCTCCAGCCAAAGTAAAATTACAATTGTACCCCTTATGGTGTTTTTGTGTTTCTCCAGCCTTATGGTGTTGCTTAATACTCCCTCCGTCCCCATTTATTTGTCCTTTTTGGAAGTTCGTGCCACTTTTCAATTGATTATATATCATAATTTACATTGTTTTACGTCATTTTAATTATCAATTTAATACTCATAATTAATATTTCCACGAAACAGTTGCATATATACGTCATTTTAAATTGTTTTGCATATATACGTCTATAATATTTAAAGCAATGAATTGCATCACAAATGTCTTACGTCATTTTAGAAAAGCCTAAAATACAAATTCCTTTTCCTTGTTTAGCTTCGGACTTTACGTCATTTTAAATTGTATTTCCACGATAAATACAAATTCATGTACAAATGTCTTACGTCATTTTAAATTGTTGCTTAATACTCCCTCCCTCCGTTATCTATCAAACAAGATCCATATTTAATATAAAATTCATTACCGATTTAAAGTTATAATTAGTTTTTTATCCGGTTAGAATAGAACGAGGGACCAAAATTTGGGGACAGAGGGAGTATAAATATTTCCACGATAGATGTCTGCTCCGTTACCGCCTCACAGCCAAAGCCCACTGAAGCAATTAGGCTCTGAAACTGGACACTGCCTCACCAATGTTTTCCTGATTTTGCTTTCCTCCATCGCCTGGTGTTGAATGTGCAGCCGCGCAAAGGATTGTTTGGGCCCACCTGTAAAAATAAGATTAACATCAATTCCATGTGGCTCACAAAATTATACTCCGTCAGTTACAATTGCTATCGAAATCATGCGATTCAAAGTCCAATTAGCATCTTACAATAGTCGGGGGGAAAAAAATACCAAGTCACTAAATATTTGAGAAAAGATAAGAAAAAATACGTTGACATTAAATGACCATTTTGCCTGATGATGGCACCAATTGAAATTGATTTTAAAGTGGACTAAAATTACTAAAATGTGAGTACGTTGTTACACGTTAGACACATCCAACGTGAAAAAGATGCGACATGCATAAATCGGCAATGAAGGAAATTGAAGAATTTAGAGTATTTGCCAAGTGTATAAGCAAAAATAAATATGACAAATATGTAAAGGTTACTGGCGCACTGATTAAGCGAATTGACCTTATTAATTATTATTCAACAAAAAGAGTTATGTGATTTAACGAGGCAAATATTATTGCCAAAACTCCAATGCATAAAAATACTTGTTCTTATGTGCAATGTAATATTTCCAAAGAAATCTTGGTTCACGACAAATATTTCCATTGCCATAAAAATTAAATATGATATGGTGATCGGTATTGAGCACGTGTGTAGGGATGGCCATCTCGGCCGACCCTCCCCGATCCAACCCGTCCCCTCCCCGAATGAGTAGGGGATTCGGGAATTTTTTCGGGGATCGGGTCGGGTATGGAGATTTTTTTATAAAAAATTTTAGGGATCGGGTAAGGGATGGTATAGTCAGTCCCCTCCCCGAACCCCGCCCCTCCATATTCCCCTCCCATCCCCGCATTCCCGTTCATATTATATTATATTATATTCCCCTCCCATCCCCTCCCCTATTCCCCTCTCAAAAGTGCAACCGTTGGTTGGTTGTATACGGAAGATTTTCTCCTTTACTTCTGTTTTATGTGGCACTTTTGAGTGAAATTTTAATCTACCCAGAAACCAAAAACAAAAGAACAAGAACTGCGGTAGCACTTTTGAGTGACTTGGTACGTTTTAATTATCTTTAGGAACTACTTTTGTCATTAGCTTCCAAAAAAAAAGAAAAAAGAATAAGAACAAGAACAGTGGTAGCACTTTTGAGTGAATTGTTACGTTTTAATTATCTTTGGGAATCACTTTTGTCATTAGCTTCAAAAAAAAAAAAAGAACAAGAACAGCGGTAGTACTTTTGAGTGACTTGGTACGTTTTAATTACCTTTGGGAACCACTTTTG
The DNA here is from genome assembly GCA_016920895.1 of Vaccinium myrtillus. Taxonomy (NCBI): domain Eukaryota; kingdom Viridiplantae; phylum Streptophyta; class Magnoliopsida; order Ericales; family Ericaceae; genus Vaccinium; species Vaccinium myrtillus. The sequence goes on from CM029281.1 coordinate 30,624,747, forward strand.
TCATTAGCTTTGGATTTTAATACAACTTTTTTGGTATTCACTTGAATAGTTTAAGTGAACTTTTGGATCCCCAATTCCCCGTGGGGATCGCCGTTTCCCGCATTGAGGCAGAGATGGAGGTTAAAAAAAATCCCCAGTGGAGATTGGGGAGGGGATGTGGATCGATATGGGTTTGGGAATTGGGGATGGAAGTAGTGGTATCCACCCCCTATCCTCCCTATGTCCATCTCTACACGTGCAGAGCACGTGCCCGACACCTAGTATTATTATTATTATTATTATTATAAATAAGGGTCTGGCTAGTGACGACCCAATGGGTGTTGATACATTTCCGTACAAATAATATTTTATTGGTTGTTTCATTGGGTGTTGCTACATTTCCGTACAAATAATATTTTATTGGTTGTTTCATTGGGTGTTGCTACATATTTAACCCATCCATTTTTCAACCCATTCACTTTCAACTTATATTCAACCAACCCATGTCTAACTTATAACCCATACCAACCCACTCAAACCCAACCCAACCCAATCATTTGCCACCTCTGATGTGGGTTATAGGTTGAATATGGGTGGGTTGAATATGAGCCAATTGTATGCGGGTTGAATATGAGTTGGATTGAATGTGGGTCAAGTCAAACCCAATCCAACCCAACCCAACCCGGTTTTTTTCCAGACTGTTTCAAAGGCCCTTGATTTTACTTCCTTGCTTACAAATAAAGAAGACGAGGCTTACCAATAAACAAGACTTTTGAACAGAATTTTGAACTCAGTACTTTATCTTCGCCGAACCCTAGATTTCTAGAGAAAAGACAATTACTTAAAATTCAATTTCTCACAAATAGAGACAGATCACAAAGCATATCGAGCAAACAAAACCTAATCAAAAACTCAGAACAACCAGAATAAGATAAGGCGATATTCACACACACACACACAGAGAGAGAGAGAGAGAGAGAGAGAGAGAGAGAGAGAGAGAGAGAGAGAGAGAGAGAGAGAGAGAGAGAGAGAGAGAGAGAGAGAGAGAATGAATGGTTTATGTATATATGCGTATATATATACTCTCCGTCTCAATTTGATTAGTCCACTACGAAATTATCAATATGGATCTTGTTGTTTGATAGATTTCATTGAGAACTTTTAAACGGTGCAAAAAAAATACAAAAATTATTTTGATAAATACCTTAGTTTTTAGTTTAAAAATTACACATAGTTTTATAGTGGCCTATCAAATTGGGATAGATAGAGAGAGAGAGGGGGTATGAGAAATGGTACCTCAATGAATGGAGAAAAACTTGGGTGCTATTAGGGTATGGGTGACGTGGTACTTGCTTGGTGCATTCGGGTAATCCAAAAATGCATTCCACGGTCCGGATTGAATTGCATTTTTTGTTTTCTTTTTTCTGGAGCGTTAGTTACAATGTTGGACATCTCGGATTCACCGAGAGGGTACCACGTGGTAGCCAAATTCTTCTCAAATGGATGACATGGAATTGAAAATACACGGAAGTTGAGAATGGGGAGAGAGTATTTATTAAGGTCCTATTCTTGAATGGATTTTATGAGATAAAATCTAGTTTTGTTTAGAGGTGTGATAAAATCACATTGTTTTCCCAATGGATAAAATCTAGGTTTGATAAAGGTGTTTTGCAAATGATCTTGTGAGATAAAATCTAGCTTTGAGATAAAATCCATTGGAGAACTATTTTCCCACCATATGAAAGTACTGTATAGTGTATACAAATCTGTAGGAGTAGTAGTTGCATACGAATTCTTGAATTTTTTTTTTTTGGTTTGCGTCGTCACCACTATTAACGCGACCGACAAACCAAGAAATCAACTCATATTAAACTCATTTTCAACCCAACTCAACCCATGTAACTATGGGTTGATATGGATTCAACCCACATCAACTCATATTACAATATGGACGGATTATGTTGGGTTATAAATGGACGGGTTGGGTTGGATTCATGAGTTGAGTTGCCAATTATCACCTCTATGTAGCATTGCTGTTATAACATTCAACTCAACCAATATAAATATGGGTTGATATGGATTCAACCCATATCGACTCATATTACAATATAAACAAATTAGATTGAGTTATAAGTGGACAAGTTGGATTGAAATCATGGGTTGAATTGCCAATTGTCACCTCTATGTAGCATTGCTGTTATAACATTTGTTTTTTTTCTTTTTTTGAAACACGGCAAGAAATTTCATAGCACAGGTATCCGGCACCGATTACATAAAAAATAGGAATGAAAACCAAATCTACTAACAGATGAAACAAGCACGACATTAGGCTAACACAGGCCACCGGCTCCTAGACACACCTGCCGGAGCAGACCCGACACCTACGGAACGGGGTGATGAATCCGTTCAAAAGTCAACAGAAGAGAACCCAAAGAGGGAATCCAGCTCAAACCCTAAACACATTACAACACTAGCAATCGGAAGATCAATCCAGGGACTAGAAAATCACAAAAGGCTTAACGCCGTCAACAACTGGCGGTGAAGAAAAACTCCACTGTACAGCCATCCCAACGCCGCCGTGGGAGGATAAAAGTACGAGAACCTCCGCTGTCACGCGATGCTCTGGACGCGAGTATGCCTCATTGGACATAGGCGGCCCCCCACGTCCACGGCGGCCATGACATCCAGTCCCCGATCGAGCAAGAAAAACAAGAAAATAAAGTCAAGCCCAACTACTGCAGATCAAAGAAAAAACTAAAAAACTAACTAATCAGAAGAGCGACAAAATTGGTGCATCCGAAAACCCATTGATTCGCCCAACTGAGTATCACTGAGCCATACCGAGTTACAAAAACTGGTACATCTTAGGGAACGTCTTCCAATGATATTCTGCTCAACTCGGCTCGAAAGAAATATTGGACTTCAGAGTTCAGATGGCATCCAATGAATTCTTTGACACGTCGTCAACCCCTTCCAACCTGCCATCAACAATGGCCCCCACTTTGGGTAGTAATATAAAAGAGTATTAATTACTACTACTAAAAATTCTAGAATAGCGACTAAGGTCTGATGTGGATAAAAATTCATAATCTTGCAGTTATACATACCGATTAGATTTGATTTTTTTTAGTAGATAAATTTATATTTTGTGGTTTCGCTCATGTAGCAATGAAATTAATTAATTCAATATTTTGCCAAATTCTGTTCTTTTCACCGGCCCTATAATTTGCACAACAATAATGATACGGGCACAACCCCTCAACCACAGTCAGCCACAACTTGCCACTGTTCACGTGGGCCCCACGCGGGGGCCCACCCACTTGACCCAAAAAAAAAAAAAACGAAAATTTTCAAAATGCCCAAATCTGGGTTTCTTTCCATTTTACGCGGGCAGAGAACCAGAGAGCGCGAGAGAGACGAAATCGATCGCGACCCACCTCAGACCTCACTCCTCCGACCCTCGACTGCCCTTCACCGTCGAATCACCTCCGGCCTCACTCCACCACCACCACACCGCAGTCGAACCCAACCCATTGCCCTCCAACACCACCCACTGCCCTCCAACACCGGCGACTCAACCCGACCATCTGTCGACGCCAAACCAGTATCTCTCTCTCTCTCTCTCTCTCTCTCTCTCTCTCTCTCTCTCTCTCTCTCTCTCTCTCTCTATTCTCCAAGTTCCTAATTAAAAACCACATTGTCCAGAGAAGGGTTAAGGTATCAACGACGCCGGTGGTCGTCTAGAGTGAAACATATATCGTCGCAGGAGTGAAACACTTTGGTTAAAAATTGTTACAACTGGTTGGTTTATTGAATACTAGCATCAACTTTAAGATGAACCAGCTTTATGGTCGGTAGTTTCACTTCTGGAATTTCTTAGATTTGTTTGAATGGTGGTCCTCTGGCGGTACCTACTGCTAGGTTTTCTATTCATCTAGCAATTGAGACTGAATGTATATATACAATGACACTAAAGACAAATGTAATATGAAGAACCCTAGAAAATCAATAAAGAGTAAAGAGAGAAAATGCTTGTATTCTTCCATTTCTGTGTTCGATGCTTACAAGAGAGCTAACTGCTCCTATTTATACAAGAGAAACTGAGAGAGATTAGATGCTCAACTAACCGACTTCCCACTCAGAACAAACAAACACCAGTAATTTGGTATTGCACGCTTGGAATGACAAACCCGGTTGTCCTGACCAAACCATACCGTATATAATTGCTATTTGGGTCTCAGTGATTGTGAAAATGTAAGCCATTTTAAACTTGGGACCTTAATTTGATCCTTTGATGGTTGCTCATGGAGTTAAATTTTTATGGTTCCAAATTCCAAATCGCAGGAGTAAATCTAAAAAAAAAAAAACAGGTCAACTATCTAGTTATCGAAAAGAGTTGGAAATGGAAGCATTCTTTTATTGGAAAAATCAGTTGATTTCGTGGAAGGAAAGGTTTTAGTCTACACATTCTTTGCATGTTCATCACCAAGTCTACACATTCTTAACGAGTGCATATCATATTCCGCGTATTATACTCACTTATTGTTAAATTTTAATCTGCAGGTGATGTTTTAGTTACCTTCACCACCATCGGTGATGTGTCCTATATCTTCCCAAATTGAAAGGGACGAAGAAGTGGAAGAGGTATGGAGTGGAGACAGCGTAGAAGAAGAAGAGGTTACAAATGATTCTCCAATAAAGGAGGGTGGTGATGGTAAAGCGGCAATTGAGAATTCTGATGATACAGTTGAGGAACCGAAGATGGGAATGGAATTCGACAGGGTATGAAGAAGGTGCCGGAAAAGTTGAAAGGGTATGAAGCTTATGAAAAAATTAGTTACCGTTTTCGGTCCGCAGTTTATGATTCATTGACAGTAGAAGAATTTGAGACTGCTTGGGATGCGCTCATAAAAAAGTACGAGCTTCAGAGTAACACATGGTTACATGGGTTGTATTTGGAGAAGGAGCGGTGGGTGCCAGCTTTTGTGAAAGATGTGTTTTGGGCGGGAATGTCATCTACACAACGAAGCGAGAGTATGAATGCATACTTTGATGGTTACATTAGTTCAACGACGACTTTGAAACAATTCGTCGAGCAATATGAACATGCATTGACGAAAAAGGTGGAAAATGAAAAACAAGAAGATCACACTAGTTGGCATACTTTTATTCCTTGCATAACTAACGATGGGTTGGAGAAGCAATTTCAAAGTGCTTACACTCATACCAAGGTCAAAGAGTTTCATGTGCAATATTGTGGAAAAATGGTATGTTCTTTAGGTGAAACCATTGAAGGTGATGTTGTGACGTTATATGAGGTGAAAGAGTTGATCACAGTTGGAGAAGGAGAAGACCAATTTCAGAAGTGTGTACCGTTTAAAATTCAATTTAATGGCGAAACAACTGAAACTCATTGTAATTGCCGGCTATTTGAGTCTAAAGGAATGGTGTGTAAGCATCAACTGTTTGTGTACCAGCTCAGGGGAATTCACGAAGTGCCAGAAAAGTATGTGTTCAGAAGATGGTGCAAAAATGTGAAAAGGTCGCACACTAATGTTCGGATAAGTTACGACAAATCCGCAAAAACCATTGAAGCTTGCCGGAATGACAACGTTTGCAATCTCTATAAGGAGATTGCCGATTTGGTGGAGAACAATGAAGAGAGGTATAATGTGGTGATGGCACAGGGGCATGAGTACAAACGGCAGTTCATTGAAACCCAGGTGATTGAAACCCAGGTTGTTTATGCAAGCAATATGGTTGATGATAGAGTTGACTCTTTTTCATTTGGAGATGGAGTTATTCCTTCCAAGCAAAGCACGAACATACTTGACCCTAAAAGCGTTACTCGAAAAGGGAGACCGCCGTGTAAAAGGAAGCAAAGTTATGTGGAAAAAGCTGTTAAGAAGAAAAGGGAAGCTGTTAAGAAGAAAACTTTGACCGCCGGGAAGGCTGCCGTGTCCAACGAACAAGTTAAGGTATAAACTTTGTATTCATTTTTTTCTTGCTAGTTAATATAGCCATATAGATATATTGAATGAGTGATTCGTAGTAATATCATTTGTTAATTTCAGGAGATCGGAGATAATGCGGTAGTCAATGTGGCTACAACACAAGATAGTGTTTTAAATGTCAATGTAAGTAACTAATTAATGAGTCTGGTATTGTCTTGTTACACTCTTAATTTATTGGTATTGATTTATGTTTAAATTTTTTTATATGGCAGAATTATGCAAACATGGGGCCATTAATGTGGCCAAACATGGGACCATTAATGTGGCCAAACATGATGGCCCATAACTTCTAATATCCACCGAACTTGATGCCGACCATGCAGAGTGCAATAAGAGGAGGGCCACAAGGTTGGGGAACGTCACATTCAAGTTTAATGGGAAGTCAAATGCAAGAATGGCAAGGTGTTCACCCAAGTTTTTTAGGAATGATGAATGGAATGAATAATAAGAAAGAGTAGAACACTTGGTATCGTGTATTGTACTCTTTTTTTAGTAATGTTAATGGAATGTATTGTACTCTTTTTTTTAACGTATCGTGTCTGTATTGTGTCTTCTTAATGGAATGTATTTTACTCTTTTTTTTTATCGTATCGTGTATGTATTGTATTCAAGTGACTGTTAATGGAATGTATTTTACTCTCTTTTTTATCATATCCGTATCGTGTCCGTATCGAGTATTGTTTGTATCGTGTCTTGTTTGTATCATGTCAACACATTTTGTGTCGTGTCCGTATCGAGTCTTGGTTGTATCGTATCCATATAGCACTAAAAGTGTAGAAAATAGACTTTAGGTTGCTGAAATTGCTATTAAAGTGCAGGAAAATCACTTATGGTTGGTGAAAACGGCTCTATAAGTGCAGAAACTGCTATAAAAGGTGCAGAAAATAGAGTTTTGGTTGCTGAAACTGCAGAAAAATCACTTTTGGTTGCTGAAAACTGCTATGTAAGTGCAGAAACTGCTATAAAAAGTGCAGAAACTGATTTAGGTTGCTGAAACTGCGATAAAAGTGCAAAAAAATGAAGTTATACTCGCTCAAAATGCTTTAGAAGTGCAGAAAAATCACTTTAGGTTGCTCAAAACTGCTATAACCAGTGAAGAAACTTGAGTTTAGGTTGCTACTTTTGCAAAAAAATTTGACAGCATCTCCTTTATTTTCTTATCTAGCCCGACGTCTCAGCGTCTCATCAGACAGTCAACAATAACACCAAACACAATTCATATAATTTGATCTACAATCACATTAAATATTGACTGAATTGATACTCAATTTTTATAACATTTGGTTCAATACAGAAGTGCATTACATTTCCATTGAAATTGCATTACATCATTACTAAGGAAGATCTAAGTTTTTGCCTCTTCCCATTGAAGAGTACATGTACAACATTAACCAAAAAAAGAAATGCAAATCAATCTTCATATGTCCCTCTTGCAAATCAATCTTCGGATGCCAACATGATGTGATTTTGGAGTTGTGGAACTGCTTTGTGCTCTCCCTCTTGCATAGCTTTGCTGGGACAGTAGCAGTTTTGATGATTTGGATGCAGTGGCGGCGGACCCTGTGCCGGGAAGCCATTTCAGTGTACATATGTCCTACAGAGGCAGCTTCATCAAAAGGATACCTGAATTAGAAACACAACCAAATGATAAGAAACAAGTACTAGTGAGACCATGTGCACCAATGTGGTTTAATATTGCATTCACCATTCAGCTTAATCTCAATGAAAGTGAGGTCTACATGTTATCCAGCAGACACAAATGGTTATTTCTCAATTAAATTAACCGGACTTTTTGTACTTATTCGGAAGAGAGAGCTTTTTGGGAAAGGCAGGTGAAGAACTTCAAAAAAATGCTTCTCCAAATAAAGTATCAACCTTGGATCCTCTATAGATTGATAGTTCTATCGAATTTCAACCAACTTACCGATAGACACCACATGATATGGCAGGAAATGCAATATATTTGATGTCGTTCTCTTTTGCTGCATGTAGACTGTTTCTATAACACATTGCGGTAAAAGTAAGTCTTTAGTATCACTAAACAAAACCAAAGGAGAGTCAATAGATATTGTGCATTCAAAACCAAATGGTATAATAGGTTGCACAACCTTGAAGATGTATTTTCATGGTTTTTGACTTTGTAAATTGCTCTAGTTATTCACACTATGTTAGTTGGTTCTACTGATTACTAATTTACTTTTGGCAGGTGATAACAAGTGGGATTCTTTTTATTATAATGGCAGTTGGGAACTTCTTAAATACGGTGCAGATCCTTGGGGCAAAGTCTCGGTTTAAAGCCAAAATGAAGAAAAGTAAAAGTAAGCCGGAACTAATAGGATCTCATACATTATAATGATCAGGAAGACCCTTGCGTTCCGACACTTGGTGAAGCTTCTGGTTATAACTAACAAAACATTATTATCACCTTCAAGCACCAATATGAGAATGCATGCTATCGAGTCACTCACCTCAACCTTTTTCTCTAAATGCTAGCTTAATTGGTTTCTCACAATGAGCATTAAAACTGGCTGGTTCATTAAAACTGACATGGACAATTCTTGCATTCAAATGAAAGAAATGTGATCTCCTCAAATTTGTAGTCCAATCCCATGTCTAATCTGGCTAATCATATTGACTGTAAGAGTACAAAAACCAAGCAAAATAGTCCCATACGAATGAACTGCACTACTGCAGCACAAAGATAAGTTGTCTACTCTCCTTACATCTGAACTTGTACTCAGCAATTTGTCAAGTTCCGCTGAGAGTAGTCGGACTACACCACAAATTTAAACTACTAATCTTCCATTCAGTGAAAAAAAAATTAAAAAAAATGAAGCTAGCTCTTTCACGACATGAATCAAACAATTGGCATGCAAAGCATAGCAGAAGAACAAATACAAAGCACAAGTAATGGGCAGTCAATAGAGTAATTTACAGTTTACGGAAAATGCAAAAACATACCCTTGCCAAATAATAGCTATGCCAGAATCAAGATCAACAAACAATATCAACAAATTAGGGTGCAAATATACCAACGAACCTATGACTATGACAGTACCACAAACAATATCACAAAAGTACGAGAAATTTCATTCTATTAAAGCCAGAATCAAGATCAACAAATTAAGGTTTTCAAATTCTGAATCAACAAATTAGGGTTTTCGAATTCTTAACCAAGATCAACAAATCTAATCTCTACAAACTGAGAGAGAGAGAGAGAGAGAGAGAGAGAGAGAGAGAGAGAGAGAGAGAGAGAGAGAGAGAGAGAGAGAGAGAGACCTTCGAGTGGGCATCGACTGATGGTGGTGGACGGGTTGGGCTTCGGTTGATACGATTTGTTCGACTGCGTCGTGGTGGTGGAGTGAGGCCGGAGGATTCGTCGCCGGTGAAGGGAAGTCGAGGGTCGGAGGGGTGAGGTCGGAGGTGCGTCGCGATGGATCTTCCTTCTTCCTCTCTTCTCTCTCCCTCTCGCTCTCTGGTTCTCTGCCCGCGTAAAATGGAAAGAAACCCAGATTTGGGCATTTTGAAAATTTTCGTTTTTTTTTTTTTTCTGGGTCAAGTGGGTGGGCCCCCGCGTGGGGCCCACGTGAACAGTGGCAAGTTGTGGCTGACTGTGGTTGAGGGGTTGTGCCCGTATCATTATTGTTTGCCCAATTTAGATTAAACAACTTTAGAGAAACCGATATACTATATTCGATTTGACTTTTATATCGGATTTGCAGATTCGAGGGCCTATACATCACACACGCCTACAAGACAAGGGAACCCACGGTCTATGGTGGAAAGAAGATGGCAACCGTATCAGCGTGGATGGAGGTGGAAGCCCACCGTTTGACTCGGTGGCTTCAAAGCTGGGCTGGGAACTGCTTTTCAAGCCAATGTTTGGGACAACACGAACCCAGCTAGGGATGGCTTTCTCGGCCAACCCGCTCCAATCCAATCCGTCCCCTCCCCGAATGGTTTGGGGTTTTGAGGAATTTGTTAGGAATCGGGTAGGATATAGAGAATTTTTTAAAAAAAATCGGAGATCGGAGGGGGATGGTATTGTAAGGACCCGCATTATTTTTATTAGTATTGTGCTTGCTTAAATATGATGTGTTGCATTTTATTCTAAAATATATAATGTGGTAGTAATTTCTACTTCTTGACGTTCGAAATATTATTCTACTCGTACGGTGAATTTTGAGTATTTTTCTGAGAACGAAACCCGGACAGCGCAACTGAGTGGGGCTCGATTTTACACTGCCATTAGAGAGTATCTCTTGTCCTCATGCGTGGGCTCAATGCTCAGATAACTCAAGCCTCCAAATTGGTTGTCAATTAACTCCACTTCTTATCTTCATTGCCTTTTCTTTAATTTTTTTTTTTTCTCTCCACATGCCTTTGTCTCCCCATGATTTCCCTTTTCCTTTTCTTTATAGTCAGCATTCTTTTCCCTCTCTCAGAAGATGAACGCCTCTCCCTCCCTCTCTGATAAATATTTCCTCATCTATCTATCTTAAGTTTCTATATCCCCTTTTGTTCCATTCTAATCAAGAAGATCGACCCTTTCGGGTCACACGCTAGTAATGCCCTTTTCAGCCTAGGGTAATTGACGGGTTCCGGACGTTCCCAACGGTTCAGATCGCTCATCCATACGCTTAATCTGCAGGAATTAAGGTAGAACTTCGGTAAACTTGCTTTAACCTTCTGTATGATGATTTTTGTAAAATCTTGACTCGATCCTTGGTTTAGGGAGTAAGGGTCATAGGTAACATTATATTATGTTGACTGTACGGAACGATCGGTTTTCGGATCGATAGAATGTGAGAAAAACATCTCTCGACACCAAAAACGAGTGTACACGGACTGGCTTCAGTAAACACACTGCCGGACACTGTTCGCGCATTTTCGGGCCACGTAGAGGCAAAATTAGGAAAAGTGTAAAACTACAAAGTTGTAGCTCTTCAAATTCCCTACGTTTTGATATATAATTCGACTCAAACGGAGTTCGGTGTAAAAAGTTATGACTGAAATACTAAGACTGTCCGAAACTGTGGTTTCAATTATTTCACTATATTCGGGCAGAAACTTTGGAAACCCGTAGGATACGATTGAGTCGTAGGATTATAATGAAACTTGGTAGGAAGACAGGTTGATGTCTTAGCTACGTATTGGCATGTAAAAGGACCAAATCCAACGGTTAGATCTTCGGGAGTTGTAGTTTTGGAAAACTGTAGCAGATTCGGACAAGTTCTGTTCGTACGCATTTTTACCCTGCCTAAGAGCAGATTCGGCCTTACCTATAAACACGGGATTTGTTCCTAAGACAGGGAACTATTACTCTGTCGAATTTCATAACTTTTGGGGAAGTATTGGTATGTTAATTCGTTATAATTGTAAACTGATGGTAGCCGGTAATTTCGGGATTTATATGCCTTGTTAAATTGCTATTGTGGTATTATCTATTAATTTCCGCATTTGGTGAAATTGGGATTGTACCTTGTGGTTGAAAGAATAGTGGTTAGCAGGACTTAGTGTGATGATGGGAATGAGATAGAGTATGGAATGTGGAAAAGATGAGATTGGGGAATGTGGTGAAACCGTGTCTGGTCTTGAGCCGTGTTATGTCGTGAGCCGTGTCGAAAGTGGCGTACGGGAACATAACGAATGGGAACAAGGTGACGGGTTGGTCTTGAGCCGTGCCGAAGTAGGTGAATGGGAACATAACGAACGGGAACCAAGGATGGGAGATGTCGTGAGCCGTGCCTTGTCGTGAGCCGTGCTGTGTCGTGAGCCGTGCCATATCTTGAGCCGTGTTATGTCGTGAGCCGTGTCAAAGGTGGCGTACGGGAACATAACGAATGAGAATATGGTGGTCGGGAACACGGTGTATGGGAACATGGTGAACGGGAACATCATATGATTGACTACGCTGATAAAACTTATGAGTAAAATAAGTGGGTTCTGTTGGTTAATATTGTATGGGGTTTTGTGGTTATGGAAATTATGCATACATTGGGGTAAGGGTAGTTTTACGTTGTTCTACTGAGTGTCACCACTCACGGTACTACGTTACCATGGTATTTGACGCCAGGTACAGGCGATGATATGGAGTATTCAGAAGATAATCCTGTAGCAGTTGAAGATGTTGCTGAGTTGACTGAGCCGTGGCTAAACCAGTAGTTTAGTTGTTGGCTCTATGCTTTTAAGTATTTTATTGAGGTGTCAAGTTTGTAATAAAGACATATTTTATTCTAGTACTTTATGATTAAAAGTTTGTAATAAATCACTTCCAACTTTATTCGGTATTGTATTATTTAAACAGTGTTTGTTATAAATGGGTTGTGTTTCTCTAATTTAATTTTCGAAAAAAATATATGCAGTTCTAAAATCTTTAAAATCTTTTAATTAACAAACCGAATTTTTCGGGGCGTAACAGGTATAGTCAGTCTCCTCCCCGATCCCCGCCCCCTATCCCTGTTAACACATATACGTGTATTATAATTTATAAGTTAGGGTTCTCTGATACTAAAATTTTAAAAAATAGGGGTCATACAAGAATAGGAGCCCATGACCACAAGGTCCACAATAATCTGCGTAACCCATTACCCAGTAAACTTATATATTAGTTAAGATTAACTATCCATCACCCGAGTTCTGCCTTTTTCAAATTATCCATTACCCAGTAAACTTATATATGAATATCATTCGTGGCCAGAAGTTAAAAAGACCCACCCTGCACGGTCCCCAATAAAATTTTATTTCTATTCCTCTTTACTCATTACCCTTAAAACCCTCCCTCAAAACCCAAACCGAACAATGGTTCACCCCCCAAAAAAACTTGGTACGGTTTTTGTTTTCGTTTTCGTTTTGAAATCCCCAAACCAGAAAGAAGGGAGAGAGACAATTTTTGGGTAAACCTGGGGGTACCGAAGGTGAGGTACAGAAATGGTACAGAGTGTGTTCGGGGACCCACTTTTGGGTCCCACACGAGTGATCCGAACCGTTCATTGTTCTTAGAAAAAATTCACGAGGGGCCCCACAAAAAATAAGCTCAATCGGATGGTTAGAAGTGCTTGAACCAAAGTCCCACCGTTTCAAATCAATCAGAATTTTTTTTTAAGAACAATGAACGGTTCGGATCACTCGTGTGGGACCCAAAAGTGGGCCCCCGAACGCGCTCTGTATCATTTCTGTACCTCACCTTCGGTACCCTAGCAGCGTCCACAATTTTTTACTCAAATTTGGGTAAAAAAAAGGGTGAGAATTGGAGATGCTCTAATGGAGGTTGTGTAAGACTAACTTTTTATAATATTTGATTATTATGGCCCACATATTTTTCATGTATGACAATATGAATTATGGGTTTTAAAAAGATCATCCATATCTTTAGGCCTAAGCTTTTATGCTATTGATAAAATGGAGAAGTATTTCCTAAATAAACTTTACTTTGATGTGTTGTAAGTATATTGTTCACTAAGAAAATCGGATCTCTCTCTGGCTATAAAAGAGCATCTAGGATTCTATCAACTTAAGAGACTAAATTGCCAGAAAGAGAGGCAAGGGAGAGAAATTGGTCTTCCACATATGGCTTCATGCTCTTTGTAAAATAGTGGCTGTTTTGATGAATTATTGGATCGGGCCGCTCTTAATTATTTAATTTTCACTTAATGAATAGAATTGTAATAGTCATTATTGTTCTAGATCCTGGCATAGCATAATTTGTTAACTACTCATTAAGATAATTTAGTAATTTACATATGATATTGGAGCTTAAGCTTAAGAACGTCATGATTTTCCGCTCATGTTATAATCCTCCTTTGGCAAATAATCTATTATCCGGATTATTGAATTATTCATTTTGTCTTTATTCAATTTTTTTTTCATTTGTTAGTTTTGCATCAAGATTTTGTGGTTTCTGGATTCCTCTAGACGAGACGAATCTAACAAGTATAAAATTATGGTCAAAACTCAATTTTTTTTAATAAAGCCAAAATTAATCCAATAATCCAAGTATTTTCGGCTTTATTCAAAAAAATATTTGGTTTGACCATAATTTTATACTTGTTAGATTCGTCTCGTCGAGAAGAATCCAGAAACCACAAAATCTTGACGCAAAACTAACAAATGCAAAAAAAAAATTGAATAAAGACAAAACGAAAAAACCAAAAAACCGGATTATAAGTTTTTTTGCTTAATAAGTCAATGACTTTCGTGATCGGCAACAAATAAAAAGTATTTACCGTCTGATCCGTTTACAGTATTCCGTCCAATCTAGCTATTTTTCTATGCTATAATGAATAATCGTTTGTTCTTTTGGAATAGGGTACGGAGGATAGCCAATTTTGTGTGATAGTAACATGACCCTTATGTTTAAGAAAATTTTGTATGCCCACGGTGTCAAGAGGGTAGCATCCCACGTGTACTCCTTCGGTAAATTCGGATCGTCGAAAAGTGTATTAGATGAATCGAATTAAAACACTCTCTCACCTTACTCTCTCCTCTTCCTCTCTCCAAATCCGAATCGTCCAATACACTTCTGGACGATCTAGATGTGTCGAAGAGCACCACGTGGTGCCCGATTTGCACCCAAGTTTTTCTCGCAACGGAGAGTTAACTTGTTTAATTTCTTTCCCCTCTCACGTGCGGCGTGCCTCTCTTTCTCGAAAAAAGAATCTCTCTCTCCCCTTCATAAAGGTGCCAAGCCTTCACTTTTGCTTCCACCTCTTATTTCTCTCTCCTCACTTCAAAACCTCCATGGCGGAAATCTCCTCACCCATATCGGAGCTATAATGAATGATTTTTTGTTTATTTTCTCATTCTCACGTGGCAAGAGCTTCAAGTAAATAAGGACAAGTTCCCAAAAGCTTTTATCAAGATTTGATTTGATTTTTTTATCAAATTAGGAAGAGATTTGATAAAATTTCAGCTTTCTTCCTCATTTGATCTTGATTTTATCTTGATAGAATCGTTTGAGAAACTCTCCCTAAATCATATCTTCCTCTGCTGAGTTTCCTATTCTTATGCATACCCCAGAATGGCAATGAACGTATTTGAGCGTGATTTATGTGAGAAATGAGAATTTGTCATGAGATTTGCCAAGAATCCTAAAATTGAATCCAATTCAAAACCTTCGCCAATTAATGGCCCCAATTTATCAAGAGTCCAAATGACCATAACCGTTCATATCAGTTTACCCCAAAAATGAACATAACCTTCGTCTGGTATCTGACCATAATTTTATACTTGTTAGATTCGTCTCGTCGAGAGGAATCCAGAAACCACAAAATCTTGACGCAAAACTAACAAATACAATTTTTTTTTTTGAATAAAGACAAAATGAATAATCCAATCATCCAGATTATGTCTTTTCTGACTTTTCAAATTTTACTTATAATTGCGAAATGGGAGGTAGCTACTAGCTAGATAATTTTTTTTTTTTTTTTAACAGCAGAAAGTTTTAATCTGGTTAAGTAGTTGAAAAATTGCAGTTGGGCAATAATCGTTTGGAAAGCAATTCCAATCGGATATTGGTTCCTTTTTATTAGGCACCAAATAAAACAAATGAAGAAGTTGAAAATTACAAACTGCACTGAGAGTTAAGGAGGAGAGAGAGAGAGAGTAACGGACAGATTCCCTCCGTTAATTCTCAAAAGCAGTTGCTGATGCGTGGGCTGGTGATGTGGTCTGACTTTGAGTGTATTTGTCACATTGTGATTGGAGGAGGGTACCATGTATTGGTGCCAGCGTGGTACCCAATGTGTATACAAAATTTTCTCGTCGGGTACCGAATGGGCACCACGTGGCCATGCCGAGCACGATCTCGGCCATCCAAAAGTATTTTGGATGGGCGAGATTGATCCCCTCTCTCTCCTCTCACCCAACCACTCTCTCTCCTCTTTCAAACCGTTGGATCGCGTTTTGGATGGCTGAGATTGCCGAGCGGGTACCACGTGGACAATACCCACACGGCACTAAAAATTTAAAATTTAAAAATTATGTCCAGAGTATAGTATTTAAACAATTTTTACAGCACAATTAGAATATAAGAAATCCAAAATAATCTAAAGTTTTACTATATATAAAAACACAAAATAGGGTTGTCCTTTTTTTTTTTAGTTGCCCTTTTATTTTATTGTGGGTTGAAGTTGAAGTCGAAGTTGAAATCTGGAGCCTAGCCAATTAGGGTAAATCGTAATGAGTCATACTCCTAAATTGGGCCTTTTTATTTTAGTTGCCATTTTATTTTATTATGGGTCTTATATTTAGCCTTTAGTCCTAATAAATCAGTTGTAAAGTTGATTTGTTGTGTGTTTTATTTTGGGCATTTAGGCTTGGATAGTTGG
Source organism: Vaccinium myrtillus (assembly GCA_016920895.1). Lineage (NCBI taxonomy): Eukaryota > Viridiplantae > Streptophyta > Magnoliopsida > Ericales > Ericaceae > Vaccinium > Vaccinium myrtillus. The sequence goes on from CM029281.1 coordinate 30,641,068, forward strand.
ATTTCATCTCAGCACTTTGTGTTTAGACCTAATGGATGTGTTTTCAACAGCTCGGATTTCATCTCGGCACTTTGTAGATCCGAGCCATCCATTGTCGAGGTGAAATCCGAGCCATTGATTGTTGAGATCAATGACCCTGATGTGCACAACAGGGGTGTTGGTGGGTCTTGTTGGGCATATGTTAGCATTTCTCTTCTTTTTTAAATGAATAATTAGTCATGTGAGTGATTATGCATTGACATAGTGAATGACATTGAGCCATAATTTTTTTGCTATCGGTTATACTGATGACATCACGTGATGCAAGGCCAAACTAAAGGGTTAGACTGTGTTTGGATGGCCAGAATTATCACAATCCAAACCCGGGCGTTAAAGGTCTAGTGACCGGCCAGTGAGTCTAAGTCACCATAGGCCTAAGTATTTAAACCAATTTAGGGAATTTATAAAATCCAACCATCAAAAGAAGTTTTCTTAAGGAAATTACGCAAGTTGCGGAAGCACGATTTTAATAATTCTAAAGTATGCCAGAGTTCTATGTGCGGACATAAATTAAGTACTTAACACCTTTAATATACATTAGTATGGCTTAACCGGAACAAACCGACTATCAAAACAAAAGTCCGCAAGTCTGGACAATACTATACAACTAAAAGAACTTATAAGCAAAAAGACTTCGGCTCGAGAGCAAAGCTAAGTACATCTACGGTTGCTGACCTGAAAAGTATGGTTTTAAAATTCCGTCAGCTAAATCTCGTATGAAACACCACACATCTTATAAACATTCTGATCATGGATTTAGTCAATGCTTCAACAAAACTATAAACCATCCTTTTCAGTTACTAAACAATAAAAAGGTCTTAGTAACAAGATAATAAAACTTTCAGTTTGTTCATAGAATGAAATCCAGCTTTTCAAGATCAAGTAGAAAACCATCGTGTATGAAAATATCACATTTCATAATACCCGTCGATTTCACACATCTTTCAAGAACATGTTTCGACCAGAATAGAAGAGGAGCGACCTGTACAATAAAAGGGAATGACGTCAAACCATCGAGATACCTGGCTTGCATCTCCCACCCTTATAACACCAATCCGCTTTGTCTGTTTAAAGTCCTCAAGCCCAGACACATGTTCAGATGTATCGACGTAAAAAAGTATAACTTTGCCAATTTCACTTCACATATCAACCAATATCCATGATTCAATTTAAACCACAATTCTAAAACGTTCTCGCAGATATATAACACTTAAAAAATAAATATGTGAACAAGATATGCGTGTTTCACCTTACTTTCAATGATGCAGCTAACAATACACACGTATCAACTTACTCCCAACCTAGTGAATCGCGTCTCCTAGAAGAAGAACATAAGCCATACATCACTATCAGAAGCGCTAAGCCTCTAAAGCTAAGAACTATTTTCCCAAACTAAGCTTCTAAGGGATTTAACCTATTAGAGGTAAAATAGTGGAATTTCTCTCTTTTTTCTATTTATAACTTTACAAACTAGAGTATTAAATTAGTAGAAAAACTCTAATTTCGTGTCTGGAAATGACATTGAGTGTAAAAACAGTTTATTGAACCAATAAAACAAATCTGTCACAGTTTCTAAGAAAAATCATAACTTACTCGTATCAAATCCAAAAAGGGTGAAACCAGCGCCAAAATCTGCATAACCTATAGCTTTATTCTCAGTAAAAATTACAGAATCAAACTTGGAAAAGGTTGTTTACAGAAATCAAAATAAGACAGCTAATATGCAGTTCCTGGCGCAGACAACCAGCCTTTCTTCAATTCTTTACTAAAAATCGTATATTTATCCAAATGATTTGATTCCAACGCCAAAACATTCCTAACATCAAAGTATACTTCCTGTAAAAATCTCATGACGATCTCAGTTGTGAAAAATGTCCAGAAATCAAAATAAGATCGCTCAAGACAGATTTGCGAGAAAAATAAGTCAAACGTATAAAAGAATTCATAACTAATTCTATGTTAGTCTGTTTTACATGATTTTGGTACCAAAATCTACCTATTCAAACGTACTATAATAGTTGTGAAGACTTCAAAATTGAATTCATAGCGAAAAGGTTTCAAAAATAGCAATCTTTAAGGGTCACGTAATTTGTCTCAAGATTTGTACAACTTCTTTAGAATAAAACAACTCCTAACATCTTAAAATCCTATAATTATGGTTTTTGTTGGCCTAGATAGCAACACGGGGGGTGGGGGTTGAGTTGAACTAGCATAATTTAGAATAGAGAGCAAAAATGCAAAGAACAAATTAGCAATAGTTTGATTCTATATTCGAAGAAGATTAACTTATATGCAAATTACTCTACTGCCAATATAATGCTCAAGCATAAACTAAGTTACTCGTGCAATATTAATATGTCAAACACAAAGTACAAAGAGTAAGGGAGAGAGAAATCAAACACAGAGATTTATTCGGACCGCAACTTCACGGCCTAATCCACTCCCCAAGTGTCCAACTCGGGATTTGCTGCACTATCTCCAATAGTAACACTTTCTAGCTTCGCGGGTGCTAGAGAAACATTTGCAACGAGCAATGTCCCCCAATCGCTCCGACTATTTTTGACTCCGGTGCTAGTCACACCTAACCAACTAGTTTTGACTCCGGTGCTAGTCACACCTACCCGAGTAATTTTTTCTCACACAAAAACCACTCACAAAAGATAAATTCTCACAAGGGTGTACAATCCCCTTTTACAATGATATCTCACAAAATAAACACTCTCAAAAGTGTAGATAAAAACAATATGAATTTATCTTTTGCATCCTTTTGCTTGAGCTTTTTCTCCCCCTCTAGCTTCCACAATATTTCTCCCCCTTTGTCATCAACAAAAAATAGGGGAACACTTTGCTCATAGTATTCCATAAAACTTCAATCTTTGCACGTGCCAGTTCCACTAAAACTTCAAGCTTCACAAACTCATAAGCCACCTCAACTTTGAAAAATTTGTTAGACATATAATTACAATAAAAATACTTCAATCAAAGCCATAGACTATTGATAATGTCAAGTATCAAGTAACTGTAAAAAAAATTATCCATTTAGAAGCATTTTATTTTGAAAAAATACTTTTTACAAAAAGTTTTGAGCAAATTTTTTTTAAAAATTTGTTCACATATGCAAGAATAAGTAGACAAAATTTCAGGGAATTCATCAAAATCAAACTTTTAAACAAATTAGAACCTTTGGGCAAATAAATTAATATTTTTTTAAAAAAATACCACACGAATCTGAACTCTACCAATTATTTAACTTACTCCATTGTAGAAAGTTAACTTTCTCGTTGCCGAGAAATTATATCTCAACATTTACCTTTGAGCACACCCACCTACAAAAAAATAACTCATGTGCAATTCTTTGGTACCCAAATTTTCATGGGTCCGAGAGAGTTAGTAACAAGATGCTTAGGAACCCACATTTTTTTGGTTCCAACAAAGACATTTCTTCGAATAGGACAAGAGTATGATATATGATCATTCATTCCACAATAATTGCAAGTAATATGAGAATGTCTAGAACAAGTCAAAACAATTTTTGGAACTCAATTTTTTAAACTTAGAATGCAATTCTTCATATGCATCTAACAGTTCATCATAATCATATTTATCATCCAAATCATCAACAGAGTTTACCTCAGTGTTTTCATTAGCCATTAAGCATAGGTTGGCTTGGTCACTGTCTTCTTCGGAACTACTGTCATCACTGCTGTTACCCCATGCTGCAAGCATTGCTCTTCTTTTTGCCTTCTTGCTAGATTCTTTGGCTTGGGGGCATTCAGACTTAACATGACCTGGTTTTTTACACTCATAGCAAATTATAGGATCTCTCTTGTTCTCATTTTTTGCTCCATCCCTCTTAAAAAACCTTTTGCCATTTTCTTTTTTCTTTCTCATAAATCTTTTGAATTTTCTAGTAAACATAGCTATTTCCTCGTCGCTGCCACTTGACTCCGAATCATCTCTATCATCTTTTGAACTCGAAGTAGTACATTTGAGAGCTACGTCCTTCTTTTTTCTTGCCTTGATCTTCTTCCAAGTTCATTGTGATTTCATGAGTCATAAGGGATCCTACGAGTTCATCCAAGCTATATTTGGTGAGATCTTCTCTTGCCTCAATGATCGCGGTCACCTTTGGCTCCCATTGCTTTGGTAGTGACCTGAGAATCTTCCTCACAAGATCAACATTAGAATATGGTTTTCCAAGAGATTTCAAGCCATTAACAATATCAACATTTTAAACAATTCATACTTATGAACAAGCATGTTGATTTTAGACTCCTTAACCTGACTAGTACCCTCATGTATGACCTCTAACTTATCCCAAATTTCCTTGGCAGATTCACATGCAGATACTCTATTAAATTCATTTGGTTCTAATGCACAATATAAGAGGTTCATGGCCTTGGCACTCAAATCATTCCCATCCCATTCATTTTCCTCCTTAGGAACTACAATCTTATTCATAGTTTTAGTAGGACAGTGTTGCCCATTAACAATAATTTTCCAAAACTCATAATCTGATGTTTGAATATAGATATGAATCCTAGCCTTCCAATAATTATAGTTAGACCCGCTAAACAAAGGATGTCTATTGGTCGATTGGCCTTCGGGAAGGAAAGTACCATAAGAGGTTGCCATGGATCTACTCTAAGACGATTAAGTCCTAAAAAAATAATTAGAGTCGAGGCTCTGATGCCAATTGGCCTTCGGGAGTGAATTGTGTATCTCGAAAAATTATGCGGAATTAAAAGAAACTAAAATGATCACGGAGAGCAAAACTGTAACAGAAACAGATTGAACTAGCTTAATCTAGAATAGAGAGCAAAAATGCAAAGAACAAATTAGCAATAGTCTGATTCTATATTCGAAGAAGATTAACTTATATGCAAATTACTCTACTGCCAATATAATGCTCAAGCATAAACTAAGTTACTCGTGCAATATTAATATGCCAAACACAAAGTAAAAAGAGTAAGGGAGAGAGAAATCAAACACAGAGATTTATTCGGACCCCAACTTCACGGCCTAGTCCACTCCCCAAGTGTCCAACTCGGGATTTGCTGCACTATCTCCAATAGTAACACTTTCTAGCTTCGCGGGTGCTAGAGAAACCTTTACAACGAGCAATGTCCCCCAATCGCTCCGACTATTTTTGACTCCGGTGCTAGTCACACCTAACCAACTAGTTTTGACTCCGGTGCTAGTCACACCTACCCGAGTAATTTTTTCTCACACAAAAACCACTCACAAAAGATAAATTCTCGCAAGGGTGTACAATCCCTTTTTACAATGATATCTCACAAAATAAATACTCTCAAAAGTGTAGATAAAAACAATATGAAGCTCTAAATTTTTCTCTCAATAAACAATGAACTTTGAGCTCAATATGAATGCCTTGTTTTTTTTCTCTAATTCTCTTCTCCACCTTTGCACAATAGCTACTCCTATTTATTCCCAAGACTAATTGAACGTTGAATTGCTTCTTCTTCTAGCCGTTGGAAAATCAGCTCCACAATCTTCCTAAGTGATCATTTCCATTGCAAGCCAATATGATGAGTTTGAATTCCAATTTTCCCTTTGAATATAATCATGCACCCATAATTGCTTCCATGTGAATTGTTTCCTTTTTCCATTCAATCTTGCAAATAAGAGACTCCATCAATTTAGCCGTTGGACGCTCAGTTTGGATGACAGCAATCTTGAGGAGGAATGAGAATGTGATGCCTTCTTTTCATGATTCCAATGTTTGGAACAGACAGGAATAGGAATGTGATTCCATGCTTTTCTGATTCCAGCGTTTGGAACAGTCAGGAACAGGAATGTGATTCCTTATGACACATTCAACCAGGAATCACATTCCCAAATTGAGTGGGAATCTGATTCCTCCCTTACCCCATGGGAATCTCAGATTCCTGGTTCATTTAATAAGAAAAGGAAATGTTGACTTCAATAAATTTCCAAAATAATTGTTTCCTACGTAAGATTACTCAATTAATCCAAACACCGTAATGAAATTACTCCAGCTATCAAATTCCTAGGAATTTGATTCCCAGTAATTACATTCCTATTCCTACCCAAGGAAATTCCCAGGAATTTGATTCCCGGTAATCACATTCCTATTCCTACTCAAGATTTTGGTCATCCAAATACAGCCTAATTAAAGTAGTGAAATGCCTTTCAATTTGCTGACTTCCCTTGTGCAATTTAGCCATTTGAATTGAGTAAATTGCTTTCCAAAAAGAGTCGGTCCATATTTCCAAGATCCTTCAACATTTTATTTTCTATAGGAAAAGAGTTGTCCTTAATCTTTTTCCTTTCAATAAAAATCTCAACTATTGGAGTAGTGATTTGGTGTAGAATCTCTTGTGTGTACCTTAACCAAATCCTACAAAAATAAGCAACCATTCAAATGAGTATCGAATACCTGATTTTAATTATATTTCACTTTTTAACTAAATATGTTTGTTATCATCAAAATCTATAATGTTTTTTAACGAAAACATTTGGGCTAGCAGTTTTAGACATTAAGAACTAGGGTTTACAGCAGTCCCTTCTAACTTAATGACATAAAGTGCTTGAAGGAGAAGGTTACCTAGCTGGAAAATCGAATTCTCCGGCGAAGACAACGAATTGGGATACTGCTTCTTCTTCTTTTTCATCTCTTCTTTTTCTTTTCCTCCCGTCTTCCCCTGGGTTTACCGACTCCTCCCTTTTTCCCTTTTACCTTTTTACTATGTAAATTTACAAAATAAACTTACTAGAGTAATTATGTATACATGTATTATGTTAACATAAAAGCACTTAATTGTGCTTCTCCCATGTGTCAAATAATTTGACACCTAGCAATAACCGTGTATGAGTCGTATCGAAGCGCGACTCATGTACGGTCCGAAAAACTGTGTGAGTTCCGGACTCAGAAAATTACGAGATATGCACAGTAGCATAAATGAATTATTCTAAGAATAACCCTAATCTTAACATGGATCATCTAGCCAAAATCATAAGTGACCTACATAATTACTTAATCACCCGTTTTGATACCGTCCTCGCACCAACATTCCTTAAGTGAGGGTCGTCACAAGAATTTTGTGTCGGAATAGGAATATGATGATTACCGGGAATCGAATTCCTAGGAATTGGATACCTGTAGAAATTACATTTTGGTGTTTAGATTAATTCAGTGATCTTACGTGGGAAACAATTATTTTGAAAATTTATTAAAGTCAACATTTTTTTTCTTCTTAATGAATGAGCCAGGAATATGAGATTCCCACGGAGGTAGGAATGTGATTCCTGGTTGAATATGTCATAAGGAATTACATTCCTATTACTGTCTCTGCCAAATGCCGAAATCAGAAAAGCGGCATCACATGTTCGTTCTTGTCTCTTCCATACGTTGGAATCATGATAGAAGGCATCAAATTCTCATTCCTCCTTGAGATTGCTGTCATCCAAACCGAGTCTTAGAGAAATGCTAAGTACTCAAAAAATTTGCTCGAAAAATTGCCCATAATTTGAAATCAGAGGCTCAAATTTACTCCCAAACGGAGTTTCTACTATAGTCTAAACAGTATTTTCGGTAGGTTTGACAGTAATTTACAGTGTCCAGATAAGTCATTCTTCTCACATAAATTACAAAAATATTATTAGCAAAACTACATCCACTTTTGATTATAGTAAGAATACGATATTTTTAGCAAGAACTCATCGGAAGTATATTTTTAAGTTTCTTTGAAAGGGTTAAATATCTACTTGCCCCTTAAACTATCAACAAAAATTTTACTTCCCCCTTCAACTACCAATTTAACTCACTACTTCCCCCTCCGACTACCATTTTTTTCTTCACTAAGGACAAATCACATTTTCCATCCATTTGATGGACGGAAAACTTAACTCCAAGGCTATATTAGTCTTTAACCTAGCATACCCTATATCCATATGTATATGTGTGTCATCTTCTTCGTCTTATCTTTTTTGTACAAAGCACAGTTCCGAACCCTACACAGTTTGCCCTGTGACCTATGAAATACAAAAACACGAATGTTTGATTTCGTTATTGTGGCAAATCTCCGGAATTACAAAATGATTTTTAACTCCCATTGACATTGGGAGATGATATCAGGGCTGTACAAAATCTACAAAATGCATCCATGTGTATAAGCCCCCAAAAGTTGCCTTCTTTGATTTGCAAACCACCGAAACTACAGATGGATTCTAGTGTGCAAGTGGTACTCTAACTATCACCGGAAGCTCCTAAGCGCGTTCAAGTGCGACCTGAAGCTCAATCCAGATTCTCAAATGCTATGTACAATCATCCGCTGCGTTAAAGAGGAAGAAGATGATACACATACATATACGGTATGTTAGGTTAAAGACTAATATTATAGCTTTGGGGTTAAGTTTTCCGTCCATCAAATGGATGAAAAACGTAATTTGTCGTTAGTAAAGAATAAAATTGTAGTTGAAGGGGGAAGTGAGTTCAATTGATAGTTGAAGGGGAAAGTAAAAAATATCTTGATAGTTTAAGGGACAAGTAGATATTTAACCCTTTCTTTGAAGTAACATGACATTCATGGTCGGTAGACCATCACAATTCACAGGTTTTCCGCCATTTTCCCTGTTGGTGGCCACCTTATTAATTAGCTTCGCAGTGATTATCAGTGGTTATTGATAATCTTGGTCACGTTTACATCTAACTTTTGGAGCAGTTTTCAACCTTTTTGCCGAAATCCTACATAGGTCATGACTAAGGTTACGTTGATCACCGTTCGTTTTTGTTCTCAATCCTCGTTTTTAACTTTCTGTTTCTTTTCCTTAAGTTCCAAACAAATCCTAAAAACAACATGAAAATGAAAATATTAGACAAGTACGCGTCGACACCATTTTTAATTTACTGCAGCAGTTTTATTAATAATTGTTGTCAAATGAAGTCCAAATGAACCATGTGAAAAAGAAATGTGAGATAAAGAAATGTGATCAGCTTGCCAAACGTATCAAAGTCCAGAACATTCACCCACTGGTAGGAGAACAGCATTTGGGTTGATGAGCTGGGCTACCAAAGAATTATTTTACTGCAAAAACATTAGTAAAGTGTTTTAAAAGTTTAAAACGTATACACACCCTTTTTTTGGATGTGCATTGCACCCAAGTTATCTACCGTTGGATGGTTAGCCTCACTAAAAATGTTAGTACAAATCGATTACGTATACGTGTTAATAGGTGACCTAAGAATCATATTTATGAAAAGTCTGTCTAAAAGTTACAAGACACGTAGAAATGTTACGAATCATATTTGTGAAAAGATACGATTTATTATCGAAAAGTTACGATTTATGCGTGAAAATGTTACGAATCATGTTCATGAAAAGTTACAATTTTTTGTAAAGTTACGAGCTACATGAAAATGTTATGGATCATATTATTGCAAAGTTACGAGTTTTTAGTATAAATATTACGAAACACACGAAAATGTTATAAAATGACCGGTTCTCCAGGTCATTTATTATGAGGTGGCACAATATAGACAACGCAATAGGTTAATATCGTACACACCTTTAATGGTTGTGTATTGTAGAATTTCCTCTCGAGATATTTGGTAACATTTTAACAACCATATATGTCCCTTGTTCGAAAGAGTTCTACAAGTGTTTCTTTTTCTGAAAATTTACAGTATGATGGTAGATCTATCATAACTATGTCTCATGACGAGTTCACGTTGTATTCTTTGTGACAAAGATGAGTGTTGAAACATTACCTAATTTAAATTTACCTTTTTTATTTTTATTTTTAACTTACGAAAATTTGATTTAAATTTACCTTTGACTATACCTTAGGAGCGCCCAATAATTTTCCCTTGGCTAGGGATAATTTCTCCAATATTTTCGTGTCCGAAGCCGAAATTCGGAAACCCGAAAACCAAGATGGCGTATCCGTAATTTCCCATAGCTTAGAAGGGCTAAAGTGTAAACAACTCAGACCAAAGAGGACCAAAGGGGAAAGTTCCTCTCTCTCTCTTCTAGTACTTCAAAAATCAAACCCCATCGATTTTTCCTTCCCGCATCCTCACGCATCCTTCTCTCTCTCTCTCTCTCTCTCTCTCTCTATACATTCACCCTTACATCTCTCTCTCTCTCTCTCTCTCTTCCAAGGTTTATAGGGTTTGTTCGTTGATAGAGAGAGAGCGAGACATGGGGCAACAATCCCTCATATACAGCTTCGTGGCCAGAGGAACAGTAATCGTCGCCGAATTCACGGAATTCACCGGTAACTTCACCAGCATCGCTTCTCAGTGCCTCCAGAAACTCCCTGCCACCAACAACAAGTTCACTTACAACTGCGATGGCCACACCTTCAACTACCTCGTCGAAGACGGCTTCAGTAAGACTCTCCCCTTCCTTGTTTCGATTTCCTCGTCAACGTTTAGATCTGCTTGTCCTTGATGTTATTCGATCTGATCGCAGTCGTAATCTTTGTTTTGTTTGACCTTATTTTGTTATCGGCGAACGAATCTATGAAATCTGTGTAACAGGAAAAGAAATACATCGAGAGAGGTTTGAAAAGTAAACTAGGACTCTTCTAGTGTTGCTACTTGCAAAAACTTAATCTATTTATGTTGACCTTATTCCTTTACTAGTTCAATTCGATTTGCCCTAATTTTGAAGTTTTCCAGTTTGTGTTTCGTGGGGTGACGGAGGAAAGCTTGGATCATCGTTTTTCTTATGTTTGGATCCCGATCAATGGATTTGAGTGTTTTTCTTTTGTTGTTGTTGAACTCTACACGAAATATAGGTTTTAGAAGTTTGGATCTACACTTTCCGAAGCTTTTCTTTTTGTTTTTGTGAGCAAAAAAGATCAGTGTAGTTTTTGCAGATAATGACTATTGGTGATCACATTGATCTCGGTGCTTATCCTTACATCTGATTGGGTGTAATAAGAAGAGATCAAAGTCTGTTTTTAAATTCTATACTCTTTACAGTTGGTCCGAGTTAGGTTTTCCAGTAATCACTTGCAATGTACTTTTGGGCATATGAGACCTGGTCACTTGAATTCTTTTTCAAATGTTATTATGATAGTAATGTAAGCATGTCGTGATTTGTCAGCATGTTTGTCAAAACTTATACGCAAAGGATTTGGTGTTTCAAACTCTTATTATTGCTAGTGTTATGCTGTTAACAAAGGTATTTGACTATTTTATACTTCTAGTCAATTCTTTGCTTTCAGGTAATTGTGGTTGTAGGTTACATCTCACTTACTTACTTATCAAAAGAAAAATGTATCCGAGGATTTTTATTGTGGAGTTGTTTTATTTACTTTTTTCCCCTGCTCATAATGTGGTTTTGCTTATCCTTCTGTGGCCATGCGAACCTGACGTAATGTCTACTGTTCATTTACTTGGAGTTATGCCTAGTTTTAGTAAATGAGCTCACATATGGCTTTTATGAACATATTGCAATGGGTAGCATCTGTCATGATCTTGTTGAAGTACAAGATTGGCTAATGTTAATAACTTCTGATATTTTCTACTTTGGATTCATCATTCATTGTAGTGGACTACTATTTCAGTCACATTTCCAAGTATAGTTACAAGTTTGTATTTTAACCTGGCTTGGGCAAAGATTATTTTCTAAATTGTGAGATCCAGGTTGCATCTTTTATGGTAATACTGCTGCGTGAGGGGTTTTTCTCATAAATTTTTATTGCTTGTCCTTGTTCATTACAATCTGTGAATTAAGTGTTAGGGAAAGAGTAGGTATTGGAAAGCATCTGATCATTATGTACTTAAAGATCTATTTTGGAGTAAATAATTTGAAACAGTTCTGTACCAAGATTACTTGATGTATGCTATGTTAATGCATTAGACTTGTCTAATTCTTAGTTCTCACGCACTTGGCCATGAGACATTGGAGATGCTTAGGGTGTCTTGCAGCTCAATGGGATTACTAAATTTGTTTGTGAAATCTTGCAGCTTACTGTGTTGTTGCTGTGGAATCTGCTGGCAGACAGATCCCAATGGCGTTTCTTGAGCGAATTAAAGACGATTTTACCAAGAGATATGGTGGTGGAAAAGCTGCTACAGCAGCTGCTAATAGCCTGAATAGGGAGTTTGGGTACTGCTTTCCTCACTTTTGCTGTATTTTCTTCCTGGTGATGGTGAAACTGAGTGCTTTTCCTCTGATCTATTACTTAAATCCTGACATATAGGCCCAAACTTAAGGAGCAGATGCAGTACTGTGTGGATCATCCAGAGGAGATCAGCAAGCTTGCCAAAGTGAAGGCTCAAGTATCAGAAGTCAAGGGAGTGATGATGGAAAATATTGAAAAGGTGAGGAAGAACTAAGACCTTTTGATCATGCAAATACTACTGCCAATTGATTTTCCTCTGGGGTCTTCATTGTGTGCAAGTGGTTTTAGTCTTTGAGAACTGGATCACATGAAGTCTGAAAGTTGAAAAATGGCCTGTGGTAGTTTGGTACTAAGGACGTATTTAAATTTGCAGGTTCTTGATCGTGGAGAGAAGATTGAGCTTCTAGTTGACAAAACAGAGAATCTTCGCTCTCAGGTCAGTGAATCATATACATAGCTTTTATACTTAAGCTTCGAGTATTGTTCTGAAAATCTGGCTTGGGGTTCAACTTTAAATGGATTTGTGCCTGGTTTTTGTCTGTATATTGGTGACGGCATCGCATAAGATTCTGAGTTTTGATAGGAACAGGAAAGCTGATTCTTTGTTTAGGATGGTGTAATGTTATGAAACAAAAAGGGATAACCAGCTAATGTCTGCAGGGTTTAGTTTACTCCCTTTTTTTTTTTCAAGTAAGGCAAGTAAATCATGCAGTGTATCAGTATGTTAGGTGGTTAGTGGGGGCTACAGGAGTTGAACTCTTGAGTTGGACCCCAGGTTCAGTTTGAGATGGTGCTTGGATTTTTGTTTAACAGACTCATAGTTCTTTAGATCCTAATTCTATCTTACAGGCCTATATTTTCTCCTTTCGTCAGTGAAAGTAGTGCACTAGATTTATAAGTAGTGCATTATCAAAGTCTTATTCGTAATGTGTTGCAATGCAGGCACAAGACTTCAGGACCCAGGGTACCCAAATGAGGAGGAAGATGTGGTTTCAGAATATGAAGATAAAGCTTATAGTTCTTGGTATCCTCATTGCCTTAATTCTGATCATAGTTTTATCAATTTGCGGTGGCGGCAAATGTAAGTAGTGTATGGCGAGTTACACTTTCTTTGATTAGAATAATATCACTAGCAAATTTACGGTGTTCTACCGGTTTGATATCCTTTTGGTGTTTGTTTACTTGTCATTTTTTGTAAGACAGTGCTTGTAGAGTTTGTGATCCTGAATTCTTCTGATACTACTAGTAAAGAGTCCTTTTGATGTGTGGATGTTTCTTTTGCCGATGTACCTTTCTCTTTTGAATGACGTGAATTATACATGGTAAAATTGATACTGAAGATGGCGGATTTTTAGTGTTACTTTGAACCGAGTGCTTCCGTTGTGAGGAAATGTTACTATGAGTTGATTTGCTTTCGTACTAGTGGTGGTTATTCTAATTTCTGACAGCAATGTTACATACACAGAACAATACCCAAGTACCCAGAATTTCTGAACGACCGAGGTTTACTTGCTAAATCTGTGTACTGTGTCTGGAATGACGTGAATTATATACATGAGGTTGTTGAAGTTGTCGGAAAGACCTGGAAAACTTCGTCTCGTAGGAAGCTAGATACCGGCTGCTGGCCTTCCTGTTGAGATGATTTGTGGCTCGATCATCGATTCATTTGGTTTTTGAACTCTGCGATGAACTGGAAGGTTAGGACTTAGGACTTCTACCGGTTAGTCTATTGCACTCTGCTAGGAAGTAATTAAGATCCCCTGAAGCTAATTTAGACTTGCAACATGAGTCGGGTTTTGAATTAAGGATTCCAACCCCTTAGTCTTAAGCTCTCAGACGAGACCATGTTGTGAAGTTGCATTCTACTCTACGTTCTTTGTGGCTGAAAACCTGATTATCACTGATGAAATTCATCCGACGGTGAGAAGAACGATGTTCCATAACTTGAAATTCATCCTTGGAAATAGGTCTGTGTTCACAATCCATTCAGGAAGGATGAAAACGATCTGAATATGCACAAAATCAGAACGTTTCCTGAATACCAGAATGCCTAATTCTCAGGTTTTATACCGTCCTTTTCCCCCCCAAACAAATGCCTAATTGTTCATTGGCCGAATATCTGCGTCATCTCAGAAAACAATCCATGACTAATGAGAAAAACTTGGGTGCTGGACGAGTATTACGTGGCGGTATCTGTCGCGCATCTTGGCCTTCCAAAAGTGTTTTGGACGGTTCGAATTTTAAATAAATTTTTACCGGTAAGAGTATTTAAATCAGGACCGTCCAAATCACTTTTGGACGGCTATAATTTACACCCAAAATTTTCTCGCAACTAATGGAGTCTCGATGCACGTATGTGCTTGAACAACCCCAAACCAAGCAGCAACACAAATTTCTCTCAAACCAAACAAAGGAAAGGAAAGTTTTTAAACTTTCCCCTTTTTTTCTTTTCTTTTCTCTAAGTTCCAAACAAAGGGGCTGTTTGATAAAGCTGAAAACTGAAAATCAAGTACTAAAATCTGAATGCTGAATTTATTAAGCTAATAAGCTGTTTGATATGTACTGAATCTTAAGCCCTGAAAAAATGAGTTGTTTGATCTGTACAAGGAGCTGGAGTATTAAATTCATAATTTTTTTTTTTACTTTGCAATTCATGAAAAAAAAATGGACGTTCATCCAAAATAAGAAATATACAGAATATTGGCAAGATGGTGGTATAGTGGCGGTGATGGTTGTGATGGTGGTATAGCGGTGGTAATGGTGGTAGTAGATATTGTGGAAATGTGGCATCATGGTGGTTGGGGAGTGATGGTGGGAGAGCAGTGGTGGTGCCGTGGTGGTGGGGGAGTGATAGATGGAGAGTAGTGGTGGTGCCATGGTGGTGTAGTGGCAACAATGGTAATGGTAGTGGCGGAGTGGTGGTCATGATGGTGGTGGTAATTATGGTAGGAGTGGCAGAGTAGTGGTGGTGATGTGGGAGTGGTGGTGAAGGAGGGGTCAGTGGTGGGAGTGATAGAGTGGTGGTGGTGGTGTAGTGACGATAGTGGTGGTGGGAGTGGCATAGTGGTGGTGGAGTAGTGGCAGAGGAAAGGTGTGAGTGGTGGTGGTGGGGTGGCGGCGACAGTGGTGGTGGAAGTGGCGGAGTGGTGGTCATGGTGGTGGTGGTGGTGGTGGTGGTGGTGGTGGTGGAAGTGATGGAGAGGTGGTGGTGGTGGTGGTAGAGTGGCGATAGGAGTGGTGGCTGTGGCGTAGTGGGGCGGCATAAGAGAGTTTGTGGCTGTTGTAAATTCAGTAAAAATTAAGTAGCTCAAAGCTACTTAATTTTTATCAACATTTTAGCTTTCATTTTAAGAGTCACTTAATTTTTTAAGTAATGCAAAATGTGATTATCAAACCTACTTAATTATTTATTACTTAATTCATTCAATTTTAAGTGCTGAATCTGAGTTATCAAACAAGGCCTTAGACTTTTTAAATTTTTAAATCAAACTTTGGACTCATTAAATTTTTAAATCAAACTTCTTTATTCCCTTTACACGTATTGGGTTAATGCCAGGAAGGAAATGACATCCATTGTCCCAACAAATCATCGAACACAGTGTACATAACTACATATACTTACAGCCCCATTAAGAGGTTATTTTCTCATCGGAAAAATTTCAAAATGGCACCTGAACTTTACACTCAATGTCCCAAAAACACCTGAACTTTAGTTAGCGTCAATTAAACACCTAAACTTTCAAAACACCATTTCTAAGGCACCTGGCCCCATTTTCCGTCCATACTGGACGGAAATTGCTGATGTGGCAATTCTCTTCCGTTAAAAACCGCATCACCACCACCTACAACCATCATCACCACCTACAGCCTCTGCCGCCGCAAATTTTGAGCCACCACCACTTACAACCATCATCTCCACCACCACCAGGTCGTCACCAACTGTCATTTCCCCTCCCGCTGTCATTTCTCACCGCCGTTTGAACCACGCCATCACCAACCACTACACCTTCCACCGCTGACTAGGCTTCGCCACCCATTCTCGTCGCCGTTTGCTCGAAATTGTTGAGACGGTTGGAGAAAATTATTGTCCAAATGACAGCATGAGGGGTTGCCTTAAGCAAATCTGATGTTCAAACGGTGTCGGAAGTAGTTGGTGATGACCTGGTGGTGGTGGAGATGATGGATGTAAGTGGTGGTGGCTCAAAAATCGCGGCGGCAGAGGCTGTAGGTGGTTGTGATGGCTATAGGTGGTGGTGATGGAGTTTTTAACGGAATAAAATTGCCACATCAGCAATTTCCGTCCAGTATGAACGGAAAATGGGGTCAGGTGCCTTAGAAAGAGCGTTTTGAAAGTTCAGGTGTTTAATTGACGCTAACTAAAGTTCAGGTGTTTTGGGGACATTGAGTGTAAAGTTCAGGTGCCATTTTGAAATTATTTATTACTTAATTATTTATTACTTAATTCATTCAGTTTTAAGTGCTGAATCTAAATTATCAAACAAGGCCTTAGACTTTTTAAATTTTTAAATCAAACTTTGGACTCATTAAATTTTTAAATCAAACTTCTTTATTCCCTTTACACGTATTGGGTTAATGCCAGGAAGGAAATGACATCCATTGTCCCAACAAATCATCGAACACAGTGTACATAACTACATATACTTACAGCCCCATTAAGAGGTTATTTTCTCATCTGTATGGTGAAAGGGATCGGACCCTCTCCAGCCCAAGTTTTGGACTAGACGGGACAGTCCAAATCTAAACTATACATTGGTAACATCAATGGTTCGCTTTTCTCAGAAACTCTTATCGGTAAAGAGTTTTTGAACTAATCTACCCTTGATTGCAGCAAATGGACAGTCCAGATTTGGACCGTTCCGTCTAGTCCAAATTAAGGACCGATCCTTCTCTAACTATCTTCACAGACATCCCAGTGGATGAAATACAAAAGAAAAAACTATGACTTCCCAGTGGGTGAAACACCAAGGAAAAACCTATAATTAACATATGCTAAATGATCTCTGAAGGGAGAGAAATCTCTTCAAAGATTGGGAGCCTTTTTGATCTCAAAGGAGCCCATTCTTGAATCAAACGATCAAGCCCATCGGCCAATTCACCATCTATGTCGAAGACCGGCCCATCTGGCAACAACGGCGGATGCTGCCGTGATCCCGTTTCGGATAACAATTCCTCGGCCCGTTTCCTGGCCCTTGGATCATCTGAGCCTGGAAGCCTGCCCTGCAAGACATCCTCAAGAATCGAACGTGCCTCGTCGAATCGGACCTGCTTGATAAGGCAGAGGGCCAGGTTGCAGGCCTTGTTTGTGTCTGGGTCGATCATTTGGGCTTTCTTGTAGACCATTTCCGCTGCCATGTAATTCGTTTTCTGCATGTAGGCCCAGCCCAAATTTCCCTGCCACAGTCAGCACACCCATCAGTAGCTTTAAAGTGCGAAGATTGAAGATTGAAGACCCAAAAAAGGGAGAATTTTTTTAGTTTGTCTTTATTTAATTTTTTTTTCACATTTATTAGTTTTCCGTCAAACTTTTCATATCATTTGATTCGTCTCAACGTGAGGAATCAGAAAAATATCCAACCAAAAGTCACCTTAAGTCAATTGAACTGACTTAATCTGGCTTTTGGTTGGATATTTTTTCTAAATACTTGGGTAATTCTTATAATTTTTTACTTTTTTTATTCCTCACGTCGAGGCGAATCAAATGAAGTGAAAAGTGTGACACAAAATTAACAAACACAAAAGAAAATTGAATAAAGACAATCAAAAAATTGAAAAGCCAGTTGGGTGTGAAACGCCTGAGAATTCATGAAAAGCTTATGGATTAAGGCCTCTAAAATTAACGGATTGAATTATCAGAATGAAACCGAATTCCATTCTTTTTGCATGGTGATCCAATGCGTGAATTACAAATTAATGGATGACAGGATGAGTAAGGATCCTTTCTCTATTAGTTCGGAGTTCAGTAGTCCCATAACACAGACATGTGGTGTTCCGAATCCCTCTACACCACTCATATACACTTAAAGTTGGGTCCGACAACAATGTGTATTGCTAGAGTTACCCGGAGCACCATGTAGCTGTGGTTCGGGAGCACTGAATGGTTAGACATGAGTTGGACGTACCAGAAGTCTAGAGGTTTCTTGCTTGACAGAGACGTGGAACTTCTTGCCATGAGAACGGGCTTTCTTTGTTGGTTTCCCATTGAAGGCTTCTCCTTGGTATATTAACCTCAGCTTCTGCTTTATCAACGCTATTTGTTCATCTACTTGCCCACATTTCTGCATGCAACATACATATATCCTTTGTCAGTGATCTGTCACAATCTCAACACAATGAAGTCATGTGTACATATATATACACACGAATGTATGTATATTCTTTGGGATAATTAGTCGGTACCCTCGGAGTACCATGTAGCATAGTCAGGCGGTGCTCCCGACAAATTAGTCGGTACCCTCGGAGTACCATCCCACTTGCTATGCTTAAAAATAAATTCTTTCGGCGAAATTTATTGCTACATGATTTGTCTGGAGCACCACTTGAACAACATCACAAGATATTCCGAGAGTATTGCATAACTTCCAACGTGCAACAGATTCGTGTCACGTTGGGTCTCTTAGCCATCCAAACTTGATTAATATTATGTTTGTAGAACGAAATTCGAAAATTATAAGTACCTTGTATAAGTCGATGAGGACATTGTCAAGTGAGTTTTGGGATTGTTTGGGGCAACGACCCCTAAAGGACTTGATAGCTTCAATGGCCTCTTCAGCTCTGTCCAGTTGTTTCATTACCACTGCCATGTCCTTCAGGGCACTATCTACTCTGTCTCCTCCATTTATAGCCTTCCAAAACCAAACTACAGCCCCTTCCAAATCCTTTTCCACTAGCTGATCAATTCTCACAACACCAAGTTAGAAATTGCAATTTTTTTTTTTTTTTTGATTCTTCTGAAATATAGTTAGAAATTGCATTAATCATATAATCAATAGGTGATTGTAACAGTGTGTGGACCCTACTAAAAGACCAACTTCGGGAGAGTATGGAGCTGTACTTACTAAGGTTGAGGTGTTGTTCCAGTCTTCCAGACAACTTTTTTGTTTTTAAACTACAGATTATGCTATTTGGCCATTTTGGGCTTTTTAGATAATGTATGCGAGAATAATGACTTTTGAGACTTTTTGGGCATTAGACTAAAAAGATAAAAAAAAAAAGACTAAAAAGTTGATAACTGGAACGACACTTCAATCTCATAGTGTGTAGGTCTCACTAGAGTAGAGGGGTCACTCTTTATAACTCCCTGTCCCTGATGGCTCGATTGGATGCGGGATGAGATTTGAGTGCATTTATTAAATAGTAAAGAGAGATAAAATAATATGAGGTATTTTATGGAGGATGAACCCACATTAATGTGACATTTATGAAGGGTGAATGTGGGGGTATCAATTCCGGGGTAAACCTCTTGAGCGGCGCGGGGGCTCTGCCTGAGCCCTTTCACCTAAGCGCTCCGTCTGAGCGCTCTTGCCTAGCCCACCTGCTAGGATGGATCTCGCCTGGGGACTTTGCCTAGGCGCATAGGGGCTCCACCTGAGCCTTTTCACCTAAGCGCTCCGCCTGAGCGCTCCTGCCTAGCCGACCGGCTAGGATGGATCTCGCCTGGGGCCTTTGCCTAGACACGTAAGGGCTCCGCCTGAGCCCTTTCACTTAAGTGTTTTGCCTGACGCATTCTTCCTAGCGCTCCTGCTAAGCGATTTGTCCTGATGCCCTTGCCTAGCCCATCAACTAGGAGGCTTCTCCTGGGGCTTCTGCATCAGCACTCTTCTCCTAGCGCTCTCGTTTGGTTCTTCTTCTTAAGGCCTTCTCCGAGCTTTAGTTCACCTGAAAACCTTGCCTGAGGCCACCGCCTAAAGACTCCACCTAGCTTGCCCGGGTAGCAACATCGTTAGCACCTAACCGACTGGGAAGGCACTCCGACACGTAAGTCAGAGGGGCGAGAGGATGAAATAAGCAAGAGTTTCAAAGTTTCTAGAGAGAGAAAGTGAGATAGAAGGGTTGAGCATTGTGAAAACTCATCCCTCTTCAGATTGGGGGAGTCTGCCTTTTATAGGCAAGGAGTTACTTGGGTTCCAAACTCTCCACATGCCTCACGCATCGTCAGTTCCCCAGGCACATCACGTGGTCTGGCCAGAACACCTGCAGGCCAGTCACTTTGGATGATGTCGCTCCTGTCGCTTGTCACATCTCCTGCAGCATGCCACCTGATGACACTCACCGCCTGACGTCACATCCGATGTAAAACCCGAAATTATACATAAATTTTTTCGATTTAAAGTCAGGAACATTGAGGATTTTCTTTTAATGTCTATATGTGGGTCAATGTCAAAGCTAGTTAGAGTTGGGGCTTCATTGTAACCAAAAAGTAAATTGTGGGATGTGTGGTGTAATTAGGAGAGTGAGTGGTATAAAGGGAAAAAGGAAGAGAGAGAAAATCAATTCTCTCCCTACCCCATAGTGAGCCAGCCTCCTCTCCCCTTTCTCTCTTTAAGTTTTCTTCCTCCAACATCAAAACTAAACACATTCAGTCCAAACTCTTGTAGATCTACACTATATACTACTTGTTCTCATTGGAGCTCGATTTTGCGGGAAATTGCTTGGAGGGGCTGATTTTTGGTGGAATCCAAAGTTGGAGAGCTAGAGTTTTGAGCTCAAGGTTTGGAGGAGGTCTAGATCTAAGAGGTTGGGGTTTCTCGCACATTTTATGTATGATTATAGTGAATATGTAGTAGACATTCTTAAACTTGAACTCAATTCATTTGATTTGATGAAAATCCATTTTCTAGGGTTTGACTTTTGAGTGTGACATTTGGTTGATTGATGACTTGGCTAAGTTGTTTGATCTCCTTGATTTGATTAAAAATGTCTCATCTTAGTTGTATTCAATTGGTTAATACCTTAAATTTTCGAGTTTGAGCATAACTTGTTGGGAGAGTATAAAATGTCAAAATCTAGAAAATCCACCCGAAGTGGGCTGGGCGTCGATACCAAGTTACTTGATATCGATACCCTCAATTATGTTCAATTTTAGAGGGCTGAGTATCGATACCTTCTATTCTAGGTATCGATACCGAGAGGCTTTGACTCCGAGAGGCTTTGACTGTTGAATGTTTTCTTTGGTCTCCGGTTGATTTGTTTGATTGTGTACTTGAAAGATTCATTGTCTACACTTCATAACTTGTTGAAATACTCGTTCCTAGCTCTATCCTTGGACGGTTAGTTACTTTCTTGACTTCCTTGATGACTGTGCATATCCTCATATACTTAACACGTGACATGATGTAAGTAACTAGGAACACCGCGTTGGGTTGCTAGGAAGGGTTTAACGAGGTCTGAGTGGCTTAGAAAGGGAGTCTTAAATCTTCACACGTGTGGTAGTTTGATGATGTACAGATGGAGCCATTAGATGATTAAGTGTAAGGACACGAGGTACTAGTGAGCATACATGACATTTGTGGGAGACTTGTAGGGCACATGGGTACTCGTAGGTACGAGGGACACTTGTTGAGTAGCTGTGGAACACGCGGACACGTGTGGGATACCCGGATATTTGCGAGAGACGGGGATACATGGGGTATATCTAGACACGTGTAGTACATGTGGATATTTATGACATACGTTGGATACTTTTGAAATGCTTGGACATGTGACGGATATTGGTTATCGAATGTGTGTGTTGGATACTTGATATTGACTAGTGTTAGTTAACAGATATACTTGATGGACCTAAAGAGGATACTACAATATTTTTTAGTAAATGAACGTAATGAAATTGTGGTTACTAGGGCCACCATTTGGTGCGTCCCTGGGTAGAGGTATCGAGGCATGTGAACAGGTTGTCAATCCCGTACCGTACTGGCCGGTACGTACCGGATTTGGGTAAAACTGGTAACCAAACCTTATGATTCCATTCCAGCGATAATACCGGACCTTTCCGGTCGGTTCCGATCAATCCGGACAATACCGGCCAGTACTCATTTACCGGCGATTTCGTCCGAGAAATTGCAAATGGAAATTTTGTAATTTTTTTTACATCAACTTGACTTGTGGCTGCTGATCTGCTAACCTCACTATCGTAATCGAGCTTCTTCTCCGGCTATTGTCGACCGGGAACCTCTCTGGAGATGGTTTTTCAAAAAGCAGATCAGAACTACAGAGAAAGGGGGAGGGAGGGCGGATTACTCCTGTTTTTCCATGACTGATTGAGAGGAGAGAGAGAGAGAGAGAGAGAGAGAGAGAGAGATGGTAGCCATGTTCAATCTGCGAAGCAGAGAGAGATAGAGAGAGGATCGAATGGGGTCTGATGGATATCAGAGGGCTTTTGAGAGGAAGATATCCATGGTTGTAGATTTCTTGGGGGAAGAGATGTAAAAGCAAAATGACAGCTAGTAGTACTTCTTTTCGAAAGTCATTGAGAAAGTAAAAGGTATATTTGACAGCTAATAAATAGTACGTGTAATAAGTAGTTCGATGTCTTTGATTTTTTTTTTTTTTGATTTACATGTACATACATACATATATACACTATATATATGTAGTACCGCTAAATCCGAAACGGTACCGGTACTATGCCGGTACTGGTATCGTACCGTACCAATAGGAAAACCGGTACCCTGTCCGGTACGAGATTTAGAACCTTGCCTGTGAATCTTGGCGGGGTGAACGAGGCCCATGAAACTCGGTTAAGGGATCCAACCCCTTCGGTGTTTAATATTGAAAGTTGTGGTTAGTAGAATAATTGGAAACAAAGGAAGAAAATGGAGTATTTGTTAATGTGAAATCATGATACCGATTAATTGAACCACGAGTTAACATGTGGAAATTTGTTAAGTTGTAGTATTATGACGAGTCACGAGGTGATGAATGGTTTAACGTGATTGTCGTGCAGGTGTAAGTGGGTGCATGTGTCTGATAAATTGTTCTTCTTATAGTTCAGAATGAGCCATGAGTTATGGGATATGCTGGTGAATACCTAAAGTGCAGTACTCATCATTTCCAGTGCATTTGTCTTTGTATTTACATATTTTGGTAAAAGAAACCTCTACGGGGCAAAGTGAATGCTCCCCCATACTGTTTTTAGGTACAATTGAATCTTGGATTGGGATGCTTGAAGTGCATGAAACTATGAGAGCATGACATGAAGAGCACATGCATCATTTGTAGAACTTGTCTTTTGGGGAATTAAATGTGTAACTCTAGTCTCTCTTTCCTTGTGAATTCTCGGATGAATGTAATAACCTTAACACTTTCAAACATGTTTATCATGGGATATGGGTATCCGATGTAGATCATGATTTTATGTAATGGTATTGACATTGTGAGGTGATTTTTGGTTGAGTATATAAAGAATTACTGAATTACTCTGCAGAGGAATGTATATTTATTTATATTGAAAATCGAGAGCGTGACATCTGCACGTGTGCCAGCAAGCCCCTAGAACCCATCAGTTTGGTAAAGTTGGCTCAGCTAGGACCAAATCCAACGGTTCAGCAGAGTCAGCCTGGTTCGACAAAGTAACTGGTTCAACAGACTTAGCCCAGTTTGGCCAAGTGCCCGATTCTGCAAAGTGCCTGGTTCTGCCTAGTCGATGAGTCCACTTGACGGATGATTCTGCCTAACGGTGAGCCCTTCTGGTGGGTGAGGCTAATATGGATGTTGGTCTATTAGGCCCTTTGAGGAAAAATACTCCATTTGAAAGATTTTGGTAAGAAATGAGGATAAAATAGTACTTGATTTGTTTTGTAGTTGAAATAAGGGGATAAAGATGAATTAGATTGTTTGGAGTGGATTGGCCAGGATCAGGGAATGGGGATAAGAAATGGATAGGGGTAAGGTTGTCCATATATAAGAGGGTATGTGGGGATTAAAGGGTAGGGGGGATGACTAATCCGGGTGAGCCCTTTGGTTCCCAAACCAAGGATGATGAATGGGCTGAGTATTACTCATCTGGGCCTAAACTCATCCACCCGCCTGAGACTCCATCCAAACGCGCTATGAGGACTAGGACCAATTATTCCATGGTCCTAGGTCACCGCCACATGGTGCCTCAACATTTTTATCCACTGCACATTCATGCAGGGTCCAATACAATATTCAAACTGAGTAAGCTGGTCCAGACACTTGAATTATAAAATAAAAATAAAAATTGCTTGTTTGGTTGATGAGGTAAGTCAATCTCTAACGAGTTTTAATCGAGCCGATCCCAGGCTAATTTCGAGTAATTTCAAATTTTTTTACATCATAAGTCGAATGAAACGAGTAGTAATTTGTTCAAACTTGGTTTGAAACTTAATGAACTTAAAAAAACACTGTTCAAGTTTTGTTTATTTTAATAAAAAACTGGTCTTCAACGAGTTTTTTTAAGAGCGATTTCCAGTAGTTTGGATCGTTTATCAACCTTGCTAAAGTCATGTTTATTCCTCTATAAGTTGGAAAACCCAAACAGAACCTTAAGGCCAACAACTAAGAAGAAAGGTAGTAACTAAAAGCAAGAGCTATAAGCGAACTCGAATAACTTGGTTCGTTTATTTGTTCTACTTAAAGTAGTGTTTTTTGGCATTATACCAAAAAGTTAAAAGTTAGAAAAAGACCAAAAATTTGATAACTAGAATGACACTTCCATCTCACAGTGTGTAGACCTCACTAAGAGGGGTCACTCTTTATAACTCCCTGCGATCTAGGTTGGAATATGAGCTAGGGCTGAGCCATTGACTGTTCAAACTGGTTTTAAAATTTAAAGAGCTTCAAAATTGTATCAATATATTTTGTTTTATGTATCCTTCGGGGCCCAATGGTCAAGACACCTGGAACTTAAGAGCAATGGCGGAGTTAGAATTTTGGTTCGAGGGGATGACTTAATAGACAATTTGTTTTCTACATGTAAACATATTAAACCATAGAGTTTTTATTTTTCAATATGATACATTTGCACATTGAAATTATTGTAGCTTAATGGAGTAAAAGTATATGAATTATTTTGTTCTACTTATTTAGGCTACGACAATAGTTACATGCTTATTAGTTTGTTAATTTATGAAAGAAATTGAGAAATTAGAATGTTAAATAACATGTTTTTTTTTAACAAAATCAAATCTATTATATGAAGCTATCATTCTAATATATTCATGATACTTATTTTAAAATTGCGGGGGGCACCGCCCGGCCCCAACATAGTTCCACCACTGCTTAAGAGTTTACTTTCTTCTAAGGTCTCAATTTAAAACCCTTTAGCTGATATCAATTCTTTTGCAGCAAGTCCATAGGGAACTTTGCTCCGGTTTTAATCGGGCTCTTTGTAAGTGGGTAGTGAGATTGGGCTCTTAGGACTAGGCGAGTTGCGAAGAAGCGGGTCCGGACACCTGAGTAAAATTTGCTTGTTTGGTTGATGAGGTAAGTCAACCTCAAACGAGTATTAATTTGTTCAAACTTGATTCAAAACTTAACGAGCTTCAAAAACACAGTTCAAGTTTCGTTTGTTTTTAATGAAAAAACGGTCTTGAACGAGTTTTTCACGGGCAATTTCCAGAAGTTTGGATCATTTATCAGCCTTGCTGAAGTCATGTTTATTCCTCTATTAGTTGGAAAACCAAACACAGCCTTAAGGCCAATAACTACGAAGAAAGATAGTAACTATAACTATAAAAGCACGAGCTATAACCGAACTCGAATAACTTGGTTCGTTTATTCCTTCTCCTTAACCTTAAAGTAGTGTTTGTTTCACTTCAAATTCAAAATCCATAGTCCGCCTTTAAGACCAATAATAAATAGGAGTAAGTAGAATGAAGAATGAGAGAAGCTCTAGAAGTTGGGATCGAAAACAAACCTGTGCATGTTTGGCTTTAACATAAGGACCATCACCACATGGAACCTTATGAATTACATGAAACATATCCTTCTCCATTTTCCCCAACCTGTTATCTGAACTCCCTTCCATTCTCTCTCTCTCTCTCTCTCTGAATATATCATATTCCAGCTCACGAGAGAGAGAGAGAGAGAGTTTGTGTGTCAGAGAAATGGCCAATAATGGGAGACTGGGAGTACAATGCAGGCAATGAGGAGAGAATGAATATGGGCCAAAATCCGTCCACATTCAGGGTTAATTTGTGACTCTCAAACAAACCTATCTGTCACGCTTATCTGATTACATCGAGTAAATTATTCAAGAGTCCGGAGGACAGCCACGTAGTGCTCCGGGTCACTTTAGAATCACATATTTACGTGGTACCTATACACTTAGGTTGTGTTTAGACGACCGGAATCTTGAGTAGGAATATGAATATGATTACCGAGAATCAAATTTCTGGGAATTTTCATGGGTAGGAATATGAATATGATTATTGGAAATCGAATTCCTAGGAATTTGATACTTGGAAAATTGCATTTCGGTTTTTGGATTAATTTAGTAATCTTACGCAGGAAACAATTATTTTAGAAATTTATTAAAGTCAACATTTCATTTTCTTAATGAATGAGCCTGAAATATGAAATTCTCATGGGGTAAAGGAGGGATCAAATTCTTACTCAGTATGGGCGTGTGATTCCTGGTTGAATATGTCATTAGGAATCACATTCCTATTATTATTTCAACCAAAAATCAGAATCAGAAAAGTCTGGCATCACATTCCAGTTCTTGTCTCTTCTAAACGTTGGAATCATGGGTATAGGATGACAATCTCAACCGAACCGATGGTTACCCAAACCATAACCGGTTTTGTCCCCCGAACCATAACCGAAATATTCCCCGTGGGTGCGGGTATGGTATGGGATGTGAGATAACCGAACGGGTTAGGTTCGGTTCTGGTTTGAGCTGATAACCGAACCGTTCCCCGAATCGAACCGAACCGGATATGTGTAATTATAAAATTACCCTTAATATGCGTAGAAGTTTAACTAGTGTATAGCTCCAATGAATTGAATTTCTACTTAGATGTATATTAGTTTTGCATTTAAAATATCTAAATGTATTTATTCATACCTTTTAATTGATGGTTGATGGATCTGTGGCATTTCCAATTTAATTGATTTTCATATTTGAATTTCATTCATAATTATTTCGTTTTTATTTTGTTTTCTAATAACGGGGAATACCCGAACCGAACCGATCCCCGATTGGTTCAGTTATGGTTTCAATTTTTCCTACCCGTTCGGGTTTCGGTTCGGTTCTGAATACCCATCTAGTTTCGGGTAATGAGTTCGGATATGACAATACCTGAACCGAACCGATCCATTGCCATCCCTACATGGGTAGAAGGCATCACATCTCATTCCCCCTTGAGATTACTGCCATCCAAATTGAGCCTTAGAGTGAGTTTTTATTACGATATTTTTGAAATTATTGGATTACAAATTATCAAATTAGTTGATTTATGCGAGGAGAATGACTCTTTGATTTGATAACTTGTACTCTAAGAATCCCGAAATACCATAGTAAAAACTCAACCTTAGTCATGAACCCCAAAGAATATGTGGTTGTGGAGTGGTTTGAACTGAAGTACCACGTGACTGTGCTCCGCGACTACTGAATAATTCCTCGTCACCAGCATTATTAGGTGGGTCCGAATTACAAACTCTTCCTAACCAATCTTGGCCAGTTAACATCTGATCCCGACTCTTCAATTCGCCCCATCTCTCACATTTTTTTAATAAAGTCGTAGAATTTACGAAATGTATGAAAATCAAGAGGAGAAAATCAATCAGAATTATCAAATTGTAGCTAACAGTTACAAGCTTGGGTTCGACATTGTGGGGGTGAACCTGGCCCATTAAACCGTCCAATTCAGAAACAGGTTCGGATGCAAAATGTCAAAATCAAATAATTCAACAACAATCCAAAAATTTGACAATCTAAATGGGTGGAACTTTGTCCCAATTGTTGGAACTTGGAAGGCTTCAAACTTAGCGGTTTGTTCTCTCATACTTCGAAATTTGTTATCAACTCTGATATATCAAGTCCATAAAATTGGGGCTTCGCTTTGACTTAACATGGTTCACTGCTAGTTGACGGAGATTAGTTGACGTGCATGTTAGTTCACTGGAAAACTCTGAGTTATAAAAAAAATTTGGTGCAACTTTACATATTTTAGCATAAAAGTGTTCTCTTTAACTTACTGCTTTGGAGACTATCAGCTCATTTGGCAGGGTGTCAGTTTACTATGGAATGTCCATGCCTAAAGGCATGGCTCAACGTAATTTGACTGAACGAAAGGTTGAGATTCATTTTTTTAACACTTTTCAATGTTTACTTCATTTATCAATGTTCCATTATCTAGCGAACGCTTGTGCCTGAATGCACTTACAAACGCAATATAGTCCAACACAATTTGACTTCCGATAAAGTTATTGAGTTTCCGTAAAGCAAATTAAGCGTCTACTTCGAGAAAATAACCGCTAAGCCAATACTCCAACTCCACATCCATTCAAACTCCAAAATCACCAACCAAATAAAAAAGAATTGGGGAAGATGAAGCATCACTTGGGCACAAATAAAGCAAGATTTGGAAAACTTAGTAGAACTGAAGTGTAATTAAGTATGAGCAAATAATGCAACAACGTTCCTCTCATACACCTATATGAAGAACCAGCGTTTAGAAGCTCCAGAATTATTATATTCAATGTTCGACTACTCGTTGATATCCATAAATATATTGTGTATATATTGTACACAACAGACACCTATATGAATGGGCTCAGTATTACTCATCTGGGCCTAAACTCATCCACCCAACTGAGACTCCATCCAAACGCGCTTTGAGGACTAGGACCAATTATTCCATGGTCCTAGGTCACCGCCACATGGTGCCTCAACATTTTTATCCACTGCACATTCATGCAGAGGGTCCAATACAATATTCAATCTGAGTAAGCTGATCCGGACACTTGAATTATAATAATAAAAAAAATTGCTTGTTTGGTTGATGAGGTAAGTCAATCTCTAACGAGTTTTAATCAAGCCGATCCCAGGCTGATTTCGAGTAATTTCAAATTTTTTTACATCATAAGTCGAATGAAACGAGTAGTAATTTGTTCAAACTTGGTTTGAAACTTAATGAACTTAAAAAAACATTGTTCAAGTTTTGTTTATTTTAATGAAAAACTGGTCTTCAACGAGTTTTTTAAGAGCGATTTCCAGTAGTTTGGATCGTTTATCAGCCTTGCTAAAGTCATGTTTATTCCTCTATAAGTTGGAAAACCCAAACAGAACCTTAAGGCCAACAACTATGAAGAAAGGTAGTAACTAAAAGCACGAGCTATAAGCGAACTCGAATAACTTGGTTCGTTTATTTGTTCTACTTAAAGTAGTGTTTTTTGGCATTATACCAAAAAGTTAAAAGTTAGAAAAAGACCAAAAATTTGATAACTAGAATGACACTTCCATCTCAGTGTGTAGACCTCACTAAGAGGGGTCACTCTTTATAACTCCCTGCGATCTAGGGTTGGAATATGAGCTAGGGCTGAGCCATTGACTGTTCAAACTGGTTTTAAAATTTAAAGAGCTTCAAAATTGTATCAATATATTTTGTTTTATGTATCTTTTGGGGCCCAATGGTCAAGACACCTGGAACTTAAGAGCAATGGCGGAGTTAGAATTTTGGTTCGAGGGGATGACTTAATAGACAATTTGTTTTCTACATGTAAACATATTAAACCATAGAGTTTTTATTTTTCAATATGATACATTTGCACATTGAAATTATTGTAGCTTAATGGAGTAAAAGTATATGAATTATTTTGTTCTACTTATTTAGGCTACGACAATAGTTACATGCTTATTAGTTTGTTAATTTATGAAAGAAATTGAGAAATTAGAATGTTAAATAACATGTTTTTTTTAACAAAATCAAGCCTATTATAAGAAGCTATCATTCTAATAATATTCATGATACTTATTTTAAAATTGCGGGGGGAACCGCCTGGCCCCAACATAGTTCCACCACTGCTTAAGAGTTTACTTTCTTCTAAGGTCTCAATTGAAAACCCTTTAGCTGATATCAATTCTTTTGCAGCAAGTCCATAGGGAACTTTGCTCCGGTTTTAATCGGGCTTTTTGTAAGTGGGTAGTGAGATTGGGCTCTTAGGATTAGGCGAGTTGCGAAGAAGCGGGTCCGGACACCTGAGTAAAATTTGCTTGTTTGGTTGATGAGGTAAGTCAACCTCAAACGAGTATTAATTTGTTCAAACTTGATTCAAAACTTAACGAGCATCAAAAACACAGTTCAAGTTCCGTTTGTTTTTAATGAAAAAACGGTCTTGAACGAGTTTTTCACGGGCAATTTCCAGAAGTTTGGATCATTTATCAGCCTTGCTGAAGTCATGTTTATTCCTCTATTAGTTGGAAAACCAAACACAGCCTTAAGGCCAATAACTACGAAGAAAGATACTAGTAACTATAAAGTAGTGTTTGTTTCGCTTCAAATTCAAAATCCATAGTCTGCCTTTAAGACCAATAATAAATAAGTAGAATGAAGAATGAGAGAAGCTCTAGAAGTTGGGATCGAAAACAAACCTGTGCATGTTTGGCTTTAACATAAGGACCATCACCACATGGAACCTTATGAATTACATGAAACATATCCTTCTCCATTTTCCCCAACCTGTTATCTGAACTCCCTTCCATTCTCTCTCTCTCTCTCTCTCTCTCTCTCTCTCTCGTGAGCTGGAATATGATATATTCAGAGAGAGAGAGAGAGAGTTTGTGTGTCAGAGAAACGGCCAATAATGGGAGACTGGGAGTACAATGCTGGCAATGAGGAGAGAATGAATATGGGCTAAAATCCGTCCACATTCAGGGTTAATTTGTGACTCTCAAACAAACCTGTCTGTCACGCTTATCTGATTACATCGAGTAAATTATTCAAGAGTCCGGAGGACAGCCACGTAGTGCTCCGGGTCACTTTAGAATCACATATTTACGTGGTGCCTATACACTTAGGTTGTGTTTAGACGACCGGAATCTTGAGTAGGAATATGAATATGATTACCGAGAATCAAATTTCTGAAAATTTTCATGGGTAGGAATATGAATATGATTATTGGAAATCGAATTCCTAGGAATTTGATACTTGGAAAATTGCATTTCGGTTTTTGGATTAATTTAGTAATCTTACGCATGAAACAATTATTTTAGAAATTTATTAAAGTCAACATTTCATTTTTTTAATGAATGAGCCGGAAATATGAAATTCTCTTGGGGTAAAGGAGAGATCAAATTCTTACTCAGTATGGGCGTGTGATTCCTGGTTGAATATGTCATTAGGAATCACATTCCTATTATTATTTCTACCAAAAATCAGAATCAGAAAAGTCTGGCATCACATTCCAGTTCTTGTCTCTTCTAAACGTTGGAATCATGGGTATAGGGATGACAATCTCAACCGAACCGATGAGTACCCAAACCATAACCGGTTTTTTTCCCCGAACCATAACCGAAATATTCCCCGTGGGTGCAGGTATGGTATGGGATGTGAGATAACCGAACGGGTTAGGTTCGATTCTGGTTTGAGCTGATAACCGAACCGTTCCCCGAATTGAACTGAACCGGATATGTGTAATTATAAAATTTACCCTTAATATGCGTAGAAGTTTAACTAGTGTATAGCTCCAATGCATTGAATTTCTACTTAGATGTATATTAGTTTTGCATTTAAAATATCTAAATGTATTTATTCATACCTTTTAATTGATGGTTGATGGATCTGTGGCATTTCCAATTTAATTGATTTTCATATTTGAATTTCATTCATAATTATTTCGTTTTTATTTTGTTTTCTAATAACGGGAATACCCGAACCGAACCGATCCCCGATTGGTTCAGTTATGGTTTCAATTTTTCCTACCCGTTCGGGTTTCGGTTCGGTTCTGAATACCCATCTAGTTTCGGGTAATGAGTTCGGATATGACAATACCTGAACCGAACCGATCCATTGCCATCCCTACATGGGTAGAAGGCATCACATCTCATCCCCCCTTGAGATTACTGCCATCCAAATTGAGCCTTAGAGTGAGTTTTTATTACGATATTTTTGAAATTATTGGATTACAAATTATCAAATTAGTTGATTTATGCGAGGAGAATGACTCTTTGATTTGATAACTTGTACTCTAAGAATCCCGAAATACCATAGTAAAAACTCAACCTTAGTCATGAACCCCAAAGAATATGTGGTTGTGGAGTGGTTTGAACTGAAGTACCACGTGACTGTGCTCCGCGACTACTGAATAATTCCTCGTCACCAGCATTATTAGGTGGGTCCGAATTACAAACTCTTCCTAACCAATCTTGGCCAGTTAACATCTGATCCCGACTCTTCAATTCGCCCCATCTCTCACATTTTTTTAATAAAGTCGTAGAATTTACGAAATGTATGAAAATCAAGAGGAGAAAATCAATCAGAATTATCAAATTGTAGCTAACAGTTACAAGCTTGGGTTCGACATTGTGGGGGTGAACCTGGCCCATTAAACCGTCCAATTCAGAAACAGGTTCGGATGCAAAATGTCAAAATCAAATACTAATTCAACAACAATCCAAAAGTTTGACAATCTAAATGGGTGGAACTTTGTCCCAATGGTTGGAACTTGGAAGGCTTCAAACTTAGCGGTTTGTTCTCTCATACTTCGAAATTTGTTATCAACTCTGATGTATCAAGTCCATAAAATTGGGCTTCGCTTTGACTTAGTAAGGTTCACTGCTAGTTGACGGAGATTAGTTGACGTGCATGTTAGTTCACTGGAAAACTCTGAGTTATAAAAAAAATTTGGTGCAACTTTACATATTTTAGCATAAAAGTGTTCTCTTTAACTTACTGCTTTGGAGACTATCAGCTCATTTGGCAGGGTGTCAGTTTACTAGGGAATGTCCATGCCTAAAGGCATGGCTCAACATAATTTGACTGAACGAAATGTTGGGATTCATTTTTTTAACACTTCAATGTTTATTTCCTTTATCTAGCGAATGCTTGTGCCTTAATGCACTTACAAACGCAATATAGTCCAACACAATTTGACTTCTGATAAAGTTATTGAGTTTCCGTAAAGCAAATTAAGCGTCTACTTCGAGAAAATAACTGCTAAGCCAATGCTCCAACTCCACATCCATTCAAACTCCAAAATCACCAACCAAATAAAAAAGAATTGGGGAAGATGAAGCATCACTTGGGCACAATTAGTAGAACTGAAGTGTCAAAAACAACTATTATATTCAATGTTCAACTACTCGTTGATATCCATAAATATATTGTTCATATATTGTACACAACAGACACCTATATGAAGAACCAACGTTTAGAAGCTCCAGAATTCATAGATTCTTCCTCAATTCATTCTCTGTGTGTGTTTGTGTGTGTATTGCCTCTCTCCTTATCCAGGTTTTTAAATTATTTATTTTAGTCCAACAATTAACTGATTTTGGGCTTAATTGCCGGGGTTAGAGAGAGAGAGTTACAGAGAGTGGGTGCAGAGTTTCGGTACAAAGAGAGAGAAAAGGTCGTTCAAAAAAAAAAAAAAGTGAGAAAGACTGCTTAATTATGTGATACTACGATCTAGGAAATTTTGAACGGTCAGAATTTATGTCTGACATGAGATTCAAAAATCGTTATGTTTTGTTATAGTATAGATTTAGGAAATTCTAGTATACTCCCTTGTGCATATTCAAAGATTAAAGTTATACCT
This sequence comes from Vaccinium myrtillus, assembly GCA_016920895.1. Lineage (NCBI taxonomy): Eukaryota > Viridiplantae > Streptophyta > Magnoliopsida > Ericales > Ericaceae > Vaccinium > Vaccinium myrtillus. Next base: position 30,674,965 of record CM029281.1, read on the forward strand.
CTCTTTTATGATTTAATTTTCTCCATGTGGTTTGGTTTTAATTCATGTAGAAATACTTTTAAAAATGATTAGTAAAATCATCTGATTCTAGGCCAATTCTAAAAAATTTACTTTAGAAATTCAGCGGTTTCAAGTTTCTCTGTCTATTTGCTGTTCTTTTGTAATTTATGCATCATAAAATTTTGTTGGTTGTAATGAGTGTCACAGTTTAGTATTATCTCATTAGAGAAGTTCCTACTATATCCCTTGGAGTTTACCTAAAAGTTCACTTTTGTCATTCTAGTTTCAATTTGGACCGTCTTAACCTTGGATTTTGATTTTTGGTTTTTTAATGTCAGCCCACTATTGCCTTCCGTTTATTTTTTGGACGGAAAAAAGCACATATCCTATCACGTGAGCAATTGTGATCGGGCATATTTGGCCATTCCCATCCCTCCCCTCTTCCCTCCCTCACTCTGACTCCATTGGAGGAGAAAAACTTGCATGCCAAACGGGAAGCACCACGTGATAACCGCCGGCGCATCCAAAACATGTTCGGATTGTTCAGATGCGGCGTCGGGCACCACGTGGCAGTACTCTATTCCATCCGTTGGATACCACGTGGTGGTATCCTATCCGTATGCAAATTTTTCTCACATTGGAGGGAATGTTTGCCGCCTAAAGTGGGTGTACTTATTGCCATATAAAGGCACTGGTCCCCCCAGCCCCCTTCCTACCATTGCCACCAATCCAAACCCAGAGAGAGATTGCTCGGAAGACCATGGATTTTAGGCTCTATGATTGCACCGTGGCTTCTTTTTTAGTTCGACCCTCCAATGTGGTTAAAGGTGGCAAGCTGAGGAAGATGGGAAGCCAGGACACCGCTGCGAATCTGAACCATTGAAAACAATTTTAGACGATTGAGATCGGTGCAATGCATGGTGCAACGCATATTGTGCACAGCAACGTCCCTGTTTTAAGATTTGGTCTTCTACGTTTTATTTGGTTGAGTATAAAAAATATCTAGGGTCCTCTCTCACTTCTGCCTTCTGATTTGTACAGTGAAATAGCAATAAAAAAGAAAAAGGCCAACATAAAAAAGATAAAATCCTAAAAGTGGATATTAAAAAAAAGAAGATATATGAATAAATACAATAAACAGCAATCAGAGAGTGGCTACTTGCTCTTGGCTAAAATAAAAAGGCAACAGAGTCGAACACGCTTTGCCCAAATTCATACCCCTATGAAAAAGAACAAATCAAATGCTTAAAAACCCTGAGGAACATAATTAAGCCATAAATTTAGAAACACCAAAACAGACTTTGGATATATATGACAATTGACAAGCCATGGCAAACATTTAGCTAGAGCAAGACGCACCAATCCCCCGTTATGCCTGGTTTCCACCACCTCTCGGCTGGCCGCCCATACGTCCACGGCCACGGCCATAACCTCTTCCACCTCCCCCTCCGCCTCTACCTGTGTCATACCCACCTCTCCCGCCTCCACCTCTAGCTGTGTCATACCCATCTCCCCCACCCCCACCCCCGCCCCCACCTCTAACTGTGTCATACCCGCCTCTCCTGCCTCCACCTCTACCTGTGTCATAGCCATCTCCCCCGCCCCCGCCTCTACCTGTGTCATACTCGCCTCTCCTGCCTCCACCTCTACCTGTGTCATAGCCATCTCCCCCGCCCCCGCCTCTACCTGTGTCATACTCGCCTCTCCCACCTCCGCCTCTACCTGTGTCATACCAGCCTCTCCCACCTCCGCCTCTACCTGTGTCGTACCCAGGACCTGCCAAAACTAAAGGTTTTTAAACTGGCAAAAACCCAATATATAACTAAAACAGACACAAATTTGCACCAACGGGAAGACTCGGGCTCATTAAATGAAGAACGAAGACTTGGGCTCATTAAATGGAGTACGAAGACTTGGGCTCATTAAATGGAGAACTGGTATTAGCCTGAAAACTAGGCAACTTATGGGTCCTATAACCAATGTCGAAACATTAAGCATGCAAGTAAAAACATATATTGCACTAACCACGGTACCCCCAACTTCTGCCACGCCCACCTCGGCCGAAGTTTGAATGTTCACCATTTTCTGTCATAAAGACCAGTGAACATCAGATATACGCAATAAGTTCAGAACTAAAATGAAAATGTACTCAAAACTTTCAGATTATTAGAATGGCAAAACATAACTCCTACAGCTGCTACCTGGGTAGTTTCTGTATCCACGCCCACCACCTCGGCTAAAGTTTGAATGCTCGCCATTTTCTGTTGTAAAGCAGTGAACATTAGGGATATGCAATAAGTTCACAACTTAATCAAATATATATCGAATTGGTCATATTTTTAGTATGGCAAAACATAACTCTGAGAACCACTACCTTGGTAGTTTCCGTATCCACGCCCACCACCTTGGCCCCAGTTTGAATAACCGCCATTTTCTGTCATTAAGGTAATGCAGCAAACATTTGGAATATGCACGAAAGTCAAAACATTTAAATATATCTAGATTTGATCTTCTTCTTGCCCTCGGAGGGTAAAACATAACTCCAGGAGCCAATACCTTGGTAATTTCCACCTTGGTAGTTTCCACCTTGGTAGTTTCCATATCCACCCCTGTTCCAACCCCGTCCTCTCCCTCTACCACGGCCACGGCCTCGTCCTCGACCATATGAATCTAAATCACATGTTAATAGCATTTCAGAAATCTTAAAATGGCAAAATTTAACAAGTACCCATATTCACTACGGGGTTGTAACTTGTGGCCATCACCTTCATTAACAGCATTATAGGGTTCACGTTCTTGTCTAGGCTGTTGTTGTTGCTGCTGCTGCTGATAATTATGCTGTGGCCGTCGTTGATCTGCATGTGATGGAGCCTGGTACCTATGAACAAAGATTTCCACTCAGAGCAAGATTTGCGCCGAAGAACCAGGAAAGAAGCATATATATTTTACTAGTCAAATGAAACATACTTCAGAAAGCGATAGAGGAAAGGAAAATGTAGTAAAAATCTCAGGAGGGTCATTACAACAAGAAAGTAAATAGATGAAAGATAGAAGCAGAGGAGTTTAAGCAGGGATTTCCAGATTTCCTGAATCAAGCTAAGTTTTCTGCACGAGTCACATTCGTGTCTAGTATTTGTATTCGCTGTACATGCATATTTTGCAAGCTTCCCAAACAGAACCTTAAAGTTTAGAACTGAAATTTACCCTGGAGACTCCTTGTTTAGCTCCTTAAATGACAAGGTAATCGAAATCATTGAGACCTGACGAGTCTGCTCCACACTGCGTTAGAAGCCAATGGTAGAGCTAGTATTAGACTTGTAGCTTCAATAAACTAACTTAAAGATGATGATGAAGAATAGAAAAACTTACGTCGAAAGGCCCTCTTCAATCGGTTCATATACATCAGTTATCCTTACTGAACTGATGGCAGTATCTTGATGCAACTGGGGGATTCTCCTCTGTTTCAGGAAGAAGACTCAGTTAATTTCTATATGTGAATCCAAAAGAAAGAAAACATAGTTGCCCTAATGTTGGTGAACAAACCTTTATAATCTCTGCAATGGCTACTGTCTTGCTAATTGCATTTCCCATTGCCTTTAAGACAATCTCTCTTCCACGTCTTTCCTACATACAAGGTAATAAAATCTCTTCAGTAATCATAGATAGATACAAACACCACCCACGTAACATATACAAGTTTAATAAAGACTACTCAATCGACTTGTGGCATAGAAAAGTTGAAATTGTACATCATCCACACAAGTTCACTTCGAACACAAGGTCAATTTTCGGGGACAATACACTAGTGCAAAGCAAAGATGTAGAGTGAACATTAAAGACCCCAGGTTACAAATGTCTGAAAATAACCATCCAAGGACAGATGGACAAACTTTCCATATTCCACCGTCTCAATCAAAATCTGCTAAGCCATATTCTGCTGCTTAGACTACCTAACAAGCCACGTTTGAGATAATCCTAAAATTTAAGTATATCATATAACTAGTCAGTGCAATTTCATACCCCGGACGAATCTTCAATACTCCAATTATAATCTTGTTCAGTTTTCAACCCAGCAACCAGAACACCATGTATAATCATGTTGCACAACAAACCACTAAGAGCCCCGTTCCATAAGGGATCCTAAGGTAAACTCAACTACTTGAACTTGCACCACAAGAGTTCAACTCCTATGGACTTTGGCAACTTATGAGTTACTCCAGTGTTCCTAATTGTTAGTCCCTTTTGGGGAATCCAACTTTTTAAGGAGACAAGCAACGATTACACCTATATTCAAATTTAATTACATCAGTTCCATCAATTGCCCCTACATTATACCTACTTTGCAACACTTCTACTCACTTATGAGGGATACTTTTGGAAAATCATCAAATTTTACTTCCACTTTTAAAAATAGACCAACATTTTGGAACATCTCAAAAAGGAATAATGGACAGACAATTAGGAACGGAGGGAGTATGAGCTAGGAGGGAGTATGAGCTAGGACTACCGAGAGAATGAGTTGTGACTAACAAACTCGCACAACTTCCAAGTCATGTGCTACCAATCAACGACTCAACACAGCTTGTCCGCGAAAAAGTTTTGCAAATCTATCATTCAGCCTAATAATGAAACACACTACTCTAGCGAAATTACCTAATGGTGACAAACAGAGTCATGAGCTAGAGTCCATGTACGCTAATTGCATATGTTTGCCATGCTCTAGCACCGTTCAAAATAATAATTAAAAACAATGCTTTAGCATAAGAATTACCCCAGTAAACTTGATTGTAAGCCAGAAAACTAAAGTTGTCCTACTTCGGTTCATTTAAGTCCATAAAACATGAGCCTATTCCAGTCGCACTCCATCACATCAAGGCTAGGAGAGATGAAGGAGCCAATAAATGGTAAGCCCCCTTATACAAGCCTAATATAAAGCCCCTTATCCTTATTATAAATTTAGAGTCTTACACAGATTATTTGATGGATCTCACACATAATGTCAAGGAGAAAATCAGAAGTAGTACAAAGCCAATTTTCATGACTGCTGCAGCCTGCAAATGCTCGTACAAGTACTCAGTGTCTAAAGTAGCAACCAAGTACCTCAAAAACTTCTAGCCAAGCCTACAGTGTATCAATTGAAATACAAATACTAAGCACCACGCAATAAATAGAAACATATACTATAAGGTATTTGGCCATATTCAGATTCTCAAAATACAAGTAAAAACTAAACTTCCAATGCATTTGGAAAAAATGAAGCCATCACAACATCAGTAAGCCTCATGCACCAAAACACTCGGAACACACAGAAACTGAAAACACACAATAGAACGACAACAATGATTCAATAGATTAATAAGGCGGAGTTTCCATTTCGGTATTCTTGGACTACAAGTTGTCAAATCAGAGAGTTATTATAAACATGCAAACTCATTATAAACAACTTGAACTATAGTTTAACACATTGGAACATGCCACACCAACAATAAAACCAAAACAAATTGCCCATGAAAAACAACTCAACTGTCTATAATTTCTTCGAGTGCTGGACAAATACTCAACAAATTAGTGGGTAAAAACAACAAAACGAAACCCGTGTCCTGTAAAGCAAATCAAGCAATGTCGTACAAATTTCTGTAACAATCAATAACAACACAGACAGCTTTCAACAAAACAGAAAACCCATACTCAATCCCCATACATCATAGCGACCACTGTAACCAACCGACCAAAACACAAATAATAAAACCCTAGAATCCAAAAAACAGTGCAATCGAGTAACACTAACAAAACCTAAAGGAAAGATTAGACGAACGATGAGAGAGAGAGAGAGAGTACCTGAAGAAGAGTGGTGGCATAGGTGAGGTAGTTCCTAACCAAGCCCGAAGCTGTGATTCGGATCTCGTTCTCGTTTATGGGCACTTCGGGCCTTGGTTTCTCGACCTTCTGGTACCTATCCATGGCTACGGGTTTCAGGATGAGGACGAAACAGTATGAGGAGAGAGAGAGGGACGGTTAGAGTGTGAGAGAGAGGAACCCTAAAACCCTCTTCTTCCAGATTTTAAGGGGCAGAAATATCGCAGCGATTTGTGAACAGACACGCGGGTCGTTTTTCTCTTAGCCCCCTCCTTTCGGCTGGATTTCACTTTTATCCCCTCGTCTGTACAGTTTCTTACTAATTCGTCCTTAATCTATCAATTAAACCAATTGCGCCAATAATTTTTTTGGGAGACTTGTTCAAAAGTCCTAGGCAAATAATTTGTAACCCCATTAATCCACCAAACAAGTTTATAACCTATCCAGTCCTAATGTTGAAATCTTTTCTTTTTCTTTTTTCTTTTTTTTTCTTTTTTTTACCAAAAAAAAAGTTTGTACCTCTAGGAAAGTGCCTAAAATCCTAGGGTACCCTATGAAAGTGCCTAAAACCCTAGGGTACCCTATGAAAGTGTCTAAAACATTAAAACCCTATAATAGGAAAGTGCACCCTGAAACCTAAACTCTAGGGTACCCTTTGAAAGTACCAAAATTTTAAAAACAAATATTTGTGGACCTTAGACCTTGTAAAACTTTAACATGGACTAAATGGGTCAATAAGTCCCACTTCTGGACCCTAGAACAATTACCCGAATTTTTTTTGGTACAACAGAGAAGAAATATAAAATAAAAAAAAACTACTCCCAAAAAAAAAATTACAGGTTCAACCCCGAAAAAGGCCACTCCCGACATATCAGCGGTGAGCATGCCCGGAACCTCATCCGGTGCAGTCACAAAGGTCACTAGCTTGACCTATTGTTCAGTGCCAACCTTGGCAGAGCATCGGCAACACGATTTCCTTCCTGAATAATCTGTGCAATAGACCAGTTTTGCAATAGTCACTATGGCCTTGTATTCTGTAGCCAGAACCTTTATAGGGGAGTTGGGAGAAGGTCCCTCTTTAATCAAATCGACTGCAATTACTGAGTCAGACTTAATTAATGGTGTTCATGTGAGACCTCATTCTAAGTCGCACATCGAGAAGTTATCGAAAGAGAATTCAATATATAAGGAAACCTAGGCAGCTATATTATATAACTTGAGATTAATTTTGAGCCATTTATTAGGCTAAGAGTTACCAGGTCACCTAGTGCGGGTTGTTATAGTTCAATTAGTCTAATTTTATATTTTTCTGCTATTTATGAGACAACAAACATTTTTCTTCAAAAATTACTTAAGTATATCTTGTGCTTAATTTTGAACAATTATTGATCCGAAATTCATGTTTTTTTGGAACGATGTTTTTTGGTTGTTTTATCATTTAAAAAATAAAATGGTGATATTCTTAAGCGTATTATGAAGAGATAGAAAAATTAAATTTGTGTCTAATGTCTTTGTTTATATATTATACGGTATATTCATCTCACAGTTGGCGATAAAAGTCTTTTCATATATTACCAAATAGAACGACGATAATGAACCTCAATGTCAACCTAAGTAATGGAATAATAGCTATTGTTAAGTAGATAAAATATAAATCCAAATTTAAAAGGAAGTGGATATCGATTTGAAGAGTTTAAGAACTCAATTGGTTTGATGAATATATTCAGGATAGTTGAGGGGGTAAGAGTGAAATTTAGTCAATACTTTTTTTGAACTGCAAATTTAGTCAATACTTCGAGGCGAAGAAAAATTTGGTTTAATTTGCCAGATAGAGGCAGTCACTTGCGTTTGTGGCGCGTGGAATAGACGAAGGGCGAGGATTGGCTTATAGGTGCTAAACGCAGTGATATGATTGATAACGGAATAGATAGTCACTTGATCGCCGTTTACGTGATTAACGCAGTGACGTCGGATTTCAATGTTCTTACTGTACAGTAGTTCGAATTTTCTTTTTTCGGGGCTGTATTTTGGTGGAGTCGTGGCCCAGACCGGGTACCACGTAGGCTCTACCGCGTGATGGACAGTGCTACCCGTACAGAACGGGGAGCACAGAAAGTGTACCAATCGCGTTCGGGAACCCACTTTTGGGTCCCACACAAGTGATCCGAACCGTTCATTGTTCTTAAAACATTTTTCCGAGGGGCCCCACAAAATTTCAGTTCAATCGGACGGTTGGAAGTGCTCGAACCAAAGTCTCACCGTTTGAATCAAAATTCGGATCACTCGTGTGGGACCCAAAAGTGGGTCCCCGAACGCGATCGGTACATTTTCGGTTCCCTTTTTTCTGTACCCGTATCATTATCCATTTACTACCCTAAAAAGTTTTTATTGTACATTAGTTTGGATTATCTTTGCATTTTGATAACTATACATGTCAGATCAAAATAATTTTATTATATAAATTCTCCTCTTAAGAAACTTTACAATATCTATGATTCATGTCACTGGAATTAATACATGACACACAATTATCAAACTCATCTTTAAAATTCATTTTGAACTTAGGATCTTAAATTCTGAATGAAAAATTAAAGGATTCGATCAAGTACATATAATTATTCAATTCAGCTGAATTTTACAAGGCAATTGAAAAAAAATTCTAAGGTTAATGAACGGCTCGAATTTTTCACAAGACCACAAGTGACTCCCCTAGGTGAAATTTCTGGATCCGCCACTGCATACAAGTCGGAGAAGTGTTAATTATAGTTAATGAGGTTTGAACCTAAGTTACGCTTGAAGACTGGTGGCCAAATGCCATTTTTGAAGGGGAGACGCCCTTGACGTAGTTAAAGCTTTGCTAGAATGCAAAAGAGGATCTCTCATGCCAGAGAGCCCCTTTGGTTAAGGGTATTCCTCTTATACTTTGGGAGCAACGAATCGAAGTGCTCATGAATTGTTTGCTTGGGCTTTTTCTATGGACTTTGAAGGATCGCTGAGTGGTGAAGAACTTCCAGAGTTTTGGCAGCTAAAGCTGTTGACGAAGAGAGTGCATGATGCCTACGACTCCACTTGCGATGCCATATAAGTTTAGCTACATATTTGGCGTGGTGTTCCATTCTTTCTGAAGCTATGTCACCATTTTCAAAATTGACTTGGTGTTCAGAGTTTCTTATATTTCCTTCCATGTTTGTAAACTAAAAATCTATCCAAATAAAATAGAGGAGAGGGAAACCAAAACGGAATGCAGTAAACAAAGAGAGTAAAAGACTCGAGGTCAAGTTTGATTGTGAGTCCGTTCCGGACCCAGTTTGATTTGACAGTCTTTTCTCAAGTTTTAACGGATGAACGAGTTTGATCATCTAGTCGGGGAGGTTAAAAAACCTTCAAAGCTGGTCTGGACTGAGTTGAAGATTAGAATCACAGATTGTAAGAGATCATGCAATATTCATCCCTGGAGAGATCGAAGAAAGTTGCACAAACCGCAAAAGATGAAGAAAAGTCTAGTGCAGCATTGATAACACATCCACGAGAGAACAAAATTTGGCTTAACCCTCCTCACTTAAGTCAAATCGGTACATCATATTATTGAAGCAATATTTCTCAGCTTACAAATTCGCAAACAACAATAGTAATCAATATTATAACAATACAGAAGCGAAACACGGATGTTGAAGAATACAAAGAAGATGTCTCAAGAAGAATCATACATGGGAGATCGACGGATCACCCCCTCATATACAATACAACTGTGCAAGTCTCCAATCACGCCTAAGAAAATAATCAAGCAGCGTCTGCTGCACTGTGATGTCATGATTCCCAATCTCGTACATGTTGTCATTTCTGCCAATCAACCGAAGCTGAATCAAATATTAATAGAGCTCAATGAGATAACAAGCACAAAAATCACTAATCAGGGAGAGCTAACCGATCAAAACTAAGCAATGCCTTAAGTACCAATCAACTGAGGTGAGCTACTTGAATCTGTTTTTAATTGAGCTCTGTGGAGTTGACTCATATTCGTAATCGGATTCATGTTGTACGAATATAATGGAGTCTTTTACATGCTAGCAATCCGGGCTTGAGACAGACACTGTAGAATATTAGACTAAGCATGAACATACTAGGCTGAGTTCTACTATGCAGGTAGAACCATTAGCATTATTCAAGTACGGATTTAAGGAGGTACAAGGATCATAAGGACAAAAATTGCAATTCGAAAACGCATTACAATCTAATTCAGTTCCGAAACAAAAGGACCCGAAAAGCACAGAACTGATTTCCCTTTATTGGGTCTTGAAATGCTCTAAGAAAAGGGGTCTTGACATGAAGAAGAAACGGAGAAAATTAAAAGTCAAGAGGTGAGCAGGTCCAAGATGCTTTTCTGTGAAATTGACTAAAGGGAAAGATCGCCGCCCTCGTGATTTTGATACTTAACCATCGTGTCAAAGCTGGATGCAGCAAGCCCTTGAAATTTGAATACCTGTTCTAAGCTTCACTGGGGCTTTAGATACCATAAATTGGGATCTCCCATTCAAAGCATTACAAAAGCACTACCTTTTTTGTGTAGAATTTAATATCAGGCAGGGTGGAATTTTCTAGTTTGGTTGTTGTAAGGTTGGCTGGGAATATACTGATGCGGAATTGGTACAAGTTCTCCAGTGCCCTGGCAAGTCAAGGAATTTGCCGAGCATGAATTGGAAAACGGGTTTATTTTGATTGCATGGACAAGATCTTCCAATATTTGTACTACCATTTACTGAACCACTATGAGGCCAGCAACTAAAATCTCAACAAAAATAATAAAGATTGGCATCATAAAGAACAGACCTAAAGAGCAAAATCTTAGTTGTGATTTCTCCCATAAGTGAAAAAAAGGCGGCCTTTTGGACTCGGAACTCAATGGACTCAAACAGTTTCCGACACCAAATGATCACAGAAGCCTTAAAAAGGATATACTATAGAAGGCATTGATGGTAAGCTTCAAAGCATCTTCACAGAAGCCGACATCGAAAGCGTTAGTGTCCACCCATCATTTCCCTTACATGCTCTATGATGGTCATTACTCATTTGCAATTGAGTAAGATACTTGTTAAGGAAAGGAAATTATATATATCATACCTTACATACAGTTGACCAGGGTCCAGGGCTGTTTCCCAGTTGGTCGTGTAGCCCCTTCTATAGGGGTGAGGTTCTGGGTTCGACTCCTATGGAGAGTAGGTCAACCCTTATGGTTTACTACCATCTAACAACTAACTCTACTAATGTATATCGAATCACCAAAAAAAAAAAAAAAAAAGAAGACCCTTTACGTACAAAAGGATAGCAGATGTACGTTGAGGACAGTATACTAGCATATTTTTTCAACAGGTGAGTTTCAGAAAATTTTAAAAGCTAAATAATAGTCAAAATACTTACTGAAGCGCCATAGATCTGAGAATCAAATAAAATAAGGAAAATTATGAGCATGGGAGCAGAAAGCAGAAGGCAACAAATACAAGAGAGGTTTCCAGGTCATGTAGAAAACATAAGGTAAGTTGGCATCCCTTTAATTAAGGAAAGTGGAATTAGAGAAAAGACCAACTTATCTTTCAACAGGAAAAGGGCTGGCCCACACCTTGGACTATATATACAACAGATCCAATGAGTTGCTTAGAATTTTCCTCTCCCTTTAACTCCAATCTCAAAGCAACATGTTATCCAAGATTTGTCAAGATTATAAAACTGGAAAAGCAATTCCTTTAAGAGTCAGAGAGGAAGAAGTTAACCCTGAAACTTGTCTATTAGTGGCACTATCTTGCACAGTAACACCAAATTTCAGAAACAATCTCACCTAACTTTCTCATGATTACAATTTCTAATTCAACCTTTTAATTGATCACAATATCCATTTTTTCTACGAGTTAGTATGGGCAGGGTAGAAAAAGAAAATCGGACGCTTTCTAGGGAATTAATGAAGCAAAAACAATTGGACACTAGCCAGCACCTCTAATAATCGATGGATGGCTGACCAAAGCCAAGTCTAACTCAATGGTGAGTTTCCCCTTGCCTCATAACCGAGGCTTGTACATGCTCAAAAGCATAGCTATGCGCCCAAATTACTCCCAAAAAAACATGACTTGCACTAATAACCCACCCGGCCTACTACGAAAACACAGCACTACCTAATCCTACAGGCTGCAGATCCACAAACTACATTCTCACATACCACACATCAACAACTTGACGTGCATCACCACGATTAGAATCCAAAAATTATTCCACCACGACGGGGAAGTCGACATCATGCCAGAAGTTTAAGTATCAATTCAACTACCTTTAATACAGCCATTGAGAACATACAATTCAATCTATCAATAATGAGGAAGTTATCTATCACGGTCATATCACAAACAATCATGACATTTAAGAACGTTAAACCAATAACAATCAAACAAGGAAATGAAAGCAAAATACCAGAGAAATCGGAAACTCAATGAACTGCCTGCGCCAGAACAAGTTCTTCCCCTTCACCTTGGAAAATATTCCCAAGCGAAATGGTGGAACAAAAGCTGATAACTTTATGAAACCGATTCACGGGCACCATCAAATTCGGAACCCTCCTCCAACTACATTTCCCAGACTCAGGACTGATCTCACATACACAAGCAGGGTAATTCCGGTGATGCTCTTCATTAAACACATATATAAGATTCCCCAATCCAACGCATTTCAAGCTAGCCAACTTATCATCCTCATCACTATCAAACAACCCATAAAGCAACTCCCGAGGCATGATAGCTATCTCACTAAACTCCATTGTTTTCTCATTAACTTTCCATAAATTGAACGATGGCCCACGTGGGGCATTGCTCAATCCAGCCAAAACAAGCTGGTCCTGACACGAAATCAAGAACGAAAACAACACCCCCGGAGGCCGTAGGGTTTGAACATCACTCCAAAACCGTTTATTCAAATCAAAAGACGAGACGAAACATGAGCAAATCCCAAACACATAGAATTTCCCTTTGAAAAGGGCCGATGACAACCATTGGGACGAATTCCCTGAACGGAAGTCCGTGGGCAGGGGCGGGCAGAGGTCCCATGAATTCGAAGAGACATTGTATATCTCAACCGCTAATCTATCCTCTATATCCACCAACCCACCGATAAACCTAACCCCGCCCACAACAATGAATTTCGACAACCCAGATCGGTCGTTGTAAACCCCGACGAGAGGGTTACACCGGGAGAACTTAAGTGGCGGCGTCTGACGCCACGCACCTCCCTTGAGTATCGGAGCGTAGCTGAATTTTGCGGCAGCAGTGGTGAAGAAAAACCCGCCAGACCCGACAAAAGACTCTTCCTGCGAAAAGGGACGAAGCCAAGAATTAACGTTAAGGTGGCCAATATAAATAACAGCCAAGATTGAGAGCATTATAGAAATTATTGAGTTTGAAGGAATTGTGCAATAGGAAAATAAGTGAAGTCTTGCCATGTGCCATATTTTTAAAGGAATACCCAGAGAGTAATTATGTTCACCCACGCCTTGGGTGATAGCGTGATGGTAACTTTACCTACATTCAGGGAGATATGTTACGGGTTTTAATTTGGTAATCAGAATCACTTATTTTTTTTCTATGAATTGATTTGTTTAGGAGATCGATTACAAAATCAGCTCAATTGAATATCGGTAAATACTTGATCTATGAGTTTGTTCAGTACTTGATTTATAAGTCTGATTCTTGGGTTTAGAACTACATAGAGAAAAACTGGGGTTTTTTTTATTTAGTACAGTAATTACTGATAGCCGATTGAGCTGAATTTTTGCACAGCTTACTAACAAATCAATTTATACAAAATAGGCCGTTCCGATTACCGAATCAAACCCGCAACATACTGTAGAATTTGGGTGGGCGAACAAAATAGCTCTCGAATACTCACCACAAAGTTCCAGAAAATGTAAGATACCATTTTACGGACAGCATAAAAATCTCCAAAATTACTAGAACATCAAATTTAATTACTAGAAACTTGAGGGACGACACTTGCCTGTGAAGAGGGGAGGGGGAAGAGGTTTGTGGGTAGCTTGATCCACTCGTTTGACTCCGGGTCAAAGGCGAAGGCCTGGTTGTTCTTCAAAAAGATGTTGTTCTGGCCGTAGAGGAAGAGCCATGGTTTCTTTGCGGCAGAGACGCGGCGGGAGAAGGAGGCGGAGGTGATGATGGAGCGCCATGGCTTGCAGACGGCGGCGGCGCGCACGATGGAGGGGATGGGGAGGTGGGAGAGGATGAGCTCGGTTAGGTCGGAGTTGAGGTGGTTGATGTTGAATGGGTCGGGTTCCTTGACTGATTTGGATTCCTCCATGTGAATTTTGATTGGAGCAAATTTCTCAAAACAGTTCGGATTGGGTGGAGAAGGAGAAGGAGAAGGAGAGTAGTTGGGAATTGGGATTTATAGAGAGAGAGAGAGAGAGAGAGAGAGGCGTGCGTCGGTTGAGTGAAAAAGAAATAGAGGAGTGGTTCAGAGGTCCGGTAGTGGGAGAATAGTGCGAGAAGAAGGAGCGAGAAAGACGACGTCGTGTTTGCTTGTGGATATATTCTTGGCTTATCTATCAACTTGGTACTTATAAAATGATCCTTGTCTCAATTTCGCCCTTGTAAAATTTTTTATTTTAATTTTATCTTTATAGTTTATGATGCACTTGAATTTTACCCTTCCGTCAACAAATGGATAAAAGTGTGATACGTGGCAAACGGAAAGCTGATGTGGAATATTTTTTGACACAGTGGAAGCACCTCCACCCTGTCAACTCGCTAGTACTCTAATATTTTCTCTCTCTATATATGTATAGATACTAATTATAGACTTTATGTATTTCTTCTTGTGAACAGAAGAGCTGAGGAAGAGATCATGGATCTACTTTGGGAAAACGAACAAATAGTAATGCAAAGCCAAAACCAAAGAATTGTACCAAAACCAAAGAATTGTGCAGAAGAGCTGTGTTTGGTTTGTAGTTTAGTTTAGTTTTAATGATGTAAATAGGTGTAATGAGTAGAGAGAGATAGAGAGAGAAATGAGGGAAATGATGATGTCAACAAAACCAAAACTAAAACAAAACTCTAAACCAAACAGGGCCACTGTATTCAACAAGAGGCCTCTAATCGGAGAAGACGGCGCCGTCCGATTAGCACACGAAGAATCAGTACAACCATTATCGATCATTTCTCTATGCAAGAGGATGAGATGGCTTTTTGGTTACACCACTACCCTATCGTCGACATTATTATTGAATTATATTCCGACGAAATTGATCATGTTGCGCCGCCACCTACGACAACTCAGCCGAGGCGCTCCGATGCGGAATGCTCGGACCGGGTTCAGTATTTCATTCACTTCTCAAGGCTGAATGCAAGGACAGAACAAGGACTGTTGATTTTGAACAAGGTGATGAAGGAATCGATGGTGATAGTTTGATAGACTTGTGCGAGACGCCGTGCACATCTACAGTTCAAGTCTCTGGTGGGGTCATGGACTCATGGGTTTATGTACGGCGGATGAATACGGAGGGATAGAGATGGGGGCGCATGAGATGATGTCATCTTCTAGCGAATTGGAGCGAGTGCAGAAGAAGTCGTCGCCTACGGCGGAGGAGCGAAAGTGCAAGGGAAGAGATGGTGACAACAGTGAATTTGAAGAGAGAATTCGATAGAGTTCCGTTCAAGAAGTTGTGGAGAGATCTAGTCTATGGAGGTGTTGACTGAACTTAGTGAGTTGGCAGGGTGGAGGTGGTTCCACCATGTCAAAAAATGTTCCACATCAGCTTTCCGTTTGCCACGTAACACATTTTCATCCATTTGTTGACGGAAGGGCAACATTGAAGTGCGTCATAAATTATAAGGATAAAATTGAAACAAATGAATTTTACAAGGACGAAATTGAAATGGTGACCATTTTATAAAGACCAAATTGATAGATAAGCCTATATGCCTCACTGTGAATTGGACCTAAAAGGTAGGAGTACATCTAATCCAATTAAAAAACCAGGTTTGATACAGTCAGTAACAATAATTGCACAAACTCTCTCACATGAGATATGTAAGACCCACATATGATTGGTAGGTTCTACATATCCCATATGAGATAGTTTGTGTAATTGTGTGGTAAAAGTGTTAGTGGCTCTATCTTTTCTCTTAAAAAATAGGTCTAGTTAACCCCAACTCAATAAGCGAATGATTATTTGTATACAATGACGAATTAATTCGGACATCATGCACATTCAACAAATGTCAATATTTTTTTACGGATATTACTCGGATATCTATGCACTTCCTATTTATTCTCCTCTACCCAAAGGCTGAGGTTAGCCCTTTTCCTAAAAATTTGGCTTAATCGGTTATTGATAGATATATAAAAAGTTAAATTTTGGTTTAACTTTAAAGTTATTGACAAAATCAGGCAATCCATTTTATGAATCAAAATTGAGCTTTTTATATACTTATTGATATCAGATCAAACAGACTTTTTACATGAATATACTATTTTGCGGGCTCTATAAGATGAACAGTTCAGATTACTATAATAAACGTTTGGTGGGGTCCACAAATGATAGTGGTGGAAACTGGGGGTTCTCCACCTAAGGCGGATAGAATTTACTCCCATATTCTTTTAGCAAACATATCAACCATACGAAAAGCTTACCACTGTTTGGGTGTATTTTCAGCCACTCTATTGCACAAAATTGTACATTGCCCACAAAATTGAGTTATTCTCAAAACTGATTTGATTTGCGTTTTACGAGACAGATCATGCTCTCACAATACATCAACTCTAAAATCCAACTTAAATCAATTACATTTACTTATTGCTAATAAGTAAGTTTGTGGTACTATTATGATATCATGCTATTACAAATGCACGGATGCACAAAGTTATCTTACTTGTAAGATACTATTGTGCTATCATGTTAAATGCATGGGAACAAATATGTAGAAGATTTTTTTGGTAAAAAAGATTTGAGTTCATCAATCAGAACCTTTTTAATCTGTTTTGTGGACATATGGGTGAAAAAAATGCATGGGGTTGGATTGTTTTGTTGCAACGGTAAGATTCATCAGTGTCTCATTCTATAATCTTTATTTGTAAATCTAAAAGTGTAAATTACTCATGCAAAATAGTATTAGATTTATCGAATCAATATAAAGATTTGATCGAATCATAGTTATTTTTAAAATAATGATGAAACTCTCACGTACTCTTAAGATGATATTCTTAATTTCAAATATGGATCTCATTTTGAAGGTCTCATAAATATATTTTTTAATAATACTGATATTGTAATAATTTGATTGAAAATATTATTGCTATCGTTGTTATACACACAAAAATATTACAGAGACTCATCTCTATTTTGGAGTGGGTCTCCATATATAGAGATCCAAAATCAAGTCTATTTCAAAGACCCATTTTTTAGAGCTTGATTGGAGTGATCATGGTCTCTATATTGGAAGAAAAGAGATTGATCGGAGATGCTCTTACAATGAATAAAATAAGAGTGAGTGTTTTGAGTTTAATGGTCTTTGGCTTTCTATTATCATTTTTTTTCCCCTTCATTCCCATTTTTCAAACCCGGTATCAATTTATATATATAGCCAAACTAAATCTCATTAATGTAACGTAAGACTAACGTGCATCAGATGACTCTAAACACATATTTGAATTTGTGTACGAATTTACGTGTGACAAGCATTATCATTTATCCATCTTTATATGGATAAGGCAAGTTGGGAACATCGATTGGATAACAAATGTATTGATTTCTGGACAAGGGTCCCATGCTATGCACTAGGTGTATGGCACTGTGTCATGCACTCTATTCGGCCGTCCTTTGCGAAAATGCACGGCTTGATCGGATCAAATTCAAGCAATGGCTCTCACACGGGGTTGGATTTAAACTGAGCTGTGCATTTTAACAACGGTCGGAATGGTGCATGACACTTAGTGCAGTGCCATGTACCTAGTGCACGACAGGAAATCCACCTCCCATCTTCCTTAAAGTTCATATAGATAAATATCACTTTCGAAAAATTTAATGTTGTATTCCGCTCTGTCTTTCCAGATCCACATAAATCGGATTTGGACATTATCTCCCAGATCTCCCAGCTCAAGAATCAGATAACTCCAATGAAACTGGCTCAGCAATTGTTTCAGCCCCCAAAAAATCTTCTCTTGACTAAGCCTTCAAAGCTCTAGCACTGGTGGCAGACACATAATTCGTACTCATATATCTACGTTAGTAACAAAAAATGTAGTCCGTAGTATATATTGTTACTTGCTAGTTTTGAGAAGGAGACGTAAATTGTGTGTATATACCTACCCGTCATTTAATTTCATACCCACACAAAAAATGATTGATAAATTGATATTTTAGGAAATTTTTTCACACCTATATGAGAACATTATGAATTTATTTTCTCATACAAGAGACTTGCGGGGACTGATCTTATAGTATACTTAGTGAGAATATTTGAAGTTGTGCAGGGGCCAGCGGTCCAAAAACAGACAGGAACATGTACATGTCACATACCTTACATTCAGGGTCTGCCCCGTGACTAGCACCCCAACTGTCCAAAACAGACAGGAACATGTACATGTCACATAGAGAGGAGGGAGAGAGAGGTATCTTACATTCAGAGTAGGCAGTGATCCAATTTTCTGTTCTTGAATAGGTTGAGGAAGTGTTGGAGGAGCAATGTAATACACGCAACTTTGAAACACAACTATTAGCCTGGTGTTCACTCCGGATGGAGTTTGCGTGGGTCGCGTCTGACCCCGCAAGAAAAAAACACAGATGTGTTTATAGTCAAATTCTAAAGTTGTGTATGTAGAATTCCCGGTGTAGGAGAAGCTTTGTACATTCCAACTGAAACTGATTTGTTTTTAGTCATTTCTAAAGTTAATCATCATCCTCCTGGTCGACCAATACCTTTTCCATTTTCATGGAATAAATATTCTAATTTCTTCGTCGACCGAAGCTTGATTAATAAAGAGCAAATGGGTTCAATTTTCAGCAGCCAAAGTCGATTTCTCCAACTTTCTATTCTGGTGTTCAGGGATGGAGTCGGGAGATCATTTTTAAAAGCGAAAAAAAAACTCAGATAGAAAAAAATTTATAAATTATATGCTAACATGCAGCATTGCACAGTATTTTGGAAAAAAATTCCTTACGTGATCATAAATTTTAGAGTTACATGATTTAATGTTTTATGGTTTTCTTTATCTGCAAAAAAATCAGGTCAATTTTAGTTTTTTTTGTCAAAAATCATGGCACCCAAATCCAGTGATTTTTCCATCGTTACTCTTTCTTTCTTTAATTTTACATTTTTTAAAAAAGAAATAACTTAACATTAAAGCAAACTCGATTTAATAAAGTCATTTATAAACTATAACATGCAGCATGGTTAAACTTATTATACATGATCATAAAGCTTAACATATGTAAGTACTTGGCACATCCTCTTCTAGTTCCGATAACCTGAAAAGGGAAAGATTTCCACGACGAGCCACCGCAAAAGTAATTGATCACATAATTTCATGGAATTTTTAAAAAATATATATATTTTTGTCAAAAATCATGGCATGATCGTTTTTCATGGCTTCAACTGTAATCCAAAATTCACAAATACGCTTATAACATAACATGCCATAAACATTACGATATACCACCATCCGACGATCTTTAAAGTCCCCGATGCGCAAAAGTGAATTGGGGGTTGGACATCGCCGTGCCCCTATCCATTCCGCCCTTATAATAATACTAATCTTTAACGTCCTCGATTTTTTTTTCGATAATACTATTTTTTTTTTCCAAAAATTGAGCAAAACATTAGAATTTCATGGTATATTTGTTTCAAAATAATTTCATATATAAATAATCATAATTTTGTAGGAACATAAATTTTTGCGAAAAATCTCATGTAACAGAGATAATTCATAACTCATCTTTTTACGGTCCAAATCCTATCGTAAAATTTACCGAGATGTACCGGGTCCTAGAATCACACATTAAAAATTAGAAAGACGAAATTTGTGGTTAAGTTATTTAATCACTCTATTATCCTCATTAAACCCGGGTATGCTCTAATTAAATAAGTATGGGAGCTGAGAAAATCATACTAATAATCATCAAAATCATGTTTCAAGATGGACTTCTGTTATAAGGATTAGTTGTAGGTTTGGTATAATTTCTAATTACCAACAACTAACTTCCAACTTATAATTTCAAGCGAGAATAATATTAAATGTATCCAAATTATTAAAATGCTTAACAGGATATCACTAAACGAACTTAAAGTTTGAGCTCAAGTTTGGTCCGACTACAAAGCGAGTCGAGCCAAGCCATACGCTATGTGAGTAGCTCGATAGTACATATTTAGCCATAAACCAATCCCACAATCATTTTCTTTTAAGGATATACTACGTATGATTTTGTTAATTTATGAATTGAGTCGGTCCTGAATTACTTGTACGGGTCGTCCATAACTCTTAAGAAAAGTACAACTGGACCAAATTTTTATCGATAATGAATTTGAAATTTTGCACGAATGATTTATAGATCGAGCCATGAAAAATAAAATCTCCTAATCATTCATTAAAGGCGCGGTGACTCCCATTTCGAGTTACATGAAACTCATAGGATGTTCGTCACCTAAAGTTCCTTCATCGGAGTCGGGGAGCTTGTAGTGCCCCAAAACATTACAGGGTTGTAGTTCCCCCGATCCGACCATTCATCTGTTCAAATTCGCGAATGTATTTTTACCACTAAGAATATACTCTTACCGCTAAGAGTTAGCAAACATATCTAAACCGTTAATTGTGTAATGGACTGTCGAATTGGAAAATTACAACTCTATAGTACTTTGGAGCACTACAGACTGATCCTTTTATCTCCATCTAAACCTTGGGCTTGATTTTGCCTTCTTGCCTTGATCATATGGATGTGTGGGATAAAGCTCCTGTCCCGTCCATATCATTCATGTTACAACTTTGAGTTTTTCTGGACCACTCTGAGCCCAAAACTTGTACAGCAATATTCACTGTAAAAAAGAATTAGCCCCATCCTGTCCCGTCCATATCATTCATTGTCGTCCAACTTTGAGTGGTCCTGGGCCACTCTGAGCCCAAAACATTCATAGCAATTACTCCTATTCTTTTTTAGATCTGGCAAAGTTCATCACTGTAAAAAAAAATTTAGCTCAATTACAGCATCTCCAGATCCAGCAAAATGTGCAAATGGTGGCTAGCTCATGTGGTAGAGCTCTTGAATTCCACACACTGCATCTCATCCCCTCTGCCCCATGTAATAGTTTTCATCCACTCTTTCAAGTCATACGTGATCCATTTTTTTCAAGTTATTTGTGTTCCGATCACACACTTAACGATATCGGACCGAGTTCATTTTTTTGTACACTTGTAGTACTCGACTAGCTCTACGCAATGGACGTCTTCGATCATCTAACCGACACCGACGCGGCAGCGCCGGGTGCCGCACAACACACTGCGCAGCACCCCCACTTTGAAGTATAGGATAAAGATGCTCTTAGACATTGATAAATATATCATTGATTACATTTGAGGAAGACATAATGAGTGATCCAAACTTCGACTGTCCATTTCGTCCTGCACAAACGTGAACCGTTGACGCAGTTATAAATAGAACTACTTTATTACAGGGACGTGATCAAAAAATGCACAAATGTGAACTGTTGAGTTTTAGATTGAACTAATTTATTACGAGTGCAATTTTGTTCACCCTCCCTGAAAGAGGATGAACAAAACCCTCTCTCCTATTGCTAAGAGGGGATAAAGGGACCACTTTTAACCCAATCCAACCCAACCCAACCCAAGTTAGTTTTGAGTTTAATTTCACAAACACCCTATAAACTACCTGTTATTCTCTGTATTGAAAAATAACGCTTACCTTCTATTCTCTTTCTCCCCTAAAAATAGCCCTACTGCTATATATACAATAAACTTCTAATAAGGGACCCTTATTTAAGTTTTCATGCGGACCTAGGCTATTTTCGACTTTTCGGACCAAATTTTGACGATCCGAACCGCTCAATGTTTTTAAAATGTGTTTTTAAGGGCTCCCGCGAGGAATCATAAAAAAAAATAACCGAGAAGGGCTTGATCCAAACAGTTTTCGATAAAAATTATATATGTATAACTTTTATCAAAAACTGTTTGGATGAGAAGCCCTTTCCGGTTACTTTTTGATGATTCCTCGCGGGGGCCCTTCAAAACACGTTTTAAAAACATTGAGAGGTTCGGATCGTCAAAATTTGGTCCGAAAAGTCGAAAATACCCCTAGGTCCGCATGAAAACTTAAATAAGGGTCCCTTATTAGAAGGGGGTCCTATATATATACATAAAAGAAGATGTTCTATTGAGGACTCCCTCAATTTTTAAGCGTTGTTTTGATGATAAATAAGGTGTTGTTTTATGCCCCGCTAAATTTTGCAAAATTGTTTTCTCGTGGCTCATATGGTTAACTGTTTTTGAATTAGAGTTCTGATTTCTTGCTTTTCTCAATACCGAATTAACTATTGAGATACCTTTCTACTTCGAAAGAAATTGGGGTCAAGGATGAAAAATTGTGTGCATATTGAACCTAAGGGGTGTTTTGGCAAGAATAATCTATTTGAATTATTTTTTTGTCCTTATTTAAAAAAAAAAATCACATTCGTTAGTTTTGCATTCATTTTTTTGGGGGGATTATAAGTTTGACTCGATAAAATAAATTAAGAAAGTAAAAAATTATGGAAAAAAATATCAAAAAAATCCAAAACAAATAGTACAATTTTGTATAATTTTTGTCTTTATTCACAAGAATTTTTTACTTGTTAGATTTTTTTCGTTGAGATGAACCAATAATCCACAAAAAATAAAAGAGGGGTGACAAACATATAATACGGAAATATATATAAAAAAACCGTGTAAGTATAGCCATAAGACCAATTTAAGGATGAAAGTGGTCACGCTTAACAGAAAAGGGGGTCCTGGTGTTCAGTTTCATTAGTTTAGGGGTGAAAGTAATTTTGGAAGGTAGTTTAGGGGTGTTTGTGAACCCAAATTCAAATTTTAATATACCTATCGATATCCAATCAAACTAATTTTTTAATCAACAACAAGATTAGTCCGGTCGGTGGGTGAGTTTGCTCCTACACAATTGATAAGAGTTTGTTTCTTGGAGTCAAGTCGCAAAAAAGTAATTTCTTATGAATCTTCTAATTCGGCGTGAAGGGTTTGCGTTTGGTTGTACCGAAAAGATAATTAATCGAAATGTGTGTAAATTGGGCCGGACACCCCAGCCTTCTAGGACCAGAAAAGACAACATAGCATTTAATTAGCTGGTTTTAGGGGGCACGGACATTTTGGGCTTACATGGAGCTGAGTAAGCAACGTGCCCCTCGTGGTCTAAAATCTAAATTGCATAACGTTATTCAAATATTTATTGGATACAACTATGGTTGACAAGTTTTGCGGTCCTTCTTGTAGGGCATGCCACATTTCTTACCTTCTCCAACTTTCATTCACTTTAACTCAGACATCGATATCCGTTTGGACGAAGTATATATGCTCTAAAGCACAATCTACCGACAAAGTATGATCGTCCATAACTCTGAAGAAAAGTACAATTGGACCAAATTTTTATCGATAATGAATTTGAAATTTTGCACGAATGATTTATACATCAAGCCATGTAAAATAAAATCTCCTAATCGTCCACTAAAGGTGTGGTGACTCCCATTTCGAGTTACATGAAACTCATAGAATGTTCGTCACCTAAAGTTCCTTCATCGGAGTCGGGGAGCTTGTAGTGCCCCAAAACATTACAGGGTTGTAGTTCCCCCGATCCGACCATTCATCTGTTCAAATTCGCGAATGTATTTTTACCACTAAGAATATACTCTTACCGCTAAGAGTTAGCAAACATATCTAAACCGTTAATTGTGTAATGGACGGTCGAATTGGAGAATTACAACCCTATATTACTTTGGGGCACTACAGGCTCGCCCTTTTATCTCCATCTAAAAGGCCTTCTTGCCTTGATCATATGGATGTGTGGGATAAAGCTCCTGTCCAGTCCATATCACTTTGGTACAACTTTGAGTTGTTCTGGGCCACTCTGAGCCCAAAACTTGAACAGCAGCATGCTCTCAAAAATTAGCCCCATCCTGTCCCGTCCATATCATTCACTGTGGTCCAACTTTGAGTGGTCCTGGGCCACTCTGAGCCCAAAACATTCATAGCAATTACTCCTATTCTTTTTTAGATCTGGCAAAATTCATCACTGTAAAAAAATTTAGCTCAATTACAGCATGCTCTCAAAATTAGCCCCATCCTGTCCCGTCCATATCATTCACTGTGGTCCAACTTTGAGTGGTCCTGGGCCACTCTGAGCCCAAAACATTCATAGCAATTACTCCTATTCTTTTTTAGATCTGGCAAAATTCATCACTGTAAATTTTTTTAGCTCAATTACAGCATCTCCGGATCCAGCAAAATGTGCCAATGGTGGCTAGCTCATGCGGTAGAGCTCTTAAATTCCACACACTGCAACCACTTCCCAACTTCGCCTAAGAATATGTACTAACTCATTTTCATATATTTCACAACAAAACACAATCTCATCACTTGTCCTTTTTTTTTTTTTATCAACTTAAAGTATTTATATTGAAGATACAAAATTCAAAAGTTATTGAATAACAATATCACCTGATTATATTAAAATTAGCATTCTTTAAAAAATTGTAATTAAAGTAATTGACTAATAAAGTCCAAAAATATTTTTTAAATGTAAAAAATGTATCATTTTACATTTACATCTATAAAACCAAAGGTATATAAAAATTAATAAAATATTATAACTTGAAGGATCTGATAGAGTGCACCACAGAAACCACATAAAGTGATCCTTCCAGTTTTGAAGCTAATAGAGCTAGTCGAGTACTACAAGTGTATCAAGAATTAACTCGATCGGATATCGTTAAGTGCGTGATCGGAACACAAATAACTTGAAAAAAATGGGTTCAATAGTTTTCATCCACTGCTTCAAGTCATACGTGTTCCATTTTTTTTTCAAGTTATTTGTGTTCCGATCACGCATTTAACGATATCCGATCGAGTTCATTTTTGGTACACTTGTAGTACTCGACGAGCTCTACACGCCGGGTGTGCCGCACAACACCCCCACTTTGAAGTATACGATAAAGATGCTCTTAGACATCGATAAATATATCATTGACTACATTTGAGGAAGACAAAATGAGTGATCCAAACTTTGACTGACCATTTCGTCCTGCACAAACGTGAACCGTTGACGCAGTTATAAATAGAACTACTTTATTACAGGGACGTGATTAAAAAATGCACAAATGTGGACATAATTTTAGATTGAACTAATTTATTATAGACGCGTGATTAAAAAATGAACAATTTTAATCGTTTGTGTTGACATGGAAGAGGACTGGACCACAGCTTGGTCCGGACATGCTCATAATTAGGTGGGTTCCACTAAAAACACCTTTCCGTTGTAGTCAAAACTCAAAAGTGAATATCACTTTCGCTAAATGATACTCCCTCCGTCCCTTTTTAAATGTAGACATTTCCATTTTGGGATGTCCCTAAATAAGTGTGTAGTTTGAAAAGTTAATGGGTAAAAGTTTGTACAATTATCATTTTGCCCTTTGAAAAGTTAGTGGGTAAAGAGTTAATAGGTAAAAGTGGAGGATAATTGTGGAAAGTAGGGGTAAAAGTTGATGTGAAAAGTGTAAAGTGGAGGAAAAAGTTGATGTGAAAGGTGTAATGATGATGTTTCTTTAATAAGTTGGATTTACGAGGTAACACATTTAAAAAGGGACGGAGGGAGTATTTTTATAATATATGTGAGGAGAAAATACCGTGGCTACAGTGGAAAGACAAGCAAGAATATCAAAAAATACATTAGTGGAAATTTGGCCTGAATATCCATGTAACCTCCATGGACCAATTTTTTATTTATAATCAACAACAGCAATCCTTGTACAGCTGCATAATAACAAGACCAGAGCATAGAGCTAAGAAACTGAATGAAACTTTGAGAGGCTAAAAAAGGGGGATACATAAACGACCAACAAAGAGTGCCAATAAAATGCCATAATATTACACAAGTTCGATAACTTCTTCACCGCACACTAAATCCACAGCCAAATGCAACTTTAACAATTTCCAGAGCAAAGCATCCAACATTGGAACAAACCAGTATCACCAACTCATTTTTCTGAAACCAGGTTCTTCACGTCTTTAACCCGTGAACTATCCTGTTGTTTAAGCTGCACATTTGCAGACAACTGAAAGAATTTGATATCAACAATACGCAAAAAGTCAGCTAACAGGAAATCTGAATAACTTTTCTCCACTGTGTCAAATCAAATACATGTACAAAACAAACAAAAAAAATTACCAGACATTCTTAGGATTGATCTTCATCGGACCTATACCGCGTCAGACGCCGGCGCCTTCTTGGGACAGGAGACTCATCTTCAACCGCATTACTTACTATATTCATCAACTCATTGTCATCATCTCCATCGTTGTCCTCATTGTCATCTTGTAGACCCAACAGATTCTCACCCCAGAGGAAACGTCGCCTTGGAAAAGCTCCGCCTGACCGTCGGTGCCCAGCCCGTACCCTTGACCCGCCTCTCGTTCCGGTATCCGGATCCATTGATTCAATCATCTGAAACAACAAGAACGTAGTCCACAATGGCCCGTTAATCTCACCTGAAGCCCGTGAAAGCACATTCACTTCACCTGAGGCCCTTTGATCCCTTTCTCCATTCTCTATAGCATAGTCCCCGAATACAACAGCACCGGGCATGGCTGAGCGAATAGCGCTCACAATATCAGCGTACTCTCTCTGGTTCTGAAGGCGTCGCCAGGCCCTTTGTCTAGATGGGTCGATGTCACCAGGTCGGACCATCGGGTGGACTCCCCTAGCGTGTCGACGCAGGTCCCTATAGTTACCGGAGAATGAGCACGATTCTCGAGAGCAACTCCTAGCCTTCAGGTTAAGGTAATCTCTAACCTCATCTACAACCTTCCACCCCAATACAGCTCCACGACACATAGGGCATCTCAAATTCAATGTTGATTCTGGTGAATTCTCGACATTGATCTGTTCAAAATTGCCTGTTTCTACAATTCCTATTGAATGCCCATCAGCACCTTGGGTTCCTTCATCTTGATCGTCATTTCCAACAGGTTCAATCGAGCCCGTTGGAGTTGTTGAATCCAAGTTGATGACAGTAGTACTATGATGGCTCCTAGGTGAAGAAGAACCGGGTACAGGAGGACTGTTATTCCTGTTATCTTCTCTGAGCTTTTTAAACCGGTCGAGGCAATTCGAATGCCTGTAACTTGTATCGCATATATAAGGTCTACAGCCTTTGTCGTGAGACGTGCAGAGAAGCAGAACAGCATTGTGAGGGTGGTCCATACAGACGGGACATGAAGCCTCATCCAATTCCTTGTAGAGAGCAGCACATGCATCTGCCTCGTATGAAATGCTTCGTTTTCTACTAGCCATCTAACTGCACTATAGTATGTTACTAGATAAATTGTAATCAACAAAACCAATTTATTCCCAATGTAGCACATCATTTTCTTTTTCCATGTCTCACATAGCATAAACATAAATTAAAAAGAACAGAATGTTGACCACAGTACTCCCCCAAACCACAAAATATCAACGATCTGAAAGGGCAGACTGAAACCTATGTTACATGGACTCGGGCATGAGTATCGGGTGCGAGTGCAAGTCCATGTGTCGGACCTTTCTAATCTTAAATCTTAGAATACTAGGATATGTGTCCCCAAATTGGGTATGGGTATGGGGACTCGTCTTGAACACTTGTTTGTAGTATATATTTTCAGGTTATGTATCGTAAATCATATTTACAAATGTATTTAAACAAGAAAGGGGTTAAGAAAAATATGTTTTTGCTATTTCCTGTCCATGTGAGGCTAGAAATATAGCTTTTCTAGCTAATCTGATATTCTTTTTCTGTAAATATCATAGCAATTAGAGGTGAGTGTCAAAATGGATATGTGTATCGGACACATCAACACAGGTATTTCAGACAAAATGAAGGATGCATGTAACATAGACTGAAACTGATATAAATTGAAAGATGAAGCTAGGCCAGATTATTTTTCTTTTCCTTTCAAATAACAAACAAACGTTGACCCTTTCCTTTTCTTCTTCTTCTTTTTTAACTTTTTCTTTTGTTGAGTGGAGAGGAAGGCCTAAGGTTTTCCTAATGTGAAGCTTTGCCATAGCGAATAGGTTTCCTATATTAACTAAGAATTCAATATCACGACAACTAACATCGCTTAAAATTATCAGAATTATTAGTCCAGATAGGATTTCAAATAGTGGTGTGAGATTCATCCGATAGATTGAATCGGGCATATACCAATTGCATGCGGAAGTCCAGAACCCCTATGAGCCTACACATGAATCAGACCCAAACCAACTACCGACGTTCCAACCTCATTCTTAACATTCAGATAAAACTGGGGATGCAATCATATACCAGAAAGAATCTAATAGAATTTTGTATAAATACAACTGCATTCTAATTTTCCAAATCAAGAGGGGCAGAAGGGGCATTTGTTCCTCCGTTATGGAAGAAAAAGAAATTCTTTTAACAAGATTTTACGCTCAAAGGATATTGTTCCTCTGGATATTTCCACTACATTGTTCATGGATCGTACTCAGAAAACCAATGACTTCTTCCCAAACTGATGAATATTTCCATACCGATACAGACTTTTGGATGCATCCTAAGGTATTTGTTAGTACAAGTTCTGACTTACTCGTGTGGATGTTCCTTGCCTGAGGGGCACACCTGACTTACTTTACTCGTGTGAATGTTCCTTGCCTGAGGGGCACACCTAATTGCCAGTATAATTATTGAGGGCACTAAGTACTTCAGTTCCACCCCAAATGATGGAATTATACAATTGTCATTTTGAGACCCAAGAACATCATCTCCTGCATTCCTGAAGATAGGCCCATGTGGATTGTTGATATGAATCTCTCTTCCCCTCACAAGCTGAAGACTCATTGTCCAATGTCACTCTATGTCTCCGCATTTCCAACATTTTCACCTCTGCGGCATCTGGGTGCTAGAGGCTCCAACAACCAACGAAATAACCTTAACCCCCCATAGAAGCATCTTCAGAAGATTGAATCCACAAAGACTACCTAGAAATTGATCAAACATGACCACTTTATGGAAATTCCCTTAAGATTGCAATTCAGATGACTAAAGGATGGTGCACTCTCTTCACTTATCCGCAGTTCCCATGACAGGCATTTCAAAATAACAAGAATCACCAATGAAGTAACGGAGCTACTGTTAACATCCACCCACATGTGAGCAATTCTCCATTATGTCATAGGCTAGTTTCCTCATAGGTCTCAAAAAAATCTCCCATACTTGAAGTTCAAGCTTAATAATTCATTCTCGGTCAATCAGTAAATGAAACAGCATTCCCAAAAAAACAACCTACCAAACGAATCCTACAGCCCATACCCCACTGCAACACCATCCAAATACAGAAGCATACTACATAACTTCTGAAAACTTCACATGAACACTATCTATGAAGCAAATGGATTAGATCTTAACGGGGGGAAAAAAGTACAAAGATATTGTCCTAACTTATTGCTTTGTGTTGCTTTGTGAACACTAGTAATGCGAGATGAAAACGGCTGGTGGGTTAGATAAGACAAGTCAATTTCCACGTAAAGAAGACAAATCGGCAGAGAACGTGATCGATTCAGTCAATAAGAAGAACCTTTTAGTTAAAAAATAATCCAAGTGTACATATATACTCACCAATTCAATAAACTTCCACACGGAGAGCTTCTGAATCTTTATGACGCCGAACACTTTTAGCGCAAGACAATTAAAGAACCTCTATGCTATTTTTGATTAAACCTGAAAGCAAGCTCTCATGAAATGCTCCAAAGCACCTTGTAAATCATTTAGTAACGAACAGTCCTACAAATCTTGAAGAAATACAGCCTTGGATATATTAACAGTCTTATAAATAAAATCTTGAGCCACAGTCGTGCATATGAGCCTTAAACCTGCATTTATACCGCAGACAGGGGTCATGTAAAAAATAACTAAACCTATAACTTAACAGAACAAATACGCAATTACAAAAAATCCAATAGAACACACCATAGATGCAACATAGTCTAAGCTAACTAAGCAAGACAAATTGACGGTCAAAAGAAAGGTGTGCATTATATATAACAAGCATAAGGCAGTTCTATAAAGCTTAAATCTTATAAATGCACTGGGTTCAATTCAATAATTTCAAACTTGCACAATAAATACCAAGCAGCACTATATGCACTGGGTTGAGGATTGGATCGTAAAGATCATCCCAGGCTCCCAGCCAAACCCCCAACATCCAAAACTAACACAACAGATGTCAGCCAAAAATAAAATAAAATTCAAGACTAAAAAAAAAAAAAAAAAATCTAATCCAGATTCCAGGCATACGGGGGCTTCTTCATCCTGTCCATTTAAAGTCTTCAAAGAATAAAATAAATATAAATAAATAAATAAAATCGGGGGAAAAAAAATGCAAATACAAATGACTTATCGTTATATGCCCCAGTTTACCATTGAAATGAAAATTCCAAATCCAAAACCCCTAAAAGTACGACAAAGCCCATCCAATACTGACAACATCAAACCCCAATTCGGAAGGCAAACCCTAACCCTAATTCAAATGAAAAAAACAAATTAACAGAATCCTGTTTTCAAGGCCATACGCATGTAGATCAATATATATGTAGATCGGCATAACCACCAATTAAATCAGTAAATCGATCGAATTAAATCGACAATTGCTAAAAAAACCATCAAATGTTAGACATAGAGGCGTGGAATTACAATTGTGAAGAAATCCCTAGGAGATCGGTGGAAGAACCCGCTGGAAATTGTAGAACTGGGGTTGATTAAATTTTGTAGGTTTTGAAATTTCAAGAGGATTGTGGGGAAGGATTGAAGAAATTGGGGAAAAGTTGAGGGAAGTTACCATGTACCGCGTATATATAACGTGTATATGTACCGAAGTACGTTTACGTATAAACGGAGATAAAGGAGAAACAAAAAATGGTTATTTTTATCATTTTTTCATTTTAATGCTTATGATTCTAGCTACACGAAATTATAAATAGTAGTACTACAAAATAGGAGATTAATTAATTGAAATATATTAGTAAAATAATAAAAACGAAAAAATTATTTTACTGATATTTTTATATGTAAACATTCGAAAAGTGGCAGTCATCTATGTGGCATTAAAGAGAAGTTAGACATTTCTTATACCAATTGTTAATGGTCTTGGGTGATTTTAAAGTTTTTTTATTTCTTATTGATTAAATGAATTACCAAAGTTTAGTTAAGAGTTTCACATATGCAATAAAAATATAAAGTAAATAAATTACGAATTCCTCATACATTGGTGTTACATTATTCTGGGTCTTATTCACCAGCTCGATTGGATAAGGGGAGAAGCCAACCCTCTTAGCTTGCGCCCTCCATAATATGCCTGGCTCCACTTCCAATCCTTGGTTTGGGAGAAATTTTTGCACTCTCCATAAATATGCCCGGCCATATTTATGGACCCTTAGCCCTCCATATTTATGTACAAGCTGGACCCTGTCCATATTTTATGCCGGGCATGTAGGGATGACCATCTCAGCCGCTTTGTCCTGATCCAACCCATCTACGCCCCGAATGGGTAGGGGATTCGGAAATTTTTTCTGGGAATCGTGTAGGGTATAGGGATTTTTTTCCCCAAAATTTTGGAGATTGGGTAGGGAATGGTATAGTTAGTCCCCTTCCCGTTCCCCTCATCTCCCCACCCCTCCCTGTATCCCCGTTCACATATATAGATATATCATATTATAAGTTTATAAGTTTTTTTTTTCCTGGATAAGTTTATAAGTTATAGACTTTGGTATTTCACCAAGCTATAGTACTTCCACACATAATTATACTTTTTTTTTGCACCAAATTAAACTACTAATAGAGATTTTATTTTGATAAAAAAAAAAAACTTATAGACTTTGGTATTTTACAAGAGTTGTCGAAGGTATGTGGACTAAAAGTGCTAAAATGGTTGATGCATGTGAGGAGATAACCTATCTCGAAATCTGCGATTTAACCATTTTGTAACTTAAATGCATTGAGAGAGGTTCGAAGGCTCTTCTACTACTGCAACTCGCAAATATACGGGACTTGGGTTGCTGCTGTGCAGCCTGTGCAGCAGATTAGCAGCGTGTTGTGCACCCCATGGTACAGCCGCGCCGAATTTTTTTCGATGATCGGAGACGTTCACCGCGTAGAGCTCGTCGATTACTACAAGTGTACCAAAAATTAACTCGATCGGATATGGTTAAGTGCCTCATCGGAACACAGATAACTTGAAAAACATAGGTTCAGTGTTTTTGTTCCAGTGTTTGTGTTCGTTTGTGTTTCATTTTTTTCGAGGTATTTGTGTTCCGATGAGACACTTAACGATATCAAATCGAGTTGATTTTTGATACACTTGTAGTACTTGACGAGATCTACGCGGTGAACGTTTTCGATCATCAGAAAAATTCCGGCCGGCCGCGCCATGAGTGCACAGTACGCTGCTGTGCAGGAGGCTGCACAACAGCAACCCCAAGTCCCAAATATACATACTAGTATTATATTACCTCCAAGCCATTTATATTTTTCCATAAAAACCAAAATAAAAAATAAACAAAAACCCCCCACATTGTTGACAATGTGCCAACAGAAAGATGTTCCTAAAGACCAAAGTCCTCCTGAAGTCTGTGCGCTGTCCAAGAATAAAGGCGCGGCCACCAAAATGTCCCTCCCCAAGAAATTAAGTGCACCCACCAACCACCCCTCAATTCCGGCGGTTGCCGGAAACAAAAAAAATCTATCCCCCATTAAGCCCCATCCAAGAATCCTTTGTATCACAAATTTTCCCCTAGGATGATAGACTTGGATTGAATTTGAGGCCCATAATCTAGTTCTTGAAACTAACTGGAAAACTAAACACCAAAACTACAAGTCAAACAATAACACAAGAAGCTATTCTTGAAAAACTTTTAAGTTTAGAAGAAATTAGTGGTGAGTAGTTCCAATTTGGGGTGCCTTTGCATTGTAAAACTGCAGCCCTACTTTCTTACTTGTTCCATCTGCAATCGCATATCTACAAGCAGGCTCTAGATTTGCGTGCAAACATACAAATATAAGATTGGTTGATCATTGATCTATTCCAAAGAGATTGAGTTCCTTACATTAAGGCTTGGTTTGTTGCAGGTAAAATATTGTTTTAAGTAGGGCCGACCCTGACATTTGGGTTGCCCAAGCCCGACCTAAAAGGAAAGCAAAAGGCTGAAAGAGGCCAAAAAACAATAACAACGGAGAGCTTGTGTTTCGAAACCCCAGTTCCCACGGATACAAAGCACCGGGACTGACCAACGAACCTAGTAGATTTCTTGTTTTATTTACAGCGACTCTATAATATTTATACATATTCAATTTTTTTTTTTCCGGTTGCCCAAGTCCGGAGACTTGCTGGGCTTACCCCAGAGACGGCCCTGGTTTTAAGTAAGATATCTCATCAGTGTAGAAAGCAAAATATCGTACTTAGAACAATATTTTACCTGAAACAAATGAAGCCTTAATATAAGGAACTAAATCTCTTTGAAATAGATCAATGATCAACCAATTTTATATTTTTGTGTGCATTTCAGATCTAGAGTTTGCTTGTGGATGCAATTGCAGATGGAACAACTAAGAAAAGCAGTTCTGCATTTTCGGAATGCAAAGGCACCCCAATTAAGCCTTGCTTCGCATAAGATTTTATGGTCCCATAAAATCTTAAGGGAAACAAAACGTTATTGCGGTCCATCTTATGGGAAACAAGGCCTTAACTACGGTCTATCTTATTTCTCTGTGTACTAAATGGAATGAATATTGACCTTATTGAAGAACTAGATTTAACGCCTCGTTTGGATGATGTACAAGAGACCCCGACTAAATAGCCGGGGGATGAGGAGTTTAGCCCATGCTTTGGCAACAAAAAATGCCCCCCGACTAAATAGCCGCCGGCCTCTCATCCTCCCCCTTTTTACCTTTTTACCTTCCTACCCTCCTTAATTCCAATTTCGGACCAAAATCCACAGTAAAAAAAAAAAACATAATTTTTCGTATTTATAGAGTTTCGAAACATCATAACTCATACCCATTTTTTTCGGACCATTTTTTTCGGACCAAAATCCAAAAAAAAACCATCAATTTTGGACCAAAATCCAAACTGCTACTGTGCCCATACCCATTTTTTGTATCAAATAGAGTTTCGAAACATCATAACTCATACCCAATTTTTTTTTTCTGCTTGTATCAAATAGCTAAAAAAAAAAAACCGCTGTAGCTAAAAAAAAAAATTGCTTAGCTAATAAAATCGTGATTAGGAGTTTGGCCAATTATGGCAAACAAAAATTGAAGTAGTTCAAATATTTACCACAGAGCAGTTTGGTTAAATTATGGCAAAAAAAAAATCATTTTTTGTATTTATATAATTATTTAAATGCATGGGCATTTTTTTTTTGATCAGTAATGCATGGGCATTGACAAGGGTAAAATAGTCATTTGCATCATCCACCCTCCTTATCCCTCCTTTTTCATCCCTCATCCAAACCATGGACTATTTAACCCTCTTTCTCTGTGGGCCCACCTTTCTTATTTAATCACCACGACTAATTTATCACCCCTTACTATTTAATACCTCTCAAACTAATACTTCATCCAAACGGGCCGTAATGCCTCAAATTCATGCCAAGTTCTTCACCAATAGTACTAATAGTACGTGGAAGATATATCTTGCTTACAATGTTGGCCGGTAATCCATCAATTTATTGGTCTTTGACTACCTTTTGATGCATCATAATTCATAGTGCGATTTATGATTATGTCTTCTACTAGGGCTAGTTACTTTTAAACTTCTTTTTTGGATTTCTTTTTTGACTTTTTAAAATCTAAGAAATGTCAAAACTAAATAGTAAGTGACAATTTTGGTACATATTAAATGTTTTTTTATTATAAAAAAGGCTAATCTATTCCAATTCGGATATGAATTTCTTTAGTCATCCCTCTGTCTGAATTTGTTAGTCCATGTCGGGAGTTTGTGTTACTTTTTAAATGATTATATCTTGAAATTTATAATATTTTATGTAATTTTAGAAACATTTTCTTATAGAACTAATCGAGATTTATTAAATAATATCCACATTTGAGTAAAATTTATTACCAATTTAAAGATATCACTAGTTTTTTTTTTCCCGGTAATAATAGAACGAGTGACAAATAAATTCAGCTAGTTTTTTATCTGGTTATAATAGAATGAGAGACAAACAAATTCGGACAGATGAAGGGTCCCAAGTGGGTGCTATTCCTTCGGGGACAGCATAGGTGCTGGACCGACTACAGCTATTTATGAGCGGTCATGGACAACTCAGATCACATCTCTCTTGTTTAAATAAATTCGAACCGTTCGCGCTAAACAGATCTGAGTCGTTTATAACAGCCGTGATCGGCGAACACCATGCTCTCCCCAAGGGGTAGCACCATAACCCAATTCCGGCGGGAGTAATGTTTTACAAACTGTAAAGAGCCTCCGGTCGTTACTGGTTAGGGAAGGTCACAGATCGAGGTGCCGAGGTGGAAGATGAGTTTAGGGTTGACAACACTAACGAAGAAGCGAGAGGTGGACTCCATCATCAGAGACACCATCGACAAAGTTCTCGTCCTTCGCTTCGGCAGAGCTTCCGACCCTTTGTCTCTCCAGCTCGACGACATCGTAACTTCTCCCCCTCTTTTCCTTTGTTTCTTCTTCTTCCAAGCCTACGCCATCTTCATAAGATAATCGATTTCCCTGATTGAATTTCAATTGCATATTCTTATCATTATTCTGGTTCTGTTGTGTTAATCGACTTCTAAACTTGTCACCAGACACAAGCCATAACGTTCCTGAAATTACAGAAGCTTTAGGTTATTCTTATTCGGAATTCTCGTCTAGGTATAAGATATCAAGTTTGATTGTTTGATTGATCATACTAAGAGTTTGTTGATGTTTGCCGACTGGCACCCAGTGTCTCTCAAAGTTTGGAAAAATCATTTAGTGCCCCTGGGACACTGCTAGCACCACCACACAATCATTGGTATCGAAGACTTATTGTACTGACCCCACATGATTTTGTGGTGGTGCCGTGGTGGAGGGGCTTGGGGCACCACATGGCGGTGCCCTAGGTGAAGTGAATAATCTCTCCAAAGTTTTTTTTTTTGTTTTTGTATTGGGAATGCGTTTTTGTAAATGAGGGTAGTCAAGTTGAATTTTTGTTGCCTTGCTTATCGATAGTTGATATATGATGAAGTTCTATTATTTCCTTAAGTTTGTGTTTGGAAACATGGAATAGACTTGGGAATGAATTGAAGTTAATTGATGTCAAGTATGTATACGGATTTGAATCTAGATTTTGGATATATTGAAGTTGTTGGATGATTAAAACCTAGGGCATAAGGGGGACGCTGCACTAACATGAGGCCAGAACACTTCTCATAGTGCTGGACTGGCTATTTGTGTAGGTATATAGATACACTATTATGAAAATATAGAGAGTTTTGCATATATCAAAGCTGATTCGCAGAGTTGAGCAATGAAATATTAGATAAGCATTGACGCAACCCTCCGGATAGATATTCTCCTACACCTTTTGACACCCAAATGGACAAATGTTGGTGTCTCTCATTTCGAATATGCCCCTACCAGAACTCCAAAATTCCAAATGGTTGATAAAGTAGCATTTCGTGTTAGATTTCAAGTTAATGTGTGAAGGAGCTAGAGGTTCATGCTGTTTTGTAGTTGGCTTGTTGCTCACAAGGTTTTCTTGTCTTCCCACTCTACTTGACCACAGATTTCAAAATCAGCACGGGAGGTGTCTAAGTTTGCAACTGTTGCGTTGGTTGATATCGATTCAGAGGAGATTCAAGTCTATGTCAAGTATTTTGACATTACCTTCATACCGTCGACAGTTTTTTTCTTTAATGCTCATCACATGAAGATGGATTCAGGGTACAATTTCTTGTCATCAGCTGGTGCTTCTTTTGGTTTTGGCTGATGTACCTCTTCAAGAAACAACAGTGGTCTGAAGCATACTAGGAAAAATAAGATGTAAAATATTGGTCATTCCAGTTTTGGTACTCCATATTGATATTGTCGGGGAACCTTTCTTTAGGGTATGACCCAGGAGTGGAGCAAAGACAACCTATCTTGCTGCTAGGAGTGCCTACCCAATAGCTGATTCTTTCAGTTTGATTATGCTGATAAACTATAATAACCCCACATCCAGTGGTGAGTTGGTGGGCATTTGGCTGAGCTACTCTGTTAGGCGCATGTATCAGCAACCCAAGTCGTTCAGGCTGAGGCTCCTGAATCAATGACCCAGGAGGCAGTGCTAGAAGATGCTCTCAAGCTATCTCAATAAGTTCAGGTTAACAATTCCAATTAAACGCTAGGCTGTGGTTCAAGGAAATTTACAGGTAATCTTCCTTCTTTAGCTTGAGAGCATCTTCTACCACTGCCTCCTGGGTCATTGATTCAAGAGCCTCGGCCCAAATGACTTGGGTTAATGAGACATGCGCCTTAGAGAGTAGCTCAGCCCAAATGCCCGCCAACTGCCGACAAATGTTGTATTACATTTTGTGAATGCAGGAGAGATTCATCTAATTTATTAGTACAAATTATCTGGTCCAAAGTGTCCAAGTATATTTGTGCAAAATTGTTATATTGATAGATGTCATGGCGGTACTTTCTAGATTAGAGGGACGGATGTCTGCATGGTAATTGGCTTTTATTTCTTATTCAGGAGTGCGGATCACACCAAGTGGGTTGGTGCATTTCAGCGAAAACAGGATTTTATTGATGTTGTAGAGGTATGCTTCTACTAATTTTGTTGATGCCATGAAGTGACCTTATGGTCTATATAATACTAAAATATTGAAGCATGTTTGCTGGGTTTTGTTTTCCTTTTCTTCATTTCATCTTTCATTTTTGGATGGGGGTTGGGGGAGTAGTGTTGGGCACGATGCAGATATTGTTACCACATGAAGACATCATGTGGAACTTATCAGGTGTGAAAGAGTGTTAAATATGAACATACACCTGTGATGATATGGTTTGGAGCGCCTTTGATCTTCTGACCTGCAAACAAGGACTAAGACACCAGTGTGGTGCCAACCAACACCCTCTGAGGCCTATGTTCAGTCGATAAGGTAGATATTTGGTGAAGGAAGAACTCAAGCAGCAAGAGTCACGTACCTAAAAAAGTTTTATGGAGTGTGTTGATAGAATCCCATTAGGATTAGGTCCCTTGGGAGTGTGGATCAAGTTGGCACTTAATGAGTCCAATGACCTTAGCCATTATTATCCCTTTAATAGTAGTAGTTTCCATAGAATTTGGACTTTTATAATATTCACGTGCGATTGGGGGCTGCGCAAGAGAGTCCTAGGCGCCTGGGACCTCTTTGGATTGGGCCGATCACCCATCGGGGCACTCCCTGCCGATCACCCATCGGGACACTCCCTGCTTGGCCACGCGTAGATTCAGGCAGGTATTTGTCCGAGTAGAGTAGTTCTGGTCTTACATCTATCCTTGACCTATTGATCTGG
The DNA here is from genome assembly GCA_016920895.1 of Vaccinium myrtillus. Classification (NCBI taxonomy): domain Eukaryota; kingdom Viridiplantae; phylum Streptophyta; class Magnoliopsida; order Ericales; family Ericaceae; genus Vaccinium; species Vaccinium myrtillus. The sequence goes on from CM029281.1 coordinate 30,713,662, forward strand.
GATATATTTGGGATGGTATGAAAATGCATCACCCAAACTAGTGTTGAATTGATCCGAGAAGTTGTGGCCTTTGCAGTTGAGGAGTTGAGAAACTTGGGCGCTCTTTCTAAAACAGTCTCACAAAGTTCACTTTTCAAAACTGGGGTTTTGAATAGAATGTGTCTCATATTGATCTTGAAAGTAACTTGCTGGTTATTAAAGTCTAAATCATTGAAAGTCGAACTGGGAGTGGCATCTCGGTGATTCAACAGATTGTTTTACTTTCATGTTACAATTAGTATTGTTTGCTGTAATGTTTCGCTGCGTCGTTAAGCAGTTATTCACAATGTTATTGGACTATATCATGGATGTTTAATTGAGATGGAACAAGTTTAAAACTACTTCTAGTACTGCAATTAAACTAGCATTATTGTCTGGTCACTGCAGTGCTTAATCCGTAAGAGTTTGTACTCCCTCCGTCCGCATTTGTTGGTCTATTTTTGAAATCTGTCATTTTTGATTGCTTATATCTTTCAATATAGATATCAAAAAAAAAAAGGGCAATAAAGATCTTGTTTGATAAAATCTCAATTAGTTCTATAATACAAAGTTCGCAAAATCATGAAAATCATTATAAATTGAAAGATATAAGCAATAAAAAAATGGCACAAATTTTAAAAATAAACCAACAAATGCGGATGGAGGGGGTACTTTGTTGACGGTTGTGTGTCTCATTCGTCTTAACTTGATTTGGAGTATGGAACTTGCTTAGATGAATTGCACAAGTCCTATCAAACGCTGTTCTTTTCCTCGTATCTGACAAATTCCAAACATAGGTAATAAACTTATAATAGGTGGGAGATTGAATCTGTGCCATTTCTTTTGCAGGCGATATACAGAGGGGCCATGAAAGGCAAGCTGATTGTGAGCTGTCCCTTGCCTCCCGAGCGAATACCAAAATTCCAGTTGTTGTATAAAGATGTTTAAGAGCTGGATCTTTGGCTCCCAGACCCATCGGCCGAGGTTAGAAAACGATTTGCATTGTTCAGACAGGATATAGTACCCCTTGTATGGTCTGTAAGCTGCATTTGGATCCCAATCTCACAAATTGAATGGAAGTTCACAATTCTGTGTTTTTGATAGCATCTAAGATTGATTTGGAGGAGAGAATGAACTACATCTCCTATAGTAATATTCATGTATGGTTATGCAATCTTGGGTGAATTTGCTGGTAATACTCATTGACATTGCAAAGAGAAATGATCAGAGGTCATGGACTACGCTACCGGGCGTCTTTCGTTTTCGTAATATTTGCAGTTAGATGAGTGAACAAAATTGGCTTAAAAAACCCATATAACGACTGAAGCCATTGGTTCTTTCTGTTGATGTTTGAGGTTGGGGTAATAATGTGCATGCAACTATAAAGGGAAATGGTCATGTAAAGTGACGAGTTTCATGGGATGATGGCGGTGTTGGTCAGAGAAATAGAGGGCACAGTAGCAGTGGCTGTAACAAGTCCCATCCCCTAATGAATACTGAAGGCAATTTTACCACTCTGACCCAGTGGAGTGGGGGACTGTCTTTGATTAGCTTTCCAGTTTTTTTTTGTTTGTGACGGTCACGGGTATCCAGACTAACTTAAGCACAACTCGACTAATCCCTTCACCTGTCTCGTTAAAGGCAGACCATCCAAACCGGGACTAGGAGATTCCCAACAAAGTACTTTCTTACAGCCTGACGCCAAAAATTGAATCTTAGTCAATTGTGTAGGGAGCAAACTCACCCCCCAACCGGACTAACTCTTAGGGCTATTTAGCTCTCCAGTTGTCCAATCCTTTACATACCAGATCCAATTGAGCTCAGCTCATCTGATCTCTCTCTCTCTCTCTCTCTCTCTCTCTCTCTCTCTCTCATGTATACATACATGTTTGAGGTATGTAGATATGCAAATTTGCAGAGAACAAGCGTACTTAATGGGACCAGCTTCTTTGAACCAGTGTCATGGGACAAGTAGGGTGCGTGTTTGTTCACTAGTGCTTGGAATGTCCCAACGCACAAATCCCTTAATTGGTTACATAACACAAACATAATAAATACCCCTGCAAATGGACACCCAAATGCCCATGAAAATTGTCAGACAATAGAGAGAGAGAGAGAGAGAGAGAGAGAGAGAGAGAGAGAGAGAGAGAGAGATTGTCCAATTCCATGCCATCTCTCTTCCTTCCCACCAATCAGCCTCTTTTCAGAAACCTACTGGAGCATACTTGCTGCCCACTCTCTCCCTCTCCCATCTCTTGGAATTCGGAGTCCCGGTAGCGTCCCATTCCCGCTACATCCTGTAATGCGCATCCCATCGCACCACAAGGTGTAACGCGGAAGGAGCGCTACAGGGGACCCATTTCCCATCTCTTGCAGTCTCGTGTTCCCAAGCCCATACATCCTCTTGCACCCCCAGTCCCCAGCACTCTCTTTAATAAATTTTACACTCAGAAACCTCTTCACATTTTCCAACTCTTTCAGAACTTTCAAGTTTTTGAACTCCCCCTTCTACCTCTTTTCATCAGTTCAAAAAATTCAGAACTACTTCAAATCCTATATATACAGTGGGACTTCTGTTCTTGCCATGGCATTCTGCTCGACCTCCCCATTTGAAGGTTTCCTTTTATGTGCTTTGAGCTCATTACCCTTTTGGAGTTTTTGTTAAGTTAGAAAAATTACTTTTTCTGTGTGTTTTCTTACACCTTTCATTTTCTCACAGAGATGGAAAATGCAGAGAAAATACCACCAACTGATGCAACAAACAACGCAGAAGTCGCCGCGAGAAGATCGTTTCCTTGTTCATTTTGTTCAAGGAGGTTTCAAAGTTCACAAGCTTTGGGTGGACATCAAAATGCTCACAAGAAAGAGAGATTCGCCGCGAGAAAAGCCAAAAGGGCTTCTTCGTCGTACGCAATGAACAATTTCTCCTCATTCCCACCGCTACCGCTTGTTTTTGCTCCAAACCAACAATTTAGCCTTCTCAATCCTGCAATGTTCATTCGCGCTCACGGCGCAGGGTTTGGTCAGTTTCCGCATCAAAGTTTCACGGACGGGTTTGGATCGAATGGCGCGGCTCGGTTTGAGAATGGAGTGTTCTTTGGAGGGAGCTATTTGAACCATTCACATGGTCAGTTTGATGAAGACAATGATGTGAAAAATATGAGCAATCGTGAACTTGAGAATGTAGATCATAGGGATAAGAATCAAAAGCTAGATCTGTCTCTCCGTTTATAGATTATGCGGAGAATGGAATAGTCGGGATCGAAACTGTGCCTTCTTCTTTGGTCCGTTTAATCTTTGTCATCCTTTTGCCGAGAAAAAAACAAGAAAAGAAGTTGTAGGTTGATTCCCTTTGAAGGAGCATGGTAGCCAAGAGATAATTCTGTTTTGTTTCCATTATGTGTTTTTTGTACTAGACAAAAAAGTTATGGTTTGATTGCTACAAGCATGCTTCTTTCCTTGGAAACAAGGAGAAATATTTCAATGCCCGGCGGGGCACCAGGTGGCAAGGCCACGTGGTGGCCGTCGGCTTATCCTGGCCGTCCATCTGTCTCAGAACTGGGCCGTCCAAAACACAGATGGACGGTCCGGATGAGCCGACGGCCACCTGGTGCTCACTCGGAACTGAAATATTTCTCGAAAACAAGTGTTTTTCTTTTCTTCTGAAACTAGCTAGGTGATGTGGTGCTAGAAGGTACACAACTTCCATGACTTTTTAGCTCACATTGTTCAGGTCTCTTATATCACCTTAGTAGAGTATGGAGTTTGACAATTTGGTGTAGGAGAATTCGAAATGATCGAACCACCTTTGGTAATAGCAGAACAAAAAGGGCCCCTAGAAACGTGAGAGATGCAGGAGCCAGCTGCCGGATTGATCAACAAATGACTGAGACCGTAACAAAGGGAATCATATGTTAGCCCTTTGTAGTTAACTTTCCACAATTTCGAGAAAGAAATTTTTTTTGCATGCCAAGCGGCACCAGTTGGCACTGCCACGTGGTGTCCGGTGGCTCATCCAGGCCGTCCATCCGTGTTTTGGACGGCCTAGATCTGTTGGCTCGGCACAGAAAACTCCTCCTAGAGGAAGTTCAGAAAGGAAAGCTAAATAGCCAATAGCATGACAGGGTAATCATAATAACCAAATTCTTTTTGTTAGGTTGTTGAAAATAAAACCTAAGATTGTTCCAATAATGCAAAGACCACATGATTTTGAGGGCACAAAATAGTAGTAATTTAGTTTTAGAGAGAACTACTGGGTCTGGACTGGGCCTATTACGGGCAACGTGGCCCAACCCAAGTTTTTCCAGGGCTAGTCCAAAATATTTAAGGGGGAATGACGGGCCGCGCCACTTTGTGGAGGGCCCGCACCGCCAACTCCCATCAGTTAATTGTCCCCATGTGCCGTCCTATCAGTCAGTCCCCATCCCGTCAGGTTTTTTTTTTTTTTACTTTTAATTTTAAAACCTCAAATCTTATGAAAGTGCCTAAACCCTAGGGTATCCTATGAAAGTGCCTAAAATTCTAGGGTACCCTATGAAAGTGCTTAAACCACTAAAAACCCTATGATAGGAAAATGTACCCTAAACCTAAACCTAAACCCTAGGGTACCCTATGAAAGTGCCTAAACCTAAACCTTAGGGTACCCTATGAAAGTGCCTAAAATCCTAGGGTACCCTATGAAAGTGCCTAAACCACAAAAAACCCTATAATACGAAAGTGCACCATAAGTGTCTAAGCCCCAAATTAAAGAGAGTGATTGACCTTAATGGAGTTAGTGGTAACTAAAAAGAATGAAAAGAGTTAGTGGTAATAAATATTTGTTTTGTGAAGCGGCCCGTAATAAATCCAATATTTAAGGTCTGGGGTAAAGATCACTCTATATAATAATACTCCCTCCGTCCCAAACCGAACAAGAAAACATCGACAAAAGGAAGACACTATCCCAAAATCATCAAAGTCAAGAGCATCTCGAACCCGCGAAAGAATCTCATCGCCACCAACAAATCTTGCAAAGCCGTTCTTTTTTTTAAATTAAATTTTATTTTGACAGTATTAATATTGCTTTTCTAAAACAAATACCTTGTAATAATTATAACGTTGTTACAACAAAAGTTTTTATTTTGTTAGGTCTTCAAATTAAGAATTTTTTGCCCTCTTGTCGTTCTTTTTTCGTCTAGGAAATGAAATAAGTGATAGGAATTTATTTCACCACTCATCCGTACTCTATAAATTTAGTTTATCACTCCATGATCCTCAAAGTAAATATAATGGGGCCTTTTCAAAGCTAAATCTAATAGGGGCCTAAAGCAAATCCTTCACCTGTCTAGGGATTAAGGCATTGTTTTTCTAAGTAAAAAAGCCAACCGATTTTTTGATGCTGGGCTATCTATGGCGTTGTTATCGATGTTTAGGGATTTTTCGACTCTCTGATTGTTATCGATGTTCTTGGCTTTGCTTGCTTTGTTTGGCGTAGGGGTAGAATCTCTTGGGTTGTTTCTTTGTGTTGATGCAGCTTTTTGGGATGTCTCAGGTGTGTTTTTTTTACGGGTTTTGGGTTTAGATTCTGGTTGGTATCTTATCACCCTTCTTTTTTGATTTTCCTCTTAGGCCCGTTGCGTTTTCAGTCTCGGGTCCCCTTAATCTTTGTAATTCGATTTCAAAGATTAATAAATTCCTCACTTACTATAAGTAAAGGCTGAGTTTTTCAAAAGATTTTAGTAACCCAGTTGCTAAAATCATGATTTTTCTCATTCATGTCCCCTTTCAAAGTGAAAAAAATTAAACGAACTTCACGTCAATTTAAGAACTTCAAGTCCTTTGCGTTGAAATTATTGCGTTTATTTTTGTTAATAGAGTTGCTGATGTCATAGGACATGGCCTTAGAAGAACAGATTTTAATAAGTTAGAAATACTGGTATTTCAACATGAATTAATTCATGGGCTGATGGGCTTCAAGCGTGTCCCCACTTATTTGATTATTTTTGGTATTAAAGGCCCCTAAAAAAACACAACACAAAATGTACATCACTTTGTATATATAGAACCCATTTTGGAGTCTCACACAAATGATTGAAGCCGTTCAATATGTACATCACTTTGATGGGCTTCACCCATTTTGAAGTAAAACTCATATTTTTAAGAGTTCCCATAAAAAAATCAACTCATCTAGATATCGATAAGGGCATGATCAATATTTGTCGCTAACGTTTGACAGGATAAAAACTGAATGAATCGCTCAAGCTCTTACCGAAATCCGAATGAGTTGATTTTTTTTTGAAAACTATTTAAAATATGTTTTAAACAAATTGAACGGCTCCGATTATTAGCACGAGGCTCTGATCAAAATTTGTGTGAAAAATTGTGTCGCCAAAGCCCCCACACACACACACACACACACACACACACACAGATCTGAATAATATAGTATGGGTATGCGGATGTCATTACAACAATTATGTTGGGGAGAGAGAAACCGTTTTCTTTTATTGACCTAAAGTTTCACATGCTAAGTCCCATGTCCAATTATTTTGGTCCCTCAACATCCAAACCTCTCAGACCTATTCTGGCCTTCTGGGTCAGGTAAGGTTTTTTTTTTTTTTTTTTGAACTGCAAAAGGGGGAGAGGCGCCAGGCAGAAGAACCCCCTGGGCGTGACCATAGGGGTTCGACCGCCGCCATTGTGGAATGTGGAATGTTAGACATATAGCTACTCGTCCAGTGACACATGTCACCACAAAGACCACCCGAGTGCAGAGGCAGCATAGGGGCTAGGGGGCCCAACACGCATCTCCAAAGACAGACATGTATTGCGACTGGAGGGACTCGAACCCAAGTGCACGCGTGGGAAAGGCATTCAAGCCCCATCCCCCACACCCACCTCGGTGGTGGTTTGTACCACCTGGTGGTGGAATTTCAAGAATACTTATTCCTTGATATTCCTTGATTTGTTATTTTACATGTTTGCATTTTATTTTCAACCGCACACCGAATTGTAAAATGCAAACTACACACCCAATTTGTTTATCTTTTCTCTCTCTGTTTTTTTCACCCCTAATGAAACATCCTAATCCAAGAATAGTTACAGAGAGGTTATTTGGGTTAATAATCATTTAGTCATTTGACCACTCCAAGAACAAATAAACACCCTGATTACTTAATTTTTTTTTAGTTTAAACCCTACAAAATGGAGATCTTAGCCCACTTCATCAGAACTCAAAATACCAATATTTTTTTTTATAACCGGTTGTCCGGGTCAGCTTGCATGCACTTCGACTAACTCTGAGGCTCTAGAGATAACGACCGGGCATAACCCCAAGTGGTCCGAAAGAGTTTCCTGACAAGAGAAATCGAACTGAGACCTTAAGTGGGAGTAAACCCCCAAGTCCCAAGGTAAGGTTACCAAGTTAATCCCAACCAGTGGCGGGGCCACCTTAGGGTCAGTGTGGGCACATGCCCACACTGGATTCTGAGGGTTTTATTATTATTATATTTTCATAGAAATATTTAAGTTATTTTCATAGAAAAATATTTAAGTTTCAATTTATACATCACTTTTATATACGAAAAATTATTGAGTGCTCTTGGGGCACCACCGCATGGTGTTATAAGGTCATTCTCCTACACATATTTATGTGAGACTCAAGACTAATACTATATGATGATGAAGCTGGATAAAAAAATGATGGAGAAAGATGTTAGGGCACCAAGTAGGGCAATGCCTCAGGATCACTAAATAACTAATTACTCACAAACCTGCTTTAATTCACTGAATTTTTGCCTCAAAATTATTTCGTGTTTACGGAATTATATTTACTATCATTAAATACAAGTCTCTTGAACAAAAGTTGAATTAAAATCAAGGCTTGCATGTTAGATTCTTACAAAATACTTCTCCCTCCGTCCCAACTCCCAATTTGATAGTCCACTACGAAACTACGTGCAATTTTCAAACTAAAAAATAATGTACATACAAAAATAATTTTCTAATCAATATAGATCTCATTTGATAAATCTCATTGAGATTTGAGAACTTCAATACAGTGTAAAAAAAAATCCAAAAATTATTTTGGTAAGTATACAATTTTTTAGTTAAAAAACGTAGTAGTTTAAACACAACAAAATCGCCCACACGGATGGGATGAAAAGTCGATCTTTTACAACAAAACAAAAATCGCGCGTCAATATGATTTTAAGATTGTGCCCACACTAATATGATTTTCTGGCTACGCCAGTGATCCCAACCCAACAAGTTGCGTAAATAGGTTCGCAATCCAGCTGTCACGAACCAATCACCTTGTGGAATACGTGGGTGTAAGTATGTTTTTGTTTGTTTTCCCTTTTTTTTGTTGTGGATTGAAATTGCTTGTTTTGTTGGTACATGACATGCCTATGCTAGAACGTACCGAAATAGTTTTGGTCATCATCAAACACCTTGTTATCACGCAATCACAAGTTTTGTTGGTATGTACGTAAGTAGGGAGTTGCGAATGATACAAACTTTCTTTGTCTTCACTCCGAATATGAATGGCACCAAAGTACTAACCTCTTTTGTTTGCCAGTACAAGTAAATTGGTCTCCCCTCTCTATTTTTTTTATAACGGGATATCCGGACCAACTTATGCACGTACGAACTAATAATTTTGAAGTCTCGAAATTAACAACTAGGCAAATCATCCAGTGGCCCCAAGGTTTTGAACATTTCTTGAGATTCGAAACACGTTACCTCTTGGAGAACGACCACTTATTGTTTTCTCACGCCCAATTCGCCAAATTTCTTGGGTGGAGATATTCTGGATCAGAATGTAGGAATTAGGAAGCATGTGGTGTGTTCTTTAATTGTTACTGTCTCCGTTCCAAATTACTGGTTGCTTTTAGAAATTTCAACTTTTTAAGCAGATATGCAATAATTGCATTCAATAAATGCATTCACATATATTTTTCACTTTTGAATGAAATGATGATTTTTGGTAAAGGGGTTATTTTGAAAGATTGAATAAATTTTGTTTTGACTTTTCAAAGAGGTCTAACAATTCGGAACACCACAAAATAGTATAAGGGACAAGTAAATTGGAACGGAGGGAGTAACAAATTAGGAATTGTAGAAACAACTTGAAATGCCAAAAACAACTCTTTCATAAAAAAAGAAAGGAGTGTATCTCATTTGTATAGACTTGAACTTTATGTTCTCCCCAATCCCCAAATCTAACCTCTTTTGGTGAGAAAGAAAAATGGCCCAATAAGGGGGGTTCTTTTTTTTTTTTTTTTTTTTTTTGGTCTAAACCACCGGTATCCGGAAGCCCACTGGACCCCGACTAAATCCGGTGCGAGCCGGGTCGGCCCACGAAGGGATAAAGCTCTCCCAGCGCAAGTTTCCTCCATTCACAAGACTCGAACTCGAGACATTGCTTAAGGGGAACAAGTGCCGAACCACTTGAACCAACTTGCGTTGGTAATAAGGGGGGTTCTTGATTCTCATCAAACAAGGGAGAGAAACCTCTTCCCCTCCATTTCTTCTCTTTTCTCCCAAAAACCGCCCTCATTAACCAGCCAAACAAGGGAGAAAAACATCTTCCCCTCCATTTATTTCTCTTCTCTCGAAAACCCCCCATCCAAACGAAGTGTGTCACCGTGTCAGTGCTCCGGGAGGACCAAGGCTCTATCATTTTGTCTTTTTGTTTTTTCGTGTTTTGTTCATTTTTTTTGAATTTTTATTAGATTCGGAATATATTTTTTGGATTAATCATCCGTCTTGACGAAATGAGTCTAAAAGTAAAAAATTACACCAAAAACCAAAAAAAAAAAAAATCACTAAACAAAAAAATACTGTACCAAAAAATTATGACTAATAAAATACCAAACAACTTTTCCTTTCTTTCTTTTTCCCCCCGAAGTATCGTTTTCTATAAACTTTTTTCAATTTCGGTATAGATTTTTATGCTTTTCTAATTCCTCTCATCGACATAAATAATTAATCCCAAAAATTATAACGAAAAGCTAAACACAAAATCACGAAAAGCGAAAAAAGTCATATATGTAGACAAAATGACAAAAGAGCCTATATAATCAAACTCTCAAATGTATGTCAGTGGAGTAGTGGAAACCACAACCACTAACTTATGAATACCGAAAGCCAAGACCACATCCTTAACCAGTCAACCACAATTAACCAGAGATGAGTTCCAGATTGTATCAATGAGTGTATTTCAAAATTGAAATGGTAAAGAACCTTGGCAATGAACCTCCCATTCTTGGTTTACAGGATGCAGATATAGAGAATCCAAAAATTCCAAAATTATTTGTAGCATATCAAGAAGTACTACCAAAAGTACATTGAATATGTTAGGAACCATACACATTGTCACAGTAAGGTGAAATTGACACTTAATGATGACAGACTCCCCAACCAAAGGAAACCCTAAAAACATACAGATACAGTTTCTACAATATTTCATACTAAAAGATTACAGATTCAGCCCCAAAATATGATCTGCATGGGATAGACCCTATTTATATATATTAAGTTTGAGCGACTTCTGATTTCGACAAAATACCGAAGATCCTAACCACCACCGGCAACAAAATACCGACGATCCTAACCACCAATTCGTCATGCCATACCGTTCCCATGTCATATCAAACACATAGGGAAAGAGAATGGGACTTAATGGGAAGGTTTTCCATCTTCCTTTTCTTCTGCCTTCACTCTCTGTGTGATGGCTGAGAGGAGCCAATGCCATTGGCTTGAACTGCCATACGTGAGCTTCTATGACTCTTTGCTGGTTTCTTGGCTTCGGATTTTGGTGCTGGTTGTCGTACCTTCACTCCTCTGATCATCTGTTTAAGTCCGAGAATTTGTTAGTAACACAATAATACAGATGAATCCATACGTTTATATAAACCCTAGAAGGATATACATAAACCCTAGAAGGCTAGATATACGAAGATTTAGTATTTGGAACGTAGACATACGTATTTGCCACACTTTACATCCGAGTATATCACTATGAAATCTCCTTCTTGGAGTCCATTTGCTCGAACGAAATCTCCTGAAATAAAGGAAACACTTTGCATATAAGAACATTTTACTATCACCTAAGCCTTAGATGCTGGATGACATACCTGTGTTTTCAAGGAGATACATCCGGCTTTTGTTGTTTGGCCAAAACCTGAGACTCCAAAAATTACAAGAATGACTATTTGTTTAGTACGATGAAATTAGATTATAACAGATGAATTTGGTGGTGTGGAATCGAATTTGGTTCTTAGAAAGAACGCATACCTGTAGCGCATGTTCCAGACCTGAGAAGTTCCAATGTCTTCCATGGCAATCGAAATTCCGTCTCTTGCCTCCAGCTCTGGAAGATGGGTTTCTGCTTCTTTCTAACATATCGATCCATTTCCAAAGTTAAGTTCGGAAAACAATGCTCTAAAAAACTACGTCGAAGGTAACATAATATCGGTATGCTATTTTCATAGAAAAATGTGATCTTTTGTGAACCTTTCCTTCAAATCAATACACTTTTTGAATGTAAGTGACTCAGTGCCAACTCTATTCTTAAAGACAAATTGTGTATGTGAATTGTGACTCTTTTTTTGAGTTGAATACTTCTTTTAAATCAAAATGCAATCAATTTAATTCAATTGAAATAGAAAGATTGTACCTTGGGCAACACAATCCTTCCAAGATTACCGACATCGCTTTGCTTCAACACTTTCTGGAGAAGAAATTTCAAGTTCTTCTCAGGTTTCCATCCCTATTGATCCACAAATAAACCACAAAAAACAATGTCACATAACCGTCTATCCTCAACCACACAAATCCTTAAAGATTGCCAAATCAATGCCAACAAAAAAGTATCCAAAAAACATAACATTTGGACCAACTCTTGGGTGCCATTCACACATGACACGCCATCAAAGTGGGTATCAATTTTTACATCCTCTCACACGAGTGACGGTGGGACCCTCTAAATAGTGTTGTAGGACTCACCATCACTTCACTTGTGAGAGGATGTAAAATTGGATGTATACTTTGATGTGTCCCTAGCGCTAGCTCTTCAACTTAATATATAATGTAACCGAAAGGAGTGTCAATGGGAGCCTATTGAGTATAGAAACGAAAAAAATATTCAATCAAAAATACGAAAATGTAATGCATACCACACCTAAGTTGAATCTAGGTTCGATAAAAGTTGTTTTCTTGCCCTACTTTTGTAGACATTTTTAGAGGCACGTAGCATTTCAACTTCAATACTGAAAGCAACATCAACATAAGATTAACCAAAATGAGGATCATTGTTGGCTCTATTGAGGATATAACCCACCTGTCGCTTTTCCGGCAGGTTAATCTGCCGCTGCTGAAAATTTTGCCCTTGAACAGGCTGCTGAGAATTTTGCACTTGAACAGGAGGCCGATCAGCCACCACTTGTGGTTGTGACCGCGGCGCCTCTGCAGCCACAACCACAGGCACAGACGAAGAACCACCACCACCACCATTAGGCCAGTAAACCCAGTTAGCCACCGGATTGACTTGACCCGCCGCACTACAACTCTCGCCGCCTATACTTATAACTTGCTGGTTGTGATCCACATTGTGACTGATCATCTGCTGTTGCTGGTTCTGATGATTATTATTCTGGCTAGGATAGTGTTGATGGTGGCGGTGGTGAGAGAGAAACCGCCTCTGCCGCGCCATCCGCTTCTTCCTCGCCTCTTTTGTCGCCAAAGATCCCAATCTAACCAACTTTTCTCCATTGTTGTTGTTACTTCCCTGATAATTATACTGGTGGTGCTGATACGGATACGGATTATTCCCTCCGTACCCAACAAACCCCGGTTGATTCTGAACGCTGGTAACAACATTGCTATTATTAGCCTCGGGAAATTGGTTGTATTGAGCGGACGTTGTCATCGGGTACTGCAACGGACCCGATGACGTGGGCGGCCAAGTTTGGGCCGTCTCCAAAGTTGGATACTCAGTGGGGTAATTCGACGGACCGCCAACGGAGTACAAATCACCACCGCCGCTGTAAGGAAACCCCGTCGGATCCGCCACGTATTGCTGTTGCGGTTGCGGCGGTGTGGGGTGCAGCCACGTGGAGGGCAGGAAACAAGAGGAAGGAACGGGATTGCAATTAGGGTTAGGGTTTTGGAAAGGTTCTCGAAATGGGAACTGAGAAGTAGATGCGGTGGCTGCGGCTGCCGCTTGCTTTTTCTGGAGCTGGTAATTCTCGACCCACTCGAGGATTAATCTCAACAACTGCTTCTTCCCTTCTTTTGTGCCACCCAAACGCTTCGACGCCGACTCCACCGTGGCCCGCCGCAGCTTAATGTTCCTCATATCCTCGGCCGATATGTACTCTTTGTTCGACTTCAGCCACTCGAAAAACATCGTCCCCAGTTCGTCCGGCGGTGCCTTCTGCTGCTCCTGGGCGACATCGTTCTGTAGCAGCAAGTAATCGTCACTAGTTTCGGCGTTGTTTTGATGATACTGCTGCGGCGGCGGCGGCGGTTGCTGAAGCGGAAGAGATTCAACGTCATGCGGGTTATTTTGAATTGGAGGATTTTCGTTTTGGAAAATCGAAGATGGGTCCCACAGCTCGTTGGAGTCGTCGATCAACTCCATGTACCCAAAAGTCTCCATCACGTCCATGCAATCGATGCTGTCCTCCTCCTGCGGTGGCGGTGGCACAACCGCGTGGTGGTGGTGGTGTTCCTGTTCCTGCAGGCGGTGGTTATTGTTGTTGTCGGCGTGCTGCTGCTGCAATTCCTCCGCGTCGGACTTCAACAAAGCCCATGAAGCCGCAGACGAGGAAGAGGAGGAGGAGGAGGAGGAGGAGGAGGCGATGGTCTTGGGTGGTGGGACCGGAGTCGAGGACGACGAAGACGACGACGAAGACATGCAGGGGAAATCGGGCAGCGGCGGGAAGTCGTTGTAGAAAATGGAGGCGTCGTCCACGCCTACCAGTAGATCCTCCTCCGCATTTCCTTCGAGCCAGATCTCATCTCCTCCTCCTCCTCCTCCTCCTCCTGCATGTTCATCTGAGCCCTTCATTTCTCCCACTAGATAAATTTAGAGAGAGAGAGAGAGGAGAGAGAGAAGCGGCAAAAAAGAGTATTTGTTGTGTATTTGATTAACGAAGCAAGATTAAAAAGGGGCCCTCTTCAACTCTTCAAGTTTAACATAAAAAAGCATCTGGGCCCTGAAGGATCAATGAAAGCGACGTCTCTGCCTAATCAAATCTGCTGCTTTTGTTGGGCCATTTAGGGTAAGTACTTAGAATTTATAGATATGCAATTGTACTGGTAGTACAGATGTTGAATTAAATATTACCAGAATCCGAAGAGGGTATTTATAAAATCTGTAAACAAGATTATCTAGAGAGAGAGAGGGGAGGAGAGAGAGAGAGAGAGAGAGAGAGAGTTGCGAAGTGTGCAATCCCCACCACTACCAATAACCAACTTCATTTATAAGAGGAAGAAAGAGTTCAAAAGGAAGAAGAAGATAAATCGCCCTGAAACGCAACCAACCCACGATCATCATCTGTTTTTTGTTTTTGGTTTTGCTTATTAGGACTTTTTGTTGTTTGTTTGGGATAAGTTCAAATCGTTTTTTGTGGTCTTTTTTACTACTCTCCATCCCCTGTTCTATTTTAATAGTCCGGTTCGGTCTTCAAAATAATTTTTAAAAATTATTCTTATAATCTAATTTGCAATATTTCTAAAAATTGTAAAAACTTTGTATAACTGACTCATATAAGATATATATTTTTCATTAAATTTAGGTAATTTGTATTCACACTCCCAAATTGTTATCTACACTTTTTTTTTGTCTTATAGTGAAATTTTCATGCGTGAAATTTTCACTAGAAGACAAAAAAAGAGCGTGAATAACAATTTGGGGGTGAAAATCACTCCATTGAATTTATTCCAAACTACAAAAAATTTAAAAACTTTGTATAACAGACTCACATAAGATCTATATTTCTCATTACATTTATTACAAATTGAATATTATTAACAAGATAATTGATTTTCACACCCCCAAACCCTTTTTTTTTTTATCTTTTAGTAAAATTTTACACATAAAAAATTCAATAAAAAAAAAAAGGTGTGAATAACAATTTGGAGGGTGCCCCTATTTACAATTTACAAATTACATTAGAAACCGACCCAAACTATTAAAAAATACCACAAAAAACGATTTGAACAGGCAAGTAGTGGCTCACTCATGCGATTGAGTTCTTGAATGCCCGGGATCGAGTTCATGTCATAGATTAGGATTGACGAATGAAAAAAAAACCGATTTGAACAGAGGGTACAGTATTAAGTAAGAGAGATAAAGTGGTTTTGTATTTAAGCGCTAGAGAGAGAGAGGGAGAGAGAAGAAAACAAAAGAATCAGAGAAAAACAAAACCTCGTGCCGATACTTTCTCCACCACTCTCCGGATTCTACGCCAGCGGCCATACGTTGGAAGCTGAGTGGTTGCAACCAGCGGTGCTTCCCAGCCTTTTTCCCTATAGACAGATGAAGGAGAGAGGAAATGTCTTCACATCGCCTTCTCTCTCTCTCTCTCTCTAAAAGTAATACAGATTTAGAGAGAGAAAAGCTGAGTTAGAGAGAGAGAGAGAGGGGTGGTTTGGTTGGACCGTCTTGCACTTGATGGTTTCACACTAGGGTTTGTCTGGATTCGTTGGTGAAACGGCGGGGCTGCTACGCGTCACTGACGTCACCCACCAAACTTTCTCTCTCTACCCCCCCTCTCTCTCTCTTTTTCTGCCAATGACAGTGCTCTGCCGTTTAAATAGCTCCGTCACCATCGACGCGGAGCAGGGAAGTATTATTCCGGCTATAGAGAGAAGGGATAAATGGGATGGACCAATAGGATTGTGCCACGTAGGAATTATTTTGGGGTTGATGCTGGTGATAAATTTTATTGGTTACGCAAAGCGTTGATTTCCGTACGTAACAGTGGGCGGGACCTTCACGTGCGTTAGGCCTACGTGGGGGCTGTCCGTCTTATTTTATGTTGCCACGTAATAACTGTAACATTACCGGGACCGACTGAATATTTTTCTGGAGTAATAAACAAAGGAAAATCCTATTGGCAGCACAGAAGGTGGGAAAATTGATTTAAAAAAATAATAATAAAATAAAAAAAATCAATACATCGGTGACTGTTCTGCCTCTGCTGCGTATGAGTTCACCAACAAAGATATTAATTATTTGAACGGTTGGAAGTGGTTCTGGAAAATGAAACTGCCTCAAAAATTGAAAACTTTCTTTTGGCTTATTTTCCATGATAAACTTCCTACCAACTTGATGCGTGTTAAAAGGGGTATCAATACATCGGTTTGTTGTCCTAGATGCAACCTTGCTCTGGAAAATCTGGATCACTTGTTTAGGGATTGCCCTAAGGCTATTGCGCTTTGGGATAAAATCCCTTCGGGTCGGTTAATGAGGGCGGGTATTTTTAATTCCACGTCGGATTAGATCTCTGCCAATCTGAAAAAGAAAAAAACTTTATGCTTAGGTACAAGTATTCCTTGGAACATCATTTTTTGTATCACTTTATGGCAAATTTGGAAGGATCGCAATAGAATGAGTTTTGATAACACAGTTTCGATACCAGAAATGAGTTTCAAGAATATATCTTCCTATGCTTCTGAAATCGTGGACACTTTTAATTCCCCTCTCATGACTGACCCTCCTTTAAACCGACTAACTTCTTGGTTTCCTCCCAACACAGGTACCTTAAAGCTTACACAGATGGGTGTTGGTTTGAAAGTACTAGACGGGCGGGTTTTGGACGATTAATCAGAGATGCTCATGGGCTTGGATACCATGGGAAAATGATAGGCAACTCAAGTTTGGAAATAGAAATCTAGGCCATCTATAGAGGGTTAACCATCTTGCTGGAGAAGGGGCTCTCTAATGTGCAAATAGAGTCTGACTCCCAAACCGCAGTGATTCTCTTCAATGATAAAGCCAACCCCAATCATCCTCAAAGCAATATTATAAATGATGGCCACTACCTCTTAAACCGGACAAGAAGCACCCTCACCCACACGTACCGGAGTGCAAATGAGTGTGCTGATTTTCTAGCTAGTCTTGGAGCAGAACAAAACGAGGATTTGGTGGTTTCCGAGAGACCACCACAGGAAATTCGAGAGTTCATGACAAGGGATAGACTGAATATCCGGCAAATCCTAGATTAGTGCTTTTCGCACCTGCATCTCTAGCTTCTCTTTCTAGCTGTCTCGATTATATTGACGAAATCTCGATTATCACTACAAGAAATTACACTTTTAGTGACCAGTTTTGGTGACCAATTGTGTTTTGGTCACGAAAAACAACCAAATAGTGACCAAAAATACGGTGGTCACAAACTCTTCGTCATTCAATGACCAAATAAATTGGTGGTCACAAAATATTCTACCAATGGTGAGTAAATTTTGGTTAGTCACTGAAAGTACTATAATTAGTGACCAAATTATGGTTAGTCACAGAAAGGTTTGAACAATTGGTGACCAAATGTAGACTTGGTCACCAATTGTTCAAACCTTTCTGTGACTAACCATAATCTGGTCACTAATTATAGTACTTATAGTGACCAACCAAAATCTACTCACCATAGGTAGAACATTCTGTGACCACCAATTTATTTGGTCACTGAATAATTAGTTTGGTGACCAAAATCATGTAGTCACCAAATAAATGTCGTTTAGCGCCACTTTTAGGGGAACTATCATTCATCTTGATGAAGGGGTTTTAAACCCGGTCAAGTAAAAAATTTACATGAATGATTTAATCAACAAGCACAATGAAATCAACAATCTCGATCATCATGATTGTGTCGCGGTCATGTGGCTACTGTATATTCAACCATGGCACAAGACTTAGTTTACTATCAATTTGCGTCCCGATGAAGGGGCTTTTTAAACCCGATCAAGCCAAAATTTTACATGAATGATTTAATCTATAAGAACAATGAAAGGAACAATCTCGATCGTCGTGATCGTGTCGCAATCGTGGGGCTACTATATATTTAACTACTGCACAAAACTTAGTTACTATCAATCGCATCTCGATGAAAGGGCTTTCTATCCCCGATCGATCCAAATTTTTGCATGAATGATTTAATTAACAAGCACAATGACATCAACGATTTCGATCGTCGTGATTGTGTCGCAGTCGGGTTGCTATTGTACATTCAACTACTGCACAATAATGAGTTCACTATTAAGTAAGTTGAACGTATAAATTGTAAAGGTTATTGTCAAGTATATTTTTATAATTGTCGATCTGAACTGTTAGGATTTCACATTCGACTTATTCCATCATTTTCACCAAATTGAAAACTCATTGGTTATCGATAACCACTTATCAAAAGACGTTAATGTTTTTGGAGGCATTGAAGCCTTATAAAGACATCACTCGAGCTCCACTTGGGTATTATATATATATATATATATATATATATATATATATATATATATATTGAACTAGATTAAATTAACAGTGTATCTTTAGACATTTGATTCAGGGAAAAAAAAATGATCCTATTGTAATTTGTGTCTTGATGAATGAGTTTTCTAAACTCGATTGAGCCAAAAATTTACATGAATGATTTAATCAAGAAGCATAACAAAATCAACAATCTCGACCATCACGATTGTATCATGATCGTGTTGCTACTAGACGTTTAACTACAACACAAGACTTAGTGTACTATCAATTGCATCCCGATGAAGGGGTTTCTAAACCCAATGGAGCCAAGAATTTACATGAATGATTTAATAAATAGGAACAACAGAATCAATGATTTCGATCGTCACGACTGTGTCATGATCGTGTGGCTACTGTATAGTTTACTCACTGAAAGACTGAGGGAGTCCGCTAAGGGTGTTTTTAAAATAAACTGAGTGTCCCTGTTTTTTATGTGATGTACTGTGACAGAATGACTTGTCTTAATGTATGAAAAAAATTATTTTTTATTACTCCATCCGTCCCTCTTTAAGTGATTTAACATATCGGAATACGTGCAATTTCAAACCCCTAAAAAACATATTTCTTTATATAATTTTTAAATTTCTTATACGAAATGAAAGTGCTCATTGAGTATTTTAATTTGGTGCAAAAAAAATTAAACGTTCTACGAAAATACGTTTTTTAACGTTCAAAAAAATACATGTTTCCCAAAGATATCAGTTAAAAAAGGGACAAAAAGAGTAATAGAACACCCCCTAAAAGTACATACTTTGATCCGATCCTTGAAAGTACTTACGCGCGCCTTTAACCCGGTGTAAACAAATGGGCGGGGGATTTAATTTTTTGGCCATCTTTGGTGACCAGTGAATGCTTTGTTTTGACGCTGGTTCACAGTAGATTAGAACAATTAGACAATCCCTTCTTCTGTAAAGTTACAGCCCTACCACAAACTCCATCTTCTTCTTAGCCTCTCCTACAGCCACGAAGGCCTCTGTGTGTGTGTGTGTACGTTTCTCTCTTCCTCCCTCCTCCACGGTTGGCTTCCATCACCAAGTGGAAGCGCTTCACCACTGCCACCGACGATTCTTCGCCAGTACTACCGACGATGAGATCAGTTTTGATCCTCGAGGTCGAGGTCCACCTTTAACAGCGAGGACATCCTCAAGTCGGGCTTCAACAGGTGGTACCAGAACCAAATCAAAATCGGAATCGCTCAGTCGATCGACGTCTTCCAGTTGGGTTTCAAATCCGTCTTTGCCTACAACCCGCAGCCAGGTCACGGGTTCCATCCGCTTTCACCCCAGGAATAGCCACTCTCTGCTCCCTTAAGCCCATGGATCCATAATTTTCTTCGACGGTGAGCCCATGGTATGTTTACATTCAAGTTTATTTTGGGGAAATTTCAACCACATACCAATTTTTGATTTGATGCTCAAAAAATTTGCGTTTGTTGCTTATGTACACTCTGCCGATTTTGGGATTTGTTTCCTACTAATTACCATTGCAGTACCCACACTATCCCACTTCTCTCTTTCCCGCTTCCCACTCAGATCTAATTTGCAGAAGGTAGATTTGAAGCTAAAGCCCGTCTCTTTGGCTCTGTCAATTTTTGTTGGTGTTTCAATTTGCATCGGCAAAATATAAGGGAATGCTCTCTATTTAGATCTGTGTATTTATGATTGTGTATATGAGCCTCTATCCAAATCTTGTCCCTTGTTAATTTCTTCACTTGAAGTTAGGGTTTCTGTGGATGGGGTTTTATAATCAGAAGAGATTCAAGTAGAAGATGATATAATTGATTATTCTTTGGTTACTTGTGTCTCAGGAAGGGCATTATTCTTCGATTGTTACTTGGAGAGGAAGCCCGCTACAAGCTTCCCTTTCTCATATGTATGCCTCGCTGATCTAAGGCTAATTGGAGAATCCAGTTTCCATTGTTAGAGTGCTTATGTAGTATAGGTAGTCGATGTATTTCATTTGGATGTTTAAAATTTAAATAGAGATTTGGGAGTGCTTTCGAGATGCTCTTACAAAATAGCTAATTCTTTTCCGTTAACTTGCAAACAAACTTGAGAGAGGGCTGGAGTTGTTGGTACGGACTACTCCTTTTCAATTAGACATATAACATCAACAATGAAGATAAATGGCAGATTGAATTAGCTACCTTCTTATCATGTTATTTGTGATTATTAGACACGCTACATTTAGATATGTCTGTCCACCGGTATTTAGTCGTCGTTAGGTATTTTTGTCCTCTTAAGAGCATCAGTGGAGGTGTTGTTCTTTGTTTTGCGTATTTAAATGGTTAATGTTTTAGGAGAAATTGCTAATGAGTAGTTAAAATTACCGCTTCATGTGAAAGTACCAAATAGTTTTCCTTCCACTTCCACATAACGTTCACAAAGGTGAATGAAGGCTCAAATTACTTGTTTGTTTGTTTTTTTTTTTGGGTGCAATATTTGACTTATCAAGTAAGATCTTGGGGGGTTTGATTGGCCCTGTGTTTATTGATCCCAGTGCTGCCCTGATCTTACTGAATATGACCTGGTAAGAGTTTTTTACTGTTTGGAAGTTGAAGTTTCACTAGATTATGTGGTTGGCTAAGTAATTGTAGCTGCCCTGGTTCCCTGTTCCTGTTGTTCTGTTTTCCTAATGTGACTTATTTATAGCGAAAAGGGGAAAAAGAACAAAAACTATGCTGGTTTTACATGGCCCTGTCATTGGTTTCCTGTGTCCAAATCTTCTTCTATTGAGCGCTGCAGCATGTACACCCCCTCTGTCTTTGTGTTGTTTATAATTTTCAAACTTCTATTGTCAATATCCACATTTATTATAAGTATGATGACCCTTACATTTTGCTGAAGGTAGAGTTCCATTGAATTGGTATCTTAATATTTTCCCCTTCCCTTTGAATGTTGTATCCTTTTCTATTATGGTTCACTTAAATGATTGGTTGGACTAATATATTATGTAAATTTTTGTTTAATTTCCAGGCATTTCATTATGCTACAGCCATGCCGGACTACGATTTCCAGCCAACGGGTTACACCACCGTGCGAAGCACGGCAGTTTCCACCTAGTTTATGCATATGTACACATTGCTTGTAATTGAATAGTCATGAACTTGAACATATGTTTCTCTCATTCTCTTCCTTTTAAGGTATAACCAATGGGGTAATTGGAACCTGATTTTAGCTTTTAGATCTACATAATAACCATGCCAATCATTCTTTGCTAATCAACTGGATTGGTGAGGAAGTAGGAAGAGCAAGTTAGTTTATCTAGTTTGTCATGTGAATAATGGTTGCATTAGTGAAATTGTTTTAATTGTATCCAAAAAAGGTTGATATGTTTTTTGGTGTTAGTAATTGCTCTTGGACTCTTCAGGTGGAATAGGAAAGCATCTATGGGGAAATTTTGTGGTTCAAATACTACATTTAAGCTGCATGTATGAATCTATCGTCCTTAGTATTTGAACATAAAGAATATGAGTTTCTTAAAGTTTTCTGTTTAGGAACAAGCCACAAGTGGAATCAGCATTGGTGTTGATCTTTCTTTGGTTGATGGTCAACAGGAAATCAATGGGAAGTGGGACTTTCATTTCTAATCTATGTAACTGTTTCATATTCTTTGAAAATTTACTGCTAAACCACTAAAATATCATTTCAAAATGGCATGCGTTAACTTTGATATTTATGAAAGACTTCTCATGTGAAAAATATTCTCTTTTTTGTTTTCCTGATTCTTTTACATCTAGGTGATTGAAGTTCCTCTCCAAAAGCACTACTTGATACTTCAGTCATTTGCCACTGCCTAGCTATTGAAGGAGCACAACCTGCTATTCCAGAAAATGCTCCTGTTGTAGGTTTCTAAATCTAAACTAAATCTTCTTTACTTGAATAATTCTATTTTGCAGTGGCTTGAATGCATATTAGTGGAGTTTATATTTGCAATGATAGCTTGTAATTGTAGTTATTGTTGCTGCTCCTAATGACAAAAAACCCGAGCAAAAAGATGATGGAGTTCCTGTTGACATTAAATTACTCGTTAAACATGTACTGTCTAGGAAGCTTCAGGTATATGGTCTTACTTTTTTTTTTCCCCCACAAGTACACAATTATGTTTGATTAGAACTTGGCTACCTGTTAAATTTGATTCTACAATCATTCTTGTTGGTGCAGCTATATTTTGATGAAATCACTGAGCTTGCTGTGAGTAGGGCCGACTCGGTTCTTTACGAAGAAGCCGTAGTGAGTTTGGCTATCGTCGTTCGTGCGAAGACCAGAAGGCATGTCTTCTTGTGTGGAGCACGTGGGCAACCTCCTAGACTATCAGAATAGTATGATTTCGTGTTCGAGAGACTGGGATTGCATACTTATGACTTTTTTGCAACATATACGCATATCATTGGAACTCTACAAATGCTAGAGTAATTTCTCTAATGGGCCTTGTATATAGCACAAATGTTCTGAAATCATTATTTGAATGGATCCAGATTGAGCTCGAACAATTGGCTATTTTTTTTTTTTTTTTAAGAAATTTGAAGATTTTGTGACTAATGGTTGGTCGCCTACACATAGCTATTAACTAGTCACAAAAACCATCTTTCAGTGACTACTGTTTTGGTAGGTAAAGTGTATCATTTTGTGACTACCAGTTTTCGGTGACCAAAGTTTGTGGTCAACAAATAGTACCATTTAGTGACTACCACTTTTCAATGACCAAATTTAGGCAGTCACCCAAAGGATACAACCGTGACCAAGTTCTAGTCACTAAATGTTATGCTTTCGTGACCACAACAAATGTGGTCACCAATACCTTTCTGCGAGTAGGGTTAGGCGACCAAATTATTTTTGGTCACGGTAGACCTTTGGTGACTAAATAGGGCCTTTTAGTGACCAAATTCTTAGTCACCAAATGTGTTTTTTCCTGTAGTGTATATAAATGAATTTGTATTAAGAAAAATGAGTTCTAAATAATCTAATGTGCAACTTTTTTTTTTTTCAAGATAAAAGTGTCCGTAGAATAAGTATGAATCAATATTCGATTGCCGTAATTTTGATAAAGTTTATATTTTCAACGATATCTTGACAATATATCAACGTTCGACCACCAAAGTGGATTCCGGAACGGACCCAGCAAGAAGGTCAGTGACAGTGAAGATTCTGGTAATTAATACTGGCCTTATCCCAAGTTACAATTTCAAATTGAATGAATTCTAACAAATTCAAGAATAAAACTATTGGTACACAATTTGGCGTACACAAAATACACACAGCGTTGTGTGGAACCTATCTCGAGATTTCATACAAATGATCGAAATCACTCAATTTGTTTAAAATATTTTTTAAGGATTTTTGCAAAAAATCAGCTCGATCAGATAGCGGTAGAGGCTTGATCATTTTTGTTTTTTAAATTTTCAGACAGGAAATTGAGTGAAGAATCGATCAAGCTCTTACCGATATCCGATTGAGCTAATTTTTTTTTATAGAGATCCTTAAAAACATATTCAAAATAAGTTGACCACCTCCGATCATTTGTGTAAAATCCTAAAATAAGTCTCACACGACGCAGTGTGCACCAAATGACGTACTCATAGCAAGGCTCCAAATTCAATGAGTAGCAAATTACTTACCGATTACTTCAAAAGTTTATTGAACAGTTAATTTTCCATTTTGTCACTTCCATTCCCATTTACGCTGTCAAAAAATTTAATCACCTTATCATATGGCTGGTGATTTAATTTGCTACTATTATTTGTTATAAAGTTACTCCTACATCACATGGAGTCCTAGTTTTCCGAAAAGAGAACATTGATAACAAAATGTATTTATTGATTAACAAAATGTATAAATATTGTATTTATACATTCATAACAACTTAGATTTTTTGGGTCCGCCCTGTCAAGTTTGTTCTGGTGTATTTATAGATGAATCTATACATTGAAAACAAAATTAATGTATATTCCACAATATATATATATACACACCACACTTCCTATCAAGGATCCCGGATTTTTAAAAAAAAATCCACACCTCATGGATCCCGATTGAATTTCGACGATCCGAACCGTCGAATGTGTTTAAAAGGTATTTTTAAGGGTCCCCGCGAGAATCAGCAAAAAAAATACCGAGAAGGGCTTGATCCGAGCAAATTTTCATTAAAACTATATATGTTCGTTTTTACGAAAAACTGCTCGGATAAAACCTTTCCTGGTATTTTTTTTGTTGATTTCTCGCGGAGACCCTTAAAAACACCTTTTAAACACATTTGACGGTTCGGATCGTCGAAATTCGATCCGGAAAGTGGAGGCACGGATTTTAAAAAAGTGGGGGAGCCCTGACTGGAAGTGGACTGATATATATACCTTCCCGGGAAATCTTCAAATGATTTTGAATACATTAGTTCCTGTTACAGTTTTTGCAAAACTATTTGGATCAAGCACTTACCGATATCCGATTAAGCTAAATTTTTGCAGAACCTCCTATTTTACTCATTTAAACAAGATCAACGGTTCAAAACATCACAAGGGGGCTCAGAAAAGAGTGTTGTGTTTTTTTATGTGTTTTTTTAAGTGTGAGGGGAGCCGGCCCCTATATATATATGTTCCACTTTCTATCCGGACTTCAGACTTCCGGACCTCCATGATCCGAGCATTTTTTTGACGATCCAAACCGTCCAATGTGTTCAGAAGGTGTTTTCAAGGGTCTACGCGGAAAATCTTCAAAAAACAATACCAGGAAGGTATACAATTTTTGTGAAAAACTGCTTGGATTAAGCCCTTCCCGGTATTTTTTTTTAAGATTTCCCACATGGACCTTGGAAAACATATTTTGAACACATTGGACGGCTCGGATTTTTCCAAAACAATTTGCAACACAAAAAATACCCTTTTTGTTCCAGTCAGGTCCCTGACTGGAACCGTGGGGTATATATATATATAAGCTTCTAGTCCAGGATTTTCGGACTCCGAGATCCACCTTCCCGATATTTTTTAATGATTCGAACCGTCCAATGTGTTTAAAACGTGTTTTCAAATGGCCCCCGCGAGAAATCGTAAAAAAAAAAAAAATTGGGAAAGGCTTAATCCGGACAATTTTTTATAAAACTGTAAATGTACAGTTTTTGTGGAAAACTGCCCGAATCAAGCCTTTCCCGGTAATTTTTTTTACGATTTCTCGCAGGGACCCGTAAAAACACTTTTTAAACACATTGGACGGTTGGGATCATGCAAAAACACGTTTTTAAAGTTTCAAAACACCCAAAAACCTTCAGTCAGGGATCCCTAACTGGAAAGCTGCCGTATATATATATATAGGCAACTTTTTTTTCGTAAGGACCTCCCGTAAATAAGAAAAAATGTAATTTTTTCACGTTAAAAATTATTTTTTTGAAATCCGAACCATTCAATGTGTTCAAAAGGTGTTTTCAAGGGTCCATGCGAAAAATCTTCAAAACAAAATACTGGGAAGGACTTGATCCAAGCAGTTTTTCGCAAAATACAGTTTTTCCAAATTAACCTTAAAAATAAGTATAATGCGTGAGAATATTTAAAGAGATGCAAGGGGTCGGGCCCTGTGACTGCCCCTGAGCCAAGACACCCGTTATTTTAATGCGTCACAGAGAAGTGCAGCCCACTTCATTAGTGGACAAGGCTTACACGGTACGTGGCGAACATGCAATGCAAAATAACGAGACGTAAACAAACAAGAAGAATGGCGCTGATCTTCTGTGGTACGGATGTGTACCGTAAAATGTTCTACCGTACCAACTCGGATACAAAAATGTATGCCAAACAAGGTAAAAGGGAATTGGGGCTATGCTGTTTTTACTATCCGGGGTCTGTAGTGATTGAGCTTATTATATGCGTGTAGTATGCTCTTTCAACCGTTCGATTCAATCAACGGTCCGCCGAATCATCTTACACTTTAAAAAACACTTTTATATTTACTTTAACTCCAATTTATCCGGACCATTGATCTTAGATCGGACGGCCGAGAGAGTTCACTACACACATATAATGAGTTGACTCACTATGGGCACATGGCAGTGGATAAGTGGATACGTACCGTTTCTTTGGGTTTGAGGGGTCTTTGGTGTGTTGTTAAAGTCTCGTTTGGTACTTCATTGATTTACTGGTTTTTCGAGTTCATTTTGGGTTTTGAAATAATCTCAAAATATTAATAAATCAATTGAATTTTGCACTAAATGAGACTTTAACCTATGAATTCTGAAAAAATCTCTACCGATATCGGATTGAACTAATTTCTTTTTTTGCAGAACCCGTAAAAAAATATGTTAAAAATAATGAGCGATTCAAAACATATTTGTGGGACTTGGAATGGCTCCCCTAAAAATTAATAAATCAATTGAGTGTGTTGCTATCGATTTAGCTTACAAATTTTGAAAAAGCCCCTATTGATATATTGGATTGAACTAATTTCTTTTGCAGGAACCCGTAAAAAATATGTTAATAATGAGCGATTTCAATTATCTTTGTGGAATCCAAAACGGTCCCAAAAAATTAATAAATTAATTGAGTGTCCGTTATGCCGAACGGGGCTTTAGCAACACCAACTCAAAAAATAAATAATGGGGGCAGCCACTACGGTCCCAAAGGGATAGCAGAGCCCCCAGTCCAAATAAAATAAAGAATTAGGTTTCGCATTTGCATCACCTACACGGTGTATTTTTGCCTTGCCGCATTTCATTTTGAATTGTTCTCGGGTTGTCGGCGTGCATTAAACCTTTACTCTTCTTATTATAATAGTTGCTCTTTTTTTTTTTTTGGTCATTCGTCAAATTCCTAATCTATTACATGGGGAAGGGGAAATGAGACTCGATCCCGAGATGCAGTGTGAGGCATTCAAGAACTCTACCGCATGAGCTAACCATCACTTGCTTATAATAGTTGCTCACAGTAGTGAATTATATTTTTATTAATGAATTTTTAAAGGGTAACCTTATTGTTAACCAAAACAGAACAATTATTTGGATACAAATTAAAAGAAAAACATGTCAAAAATTATTTGGTAACCTTATTGTTACTAATGAATTAATTTACCCTTAAAAAAATAAAAATTGGATACGAATTAAAATAAAAGCATGTCAAAAATTATTTGGTGTAAATGGGTTCCATACGATGAACACGACTCTCAGAAAATGGTTCTCGATACATTTGTGGTCACAATATATTAGTATTATTGTTTCTCTTTTTCTTCTAAAAAAATTATCCAAACATAAGATATGTGTACCCAAAATGGA
Source organism: Vaccinium myrtillus (assembly GCA_016920895.1). Lineage (NCBI taxonomy): Eukaryota > Viridiplantae > Streptophyta > Magnoliopsida > Ericales > Ericaceae > Vaccinium > Vaccinium myrtillus. The sequence continues at coordinate 30,741,434 of CM029281.1, forward strand.
TTAGTCGGGTTGGTCGAGTGGAAGTATAATAGTAAGAGTTAATTTACATGTTTCTTCCGATAGTGCTATACTCCGCTATACCGGCACCACACAGAATTCGTACGTATCGGCCAATTCCTGCTATATATCGGTTTTTATCTGATTTTTGCCGCTACACGCCCGCTACGGCCAATTCAGGTGCTTTGATGCAAAGAGAAATTAAAAAAAAAAATCACAATCACAACACCCGATTCCCGCTACGTATAATTCAATACTCCCGCTACCGCTACGCAATCCCTACCGCTATTTGAAACCTTGCTACACAGTGCTCAATTTTGAAAAAACAAGCCACATATATTTTTGAATTTGCGAAACAATCTAAGAATCCAAATTGAAAACAACACCACGGAAATTATGTGATGATAAAATTATGCATAGACAAAATAGGCAGGAATTCAGCCGTTAATTTTTGATGTCCATTTCGCGCTTGACCTTTTCTGCATTTTGTTTGATGGAATCCTTTGATTCTTCAGCCTTCCCAACCACTGTCTCTTTGATTTTGTTGGTGGTATCCTTAACTGAACCCCAGGCATCTTGTGCGGTTTGCTTGGCTTTCTCTGTTAAATCCTGTGCGGTGTCTGACACCTTCCCCGCCGTGTCTTTCGTTTTTGGGTTCATCTTGAAATGGGAAAAAATAGAAAACCGCCACGCAAAAAAAAAAAAAAAACACAATAAACATCAAGAAATTAATGACAACCACAGGTTAATTATAACAAAACTGGATAAGATAACTAAGGGGATTTGTGGAGGGAGATCACAGTGCCGGACACAGGATTAGCAGGGGCGAACTTGAAAACAATATTTCAATTCCAAATGTATGTATTGCTACTTTCAAGTTCTTAGAAAGAGACGAGATTGTGTATATGCGCATAGCCACCGTTTAATGTTTTTATGAGTGACAAAAAAAAAAAAAAAATTTGATAAGTTGAAAGTTTAGGAATTTTTTCCATGCATGTATAAGGACTTTAAATTTTTTTTCAACTCTAGGAACTTGTATGTTGCTAATCCCATAGAATTTTTTCAAATTAACCTGTAGAAAAATTAGAATAGCGTGTGAAAATATTCAGAGTTGTGCAAGGGTCCGGGCACCTCGTTGTATCCACCACTGTAGATCATAATAGCAGGTTCGACTATACCGCCAACAAAAAACTCTAGGACGAAGTTGATGGCACTGAAGGTTTTGTCTGACCGTTAACCTCACACTCTTAAAAATTAAGATTATTCATGGTGCGTGTGTAAGCTGGTACGACCTCTTGAACCAAAAGTTAAAATAGGAAACATAAAAATATAAGATTGTTAATTAGTGAGTTGTCTTACATCTTCAGCAGTGGAGGCAGCCTTGTCTTTCATCTCTTGGCCTGCCATTCTTGCCTCATTGGCGCCTTGTTTGGCTGCATCAGCAGCCTTGTCATGTGCTTGTGTTGTTATAGCCTCGCGGCGCACACTTTTCTGTAAAACAAAATAATGTTCAAAAGTTACCTTATATGACACATACAGAAATTCTCCGTGACCAATTTAGTTTCGTCTACGGGTGAAATTAAAAACTGTTTGAAATTCGAAGAACCATAAAAAATAGGCACGGGTATCAATTGCTCAAGCCATGTCTTCAGGCACGGGCATGGACATGCACTAATTAAAATAGAAGAATGACTTCGTAAACAATTTACAGGAAGGAGGTAAGTGATGTTCACCTGAAAAGGACGCGGTGAAATTGGAACAAAAACCCTAGAACTCCACGGGTTGCGAACCACTATCGCTCCAGCGTTACGGGATCTGGTGAGGATGGAAGTCATAGAAATACTTGCCATTTTTTTTCTCTCTGTATTTCTTCTTCTTCTTTCAGATCTGATTATTTTGTTCTCTTTACTGTGCTATGTAGCAAGTTATTTGTAGACCGAAATGGCCTTGATTTCAGGTGTTGTGTGCTGCATGGCGATTTTCTCTCATTTTTATGGTTAGGAAGTTAAATAGTGGGGCAGTGGACCCACTATTTTTGGGTTGGTTTGTGGTTTGTTTCCCGGGATTCATGTTTTTGGACCTTGGGGGGTGCTGTGCATGGGATGCACAGCACCGTGCTGTGCAGCCAGGGCACGGCAGGTCCGGCCTCGTTCCGACGATCGGAGAAGTTCACTGCGTAGAGTTCGTCGAGTACTACAAGTGTACCAAAAAACAACTCGATCGGATATCTTTAAGTGCCTCATCGGAACACAAATAACTTAAAAAGAAATGGAACACAAATGGATACAAACACGGGATCAAAACCATTTTTTAAGTTATTTGTATTCCGATGAGGCACTTAAAGATATTCGATCGACTTGATTTTTGGCACACTTGTAGCACTCGACGAGCTCTACGCGGTGAACGTCGCCGATCGTCGAAAAGATGTCGGCGCGACCGCGCCATAAGGTTGCACAGCACAGGCACAGTGCTGTGCATTGGGGTGCACAGCACCCCCCAGGTTCCCATGTTTTTTGTTTGACATTTTATTTTATCTGACATTTTATTTCTTCAAAAATATCACGAAATACTGGTACCGTTTGCTAGCACTTATAATCTAACTTATTTAGCTTATTTACATAAAAAAAAAAAAACTAATGGAGAGTGTTTATTTATAATTATTAATAGTCAGTTATTTAGAAGAAAAAAAATTATTCGGCTTTTCTAGATTATTTGAAGATCTAGTTTGAAACTTTTTTTTGCTTATTTTAAGTTGTTGAAACACAAATGGAAAGAATCGTAGGATGAATAAGTTTTTCTCACTCTAATTTTGAAGGCAATTTAGACATTTAGTTTATAAAAATTTATTTAACGGATTATTTAAGTAAGCGAGTTAAACATTTTTCACAACTTTCAAAAAGATGAAACGAACAGTTTTTCACAGCCTATTTTAATTTTCTAAGTCAACAATTTTTAAAAACTAAAATCTACAAAAACTAATAAATGCTAGCAAACGGGCTATCAGTGATATTGGGAAATCATGTGGCGGTACCAACCACTGTATAATTTTTGAATTTCCTCTAGTTTTTCAAAAAAAATTAGCTACTCATTTGTTAAAATCAAACGGAAAACTCAGCAAATAATAGTTGCATACTTGGTCCACGGTAATAATAGTTGTATAATTTTTGGATTTGGGCTTTTTCAAATCACAGACAGTTGTGGGCTGCTTACAGATCGAAACAACATGGGCCTACTTTTTGCTTCTCTTGGACCTTAGTAAAATACACATTTGGATTTGGGCTTCTTTGTAGTCTAGGTTTGGACGGTAGAGAACAGTTTGTGCGTGGGCATGAGATACCAGGCATTGAAAAGTATTTTTCGTAGTTCATATTTTTTTTAAAAATAACTGACAAGTAAGAGCAGACTCTTACCATTTAGACTCGAACCACTAATACCGAGATGGATGGTTGAGATGCGACTGCTTTATAAATTTCAGCTGCAGAAAAAACAAGTTCATTACACTTCTCATGCAACATGTACAACTCAAGAGTCTGGGTTTGGACGGTAGAGAACAGTTCGTGCGTGGGCATGCGATACTAGGCATTGAAAAGTATTTTTCGTAGTTCATATTTTCTAAAAAAATAACTGACAAGTAAGAGCAGACTCTTACCGGTCAGACTCGAACCACTAATGCCGAGACAGACGGTTGAGATGCAACTGCTTTATAAATTACAGCTGCAGAAAAAACAAGTTCATTACATTTCTCATGCAACATGTACAACTCAAGAACAAGTGTGACGATACTTCATGGTAGTCTAATGAAAAATGGAGTTAAGTCCAATCATACTTCGAGCCTATTTGGCCGACAGGTTTTCCTATTTTCAAGTTCTTCCTTTTACGTTTTGGTTGTTTGGCTGACAGAACCCAGAACACATTCGGGCAAAACACATTCTCCAAATTAATTTGACAATCGGAGCAAGAACTCAAAATGAGTTGCGGATGAGCTTTTTTCATTCTACTTCTCATTTTTTTCTTCTACCCCTGTTGTAATATGCATTTTGCATATTTTTCCCTAACACTTCACCTGTTTCAAAATACATTGGCTGTGTTTGGTTTGTAGTTTAGTTTAGTTTTGATGATGTAAGCATGTGTAATGAGTGGAGAGAGATAGAGAGAAAAATGAGGGAAATGATGATGTCAACAAAACTAAAACAAAACTAAACCTCCTAACCGAACAGGGCCATTATGACTATAACTCAAAAGACCAAACAACCAAAAAATAAAAAATGAAAAGCTAAAAACGAAGTTCCCTTCATTTTAGGAGCTCCTAAATCATAACCCATTTCCTCCTTCAAATTGAACAATTCTCTTCCTTTCTTTATTACATGTATTTAAGGACTCTTTTAATTCAACCAGTGAGCAGTCAACTAACTAGTAAGATGAAAGAAGGCATAAATACCATATGAGATTGGAAAAAAATAAACCAAAAGTGAGAGTGGTTGTTAGCATTGCATTTTGAAAAATTACAGATCATACATCAGACTTTCTGACATTGCATTTTTAAAGTTTTTTTTTAATTTTTAATGAAGGGTGTCCTAATGAAACGGACTAATCTCTCCGGCTCTTCTCAGTGTTGCCACCGATATTTTTACGCATTTGTGTGAAGTCAGGTGACCCCAAAGAGGCAAAGACAAATCGCTGTCAAGGAAAATCGGCACTGAGACTTGGGATGATAATTCCTGCCGAGAGAAATCGATTGACCACTGTCACAACCCCATAAGTTACATTGCATTTACTTCACCCGAACCACAGACAAGAAACAAACTCATATTCACTACTGCTGCTGTGAAGGCCAGGGATAGCTCATAGCTGTCAATTATCACCCTCTCTTTCTATTCAATGTTGTTCACTTGGCTATAGCCTTTTGCTTGATACTCCCATAAATGTAAAATATTATCACTAAAAGTTGAAAGAAAAAAAAAACCATTGGAACCCATATGTGGTCACCATAATATTTGTGTTGTCAATATATATGTATGTACGGTATTGATTGATGTGTGAAATCTGTTAGCATGGGACAAGGGGTCATGTAAGTGTGCAGTGCACTAAGGGGGATGTAAAGTGCCTCGGTGCGCTCAACTAAAATTTTGTCATCGTGAACTAAATCGTTCACTTTAGTCGAATAAGTTGAACACTGCAAGCACACCGAAGATCAAGTTAATCAGTCAGATATTGACATATATTTGATCAAAATAAATTTGTCTCGCAATACATCTTTGGAATAATACTGACTAATGTTATTTGAACAAAGGGACTAAAAAAATTACATTTGAGAACCACGAGGATAAAGTTGACAAAATTTCATAAGATGGAAGATTTTTATTTGGGCATGGGAACAGATTCCTGTAAAAGTGTTTTAGTTGAATGATACTTGAATAGTTGAATTTATCCCATCCATCGCGGCAATCAGCGAAGGTTCTAGCATCTTAGAGCATCCACACCATTGATTTAGTAGAATATGCCCCATATATCTTGTAGTTGAGCACATTGTACCAATTATGCAATGGTGACGCACCAAATGTTATTCAGATGTGATCACCATAACATCGCTCTATGAGCAAAACACATAACCACAAAACTCAACTACAACTCACATTCCCTCAGTCACTCATTTAATTAATCTCTGCAATTAACCCACAATAACCTCTTAATATCTATCCTCTCATTTGTTACATAACTTTCTGGTGGATAATATGTTTACTTTTGGTGATAAAACCAAAAATATGAATGCAATTAAATCAGAACTCGAAACCTGGAAATCAATGAGAATGAAATGATGATCAAGGCGAGTGTAACACTCTGTACTTAAGACAGATCCGGCTCCACTATGGTGCTTATAGTTTGCATGAACGTCTATCTGCCAGCACTACTTGATCGAACGCCCCACAGAAGTAGCACTATGATCGGTGAGTCTGTTGAACCAAACTTGTGTTTGTACTCTAGGGATGGCAATTTCCCCATATCCAATGAATACCCGCCCTGCCCCGCCCATATGGAGGCGGGGTTTATCCAAAAAATTCCCCAATAGTAGCGGGTATGGTGGGATTTAAAAAATACCCGCTTGGATATGGAGCGGGTATGATTTTGCTATCCCAACCCCCGAATCCCCATACCCGGTTATATATACTATATAAATTATACATATGTATATAGGTAGAAAAGAATCTTGAATATTATTTACTTAAAGAAGTAATTACTTGTAGAACAAATCATGTCAATTACTACCTATAATAAACTACATAATATATTACGAATATCATTACAGATTCTAGTTCCAAAAATGATGTTCTTGCTATATTTTGCTCTTTCATTTTATTTTTTAAAATTTATTGGTTTGTCGCTTTATGAAACTTAGAAATTGATGTTGCTTGGATTAATTTTTTATTGTACTATTGTTATTTTTGCTACATTAGTAGTTAAAATAAGATACTTTGAAGTTTTTTTCTTTATTTTTTTGTTATTTTTAATTATTGGGCTTGCACTTTGGTTTCATTATTGACTTCTTATATATTTTGGTTTGGATATGGGTATATTTGGAGAAACCCCGATATCCAACGGGATGTGGGTTTGATGTTTTATCTAATATCCCCAGTGGGGATTGGAGCGGGGATGGTCAAAGACTCTCCAATTGGGGATGAGAGATAGAATAGGGTCCCCCGATCCAAACCCTACCCGTTGCCATCGTACTCTCTCCAATGAAAAGACTCTGACTAAATGAAAGTTTTGAAAAATCAACAACTAAAAATAAATGAAGCATGCCATATATATAGACTGACTGATGACTTTACGAATAGTCACCACGAATAAGAGACACGTCTGTTCATGAAAAGCGTCCGTCCAAAGTGAATAGGTGTCAATCAAAAGATGCAACTCCAAATCAAATTAATTTTTATTCACTCTTTAAATAAATATTATATCCAAAATATTTTCCCAATACTTTCAAGTTTCAAACGCACCCCATACACATAAATCAAGCTCATCACCGGCCACAACACCACATCCAATTTTTTTCCTCCATTTTTGACGATCCATAGGCTATCTAAATTTAGAGAAACCTATTTTAAACTAGTCATCTCCTTTGTAATTACATTAAAAACTCATTTCTCCAAAAAGAAATAAGACCTTTGACCAACCATTAAACAAAAATGAGCCATTTCAAAGGTAGTTTTGGGAATCGGGATCCTTGAGGGCGCTTTTTTTGTAGTGCACATCTTGATTGTCGAATAATTCACATATATTTGGTAACTTTTACCGTTAAGAGTTAATGTCACAACCTCGCCCAAATGATAGGGAAGTCGAAATCTCGTGATTGGTCAGTGGATCTTACTTTCACCCGAGGCCTCAACCTCTGTAAAAAATAAAGTCATTAGAAAATTGAATAGAGAACTTTCATTAGTGTATAATTGATTTGTAAACATAAATTTAACATGTCTTTATATAGGCTACACGGGAATCAAATTGGTCTAAACTTACACGAAAAATTAAAAACTACTGAACCGCGTGAATGATTCACAATTTTTTTTTTAAAAATTAATTTAGTCTAAACTTACACGATACCCAGAATTATTGTTACTCAATGGAAATCAAGTGTTCTAGTCTACCAACTCTAACCATTCGCAATATGTCTTCCTCAATACTACGTACAGTCACATACTATGGTTTTAATATTTGTTACCACAACCATCACATATCGTGTCAGCCGTTACATAAAAGTTTGTACACTTTCCAATAAAGTTATACCACGATATAGAGGTATATGAAAAAATCGCACGTGTATATACATTGGCCGATTTCCATTATGTATCACAGAATGGTTTATTTTCTTAGGAATAACTTTAAAAAATCCATCACAACTACAATCAATTTCAGCTATTTATCATTAGATACTTCAAAAATCGTACACGGACAGCCTCAAAAAGCGTAATAAGCTAGTTTTTTGGCTTTTCAAGACTATGACATTGGATTCTCCCTAGTTATGGAAAAAACATAAAGCAGAGAACCTCATGGGCGAATTTTTTTTGTAGAGATAACAAATTAACCATATTCTGACATCCATTTAATAACACCATTTACTACCCTCAACTGTGCCCCAACTGCACGAATTCTACCTTCAAAAGGACACCGCCATCAAACCCCATAGATCACAAAGAAGAAGAAGCAACATAGAGAGAGAGAGAGAGAGAGAGAGAGAGAGAGATGGCTAAGTGGTTTGCAGTCACATTTGTTCTTGCTACAGCACTTGTCCAACTAGCCACTGCTAGAAACATTCCCAAGAGTAATGACAAAGGTCTCAATGACCAAAAAAATGTTGTCACTTTTGGTGGCCTTGGTGGGTTTAGTGGGCTGGGAAGCAATGGGCTGCCAGTTGGTGGTGGAGTAGGAGCAGGTGGAGACCTAGGAGGAGGCAATGGCCTTGGCGGTATTGGTGGTGCTGGTACTGGCTTGGGAGGCTTGGGTGGTCTCGGTGGCGGTGGTACTGGTGGTTTGGGAGGCTTGGGCGGTCTCGGCGGCAGCAGCGGCCTTGGTGGTGCTGGTGGCTTGGGAGGTTTGGGTGGACTTGGCGGCGGTAGCGATGGTGGTGCTGATTTAGGTGGAGGAGATGGTGGCTCGGGAAGTTTGGGTGGACTTGGAGGTGGAAGCGGCCTTGGTGGTGGTCTAGGTGGAGGAGACGGTGGATTAGGATCTTTGGGTGGCCTTGGTGGAGGTGGTCTTGGCGGCAGCAGCACTGGTGGTCTTCCAAATCCATGAAATTCACGTTACGACGACGAACATGCTGGCTCGGACACTCAATTAGTTATCGAGAATGAAAAGTTTATGTTCGTACAAATGTTATATATCGCCGGTTTTATTTCACCGCGTATGTCACGACATAGTAGTTATTTAAATCTATAGAAAAATAAGTCTGCTTAGTTATATAGATACAATCAATCTTATGTATCTAACGAGCGGTGAAATAAACGGTGATGAAATAAAACAGATGAAGTGTTCTCTTGTGTTAGTGTTTCAAGTGTGTACGTTATTAGCGTTCCCATTTTGGGACTTTAATTTCCGATATGAGAAATATTTATTTACGGAACTGTTGGATTTTGGAATGCACGGCCTGGAGATTTGCTAGGCGCAAATGTTTCACTATGCTCTTGCATCATATTTTATGGATGTTGTTATATACTTCCTCTCCCTCCATATTTGTTGCCTTGTTGGTCTATTTTTAAAATCAGCCCCATTTTTTTTATTACTTATATCTTTCAATATGAATCTTAATATAAATATACAATATAAATCTTGTTGGATAGATTTCAATAAGTTTTATTATATAAAATTCACAAAATCAAGAAAATCTTTATAAATTGATAGATATTTGACGACGTGTGATTTTATTGCTCAAAAACAGATGCTGGTGAATATATAATGGGATCAATAGAAGAAGTAAATAGAGATGAGGGAAAAAAAAAAAACCTCGGTGGTTGTTGGGTTTGCTCTTCACGTAATTGATATTTTGGAGTCAGACTCCAATGAAAGTAATTTCTTGTTAAGTCCATAGTATCGATGCAAATGACATGACTTTAACCAGACCGAAAAGAAGATTAGTCGAGATGCGCTTAAATTAACCCAGACAAACTGTCATCTTCGAACCATAAAAAGAAAACGGAAAACAATAGTATAGAAACTAATCTAAAACTTCTCTCTCTCTTTTTTTTTTTTAACTTCAACTAATTTAAACTTAGAAGGCTAATGTTAGTGGGTACCACGTGGTACGTTCTCGGTACTGAAAAATTGCTAATTATCACATTCAGGTAGTTTGGTGCGATAGAATTACAAACAAATGTGCAGACTTCACTGCAAAGAATGCTTTCTTCCATAAGCGGACTAAACACGTATGTGGACGGTCGGATCCACGCAGCTCAACTGTGCCTCTTTGAGTTTTGGAAAGTGAAAAAAGAAAAATGTGAGTCTCCACCCGGGATTTATTTAGAAAATGAATTTGGTACCCGAGAAACCGTTTCGAAAAATAAATGACTCTCGTGCCGTTTTTTTTTTTGGAAAAAAGATTTGATCTGCGAAAAGATTCCTTGGATCCGGAAGCCAAGTTACGAACGGGGAAGGTTTTGTTGAAAAGCACCCCGCTCGCCCGGGATATTCCCGGTCTCTACTAAATTTTTATGGGATTTTGGGAAAATGCTTTATTGAAAACTTTGACGGGTAAGCAGATAAATAACGAGCAATAAAGTAAAAAAAAAAAACAGAACCATAACGGGAATAAAATTAAACGAAGGACTTAATAACAATAATAAGAGATCAGAAGGGCATAAACGTAATTAAACAAGCCGCAGAATAGCCAGAAAACAGAGCATGATCATAGGAAAAACAGGGGAAGCTTTTGTTCTGCATAAGTTAGCCGCACGGTTCACCCGAGTGGGCCGTACGGTGCAAATAGGTTAACCGTGCGGTCTAATTTTTGACAAAAATTTTGAAATTTTGGTTTTGAAATAGTAGCTTGCTCTTGCTAGAAAAACTTGATTTTTATGAAATATTCGACCACCCGAGCCTAGAGATGACTATTGGAGTCACTCTCGGCCCGGGAGGATCCCCTCAAAGAACCTAGGTTATGAACCCGGTTTTCGAAGTTCAATCGTACCTCTGCAAGAGTTTTGGACGGTCTGGAAACTTCAGAAATTCTGGGTTTGAACGGAAGAAATGGAATGGGCTCGAAGTTTCTTAGAGAAATTTTTGGACGGAATTTTGAACGGAAAATGGCCGGAAATTTTGTCAGCGTGTCGCCGGAGTGGGGAAGAGTTTTCTGTCTGTCTAGAATGGGAGAGGAGGAGTGTTCTTATAGCCGAAGAAAGGAATAAAATGAGTACGAATTGCTGCCGAAAATGATGAGATGCTTCTGGTGTCAGAAAACGAATATTTCTTGAAACCTAACCGCACGGCTGACAGGTTTAGCCGCACGGCTTATGTAAGTAGACCGCACGGTTCAATTATGGAAGGGTAAACCGTACGGTTTGTTCAGTGAACCGTACGGCTAGGGATATTTTTGTCCAAAGTTTCTGAAGTTCACAGTAGTCGTTCCAAGCTGTTCCAAGGTATTGCCGAGCATTTCTTTCATCATTGGGGATACACAGGGGTAAAAAAAATTGGGGTGTCTACAACGTATTTAATTATCAAGTAGGCAGTGAGGTTCGAATGCCGGATCTATTGGCTGCTCGATACCATGTTAGATTGTTAACCGTCAACTCATCTAAAAACTTAACCTGTTAGAGAGATGGACAACTTTATTATTTATATTCTCAACACTCAACACCCCCTGCAAATTCGAAGACGATGATCTAGACTTTCGGGTTTTGCCCCGATAACGGGTAGTTCGATTGGAAGTTTCATATTAATTTCATTGCTCCACCTTCTTCTTTTGCAAGCGAGGCGGCCGCCGTGTGTTCGATGTATTCACCTCCGACAACAAGTTCATATATAGTTGTGGGGATTCATCAGAATGCGTCTGGAAAGCCTATTTGAGGTTTAAGGTTTCTCAGATGTAATTAACAATATGTGACATCTTGTTAATGCCCGAGCTTGTACAGGGTAATGGTTTCAACTCGATATCGTACTTCAAATACCCCACCAGAGACCAATTTATTTTGTCTTCATAATAATATGGTGCTTAAATTAATCTTTAAAACAATCCTATATAGGCCCAACCTTTAAACGAAACGATCACATTGGGTTGGGTCATTTCCCTTTAGAAAGATAACCCGATTCTAAACCCATCTCTCTCTACCGGTCCGAACCGTTAAGGCTTGAACAGCCGGTGAGATGAATGATTAATTTCCAAATTTTTTATAAAAAATAAATAAAATCACTAAATAAAGATAATCCCTATTTTTTTTTTGCCAAGCACAAATATGTGATATAAGCAAGGTTTTTCAGGAAAAATAATATTTTATTCTTTACTGTCCAAACAAAGCCTAATTACGTCTAACATTAAAACGAAGCCTTGGGCTTCAATTAATTCAACTTATTTAAGCCCAACATTTAAAATGCTCATATTGGGTTGGGTCATTTCCTTTTGTAAAACATCTAAACAATATATAACTCTTGTTTGATTACATTTTGCCTCCGTAAACTATCACATTTTTAAAAATTTGGAAAATTTTAAAATCAGAACAGTGGATTGTCGTTAAGGCTTAAAAAGTACATTAAAATCTGTGAGAAGTACATAAAATTGTGTGAAGATATGTTAAAAGTGTAAAAGATACACCTAAAATGACATGCCTATAAAATTGCTTATTCAACAAACTCAATGATCATTTTTTTGCTTGAACAGTCTTCTTTCGTTTGTCCCCATCCATTGATCTCCCTTTATTTTATCCCTACTATACTGACCCGGGGGCCTGTAGTGACTTGCCCACTATAGTCGTGTAGTGAGTAATTACATCTGTTCTTTCAATTTTGGACGATTCAAATTTTAAAGCGACGCATTTTATTTAAAATCTAAACACTTTTAACAGTCATGATTTACTCACTACACGCCCCGGATCCCATTAATACCTTTTTATGCTCTTACATCACCAATCAAGATACAATTTTTCATGTAAAAAAATATAGAAACTCTACTCTCTGATTTTGATTGACATGCAGTTTTAAACACATCATTCCCCATATTCTTACCATATTTCGAGGAAAATAAAGTTTGAATGGGTTTTAGAACCTTTTAACGTTTATTAAGTGTCTCTTCAATTCTTACCCGTTTCTTCACTTAAACCCTTTTTTGAGGTAAAAACTAAAAAGAGTAAAATCACATCTCCAATAGTATACTCATTTCTCTACCCAAAATGGGTTTTGCCCATTTCCCTACCCCATTTTGGGGAAATCTAAGCCTTGACCCATTTCTTTACCCATTTTTTCAAGGCTTAATCTTATATCTCATATTTATCATGTTGCCAGTGTAACCCTTTTTTTTTTATAGTAAAATTGGGATTTTCCATTGGAGATGTGCATAGCCAAAATGAATTTTGACTCAAATTTTGTATAAAAAGAAGGGGGTTAGGATTGGAGATACTCTTGGATTGGATGAATAGGAGGCGCAAGTCAAAAGGATTAGATTGTTCAGAATTTCGTAGTTCAAGGGATAAGTTTATAACAATTTAAGAACTCAAGGGGGTAGGATGTAATTAAGCCTAACTATGTCTATATACTCTGCAATCTGCATAGTACTCCTCCGCACTTCTTTTCTTCAACAGAAAGACAACTTCGAACCCCAAACTCAGCTCTCTCTCTCTCTAATCTCTCTCATCAAACCATGGGTCAAGGAACACCGGGTGGTCTGAACCGACAAGGCCTAGGCGGCGACCGGAAGAACGACGGCGACAACAAAAAGGACAAGAAATTCGAACAACCAGCCCCTCCCGCCCGCGTGGGCCGCAAGCAGCGGAAACAAAAAGGGCCCGAGGCGGCGGCGCGTCTACCAACCGTAACCCCTATCACAAAGTGCAAACTCAGGCTATTAAAGCTCGAGCGGATCAAGGACTATTTACTGATGGAAGAGGAGTTCGTGACCAATCAGGAGCGGTTGAAGCCCCAAGAGGAGAAGACGGAGGAGGATCGATCGAAGGTGGATGATTTGAGGGGGTCGCCTATGAGTGTGGGGAATTTGGAGGAATTGATTGATGAGAACCACGCGATTGTTTCGTCGTCGGTTGGGCCGGAGTATTATGTGGGGATTCTGTCGTTTGTTGATAAGGATCAGTTGGAGCCTGGCTGTTCGATTCTTATGCATAATAAGGTAGTGATTTGCTTTTTATTCGCTTCTGAATTGTGGTTTTTTGTAGGTGTAAGTTCTGTTGGGGATTAGTGTGATTGATTGTTGAGCTAGGTTAGGGTTTGTTGACTGTGTTTCGTCGCTTCTATTTGTTATTTGTAATTTGTGATTAAGTGACAAACTAGGGCTAGGTTTTAGTTGCTTTTTTAGAAATTGAGGAATTAGGGTTTCCAGATTCTTATAACTTGATGCATAAGAAGGTAGTTTTTGTTTTGTTCATTTCTGATTTCTGGTTTTTGTAAGTGTGTGGAAGGTGGGGGACTAGTTGGGTACATTGTTAAGCTAGGGTTAGGGTGGGTTCTATTTTTTTTCAGCTGTTTTTTTGTTTAGATAGGAATTCGGGTTTCCAGATTCTTATAATCTAATTGTTTCATCGTCGGTGGGGACAGTGTGTTACGGGGGAATTATGTCCTTTGTTCAATAAGGGTCGGTTGTGTGCAATTCCGATGCATGATAAGTTACAGTTCTTTTCGGAATTGTGATTGCCGTTAGTGGACTCTTGTGGAAGTAGGATTCTTATTGTGGAATTAGGGTTAGCTTTGTTCTTTTGCTGCTTTTTGAGAAATTGAGGAGTTGGGGTTTCCAGATTCTTAACTGCAAATAGGACTAGGACTACTAAACGAACCAAGCAACTTGAGTTTGAGTTCTTGTTCACTTTGTAGTTGTCAGATCAACAAATCAATCTTGAACATCGTTTTGAAGCTCGTTAAAGTTTTAAACAAAAAGCTTGAGATGGTTTCATTTTATAATCAAGCTAAACTTGAACTTATTTTTAAGGCTCATTACGTTTTGGAACCAGCCTTGATCAACCACATGCTCGGCTTGTTCGTCTCATTTATCTCCTAACTGCAAATAGATCTTGTGTTCAACTTCCTCAACAACATCCTGAGATCCCCAATGAGTTTGTGGTTTGATTTCTAGATGTAGTTTGCAACCTTCTAAGAAAATTCTTTAGTTAAGGGATTTACAAGCGAGCTATACTTGGTATTGTTAAAGACAATACTTGCCTTCAAGTACATCCAAGGTGCCTGCTAAGGTGTGGTTGGGGATGGTTGGGGGAGGGGGGTTGTGTGTGGTGATACAGAGTTAGCCCCAATTTTGGTGTTTATTTCCTCCCATTGATTTTGTTTCCTTTCTAAGGAAAGCATAATAAGTAATGGGTATTTGGTTAGGAATTTTCTTGAGAGTACAATGAAGAAAGGTCGCAATACATCAGACATGTAATCTTAGCTTAAAGTTTAATTCTGATTAGTTTGAATCCAACAATGTAGATGCAGAAATTTTTATGCATTTTAGTGGTTTTCATTTATTTTTTTTGAAAAAAGAAATTTAGTATCTTTGTGTCTAATTTTTTGTTAGAATACATATGAAATCGAAAAGACACTAATCACTGGGAAAAATTGAACTGTTTGCCAACTGTAGTAGTTGCCCCTCTGCGCTAGATCTACGAGTTTAGGTCATAACGTGCTCCCTTGTCATTTGACATACAAAAGCAATGTGTATTCTCACGTCAAAAGGTACAGTTTGCCAGATGTATGATCAAGGGTATAAGTTATGTTGGTTGTGCGATTGAGAGAGGAAACATGCAGAGTTGATCTAGTGTTGACATATTTTATTATAAAAAAAAAAAAAAAACCTTAAAAGGTAAATAATCTTTAAGAAACTAGCCTCGAAATAGGATACTTTATAGTTACGTGAGCGAGATGTCGTTAATGTGTTTATGGCTTTATACACCTACTTTGTGATGTTTTCCTTTTTTAAAACACCTCTTAAAATTCTCTAAAAACAAACAAAACAGCAAACGAAAATTGGCACCGAGCCACCGAGCCAAAATGCGAGTTGCATTTTAAGTGTTTTCTAAGAATTCAGAAAGGATTATAAATCTCTGGTCAATAGAGAATGATTATTGAGTTCTTTACGAAATCTGCATTTTTTCAAGTTGATTTGGGATTTTATTTACTCATTGGCAGAAAATAATTTGAGGTTCTTGTATTATTGAATGCTTCATTCTCAGGTTCTTTCTGTTGTTGGGCTTCTTCAAGACGAAGTTGATCCAATGGTGTCGGTAATGAAGGTCGAAAAGGCTCCGTTGGAGTCATATGCTGATATTGGCGGGTTAGATGCACAAATACAGGAAATAAAGGAAGCTGTTGAACTGCCCCTAACTCATCCGGAATTGTACGAAGATATTGGTATTAAGCCTCCCAAGGGGGTCATACTATATGGAGAACCAGGAACAGGCAAGACTTTACTTGCAAAGGTGTGTATTTTTACGTTAGATTTACCACTTGTCAATTTTGCATCTTTTTCTGCATCTCAATCTCTTCTCTTGAGCACATTACCCTGACTGATGGAATTCATTAGTTTTATCATCCCCAACCAATGTCTTTAAAACAGAACTTTGGCATATCAGTAGTACAACATTTATTTTGTAGATGGCAATTATATTTAAAAGCCTTCATTAGTTTTATCGTCCCCAACCAATGTCTTTAAAACAGAACTTTGGCATATCAATAGTACATCATTTATTTTCAAGATGGAATTCATATTAAATTCCTCTATTTAAGGGGTCGGTGTTTAATTTTTTGCTCACAACCGAGCGAATGCGTAGGGCTTTCCCTTCCTGTAGAGCTCATTGAATATTCTGTCATACTTTTCATGATTTCTTAATTGAAGGGCATTATGAATCCTATTTTGCAAAGCATATTTCATTAGTATGAGATTATTGGCTTGGCCAAATGGTTAAGTTTCACCATGTTAGATCGGCATGACTGCAAATCGCTAGCAATACGAATCAGCCTGAATTCTTGGAGTTATTATACCATCTTTCAAAAAAATTCCTTCTACCCTTGTGTGCTTATGGTTAGTTGGGAGAATTTGTATGACTAGTCTTTACTCTTTATGGAGTCCTTTTTGTATTCTTACAGGCAGTAGCAAATTCAACATCGGCAACTTTTTTGCGTGTCGTTGGAAGTGAATTAATCCAAAAGTACCTGGGAGATGGTCCAAAGTTGGTGCGGGAACTATTCAGAGTTGCTGATGATCTCTCACCGTCGATTGTGTTCATTGACGAAATTGACGCAATTGGTACAAAAAGGTGTGCCCCTTAATTTTGCTGACAGATATGAAAACTGTTATTCATCACCTCTTACTATTGTGCATTATTAAATTACTTTTGCCCTATAGGTATGATGCTCATTCGGGTGGTGAGCGTGAAATTCAGAGGACGATGTTGGAACTGCTGAACCAGTTAGATGGTTTTGATTCGAGAGGAGATGTCAAGGTTATTCTTGCGACAAACAAAATTGAAAGCCTTGATCCTGCTCTGCTTCGGCCTGGTCGAATAGATAGGAAGATTGAATTCCCACTTCCTGACATTAAGACAAGGAGGCGCATTTTCACGGTACTTGCATGGCTTGACCAAACAGCTACTCCCATGAATTATTCCGGAATCCGGATACCTTGAAACTTCTTTACTCACAAAATCTCGTTATGCGTGAATGCAGATACACACTTCAAGGATGACTTTGGCTGATGATGTCAACTTGGAAGAATTTGTTATGACTAAGGATGAATTTTCTGGAGCTGATATAAAGGCAATATGTACTGAAGCTGGTTTGCTTGCTTTAAGAGAGCGCCGTATGAAGGTGAGACAATTTATTACCTAAGTGATTAGGTGCATGAACTGCATGTTTCGCTAATTGTCATATCATGTTACTTTTTGGCTCTTTTGAATTTCGACTTTTCTACCCGATATATAACTAGTAATTTGTCCTGTGTGGTTCATATGAACTGAGAGTGAGGATCGTAGATTTGTAGCTTGCGACTGAATGTTA
Source organism: Vaccinium myrtillus (assembly GCA_016920895.1). Lineage (NCBI taxonomy): Eukaryota > Viridiplantae > Streptophyta > Magnoliopsida > Ericales > Ericaceae > Vaccinium > Vaccinium myrtillus. Next base: position 30,759,122 of record CM029281.1, read on the forward strand.
TTTTGGATCCTGTTATGGTCAAGCAAATGGCTAAGCTGACTCCTTAGAGGTTTTTATTGTTAAATTTGATCCTGGTTGAAGTCAACAAAAGGCATAAAAGTTGGGGTGGGTGAATGGAAGAAAGGATGGGTAAAATGGAAGCATGGATAGGGAGGCAGTGAGAAAAGGAGATGGGTTATCTCTGATGTGCCTGTTTCTGCTGCTAATTTGCGTGGTCCGTGATCTAGTGAACTGTTTGTTGGAATTTGTGAACACCATGTCAGAACCATTCACACGGAGTTTGTTAAATGTAAGCGAGTCTACGTATTTGTATTCCTACACCTTTCCTTTTGTATGTCGTCTAATGCCCACTTTAGTGACTCTTAGATTTTTCGTTTTAGAGAAGGGGAAGAGCACAACAAAGTAAGGTACTGAATTTGTAGTGCAAACATCAGTACTTAGTGATGTTGCAGATAAATAGATAACAATTATCTAGGCTAATGCCATTCGTTTGAGGTCCATACTTCTTTGCCTGTGAATTCAATGCTTGGGGTTGTGAATGCTTAGAGCCTCCAGATCTTTAGAGTCAGTTATCTTATGAAGTGTTTGTCTATGCCTCAGGTTATGCATGCAGACTTCAAGAAGGCCAAGGATAAGGTTATGTTCAAGAAGAAAGAGGGAGTTCCAGAAGGGCTCTATATGTGAAAATACTATGTTCTCTACAGACGCAGTGATGTATTGCTTGTTTCTCTCTATTTTCAACTTCGTTTTTCCTGTGTTTTCTTGTAAACGATTGGCTGTGAGACTAAAAGTGCTTCGTCATCCTTGGCGGTACTATGGAAGTTCCTGTAAGGCAAACAATTGGTTCAATTGTCCAGCAATCGATTAAACTACGTACTATTTCCTCACGATGGATTTATGTCTGGTGTGCGAAGTCATTGATTTTATTTACCATGAAAGCTACTCGAAGGCGTTGATGAATCATTGGAAGGTAAGAGTTACATTCTGGAAGGTTAATGATGTTGTCAGATGGTAAAATTTCTTGATGCTGGTTTCTGTTCATTTCAATGATTATGAGTAGACAGGCTTCTTCACAAGGAAATGAATAAACCAAATGGTGTAGCTTCCTGTTTCTTTCTCCTGGAAGAGAAGAACAAATGTAAGAAATTTTTGTTTGGTTGGATACCAAGCATGACTTTTAGTGCTGAAGTCCTGTTTTTATGGCTAGTTGATATGAAGTCCCATTTCTCCTCTCAGTGGGGCTATTATTTTTTGTGGTTCTTGACTACTTGATCGTATTTCATGAATTTGTACGGTTAGCATTCTCCGGCTTATTTTTTACTAGGTGGTATGACTCGCGCCATGTATAAGTATTGTGCCCGTGGCTTTGAATATGAATTGAGTTTTTACCGGGTCCGGCTGTGGTGCCCCAAAATAGTATTGGGGTACCGGTGCCCCAATTTTACTTAGTATGAACAATGGGTCTACAAACTATAAAAACATCACACTTACCATAAACACAGGATTTACTTACCACAATTTATGGCCTATACGCATGGTAAGTAAAGCCTGTCTTTGTGGTAAGTAGAGTCTGTGGTCAAAGTAAGTACAATTGCGCGGGAAAAGAGCAAAACCACCCTCATTCTTGTGGTGGTTTTAATCTAATGGCTCAAATTCATCTATTTTTTCATCTAACGGTTTGGATTTAGTGGGGCACCGGTGTCTCAATACCAGATTGGGGCACCATTGAAATATTCGTTGTTATCAGGTATTATAATGCATTTTGATTTTGGTTCTCAAAAGCCAAAAATGAGAGACAAAATCGAAAATCGAGAGGCAAACAGGCCCTTAGAAGGCTAAAATTAGAAGGGCAACTCAAACACCTAAAATCTCTATTAAGCAGGGTTTAGAGCATCTCCAAGAGGCTCTCTACATGAGCTCTCTTGGCTATTATAGCTAGCCAAAACTAATTTTTTGTGTTCCAAGAGCCTCTCTACTACCCTAGTCAGTTTACCTTCCCTCCCTTTCACTGGCTACTAGAGGCAAGGTAGAAGGGCACACTACTGTCCTCCACATCAGCTTTTGCGCCAAAAACTCTTCCCCTTCTCTCTTTCACCTTTGTTTCCCTCCAGATTTCTTCTTCCGTTTTTCATTTCCCTCCATTTTTGCCTTAACAAAGACCTTAAATCTGCTTCTCATCACCTCCCAGTTTCTACACAGCCCACCTCCCTATGTTCCAACAAAGACCTTAAGTCCAGGTATGCTCTTAAATCTTCTTCTCTTCTCTTCTTCCGATTGTACCTAGTATCTACCTACCAGAATTCTTTTGGAAGAAATTATTTCAATTGCCCTGTGCATAAGACAATTCAAATTAATTCCCACGATTTACCTAATAGTTAATTCTGTTATAGCATAGATGTTGATTTATTAAATGAATTCTTTGTCCTTTTGTATAGATGTTTACTGGATGAAAATTGAACCTCGTTGTGCTGTTGCAATTTGATGTTGTTAAACGATTGGTTCTTTTGTTTTGTCTATTTTTTTTTCATTTGCAAGGGAGGTAGATTGCAGGGGTAATTTGTATGGGAAATGTGGTAGACTGGACATGTCCTATGAGGTGTTTGATGAAATGCCTGAAAGAAGTGGATTTGAATGGTTTCCTGTGGTTGAACTGGATTTGAATATTTGATACAATGGACATGGCATGTGTGTTAGAACTACATTTGAATGGTTTCCTGTGGCTAATTCTATAATGGACTTTCCTTGTTTTATTGGTTTGATTACTGATATGCTTATGTTTGTATACTTGAGGGAAAAAATGTCTACAAGCAATAGCATACTCAATATGATTCTAGACGACTCCAACTCAGATGAAGAATTAGAGATGCTGGCTATAATTGCTCTTGAAGAAGAGAGACTCAATCAATAGAGCCAACCGAGACGTCGTGGTTCCATCCAAGGTCATGTTGTTATTGATCGTGATCAAGTTGAAGGCCATAATATACTATTTCGGCAGTACTTTGCTGATCCTCCTACATTCCCCCCTAAATATTTTAGGAGGAGATTTCAGATGAATCGATCTCTTTTTCTTCGTATTGTATCTACGGTAGAAGCATATGATCCATACTTCATTCAAAAACCAAATGTTGTTGGAATGATTGGTTTGTCTTCCCTTCAAAAAATTACAGCTGCTATAAGGATGCTCGCTTACGGAGTACTGGCTGATAGCATGGACGATTATCTAAGGATCGGCGAAAGTACTACAATTGAGAGTTTAAAAAGGTTTGTCAAGGCGGTGGTTGCAATCTATTCAGAAGAATACTTAAGGCCACCAAATGAAGCGGATATGGCTAGATTACTAGCGGTGGGTGAACAACGTGGGTTTCGTGGAATGCTAGGGAGCATTGATTGCATGCATTGGAAGTGGAAGAATTGTCCGACTGCATGGCAAGGTATGTATAGTGGTCACATTCGTGAACCAACCATTATTTTAGAGGTTGTGGCTTCCTATGATCTATGGATATGGCATGTCTTTTTTGGCTTGCCTGAATCTCATAATGACATCAATGTGCTAGACCGCTCTCCTGTATTCTCCCTCCTTGCTGAAGGTCGTGCTCCTCCGTGTAATTACTCGATTAATGGTAACAATTATTCAATGGGATATTATCTTGCCGATGGTATATACCCAAAGTGGGCAACATTTGTCAAAACGATCCCATCTCCTCGTGGCCGTAAAGAAATACATTTTCCTAAAGCTCAAGAGTTGGCAAGGAAGGATGTGGAGCGAGCATTTGGAGTACTCCAAGCACGTTTTGCTATTGTCCGTGGCCCAGCACGTTTTTGGAGGCGTGAAACACTTAAGGATATTATGAAGGCATGCATAATATTACATAATATGATCATTGAAGATGAGCGAGAGCTTGTTGGGTTGGACTATGACTACGATACAACCGAAAAAAGCCCTCCTCCTGCCACAGTCTCCCACGAGCGTACATCTGAACTATGTGAATTTATTCAAATGCATCGTCGCATTAGGGATAGGGAGACTCATTCACAACTCCAAGAGGACCTAGTTGAGCACTTGTGGGAACTACACGGAGATTCTTAATAGGTTCATGTAGTATTCAGCGTCGTCAAATGGAGATCCTTGGGGAAAAAAGTGGATTTGATTTTTGAGGTGTTTGATGATATGCTTGAAAGAAGTGGATTTGATTTTTTGCTTCTGGATATGTCTTATATTCAATTTTTTTGCTTCTGCTTTTCAGTTTGTTGGTAGAACAATATTAACCATCTGATATTTTTGCATATGATGGTTCAGCCATTTGTTGGCAATGCTTGAATCTGTTTAGTCAACCAATCTGTTAGAATAGTCTTGTGAAGCTGTTGTTTTTGTTTAATGGTTGGTTCACACGCATGGTATTCCACTAGTTACTAGTTCATCTGAGGTTATTCATCAAGTCTCACCCCTCTTGGCATCTGGATATGAGTTCTTATGTTGGTTTTACATACATTCTATTCCAGTTTGGTATTGCTCCAATTTATTACGTTTGCATTTGATGTACCCAGATGCACCAAGCTGCCTTTGATGTACCCAGATGTACCAAGCTACCATGGTGCCAAGCACTTGCACTTGCAATTGAAGAATTTTTGGATGCTACTGCTTTGATTGGAAGTTTCACAAGCTCATTTTATGAAGTCATTTGGTCCAACTTTTTAAATTGTATAAATTAATAAATTTCCTTTTGCCAAGTATGTTTTTTTTCTCTGCCAATAAAAAAAATAGCGGTTGAAAAAATATGACCGCTTGAAAAATGCCATGTCATCTTGTATAGATGCCACCTGTGCAAATTTGTGAGCATTTGATGCTTGTTTGTTGTTTGATTTGAAAAATCAGTTTTGTTAGTTAGGATGGATAGCTAGAATAGAGAGTAGTGTTGGAATGGTGGTGTGCAAAAGTGAATAGGCAAAGTAGAATATGTACTTTTTTGGTACTTTTAGCTAGTTATTTTGGCTAGTTGTGTTGGAGTTGCTCTAATTTATTAATAGCTACTTGTGCCCTGAGTGATGGCGTTGATTTTAAACATGACTTATGCGTAGATTAAATCATTAAAACAAAAAAATAATTACACTCACTCTCTCACAACTCATCTACATTCTCCCTCCCTCTCTCTCTCCTCTCCCCTCCCTCATCCACCTTTCTCCCTCTCTCTACCCTCACACCAGCCGATACTCCTCCCAACTTCGACTACTCCCCTCCCTACTCTGGCAGCCTCATCTTCGGCGAAGATAGTAGACGGCTCTAATTAACGCCTCATTTGCTCCATCCCCTTTGACTCAATTTGCCAATTAAAATCCCTCGAAAAACTCACTCGGCCACAACCGGGACGTGTACTTTTGTGGAATTCGTTATATATACCTACATATATAACGACAAAAAATTTGTTTATTTGAATCTGGGAATGAAAACATAACCCAAAAAAATGATTGGGATAAAAACAAAAGTTTTGATGTGGCAAAGGATCATTATTTAAGTGTCCCAAGGAAAAATTTGGACGTGAGCCCAAGCCCGAGCTCAAGCCTAAGCCCTTAGCCAATACTCATATGCATTGCTAGCGTCATGAGCAGGAGTACCTCTCGCAATGCTTAAACCCTAAGTGTTTCTGTATGAATCCGGGGTGGGTGCTGTGCGGGCAAGGCACCGTCATGCCGGTGTCGTACCAATGCCGATGAGTCACCTAATGATATTCAATCAAGGTGATTTTTGGTACATTTGTAGTACTCAACAAGTTCTACGCTGTAAACTTCTCTCATCGTTGGACCAACACTGAAACGGCGGCAAAGCACGCAGCTGCGTAGCTGCAAGAAACATTTTACAATACTTTATGCGGGAGGAGAAGTTCAAAGGCGGCGCCAAATTTTGGCGGTATCTCCTAGTAGTACTTATTTCTTCTTCTTCTTCTTCTCTCTCTCTCTCTCTCTCTCTCTCTCTCTGTAGAAGTTTTTTTTGATCGGCCTGTGTGTGTAGAAGTTGGTAGGGTAGAGAGTTTCAGATCGAATGGGACCGAGTAAGTGTAAAATCTGCAACGAAGCACAAATCAAATACAAGTGCTCCACTTGTCTCACCCCCTAGTATGCACTCTCTCTCTCTCTCTCTCTCTCTCTCTCTCTCTCTCTCTCTCTCTCTCTCTCTAAATTTCTCTTCAATTTTGTGTTTGGTGTTTTGTGGATTAAACTTGTGATGCGACTCGCAGTTGTTCTTCGTCGGCTTGTTTGAAAAAACACAAAAATACATGGAGACATAGGTATATGGAACTTCGCAAATGTTACGAGCTTAAGCCTGCTGCGAGGAAGGAAGTCGTGAATTGTTTGGAGAGAGGTGGCCAAGAATCCGTGCCAAACGTTGGGGTAAAGGTGTGGCACCGCAACTAATCTCATTTTCTTTTAGTGGTTTGATCTCTTCAAAATATCAATAATTCGAACTTTAGCACATTAAAAATTGAACTTCTTATTACCATTATCCCTAAAAAAAAAAAAAAAAACTTCAAATACGGTTGCATTGGTGTCGTGTCGTGTCCCTATCGCGTATCAGTATCTATGCTTCATAGTCTATTGTGCATTAATCCAGCATATTCAAATGTGCTTTGAATCTCTAGTGTTTTTTCATTTTACACAAATCACTTTTCGCAAACATAAACATACTTGTAAATTGCAATACTACGTATCCATTGTCTGTGTATATGTATATGATAATGATATCATGCAACAGATTCGCGAGTATCGAACGATAACATAACGGGAAACATTTGTTACAGTCGTGAGTTTTTAAAAATCTTTTTTCACTATAAAAAATTCAGTGCCCAAATCACCAATTCGTATCGAGAACCGGCAGATACGCAAGTGATTCTTCATCTCACCTGTATATCGGGCGTTTAACGGGAACAGAAGGCTCAAAAACAGTTACGTATTCGCCGAGGCCTTTATATTCAAGTACTTGCATTTATATTGACTATTGTGTATGAACTGATTACTTTCTCACTATATTGAAAAAGGCAGCTTGTTGCTTCTGATGTATGAAATTCCATTGGCTCCTTATGTAGCATCACAGATTTTGACTGTTTCGCAGCAATTCCTACCAGTCCCTTATTCTGAGCAAATGTAACCGATGTATCATCGAATCTTGCTGCATACACTGGGGCGCGATATCTGGAGTAGAGCTAGGGGTTGAATCATCGGAGAAGAGTGTAATTCATGCTACTTGACTTATTTTCGGACTTATTGAAATATCTAAGTAGAACACTTAAGTCACTAACCAATAAGAATCTGTACAAATGGAAAGGCAGGGGATAGGAAGTTCCAACTGGAGTGGCTACGCTCTTTGCTGATTCATTTGACTCCACAATTTAACGAATTAAATTCGAATATGTGATATGGCAGATGAGTTATTCTCGAATCAAAGATTAAAGATGATGGCAATCACTTATGAGGAAAATCACATTGCTTAGGAACTTTTGTAGCGGCGACCTGTGGTAATGGATTTTTTTCTCCTTTTATCTGCCTGCCTTCTGTCAATGCCCACCTTCCTATAGTACTAAATGTCTTTTGGTACTTCCCAGTCCATTCTGCTTGTCAGTTAATGTTTTCAAATGAAACCTGATGCAAGAGTAGAGAATGTACAGCTTATGTAGCCTAGGAATTGAGAAATTATTTGCTGACCATGGAGAATCAACATATTCTTGTCCAAAGAAGCATAGCAGACACTAGGTGTTCATCTAAGTAACAGAAGGGAAGTAAACGCATATGCATACGCGCATGAACCAGTCATTACTCAAAAAAAAGAAAAGAAAAGAAACTACTCTTTTCTGCTATCTATAGTTCTTTGACACAAATCTGAAAATCTTCCTCACTTGTGGCATCGTTCTTCATCTGTTGTATAGGTGTATACAGCTTTGGATCCGGTGTCATCCATTGAAAGATCAGATCACGTTGATGAACCAAGCGATGGGCTGCAGAAATTGCAACTGGAGTCTGCAGGTATGGTTTTCTTATTATGTTTGATGTAAGATTTATAGGTCTTCTTCATGCTATGGAAGTTATGCTGATTAGAAATACTCAGTTTATATTTCCATGTTGCAAGCTGGCTTTGGAATTTTAAATTGGAAAACATACCTGATTTCCCAAAATAAGTTATTGCCATCAGCCCTCGTTGAGACTCGAGCGTGTAGCGTAGAACTATGTGGTAAAAATGGAAAAATTCGAACTTTTAGTTGTATCTTTTTAGTTTTTAATATGGTGGCGCGTATATGAAAGCAGAGCCCCGATAAGAGGCATCTACAAGATATCGATAGCTGCTGTAAAACTTATGTCCCGTGTTCCATTTACATCAGTGCAAAATTGGAGTATGGGAACCAGCAAGCATAAGATTCTAATATATCATAGAGCTCATAATGGGTCAGAGACTTGAAAGATTACTTGATCCTTGGAGCTTCAAGAGATAATTATATAAGAAGAGGACATCTGCGTTAAGATCCCGTCAATGATCGTGTTGATTACTTTGTCACAATTTGTATATGAACTCTGTTATGCCACCAGGAGATCATTGTGCATATTCTTTAACATCTCGGAAACCATTACTCTTGAATTCCTATCAGAATCGGCCCTGACTTAACCCTTTGGCACGTTTATGGCAAATGGACCCTGAGCCTCTCTGCAAATCATCCGATTCCATGCTCATTAGCACGCGCCCGATCCCATACTTGACATGGTGGCTGGCTCTTGTACCACAACAGATATGATACCCTCTAGTACATCTAATAATCCCGTGGTTTACTGTAACACCCCCAGTCCTACATCGGTGAGTTGAAAGAAAATAGAATAGTATATAATGAACCCCGAGCAGCTACTGTATAACTCGAGGTTAACCTTTTGAGCCACGTGGCTAGACTAAGAGTTAGCAGGTCATCTGGGGCGGGTTATTAGGCAGCCAGTATGGCTAATGAATCCTGATTATAACGGTTATCAAACACGGCCTATGAGCATGTCTTTTCATCAACTTTGTTGTCATAAGGATAAGTTACTCGGATCAAGCATAGCATGTGTTCAATATCACAGAGGATTGGCTGAAACCAACTTAAATATTCTGGTCTTGAAATTTCTATGGAGAAATGAATAACTCAGTGTTTTTCTTGCAGCATCTTCTAGTGAAATCCCTAATGCTTTAGAGGACGAAAAGTTATGAGGAAAGTACGCAATGAGCCCCACAAGCTATTCGTATATATCCAGCAAGTTATTGATTTATATTTTCGTTATCTATTTAGATGTTAGGTACACTACAGGGTTGTAGTGCGGAATGTGGGCCAAGCTAGGGCTTTTGTTGCATTTGCTGGTGGGATCGTGCTGTCCCAAGCCCAGTTAAGAGTTACAGGCAAGAAAAGGCACCTTTAGGTTTGGATAAGGAATCTGCATTCAGGGGGTCCCCGGGCTCCTACGCTACGCAAAATATTCTCACCTATTGTAATAGCTTTTGAGGTTAATTTAAAAAAAATCTATGGAATTGCCCTGCAGATCCCGTTAATGAAAAAGAAAATCGTAAATTCCTTTACATGTGTGGGAAAAAATCCACTAAATTCCACGTTATCAATAATTTTTTGGTCACTTTCATAAAATAATGACATGGCAACTACGCATATCACACAACATAGTCTTTCTCTGACATAGCAAGTAACAATATATACTTATAAAATATAGTACTTTTTGTTCTATATAAAAATATACTCCATGTGATCCGGGTTCCTGCGAAATACAAATCCTGCTTCCGCTCTGTATTGTTCTCAATTATTGGTATCCCATTGCGCATACAAGTCATTGCCATGCATTTCCAGAACTCAGATTGGAACCTTTTTTTAATGGCTATTGGATTGCTTTTTCTTCCTTGGCTTACTCTTTAGTATCATTTAGGTTTCCCCATCCCTTGTTCCCCCCACCAGGTGCCAAACGCCTAAAGAGACAACAGTTTGTATTTAGGGGAAAAAATAACTATGGTCTTGTTTGATGATCAATTAAACTCTTGAGATTAAACATTTTCAGAAACTTCACAATGGTGCCTCATACCATGAAGGTACTGCCAATTAATTGGGGAAAAAGTTTTCCTCAGACTGGCTTGGCTCATCGCCGAAATCAACAAATCGTGAAAAATATGGACTTGGGGTTGCTGTTGTGCACATTTGGGTAGTCCGTTGCTCGAATGAACGGTCCAGGTTTCATCTTGCACGCACAACAACGAATGGTTTGGATGCAAACGTGCCGAGGTGAAATCTGGACTGTCCATCCGAGCAACGGACGGCCTAGATGTACACATCACTTGCTATGCATGGAGATGCACAGCAGCAACCCCAGGTCTGAAAAATCTACTTAATTATTATGTTTCGCATCCATTTTATAAGTTTGAGTGATTATTCAGTGCTCCTGGATTATTTGTTTACTAGTTTTACTTTCGAGATTATTTTAGTACTCCCTCCGTCCCTTTTTAAGTGTTTAACTTTTCATTTTGGGTTGTCCCTAAATAAGTGTGTGGTTTGAAAAATTAATGGGTAAAAGTTTGTACAATTATCATTTTGCCCTTTTGAAAAGTAAGTAGGTAAAGAGTTAATGGGTAAAAGTGAAGGACAATTTTGGAAAGTAGATGTAAAAGTTGATGTGAAAAGTGTAAAGTGAAAAAAAAAGTTGATGTGAAAGGTGTAATGATTATGTTTTTTTAATAAATTGGATTTACGAAGTAACACATTTAAAAAGGGACGGAGGGAGTAATATTCACGTCAAGGCTGAACTTTTGGATATGTAACCCTTAACATGAGGGAGTGATTCTAATGGAAAATGTATGAATTAATGGTCTCAATATGTTAGATATAGGAGTATAATCTTACAAATATGCACGGACACAAATATGTTCATAACTGTCGGATGTATGTGGTTCCCACGTTTACCGCGTGAGACCCACATAAACTGAACGATTCCGGACACAAATGCGTTGGGATCCCCGCGCGTACTTTTGTTTCCGTAGCATTGCTCATAATCTGATCCCACCTCCATTTAGGTCAACAGAAAATTCTTCAAAGAGAGGAATGCAAAACGTGGTAGTGGAACAAGAATTGGTTCCAATTAGCTGTCCAGCACATAACCAAAAAAAAAAAAGGAAATAGACACAGAAAGAGACAGGTCCTAGCCCTTTAAATGATGTACTAATAAATTGAATTAGATGAATGAAAGCAAGGCCGTCCAAATTTCAAACAAGATAAGGCCATGCCATCATGATCAATCAAATACTTTTAACTTTTTAAGAAATTTGCCAAGCAGTCCCTGTTTGTGACCACCCAGCATTAATAGTGGTGGCCTTTGGCACAAGCTAAAACCAACCTCACGAGATGTTAACAGCTCTTCAGGCCTTTACAAGTGTACATAATCCAACAAGGGTAAAAAAATATGGTACAGAAACCAAAAGGAAATGGTTTGTCAGGTTAGTCCACTTTTGAACTGCAGAGAACAGTTTGCATAATCCCAGTCGTTCGAAAGGGTTTTTTATGGTTCAGATTTGCTAAAAGTATCCATCGTGTGAGATAAGTATCTAACCTGTAGGATACTTCTTGCAATTTAGACCATTAATCGTCGAGATAAACGGCCAAGATTGGACTGCACCGGATCCAAACCAAAAAAAAATAAAGGACCTCAATACTACGGGCGAGAAATAATTACATTTTAGCCCCTGTTTCTAATGTATAATCCAGCACAGGATAAACTCCGGTTGTTATATTGGTGGCTGTTGCTCTTCCCCTTACACTACAAAACTGAGTAGGCAAGAGCGCCTTTTGTTAATACATTTGCCTGTATATCAACCTGCAATGTGGAGACATTTTCAGAACTTCTAAGACTTAACTTACGAAAACCAGCCATGAACGGCGAACGGCCTCTTTTTCTCAACCAATGTGAAAAACTTGTTTTCTTGTGTGCATGGAGAGAGAGAGAGAGAGGCAGAGCAACCATTAATCAAACCAAACTACAGAAATAATTGGTTTACCAGCCTGATTATGATGAGTCTAAACTTCCCTGCTGCTAGTTGGCTTGCTGGTACTTGGCTGCATCATTGCTTGATTCTGCACAAAAACAAAGGAGCTCCGCATGTTAAATTCTGCTAACATTCTGGTAGTTTTATGCGAACACCCTGGTCGAAAGGTAGTTGCCCGAGGACCGAGTGGTAGCAACAACTTTATAGGAAGATGCCATATTTTGTATCATTAGAATATACAAGCTCCATTTGAAAGGTAATTGGAGTCCAAACATACCTGAGGCAACGGTAGTTGCATATGGTGGAGACCACGAAACTGCTGATAAGGATCGGGAAAGCTTGGCATCCGGGGCGGGTTGGGATTTTGGATAGAGTTTAGCAAGAGATCTGACTGACTAGTTGCTTGGATTCTGGTTGGATCAGGTGAAGGAATATGAGGCAGCATATGAAACGCTGGCATTGGGAATGTTGGACCCAGCCGTGCATTTGCAGCTGTTGAAGGCATTCCTGAACCAGGTAGTACAGAGGGAAATGGCATCATTGGGCGATTCATTCCCATTTCCATACCCATTCCCATTCCCATACCCATACCCATACCCATTCCCATTCCCATTCCCATTCCCATACCCATACCCATAGGTGGCATGTATTGCTGAACGCCAGGAAACATCATGGGAACCATGGTGCAACCCATGGACATCATCTGCAGAAATTGAATGGGCAGTTAGTTGCTCGTGGAAACTTCAAGGCAGGGTTCTGGTCAAGCAAGCTGAAAGACCCTTTGTTTCCAAAAATGAATCCTAATGCAACGTTTACGATTATGAGGACATAAATATGACAAAATTATTCCTGCACGTCAGGAACCTAAAAATATACTAATCAGTCAAGTGTATGTGTCACTTTGAGTGTTAGGCTTAATAGTCGATGAATTTGGGGGCGTAAAAATTATGTGTCTTCAAGACATACCTGCACTTGCAGTTGGAGTGACTTCAAGTAGTCAATGGCTTCATCCAACATTGAGGCTTTGTCCGACTGCGATACAGGTAAGGAGAACCATCAGGTAAGGAGAACCATCGGTAAAAGAACAAAGTGGAGAATCTAATTTAGGAAACAGTCCCTCCATGGACACACATGGGTAGTAATGTGAAAACCGGTATTTTACCTTGTTGCAATGAGGTATGAGTTCTTGTAAAGCCTTCATCTTTTCGTTTATCCTATCACGACGTCTCTGCATGGGACGCAATATTAGACCACCATATCAAAAGGGAATGCAACACCACCATATCAGTTAAAAGAACAGACCCTCTCTGAGAGATTGTGAACCTCTGCAGCACGAGCTCTCTTCGTTGATGTTGATCCACGAACTTGCTTCTTTGCATCAGGAGATTCAAACTCAACATCCTGCGGCAATCAAAGAGTACCAGACCTTAAAAATGACCTTAATTACACAAAGAACATACAAAGAAGTTACAAGATCATTAAATGCCAACCCCAAACAACCCCGAGAATAATATGAGTAATAGACCATATTCTGGTAGTTCATTGCAGTAGTAGCAAGCCTAGCATTTCTTATGCAAAGTTTAAATGATTTGATCGCACCCTTTTGGGAGAACTACCGAGGTGTTATGCCACCACCACTAGCCTTCAATTTTGTAAATCACTTGAATTGCTCACGAATTTTATCCAGTATCCTCAAATTACTCAAATACTTCGACGGATGTTTCACATCTCAATCGAACTAATCCATGCACGCACTAGTCAAACTCCAAATCAGCCTGGCATTGGCATCAAACATTCATAAGACAGATTGCATTAATTATTTACGGAGGAGGTGCAAACACCTCGTTTGCACCCGAACAATCTGGGTCGTTCATTTCGAAATTGAACGTCTCGGATTCAAAGGCTCGGTACCTTTTTTTATTTTATTTTATAATTCCGGACGGTATTTAATGAGAGAGAGGGAATCAATCAAAGCCGTTAAAATTTAGAAACGTACAGCGCAAATCTCGCTGGCGCAAAACACCCTGTTTGCACCAGATCCGTAAAGAAGATTTTCTCATTACTACACTAATAAGCAGGAATTAAACTTCTACTAAAATATTGGTTGGATTAATTAATAGTACTAAATAAGCTTTATTTGGGGCGTAGTGCCCTCAAATTCAATTTGGCGGCACTCGTAGTCCTCCCCTGGAAGGCATACGAACAAGTGACAACATAAGGACACAAATCTCGTCATTCGCGCCTAAACAGTAATTTGACGGCACCCCTCTCCCGGCGTCTTGCTAATCCGGTACAAACATTATTGGGTGGTCTTGGGCATCACTCCGAGAACACTTTTCTCAAACACACATCAACACAGATTATTCTCTCACAATATATCACGTAAAAAACCATGAAGAGTTAGTTTATTCTAAAATTTGTCTTATATGCTTAGTTTTTCATTTGATTTTAGCAAAATCAACTATGATTTTAACAAATGAGTTCATCAGGTGCTAAAATCAATCATAATTTTAGCTAAAACATGATTTTAGCACCTGGTGAACTCATTTGCTAAAATCATGATTGATTTTGGCAACTGGGTTACTGAAATCAAATGGAAAACTAAATAGAACACCCCCTAAAAGCAATGAATAACAAGGTCAGTAGATAATAAGCATAATGTCAAACTAGCTAGAATTTGAATACACTTAATATGAAGACACTTTTACGGACATTAATATATTTTTCTTGGATACCGATACAAATTTAACATATTGTCCACTGCCCTAAGGACTGCGGTTAGCATTTTTCTATTTTAAACACTTGGGGTACGAATTACTCCCATCGTCCCAAAACATTGTTTCACTACAAAAAAAAGACATGCAATTTTTACATTAAAAAAAAAGAAAAAATTTAAAGAGGTCAATAAGTTTTTTAATTAAATGTAAAAAAATTGCAAGCCTTTTTTTTTTTGCGGTGGACTAACCAACCGCTCGGGAGAGTGGGAAGCATGAACTCATTAGGTTGTGTTTGGTTGGGTTTTAAGTTTTGATTTTTCTAATGATTAGAGGGAGAAATAAGGATAATAATTAAAAAAAAATAGGTATTGACGATTGGAGAGAGATAGAAAGAAAAATAAAAATAATATTTAAAAATAAGAGTAATAATTGAATAATAATTTAGAAAACCGGTTCTTGAAAACCAACACGAACAAAGCCTTATGCCCAAAATCGTATGGAGGGGTGATATACCAATTACCAACCATACACGTGGCGTGATTGGGTCACAAAAAGAACAGTTTAATTGAAGGAATCTATGCAAGAGAAAAATGGCCGGATGCAAATTGCACGGAACTGAGAGGAGGTCACCGCTAAACGACGCAACTGAGCCTGAACTCTGCACAGCGCACACAATAGTCGAGACGAATACCTGGGGAAGGAGGACCACCAGCCATTCATTCATTCATATCATTATCATTCTTGCAAAATTATCGGTTTTTTTTATTTTTATTCGGTTTTTTTTTTTAAATTTTGAATAGTCAATAGATAATAAATTAACAATTTTTTATATATCAATTACCTGTAACAGTAGTCTAAAAAATAAAAACGTAACTAGGTTTTAAAAAAAAAATTTGCTAAGTATCCTGAATAATTGAAAAATGCTAAGTATCGCGGAAAATTACTCCGAAAATGTGAAATCAATCAAACATCTAAATGAATCTCAACCGCTAATTCCATGTTCGAAGTAATTTTCGGGTTAAGTTTTCTGCTCGTACTAAGCATTGCTAAAAAAAAAAAAAAAAACGAACACTTGCTCACCTCACTTTGACATTCAACGTCGTCAACTTCTATTCCCTTCCGCTTCCGATCCTCCGTCACTGCCGCCGCAGCCAGCTTATGCACAGGCTCGGCACTCGCACTGACGCTGGCTCCTGACCCACCAGGCGATGACGCCATCGTCAGTTCAAATGGCCCCGCTTCTCTATCCCCACCCACCGCTAACGACGTCTCTGCCACAGCCGCAGCGCTGCTCGCGGTTGCTCCGTAACCTACGTTTCTGCCCGATACCTGCGCCGCATCGTGCAAAACCCTAGACTCCGGCGTCGGTGTCTCGCTCGAATCCACCACCGTCGTTTCCCTCACCACCTTGTTACAATTCAACGGCCCTGCCTCTGTCCTCCCCTTCTGTCAAAAAAAGAGAAATAAAAATAAAACACTCAGTCCAGTGTTCAAACTTTAATCGCCTAATTAATAATTAAATATTTATACTTAGACTGCTTGTATTTAATGTTGTAAATGAATCGAGCCGGTCAAAGATGTCATGTCAGGGCTCGACTTGTTAGTATTAAGCTAAGTTTGAGCTTGAGTTTTAACTCATATAATAAACGAGCTGAGCTTAACATTTTAAACCGAGCTCAACATTACAGAGGTTTATTTTATAAATAAACCGGCTTGTTAAGGGCTAATATCATATACAAACAAGTCGAGCTCGAGCTTGAATTTTAGACTCGATTTATAATAATAATAATAAAAAAAACAACTCGAACCCTACAAAACTTGATTGGACTTGGCTCGTCTACACATGCTGGACAGCCTGGCTGAATAGGACATTATAAATTAAATTATACATCATCCCTCACATTCATAGTTTAAGTTTTTAAATGAGTCGGTGATTAACCATTAGTATCTTTTGGCCTAATTAGGACATTATGAATATAAACTATACGTCAGCTCTCAGCTTAATAGTTCAAGTTTTTAAATGAGTTGGTGGTTAACGATTCAGTACCTTCGGCCTCGAAAAGTGAAGGAAATTCTGAATCCGCATCGGTGATTCCACGTCAGCACGCCTTGGCGGCGGTATTGGCGGCCGAAGAGCAGCCGCCGTTACAGCGGCCGACGGTGTTGGAATACGCACATCGTCGGGAATCGGAGCGGGAGGAGCGCTCGGGGAAGGATAGATTAGATCAGCGTAGAAGTCACGGTCGAAAGAGGAGTCATCGATAGGGCAGTGTAACCAAGAGGCCATCTCATCTTCTTGGATGAACAGCTGAGTGGCCGATTCTTCTTCCGGCCGGATCTCTTTGGCCGCCGCCGTGTGGTCCGGTGGCATAGCGGCGTCTCCTATGTGAGACCGCCTGAGAGATCTCTGGTTTTGGCTCTGCATAACGACTTGGCCGTTTTGCCATAGTATCTCCATGATCTCTTCCTCAGCCCTGCTCAATCAATTAAAACATTTGGATTCAGACAAGGATTGGTAAACGAAAAAATTTATTCAAATAAGTTCAGAGGCTTACATTGGTGACTTCTTCGGCCGAGATAATCCTGAGGAATTCGAAATTGCGTAATCTTCGTCCATTTCGAAATCTGGAACGCAGTGATTCATCTTCTGTCATACGAATCATCAACTCAGATGAGTAAGTAATCAAATCTGACGTAACACAATTGAAATGGAGAAAAAAAAAAAGAAAAGGAGATTCAAGGGATCGAACTCACGGCTTCAATTTCAGGCGGATTAAACCCTGTAATCTACTAAATTACATTAAATCACCAGCTCGCCTCTGTTGACTTGCTAATCAACAGGACTACAGGAGCTTGAGCTGCTGTGTCGTCTTCTTCTTCTTTGTTGCCCTAGAATCAGCAAAACAGCGCCTCCTCTGTACTCAGTAGTAATATGCTGTGTACAAATCAATCTCTCCCTCTCTCTCTCTCTCTCTTTCCTGTTTGGTGACTTGTCTCTCTCTCTCTCTCACTCTCTCTCTATGTCTCTCTGGTATGTGCTCGATTTGGCAGGAGATGATGGGGAAATGGAGAAATGTTTCAGAAGATTTGCCGTTGAGCTAGTATTTGTTTTGCCTTTTGTGTTGAATGGCTATTTGCAGTCGAAGAAGATAAGGGTCCCTTTCTCTCTTCTCTCTCTCCGCGAATAATTTGGGAGGAAAGAGACGAAGCCGATTTTTGGACTCCAAAAACAAAAATGTTAGTGAGAATAGTGGCGGAAGTCATTTTTGCCTAATTTGCGAATGCCACTTTTCAGTAATTTTACAAAAAAATTTAAAAATGTACTAAAAATATGTCGAAAATTGGGGGGAGTGCAGGAGCCGAACACCCCCCTAACACCCCCCATGTCCACCCCTGACTGAGAAACACATCTAAATATACTATCATCAACTTCTAAATGTGAGACACTAAGAACAGTGTAAGCTTTATAGACCGAGCACCTTTTGAGTGGCAGGTTTATTTATGACTAAAATTCACATTTGCATGTATTTCATTTTATCGAGTTGTTCTTTTATGTTTTCATAGAGTGCCTGTTCTAGATTATGGAAAGAAATCTCAAATGTTGTTTTTACTTTCGAGTCGGTGCGGTAGTTAGTTATTCAAGTTTTCATTAGTTCGACTCTTGAAAGGTCTGAAAGCATGGAATTTCGCTCAAGCAAAACTCGTGTGTTTTGCCTGCTTTTTTACTACGCCATAAATATCGACCTATTTAGAACAAAAGCAGGTACCAATGCCGGATTGAGCTCTAGAACTTACATTTTCCATCTAAAAACATTGGTCGAGGCTAGGGTTTATGTATCTCATAGATTTATATGAAGGTCTATTGGGCTCAATGTGCTAAAGGAACATCTTCAAGAGTTTTCTACATCAACACAATCAGATTCTTGAGTAAAGTCTCTTCGTGGTGTTCGAAAGGTCATTTAGAAGGCTCGAAGATTCAAGATTCGGCGATCATGCAAAAATATGATTTACGTGAATTCGATAAGTACGTCTTAGAATTCGTGGTGATGATACATGATCATTGAGTAAGGTTACTTGTATTCATACATTTTTTTCTAGTACATGATTCTTTTCCGTGGTTTTTACCCATGTAGAAATTTTTCACGTAAATCTTATGACTCGTGTGATTGTTTGCTTTGGTCGGTGTGATTGGAACTTTATAGTTCAAAAATAAATAATCCTAGAATTGATTCAGGAATTTCACTTGGTGGTGGTGACCAATAAACCTAACCAAATTAAGAAAACTTGGATGACAATTGACAAGGAAACCTAGAGTAACTACGATAAGCAAATAATAATCTAGCCTGAGCAGGATACATAATTAAAATCAAGAAAATAAGGCAACATAATATTTTTTTAATAACATGCTACTCCCTCCGTCCCAATTTAAATGTCCTCTACAGGAAATCGAGTTTTGTAAGAAGTTAAAATTTGTGCTCTAAATTTCCAAAAGTAACCTTAAAAATTGTGAAGTCAATTACATGAAATTGTTTATATCCTTCAATATGGATCTCAAAAAATATGTAATATGGATCTTGTTTGATATATTTCAATTAATTCTATTATACAAAGTTTTCAAAATAATGAAAAATATTATATGTTGAAAGATATTGTCAATTTAAAAATGATATGAATATCAAAAACTGTCAAATCAATTAGGAGTGAAAGAGTACTTTTTAGGGGTAAAATTGAAAGTTTAGTATGTTTTGATGGTT
This sequence comes from Vaccinium myrtillus, assembly GCA_016920895.1. Classification (NCBI taxonomy): domain Eukaryota; kingdom Viridiplantae; phylum Streptophyta; class Magnoliopsida; order Ericales; family Ericaceae; genus Vaccinium; species Vaccinium myrtillus. The sequence goes on from CM029281.1 coordinate 30,778,627, forward strand.
ATTTATAGAAAATGAACACTAATTTTGGGACATCCCAAAATAGAAAGGTGGACATTTAAAATGGGATAGAGAGAGTAATAACAATTAAGAAAAAACGATAAAAAAAGATGGATTGGAAGATGGTGCACTACACCAAGTAGTGCATCATTCGACCGTTCATTTCAACGATGAACGGCTCGAATTTAATATGAGCAATGAATTTAATCCGACCATCTATTGTGTTTAGATTAAATCCGAGCTGTGCAATATTGAAATGGACGGACGGTCGAATGTAGTGCACTAAACCATGTTTAATGCATTTTGCGCTTTACAGGAACCCCCAGTTCCAAAAAGATGACACTAAAAAGTCTCCAAAAAATTAGAGGAAACTCATTCCTCGCATGAAAAATGATATGGTCGATTAATCAAACATTCACATCATTGAATGAGTATATTCGTCAATCTAGGCTGGACCACATCTTTTTGGTAAAATTATTAGGGAAAATGCTAACGGGTGCCCAATAGGTACACGTTAAGGTTCAAAAAGTGTATTGAAATGTGTGAAAAATGTATAAGGATATATGAAAGTGTATTGAAAAGTGTAAAAAATGTATTGGAATGTGTGTAATTTTTTTTTATTTGTGTACTTATTGTGTGTCTATTGGGGGGCACACATTAGCAAGACCCAATTATTAGATGAATAAGATCATCACATGGTTTTCTATCTGAATTATAATCACTTCGGACATATTGACAAGAGCTGCAAGCACGCCAAAATCACGGTAAATTAGGAAAATTTTATTTTGTGGTCGCCCAAGCAGCTTCATCTACCACACATTTTAGTCAAGTCAATAAATTTAGTTCTGATCTCCGCTGAAATGTGAGGTCTATAAAGGTATTGCGGTACTGTCACGACTGAATAATTACTCGTAACCTGACTCCATATAGATTTGGACATTGCTACACGTACAGATACAAGTGCACTGATCGTGCTCGGGGACCCACGTTTGGTCCCACGCGAGTGATCCAAACCGCTTTTGATTGAAACGGTGGGACTTTTGTTTGACCACTTCTAACCATTCGATTGAGCTAAAATTTTGTGGGTCCAATCGGGAAAATGTTCTATAAAGAATGAACGGTTCGGATCACTCGTGTGGGACCCAAACGTGGGTTCCCGAGCACAATCTATGCAATCTCTTTGTACCTATGGGTCGGTACCCATAGGTTTTCCGTATAGATTCATACGAGTTGAAAAGTTACTTATAAATTTGGGGAATAAAGTATGTGTACAAATACTCTCTATTATAAAAATCCTGAACGACTGAATAATATCATATTCTCGCTCTTGCTCCCGTTGAGGTATCCGGTTTTGAAGAACAACATAAATCCTATTGTCGATTCTTTATTGTGTGCGTGATTGTTTACGCTTACGAGTCTCACATCTTGCAATAATATATAGCTTCTCTCTTACCCCAAGACATGTGCAGCGGATCCTTTGACATATTTACTTTCTCTGTTTGGATAAAAAAAAGGTTCGCCGTAATATACTCCATTAAGTATAAAAGTAGTACGTGTGACCACATAAAGAATGCTGAAAATGATAATTAATTAATTCGTGATTAAAATACTTAATATTAAGTCCCAGAGTTTGGGGTTAAGGCTTGTTTTTGTGACTTTTTACACTTTTTGAGTTTTCCTTTTATTCAAACTTCGGTCATAATTTTACTTTTTTAATTCTTCTCGTCGAGACGAATCACGGAACGTAAAAAATTTGACACAAAACCAACAAATAAAAAAAAAATTTGAACCAAGACAAATAAGTACAGTAAAAAAGGATCCGGGGTGGGTGCTATGCGGTAGGTGTTGTGCGGCAAAACTACGTCATTTTGCTTGATTTTTGTGCACACTTCCAAAGCTTCCAAGGGCCTTGTTTGGAGGAAGAAAAAATCATTACAAAATACCTAAATCTAAAGTGCCTAAACCCTAAACTTGAAGTGTCTAAACCCAACATGCCTAAATCCAAGTGCCTAAACCCATTATATACCCTACCCCAAAGAGCCTAAATCCCCTAAAATTGAACCCAAAATTAAACCCTACTTAACTCTCCAAACAGGGCCCTTGGATATACTAAAAAAATGATCAAAACGACGTAGTTTTGCCGCACAACATGGCGCACAACACCTACCGCACAACACCTCCCCCGGATTCAGTAAAAAAGTGGAGTGTAAAAAGTTAAACGAAACGAGTAAGCACAATTAGTGGCTAGGAACAGCAGATAAGATCTAAGATCTTATACTATTAAATTGTCGTCTTTTAAGTAATCATTGCATTTAACGCCAGTAGTCAAATAAAGATCGGATTTCGATTGTGAAAAAGTGGGATTTCTTTCTCTTTAGATAGGAAATGACAATTAACGGTAAACTGTCTTGGACCATACTGTTGTTCTTTTTTAAAAGTTGTGTAATAGTAGCACTTAAATTATTAAAAGAAAATGCTAATGTGTCTTGCATAATCTTTAATTTTTTTTACCATCAATTTAAAGATGTCAATTAGATATATCTTTACACTAGTGCAAAAAAGTATCAAAAAATTATGAATGAAAAAACTTAGTTTTTATATAAAAAAAAGTACCACGTCTTTCGGAATGTACGGAATATAGAGGCCTAGAGGGCTGAAGGCATTGTTCTTACTTATATACAGTGGCGGGCGTAAGATTTGAATCAAGTAGAGGCCAAATCACATGTATTTTTATATTCAAAAAAATATATTTTGTAAGTATTTATCATTAATTGTGAGGTTTAAAGAAAAACGATAATGTGAGCATATGCGTAGTCACCGTCTAATTTTATAAAAACAACTTAAAAATGATTATTAACTTGAAATTTTAGGAGTTTTTAACCCAAACAAATATAAACTTTAAGATTTTTTTTTTTCACTCAAGGGACTTGCAGGGACCAATCCCAAAAAAAAATTCTTACAACATGAAAAACTAATATAATACGTGAGGATACTTAGAGTTATGCAAGGCGGGGTCCCCCTTAGCACCCCTTGGTATCGCCCCTGCTTACTTATAAGGTGTCATAGGGCTACAAATGAACTGAACCGTTCATGAACTGTTCGAGGCTCTAGTCGGTAAAAACTCGTTCGAGTTCAATTCAAGTATTAAATGAGTCAAAGCTAAACCTCAATTTTATGCTTCTTTAATAAATAAGCCAAACTTGAACTTGAGAGTATTCGGCTCGATTAGACTCGCAAACCTGGAGTATACATGTATATCGATCTCATAAGAATATTACGTGTAAGCTTGAATATGTTTAAACTTTTACAAGTACATCATAAAAAAATTATAACCTGTTCATGTATAAATTTTTAAAAGTATTATAAACTTAAACTTTAATATGATTTTATGCATGTACTTATTAATTTATGTACAAAATAAATTTTTTATTAAAGTTCTAGGCTTGTATAAGAGTATAAATATCTAATATTTTTTACGTATTAAGGCTCCTGAGCAAGCTCGAGTTCGACTTAAACTTAGGCAAGCTCGGCTTGTCAAATTTTGATTGAATTCGAATTTGGCTCGAGTTCATTTAAATTAAACGAACGAACCTGAATAACCTCAAACTCAACTCGATTCGACTCATTTGCAGCCCATAAAGGTGACAAGTGATTTGCCCAAATCAAATAGAACCGTGAAGACAGTTTCAGCTCAAAATTTAATTTGCCCAAATTTTGTTACTGTATTCAATATATTATTGTCCATAAATTCATAAGGAGTATATTTCATAACACCATACTCCTTTCAGCAATTTTGTCACTTCCTTCCTACATGGCTACATACATTTTCACAAAAATATGGAAACTCCCTCCGTCAAAATTGCTCATCTTTTTTGGGAACAGAACATTTTGCATGTAAAAAATAATGTATCGTGAGATTTGTTTTTTTTTTAAATTACTTACACCAATTTTGTCAGATCTTTAAATTTGTATTAAAATGTTTGGAAAAAACGAACAATTTGGGAGAAGTCCATAAGAAATGATTTCATTTTCTCTGTAAGTCTTTACATCAGTAGCACTGGAGTACTCTTGCTCTCTGTAATCTTTCATATACTCTCATTTGTGGGTCCATACTGGGCATACAGTCATGATTTTTAATTTTGTTTTTTGGATAACTGGGTGGTTCCGGACAGTTTGACAAATTCCAAGATCTATGTATGCCCCGCCACACATATAGACCGGGCAAAGCCAATAAGACAAATACCCCATGAGAACCATGAGATTTTGGGAGGGTCCTAATAAGATAAGAAAAATTGAATCAAAGACCTCGTTTTCCTTAGGAGGAGTCGTAACAAACTCATCTACCCCTTGGGTTTAGCATACATGATTCAAATTCATTTTGCAGAACACGCAAGTATGCAACAATTAACATGTATGCATGCGAAAAAATTAATTTGATCAGATATTTATGTAAATACCTGGATAAGTTACATTTTCTTCTGAAAACGGTACTGCTAATTTGCTTTTAAACAAAAAATTAGCTTTTCGGTTTGGGTTAGGACAGAACTAAACTAGGTAGAGGAGGCGTGCGGAATTTTTCTCCTTGAAGTATGTCATCTGCTTCGATCAAGTACACGACTCCATAAGTGGCTTTTTAATTCCAGTACCACTAACTTAAGCTCTTTATTTATTTATTTTTTTCATTTTTACGTTTGTTAGTTTTGCGTTAAACTTTTGGTGATAATGTTCGTCTCAATGAGAGGAATCGGAATTGGGTAAAATTATGACTTTTACCCAAATATTTTGATAAATATTCAAGAAAAGACGACTTAAGTTGTATTTAGGTTGTTTTGGCCAGTACTAAAGCATCTCGACCAATTTTAAAGAGATAAATTCCACCTTCTACTAGATCCAATGTGTAGCTCTTGGCTATAGAAAACTTGTAACTTAGTTGACCAGGAATCAAGCAGATGCCTTGTAGGCAGGGGCGGAGCTTCTTGGTGACCGCCACCGATTTCATAAAAATTATTTGTACATTAATAGATTAGGGATCTACCGCTATTTAAATAACTTGATTTTTCAAAAAAACAATTTAAAAATAGCTTTTTAAAAGAAAATGATTCGGCTAAAAAACAAATCTCAAAGACTTCCGTATAAAAACCATAGGAGATTTGAATCGAACTGTTAGTTTTATTTTTATTTTTTTTAAAAATAGAGCATAGGACGATGCATGCCTTTGCAATAAACTTTTCACTTCATATATTCAATAATACCAGCAGACTGCCGTTAAACAGCGTCACCACCGAACCTCAATCCTGACTCAGCTACTGCATATAAACCGAACAAGAAATAAAAACTGATATCGTTTTGGGTTTCAAGACCCGGTTTTTCTCAATTATTACCCCTATTTTCAAATATTATTCTCATTTTTCTCTCTATCTCTCTCTAATCATTAACCCCTATTTTTAATTATTATCCCTATTTCTTCCTCCAATCATTACCAAAAATCAAAACCCAAAATCCAAACCAACACAACCGAAGAGAACGGATGACTTGTAACCACGCATGAGACTTTTGTGTGCAAGATTTGGGAAATAACATCATCGCACAAGCTATCAACTGAATTTATTGATGCTTGAGTGACCACATATTAATTTGATATCTGGGTTCTATGAAGTAGGACAAGATTTTAAATATTCTTAATTTTATTATTCTGTGACAATATTTTGAGTTGGAATATCCTTTTGGTATTAGGAACATTCTTAGTTGAGTTGATTTTATGTTCCCACTTAATTAGAACACTACAACAATTTTCCCCATTGCCGACTAAAATTTTAGTCGGAAAAAGTCGTAATTTAGTCGGCCTGTTTGGTCGACGGAATGAGGCCGGAGATTGTAATTTCCGACCAAAACAAGTTTGGTGGGAAAAAGTTTTGTTTTTACCGACTAAATATTTAGTCGGTGAAATATTTATTTTTCTCCGACTAAATATTTGGTCGGTGAATATTTATTTTTCTCCGACTAAATATTTGGTCGGTGAATATTTAATATTTCTCCGACTAAATATTTGGTAAGAAAAAGTTTTGTTTTTACCGACTAAATATTTAATCGGTGAAATATTTATATATTTATTTTTCTCCGACTAAATATTTGGTCGGAAAAAGTTTTGTTTTTACCGACTAAATATTTAGTCGGTGAAATATTTATTTTTCTCCGACTAAATATTTGGTCGGTGAATATTTTTTTATCTGCGACTAAATTATTTAGTCGGTGAATATTTTTTTTTATCTCCGACTAGATTATTTGGTAGGTGAAATTGTTTTATTCTCCAACTAATATTTTAGTTGGTAAATGATTTTTTTTTTTTGCAATTTTAATCCGAGCTCGTATTGAATCGTTAAATTTGTCAAACTTGGTTTCTAACCATCGATTAAATCAAGCAACCAATCATTCCGTACCAGATTTCACCAACCTGCTCTAATTAATTAATAAAGCACAAAATTGAAGACTTCCCAAAGTAAAGGTCTTCACCTAACAAAATAGTATCATACTACAAAAACTGCGAAATACAAAATCCAACCACAATGTCCATAGCATCATCCAAAAACAATCCATCCAAGGATAACAGAAAAAGTATCCATCCAAACACTAGAACGCACGATAATATCTAACCACGGTAGAGAATACATGACAAAAATTCAACCTTTTCATCTAGCTCATAATCGGATGCGGCACTCCATCTGTAAAAAGAACAAAACACCACGATTAGATACAACCTTTTCATCGACATCATAGTATCAAGGAGTAAATGATAACAGGGATATTGAAATTCAAGTAAATACATAGTCCTATGCATAGTGGAATGATTGACCACCTATCTTTTATCGTCATCCAACTCTTATCCATTTTTTAAGACCTATAAATATCTTACAGGTTATACAAGTAAATGTATAAGAAGTTGGGCAATGAGATACAACTTTCAAAGCACATAGACCAAAAAAAAGGCATAATTTCTTACATAAGACACGAACAACAATCAGTTTTAGGCATCAAAACACCCAGCTTTAGCACGGACAGTTGGTATTCAACATGCTCTACTTAGTTCATGCACTTAATACCCTTTCCTAACATTCTAAAGCCATTATCCTGTGCTAACTCGACAGATTCAGCACTACACAAACACTTGCAGCAACTGCAGGGACTGTTTTCAGCTCATAAAGTCAGTTTCCTACAAGTATCACACAGTTTTTGCACTTAACAGTGATTTCCAGCATCATGTAAATGGTTTCCAAGATCCCTTGGGGCATTTCAAACACAATACGTAAAAATATACTTGTCCGTGATTATACTAATTTCCGACTAAAATTATTTAGTCGGAAAATACTAAATTTCCCGACTAAAAGTTTGGTCGGAAAATACTAAATATTTCCGACTAAAATTTTTTGGTCGGCGATTAGTTTATAATTTCAGACTAAAATAGATTTAGTCGGTGATTGACATAAGAAACACCGACTAAAATCATTTTAGTCGGCCAAACCTTTGAATATTTTCCGACCAAAAAAAATTTAGTCGGTGATTATACTAATTTCCGACTAAAATTATTTAGTCGGAAATTTAAGTGATATTTTCCGACCAAAGTTTATTTAGTCGTTGAATGAACAACAATTTCCGACTAAACATTATTTAGTCGGCGATTTTAGTCGGGAATGGTGTAAATTGTTGTAGTGAGTATTATAATGTTAACATTTAAATATTCAGGCCTGATTTGACTAATATGAAAAAATTGGTTTTTTTTTTTTCCGTTTTGTCCTTATTCAATTTTTTTTTTGCATTTGTTAGTTTTCAGTCGATTTTTTGTGGTTTTTTGGCTTGTCTCAACGAGAGGAATCTAAAAAGTATAAAATTATTAGCCAAACTTAAAGTTTTGTGAATAAAGACGAAAAATAATCTAAAAAACTGGTTTATTTTCAGCTTTATTAAAAAAACTACAGTATTATTTTTTACCATAATTTTATATTCTTTGGATTCGTCTCGACGAGATAAATCCAGAAACTACAAAATCTTGACGCAAAACTAACAAATTCAATTTTTTTTTTAATAAAGACAACGAAAAAAACCAAAAAACCAATTTTTTCAAATTAGCCAAATCACCCCTCATGTCTGTTTTGAAAATAATCTATTTTTCTATCTCGTTTGACAGTCTTGGGATGTCTAGGTCATTGCGAGCACCTCGATTATTTCCCTTCCTGGTTCATTCAAAGACAACTCATCCACACCGAAACTATGGTATTCACAAGAAATTTCTCTCACACGACTTGACCCTAAGGCCATGTTCCACTAATTGGTTTTTTAGTTTTTTGGTTTTTTTATATCTTTAGTTTTTCAAAAAAACCAACTAGTTCCACTAACAAGTTTTTGGTTTTTTGGTTTTTTTAGTTGTGTTATGAAATTACAAATCTACCCTTCTACCCAAACAACTATTGCTCTTTTTTTTTTGAAGGGAGGGTAGATTCGTAATTTTACATGATTAAAGTACATGTACTTGATTGTGCAATGATTTGGTTTTTTTTAGGTTAGTGGAATGAAGTGATTTTTTTGTTGGTTTTTTGTGGGGTTTTTTTTAGTGGAATGAAGTAGTTTTTGATTTAAAACAAAACTAGTTTTTTGTTAGTGGAACATGGCCTAAGAGAGTGCCAAATTTTAAACTCAAAATATATTGGTTTAGGGCTGATCGCAGTTGTTGCAACTTGGCAGTTGCTTTTGTTTGTTTTCCTTTTCTTTTTCTTTTTTTTTTTTCATCTTGCTTTTCGTACCATGTATGCAGATATTTAATGTTGTCTACTTCATGATGTGTCAGTTGATAAATACTATATGTATATATATATATATATATATATATATATAGGATAAGAAAAACTTCACATCCACTCCTCCCAGATTTAAGAAAAAATGACTTTTTTTTTGTGTTGCAAATTTTTTTTGAAAATCCGAGCCGTCCAATGTGTTCAGAAGGTGTTTTCAAGGGTCCACGCGGAAAATCTTCAAAAAAAAATACCGGGAAGTGCTTGATCCAAGCATTTTTTTCGCAAAAACTGTATTTTTACATTTTTGCGAAAAATACTTGGATCAAGCACTTCCCGGTATTATTTTTTGAAGATTTTTCGCGTAGACCCTTGTAAACACCTTCTGAACACATTGGACGGATTGAATCGTCAAAAAAATATTTGGATCATGAGGACCGGAAACGGAAAGACCGGATGAGAAGTGGATCGTATATAGTATATATATATTTGGGATCCCACGTTTGTTGAATCTAGGACACTGCAGAGAAATGACAATACAGTAAAAGTAATTTCTTTATTTATATAGATATACAGTCTGAATACATACACCTTTGCTCAAGTCCCATTATTGAAACGGAAGTGATGGGTGAGGGAGGAAGATGAGTAGGGCCCAGCCTGAATGGAGCCCCAAGTTGCCGGTAGATGGGCCAACAAGATACAATGTGCACCATGCCACATCTACACCAACAACGTAGGAACGACACCCATTTTACACACTCATTTATGTGAGTGAAGAGCGAGGTCGTGGTTTCGAGTCTTCAGACCTGGTGAACTGTCAAGGATATACCTATTCTGCATACCGAATCTCAAATAAACCAACAATTTCGATGCCAAATTTTCATAACGGCTATAACATTTTAGAACTACCATTGGACTTGCTCTAACCAAGGGCGGATCCAAGGGGGTGCAACGGGAGTGTTTGGCCCCTACGCTCCCTCCAGTTAATTTGTAATACATTTTTAGACTTTTTTTTTGTAAAATTGCTCAAAAGTAAGACCCATAAACTAGGTCAAATTGGTAATTTTGGGTCTGCCACTGGCTCTAACTGTCCTTGTGCTGCCCAATGATACTACCTTTCTGACTTGACAGGATTTTTGGACTTTCATACAAATGTACAGGATTGCTATGCAGACATAATTATGAAACTAGCAGAAATAGTTTCAATATTAACTATGGAGGGAGACTGACCATTAGATCCCAAATCTGCTCTTGAGTTCACAATATAGAGTGAAACCATAAGCAAACTACAGCACCATAACTTAAAATACAAAATGGTCACTCTAGAGAAATCCACAACAGATGGAAAGACAGATAAGTGTAAAAAATGGACACCACTAGGAATGAAATTGAAAGTTGGGTTATGTTTTGAACTTGTGTAAAGGAAGATAGAATGCATAAATGAACAAGAGCCTTAGAATTACCTATGAATTAGATTCCAAGTCAATTTTTAAGTCAATGTATTGTGAGAGAATGACCTATCTCGTAAAACACAATAAGTCAGTTTTGAGTTTAATCTATGAATCGGAACAAGTGGTCAAATTCTAAAAAATTACCACAAGTTGTCGCATATGGTTCTATGTTTTGAGTACAAGTTGTACACTAAAGACTAGATTGAAGCAGTACGGACATGGCAAAAAACTTACCCAAGTTATTGGACACAGAGTTGCTATTCTAGAGCAGATGAACAACATTGAATAGGCGGACATACATACATTTATTGGTAAGAGTGCATATATTTTTAATAGGCGGACGGTAGAATTTTTCTTTCAAAAATTCATCCTGTGAATACTCCACACTAACTTTTTCTGTTGCAATTCTGTAAGGTTCATACCTAGCTTGATCATGCACGGAGGCAAAGGTTTTGCTGCTGAATCACAAAAATACATATATGAGGTGGATCCCATAACCGCTGCACAGCTCACACTGTGAACCCTAAAATTCATTACTTTTCAACTAGTCAATCTGAAGTTCTAAGAAGTACGAATACGGACATGGGACACGGACACGTCACGACACGGTTATGCAGCACGCGAAATCCCCAAAACTAGGACACATGTAGCATATACACATTGTCTCCCTTATTTTTACACTTTTTACCAGTATTACTTTCTTATCTTGTTTAGGTTTACAAATAATAGTTTTTACGACATTTCAAGTTTTTAAAACTATATTTGGACTATTTGGACCCATAGCGTGTCCAAAACGTGTCCTTCGCATATCCGAGCGTGTCGAAAACATGTCCGACTCAGAAAAAAATAGAAAAATATTCAGACACTTATTTCTACGTATCAGATATGTGTCAGGAACGTGTCATAGCGTATCCGTATCCGATATGTCTGGGATACGGATTCATGAGCCCTGGGATAGTGTCCGTGCTTCAAACACTCCTTAGATCTGAACCAAATCCTCATTTAAAGCGAAAGTTGTGAATCTATCTGCATAAGTAACATTCTAATAGGTAATATAATAGAGAGAATTGTCGGGATATGCAATGAAAAAGTAACTAGGTAAATTTAAAAAATCATACATTTTTTGACTAGTTATTTTGGTTGCCACAGTTGTACATGTGCTAAATACGGAACATTGGAAAAGCAGGCTTTGGCAGCATTTTCAGGAATGATCAAGGCACATGGCTGCTAGGATACCACGGAAGAGTCGCGGCAACATCAAGCTTGGAGACGGAAATCTGGGTTATATAGAGGAATAACTATCATTCTCGAGAAAGGCCTCTCAAATGTCCAAATTGAATCTAATTCCCAAACAACAATCATCCTGTTCAACGAAGGAGCAGGCCCCAACCACCCCCAGAGGAATATCATCAATGACGGACGCTACATCCTCAACCGATCGGGATGCACCCTTGTCCATACCTATCGAAGTGCTAATCAATGTGCGGACCACCTTGCTCATCTTGGTGCCGAGCAAGAAGAAGATCTCATTGTCTCCACTGACCCCCTCGTTCTATTAGGGAGTTCATGATTAGGGACAATCTCAACATTAGGCAGATTATATATTGACTAGTTCTATGGCTTTTTGCTTGACCAACCGGGTGACTTAAAATAGACGCGTCCCAAGTGTAGGACTCTCGACCGGCGTAGCACAATATCCGGAAGTACCGGAGTCGAACCACAGAGACGACAAACGGTGTTTGACTCAAAAGTGTTGAATTCTAGTTTGACCTGGCTCTTAGGTAGCCACCCCTTGTTCAATTAGATTAATTTACTAACTAAATTATCCAACTAACTTGATTAAATATGGATTTAAAAGAGGAGTACAGCTGTGGGAACCCAGCGTCCGCAACTAGTCTAACCAATGTTTACTCGGGCCACAATTATTCATTTTATTGATTTTAGAATAAGAAAAAGGATCCCTAACAAATGCGCACCACCTGTCACCAGATTCCGTGCGCATTCGAATTCTGGCGATGCCTGGGTTTTGTTTGTTAGAAGAGTTTTCGTCTCCTAAAATTGCTCAAAAATTAAATTAATTCGATCCCGAGGTAGAACATTAATCAAACTAGCTACGGAGCGCCTTCGCCCCGCAGCCGCACTCTATGAAATTACTCACTCATGACTTTAATAATTGCAGCAAACATATTAAACCTAGATCTAACCATGATTCTAATAACTGAAATGGAAACAAAACACGATACCACGAATTTGCAGGGAAGAACGGATTCGAACACCAAGAATTGAATTGCTGAAAAACTCGAAGAACTTGAATTAAACTTGAATCTGCAAAATAATCCTCAGAGCAGCCGCCAAAGTTCAGAAAAATAAAGTGTAGGTTCTAAATTGTGGAACCCTAATTTCGAGCTCTAAAGAGAGTATTTATATGGAATCCCCGTTAATTACAATTGAAAACCGGAATAAAAACCGAATTCACTCCCCGCGACCCAAAACGACCGCGTTTCCACCTCTCTATATCGCCCTCGGTAGCGCTACACCACTTTTGGTGTAGCGCTCCCAAGCCCTTATCTCTCGTTTTAGACCGTTGACCCCCTATTGCCATTGACCGCGAAACAAACCAGTAGCGCTACAAACCAGTACCGCGAACCTTCTGTTCACTTTTGCTCCCCTTTTTGCCACTTTTGAGCGCTCTAGAGAAATAGGGTAGTGCTCCCGACGTCATTTCTTCGTTTCCTTGAATAATTCCCTTGAACACTTAGCCTCCACAACTTGTCTCCTCTTGGTCTACGTGCATGCCTTCCCGGATACCTTCCATTAGCGCCAGAACACCTCAATTTCCTGCAAATTAAGCACAAACACCAAATCCAACCACATGCACGCATTAAATGGAAAATGAGGATTAAATGCACAACTAACGTGCTAACTCTACCCTACTTAGGCGCTTAAATGCATGGATTTCACGCGCCTATCACTTTTACATTGTTGGTTTTGTTGTGTAATCTGATCTATGCACTGCTGATGCATCATGCTACTCTCCGTTAGCCTTTTATAATATTTCCGAAGTACCAAAAAAAAAAATACGGAACATTGAAGTCCTTTCTCAATGTTCCTAACAATTACATACTCCCCCTTCTTAAAATATGATTCATACAAAAAAACGTGCAATTTTCGGATTAAAAAATATGTACATCTGTACATAAATTGTCATACTCCATTTCTTTAATGGGGAGTATCATGACTGTATATACTAATGCATTTTCTACAGTAACACGATTAATTTAAGTTCCAAAACGCATCAACCTCAAAACACACATGATTATCATGAGAGAGACTGCTAATGATTGAGACCAACAGATAATCTGACAACAAAATCTCATTAACATAAACTAAAGAAATATTTTATTATTAATGCTGACGATTCTAAATTTATTGTCTTCATTTCAAACGACAAAGTAAACCACTGCAAATAAAAAACAAGAGTTGTTATTGATACGAAACTCCCACGAAAAACTCTAGGAACGCAACTTTCAGACATAATTTCGGACACAGCTGTGTACAGAACACGTTTGTATCCGGAACCGTACGATCCCTCTCGGTGGTTGTTGCTAATTGCCATTTCTGATAATGTCTCTGAGAATGCGAACAAGGTGCTGGGGAGGCACTGGCTTCTCAAAAAACTCATCTGCTCCAGCTGCCAGAAATGCCGTTCGCTCTTCTTCCAAGCCATATGCAGCAAGCCCCACAATCTTGCAATCCACCCCCATCTCACGGATTTGCCTTATGGCCTATTTTTATTCACAAAATAACAACACAAAAAATGAAGATTACTAGGGTTCTAAATTGAAGAGAATCATTGCATTTATCTTCTAGCAAAGTAATTTTAGAATTATGTAAATGCATATATAGTTTAATTGTTAGCAAGGGGATTAGAAGAGTTTTAAGTGTATATTTCTAATCTCCTACGTGGATCAAGCCCTTCCTGGTATTATTATTATTATTATTATTATTATTTTTGCTGATTTCTCGCGGGGACCCTTAAAAATACGTTTTACACATTGCACGGTTTGGATCATGAAAATTTGTTCGGGAAAGTAGGGTGTGAACAGAAGGTCCGCATTTTAGGGTGTGGATAAGAAGCTCACTTTGTGTACATATATAGGACGCGGTTCTAGTCCGGGATCCGGACTTCCGGACCTCCATGATCCGAGCATTTGTTTGATGATCCGAGCCGTCCAATGTGTTCAGAAGGAGTTTTCAAGGGTCCACGTGAGAAATCTTCAAAAAACAATACCGGGAAGGGCTTGATCCAAGCAGTTTTTCGCAAAACTGTAAATATACAGTTTTTGTGAAAAAATGCTTGGATCAAGCCCTTCCCGGTATTTTGTTTTTTGAAGATTTCCCGTATGGACCTTGGAAAACACTTTTTGAACACATTGGACGGCTCGGATTTTCCCAAAATAATTTGCAACACAAAAAAACACTCATTTTCTTCCAGTCAGGGATCCCTAACTGGAACTGTGAGCTATATGTATATATATATATATAGCTCAACAAAACAAAATAAATGAGGTCCAATAAATTTTCAACCGAATAAAAAACGTTATTTCAGATAGAATTTGGTACTGCGAATTTCTTATGGCGATTTTTGAAACTGAAATTCTAGAGCTGTCCCTAGGTCAATCACATGGGTCAATCACACTTTCACAAATCTAAAAAAGTGATCCAATTTGTTCATTTATTTCCGCCCGTGGAGTTTGTTGCTTATTCAAAAGATCATACTGATCCAATACTGAATGGAACATGTTTGTCTTGGGAAAAAAAATTAACGGCTAGTGTAAGTATATACTTACTTTTAATCATAATCATATTGCTAACAAGACTACTAATTGTACTTGAACCAAAACTTCACAAAATCAAGTGATTTGAACAAAACCAATTAACACTCCCATAATACCATGTTGCATTTTTACGTGATACTATCAACAAATCAAGCAGCGATAAATTTTACGAGTGAAAACATCAACACACTTCTGTCGAGTCGTTAGGAGACAAAAGGTGACCAACATAGTGCAAAATGCGCAGTAACTTAGTGACCGGAAAAAACCGCCTAAGCGATGCCACGTGATACTATAAGAGTAGCCAATAATTAGGCTTTTAGGTGACTATTTTCATGAAATGTAAGTAACCATTTTAAGTACCTCTAGACCACTGATATCTGGAAGAGAGATGTCTATCAGCATAATATCAAACTCTCTACCAGCTGCAAAAAGATCGACAGCATCTTGGCCTTTGTCCACCACTTGAGTCTCCACACCATAACGCACAAGGAGTCCTTTCTCTATAACTTGACAAGTTCTTCCAGCATCCACCACCAAACCAGTGAGCCTCCTCTCTGCTGCTGAATTTGCTCTGGATGCCATTTTCCCACCCTGGAATTTGATATGAATTCTGAAAGAACAAGACAAAAAATGAAAAACGAAAACAAAGCGAAAGTATTTGGTTAAGCTTACCAAAGATGACATTGTAGATTTGTATTTCTGGGAGAAGGAAGTTTTGGCTAAATAAGTCACTTGGCTTATTTTTTTGTTGTTATTGAGTTTTGTGTCAAACTTTTGTGAATTATTGGTTCTTCTCGACAAGAGGAATCGAAAAAGTAAAAACTTGTAAGCCAAACTCAAAATTTTTGAATAAAGCAAAAAAAATTGACTTTTTGAAATTTTACAAAAATGAAAAAAAAAAAAAACCCAAAATGAGAACCAATACCTAGCAGAGCAAATGGGTATCATGCTAAGTACGCAGAAAATTGCTCAGAATGTGATATCAGTGGAACTGGGCAATTTTCTGGGTATGTTACACTACTAGGTATTGGTTCTTCTTGATGAGAGGAATCGGAAAAGTAAAAACTTGTAATCCAAACTCAATTTTTTTTCAATATAGCCAAAAAAAATTGGCTTTTCGAAATTTTACAAAAATGAAAACAAAAAAAAACCGAAACAAGAACAATACCTAGCAAAGCATATGGGTAACATGCTAAGTACCCATAAAATTAGCCAGGATTTGAAATCAGTGGAATTGAGCAATTTTTTGGGTATGTTGCAGTGCTGATATAAGTACCAACTGCTTACCACCACTTACCTCAAAAAGTTGTCTAATGCAAGAACTGCAAATTTTGAGGTATTTGCACAACAAATAAAACCTAATTCTAGAGCACCCTATTGAACAAGAAATATCTCAATGCTAAAACAGGAGAGAAACTCACCAACCAAACTCTTCAAATTAAGTTGGTATAACTATTTTCTTGTGGCAATCCCTTGAAATCTAGAAGGGTTTTTAAATAGGTAGATGGAAGCTGTTGGTATTTTCATTTCTTAATGGATGGAGATGGCACATTATCATTATCTGATATAGATTCATTTCATAATTGGGGCAATCAGGGACGACAATCAAAAATGCATCTAAAAAAAGAATCAGATTCATTTCATAATTGTGGGCAAAAAAGATTCATTTCAAATCAACGCATCAACGTGTAACAAAAAGACTTATTTGGCTTGTCATGTGTTTTTATCAAAAAAAAATTGAGCATACTCAAGCGTCAAACAAGAAGATATCGCCAGCGAGTGTCGTGATGGTACTTTCTAAAAGACTTATTTGGCTTGTCATGTGTTTTTATCAATGGACTGATAATGTATGATTTAATTGAATAATTTTACTTACAGATTTGTTTTTTAAGCATATGCTTGCTTGTTCCCTCTTTCACCCTTTTCACTGAGTGGAAAAAAGAGAGAGTAAATGAAAGCCTCGTACATTAATAGACATGGCGTAACTGAGAAGCATTATCAAAACCAACTGGTAATGAATGAAGAGATCCTAAATGTTATTAATTGATTTCGCATTTCATACTCAAGCAATACAGGACGAACTTTCACAGTTAAATGATTCTGTCACAAAAAATCTAGTTAGAAGATGATTTTATTCCCATCCGTAGCGATACTTATTGATAAGTTTGCAATTATTGGGGATCCTCTTAAATTAATTAAAGAGACAGAGATCTACATTACATAACTAATTTACGAGAGCTGCAAATATTTATAATCAATCTAGTAAAAGAAAAATGTTCCAAAATTGAGGAACATAACAATTATGGTTAATATTTGGATTTTGATGATGTAATTAATGGAACCCTTTCTTGGATCTCCATCACAAACATGAAAGAGAGAGCCAATAAAATGAAAAATACTCCTATATTCTGCACACCATGTCTACGTAATAGAGTCTCATTGACAATTGAATATCGATAGACGTGAAAAAGTTACATCTCATTTTGTAAAATGAAAAACAAATAAGAATATTTTAAAACTTCACATCATATTTTGCAAACGGAATGAAATGAAACTTATTCACGTGTCAGTTGATATTCAATCAAGGTGACTCTCCGCATACATGTTCTTTTGTAGGTTCTACGACATGAACAGTTTGAATATATAATTGAAAATTAGAGGGGCATGCAGAGGAGCTGATCCGATGGATGCCCCTTCAACTTACAACATGTAAGTAATCGTGGTCACACATACGTCTCATCGCCATAACAAGCTCAGAAGAAACTTCAACAAACCTTCTCGGAGAATAGAGAACACTAACATGGGAAAGCCCCGATCTATACCAAACAAAATTGAACCATCAACAGCTTAAAAACAGATGCTTGATTCAGTATGACATTTTGCATCCCAAACACTGTCTTAACAAAGAACAAAACAGAATTGGGCCAGAGATCAAATGACCATACATTATCATCCATGGATAGTAATTCTCCAAAACCAGAATCCATTCATCTCTACAAACAGCAAAGGTCAATGCTTGTAATGACATTTTCACATGGACACGGTACAGATTCAAACATTTGCTTACCGCCAAAGTCCTCTCTCCCTCTTAATTCCACGCCAAACCGGCTAAAAATAAACTACAATTAAAAAATTAAAAAATATATATAACCAAGAAAACCCATGCCTTCAAATGAATATTTGACAACATATACAAAATAGACAACAACGAATAAACATTGTTATTGTTTCGACTCTCCCAAACAACAATATTTTGCCATCCCAAAAGCCGGCTATGCATGGTTAGCATCTATTGCAGTACCTGTTCTGGCCTGTGAGATTCGGTTGGCATAGATAGTCACTAACCGCAGTTGTGTGCGGTTGAGCCCCTCCAAGTGTGGCAAGAATGCTTTCCCAAGAATTATGTAGATGTCCACAAGACAGAAGACAACAGTCTGCCCAACCCAGGGAAATCATGTTAAGTAAGATCCTTTCCAACTCGGCAAACACTTGGATTGAAACTACGAGTTTGCTAATATTAAGGCATGAGCTATGTCCTGCATGTATGTATAATAGGAAGTTCCTTTCATTGTTTTCATTTTCAATAGAAAATGCCTTCTGCTCCATAACCTTTTGTTGGGCCCGGAGTGTCCCGATGGATTTGGTTACACAATGCCACTTCCTGCGACTGCTCTAAAAACAGACTTGTGGGTGCAATGTCGAATGTCATAAAAGGCTTACTTGAAACCCTTCCTGTTGGGAACATGTGTGAAGGATGAGTCCCACATCGGATAAACAGAAAAAGAGTTGGACCTTAATATACTATTGGATGACTCAGGACCTTAATATACAATTGGATGACTCACCACTTACAAGGCTTAGCCTTTTAAGTAGATATGGGTCATTCAATGTATATTGGGTCCATGTGATGTGGTGGACTCCGTAGATACTTCCCAACGGATTGGGCCTACGCGCACATGGGAAGGACCTCAGGCGGATTAGACTCCTAACAAGTGGTATCAGAGCCGATGACTGACGATCTATGGGTGGACTCTCTTGGAAGCATCGGTGGTTGTGGGCTTGTACGGAGACTCTCGGAGGAGCATGAAAAATCCATTGTAACTTTCGATTGAGCAAGAAAATTCCTGGTGCGTGCGGCAGGTGACTGGCAGCAAGGTGGTTCTCGGTGGAGTGGGTACTCTCGATGGAGCATGAAAAATGAAAAATTCCTGGTGCATGCAGCACTTGGCTGGCAAGCAAGGTGGCTCTCGTGGAGTATGGTGGCTCTTGATGGAGTGGGTGCGGTAAATAAGCCTGGGTTCAGACACGATGTTGGAGAGATAGATCAAGAATTAAGGGGGAGTCAAGTCGATCAGATCAAGGGGGAGCTAGGCCCAATGCATGGTTCACACATGAGGGGGAGATTGTTGGGAACATGTGTGAAGGATGAGTCCCACATCGGATAAATAGAAAAAGAGTTGGACCTTAATATACAATTTGATGGCTCACCACTTACAAGGCTTAGCCTTTTTAAGTTTATATGGGTCATTCAATGTATATTGGGTCCATGTGATGTGGTGGACACCGTGGATACTCCCCAACGGATTGGGCCTACGTGCACATGGGAAGGACCTCAGGCGGATTAGACTCCTAACACTTCCTAACACCAATTGGTTTTATGCGAGATGGTGGAAAAAGCAGTCCGACATCACTGGACTTACTTCGTGACAGAGGCTCATAATTTGTCCATTTCTTTTCTACTGTAAAACCTCCAGATTTCCTTTTCTGATGCATTATTTTTCCTTGTTCCTAACAGTCTTCTCGACCTGAATTCCAAACTTAAAAACAGTGAACACAACATGTCGGCAAATGCTAGCTGCCACACATTATTTTCCCAGAGAAGCATAACATGGCCAGAGTCTGAATGCCACACAAACTTAAACTGCGACACAGCTGTGAGGCTTTAAAAGCAAATGAACAGCCATAGATTATAATACTACTACAGCAGTTTGATTTACCTTGCGGACATCAGCACTTTGGTTTCCAAATGCCTCGAAAAGTGCAGGCAAAAATGATGGTAACTGGGCCGTCAGTTCCTCTTGGGAGAGCCTGCCAACAAGCTGAACACCGAAAACAAACAGGCTTAACAAATTGTTGTCAAGCAAAATTGCTTTCAGAAGCCCGACACTAAGAAGTACGTGATCAACACAAACTAGCAGTCAACCATTATCATGTGTTGGATACCAGACACATGAACAATAATAAAATAACAGCCAACCAATAAAGAAGTATGAGTCCATGTCTGTGCAAAATAGCAGTCATCCGTGCCAATATGTGTCCGATACTTGGCCTGTACATGTTCGAGCGTGTCCAAAATGTGCCCGACTCAGAAAAAAACAGTTAAATACTTGAACACATTTGCACGTGTCGGAGACGTGTCTGTGTCCGACACGTCAGCGATACGGATACGGAAGGCTTGGAAACGTGTTGAGCACATTTCCAAGTTAAAAGGTGTAGACTGTAGTAAAAATTATTGCCTTTCTAGAAGAAGAAATAAAAGCACGGACAAAAGATCAGACTTGAGAAACCATACAGAGTCAAACAAGTCTTAGATAACATTGAATATTGAAATTTTCTACAAAGATAAACATAGTTGAGCACAGCAATGGCCGGGTTGATGTATACAAAATTACTTTCGCAAGCCCCAATCAAACAATTTATTAAGCATGGAATATCAACAGAACGACAATATGGTATCTCCAAAACCAGAATACCAAAACCATCATATTGACTTGCGATGGAATAAGTACCTTTGTTAAACAATTTATGCAAGTAATAAGATTTCTCTCATCTTCAGTCACCAACAAAGGGATGATAACCTGCAATACCAGAAATTAGACACTATAGAAACACACACACTGAACTAAGATCCAAACCAAGCAAATTCAAAGATCTTGGGATTTTCAGTAAGCAAATCGAAATTTCTTTTTTTTAACAGCAGCAAATCAAAATTTCAGTACCACTTACGCTAAGACATCTGAATGAATTATATTGAGACAGCACAAGAGTCAAACACTGCTCTGCTTCATTGGCAACCTGAATTGGAAACTGAATGCCATGAGACAATTGAAAAGAAACTGATAATTATGAATGAAGTAGTTCACTAAGGGACATTACTTTAGGTACAATATCTTTTGTAACATGAAGCAGCTTTTCAATTATAATCTCGACAGAGTCCTCCATGGCATCCTTCTGGAAACAAAACACAAACATCATAAGATGAAATCATGAAACTAAGGAAAAGAAACTTGCATAATGCGATAAGGAACGGGTTCTTTATATTCTGTTAGTTGGTTTGTTATAGCTAGGAGGGGTATGGTTGCTGGGTGTGGAGTCAAAAACTCAATGAAACAGACAAGAACAAGCAGAAACATATTCGAAAGCAAGGGAAAGAACGATATTAAGCAGACCTGGTTCCTTAGCATTTCAAATATCAATGAAAGAGCAAGTTCTCGAATTGAGGATTCTGAGTCGTCCAACACTTCAAGAACAACTGTCAAAATCTGATTGAAGTACTGCAAATAAACCAGAATTTGCATATCAAATGATAATAATGAAGAAGCACATAGTATGCAACTCAGAATGAAGAAATACAGTTCTAATTGACTAGCAAATGAATCGTACTTCCTCCATTAGAACAATAGATCAAACAAACGGGTGGTGGAAATCTAATAACATCAGAGTGCAGATCATTTCCAAAGCTGTCCGCAGGTAGAAAAAAGTCAACAAATTATATTCAAACTGGGAGCATTAATTTCATCTTTACCAAAATTTTGTCACAGAATTTGGTTGATTTAACCAGTGGCAACAAATATGAAACATCTTTTAGCAGTAAAAGTGGTTGTGGAGGACAACAAAGGGAAAAATATATGCAACAAGGCTAAAAAGTAAAAACTCTAAGATTGCAACCATTGAAAAGATGGAAAAAAGGTCCAAGTGTGACAAACCTAGCTAGATCATTGGGAATGACCCCCGTATATTCAAAATGCAGGTATCCAATCAATATTTACTTAAAAAGTGAGATTTTTTTAAGTTGATATTTTACCACAAAAAAAAAAAAAAAGTGTACTCAAATTGCTGGCTGACATTAGATGTCCATCTCTCTCTCTCTCTCTGGTAAAACAGCTTATTGTTAAACAAGTGAACACTTCAGAAGAATCAAGGACAAAAAATGGTCAAGGACAAACAAAAATAGGATCTACAGCTTTGGCCAACACAAATAAATGCAACTTTTTCTTTTCTCCCTCTTTTCCCCTTTTACATGTGTCTCTGAGAGAGAGTAATAAGAAAATATTCATCATACCATGGTCCAAATGGAATGATCATTTTGCACAGAAGCTTGAACTAACTGCTGAAGTTCACCACGCTTGCTAGCAGTTGGATTTTCATCACTCCCATTGCAAATCTATCCAGAAGGTACAAGAAAAAGAGGGGGGCAGTATAGTGTTATATCTATGTTGTTGTACAACAGTAAGTGCATGAGAAATGTATTCATATGAGAATTGATAAGAGTAAAACAATATGGGGGAAGATGCTGACTACAAAGAACTCACCCGATGAAGAATTTGAGGAATGCTCACACCTGTGTCAGGAGCAGAGTTAAGCTTCAAAGCAGCAAGTTTTGAATGGTCAAGGTCCAATTCATGCAGAGCATCATTATCATGCCGAATGCCTGCAGTGACCCCCATGTGGTCAGAGTTCACCAGCCCATTCATGTCCAAACGTGGTCTGTAAGAAGCCTCAATCTTTACACCACCGTCCACACTACTTGCTAAACAGCTCAGATCCTTGGTTTCGGAACTCAGAACCTCAATGTTGACACAATTCCCAGGACTACGATATGAGAACTCTTGGGTTTCATCAGATGCAACTTGACCAATGGAACCTGTGGCCGACATTGGCTCTTGTTCAGAACTCCAGTTCCTGCCACCAATGTTGTCAACTGAACCAGCAGAGTACCTTCCAAAGACCTGGTTCTTTCTTGAGATTCCTATGTATCCTTCTTCAGAAGATGTTCCAACAACATCAGAAGGATCATAGGAGGACTTGGGACGCGGTCTCTCTTTCTTGTTCTGCATAAAGTTCATCAAATCCACTTCGATACGAGGAGTGAACTGTTTAAGGACACGTCTCAAGGAATTCTGCTCTTGAACCGATAAACTAAGAATAAAATTTAGGACTGCTACTGAATCGTAGTGGGAGTAAACCGATATAATGCATGAAACTGCTGCTTCCTTCAGTTTTGTGTTCTTATCATGGGCCAATGGTGTCAATTTAGCAAGCCATATCTTTAGAATGCCACTATTACCACAGCCTTCAGAGTTTACAGCATGCTTGTTAAAGGAATTTATGGCAAACTGAATGACTGCCAACTTTGCCTTTGGTGACCGTTGTTCATCTAGTGAACGAAGCAAAGCTGGTAAAAGAGAATCTACGCCATAAGTTTTGCTGACAATTTCCAGCGTTGTTGAGCAAGGTTGCCTCACTAATTCCTTTGGATCAGTTAAACGCGAGAAAACATGGGGTAAGATCCTCTCCATATAACTTTCAAATGGCTTTCTGCAAGCAGGAATAATTTCTGAAAGTGTTGAGAGAGCTGCCTGGGCAACTTTATGGTGGGGATCATCCAAGTGCTGGAAAAACAACTTCATTACCTTTTCAAAATTTTGTGTAACCTCTTGAATGCCTTTTGGACCTTGCTGCAACAAAGAATGGAGATAATTAAATGCAGCAACTCTAGCATTCCAGTCTGAACTACGACTGAGTCCCTCACTAAGAGCATCGTTAAGAGAAGCTGGAGCATCCACAAAGCTTGACATATCCCCCAGTAACAGCTGGCTATCATCAAAACTCCTCCTCCTGCTTGCGGACATTCGTCCAACAGCATTCTTTTTCAAAAGTGGCCTTTGAAAACTGGGAACAAAACTATTCGGCGATTCCTTGGAATTTGAATCAGTAGATGGGTGGTCATAGTATTGCTTATCGGCGTGCAAGTTCCTAAATCGCCGACTCTCCTTCGAATCACTGTTTTCTTCGTAGAAACCTCTTTCTTGTAGCTTTTCAGGAGCTCTCTTAGTTGAGTAAGATGAAAGAGCTGACAGAGGCTCTGCTCCTACAGTACTGCTGTACGATAATTTACTTGAATCTTTGGAAGCCTGAATCTGAGTGATGATGTCAGACATACCCAAGCCACCATTGCGTTTGTTACCGTTGGACATACCACACGCAGTTGCATCAACCCCAACAGAGGTTGTTAGATTGTTTGAAGCGGGGACTGCAAGAGGGAATGGTGGATCACGAGATGACGGAGAGTCAACTCCTGCACTCGCAGCAAAAGCAGAAAACATAAGCCATTCACAGAAATTTAGAAGATAAATACACCCAGTCACAACTATGTACCCATCCAGACAATTATTCACCATTACAACGGGCGAGTTTGAACCACAAAAGTAATGAACATCCCCAATTCCATTTGAAAGTAATTACAATACCTAGATCCAAACTAGATGATCGGGGAGTTGAAGAAAAATGTTGGTCAGATGAATCTAACCCTCTAAGCATGCTTTCAATAGCTGTAACCTTCTGTTTGCTTGAATGCAGCACACTTTCCAAGCTTCGATCTGTACCTTGACCAACTGTCTTTGACTGTGAGAACAGTAGCCCAGAAGAGGGAGACATACCTGAGGCCAAACTTGAACTTTTGTCCATTGCAACTATTGCTGAAGTACCATATCCAGGTAGATTTGAATGGGCAGATGTTTGTGGGGTTAAAGAAATCTGTGAACTTCTCTCATGAAGGGAAGGAGAAGCATGTCTTCTGTGCGTACTCCCATTCTCTTCATTAATTACCTACACATAAATGAAAAATATAGTTAGTCAAATTTTAACTGTGAACACAATGAGATTTTCCCTTTGGAAGGGCAGCAGTGGATGCAAAGGATAGGCTATTTGAATGAGAAGAAATGTGTGTACTCTTTGGATAACAGGATCAAAGGACAACAACAGCCGCCGGGAACGCTCTGGCCAAGTTTTTGCAAACATTCTGTAGCAAGTTCTTGCAGTTGCTCGTACCTGTGGAAGTTAACATGTCAACTACCTATTGGTAAACGTCCCAAGACATGACCAACGAAAATGGCATGGTTCTTGAAAGCACATTGAGAGAAGAACATGCAGATGTTATTTGCCAAATAAGCTGAGCAACATGATACCTTGCTAGATTAAAATCCATCTAAAAATACAAGAAATCAAATACCAATCAGCAAAGCGGAAAGGGCAAAAATTGATCACTGTAAATGCTTTATATGACATCCATGAAGAAGTAAGAACCAGTGCAGTCAATTTAACCCGAGGCCATTTGTCAAGGCAGGGCACAAGTCACCCAGAAGCAGACGGTCAGCGGTGAATTCAATCCATCAATGAAAAATTACAGCTTACAGCCAAAATTCTACAGAAACAATAGAAAACCAGCTCATATGTCAAGGTGCACCCACTGTGCTCCACTTCCTTTATGATACCCACCAGATTGCTTAATCCCTACCACCCGTAATGATATTTTGCGTTGGATAATTCAGATGTCAAAAAGTAAGAAAACTTCGGAGAGGAAATGAACCTTGTTTATTACCGAGAGTCGCCTTAAGGAATTAGGATCAGCATCTTTGGCCATAACTAGGTCTAGTACAATCTAGTCCTTTGACTATGTTGTGACTTGAGTTTCCCATCTTTTTTCTTGGAATACTAAAGCCACAAAAAGTGGACGCAACCCATGCTTGTACATGTGTTGCATCCTCTTTGGGGCTTCAGTATCAATTGCATTCATATTTGAAACCCAAAAGCATTAGATTTATATCTCCTTCATGAAGTGACATCCACCAATAATTTGATGGCACACACATCTGAGAGCTCCAAATGTTTAAGACACACAACATGCCCTGATGTGCTAGAAACAGGTCTTGTTCATCCATCACTGGAAAAAAGATGTGACCTCAAAACACTAAGTACCTCACTCATTGCATCTGCAACACAACACTTTATAAGCTCTTCATAGAGATCCGCTGCCCGTTGGATTTCAGGTTCATCAGCCCAATATTCTAAAATCAAAAGGGCATACTCACAACACCTGCAATAGAGGATGTAGCATTACATTCACTCAAGTATTGACATGTATGGGCAGTACTACATAGAAGAAACAGAATCCTACCTTGCACGGAGTATAGAGCTTCGGTCATTCTTTGCAGAATCAGCTATACGCGGAAGAACACGGGCAACTTTGCAATTACGCAACATCTATAAAATCAAGTAAGTTACAACTTACAAACAAAGGAAAAACATCCATGAATAATGCAACTACCAAAAAATTTAACACATTCAACCATACCGTTTTAATGCAGTTATCTGCAGACTCTGCAATTACAAGTACAGTTATCACAACAAGCTTGAAAAGGACCTGGGGGTCACATTGCAATCAGAAGAATGTAGGAGCATATCAAGAAGCCAGAATGAGCAAGCCAAAAAAAAAGGGTTACCGGAATGAACACTTCAGCATAAGCTTCAAAATCTCCCAAGAGCTCTTTAGATAATAAGTTCAACAAGTGGCAAACCTGGCAAAAGAGAATAAAGCAACTTAAGAGAGGCTGCAGGTTTGGAGATTAAACAAATATAGAATGGAAAATACTTCTCCACAGTTTCACAAATTCAGGATGTTATAGAACATTTTTAGACACGTGTCCAAAATGTGTTGGTGGTGTTCCTGACACTGGTGGGACATGGCACCCTGCAAGTAGCTAATAATTTGCATCCTATATCTATTCCACATAATCAGGTTGCCAGATCTAGAGTTAGGAACTCAAGACTTTAAATTTCAATGCAACAGAAAAGTAATGCATCAATGAAAGCGATATGCTTTGCAGTCCGCTTATATTTTCAATCAAATTGGAGCTGTCAACAAAAAGAAGAAAGGAAACAAATTTACTGTTGTCGGATAGTTATATAGGTCCTCGCCAAAATGAAACATACGGATGCACATTTAACTAAAAGAAACAAACTCAAAAGATAAGGAGAAGAATCCTTGACAAAATGAATATGTAAGTTCAAGAACGGGCGCCTTACCTGCTTTACTATAGTAGATCTTCGATCAGACAACTGTGTGCTTAAGGGGCCAACAAGTTGTTTCAGAAGTCCCCTGAAAGATGGGTAATCAACTGCACCTGACATAATGAAAGAGAAAACCAAAAGACAAATCAATATACCTTCCTCAAGAGCACACAATTGAACAGAAAGACTGAAGTGTTCATCTTTTTTTTTCCCGGTAACTGAAGTGTTCATCTTATAGGAAAGAAATGGAACCATGAATCCCTTCATCAACCAATATGAAAATTATTCAACGATACTTCTTTGAGGAAGAAGGGACTGTATAACTGAATATAGATGCATAGATGTGCCACGGTTGGAAAATGTGAACAACATTAGCAAGGAAAAGAGATGCAGTCCATGCAGAAGAACTGATTATTGTTTCGTTCTGAAATCTAATAACTTCAAAAAAAAAACAGACAAAGTAACACAATTAGGTCTGTAAATACTATCTTTCCAAAATTTACAATTACTTTTTCGTATAATTGGAACCTTAAAATTATATCCTGTTTCAATCCTCACACAAAATTTCAAGAACCCATATTTGATTTTAGAAGGTTTCACTCTATTTAAAATTGAATTGTTCAGTTCTCTGCAACCACACGGACCCAAGTGTTATGTGTGATAAGCTTCGCAAAGCTGAAGCCGTGTTGGAGTGTCCTTCTCCTCTCCTCCATCTCTCCACAAAGCACAAAGCACTGTTCAAGAGGGACTTTCAGCATCTTTGTTTAAAGTTCCGTAATCAGCATTCTGAAATCAAACTAATTGTTATGCCCATCATCAACAAGCCCAAGAAACTTTCTAATACCAATGAGAACCCCTAAACCTAAAAGCTTTTCACACTTTCATTAAAATAATTTGTTTCCAAAACATTTTACTAGAAAACCAAACGTAACTCACAAACACTTGGGCAATTATTTAACTTCCAAACTCACAACTTCAATTTCTTGTTTCAAATAGCAAGTTTCTCTTTTACTACACTGCAATATGCAGATAGTGAAACCATTAAGTCAAAGGCATAGAAAGGCAACAAACCTCCAATAACAAGACCTTCAACTCTTTGCATGGCTCCAATGCGGAGAGACCAATCTTTGTCAGGTACAAGAGTTGAAGCAATTTTTTCAACTTCCCTTATAAGCTCTTTCTCAGAGTAAACTTTCACAGGGTCAACTGGTTTTTCAGTAATATCACTATTCCCTGCGCACGACATGGAACGAGCCAAAATGAACCCCAGAACCAGAAATGTCCGGCACCACCAATCATCACTTTATTAGACACCAAGCTTTTTCTAAGAGAGAGGTAATCAATAATTCACGTAACACCAGCTTATGTACTTATGTTATAATCCATGCATCATTCAACTCCAGCAGTTAGCAATTCAATCCAACAAAACATAACCTAGATCTTGCAATTCATGCAGCTGGGAAATGACTACATAAATCTCTAGACAAACTAGGAAAATACTACCAAAATCACCATGGGTTGCCATGTATTCAGCAATTACTGTTCAATTCCAAGGAATAATGGTAATGCTGGGACAAAATCTTTTGAACATGCGTCCGTCAAACTACCATGAAAATATCTACAAAGCTATGGGTAAACACACAAACCTCCAAAGAGAGGCACCTCACGTGTGGAACTCTTGGCCTTTGATCTACTCCTTTTGGGACTTAGGCTGGCAGGTTTAATCTCAACAGCAGTGTAACTACTCGCAAGTCCATCTGAAGAGTGAACTTTTGGTTCAACCCTCTCTAGCCTGGCATTAATATCTTTTAGCTGCAGTTTGACACTATATTAGAAAAGACGGTTGAGTGATGATATTAACAGAACAAGGCTCAAATTTTTGTAAAAGCTACAGATCATCTAAACATTGAACAATTAAAAAAAAAAAAAAAAAACTCAGTTCGGGCCAGTTTTATAGCCTTTTAGGTACTTGGAAGTATAGGAAGGCCAAAGTAGGGTAAAATACAATTTCTTCCATTATACTCACAACTGAAGTAGGGAGATGATGACGCTGAAGTTCATCACGGAACTGAGGCCCAACTTGAGTATACATCTCCTGAAAGGAAAGAAGAGTCAGATTAACATGGGAGGATTTTTTTTTTTTGGTGTGTGTGTGTTAGATTAGAGGATGAATTACATAATGTAATCAAACTAGAACATCTGAACAAGAAAGAGGCTTATTTCTCCATTCTGATATCGGGTTTTCCTCCCATTAAAGGGATTCCGTCATTTATTGTTTCCAGTTATCAGAGGGAGGTGCACAATTCTTAGTTATAGGCTTAGTCTTTCTTTGCTTTTTCAAGTGCCTTTTTCATCAGTGGACTTCTTGACCCAACCTTCTGTTATATCCATTTTGAATCTATCATCAGCTATATTATTTTTCTTGCCTGTCAGAAAAACAAAAAGAAAGCCAAAAACACAATTGAAACAACTACACCTGCGCCAAAAACGTAAAAGAGTTCATGTTCATCCCCGAGTGGAACACATTCAGATCTAGTGGATCTAAATGGGACAACATACATCTATTTCAGCATGGATTTAACAAACCTCAACGCATGATATTGCTGCTTCACGCACACCGTGATTAGAATCATTCAACATCTGCAGAATCTGATAATCCAAAAGGAAAAAAGTGAGTTTGTAGTTTTCTTTTCCTGCCGAATAACTACGTCAAAAGTGCATGTTTCACACTCAAAAGGTATTAAATGACCATACTGGAGGAAGAATAGCACGCTGAAGAGGCAGCTCAGTGGATGCAAAAAGACCAATTGCTGATGTGACGGTTCGTGCATACTCTTCTCGCACTCTCCAGTTTTTGTGAGTCCAAGCGTAAGTCCCTGCTCTCTCAACAATGATCGTTGGTGAGGAAACCTGCCACCATAAATTGCACTTATAGTCCATTTTCCCAGCTCTTCCACACATGTCAACTAACGACAAAATACGTATAATTTAGCATCAGGGAAATGTGAGGTATGCCAAGAGCAAAAGAAATGTTGATGGCCCCGAATTCAAATCCAGAAAAGCTGTTAAAGTTACAACATTCACCGGAGAGAACTCTGAGATCCTCGTATTTGACAAATGCATGCAACTTCACCACTGTTTATGTGCCAAGTTCCTAAACTTCATGTCGGTTTTGAAATAAATTATGAATCTAATAAGCATCTGAAAAGAAATACTTAATTCAACACAAGACAAGTAGCAATTCAAAACTTCAAGTTGTGAGGGTGTGCAGCAATTCAGAACATCAAGTTGTGAACGGGTGTGGGAGGCAAAAAAACCTACACAAAAGGTGTTGCATAAAGGAAAATAAAAAATGCAACACAAAAAGTGTTTTAACTTCAGGATTCCCTAATGTTTAAAGGGGCATGGTCCCACAAGAGCAGAAATAGAATATTCTAATCAAGGACCCTAAGCTTTGGATAAAGACAAAGAATCAGGATCGTTGGTTACACTGCATCAGCATCCCCCAAAACAAACAAAATTTGTTTAACTTGTTCTTATTGCACGTCTTAGAGCGGACTGAAGATGTTATGTGGTTTCAAAATTGGCTGAGTGGTTTCTAATTCGAGTAAGAATAGGCCATAAAACATAAAACACAACAGACAAAATGACACGTCGGCTAAACATGTATGCAAATATTCAACCAGACGAACAGTATTTCATACACAAAAAGACTCTACTGCCTGAAAACTTAAAAACATAAAAATTAGTCAAAGTCTAGGGAAGATCATTAAAGTTAAATCAATGTCGAGGAATTGCCTAGAAAAGTAAAGCTCGGCAGATTAATTCGACAGAGATTCTTTCGTTGAATACAATGCAATGCAATGCAATGCAATGCAGAACAAATGAAGTTTCCAAAACAGCAAACTCTTAAAACACATTACAAGCAAAATGTTACTCCAAAAAAGGACTTTGTTTGGCCCAAGTCAACTAACTCAATGAAATCCTTGACATGAGATACACATTCTCATTCCTGCAAAGAACGTAAAACAGGTTGAACTTCACTAAGCAATGCCCGTACTACACCTGTGAAACACTGCCAAAACAGACAATGACTATCCCTACGTTACCAGTCTCCATTGCTATTCAAATTTAAGAAATTAATTGACATAATTGTAAAAGACAAAATATTAGTAAAAATCAACTCTTACCAAGCACTCCATGTAAGGCAGTTTAGTCCAAATGGCCATACAAGGGAAATTAAAATCATTCATTTGAGAGCTCTATGACAACGGATTTGATCATTTGAAATTCATATTACGCAATTGCAATATACAATGATGACAATCTAAACATCTCTTCTACTTCTAATCATGTTTCCACTCTTGATCTGCAAGCCACTTACTACTATACCTCTTATATAATGTTCGAACTAAGCATCAACATTCCTCCATTTGACATCCTCGTCGATCCAAACAAAGCCTTATAGCGTCAAGGACGGACCGAACAACGAATGAGCCCAGGCGACCGTCCTATCCACGTTTCAAACTTTCAATAGAATTATAGATTATATTAGTTACTAGTTAGTCTGCCCATCAAAACACATATTCATTTGTATTCCTTTTTTTCTTTTAGTGAGTTGAAATTTTTACTTTATTAATCAGAGAGTCTATCTCAGAATGTGGAATGGAATCATCGAATCTTTTATTGAGAGGTCATTCGATAGGTTTTGGTCATGTCTTGGGTGTTAATAGTTGAAGAAAGGGAGCTCCAGAAAAGTGCTTGAGCAAACTGTCCAGCAGATTGCCTGTACAGAAAGTGCTTGAGCACTTTTAAAAGTTGCTCGAGAAACTTTGGCGCGTTCAGCACTTCTATAAATATTGGTCTCCAAGAAATTGCTCGGAGTTCAAGCAATTTACATGGATCATTGAGCAATACAATAAACTCCAAGAAGTTTGTACGAACCTACCTTTGATTTCTTCCATCAACGGTGGATTCTAAAGTGGTTTGGAAGGCTTGAGGATCCAAGGCGGTGGCAATCAAACACTGGGTACAGTGAACGAGGAGTCGGTGTGGTCAATTGGTAGTAAGTCACAATTGTTTTAGAGAGGTTGTTGGTAACCATACATTAATACATATAGTATTTGATTTCTTCCCGTGGTTTTTTCCCCGTTAAGGTTTTTCCACGTATATCCTTGGGTTCATCGTTGTTCTTCACTTCCTATTTATTTGCTTTGATTGGTTGGGTAGCAAAACAGGAATTTCACTAAGAGTTGCCCAACAAAAAGCTTTTGGAAACTAATGTTAATTGGCAATGTTTCTATTACTACTCCCTCCGTCCCAATTTGTTTGTTCACTATGGTTATGTGTGCCTTTTTAAAACTTTTATAATTTTCAAACTATAATGTATTTTATATGCAATATGAATCTTATTTGATTGATCTCAATTAGTTCTATAAGACAAAATTTTAAAAAACTTTAAAAACACTACAAATAAAAAGTTATAAACATTTAAAAATGGCACGGATATTCATAGTGAGCAAAAAAATTGGGACAGAGGGAGTATTTGTGATATTATTTTACAATTTAAAATGGACAGGGAATAGGAATACCCAAGATTGTACGCGATTATAATTATACACGATCATATCTTTAAAATTTAAAATGTTGATCAAAACATATATGATAATCTTCTATATAGACTGAGAGTAATTTAACAATTTGCATTGACAAAACGAATATCGCCATTCCTATGTGAGAGAGTTATTTTAATATTCGCCCACCCAGTCATAAAATTCTCCACGCTCACGCGAATTTTAATAGTTTGAATGTTCTTCAAATTCGTTTTCACTCTCTCGCACTCCAATTATGCGACTTTTAGCCAAAGAGTGAGGCTAGGAGTAGGGTGTAATACCTCCATGAGAGTGAGCAAAAGGCGCCTAGCGGCATCGCGAACGGGCTGTTTACCATCGCCTAACCGCTCAACAGTAGCAGGAACTAGTGCATTGAAGTGAAGCTTGAAGTGATCACCGGAGAGAACAGCAGCGGTGGCGAGGCACTGCAAAGCGCCCTCTGAAACTCGAAAGTTGGTGTCTTTCAAGAGATCCAAGCAGCAGTCGACGAGCGAGGTAACCTCTGAAGAGGAGAGGGACTTTCTGGAAGCTTCTAGAAGTTGGTGGAGGCGCTCCACGCCGGCCATTCTCTCCTTCGTGTCCTTGGCTCGCGCCGCCTCCAGCGCCTCCTCCATTGATGCAATTGGAGTGAATTTTGGGTGTTGGTCTGATTGGATCTGGTGGAATTTGGAAAGCTGGTGGGGGTGGTGGAGTAGCACTGAGAGTCAGTGACAGTGTGTGGAGAGAGAGAGAGAGAGAGAGAGAAATTGGGAGGGAAGCTTTTCCGAAATTGACGGAGGAGAGATGGTTTATCACTTTATCTAGGCTTAATTGCATATTGCCCCCCCTGAACTGTTTTATTTTTTCAAATTATACCTTAAAGTATGAAAGACTACACTCAATCAGCTTAACCTGTATCTAAACTTTTCAACTCGGCCAGCATAATGACTAGTATTAAAGAGCTTGGAATGATGCTCAAATGTTATTTTTTTCCTCAAAGTATGAAGAGTATGCCCAAAATGATGTGCAAATAAGCCTGCATATTTAACAAAATAGCAAACTTGATCTTTGTTTGGACCTTTTTACATGGCATCTTGATGATTTTAATGATGCAAGTGTATAGAGATATGTTAGTGAGGAGAGACGGGGTACGGGGTCCTTGTAGAGAGGGTCCCTATACTGAGGGGCTCACTATAGAGTTGTAGTGAGCTCATCTGGCCATCTATCTTGGTAATGAATGCTCATATTTTAACCCAAACAATGAACGGCTCAGATCATTTAGAGTTTGGATTAAATCTGAGTCGTTGGTGCCAAGATGGACGGTCGGATGGGGCTCACTA
The DNA here is from genome assembly GCA_016920895.1 of Vaccinium myrtillus. Lineage (NCBI taxonomy): Eukaryota > Viridiplantae > Streptophyta > Magnoliopsida > Ericales > Ericaceae > Vaccinium > Vaccinium myrtillus. The sequence goes on from CM029281.1 coordinate 30,812,753, forward strand.
CAACAATGTAGTGAGTTACCTCACTGAAGGGCCCCCGCTTCCGAGGAGAAACATAGAGAAATCAATGGATGGGAGTTAATGGAAAAGGGCATTTTAGACAAAGATACGGTGTTCGGTTTACTTAGATATACAAGTTTATATGTCTTTCATTATGAACATTCTCGTCACATTTAAAGGAAAAAAAAAAATTGAGCCTTGTGCTAGGATCTTTGATGGATATTGTACAAGAGAAAACTAATGGGGCAAGTTGAAAGGTTTTGATAATTTCACGTGGTTGAGTGTAGAATTTTGTAGGAGTAGTTTATAGGGTAATCTGAAAAAAAAATAATTTAGGGGTGATATGTAAGTAAGCTTTTATCTATATGGTATTCTGGTTATTATTGGGTCATTTGGGAAAATTGTGAAAATCATTATTAATTATTAAACGTAATCTACACTCAGTAGTCAGCACAATAACGACTCTAACCCTTGGGCTTATATTTAACTTCATTTTGACCCCACTAGATTTGAAAAATGCAACATCTTTTGTGGTGTAGAATGTAGATTTAGGTGAATTTAAAAGTACATGTTCAGTTTGATGAGCGCACGAATTGAGTGTGTATTGTTGGGTGTAATGGAGTGCATGGGTACATTACAGAGTTGTAGTGTGGAATCCAAGCCATTTATCTCGACAATGAATTGCCTAGTTTTCATCTCAGTAATGTAGGACTTAGAATTCAATGAATGATAAAGTTGGCTAAAGTTTTCTTTCTCTAATTTTTTTTTTTTTGGAGAAGGGCAAGAGGGTAATTCCACTTACCCACTCACCTAGACAATTGGTAACTACGGAGGGATGAGATGGACCCTTTAAACACAAGACACACAACCCAAACTCCCGATGTGGGAGCCAGCCCAACTGTCATAGGCCCAATAAAGATGAGTAGAGTTTCCGAATTTTTGAACGCCACCGCATCAGTTGGACCCAATATATATATTGAATAACTCGTATCCACTTAAAAAGCTAATCATTGTAAGTGGCGAGCCATCCAATTGTATATTATGGTCCAACTCTTTTTCTATTTATCTGATGCGAAACTCAATCTTTCATACTTGCTACCAAACTATGCACAAGACTAATATTGGTTGTCATTGGTCACCTTGACATGGTAATAGTAAGAGATATTGCATAAAAAAAACATTGATGGTTGTTTGTTTAATTAAGCATCTCTCAAAAGTGCATCAACTTACGTTTGTTAAGTTAAGTTTGTTTAAGAATCTCTCCAAAGTCACTGCAAAAGTGAATGACTGAAACACCATAAACAAAAGGGTAACTTCAGGACAAAGCCAAGAAACCAAACCCTTTTAGAAATATAAATTAAGAAAAAAGATTTGTCCATGTCAGCTTTTGTATAATCATGTTAGTTTCCCCACACTTTACAATTTAACAAAGGGTTAGTGAAAAAGGGATTACTGTTCAAACGGATTTATTAACTGGTTGCCTTTACAGGTTGGCTGATAAGAAATGGTCGACCATGGTTATGTTAAAACTTGGTTTGTTTATTAGGCGAGTCGATCCCAAACAAGCTTTAACCGTGTCAAACAGGAAACGATGTCGGGTGTTTTGAATTTTTCATATACATAAGGTAAACAGGCCTAGTAAAAACTTGTTCAAATTTTATTTGAAAACTTGACAAACCTTAAAAAAGCGACCAAGTTGACTAATTTGTTTGTTAATAACCCGATCTTAAACAAGAATTTACCGAGTCGAACGCAAGTTAAACTCGAGTTGCATGGTTGTCAATGTAAAGAATAAATTTAAAACCCAACTCTTTTGATAATTAAAGAAGGAGATGACATGATAGATAATAAGCTCTTAAATTTGCCAATGCAAAAAAGTCTACCAAACCTGCCCAACAAGCTTATTTCCATGCCCTTTACATCTCACATCTGGGACCAATTTTTGAGTACAAAAAGACAGAGGACATGAGCAAAATCAAAGGGCTACCTTAATGCACATGTCTCTCTCTCTCTCTCTCTCTCTCACTCTAAAACATTGGACTACTAAATCTCAATTTTAATTGGTGGAGTCCATGGCCATGATGGTGTTGAGGTTCATGGGGTACATGTATTTTTCAGGCCCATTCAACATCTGTTGGACAATGTACCGATTTGCCCTTTCAGTTGGGTGGTATGGATCCCAAAAGACATAGGAGCTCCTGTTTGGGCAGAGGTTGGATGTTGGATTGCATATTCCAAGCCCATTGTATGGCCCTTGCCCACAACATGCTACCTTTGTTGAAACAAAACCTGTTGCACAAAACAAAAAACAAAAACAAAAAAGTGAAAAAAGAAGCAGAAATCCTCAAGATTATTGATTTTTTTGCTATGAAATGTGAAAGAGTAATGATCTATACAAACATAAATCCAATCAAGGAGTTTTTATATACAATGATGATTTACTTCACGTGCTTGATTTAAAGTCGGAATGAAATTCTCGGTGACTTGCGAGTTCAACGGGTATGAAGGGAGAAGGGGGATGCCAAGGCTGTCGTGGCGCCCTCAACTTTTCGATAACACTAAAAGATCCTTCAAAACAATTGGAAGATGGATAGAATTGCCCCTACGTTATTCAACATGCTTGTATCACACTCCTTTTTACCAATATATATATTTTTTTTTTGGAAAAAAATGTGACGTCAAACTGCTTTTTCTCACATCATATAATAGTTTCAATTGTAATTATGTGATAATTTTCACAATGTTCTATGTATGGAAGTATCATTTTCTCATCAATTTAGCTTATAGTATTCGCCTTGTGATGTTAAATAATTTTGGTCACCCTCAAGTCCAATTTATGGCTTTGTCCCTAAATTTCAGTACTGTCATATTACACATCATTCTGATAGTGTTCTTCGATGGAGATATTTTGTTCGCATACGTTATGTATTGTCCAGTCTGCAAAATGAGAACTTAGTAAAATGCATTTTTAGCAATAAAAATGAAATTTGTTTTTTATCAAATAAAAAAACTTATTGACATTTAGTAAATAACGGCAAAACATTTGAATTATTTTGGAAAAAAATAGATTAATCTTGAGTTCTCGTTTTGCAGACGGGACGTAGATAATCATGCTTTAGAAAATTTAACTTACCATAGGCCTGGGGGTTGGAGAGGAATTCTTTGTGCAGTTCCATATATGCTTTGACAGAGATGAACACGTTTGAGCCCAGCTGCTGATTGAGCCCCTGGATCATGTCGGCCAGCCCATTGTTGAAAATTTCAGCAGCCCGTTCGGGTTCCTCCGAGCACTGCCCATTTCCAGGACTCCTTTCGGCTAATACGGCCGGACAACAGCCCAATGGGCCAACTCCTGTCACCATCACTGTTCGGGCCCCCAATTGGTGTAACTTCTGTAACACCTCCCTCATGGTTAGAACTTAGAACACCACAAATCATCAATCATTAACGGCTTAACGCAACAAAAAGTCTAATGGATTTGGGGATTTGGTAGTGCGCCGCACTACAGGATTGTAGTGCCGAATGGGGGACCCACACACAAGTCCTCAAACTAAGTCGTTTCACGCATAAAACACTGTTAGATGGGTTAAAACGATGGGACTGTAGTGTCGGATGGATTAAAACGACGTAGTTTTGAAAGCTTAAAGCCTTGTTCGGTTAGGTTTCGTAGAACCTGATTTTAAGACCTTTATAAAAAAATGGGTTTCAAAAGTTGGTCTTCAAAATCGTTGATCAAAAAAAAAAGTTGGTCTTCAAAATATGGGTATGGGTCCCTCCCACCCTCAGCAAGTACTATACGGATTGATAGGGTTTACTGAATTTTTATTCTTTAATTTGGTGCAGTGCAACTTTTGGGAATCAAATACGGGTGGCCTCCCTTTTGTTCTACCAAAGAAAAGTTCTCTCTATTTCCTCTCCCTGACGGGTGGGCCCCATTCAGAATCAATTTATTTTGGAACCAAAGGCCACTTTGGGGAAACCAAACAAGACTTGGGTCTTAAAACCGGGTATTAAAAACCCAACCGAACAAGGTCTTAAGTGGTGTGCCCTTTCCACGCCCAAAATGACGTAGTGCAGAGACACACTAAAGGATCCCCTAACCCGTTATCTATACCTAGAATGAATTTGTTCCACATATTTTGACTTCTAAATGTTCATCAAAACAGTTCTCCTATAACTTGGAGTTAATAATTTGGCCAAAAAATGGAAGAGTTAAAAGTTAATTACCAATAGGATCTTCTTATACTCGGAGACAAGAAATTGGCAAAACTGAGGGACATTAGGGTACTGGAGCATTCTGGCAGTGACAGGTACTAAGAAGTAGTTGTTGACGAAGTCATTGCCACCGAGTACGATCAGGACCAGCCCTCCGTTCACCAGCCGCTGCGCACTCTCCGCTCCGATCACCGCCTTTACCCGATCTTGGTAGATTTGGAACAGCTCCAATTGGTGTGAGATTCTTATGATGTTTGCCTATAACAATATATATACCGAAATTACTAACAAAACAAGCAAAATAACGAAGGAGTAACAATTCTTGAACCTATTGTCGGGGGTCGATGGGCGCACTGTAAGACCGATTTTTAAGTTTCAATCGCTTATCTTGCAGAACAGATAAATCAACCGAGGGTCCATAGTGTTTTCTTAGACCCAATGTAGATTTGTTAATTAACAAATTGTTTGAAATTTTTTGATTTTGAAGATTTAGAAATTTTTTAAAAGAATCTTTTGATGAGTTAATTGTTTGTAGAAGTAAAAGCTCTGCAATTCGGTTACATAGAGTTGTTTGTTACTGTGAGAAATCACAAGCAGGTGGTTGGGTTTAATAAATACTTTCATTTATTCAAGATGCTTTACCCTCTCTTTTTTTAAAGTTAATTGTGTTTCTTTTTTTCTTTTTTTCACAAAAAGTAAATCACTTTCATACGTAAATTTAAAATTTTTGTCCTACCAAATTTAAAAACTTTTTCTAAATGGATACAAAATAATAAAAAAAAATTACAAAAAATCATTCATAAAACACAATTCCGTAAAAATCACAAAGTTTATGGGATCCAGAGAGTATCGGTATCCCTTGTTTTTATGCAGCATGCATTCATATTTTGACGTATATTTTTGTTTGTACAACAATATATATTTGTCTATTGACACAGATGTCCGAGCACAAATCCAAAACATGTAGGTTTATGCCCGTCGGATTACTCTTTATCCAAGCCGTAGTTATTTAACTTACAAACTGCAATCCGGTGTCATTTAGGATTCCAATTCCGGCAGAAGCAAAGTTTGCACCAACCAACAGCTTTCTCCCTTTGAGCTCGGGGCTCAAAATGGGCAATGTACGCTCCATGCCTAGCTGCTCACCTGAAAAAAAATCAAAAAAACAAATACACAGGCATTAATGTCTGTCTCTTTTGTCACCCGATTATAAAATGTTAGTACGTTAGTAAGTTAGATGATTAGAAAGAATTCATGTTGATCTATCAACTCGAACCCATGATCTCATCCTTAAAAACAAATCCCGGGGTGGACCAACCCGCTTAATTGGGTCCATGCATTGATCTAGTTGGGGAAAAAAAATGAAATGAGAAAAAGAGGCGAAATGAAATGAAGGAGAAGAGGTTAGTTACTGATGATATCAGGGAGGTTTAAGCCGTTAGAGAAGCGGCCGGTGGGGAGGTGGGAGGGATAATCGATGCCATAAGGCGGCGTGTCGGCTCTTGCAGTGGTTACCAAGTAGTTGTTGTTGCCGTTGTCAACAAGCGAGTCGCCGAACACGAAGAACGCTCGAGCGGACTTGGGTTGTGGTTGGGCTGTGCTCCCTACAACCACTGCTAGGGCAGCAGCAGCCAAGATGGTGAGAAGAAATGGACTAGAAGACATTGGGGTGACTAATGTTGACACTCCCTTGTGCTCTAAATTGTTACTCTCTCTCGCTCACTTAGACCTTGAGTCGTATGTGAAGGGCATGGGATGGTTTTATAGAGGGTGTTAGTTAGGACAGCAGTCCGGCGGACACAGATACTTAGACACAGATGTGTTGAGAACCGTCTGATTGACAAGTCATACTATATAAGTGGGAACTACGCCTATTAGACGGGCTCCGGATCTCTGTCTCCCAAGCATTTTGTTTTGTTTGGGAGGAAAGATTAGTGGTTGAAGAGTCCAATTATTCAATCCTTCGGGAGCAAGGTCACGTGGAACACCACACATTCTCGTGGGGTCCACTACAAAGTGCATGGACCCCACATAAATGTGTAGTGTTGGAATGATTCGAGTACCACGTGGCTGTACTCCAGTACTACAAAGTATTACTCGGTTGAATCATCAAATGGGAGAAAATTTTGGATGCAAATAGGGTACCGCTGACGTGGTGTCTAAGCGTAAGCATGCATCTCAGCCATCCAAATGTGTTTCTCCCTCCCTCTCTCCGCTCTTTCTAAAATCTGGACCGTCTAAAACACTTTTGAACGGTCGAGATGCGCTGAGTATCGCCACGTGGTACCCAGCCGGCACCCAATTTTTCTCATCAAATGGCTTTTCTATTTCCAACTTTTTCAGAGATGCATAGGGACCAACTAAGCAAAGAGCTGGATTTGAACTAGTCTGGGGTGGTTACAACAATTACTTACTACAAGCAAATTCTCAAAATGATTTATTTCGCCATTAATTGGTTCTTGTCATACTACAAGATTACGGGTCCCACAGCGTGTCACCTCCTTTGGAGATTTCTATACGAGATGTAAATTCCAAATTTTTGTTTTAAAAAAGACTAAAATTATACATGAGGGGAATTAGTAATTCAGATGTGTTAAGCAGAGACGAAGTTTTAGACCTTCGATAAAATAAGCAATAATGATAGGAACACACTACTCCACCCCACCACCAACTACACAAGTCTACGTGACACTTCATGATTGGTGGTTAAAAAGAAGAGTCGATTATACATGGTGGGGACAACTGTATCAGTAAAAATTGATGAGTTGTTCATTAATTACTCTTATTAATTGATAATGTGTTTCATAGCTGGCCAAACGCTTATGGGAAATCTAAAGCCAACTCCGAAAAAGAAAAACGAAATTAAAGGTTTTTGGTTTTTGGCTATACAATAGAAAGTTAGTATGTTAAATAACGTAGGGGCTCTGCTGTCTCCATGGTTCAGCAGGCTCTGTCAACCCCAATCTGAATCGTCTATAAGGTGTTTTAGATGGTTCAGATTTAAAATAAAATTCTCTCGGGAAAGGGAAGAGTTCTCTTCTCCAGAAGAGTTTTATTTTAAATACGCAATCATTGATTGCCGCTACGAACGGTTCCTGATGCGGTGATAGGCCTGCCGACCCATGGGGATAGCAAAGCCCCTGCGTCCATTAGTATTTGATAGATTACCACGAGGGCCAACACCTTGTCCATAGAAGTTGAACCTTAAATGTCACGCTCCAAAGGACCGCTACACAACCGTTTGGCCAAATCCGAATCCCGTAATAAAATTAAAGGTTGACAATACTGTCGTTGAGTTGGCATTTCCGTTTCTTCTTCATGATAAGTGTACCTGTCAAATTAACAATAAATGAGTGCTCATTTAATGAGTTTAATTAATCCCTGTTTAATGAATAACCGCATCCTTCAATTGCGTTTGGTGCCCAGAAAAATCTTTGGTTTAGCCTTGATTCGACTTATTTTTGTCATTATCCAATTTTTTTCTGCATCTGTTAGTTTCACGTCAAATTTTTGTAGATTAGTAAGTTCATCTCGAAGAAAAAAACCGGAAAAAGTAAAAAATTATGATCCATATTGGAAAATTTTCAAATAAAACAAAACCCTTTTTTTTATTTTAATCTTTTTAAATGCTTACAAACAACCATGCACTCTCAAGACCCAGCATTACCTGCACTATAGGCGTATAACAAACAACCATGTAGCAACCGGTTGGGATGCTAAACTACAACCATGTAGTGCACCCCTGCACTACGGGCCCCCGGATCCAACTTGTTCCATCGCCCCGTTAAACTTCCTTGTAGTAATGCAACAATGGAGATTTAGTGCACTTTTAATGACACCTTTACCACTTATTGAACACACTTTTACAATACAAGGGGCTAGTGTTAGCTAGGAAGCTACTATTTGAAATCAAAATAGTAACACCAAAGATTTTGGATACAAAACACTTATACATATATTTGCAGCAATGCAAAACATAAGAAGGATAGAGCTTATAAGTAAATATATAGAGCTAAGATAAGAAAAGGAAAAGGAAAGAAAAGCCTCAGCACACTCTGCCAATCAATTCAAACACAGCCTCTTGCACAAGCTCTTCCACCAATCTCCCTTCTATTTCCTTCCCAATATTATCAATTTCCAAACTCCTCTGCTCAACCCATCCCTTCCCCAAAATTTCCCTGCTCACCACCATCTCTGCCGCCAGGCTGTGGTTGTCGCCATGAATGCCCGAAAAACACCTCACCTCAAACGGCAACCATTCTTTCATCCGGTCCCACACCTGATCCACCAATTTGGGTGGCGCGCCCTCAAATACCTGTGATGGTGTAGACCTTGGTCTTGTTTCTGACCCGTGCCCTGAAATATCCACTAAAGCTGCATTGGCACAATCGAATACAAGCTTCCGCGTCGATCTCATTTTCCTTTGCTTAGCCTCGTGTATTATCTCCTCGTCATTGAGGTCAGTATATTTGTCTCTCAATGAGGGGTCCAATAGGCTTTCAGGTGAATGCCATCTGGGAAAAAAAGAGTCAGATTGCACCTCACCATCGAGTCCAGCTGCTGATAACAGGGATTGGATGTAGAAGAGCCATTCCGGTTCTTCTACCTCAGGTTCTTGGGAGACCAAAGTGGGCTTCGGCTGATATGAAGTGGCCGTCTCCATGCATGAATCGTCCCATGAAAGGGTCCTAGCAATTGATCCGATGGGTGGGGATTTGTCGATAAGGTTGGATTTGATAGAATGAGCAGACAGCCTTGCTCCTGTTTGTTTTTATTAACATGAAAAGAAATTAGACATAATGGGGGAAGTATCAGGAAGTGACGAATTTCGAGAACGGACGCTTAGAATTTACCATGCTTGTCTGCATTGATGTTGTAGGATTCTGACTTAGAACAGTCATCCTCTAAAAACGGTGGTTCCAAGATTGAGATTGGACTTGGCTGGTCCTGGTTTTCACAGGGGGATCCAGACACCTCTGGCTTTATTAAAGACAATCGTGCCTGTAAAAGTGGGAAAGTTCCGGTCAATGAGTACCGTGAGTTTCTTTAATAGGCACATATACCGGTGCCACAATTACAGTGTCATGCTATAGCCATGAATATTCCACTATTGTATCAAAAGGTACAAGGTATATAGGAAAATTTACCACCGCAATTAGAAGCAAAATATTAAATCACTGGAAAGACGAGACAATACACATCAACCATGTATCATTATCCTCATTATGCTTATTCCTATGATTGTCAAACAGTAGTGGTTCATTTAATAGAACTTAAAGAATAGAATGGATGAATTAGTAGAAGAGGAGTCATTAAACATAGAAATGGGACTGAGTTCCAATTATCATGCAGTATTGCAGTCTCCTACGAAATCAAAAGAAGGAAGGCAAACATAACATAAAATTGGCAAAGGAAAAAAGGTATACCATACAAGACAAACATTACTGATTTCAAGAGCAAAATCAAAATGACATATATCCCTCAAAGGACATACTACATGTTACAAATTAACCATCCAACTACCATAAAAACTTGACATACCTCGGGAGATATTGTGGCCTGCTTTGGCCCCATGCCAATGACATTGGGTAATGATGTTTTGCTTGAAGATCCTCGCAAAATCTGCAATGAACCCTCCTCAATCTCATTATCATTAGCACACCGGGATGTTTCATCACAATTGTCTTCAGTGCCGTTGACCACCATTCCAGCAGATATTTTCGATTCAGCTTTGGATTGGGATGCACCAGATTTTTCTTTGCTTGAGCTTTTATTCCGTGAGAAGAATAAACTTGAAACTTTCCCTTTGAGCGATGATTTCCCACTCCGTTGCTTTGTTACCTCCTTGACATCTGTTTTACCAACTTCAGGATCTGGAACTTCAACATTTAGCCTGCCCCCAAACACAGAAGATGACACGGGAAGAGATTTTGACCTCAGAAGATTCCGAGGAGAGTTCTCCACATTTTCATCCTTATTCAAATCACTAGTTGATCTTGACTTTGATCCCCTTGGTTCCTGTTCATTATTCGTATCCTCTTCCTCAGATCTAACAGGATTCTTAGTATCGGAAAGGGCAAGCATCTCACCCAAAGTACTAGAGCTTCTCCGGGCATGTCTTTGTTCTTGAAAATTTCTAGTAGATGCCATCATGGCCCACCTTTCAGAAAGCCGCTTCTTTGCTTCTCTAGATACAGATGACTCTGGAGAATAAGATGGACGGCTCAAAGAGGAGGAGGAATAAGGGCTAGCAAACCTATTGATGTAATCCCATGAATGCCTACCAGTTGGCGATGCGACTTCAATCTCATTGTTGTTCCCCACTGCATATTCATTCTCTGATATATTGGAGAAACTTCCATCACCAATATAGTCATTAGAAAACACGGAAGAGAGTAAAGTTTCATCCCTTCGATGTCCACTAAGGTCTTCACGTATCGGCCACGTGGTCCCTTTTGCCTCTTCTAATTCTCGCGTTTCATTATCTTCTCGTTCCCTATACAATTCTTGACCGTGTAACACTCTTGGAGATAAAGGTGATGGAGAAACCATGGCCTTAATGTCATGAGGCTTCCCAGGGCTAGGTTTTAACACCACTATTCGCGTTGCTGGAGTTGGATTATCATCGACCCGCAAATTGGGAGGAAATCCAGGACCGTTTTTGTCCCAACCGATCAGTTGATCCACGTGAGATGCTCTTTTTATCTGCTTCTCATCCTTCTTCCCCGGCCCAGAAAGTTTTTTATTATCCACCACTTTTGAAGGTCTAAGAACAGTGATGCGCTTGGTCTCAGGAGGTGGAGGCACTGACTGAAAATCAGCAAAGAGATGCTGAGAGAATAGGGAGTTTGGCTCTTGCAGAAACTTGAGAAAGAAATCCTTGTTAGTACTTAAAACTTCCATTGCATCATGTAATTGTTTAGATTGGCGAAGTTTTCCATCCGTGGAGAGGCGTTTTGCTTCAGTCAACCTTTGACAAACAAGATCCATCCTTTTGTCATTTATGCTCTCACTACGCCGTCCTTTCTGTGGCGACTCTTTTGCATAACATCCTTTCTCTGATTCCTGCCATATTTCATATACATCTTTATACTCATTCTCTGATTGACAATGAGGAATCTCCCGTTGCATGTGCACCTCCAATCCATCTTCCTGTGGCCAATAATCCGAGGGAATGCCCGAATGACTTTGTGAATAACCTCTTGAATGGCTTCTTTGCACAGCTGAATCAGGTTGTTGCTGAGGGAGGGCATCAAGCCCCATCAATTTGGCCACTAGACTGGGAGGGTTACGCTTGGACTCCACCTCTTTTGACATTTCCTGAGCTATGAGCATTTTCATAGATGTCAAATTTGATTTTTTATTTGAAGAGCTTCTCCTTAGCTCTGACACTATCTGCATGTCATTCACAAAGACGATTATCAGAGTAGTGTGATATTGTGATGACTCATAATTCAGGTCTCAGCTGGTCAAGACCCATCAGTACAATCACTTTTCAATGAAGTTAAACTTTTACCTCTTTATCCTCTATTGGATCAACAATTGGACTCATCCTAGCTGCATCTGATCGGCCCATTGACAGTGCAGGACCTGTCAATCAACAACTACTGGGTCAACAACTAGGCTATAGAAATTATAAAAACAAACGTCCACGTGAATGAAGAAGTATAGTTGTGTATTTTGGTTCAGACAAACTTAAACATTTTAGCAGCAAAATGGGTTAAGCATTTTCCCAAAATGGTAATGACCGTCCAGCAGAAAGAATATAAGACACAAAGATACAACCAAACGATGCTTCTTGATGGTGATTATTTTCTAGCTATAAACAGTTTCAGTTATGCTATGGTGATCTTTTCTGCTCTGTCCATTTTGAGTTTACATTCCTTAAAATTGACTGCTGCTGCCTTCAGGACAACCAACCTCACCCCACCGGCCGACCTAGAAAAGTGGGAAAGACTACAATACTTCATAAAATTTACATTTTTCCCTCTCAAATGCTCTCTTCAAAATGAGCTGATAAGAGATATGAGTAAAAGCAGACTGAAAACTCCAATAATAAAATTTTCAACTTTCGACCTAATCCAGAATACAAAAAGGTTGAGATGTGGCATTCTTGTAAGGCATAGCCAAAAGATGTTACAGCCAGCTAAATTAACATAGGCATTCCCTATCTCAAAGCCTCAAACTTGAACAGATCAACGAACACGCAAAAACAAGTCCAGTAGGAAAAGTTTGTGCCTAAATTCTTTTTAAAAACCACCTCACCCCAACTTCCAAGCAGAGATTAAAAAAAGTCAATACAAAATTTTTACAAGATTTTCTTTTACATCATCTCACCCCAATCTTACAATAGTCCCTTTGTTGAACAATCACGGAAATGGACTTGATAGTAACTTTGAAAGTTGAAAAGAATGAAGTAACTTAAGTTTGAAAATGATTAGCACAGGAAATCACCATCATGATGTGGTTTCTCTGTGAGAAGCCTGTTTGCTGCTAGACTTGTATTCAAATCCAAGAGGTTCACCATTCTTCCCAAGCATCGAGGAAAAGTTTTCTCAAGATTGCGAGGTTTGCTGCTCCGAGTTCCATTCATTTCAACAGCCTGAGAATGCATGCCTCAAAATATTCAGCATGTTGACATATTCTTGTCTATAAATGGTACAATCACCTAGCAATTTAAAAATTCAGCCAACACTCCCCTCTCCTCCCTAGTTATAGAATGAACATGGGAAAAGTTAAGTAGAATTTGCAATTTAAAAAATCAGCCAACACTCCCCTCCCCTCCCCTCCCTAGAGATAGAAATGAACATGGGAAAAGTTAAGTAGAATTTGCTGTAAACAGTGGAGAGAAAAGTAATTTCCGGTTGTGTTCCTACATAAATCATACTAGCATACAAGAAACAAACATGGAAAATGTTAGAGTGTGTCTCACATTGGTTAATTATAACCTCTAAAAACTCAAATAAGAGCTTAGGCACCCTCCCCACTCATTGCCACTTGGTTTTAAGTAGGATGCTTTAACGTGGTATCAGAGCCATGCTTTTGGACAAGACTCTCTCTGTCCGCATTATTTTCAACCGTTTGTGCCGTAAGTGCACCTTGTTTCTTTGTGATCATGTTATGGATCATTTGCTTACCTCTCCACATGCAGGTCAGTGGAGTGTTAGAGTTTGACTCACATTGGTTAATTATAACCTCCAAAAACTAGTGTATGAGCTTGAGCGGTCTCTCCACACATTGCCAAGCATAGGTCACAACAAGTTTGAGTTGAAGCAAACAAGAGAAAAAAAACTTGAAAATACATATGAGCAAGTTGCATGTATGGACCTTTTTAAGCAACAAAACACACTAACTTCCATTCCCAGAGCAACCAAATTAGAATTATCAAGTACATCTCACCACACCGATGAGCTTCAAGCTAAACCAATAAATCGTTAACTCAAAGATAAACGACCTTTAGAGATGCGTTTACCCAAAGTCAAGGTTTACCTTTGTGAATTGTGACCTGTTGTTTATGTATTTTCTATTACAAGTGTTTAGTTGGATGTGGTTTTTGACCTTTGTTGTTTCTTTCATATCATGTTGCTGCTTTATCTTGGTTGTAAGAAATAAAGATTGTCCTACTACCTCACATGGAGTTTGGTACGATAGTTTCTGTTGCATCCTAAGATACATGCATGGAGCTACTTTGTTTAAGAGGAAAATCCTCAATTGCCTTTTTCTGAGCTCCTAGGCAACATAAAGTTCCCCAATTACCAGCTAAAAAAGGAGAAAAAGTCTCTTGGAGAGAAAACCGTTGGATTAATAGGCCAACCAATCACATTTTGTGCCAAAAGCAAAATGCCTTAATTAACCACAAAAGCCAGAGTAACAAAACACTACTGCGTGCATTGATCAGTAGTCAGTATGTAATGTTCAAACAAAAGCATACCAAAACCCAATTAACCAAAGTAAATCAAATCAAACTGAGCCTTAAATCCCAATAAATTGCGGTCGGTTACATGAATCAGTTTTCTCCATTGACCTCTGTGGATGGCGTCGGGTTTCATGATAACTAAGAAAATCGAGGTCCATTTGAACTTCAAATTTACTATCAAACACAAAAAACAAAAAGTAAACATCAAGAGGTCATATCGTGCCTGAATGAACGGTAAGTATGCCCATCAAATTGAAAAGAAAACACAAACCGACTAATCAAACAAGCTACATTAAGGCAGATTGAAACCAAACAATCAGATTCACAAACAACAAGCAAATTCAAGCCATAAACCTAACGAAAAAGCTAATAATGCTAATCATAACCAATCAACGGCAGGGAACTGGCGAAGTAAGGTCAAACTCGAGATTCGAAACGTAACAAGCAAAAAAGACTAAAATTGAAGTAAATCACTAATAAGAATGCAGAAATTAAGACAAACAAAAAAGAATGTATATTCAACACATCTTTGCACAAGGCTAAGACTAAGGCACAAGAACAAGCTAATCGCGAGAGAGAGTCAGATTCGATTACCATCGAGAAAGCGAGATCAAAAGATATAGCAGAAGCCGTTGTGGAAAAAAGTCCAAAGTGAGAGAATGCAGCTAAAGAGAGAAAAAGATAACAGATTTAGGAGAGAGAGAGAGTAGTGAGAGAGAGGAGAGTGGACCTTGGGAGGGGAGAGAGGAAGAGATCAGCGTCGTGGATGGGATTGTGCGCCGGAATGTGACATACCGGGGGAGAATGTGGCCGGAGATTCGCCGGATTTCACGGAAGAGGAGCCAAATTGGTCTTCTCCTCCTCCTCCTCCTCTCTGTCCACCGACTCTGTCGGACTTGATTGAGAGTTTTGTTTATTCTGGTTGGTGTTATTATCAGTTATAGACACAAGTTATCAGCATGGAGATAGAGTGTGAAGTGAAAAAGAAACAACCAAAAAAAGAAACCGAAAACTTATTGGAGGTTTGATTGGACCTAACGTGGTGTTATAATCCTCTGCGAGAAAAACTTGCGTGCGTGTCGGGTATAGTCACGTTGTGCCCGAGAAAACTTGGGTGCGTGTAGGGTATGACCACGTGGTGCCCCATAACGCAATGGTGCTGAGATGTGTAGTTAGGCACCACGTGGCCATGCCCTATATGCACCCAAGTTTTTCTCCTCCAATACGTAGATGTGGCAACGTGTGTGTTTGGCCCGAGTTTTTATCGACTTCAAACAAAATACCAATTGAAATTTGATGGATTTTCTCTCACCTAGAGTTTTTACCGAATACGAATTGAAATTTGATGGATTTTCTCTCACCTAGATCGCAACGGTACCCGATGCGTTTGGTTCAGTTTTCTCCCGAAATCGGGGACCTGGGGTTGCTGCTGTGCTGCTTATGCACAACAGCTACTGTGCACAATCTAGGCCGTCTACAAATGTTTTCAACGGCTCGGATGAAAACAAACTATTTGCGTGAATATTTCTCCTATTTTGTTTGAAATCTAGGTCGTCCATCCAAACAACGGACGGCATGGATCGTGCACAACAACTACTATGCACAAGCTGCACAACAACAACCCCCGTCCCAAATTCAGTTTTATATGTGCGTCTATAAATTACGTATTTATGTAATTATATGTGTATATGAGTATTTTTACTATGAAAATAAAGGTTTGTTTGGAGGAAAAGAAAAGAAAGGAAAGAAATGAAAATTAATTTTTCTTATTTTTTATTTTTCTTATTTGGTATGAAGCAGAGTAAATTTTTCTTTCCACTTTTGTGAAAGTTGTTTTTTGTTCTCTCTTTAGGAAACTTTGAAGCCATTGATCTCATCATTCAATTAATAATGCAACCATCCTCTCCACCACGGGAGGTTGGAGCCTTCCTAATCATAATACAATAACCCGAATCTGTTGTTGAGTTGCAAAACTATAGAATAAGAAACATGTTGCATACAATTTATATTAAATACAATTGTAAATAAAAACCAAAGTTTATAAACAATTATTGTTACTTATCATTTTGGCTAACGAGGAGAAGGTTTTCCTCCGCTTGAAGTTTCGTCCTATACGAGCGATTAGTCTGGTTGGTTGGTGAATTTCGGGATTTGTTTCCCACGCAATTGATAAAAAAAATGGTTATAAAGAAATACCGAAGTTTATAAAGAATTATTGTAACCGAGGAGGAGGTTTTCATCCAATTGAACTTTCGTCCTAGATGAGTAGTTAGTTTGATTGGTTGGTGGATGGATTTATTTTCCACATAAATCATCATGGTTCGACTCTTGAGGTTAGGCCGGCCGTAAGAAAGTAATATTTTATGAATCTCTTGGTCTCGGCGTAAATGTTCTGCTTTTGACCTAATTGAGGAGAAAATTAATGTGCGGGGTAAGTTGGCTCGGGCGAACCCAAAAAAAAAAAGGTTTCCTGTTTGTCCTTATCCGTGGGCGCTCGACAACGCTGCGTCAAGCGGTGCGAAAAGAACAACGCTGCGTCAAGCGGTGCGAAAAGTACTCCTTACACTACTAATTTTCTGAAATCAATCATGAAAACAAACCCATATGCTCACGTGGAATTACGGTAATGACGTTACAACCTTTGACCTTTGGGGTTATAAATGAGTTAATTATTCAGTGATAATATGACACTGTCACGTGGTGTCCCAACACCCCGAACCATCAAATAATTTTTCGTTACAAAGTCTGAACGTAGCCGTTGAGTTTGTGATGGGGAACTATTCGATTGTCATATATATAAGAAGATCGTAATTCTTAACTTCATTGTATCGGAAATTATTCGATTTACCAGTACAGTCGTCCACCGATGCACGATCGTTCTATGACTGTATTTTTTTCTCACATTTTGTCTATCCTATTTATTATTGTCGTGCCAAAGACGGAACTAGGAAACTCCAATTTGGGTACAAAACTTACAATTAATAGAAACCTAGCTAACCCATTGAACTGAATTTTTATTTTCATTTTTTTCAGATATAAAAGGTAAGTATCAGGGTTTAGACACGAATATTTGAGACCACATGCTAATAAAAATTATGTTAGCAACCCTTAAGACTGAAGTTGGGATACACACCGTCCAATTAACATACGTGAACTCACGCAAAATGTGCGTGAGACTCATACTCATTGAACTCGGATACATCTGTATTCAAATTTGCGTCTAAACATATATCCATCCCAAAAAAACCTGTGTTATAGGAATTAGCTCAAATATTGTTTGGCTACATTTCACTTGGTGTCTATTCCGAACCACCAAAACAAAAAAAAAATACTCCATTTCACCAAAAGTACACGAAAACTAAGAACAAATGACATTTGCGTACCATTCACATGAATACAATGTTGTAGAATTATGCTTCACATGTATATTATTTTTTAGCTAACGTAAGTGCCCGGGCCAGTTTGCACACCAGCATATAGCATTTTTTAGTTTTACGGCTGTGCACAGCACCTCCCCCAAGTCCTAATCTAAGGCCATGAAAGTGTGACTGTTATCCTAGATTTGGAATTCAAAATCTTGATTTTATTTCTCTGTAGCCACCGAAAAGTGAATAGAAAAAGGAATTAAACTTTTACTAGTACCAGAGCGTAATATTCTTTTATTATTAGTTTGACATAAAGTCTAATCATTAACTAACTTTTCTTTTAATTTGAATCTTCTTTTAACTTTCACCCTAACGTAGTAAAAGTTCATGAAAAACAATGTAATCTCATGTGCCAGAGGTTGGAAGTATAGTTTATTAATCCTTCCTAATTCTAGCTAGGTGCAAAATTGATAAGAGCGAAATGAATTTAGGGAGAGTTAATTAGGGGTCCTGTTCGGAAAATTTACTTATGCTTTTATGATAGTTGGTTTGAATCATTATGTTTATATCTTGAAATTCAAATAAACTCTATAACAACACCATTTCTTTCTCTTAATTTTTCTAACATTTCTCTCCCCTAATTTTTCTAATATTTCTCTTGTAGTATGGAGCAGGTATAATTTTGCAATCCCCACTCCTGAATACCCGTACCCGCCTCATATCCGATTATATATACTACATGTACTAAAGTATTATATGTGTATATATAAATAGGAACATACATATAAATTTTGAGTATAGTTATATATGTAAACAATTACATCTTTAATTAGCAAATCGTATCAACTACTACCTACCATAGACTACTTAATATTCAAAGAATATCGATTGAGATTATATTTCTAAATATAAATATAAATTTTATTTTCATTATTGATTTTTTTTTGGGGGGATATAGGTATATTCGGGGAAACCCAATTTCCATCGGGAGGTGGGTTTGGTTCTTTATCTAATAGGGGATGGGGGCGGGGATGGTGAAAAAGACCCTCCAATCGGAGATCAGGTATGGAATAGGGTCCCCCAATCCATACCCTACCCATTGCCATCCCTACATCCCAAAATTCTTAGCCTATAGGGTAAAGATTTTCTTAGCCTATAGGGTAAAGATTTTTGGGATTAAAACATAAATAATTTTTGCCATTCCTTAATCCAGCAATCATGGTTAACATTTTTAAGGGAGCCATGATCCCTTTATGAATTTTGCCCGCGCACCGGCTCCCTTAAAATTTTTAACCATGATTGCAGGATCAAGGATTTGTGGATGAGAGCATAAAGAACTACGGCAAAAATCATTTATGTTTTCATCCCATAAATCTTTACTCTATAGGCAAAGAATTTTGGAATGAAAGCATAAAGAATTTTGAATGAAAACTTCACCTCTGCGTTGTGGGAGTGGCCGGGTTGATCAATGACAAATGGAAAAGGGGAATTAATATTGCCAATCTGGGAAAAAAAAGAGGAAAAGTAATATCAGAGAGAGAGATCGCGCGCCTGAAATCAGGGAAGTCTTGGGATTAGTAAATTTGAAATTTAACTTCACCTAAAGATATGGAAATCAATCAGCCATTGTAATTGACATCTTGAAATGACACATTTATGGAAAATAATCACCTTTTTAAAAAATATTCCTTATATTTAGGATGCCTAAACAATATATCTTAAACTTATATTGAGGTATACAATATATACTACGGGTAATGGAATAAATAAAGGCATAAAGGTCCGAATATCCAATGTCAGGATGTAAACATAAGTATTCAAACAGGATGCCTAATTAAATTTCTCAAGAATGGTGATTTAACTTCATTTTGATTAGTACAAAACAATATTGTTCTGGATTTTAGATTAGCAGCCACTTATTTTGATTATGTCATTGTATCTAATAGGGATATACATGGTCTTGGACCAGTTCTATAGAAATTCGGGAACCGGACCATAAATAACGGTTCCAAAAAATTGAGAATTATAACTAAATAGTTTACACTTATGGAACCAAACCACTAGGCCGGCTTGGTTTGGTTTGGTTTGGTTTGGTTCGGTTTCCGGTTCTAAATCATGTTAAAATAATTGCAACAGCTTCATTAATATTGAAAACTTAATTTGTCGACAAACTAGATCGATCTAGAAGCCCAACAAAATAACTAAAACAACTACATTAAAATGTAGGTGGAAGAGTTTTGGGGTGTGTAAGAGTTTTAGGGGAAACTTTGGTGGATAGTAGGATGTATATATCATGTAGACTCTTTATACATAGACAAAGTATTTATTGAAAACTAGTAGGATGTATCATGTATACTCTTTTATTGATGCAGATACAACGTATTTACTGCCATAGTTTTCAAGGATATACATAGGTAAACAATCCGGTTTAGTTCGAACTACGGTTCCCAATTATGAAACAAGGGACCGAACCAAAATATCCAATTCTCATTTGTTTAGAACCACAACCAATCCATTAATTAAACCACAAAACCAATCAAAATAAATCGGTTCCCTCCAAAGGTAATAAACAGAAGCAGCTAGGCAGAGCTTATAGATATCAGACCGCAAGGAGTGAGTAAACTTCTTTCGAATGCCCCACTGAATCTCAGTACCAAGAGTACTAGAAAAGTGCCCAAAACCACAAAAACCCTTAACAGCCATCCAAACCGATCTAGCAAAAGAGCAACTAAAAAATAGATGGTCATGATCCTCCGTACCCGCAAGACACAGAACACACCCACCATCCAGCAGCATCCCCCAAGACCTAAGTCTGTCTTTAGTAGATAACGTAGCCATCTTGGGTAGGTTATCTACTAAAGACAGACTTAGGTCTTGGGGGATGCTGCTGGATGGTGGGTGTGTTCTGTGTCTTGCGGGTACGGAGGATCATGACCATCTATTTTTTAGTTGCTCTTTTGCTAGATCGGTTTGGATGGCTGTTACGTTTTTGTGGTTTTGGGCACTTTTCTAGTACTCTTGGTACTGAGATTCAGTGGGGCATTCGAAAGAAGTTTACTCACTCCTTGCGGTCTGATATCTATAAGCTTTGCCTAGCTGCTTCTGTTTATTACCTTTGGAGGGAACGTAACATGCTAATTTTCCAGCACAAAGGTATGGATTCACATGCAGTCATTAAGACGATTTGGGATGAAGTTCGAGCTTGCATTTCTTCTTGGAGGAACCTACCCAGGTCTGTTGAGAATTTAGTTTTTTGCTCGAAGTGGGAAATTCCTTTGCGTGTGTTTCAGAATGTCTAAAATTTTGTAGCTTGTGTAGTTAGGCTGTTTTGTTTGTTGGTGGTTTTTGGGGTTCTATGGCCTTTTTTTATTTGTAGCAGCTGCTTTTGTTTTCCTTTTGCTTGTTAGTGTTCAAGGCTATCCCCTTTCTCTTTTGGGTTTGGTGCTTTATAAATGAAACAGTTCCAAAAAAAATAAATCGGTTCATCGGTCCAGTCGGTCCGGTTTACCCTTTTTTTCGGTTTTCTTGGACACCTGCCAATATATAAGGCCACCCGACAAGATGTGAGAGATGCCTACAATCTTACTCGGTAATGATCTAAATGTTTAATGACATGTTTCTGTTCCTTTAAAAAAACTGCCCCCTAAACAGAAGGTCGTGATAATGATCCCGGGGGACCGAAACAAAGATACTGCGGTTAAAAAATAGTTACACCACAATTAAAGGAGATACTATTTTTAGTGATTATATAACTATAAGGACAAAATATGGACATGGGCTGAACATAAAATTCAGAAAATCTTTCAAGACGTCTAAAGCAGGGACGGAGCTAGGATTTTACCTTTGTGGTGGCGAAAATATGAACTTAAAAAATAAAAAGACAAATTGCATTATAAGGATGAAAGAATAAAAAAATCTAGTGGTGGTGAGTCTA
Organism: Vaccinium myrtillus; assembly: GCA_016920895.1. NCBI lineage: Eukaryota > Viridiplantae > Streptophyta > Magnoliopsida > Ericales > Ericaceae > Vaccinium > Vaccinium myrtillus. The sequence goes on from CM029281.1 coordinate 30,834,180, forward strand.
TATAATTTGGGAAATTTTATTTTATTTCTATATAATAATTGCATTTTTTGAAAACCTTGTGGTGGCGGCCGCTACCACTTGTCCCCCTCTAGCTCCATCCTTGGTCTAAAGTCATTTTCAACAGGAGACAAGCATCTCAATCTTTGATTTGGTTGCTTAAATATTTCGTTATCAACAGGTGTCTATTTTTTAGATTTAAGAATAGATTATATTATTATTTTGTATACTACTATGAAAGCGATATTACCTTGATTAAATATGCATTACAGGCATATTAAGGGGAGAAGATTGTGAAAAATACAAGTGATCTGTGAAGTGTCACTTTCTTTTTGTTCAAATGTTCCTTTCAAAAAATCTAATGATTCATTTTCATGCAACTTGAACAAGATCTAGAAAAAGTGGAAGTAACATATTATGATTGGGGAAGTTTGGGCATTTTCCCACCATTTGGCATATTTAGTTTCACATAATTGACTGCTGAGTTTCCTGTTTTTAGCATCAATTGTTAAAAGTCAATTTTTCGTAAAAGTGTTAAAAGTTGGATTGCTAAAAGTCAATTTGTTTCTCATTAGCTAAAAGTCAATTTTCTCTCACGTGCTCCTTCTGCTAAGACCAAGTCGTTAAAATCACTTTGGTGCTTTTAGCAAATGGGAGGGGTTAGAGGTGCTAAAAGCAAAGGTTTTAGCAAACTGGAAACTCAAAGCAATAACCCGAGCAATGCACGAGAATTTTAAGCGGGCAACTGAAAGCCAATGTTTTTGGTTCATAAAATGGGAGTACATATATCATCCCCCAACCTCATTCAGGTAATATTGGCCCTGCCACACTGGCCACATAATTATCGGTAAGACAACCCACTACACCAATGTCAGGACTGAAGTTAAGGTCCCACCACATATAGGTGGTAGTAGTACTGTGTTACCTAAACCTAGGCATTGTCTAACCAAGTTTGAGTTTCCCACTGAACCAACCCTTCATTTGTGAGCAATGAAAAGTAGTTGTAATAACTGTACGTATGTATTTTAAGGACATATCCAACAAACAGATCCATGCTATCACAGATTCAACATCATTTTACATTTTTTTTTTATGATGCATCATGATAGAAAATTAGAAATAGGTTAAAAAAACAAAAAAAACAAAACATCTAGGCTATTAATTTTAGCGTACGAACAAATATCTAGCAAAAACTCATCATTTTATTCTTGGCAAAGGAACCACAATTGAATTTCAATGATTTCAATAGTGATGATAGTCTTTGGGCGAACATCCTTAGGGATAAATACTTGAAAAATCACACTATACAATCCTGGCCTTGCAATAGATCCGCTTCCCACACGTGGCGAAGTATTATGCATATTAGAGATGTCCTTAAAAAAGGAATTAAATGGACCATTGGAAACGGAAAATCTGTGAATTTGTGGACCGATTGGTGGCTTGGTTCTGGCCCCCTTGCGGATAGATACCCAGGAATTCACACTCAGGGTATGCTAAAGGTGGCTGACATTATTGAGAACAATTCTTGGAATCTAAGTCCTATTGAGCATCTTGTGGATGAGGCTACTTGCAATGAGATTCACAGTATTATCCTTCCTGTCTTTACTCAAGCTGATGATCATCCCTCATGGGTGAACTCCCCGAATGGAAACTGCTCGGCTTCTATTGCTTATGATTTTCTGAACAATGAAGTAAACGACACGAAGGGGTGGAAGTGGTTTTGGAAAATGCATTTACCTCAAAACTTTCTTGTGGCTTATTTTTCACAACAAACTTCCCACTAACCTCCTTCGTGCGTCGAGAGGAATTAGCACCTCGGATCTCTGTCCACGGTGTAATAATTCTCCCGAGAGTTTGCAGCATCTGTTCAAAGATTGCCCCAAGGCTGCTGCCCTCTGGGACAAAATTCCTTTGGGTCAAAACATGAGAGGTGGTGCTGGAAGCTCCACAAGTGATTGGATTTCGCGCAATCTAGAAAAGAAAAAGAATTTACAAGTTGGGGACAAAATTCCCTGGAATACCCTTTTTTGTACAACTCTTTGGCAAATCTGGAAAGACCGAAACAAAAAAAGTTTTGACAACATTGATTCGGCTCCGGATATAAGCTCTAAACTTCTAATCACTTATGCGCTTGAAATCGTGGAAGCTTTTAAATCACCCCTCATACTTGGCCAGCTATTAACCGACTAACACTTTGGTGTCCTCCCATTTCAGGAGGGCTAAAACTCAACACTGACGGCAGTTGGTACGATAGCAATCGAAGTGCAGGTTTTGGGGGACTATTCCGGGATGCACATGGAGATTGGCAATTGGGTTACTATGGGAAGACTCTTGCTGCCTCAAGCCTGGAAGCCGAGATATGGAGCATATACAGGGGCCTTACTATCGTCTTGGAGAAAGGTTTAACCAATGTCCAAATAGAATCAGATTCTGAAACAGCGGTAATCCTGTTCAATGAAGGAACTACGGTCAATCATCCCCAGAGCAATCTCTTGAATGACGGGAAATATCTTCTCAACCGAACCAACAGTAGCCTATCTCACATATCTCGTGGAGCAAACGAATGTGCTGACTGTCTTGCTCACCTGGGAGCAAGTCAAGATGAAGATCTTGTAGTGACCCCAATCCACCTCTGGCGGTTCGCGAATTTCTGATACGGGAGAAGCTCAATCTTCGTCATGTTCTTGATTAACCTATGCCTACTATCTTCTATCTTACGCTTAGCACTCTCTCTATTTGGTTTTGTAACAAACTCTATGCACGTTTGATGCGGCCTGACTCCTTTTCTTAGTTTCTATTTTAATTTCCGAAGTACCAAAAAAAAAGTTTAAAAAAAAAAATTTTAAAAAAATCATCAAATAAAGAAGCTAAGAAAAAAATAGTGAAATTACATGAAGATGAAGCCTTCCACTATTTGTTAATATTCAGATGAAGAACTTTACCGAACTTATTTACATAGTGTGTACCGTAAAAATGGTATGCATTTTTTTCACATATGTTGTGTATTTTTTTGGTGTAATTATATATGTGCATGTGTGTTTGTCACTGTCAGAGATATATAGTGAAGTTATGTATGATTAATTACGAACTTCGTACATTTTTGTGTTTTATTTCTTGCGTGCCTTTTTGGTTGATAAGTTATGACTTTTTAGATGCGTTGCTTGTTTAGCTACGAATAGGTGTATAGAGTAACTACGAAGTTACAAATTATTTTTTGTTAGTTACAATAAACATTTGGTGGTTGTTACAAATTGTTTAGTAATCAAATGTTTATTACAAATTGCTTGATTGATTACTAAAATTTTACTAAACTTTCAACTTCAAATCTCGATATCTCGATGGTTAGCAAGGACTAATATTTCAAATTCAATATTATTAGCCAATGACTAATATTTAATGATTTTAAAGTTTTAGATAGATATAGATATACTGACTCACATAATATATATATATATATATATATGGATCAACTTCTAATGAGGGATCCCTCATTTTAAATAAAGTGAGGACCAAGGAATTTTTCCACATTCCGAATTGAATTTTGACGATCCGAACCGTTAAATGGGTTTAAAAAATGTTTTTAAGGTCCACCGTGAGGATTCGTCCAAAAAAAATACTCGCAAGGGCTTCATCCGATCAATTTTTGTAAAAAACGCTATATATAGCGTTTTTCACAAAAACTGATTAGATGAAGCCCTTCCGGGTATGTTTTTTGGACGAATCCTGTCGGTGGACCTTAAAAACACATTTTAAACACATCCAACGGTTCGGATCGTCGAAATTTGGTCGGAAAGCATGAGGTCCTCACTTTATTTAAAATGAGGGATCCCTCATTAGAAGTTGATCATCAAAATCATTGCCCAACTGAAAAAAAGAGATTAATTTTTGGATTGCAGCTTCAAGGTTTTTTTTTTTCTTTTCTAAGTATTGTTTTGTTGTCTTTTTATGCTTATGTTGATTTTCCTTTTTGATTGTCTCAAATAAGATCAAGATTATGTCACATGTCTCTATTAAAAAATGAAAGGCTTTATCTACTAATTTGAGTCTTTCCTTTTGGGTTTTACAGATAGTTTGTTTCAGTCTTTTCGGATTAATTTTGTTTATTGTTTATAATCGATCTTCGATAAGTTCTTATAATTGAAGTTATGCATTTATGAGATAGAGTAAGATATATTAAATTTTGAAATAAGATAAATATTATGTCACGCATCTCAATTAAAAAATAAAAGACTTATCTACTAGTTTTTTTTTTTTTTTTTTTAAATGTCAAGTATATTATCAAAGCCATCTGGCACCCGATTACATCAAAGACAGGAGTGAAACCAAACCACTAACAAATGAAAATGAGCAGCAACTGAGCCAAACTCGTAGACACACCTGCCGAGAGGCAGACCCGACACCTAGGGGACGGAATGCTGAATCCTATCCAAATGAAAGTGGTAAGAATCCACAAGGATTCCCAGCTCAAACCATAACCCCGTTACAGCACCAGTAATCGGCAAAAACAACAAGGAAAACAAACAAAAAAACTAACTAATCAGTAGCCCAAGAAACTGGTACAAATCGAGACCGACTGAGTCAACCCATATCAAAGCACCGAGTTATACCGAGATTACCCGAGTCGCCGATTAGACGCATCCCCGGACAGGACCTAGCACCCGTAGCCGCCGCCCATGGCATAGGATAGCTTTATTTGCCGGAGGGGGCCGAGGCTTCCAAAATCAACCCGTCGTCAGATCTGAGCCATCCAAAGCAGTGAATGGTCGGCGGAGGGCGGAGGAGGAGGGATGATGGTGGGAGAGGGTAGGAGTTGGTGGCGGAAGGGTTGGTAACGGAAGGGGTTAGCGGCGGAAGGGCTAGCGGTGGAAGAAGGCTCGGTGGCGGGGGATCGGCCAGGGGTTGAAGGGGGAAGCTCCGGCAAGGCGAGGAGGAGGAGGGGTGGGGCGAAGGGGCGGCAGCCCCACCCCTCAAGCTTTGAAAACGATCTGAAAAGGAGAGCTCGGTAAAGAAAAGGAAGGAAAGAAGAGGTGAAGGGAAGGGGAAGAAATGATCGGGTGAAAGAAGAAGAAGAAGAAGAAGAAGAAGAAGGAAGAGAGAGAGGCCGGATGGGAGGAGCCGACAGGGAAGGGATGAAACCCTAGATCTTCTAACTTCTTAGAGAGAGAAGCTCTCCAGGGTAGTAGTAAATATAAGTAGGTTCCTGTTTCAATTTGGTCTTTATATTTTTTGATGTCAATTTCAATTTGGTCCTTTACATTTTAAATGTTTCAATTTCGTCCTTGTGGTTTTTAATTTGTTTCACTTTGATTTTTCCTAATTACAAAGAAATCCTTAAAGTTTATATAATTATAAATTGTTCCTCTAAAGTTTATAAGCTTATGTTACTTTCCTAAGTTAGGTTTTTAAATATTTTAAAGACTTTTTTGATGGGTGGCTGCGGACGTCTTAACGAGTAAATGTTTATTTAAATACTCCATCCATCCCTTTTTAAATGTGTTGCTCGTAAATCTAACTTATTAAAGAAAAATCATCATTACTCCTTTCACATCAACTATTACCTCCACTTTACACCTTTCATATCAATTTTTACCTCTTCTTTCCAAATTATCATCTATTTGTACTCATTAACTTTTCAAAAAGGCAAAACAATAATTGCATAAACTTTTATCCATTAACTTTTCAAAACAAACACTTAGTAAGTGACAACCAAAAATGAAAAACTCAACAATTAAAAAGGGACGGAGAAAGTACTATTTAGTAAATCTAATTTTTCTTGATATATGTCCAATAGTAAATTTATTATGGCTTGTCCAAGTATGGCTTCTTTAGATTTATTTTAAGATAAATCTATTTTCTTCCCTTTATGTGAATATTAGTATGCAGAGGTGTTGATTTCTTTTATTGAGTATATAGAGGTCTAGATTTGATTTCTAGTTTAGTTCTTCTTTTTCTTCACCAACACTTATATGCCTTATTTTGTTTATTGTTTATAATTGATCTTTTCGATAAGTTTTTATAGTTAAAGTATCATTTGGTTCAATCATGATTCTTAGAAAAATGTTATTATTTCAACTATTTGATTGTGATTCTCCAAAATTTCTCACGCATAACTACTACTCCCTCTGTCCCTTTTAAGTGTTTAACTTTCCATTTTGGGTTGTCCCTAAATAAGTGTGTGGTTTGAAAAGTTAATGGGTAAAAGTTTGTACAATTATCATTTTGCCCGTTTGAAAAGTTAGTGGGTAAGAGTTAATGGGTAAAAGTGGAGGATAATTTTGGAAAGTAGAGGTAAAAGTTGATGTGAATAGTGTAAAGTGGAGAAAAAGTTGATGTGAAAGGTGTAATGATGACGTTTCTTTAATAAGTTGGATTTACGAAACAACACATTTAAAAAGGGACGGAGGAAGTATTATTTATATGGTGGTCAAATTGGAAATTTGACTTCCATAACATTGGGGAACCTAATATAAGATTGTTAAAGAATTGTAGTGGCCTTTTATACTATTTGATAAAACTTTTGTCCTTGTAGTTATAATTTATAATTTGGTAGATATTTTTTCAAAGGACTCAATTGACACAGGTCGAATATTTCAAGGACTGAATCAACTCAAATAAAATTTTGAGGACTAAATTGAAACTTGAGTAATTCTTTGAGGAATAAACTAACTGAATTAAAATTTCGAGAACCAAATTGAAATTCACCTATAAAAATTTAATGATTTTAAAGTCTTAGATAGATATAGATGTATGGAATCACATAAAATATGTATATGCATACATAGAATCAATATCATTGCCAGACGGGGGAAAAAAAAAAAAAAAGTCTTCTAAAAATTTTGAACCTTCCACTGAAGAGATTAATTTCTGGATTGAAGCTTAAAGTATTTTTTTGTAAATATTGTTTTATGGTCTTTTAATGCTTATATATTTTATTGATTTTCCTTTTTGTGTTTTATAGATTTTTTGTTTTTTTGGCAGTCTTATAATGGTCCACGACTCAAAATAGATCTCTTCTACTATTTATTTATTTATTAAATATAAATCAATTTATGTGCTTACTAATACTCATGTTTGTTTTTTGGTAATTGACTAATTAATATTTTTACATATGTTCTCAGAATGTGTGGTAGAACGGGCCGGGACACCGCGGCAATGATTAATTTTCCACAAGAACAATGATACATACACTCCCTCCCAACCCACTCCCCCTCTCACATGTGGTGGGACCCATCCAAGGTTCTGAATCTCGTACCGAACATGGTACCGGTTTTCTTACTGGTACGGTACGGTACTGGTACCGGGCCGATACCGGTACCGTTTCGGATTTAGCGGTAATATCTGTATATATATATATATATATATATTAAAATTGAAATTTTTTCACATATCATCTAATTAATCATAAAATAACATATTAATTAGACAACAAATATCATGAAATAGACTTTAAACTAACAAAAAAAATGTTCAATTTGTCCGGTTTATATGAGGGATATAATAGAAGGTGATATGTATGTAGGGTTAATAGCATAAATTGTATACATGTTTAGAGCTAAATTGTAATATATAATAATTTTAAGGTAAATTTGTAAATACAAAATAGATATATCATGTACCAGCAAATCAATTTGCTTTCTCCTTCTACCTTTACTTTCTACCTTTCCCCAGAAACCAGATTTTGTTCCCATAAACCAGACGTGCACTTGTTCGATTGAACCGAAAACTCGAGCAAATCGATTTTCTTTCTCCTTCTACCTTTACCTTCTACCTTTCCCCAGCTTTCTTCTTTTTTGTTTTCGATTTGATTTTTGCTTGTATTGACACATAGAGCAAAACGGCCAGTCCCAGATCTGCATCCAAAACTCCGGCAACGATTGCGGCTCCGGCGAAGATGGAGGCTCCGATCACGATGATGGCGAGACCCCCCTAGAGCTGAATCTGCAAAGGTACGAGGCTTTTTCTACGCACAAAGTTGTTGGAGCTGAAACTGCAAAATTTCGGAAGGAATTGGCGGTACCACGGTACCGTCCGGTATTGTCCGGAATGGCCGGAACCCACCGGTATTGACCGGAATTGACCACGGGACGGAATTATAGGGTTATGTTACCGGTTTTGTGCATTTCCGGTACGTACTGGCCGGTACGGTACGAGATTCACAACTTTGGACCCATCACATGTAAGACCCATGGTGGGACCTACCACATGTGAGAGGGGGAGTGGTAGGGAATGGTTGGGGAGGGAGTGTATCTATCATTTTTGTTTCCGAAACCACCGTCACACGTTAAGACTTTGAGAGGGGCAACATGGTAAAATTGAATAAGTACACTTAATTCGAACTTTGACTTCGTTATGTGATGTGGGGTCAACGGATACGAAAATGTAACGGATATCTGGCTCGTGAGTGTGAGGTGTCATCTTGTGGAACTTGTCTGTGTCCTCTCCGCACACAAAGCATATGGTACAGTAATTGCACATTAGAAAACGAGTTCAATAACAATGCTACAAACACAACCTCAAAGACGGATTTAGGATTCCCGTTTGTGACCCAAGTTAATGCATCCCGTGTGGCCTCAATTGTAGGATCTATAATCTTTATTTGGAATTGGAATCGTTCAATTTGTCGGAAATGTTGAGTAGATCATTCATGTAAAAATTAATTGAATATTGGTAGCCATATGTTCGGATAGTACTATTTATTTTTACAAAAATGAATGACCAATACCATTTTAGGAAATAAATTGTGAGACAAATTTGTCTCAATTGTGTGTCTATCAATCTTCAATGATCATAATTTTTTGTACCCATTATGTGTTCAACACTAAAAAAAAAATGAACAGTTTCGATCCTAAATATAGATTTTAGACGACTCACAATTGAGATGACTATGGAGTGTAGTGGATTGGGTCGCTACAGAAACCCAAATCTCATCAAACACACAATACCAAACACAATATCGTGTGTGAGAAATGATACATCAAAAATTAATTAAAAACGTCCTCCGAATTTTAAAGTACGAGACCTCTCACTTTAGCACAGTTCTAATGTACATAAATTTTAGTTCAGAAAGTCTAAGTGCCAAGAAAATATACCCAGAATGTAAGTACCAATGGCCCATATTCACTTGGGTAAATTGATTTTCACATTCTGGATAAATTCTGAGTGCATTTTCTAGGTATGTAGTGGTGCTCAATATATCTAGACATAAAAATGTCCAAAAATTATCTAATGAATATGAAATCTTATTACTTTGAGAGGCTCATGTGCATCGTGTAATTCCAAACACAAATGTGTCTGAATCTATACACAAATATCTATGCACAAAAACCTCTGCGTAGACTTTTCCCTTACTAAATGCTACTAATAAATATCACAATAGCCTTTTTTTTTTTCCTTCTTTTTTTCTTGTCGAGCACCTCAATTTATCCTAGCAAATATAATTAGTGATTCTCAACGTTTTTTTTTTTTTTTTTTTTTTTTTTCGGGCGCACCTCGACTTGTCCTAGGAACAACTAACAGTTGACTTGTTCTTATGCCAAATGTACTGGTCAGAACCCAACAAAAACCGTCACGTCCACCGCCATTATCCTCGAACCACTAGAACTCTACCACCATCTTCACTCTTCCACCTGCACCATCACCACCGGTCCACCACCATCACCATCACCGACTCCATCACTACTGTACAACCACCAATACTGCAGTCACCACCACCACCACCACAATCACCGTCTGTTGTAGCCACCAACCCACCAACACAATGTATATAACAAGTGTAACAAAATAACTGGAAAAATAATAGAATGTTAACCTTCAGCAGCTTCAAGTGCCTATCAAAACAGCTTGACAAAACACACCGCTTTATCTTTGGTACGTACCAGACTTTTTCCAAATAATAAGTTGGACATTCGTTTTCCAGTAAATATGTGGAACATTCACCACTCTTGCAAATTACTTTTATAAAACGCAGAAAACCCCTTGAGAAACAATACGGTGCCTTGGACATAATGTAAAAAAACAGAATTCAACCCGCTGCCCAAACACAATGTAGTCATTCCATTTCCTCGGATAAAAAATAAAAAGCATGGAATACGCAAACATGTGATCCATACATCCTTCCATGGGTGCGGGGGACCATTTTTAGGTAAGGCACTTATTCTGTCCAACTCCCTTCTGAAAAATCTATGCAATGATATTTTAGGAAGCAATGCGATATGATTCTTTCTTCATGTAGCTAGAGCCTAGAGCGAATACACCTTGAAAGCTTGTAGATCACCCAACATGGAACACGAAATGCAGGGGGTGAGAGTGACCCTAGTACTTACGCAGAAAAGAATTACAAAAGAATGGAAGTGGAGCCACCAAATAATATGTTCATCAGTACCCATAACACTGGGAAAGTGCCAACAGAAAGGTGCAGCTCTTGAATATTACACATCAGACACGGTTAAGGAGTAACCAAATAATATGTTCATCAGTACCCATAACACTGGGAAAGTGCCGACAGAAAGGTGCAGCTCTTGAATATTACACATCAGACACGGTTAAGGAGTAATGGTCACACGGTTAAGGAGTAACGGTCACACCCATCAAGCCATCACGAGCCTTGCACTCCAGTTCATGCTCCCCAAGACTGCAGCCATTGTGCCTTCCTGGAGTTGCAGCCACATGTGAAACTCGGCTATGCTTACCTTGGTTGTGTTTGGATCGTGGATTTGCAAAGGGATTTCCATTTTTTTTTTGGGTAATTGCAGAGGATTTTCAAGAGGAAAGGTAATGGATAAGAAAAAAAAAATCAAGTGAGCAGCAAACTTATATTTGATTTCCAGCAAACATTACCCTTTCCCTTGAAAAATCCCTCAAGAAGTACGAAACACAGCTCTACTGTCTAACCAATTCCAAACTAAATAAATTGACACCACTGGGTTACCTTGTACTGAAGAACTCAGATCAAGATTATGAGTATTAATGAGAGTCGAGAAACTTGGATTCATGGTAATTCCTTCGCATCTTCAAGGGGGTTCACCTCGGTTGTTTCCAATTCTTTCAACTTCTTAAGCTGCCTCAGCAGATCTAACCTTTCCGGCCAATATGTGGATGGTATCTGCAAGCAGAAAAAGAAGTACCTTGTCAGACAGGTTTGAGGTCCATTTAAGCACTTAAGATAATAAAAATAAAGAAAGAAAGAGAGAAGAACTCAGGATCTGGAGGAACAGACCAGCGATGGTACATATCTCTGAATTGCTGCCAACATTGCAGCATGCCCAACTGCAGTAACCTGTTGCACAATTACAATCGCTCAGAGATGGGAATCGGTTAGTCAACCAAGTAACCCAACTGGGTAGGAAAAATCTCTTACAGAAATAGGTCCCTCTCTTTTCTTTTTTTTTTTTTTTTTTTTTTTTTAAATATCTCTCACATTCAACCAATGTCTGACCCTATAGGTACTAGAAAATTCTCATAAACCCACATTAACATTACAATCTTTGTGCTTTTATCATTGCCATGTGACTTGTGAGCCCAATCTAACATCTGGTTTAGAGAAGAAAGCCATAGTTGCTTCTATTTGCAGTCTGCTGCAGACACAACCCTATTCGTTCAAGACAATTCCAGTCTATCTGAACATTTCCTACATTAAACATGTGAATGTTTGCAATCCAATTCATAGTGAAAAGGCAGGTAACGAGCAAATTCTTTAATGATTTACAGTAAAATAAGGAGAGACCCAGCACACTTGAAAAAACAATGACAAGTGCCGTGACAGAAGGTCTTACTAACTGCAGAAATGTCCCAGTTCAAAAAGAAAAGGTAAAAAAAAATGCAGAAGGGTTTACAACGGTGGAACACAACAAAATAATTTTGGACAATGCGATGAGATGCAAAAAAGAGGTATGCACACACAAGAAAAAAACCAAAAGCTTCTCCAAATAGGAATCGATTTAGGTTAGCAAAAGCTGCATGGAGTTCATTATTTCTTTTCTAGTGTTTACTCCGTTGTTAGCGGTCCTATTTGTAATGTGAACAAAGAGCTCATTGCTACAAATAAATCTAGAGAAATCCCGAAATTCTCATATAAAATTGAAATAACAAGATTATTAGAACTCACGGGAAGGAGCATGAGGAAGCCAATAGGAACTACAGATGCTAAATCAGTTAATGTCCTTTGAAGAACTTTCTTTTCTTTATCTGTCAATTCATCCCCTATTAGGACCCTTCTAAGCAATCCCAACGCCGCACCAGTATCAATGGCGAGAAGCTGCGTTCCTTGCCAAACATCCTGCTTATAAATGACAAGATGATCATCAGTTTAAGGTTTTTAACAGCAAAACACTTTCAACGTTCAGACATTATTGTCATGACTCATGAGTAGTTAAATCCCTTCCTCATTTAACCTATCAATGTATATGAAGCATCAAATGGGCAAGCATACATGCAATATCATCTCACTTTTGAACCCGTCAGGCGTAGCGATTAACCCGTGAATGTGATGAATACATATAAAACATAATAGGCAACCCTATAGAGATATAAAAATCATAACATTAATCTATTGCTAACTAGTGGTAAAAATTTCAATACCGTGCTGGTTTCTTTAAGCTTGTCAAATGATTTCTCAATGATGTTTCCTTTCTTCTGAACTGGGGCTAATTGAACAGCTTCATAAATATAACTGGCAATATCATCTTTCAACTTAATTTCCTCCTGAAACAGGTGCATTAAATAATCAATTTAACTTCATAACCAGCCAAGTAGAATCTCAATCAAATGCAAGAAACAAACTTCAAAAAGAATCTAGAGCCGCCAGTTTCAAGAATGTGTTTTTGTGTCATTTTTCCCTCTTATAGCTTAACTCTTCCTATTTTTACTGTATTCATCAACACTAGTGTTATGAAACTGGGGCAATCCAAATGAGATCCAAAGGGATTGTCGCTCCTTTTGCAGTCAAATCCTCAAAACTACGGCTCCAAAGAATCGTGCAGTGGATGTGTCAGATTCAAAAGTGTCTCCCTGAACAGTGTAACATATCCAGAATTTTTGGGTCCAGATTCATATGATGTCTGACTGATGGACTAAATTGAATATGGCGGCATGAAAAAAATTAAGGTACTAAATTGTCCAAATGAAAACTGAAGGACCAAATGGATAATTTAACGCGAATCCCAAATTACAAGGGTGTACAATATAATTTACCTCGAAGATGCATTATGAAATCACTACATTTTGTATCCAATCACAGTTTATGAATTCCTTTGTTCTCTCATTAGCATCAACGACGGTGAACGACAAATAAGAGTACCAAAGGAACAAAGAGAAAGGAATACGAAATCAAAACCTACAGTATGAGATGTAGAACCGTGACAATATATTAAATACAACAATAGGATAATTAAGAGACCCCTTTCATGTTTATCTATAAAAACAGAAGGCAATACCTCTTCATCTTCAGCTTCATCAGCACTTCTTTGCACTCTTTTCTCAAGTTCTATAAGCTCATTCCTTAAAAGTTCAAACCGTTGAATTTCATTCGATTGCAAGTCTTCTATGCCCTTACTCGATACACCCTTTTGAAAAAGCTCATCCTCCTGTTCAGATAAATTCAATTCCAAATACCTTTCAGGTCGAAGGAGCATTGCTAACCTCTTCTTGGAGATTATTAATATCGAGAACCGAGTTCATTTCAAGTAGACGTGCAAATTGACAAGTATATGCAAAAGAAATAAAAATACTTTGAACCAGCTATTCTATAAACCTCAGTACTAGGCTTAATGTTGAATTACATATTTTCAATAGCCGAATTGTAAATTATCATTGCTTTTAAACATTTTTCTTTATAGTACAACTGACAACATAATGTGCCAAGAATATCCTTTTTATGTACTTTCTATGAAATTTTAATATTAACGCCACTTAAAGTTCCATGGAGTTAACTTCGAAGGTCACAGGAAGCCAATGTGCAGCATAGCAGTGTGTAGAGCTATACATTAAAAAATAGACCGTCAACTTGACAATGCCTATATTTTCATAATACCATTCCCAGTGACCCTTCACATTGCACAGACTATTTGCACAACAACTCCAAAGGCAAAACCATATGATTAGCAGAAATAAAATGCCATGTTAAACAGCCTCTCTCCAGCAAGTCAAAATTCAAAACTATGGATGGGCACATGGGGCAAATGTACTTCTCAAGATCAAAGGCAGCAGCATTGGCTTTTACTAGGATAACAAAGTCGACCTAAATTTAAATGACCTGGCTCTAAATAAAGAATCTAGTACTCCCTCCGTTCCGATTTAATTGTCCACTTTTGGACTTTTGCAAGCCCCAAAATGTTTGTCCCTTTTGACTTTTTGATGAACCAAATGTCCTTTTTGCCCTTGCTTTTTCGAAATAAAGTAGCTTTTTAAACAAGTTGAAGGGTAAATGTTGGAAATTTGAATGTGTATAGGAGTAATCATTATGTTCCCTAAAAAAGTTGGATTCTCAAAAATAGACAAACAAATCTGGACGGAGGGAGTATAAAAATGATTCAGAGGTAGGATACTCTAGCATTTAATCCCACAGATCATACGCTCTTTACATTTGAGTCGGCACTACTAAAATAGTATCAACAAATGTAAACCCTTTTTTTTTATTGATACTGGACTTGAAACAGAATTGAATATTGAAACATCGAGTATTGTGATTCGACATAGAAACATCTATACCAATCAATAAGTCAATACAGTAAAATGTAAAGCATACATTTCCATCTGCACTTAATGACCCAGGATCAGACCTCCTGTTTGGAATGCACAAAAGGAACTTCCATACTCCTCGAGGTTTGCTGAGAATTCAGATGAATGGTAACAATAAATAGATGACAATAATACATCAGGTTTACAATCAATAAACAAGTCAATATAAAGTGGAAGGCCTGTAAAAAGTTCAAATCAACTGGAGAAGTTTCATATACCTCTTGCTCACGTCCTTGGAACTCTTTCCATGTTGTCCTTGTTGCTGCTCACTGATGGAAGGAGGACTGTTTTCATCATCTCCCTAGTGGGGTAATCCAAAAAATCCGAGTTAGAAAAAAGAGAAATGAACAATTATATCAAGACAAGAAGATGCTCCATAGCATGCATAATTTTTGAAGCTGAGGGGCAAAGCCACAAAATATAGCTTTGACGTGGAAGCAATAAAGCGAAGATAGCAACACAACTGGCATTCCTAGGAAAGCATGAGCTCTCCGCTCACTGGACTGGAAACATCACATTTCGAGTGGGTATTGTTGATGCATTAAACATTGTTCTTCCATCTTCAACAAATGTATCTATGATGCTTACATTGTGTCTCCCCAATCTTCGATTAGAATTCTATGGTTTGTGCGCTTTAATTATCTCAACCCCACAGCCAAAGCAAGCAATCTTTAATGTACTTATAAAATAGCAGTATGAAAAACTAACTGCAACGCAGTTCATATAGAGATTCCACAAGGATGGTAAACATTAAAAAAATATACCAGAAAGGAGACTTGAGATGACGATTTGATGGAGAAGCAGAAAATGGTTTACAAAATACCCCATAGCAGGGTTCTAAATATCGACCGTTACATATTGTGTCACTGATACTGATACTTGTCCCGATACCAAGATTTAGAACCCTGCTGAACAGAGATTTTGTGAACAGAGTCCCCTTTATTTATATCACTTTCACAATCACAATCAGATCAATGATTGAGATTCAGAAGCTACAGACAGAGACCAGCAGTTGATTTTTGCAGTTGATAGTCATTAGTCAGCCTGTAATTGTTTTCTAAACATAATGTGAGAAGGCTGAAAAGCTGCTGATTCGTGACGCATGAAGAAGACTGGATATTTTGTAATATGCTTTGTGTAACAGGACAAAGTGCTGTAAACTACATGCAATAAGGGTGGTGAAATACTGGTTGTTCACCTGTAGGGACACCTCTAATTGCATTTGAATGTCAACAATCCGGACCCCAAAACAAACTATGCCAAACTATGGAAGAATAGAAAAATAAAAGGTCTTGGTAAAGCTTCTTTTAAACTTATGCATGCGTTACAATTTGATTACTTAAGGATGTATGACAACATCAAGGTGAAAATCCATTGCGTGCAACAGAAACAAAAGCCCAATTGGCCAAATATTCTCTTGTGAGATTTCAAAATCGGCAAAGTGGATTTTTCCTAGCAAGTAGTCAGCGTATGCATAAATCAGGTCAGAAGCAAAGCAAGCGGTAGAATGCAGTCCCTGGCGGTCAACAAATATTCCTAGGATACAACGTGTGGCAAATGAAATTCAGAAGCAGACCTGCTGAAGGGAATCTGCCTTTGCTCTAAAAGACGCCTCCAGAAATTCAGCTTCTTTCTTAAGTTTCCTTATCCGCTCAAGATCAGAACAAGCAGCCTTTAATTGCTCTTTACCAGAACTAGAGCTTGACACATGGAGCTCCTGAAGTAGCTCCTCTAGCCTTAACAGGGCTTCTTCAACACTCTCCATTGCCTAAAGGCAAATGCCATAACCATTCAGTAGCACAATATAAGAGAGGTTCATGGAAGTAAAAAGTTACAAAGACGACCATAATCTCAAAAATGGGGATTGCAAAACCGTTGTATCAGGCTAAAGTTACCAAACATCATTCAAATTGTGAAGACTCTTAAAAAAAAATTAAAAAATGAAAACAACTCCGGTGTCCAATAAAGCAAACGAATCAAACTATTGAATGATCTGATGCTCTTCGCAGCAAGTGTCCGGTAGATGTTGGGCAATAATACGCCTCCAAGGAAATGACAAAAGATAATCAATCAAGTAACCCAACCCCGAACATCCCCTCATAAAGTGTAAAGCTAGGAGCGAGACAACTTGCACAATTCCGAGTAGGAGGGCAATGTCAACTTGTGCTCAGGTAGGATAACCCACAACCTACCTTTTCTTATCTTTTCCAAAGTTTCAAAAAATATTGTTTTTCTTTCTTGAAACCACAATGAAGAAGAATAAGGAGAACAGCCCAGGAAAAAGGGAAGCCCGTCATAGAGCAGTCGACTAGAAGTAGAAGACTGCTGGCCTGAGAGAAGGCGGTCTCTCTTGGGAAACATGGCCCAATTTCTCCTTTCGTTTTGATTTCGGGTTTTATTTTATCAGGGACACAGAACACTAAAAGGTGGGGGAGAAGGAAGCCGAACCTCTGAATTCTGATCGACCTGGACACAAAAGATTCTCGACGTCGAGAGATCAAGAGATTCCGTAAGTAGCTTATTGAGTGCTTTCTAAGAATGGCTTATTCTTTAGCTCAATATAGGCAGGCAACATCGACTCCCATCCCTTTTCTTTTTCCATTTTCTCCCAATTGTAATACCGACCTTTTGATGTAAAAATCATTTGTTTTGCTAATACCTTGAATTTTTCTTAATCTCTTTTAGAAGGACTTTCTATATAGTTTCCTTAGTTAACAAGAAAAGAGAATTTGAAATATAGAGTTTGCTTAGTTTACACGAAGAGAGAACTTGACATAGATTCACTTTATAAGGAAAGACGGCCAAAGCCTTGCGGGTGTCCCCTAGGGAGCTAAAGTGTTGTACATAGTATGGTTTATCAAAATGGAAGTTAGGGATTTGTTGATTTGGGCCTAGGGTTTTGAAAAGAACCACCTCTTCAAATTAACAAGTACACAAGACAAATAGCAGTCTACAGGCTACCTTATCAAAAGAATAATCTGGTTCTTTTCCAGTCAGTGAATAGCTTCGAGATCCAATCCTCTCAACAGATTGCTCAAGACCGCCTTCAGTAATTTCATTCCTGCGCCACATTGCCTCAAATAAGTTTTATGTTTTGCAACTGTACTTTTGAGAGAGAGAGAGAGAGAGAGAGAGATTAAATCTATTATAAACTCCAATCCAGAATGTTGTGCTAGGCATTTATCAATTGTACGTTGTGTGTGTGTGTGCGCGCGTGTGTGTGTGTGTGTGTGTGTGTGTGTGAGAGAGAGAGAGAGAGAGAGGGCTGGACTTAATTCAACTTACTTTCGAACACTAAGTTCTTCCATGCACTGCATCAATTTGTTGTGGCTAAACAGAGAGAGATCTTTGTTTAGTTAATCACAGGACATGCAACTCACGAATTTTAATATATTACGAATCACAAGATTATATACCCTTTGGAAAGAAACCTCGCTGCCTTAACATTAGAAGGGTTCTCCAGCCATTTACTATACTTGATAAAGCTCTGGATCCAATAAGAGCAAACATCTAATACTTGGGGGATGGCTTCAGCATTTGGAGGACCTTCATGTTTACTTTTGTGTCCATGAGAACGTTTTGAGGTGCTCATAATGCCTGGATAAAAAGGAAGCCACTCCATCTCTTCACAAACTACCTATTATATGAACGTACTTCTCAGGTTGAAAACAAAGTGTCTCACTGAAAGAAAATAGAGTTCAGAGAAACTGACCTCCACGTACAGTTGATAAGAACTTATTGAGGAAAGCTGAGGGTAATATAATACACTGCCCCCAATAAGGTATCTGCTTCAAAGAGACAATAACTATTTCATGCGCTCTAATATGCAATGAAAATACTAGCCAAACCAACTGAAAATTAACATGAGAACTCATACCTTACGAAGCCTTCAATAGGTTCATTGACAACTTCAAAGCCATTTGCAAATAGAAATGATTTAGTGCTTCTGCCTAAGGCAATGAAGAATCCAAATATAGCCAAATCCCTCTCCAACACCTTGGACGCCATCAAACACCACAAGCAATTATACACGGAAATGTTTCATTAAAAGAAAACAATTAAGCCCAACCATTCATCTCCAGACTTAGCTAATATGATTCACATGTTCCAGAGTGTTCCTAGAGTTTCTCTATCAAGCAACCACAAGAAGATGCCGAACTGTAAAGCATGCGAAGAAGAGTTGGATAGAGTACGAAGTTCACATGGGGCTTACAATGACCTCTTTGGAGGCCAAATCCCCAGCAAAGCAAATGACAGTTGATTGAAGGAAAACACATCCGTAGCTCTAGGACTAGAACCTAACTTTTAAACAATTAATGCTTGAAACAACAACATAGATGCAAGCTTATCTTTGGCGTGAGTTTACTCCAGAAATATTAATTCCAGCATCCTCAATTTCACATCATCGACTATTTTCTGATATGTTAAAGCATCTCATTTTGTTGTTAATTAGATTACTCTATCTTCCCCATGCCAAATTATTTTGCTTCAGAAGGTGAGGAGGCACAAGGAAGATGGTTGATATCCTAGGCACTTAGGCAGCTCATATGTCTAGAGATCCTAAGCGGTAGAACAATACATTTAGCCTCTATAGTAGAAATCAAGGCTATAGGATACTTAAACTTATCAATATATGCAACTACTATTCAAAGGTGAATACCTAGAGGTTGAATTAAGTTAACATGACCGAGATAGGCATTACTGCTGACCTCAATGCTTTCACATGTTGTGAGTCTTGACCATATTCTCTCTCTATCTATAGCTCGCTGCAGCTGCTTCTGAACTAGACTCACCCAGAATAGAACCTCTTCCGGTCCCCGGTCATTTCCCACTCTACATGCAGCAGCTCGAGGACCAAAATGAACAAGAAATTCTCTGTGTAGACCAATATCCTTTACAGATTTATAAGTTTGGCGTATAGGAGTGAAATTAACCAGCATTTCCATCAATCTACCAGTTATATCAGGTATCATGGAGAAGAACTGAGAGCATGACACTTTAGTTGGGCCAAGCTTTGTGATTGCTGCAATGCAACTCAGTGCCAGCATGAGGAGTGCTATATCCTTTGCATTGCCTGAACCAAAGGAGATACCTTTTCCAGAACTGGGAAACAAACAGATCAAATAAGCAACTTCATATTATCGAGCAATCTATAGGCACTGTTCAATAACATGGAGGTGAATACATACATAGAAGTTGCAGCGATGAAGCGCATATCACTTTCAAAATAATTTACAAAAGTAGCCACCACTGTCGGGACTTGCTCAGACCAAAACCATTCACAAGCTTCCGGTTGCTTGGTGGATAATTTCTCTCTTATTACACTTTCCAGAGGACCAGATTGCCGTAACAAACTGCAGCAATCCAATATTTACACCACATCAAAAAGCCAGTCTCATGAGGAAGCAATAAAGATAATTAAGTATAAAAGTACACAACTAGCATTCATGAATAATGGAATCAACAACTCTACTTAAGAAGAGAGATCCCAGAGAAATAGAGATCCCGAACAAGTCGCCTCTCAGTCACATAATTTGTAAGGCTCACAGCTATCTGAGAAATCATTTCCTTTGTTTTGACAGATTCACAGAAAAACACTGCGAGAGAATCAGATCATTGATCCATCAATTAGAATTTCCTCTACCGCTATCTCTGTAAACAACCAAGGAACACGATAGGCCCATCTGAAATGAAATGAGATTTAAAAAGCCTTAGACATGAAATATTACAATAATTCAAGAACCTCGATATCGACCATTTCCCTTTGCTTATATGTTGTCATAGATGATATAATCTGAAAATAAAAGGGCCAATTCTTATCCGAACTATACAAATTTCTGACTAGAATCACAAAGATAAAAAAATTCATGGTGTGAATGACATATTTATTAAACAATTACAGTAAAAATATTAAATTTGCAAGAAGGTAAACATGTGTAATGAAATTTCTCATGCCGGTAGGTGCACAACAATGTATCCAACAGAATAGATAACTAATGTGGGCCCATCTTGTTCCTCGGCGATAATCTCAATTCCCATTTTCTATATTTAGATAAAGCACCTTGTGGAACATATTAGAACGCCAAACACAATACTTAAATGAATCTGGTATGCTAAATATTAGAAACAAAGCCCCGAAAAACAAATACGCCCATAGAAGTTAACTATGTAAATGCTATGACTGCTCTCTCTCTCTCTCTCTCTCACACACAAAAACACGCCCATAGAAGTTAAATATGTAACTTAATGATATAATTGCTCCAAAGGGTCGTAACTCTCTCTCTCTCTCTCACACACAAAGGCTATTGCCTCTCCACTCATAGCCAATTGATTTTGAGTTGCATGCTTTGACATGATATCAGAGCTGCGCTTTAGGAGGCTTTTGGACAAGACTCTCTTGATTGATTGCTCCATTGTTTGTTCATAAGTGCACCTTGTTTCGTCGTGATCTCTATGTTATGGATCAGTTGTTCCCATCTCCAAGTGTGGGTACGGGTCGTCTGTGCAGAGGAGACTTAGATCTTGTCCTACATTGGTTAATTATAACCTCCAGAACAAGTATATGAACCTGGGCGGTGTT
The DNA here is from genome assembly GCA_016920895.1 of Vaccinium myrtillus. Lineage (NCBI taxonomy): Eukaryota > Viridiplantae > Streptophyta > Magnoliopsida > Ericales > Ericaceae > Vaccinium > Vaccinium myrtillus. Next base: position 30,855,490 of record CM029281.1, read on the forward strand.
TACATTCGTCGCCAATTGGTTTTGAGTCAGATGCTAACTTTAACAGCCATAAAAACAAACATGCCCATAGAAGTTAAATATGTAATTCAATGATATGACTGCTCCAAAGGGTTCAGTAGTCTCTCTCTCTCTCTCTCTCACACACACACACACACACAAAAAATCAGCTATATTACCATATTCCATTTAAATTAGAACACAAATATTGTACCTCCTTTGTACAAAAACATTTATATCTCTATCTCGGTCATCTCCTCGGGATGAAATCTCGCTTGCTGCTTGCAGTAGAGCATACACAGAAGCCTGAAAAAATCTATAGCCAATATCAACGAAGTTGGGCATGAAAAAGGAAAATTAAGAAAACGCCCAAGAACCGATTAGTCAAAACTCAAGCCCAAACCTCAGCATAACGACTCGGAATTCACTCCAAAGCACTCATTGCCAAAACATAATAAAAGTTCCAAATGAGCTGATCCGGGTCTCAAGAAGAAATTGCAGCACCAGAAGAATACCATAAACAACCAAAGAATTTAAACAGCAAAAGCAAAATAAGCCATTGTCCATCCCTTACATGAGAATGCTATGAGATGTCTTCAAAACGATACTACTTATATGTTTAACTTGGCATCGTTGTGACTTTTAAAGTTATATTTTGACAGATTGAAACCCCAAGTGAAAACATGAAATTGAAATGCTCTTTTATGCTTGATAAGGAACTACCTGTTGGTTTACTGACTGCTACACGCTATGGTAATGTTGCCAATGACATAACTGAGTCATTATGATGATTGTAAACAATCGTACACAAGGAGACAAAGGCAACAAGGTTATCATTCTTCTACCTATACAGATTCTCATCCAGGATCCAAGCCCTGCTCAAAGGGTTACCATCTCATGCTAGGATACGAACCTGGAAATGAGTCGAGCCACCAAGTGAGCAAGGCAAGCTATAGAGCAGGCAAGGTTTGAGGAACCGTATGGGTGAAGCGAGCTCCAAATGGAGTGGCGTGAGGTCACGGCGGCAAGGTCCATGCATTGTGAAGGAGGAGCCAATATGTTAGCCTCGTAGGACTCAGATAACTACACAGACAATCCATACTAGGGCATCTTTAATAGACTATGTATTTCCATTCCATATGCAAGTTACATTTTGTCCTTCTCGTTATGTAACCAATACCCATAATTTATCCTTCTCTGTCCACCACTCATCTCTTCTTTTGGAGGGGTTTATGTTTCCATCTTTGGTTCGTTGACCAGGTAGACAGACATGAGAGAGAGAAGAGGGGTATTAACATTTGAGATTGGGAAGAACTGATATGACAACTACATCATACAGCTCTGATAAACATCAGAATACTATTGTAGTCTCGCTTTTTAACAGAAGAACGTGTAACGTATTTTGTTTACGATAATGCTGCATTTCATTTATCTTACAATTTGGCACCACAACCATGAGTCCATGACTATGATAGTATGATACTAAGATTCAATAGAATACAATGAATGACCTATTCATCATGTATCTGATATGTGTTCATAATTTTACTAATATACAGCTCTTTATCGATGAATCTGAAAAGTATCAGCAACTTATGGTTGCCGGTAAGTACCCTTTTGAACCTTGATTACCAGTAGGCAAGATGGTGTTTATCCTTCTCTACAAGAATGCACCTAGCTTTTTCATGAAAGATGCTTTTGGATGTTAAGCCTGCTTTTTAGCTGTGAGTCTGACTAGAAGCTGTATTTTGATGGATTAAACCCTAACTGGATATAAAATTGAAGGATGTCTCTTTTGTGCTTGATAAGGTATTTCTTAGTTGATGCATGCGGAATACAGGCTACGATACTCTACGAAACAACATTAGTGATATTTATGGTGATGCCGGTGTACTAATAGTGGTAATGGTAGACCACAACCACGAGGAAAGGTAATTTCGCAAACTAAGTCTTATCCACAAATATTTTAAGCATTGAATTTTTTATGAGAATTAGGAAGTCAAACTAAGTGCGAATTTCTCAAAACTTTTTAAATCAAATTTTCCCATAATTCCCTAGAGTAGCAAAGTAAGATGGTAGATACCTTCTGGATATAAAATAATAAGCTCGTGAAGAAAACAAGGATGGCCAATAGCGCAAATAGTAAGTCAAGAAGAAGTAACTTATCAGTTCTTTTTTGGTAAGATAGAAAAGTTGTAACTATTCACTAGCGAGAACATTGAAGTAAATAGTCATTGCCAAGATTCAGCAAAAACAATCAAAGAAGCCATGTGAACACATTCGCTGGCCTGAAACAGTATAAGGTGCAACAACTTGATGCCTGAAAACAATTAGGATAGGACACCACAAATATGAGTTAGCTATGGGTGCCGGTAAGTATCCTACGATCCTAAAAGTCTCTTCTTATTAATGAAGTATAGTCCTCTGGTTCTTCTTGATAATATCTCTTTTTCGAAAGCATGGATAACAGAAACTGAAAATAAGAGTAACGACGACAAGACGGGAACATTCAGCATTCACAATAACTCCAATAAAAATGTTTCATGACAAACCTGATAAGATAGTGCCTTCACCCATGCATTCTGGTCACCAAGCCATGCAGTTGAGAACCAGGAAATCCTCAATAATGAGATCTGTTCTTTAATTGCCAATTCAAACACCCTGGCTGCATCATATAACAATTGAACAAGGCCATCACTATAATCATTACTTGGCAGTGATTCATCAAGTTTGATCCTTGTTCCATCAACAACACTGCTACAACTTGATTGGGGACTTCCATTGACAGTAACACCATCCTCAGCAGTGGCAAAGGGAACGATATGTCCTCCCCTTGATTTACAGGAGGTTGAACTAGTTTTCCTAATATCCAACATCCTGCAGCTTAGGCTTAAATTACCGTTAACTGCCGAAGAAAGCTTTATACGATATCTTTTCTTTGAATGACCCCAGTTGAACAGTAGATAATCCATGTCAAACACCTTTTCGTGGGAGAGACAGGCCTTAGTTGATTTTCGTGAGAGCAATCCATTTGAAGAGCTGCAAATATAGAGTTCAAGAATGAGTTCCATACAGGGACACAAATATTTTACCGCAACTATGTGAAGTTTAGAGTTGCATGACGTATAGTACAATCGATAATTGTGTAATATAGTTTAGAGTTGCATGGCGTATAGTACAATTGATAATTGAGTAATATACAGGCATGACTTGCTACTTAATCTACAGTCTGGTTTCACCATTTTAGTCGGTCAATACATAAAGACCGACTCAGCAACATCCAGTGTTCTAAAAATCGGTCAAGTCGACCGACTAGTCGACCAAAAGTCGCTAGTCAGAGGTCCCTCGACTTGATCAAAACCCGACTAGTCGCCCAAAAGTCGGCGATTAGTCGGCCAAAAGTCTCTAATCGACAGCCGACCGACTAGCGTCTTTTAGAACCTTGGTAGCATCACCTTGACATTTGTTAGGATTTATTACGAATCATGTGTTTTTACTTTTAAATTGTACGAATCTGGTATTACAGTGTTATTCTTCATGGTGGTCTTGCATTAGACAGAGCCTACTAGCAAGACTATTCATCTCTAGCTATGAATCACAGGAACTTCAACAATGTCGTCTAACTAGTAAGTATACCGTATGGTTATGTCAATAACGCATATCTCAATACTGGCTGTGGATATGGGGACGGGTAATTCTGCAGGTACTCCTCTTACGCCTCATATTTCCTTTGCTTATATATGTAATAGATGCTTAATATTAGAAAGTAGTGCTTGTTCTTTCTCAATCCTAAGTTCTTATTCTCTCTATTTGTTTTACTATAGCTCATATTCTCTCTATTTGTTTTACTATAGCTCAATATATGAACTAGTTTAAACTTTCAAGTACCCACCAATAACCAAAAAAAGAAAAAAGAAAAGAAGAATGAGAGTACGGGATGTTTAAGATTAATCAGTGTAGGTGGGACATCGACGAAAGAAGTTGGAACAATTAATAAAAACATAAAAGAGGAGCGATGGGTAATTTTTAAAATTCAGTTACATCGAGCACCTCTTGGAGTTATTTTACAAGGTCTCTCTTGGAAGCTAAATCTAAAAATGAAATACATAAGTACATAAGCACAAGCACTACAAAAAGGAGCTCAGCCCGCCTGAGCATGACAGCTTTTTGTGACATTAGTGAATTCACCTTCAATAAGAATGCATTTTCTCTCATTTCTCCTGCTTGACACCATACTATAAGTTCATTAACTTACCAAGTGATTTCCAATTTCTTTTGCTAGACGAGCAAACAACAAGTTTCTCAAAAACTTTTATTGATCTACGCACTTGAATTTCCTTTCTTAATTGGCATGACATCGATATTACTTGAATGTTTCAACTCATTCAACTTCTTTTTCATGTGTTAGTAGTGGGTTCTCTTCCTAAAAACGTTCGAATAGATAACGTCCAGAACTGAAGCTTTCGAATAGATGACATTCCAGGTAAACAAGGTACCTGTTAAACCACTAAATTACAATTACAGTTTGCTGGGGTTACCCTTTTTTTCCTTTTGCACCAATTTGTAGGAAGGGGAAGCTGCTGTTCACAAAGGTAAGACTCAAAACCCAATGAGAAGATGTAGAGAGCAGGCATGCTTATACCAGAAAATTACACCGGTTTCAATCTCAGATAAAGTTCCAATTATGAGCACTAACTGATCACTTCACATTCACATACTTGACATTCCAGGTAAATAAGGTAACTGTTAAACCACTAAATTACAATTACAGTTCGCTGGGGTTACCCTTTTTTTCCTTTTGCACCAATTTGTAGGAAGGGGAAGCTGCTGTTCACAAAGGTAAGACTCAAAACCCAATGAGAAGATGTAGATAGTAGGCATGCTTATACCAGAAAATTACACCGGTTTCCATCTCAGATGAAGTTCCAATTATGAGCACTAACTGATCACTTCACATTCACATACTTCCTAAGTCATCTATACTCGAACAGAGCATGAAGACTGCTCATTATCAACAAACTTAGCTAATCTTTTTCCCCCACATACAGGACTATACATGAAGTTCAACAAATAAACATAGATAAAAACAAACAGAATTTAACAGCGTAGTTGTACAAAAGAAGCAAATAACCCCAGCATAATCAGTAACAAACGAATCGAAACAAGAGATGGAGAAAGAGAATTGACACGAACCTTGAGTATACGAAGCTATGTTGATGATGATGCAACTTGAGCGACATCAAAGGGGCAATGAGCGGAGAAAACCCTGGGGCGGCGAGGGAAAATTGCCGGGAATATGTTTCTAAATTGGGAAGAAAGTAGAGGCTGACGTGGCAGCGAGGGTTTATCCGTTGCCGTATGGGGAATGGAAAAGATACAAAAAAAAAATAGAATTGTATCGCAGAAACAATCGTATGAATTCAGCAAAATCGAAAAATCTGGGGAAACCCTATCGTGTTCGATATCTTCTTCAGACTTCAAGAAGACGGTGGCGACGGCAGGGAACTGGGTGGGACGTCAATGGCTTTTCGTTGTTGAGGATTTCTGAGACAGCGTAATGTGAGAGAGAGAGAGGGTTTTGGAGAATGGTTCTTCTTCAGTATGTGGCTCTGGTATCTCCGCTGTTAATGGTGACAGACTACCATACAGCAGGCTTCGTTGAGTTCTCTCTCTGTTATCCGGAGGAAAAAATAAGAAAGATGGACAGAATTAAAACACGCAGGCTTAGGAGCCTATGAGACACCTACAAGCCTTGCGATTTTTGTGGCTTTTGGATTTGGATTTGGATTATAGATTGATTAAACTCTACGCACACAATTTTAAAACACGAACCCGTTGAATGTGAAGTTACGTTTTAAAGTTGTGTGCATAGCATTACTCTTTTCCGATACGATTGTTACTACGATTTCTAAAGTGGGTTTTTGTCACGGTGTTTTTTGATATTTTTAGTACTTTTAAACTACAAATTGTCATATCAGTTGATATATATGAAGAAAATGATGATATCAAGAATACCAAAAATACCGAGTAGAAACTAGGCCTTAGTAAAGACATTTTGTGGTGTTCTCTAAATTGTAGAGATTATACTTTTGGTCATGAATTTTATTTTTTTAATATGAATTAAAAATCTTATTAATTCAAAAATAGAAGGTTTGCATATATATTAAATCAGAAATGCTACAGGCACACATTGAGGCACACCACAAACCACACAAATCCCATGTGGCAAGTGGGCCCCGCATTATTTTAATTAAAAAAACAACAACAACTTCCCATCCCCTGTGTATTACACTATTCTCTCCAACCAGACAAAGGGAAAGAGGGAGAAAGATGAAGGCGACGAAGACAGAGAGATGAAGGCGACGAAGACAGACAGACTTGACGCCATATCGTCTTCCACCACCGGCGGCCACCAAAGCTGCAGAGTCCCGACTCAACCCAGAAAAATTGGTTTCAAACATCTAATTAACTAGATTCAAGTACCAGTTTCAGCTCTTGGCATTATCCATCTATTGCAGAAAAATTGAAAACATACTGAAGACAGCCAATGGAGATGGGTCCAAAAATTGTGTCGTATTTAGATTTGCCAAAGGTTAACAGGGCTAGCTATATAAACCATTTTAGCTTCATGTTATTTATTATCCGAAGCAATGCAATTAGTCTTTTGTTTTTCCTTGGACCATGGAATCACAGCTTCGAACACATCCATGACGGGCGTCCATCGGGGCTAAAGTGATAGCTAATGGTCCACAATGAGAAAGGATGTTCTGGCGAAGGGCTATGGTAAGATGAACATGAAACCTTCAGAATATGGATGCTCCTTTTGAACATGAAACCTTCAGAATATGGGGCGGACTTGGGTCGCATCTGAGCTGTGGTGGTCGCCTGTGGTGGAGGACGTCGGCGGCGGGGAGTTGGGGCTTGTTCGATCTTCTTCTTCTCTACTCTGTCGTCGTCTTGGACTCTCTCTCCCTCTTTCCCTTTGTGATGATAGAGCGTGTTTGAGAAGTTGGGAAAGTAGGGCTTTTTTTTTTTTTTTTTAAATTAGAAATATGCGGGGCCCACTTGCCATGTGGGATTTGTGTGGTTTGTGGTGTGACTCAGTGTGTGCCTGTAGCAGGATTCATATTAAATTGATGACCTTGCCCAGACCATTTATATTTTATAGTATAAAAGAATCAAAACAAAATCTTTAGCGTCACTCTTTTTTGGTCCAATTGCGTGTAAACATTTAAATTTTGTGGTCAACTCTCACAAATGTGAGATCACTAAGCTACGAATATTCGCTTAACTTAGTCTAAAAAGGACGTTTTTGTAGGTTAAAAATGTCATTGAGATTTAAAAGTGTAAAAAGCTCATTCAAATTTCAATCCAATACAAATTTTCATATACAAAAAAAAAAACTCAATAATAAAGCTGATGGTTTTTACAAACTGCCACCTTATTGTGAGTTTCAGGGCCTTTTTAACCTCAATTGTTCTATGAAAACAAAACCTGTTAAACCAAGGTATGATCTACTGCAAAGAGGAAAGGAACCCTCTTTAAAGAACTCTTCCATCCATGCCATCAAGAAGACCAGACCAAATCCCCTTTACCGGAGGCAATTGAGCAACGAAAGCATTCCACGGTGGGTAACCGACGCCACTGCCACGTACACGACCATCAATGCGAAGAGATAAATACCTTCACAATAAAAAAAAAAGAAGCATCATTTTTTAGCCAAACTATATACTTTGGGTGATCAAGATTCAAGATAGTAATTTTAAGAATTCACTGATCGCAATTGTCTGGGAAGACACAAAATGATTTCTAGGGCAAGATGTTGAGTTCAATATGCATCATTTCATGCATGATAACCGTGTTTCACGCATAAGGTAAGCTCGCATTAGCTTGCTTGTATGTCGTAAAGGCCTCGATGTTATCCCATAATCTTACCCAAGTGTCCAGTCCAGTGCGCAAAATACTACTTCAATGAATTTAGAAGAGTCCATGCAACATAATATTGAAATTGAGTGAAGAAGTGTTCAGAAGCACAATTTGAACTCCCTCAGGCTAAGAAGATGCAAGAAACAATGGCAGATTACTTACACCGGAGATTCGGGTGAGACATTCGCCAGTTTCTTCTGCTCATCCAACCACCTGTTGTTTACAAAACAAAACTAAAATTTTAATTTGTTCACTTTGTTAATAAATGGGGGTTGCAACAGACTGACATGAATTAAACACATTTTCTATGCATAGTCTCTTACTTGGACCACTCGGTTGTATAAAGAGGAACCAGCTGCCAAAGCCTCTTCCTTTTGCTGGTCATCTCCTCCATCTCTTCACTCTCTTCGAACTCAAAACTAGGCGAATTCCCATCCGTAGCAAAAGGCACCACAAGTACTCCTCGTTCCATAAGTCCCTCGGTATAAGGCTCACTTCTTATGAAACACTCAGAGATGAAAGATGCAGGGCCCGCAAGTATGACAAGGCGAGCAACTCCTCTCAAGTCACTGACAGAAATAACCTTTTTTTCACTAACACGGAGCTTAAGATTCGAGAGGTTTTCTTCTCTTGACAGTCTAGCCAACTGAATGTTCTTAGCACTGTTTTCCCTATAGTAAAGGAATGCAAAGATAGAAACTGCTCCTACATCAATGCCGAGACCCATGAGGATGCCAGGGACTTCAGCTGCTCTTGACGAGTTTGCTAATGCACCGATGAGTTGTGAGGTGGCTATTAGTCCTCCAAGAGAACCACTTGCAATAAAAGCAAGATAGAAGAACATGCGCACAGTGCGGAAGGGAGAAAGGACTTCACTTCTTATCTTGGCTGAAGAACTGAAGAAGAAACAAAATGATGATTACAAGGAGGCCTCACTTGTAAAACAGAACCTGAGTGCAGAAACATTTGGGTAAAAGGAAATGGTCAGGTAAGAAGCTGAAATGCGAAACGTTTGGGTAAAAAAACCCAAGTCAGATAAGAAGTTGAAACTGCCAATCATCATACTGTCATACACTTCCAAAGAATCCATTACCACTCAAATAGCCTGAAACTTTCAACCACTTTCATACATGCCAATATTTCTTAGGGTCAGAAAAATAACACATTACTAGCCTTTCCAATAAGAAAAATAGTTTCTATACTACAACAAACTTTCCTTAGCTCAACACTCGAGTATGCATTACTTGTTATTGAATTACTGTTCCTTAGTATACCTTTACTCCCTCCTATTATCAGCGATCACTTATTTTACCTCCAAGTCCTCTAGGAACAGAGCTAATTGGGGGTTGGGGGTTGGGGGTAGCAGGCGCCACCCCCGGTTTCATAAGTAGTTTTATTTTACACAAATGGATTAGCCATTTACCGGTATCCAAACAACTTGATTTTTCACAGAGTTAATGAAAAGATAGTTATTTAAAAGATGAATGGTTTAGACCATAAAAAGGTGGTCTCAATGACTTTCATTTAACTACCACAAGGAGAATTGAATCAAGCCTTTAATTCTATTTTAACAAGAAACAAAGTCCACGACAAAGCCTGACCTTTCTCTTCGTAGTTTTACTAAAACGGTCTTGCTAACGAAAGCCCACGGGGCTTCCATTAAGCACAGAAAAAAGACAAAAAAAAAAAAAAAAAACCTCCAATGGACTTTTTCCACTTTCCAATACACTTTTATCAACTTTTATACACATTTCAATAGACTTTTAAAACCTTAACAGAAGCCCACTGGGCATCTTTTAGCATTTTCCTTCCTAAAAATACACAGCATTAGCAGTAGACTCTTGTAGAACAGCGCCACTCGCAAACCTAAATCTTGGCTCTGCCACTGAAGTCCTCAAAGATGGATCAATAAATGATCCCTTCTAGTCATAAGCTTCTTGCGAACAAAACTCTCTTCTAAAGATATGGTGGTTCTAAATAATTGGGTCTAACGAACTGGAACTGCCGGACACAAAACATAGCTTTCTCTTAAATGTCACATCAAACTTCCGTTAGATTTTACTAGTCGCAAACTTTTCAAGATTCCATTCTACGACTTCCTAAAACGATGATTTCCTAAACTTTTCAATCTAGCATTGAACCTTGACTATCTCCTTATCCCCCATTCCCCACCCGCAGTGCAAATCCCACTAAAATCCCATCCAACATTCTCTTGCTTTGCCCCATCAATAAGAAGTAACAATAAAGCAAATAATAGTCTTTCCCCTCTTTCTAGGCGCTATCTCACCATCTCACCATCAGTAATCCACATATTCAACCCATCTAAATTTCCTTCAATGCCACCTTTGTATATATTCCGCATGGTAAAAGCAAGGTCAGCCCTGACTTTTTGAGGGCTTAAAGCGATAATAAGAAAAAGGGCCGTTACGAATTCTTAAGATAAGTGTAAACTTTAAAAAATAAAAAATAAAAAAATCCCAATTTCTCCAATTTCTAAAGCCATTAGTAGCCAACAATGTGTTGTTTTCACCTTGTTCAAGCAACTTACAACAAAAGCAAAATATTTTGTCGGAAGTACTTGAATATACAAGCCACCTCCTATCTTGCTTCTCTCCGTTTGACAAATGACATATGTAGTGAAAGGAAGGGAAATGCCTACCCTCTATATCCTTCGGAAATTGATCTCCATCTCTTCTTAAAGGCCCTCTTTCTACTACACAATCCAAATCTTGTTATTAAGAGTCTAAAGACTATAAATTAATTATTAAAGAGGGCTGGTGGGCTGTTTAGGGGTATATATATGCATGAGAGTAAGTATCCTCACTTCCTTCTCTAATTTAAGGACGGTTCTTGCACAAGATATAATCTCACCGATCACAACTTTTGTATTTGAAAATGTTTCTCACCACTTTTACCATCTCTTAGGCTTATAAAAAAAATGTACACAAGTGCACAACCAATAAATCAACAAATCATGAACAATAAATCGAACAATCAGTTATGTAAAAGTATATGAACCTCACTGCACAAGAAAATAAAGGATCAAATAAAAGAAGAGAGAGAAAGAAAAGGGACCTAATTTCTGGCCTGTTGGCGGCAGAGCAGGTGACGGAGGTGGACCGCGGCTTTTTCCATGTTCGACGAAGTGGGGGGAATGAGGCATGGGCGGAAGAAGTGAAAAAAGGGTGGTGGTTCAGCAGCGAATTGGGAACGGGGGTTTGGCGGGAAAATCCCAACGGGTGGTTGTTGAGATGAAGATTAGAGCACCAGATTAGGTAGGAGAGATTCGTGGCCAAAGCCATAGCCAAAACCAGAATCAGCCAAGTGCGGTCGAAGGAGTTGTGCTAACATTTTGTTTTCCAGGAGTGAGGGTATTCTCTCACTCGTGCATTTTGGATTTTCGGATGATCCTTGTACAACCACGTTGCTCTTTCTCCATTTCAATGTATTTTCCATTTTCTTCTCTCTTTTTTTGGCTGGGTTTTCCAGTTGCGGCATATGAGCCGTTGGATGTATTTCCAACGGTATTGATTTCATCTCAGTACTTTGAGTCCAGGTTTTTCTTACACCTGGGTCCACGTTTTTCTCAGGAATACCCCACTACCAAAACCTCCACTAGTTCTATGCTTACCAAAATGGACAGCTTATTTTTTTACAAAAAGTGCCGTTATTATTTAGATTTTTTATAATTTTTGTTCATTCTTGCTATTTTCTATGAAATTATCTATATTATAAAAGGGCTCAGTTTTTGAATCCCTTATATTTTTAGCCCTTGGATTCAATGGATGATTGAGATTGATTTTCACGCCAATTCTCAAGGGCTTAGATCAATTAAGCTTTTAATCAATGGTCAAGATGCACTTTCAGGCTCAGGCTTTGCCGCCTAAATAGTCAGTCATACTTGGGAACCAAAAAACGTTCTTCCTCACCCACCTCCCCCCCCTCGCTTTCCTCACCGGTCACCCACCTCCTCCCCTCTCATTTCTTCACCCATGTACTCATCCCCCCCTCTCGGTTCAGATCCTTCCTCCATACACGACCCCCCTCGCGTTCTTCACCCTCCATACTCGACCCACCCCCCGCGTTCTTCACCCTTCATACACGCCCCCACCCCCGCGTTCTTCACCCTCCATACACGACCCACCCCTCGCGTTCTCCACCCTCCCCACCCTCCCTCGGATCAGTACTGTCAGGGGAGATCAGTAGTGGGCCAGATCTGGTGAAGTTGGAGCTTGGATGGCTTGGCATGAGGTCCCCGGCAAATAAGTCACCTGATTCCGGTGCGGCGGCCTCCGGCGACATTCTCCTTGGCAGGGGTTTCTTTATTTTTCTGTTTTTCATTTTCGTTTGTTTTTTTACCCCTTTTTAGGTGGTTTGATTAGCCCCTCTACGGGTGCTTCGTTGATTGCATCTGTTTTGTTCTGCTAATGGGTTGAGCTGGGTGTCCGTTTTCGGGATTCTCTACTACTAAATCGATGACGGACTCTACGCCGACCTTGTGTTGGTCTACCTTGGCAGTACGTGTCTTTGAGCCTGTGAGCCGGTGCGCTGTTGCAGTTGCTCGCGTCTAGATTTTGGTAGTTTTGGTTCAGTCCTGTATTTTGAGATGTAATCGTTTGCCTTTATGGCTGTGAAATGAATTGTCTTGCCTTGTTCAAAAAAAAAAAAAAAAAAAAAACGTTGCCTATTTTGATACCTTCTCTCTCCCCCCTTCCGTACTCATGATTACTGATTTGGGAACACAAATTTCCACTCTCTCTTCAATTATGTAATAGCCACAGTTAAAAGGAAAGCTTCAATCATGTAACAGCCAAAATTAATTCTGCTATCTATTTTTTCCATATTCCACCTTGAGCAATTATCACTTTTATTCCTCTCTCACCCCTGAAATCACTATTTTCTTAAAACTTTATTGGATTAAGTATGTGACAGTTAATTTGTGCAAGGATCTTTGGTTTCGTGTTTTTTATTGCTTTTATAGATTGTGCAGCAAGTTTATTTGTTCAAGCAAATAATGTGGGATTGGATAGGCATGGAATGTAAGATAGCGTGGTTGGTTTACGTTAGTCTTGAATTACATAGGGATGTACTTTTAGTCAATGGTATAGTTTTTTTTTTTGCCGTATGTTTCATTGTTTCTTACTTTTTTTTTTTTAACTACTTAAACTTGATTGATAAATCAAATATATAAGATTGATAATTTGAGAAGGGATCTTTGGTGCAAGGCAAAATAGTTGTTTTAGATTGTTCAACCAATTAATATGCTCAGTGCCTTTAGACATGGGTAATGAATGGACTCAATCTGATAGAATCAGTAGGGGTGCACAAGAAAACCGATAAAACCGCTAAACCGGTCCGATCCGGACCGAACCGTTCTATTTGGTCAGGTCATGCGGTTTATAGTTGTAGTTATGGTTCTGAAAACATAGGAACCAGTAATTATGGTTCGGTTATTGGTTCTTATTTTTAGAACAACGGTTAGAACCGAACCGGACCATATAATATATAATATATAATATTTACACATAAGTATAATTATGTATCTTTTTTTAATAAGTTAATATTTTTTCCTAATAAGGTATTCTTTTATTATTATAGTTGAAATCTATTTTATTTTCCTGACTATTGTATTTTATTAAGAAGTCTTTAAGGTTTTTTTTTTTTTTTTTTTTTCGATTTTAGGATTGATGGTAGACTTTGAAGTACTTCGTGCACAATATTTGCTTTTGAATTTTAGTAAAATTCTTATAATTATTTTATGAGTTGTTTGGTGTCCTTAATCCTAAATAATTTTTTTTGAGTTCACATGTTGTAAGTGTTCCAACTCTAAGCGAGTAGAACCGGAACCGGACCAAAACCGGTCCGGTCTTACGGTTTGGTTCTGGACAGGTTCTACACGTTTACTGGTTAGGTTTTGGTTCGTATTTTTCTAGAACCATTCAAAATGGTTCGGTTACTGGATTTCAAGAGAACCGGTCCAATCCGGACCGTGTGCACCCCTAAGAATCAGTGCCTTTAGTTGTTTTCGTACACTATAACTGATAAGAAATTTAGAGGCCTTAATTGACAAATTCTTTATTGTATTATAAGTTCGAACAAAGTACCTTTTAAAAACTATCTTTATTGTATTTATGGTATGTATTTTATTTTCTCATATTCACTTGATAAATGGGATGATATTTATGGTCAGGCGGACGATTGTATTAGCTTGGAACTGCAACTTCATGGAATTGGAATGTCATTCAAGTATTTCATACTCAAATTTCGTTCGGTGGAGTGCCTTCAGGCACGGGTCATTCGCTAGTTATACTATATTCGGGCTCTGATGTGCTGTGGTAAATCTTTCCTTTAAGTTCCAAAAAGGGAAAAATGTGACAACATTTTCCTTTAACCAATTCTTATTAGGAAGTGGTAATCATTATAGTATGATTTATTTTCTTAAAATTTGTTTGCAAAAATAGTTTGTAGACGAACCGAAAAATCAAGCTCGAGCTCGGCTCGTTCGTCCTAACAAGCCGAGCCAAGGTAATTTACTTAACGAGCCGAGCCTATATAAATGAGTTGAGCTTTTGTGAGCCAAACAGAGCTTTACCAAGCTCGTTTACTAAACAAACCTAAAATTCGAGCTCGAGGTTACTAAAGGAGCCTTGCCTTGCCTTGTCTTAAGGAGCCGAGTTTCGCAAGCAACTCAGTTCGTTTGCAGCCCTAACGAGAACGAGAACAATATACGGAGAGATTGAGATAGTAGGTGATGTTGGGCCTCATCCACCCCAACCCCAAGATACGGAAATTTTAAAAACATGACCATTTTGGAGAAAAACGAGTCACTTAAGCATGGGCTACTATAACATTCATTTTGGCAAGACCGAAAGACACGGGAGCTCATCCCCAACCTCAATACACTTTACACCAAGTTCAATATGATTTCAGTTATTTCTCGCTGGCATCCCTGAGAAATTGTAGCTTGAAGGTAACCATGAAAAAGATATACCAGTTGGTAGAACAAACAAGAAGCAAAGCCTTCATTCTCTTGATCTCAAATCAGTTTACCCAATGATGAAATCGGGTACAAGCGAAAAACAAGAAAAGTTCATTCATTGTAGCCATTTTCGATCACAAACCATGCTCCCATTGTCAGATCATGAAAGGATAAAACAATGTTCAAATGCAACAGATGATGTCATTTAAATTTCACGAGTCCAATATACAATATAATTGAGGAGATACGTAAGTATCTCTTCCGGAATGCGACAACCAATTAATCTCACTTGGAAAAAAATTTCACTTCTTTTAAAGAGAGAAAGATGGCATATCTTGTTATGAAGCCCCAAGGACAGCAAAGAAAGCCAGTCTGAAAAGAACAGGCTTAGCTTTCTGTTTTGCTGCCACCAGCTTCTGACAGCAAAGGTTCAAGCTCCCCTTTTCGATAGAGCTTGACAGTGTCTGTAAGAAAAAAAAGAACAGTAAGAGTAAAATTCATATTTCAGTTCTAAGAACATTATTTGGCCACAAACTTCAAGCAACGAACAGGGAACATGCGAAGTACAGAAGCAAGAAGAGAGTATATGGCCAGGAAGATCAAGTTTCACAGAATTGTAGTTTATTCCAATCTATATTTCAAATTGAAAGGAAGCATAAATGGTTCGAGAGGAGCAATTAACAATCCTTTTAATAAAACCTGAACAAAATCATGGATATTGGGTAAAAGTGGTTGGCGGGAGCGTATTGACATTAAAAGCACAAAAAAGAAGTTTACCTGTACAACCACCAATGTGTTTTCCCCCTGGTCATGGAAAAGGGAAAAAAAAATACTTCAGCAATCATTGGAAAAGTGCTCTCTCAGCTTCTTTTTACATGATTTTCTTTAAACCCCGTCAGATATTTATAACATCAATCCTAATAAGATTACTGTATAAGTGAACAAGTAGCCATTGGCAGAGCTCAATGAAAAAAAAGGATTCATGGAGCCGACCCAATTGATTGAGACACAAAGCTTGGTTTGGTTTGGTGTACGTAGTGGGATAGGACCAGTTGATTTTTAAACCTAGTTAATTGGAAACTGGTGGTGGTGGCACTAGAAAGAAGTGAAAACAACTGTGTCTTTGTGGTTTCCATAGGAATAGAATTGAGTGCCATCCAATGAAAAACATTTTGAAGATCCATGGACCTATTTTATGTGGGGTAGTAAAAGGCGGGGATAGCCTGATATTGGTGTGTTGGTCCATCCCAAATAGTTTTGGATCTCGTTGATTTTTTGCCTTTCTTATGCAAACTGTGCAATTTAATCTCAGATGTACGGATTATGGTGTGTTGGTTCATTGTTTAATTCTAAGGTCAGATATATTCTGCAGAAAGCATTCAGCACCCTATAAACCCAAGGAAATTATGAGTTACAACAGGAGAAGGGAATTTGCTTTAAAAAGTAGTTAAGAAAAAGAGGAACACCTGAATAGGTGATCCACTTTGGTCACCACAAACAGTCTGGTATCAGATCTTGTACTTGCAATCTAATGCCTAAGGTCAGAAGTACCTCCTTACGCAGGAAAACTATCCCGGAGAAAAATCCAATCCCAAATTCTCCTTGTTCAAGAAACCATTAAGTGATGAGATGTGACCTAAAATATTTGCAGGAAAGGGAGCAGTGGGATCCTTTGCCCCATACCCTTCCAGCAAAGGTAGGACGTGTATCAAAAGTCAAATCTTCTTCATAATGCCAAGCAACACGAGTTCCTCACACTTTACAATCAATAAAACCAAGTATTAAGCATTCGAAAAGCTGTTCTCACCAATGAAAACATTTGGAACAGTATGTTGTCCAGTTAGCCTCTCTAGAACCTTCTGCAGTTGTGGTCCTTGAGGACCTGAAATTGCGATCATCAGCATCATGCAAGACCATAAAATAAGGAGATGCAGTGATAATTTCATGCCTATGCTTCATCAAATGGCAAAGAACATATTGTTTTTTAACGACGAGAAGCTGTCCCCATCCAACATAAAAGAGCAAAAAAGAAAAAGAAGTTCTGATAGTTAATGAAAAAATCGCTAACAGCTTTTCAATAGAAGGTACCTAGTATTTGTCAAACAAGTGTGTCTTTTTCTATCTTACCAATCAGGAGATTGGCGTTAGCTCCTTCCTACTTGAATACCATCTGACAAGCCAACAAAAAAAATTCCGACGTTTACAGTCAGAAAGACATTGAGATAAGAGCAAGATTTAGGCGTCGGGGACCAGGCGAAGCACAATTCCGGTCGGCGGGGGAAATAGTACTGAGAGAGAGAGAGAGAGAGAGGTCTTCTGTGTTGGTTTATGTTGGATACCGCTGCACATCTCAGATAGGGGACTTAGTCTTTCTCTTCAGGAGCTATCGCTACCTTATTCCGATAAACCAGAAAACGTGGGATCTATATGTTCTCAGAACAGAAGCACTCAAATAGATTGTTCACCACCCACATTATGTCTTTAGTCTTTACTGTGCACATCCACTTTATGAAAATACCTACCGACTACTACCTACATCAGAGCATTACCACATTGAACGGAAAGTGAGTTCATCTGATTGATGAGGATTGACGACGATATTAACTATTAACGGCAGTGGATCAAAATTTCCATCCGAGGTTCCTGTACTTCCTTGTATTCAATCATCAAAATGTGGTCATCCATGACTCAATGCTATAATCAGGGCTAATATATGTCGTAGTCTGCAAATGAATTGCAAGCGCATCACGGCCGCAACTGAATCCCCTCATATTCTCCTCATACTCAATAAAGAATGGTAACAGCTAATAAGCTAATGGAGCTCTACAAGTATCTCAAGGCTAGTGTTCCCACTTTTCTTCTATTTTGGATATATACAAACAAGTGAACAACCAAGTTATAGTTGTCAAGAACGCTGGGAATGTCGGAGGTTGACTTGAAGCTGGAGCTCTACAAGTATGTCAAGGCTAGTGTTCCCACTTTTCTTCTATTTTGGATATATACAAACAAGTGAACAACTTGTCAAGAACGCTGGGAATGTCGGAGGTTGACTTGAAGCTTGACCAAACCAATGGGGAAACTTGGTTTATCCAGATATCAATCTGGGGATGGTGAAAAAGCCCCTACCCTGAATTAGGATGGGTTGACCATTTAGGTCAAGACTAGTATCTAACACAACAAATATAAACCTGATATGCAATTTGCATATACAGTGAGGAACAAGTTACACTTGATAGAAGACTTCTTCCACTCTTTGATAACTTCTAGAACGATCAACATTTAAGAGCAAACCAACTGTCGAGTTACTTAATAGCCTCATTATGTGCACAAAACTTAAGTTGATCAAACATCATATTTCTCTAACATAACTAGTAAAAGGAGGGGTCCTTGGATGAAATAGAACAGTTAACAGTAAGTGGAAGTTGCTTTTATGTCTACATATTACCAGTATACAATACATTTGTAATTAGTCACTAGACTCGCTCCCTCGATATGTATGACTAAAAATAAACCGCACAACATTATTGTTAGGGCTTGTCCCACATTGGCTAACTATGTCTATGACCTCCAAAACTAGTATATGACCGTGGGAGGCATCTCAACTCATTGCCAATTGGTTTTGAGTTGGATGCTTCAACATGGTATGTGCCACAAGTGCACCTTGCTTCGTTGTAATCTCAATGTTATGGATCTTTTGATCTCTCCACTTGCAGGTCTGGGTCGCACGTGCAAGAAGTGTTAGAGCTTGCCCCAAATTGGTTAATTATGACCTCTAAAACTAGTATATGAACCTGGGCGGCCTTCCCACTCATTGCCGATTAGTTTTAAGTTGGATGCTTTAACAATTATCTTTAAGGATTGCCAATCGGAATATTTCTGGATCTCTCAATAGATAGTGATCCACATGTCTCAAATGCTAGACGTTCATTAAAGCAATCAGCCCACCCCAATCGGACCGATGAACTTTAACCCAATACATCCTGTAAAATGGAGTTCTGTTGCCTAACAACCAAATGCATCAAATAACCAAAGTTTGCATCTTTCCCTATCCCCACGTCCATCAATTAATACTTAGTACTTACTTTTAAAAGAATCAACATTTTTTGTGTCCCATTAGTCATTACCAAAATTCACCAACCGATAGATGACTATGATTAAACTACCCGCAATGATATTTACTGACGACTGCATACAAAAGTAGTCCGTGGTTTAATGGCGAAGAAGAAAACGCACCCATTTGGTCCAACTCAACAACAAGTGGCTGCACACCGAGCCGCTTGAACAGGGATTTCACCTCGGAAGAGTACCTTCACCGCAAATTCAACAACCTCACATCAAATCTTTCCCAAAACCCCCCAGACAAAAAAACAACTTAATTCAGAAAAAATTGAAGAAAGAATGAATTGAGCGAATGAGGACTCACGAGCACCAGGTTTTGGAGTAGACTACAACAGGGTTCTCAGTGATTGTCTTCTTGACAGTCTCTTCCAATCGAGAGCCGAAAGAAGCGGTCATGGCTCGAACCGTGATGGGTCCTCCTTTTCTTGGTCCGGGGAGGGTGAATCTAGCTCTGGTGTGGATTGTACTGCTGTGGCCCATGTGGGTTTGGGTCGAACAAGAGGAGGGTTTGAGGATAGAAGAGATAGAGTGAGGGCTCAGAGAAAGGGAGCTGAAACCTCGTGTGAGAAGAAGAGACGTGCCTGCCATTTCTCTCTCTCTCTCTCTCCCTCTCTCTCTGCCTTGTATTGACTGTGTTCGGATACCAATCCAAGCAAAACATTTTCCAACTTGTTGACTGGGTTAAGTTATATTTGACTTGTTTCTGGGTCCCTTGGCAAGAGAAAAGAATCTTTTGCCCGGTGATTTCAAAAAGAAAAATTGATTGCATAGGATATTGACCTCTACTCTCTCTCCCTCTCCTCATTGGTCCCTTAGCAAGTGGGTCGGTGCTTAGTGTGGTTGGGATTTACCGTGAGGGTCCCACCTCAATTTGTCTCTCGAACGGCGATACATATACTCCCTGGGAGCCACTCCCAGCCACACCCTCTCTCACATGGGGTGTGGTTCCCACATCTGGGCCCCACACCCCATGTGAGGGAAGGTGTGGCTGGAAGTGGCTCCCAGGGAGTGTATGTATCATTTTTCTTGTCTCTCTCTCTCTCTCCCCTCAGTGGGTCGTGCGGTTTCAATTTTACAGGAAGGGTCCCACCTCAATTTTAAACAAGTTGAAAAAAGTTTTGCTCAAGTTGGAATTCGAACACAGCTATTGCAACCTTCTTTCGCTTCTTCCTCCGCTTCTATTTTGTTCACTTTGACTCCTTTTTTTTTTATTTATAAAAATCAACTTTAAATATGTAAAAATAAATTGAAAAATATAAATAAGAGCGTATTGCCCTTTCATAATTTTCTTTAATAACGACAGAAAAGAAGAGTAAAGTACACTAAAATTTGAAAAAATAAACTATACTACCATAATTCTTATAAGGAAAATGTTAATCTCCACTCAATAGTGGGAGGATAACAAGTAGAAAGTTCATATAATCACCAACGCAGGTTGGTTCAAGTGGTTCGGCACTTGTTCCCCTTAAGCAAGGTCTCGAGTTCGAGTCTTGTGAATGGAGGAAACTTGCGCTGGGAGAGCTTTACCCCTTCATGGGCCGACCCGGATCGAACCGGATTTAGTCGGGGTCCAGTGGGCTTCCGGATACCGGTGGTTTAGACCCAAAAAAAAAAGAAAAAAAAGAAAGTTCATATAATCTGCAAAAAAATGTATTAATATCCGTGAAAATATATTGATATCTGCGAAATGCGCGTTGATATCAAAATTAATTTGTCATTATATGCATGTTAACCTCTACCTATTGGGTGGGGGTTAACAAGACCAGTCTTACAAAAATAAACCCCCATTAGCATATTAATATTCATGAAAATATATTAATATCCTTGAAATGTGCATTGATATCCGAACGAATTTTGTCATTATATATGCATACTAATCTCCACCCAATAACAACACCCTTCTTAGAAAAATAAAACCAACGTTTTGTTGGGGCTTATTTTGGGAAATAAACAATTTAAGGAGAGATAATGGTTATGTAGTACTTTTGCTTACTATCTAATTGTGCTAGTTTATGGAAAGTTTCTAGATATTCTAAATTATTCAATGCAAGAGAAAAATGGGGGGTAAAATACAAAATTTGCATCGTTTTCTTGATAAAAAACAAATGCAAAATAGACAATCTCACATCTCAAAATAGAACACTAGATCATTTTTGCGAGATGGAGGAATTATTTAACGAGTAGTATATTATATACTCTAACCTTGGTTTTTATTCCCACCCGAAGTGTTCGGATCAATTTATGTTCACATCGTATAATGGCCAGGTACGAATCTCCCCGTCTCGGTGTCCCAATCCTATCTCACTAGCTCAAAAGAGTCAAAAAGCCTAACTTATTCGAAAATTGAGGTCGTCACTCTCTCACAACACATCACATAAAAAAAAAAATAGTAAAAAATCAATAAGTTTACTTTAGTGCAACACCCCTGGTTTAACGTTTAAATGCATTGTCTCCTCTTATTTTACACCATTAGTTTTCCTTTTTGTTCACTTTGACTCTTTTTTTTTTATAAAAATCAACTTTAAATATGTAGAAATAAATTGAAAAGTATAAATAATAGCGTATTGCACTTTCATAATTTTCTTTAATAACGACAGAAAAGAATAGTAAAGTACACTAAAATTTGAAAAAATAAACCATATCATGATTCTTACATTAAAAATGTTAATCTCCACTCAATAAGCGAAAGATAACAAGTAGAAAGTCCATATATATCTGCGAAAAATGTATTAATATCCGTGAAAGTATATTGATACCTGTGAAATGCGCGTTGATATCAAAACTATTTTGTCATTATATGCATGCTAACCTCTACCTATTGGGTGGGGGTTAACAAGACCTGTCTTACAAAAATAAACCCCCATTTTGTTGTTTAGAAGGCAAAATTAAGAGAAGGATAATAAGTAGAAAGTCCATACATATATGATAAAAGCATATTAATATCCATGAAAATATATTATTATCCTTGAAATGTGCGTTGATATCCAAACTAATTTTGTTATCATATATGCATACTAATCTCCACCCAATAACAACACCCTTCTTAAGTAGTAAGGGGAGATAAAATCACCATGATTTTAGCAAATGAGTTCAGCAGGTGCTAAAATCATGGTTTTGAAATCAAAAAATGAATTGGTTCTGTGTACCATTTTTCAATTTTTTTCGCACCAAATTAAAGTACTCCTCGTGTACTTTAATTCGGTGCGAAATTTTTTAAAAATAATACACGGAAACACTTAATTTTTTTATTTGAAATACCATGATTTTAGCACCTGCTTAACTCATTTACTAAAATCACCAACTCAATTGCTAAAATCTTTTGGAAAACTATGCCCTCTCTGACTATTTTATCTCCCCTTACTATTTAACTAGCATGAAACCCGTGCTATGCACGGAGCGAATCCAAGTGCACATGCTTAATCAAAATTCAAACCAAACAAACTTCGACATATTTTAAATTGTCGCAATTCGTAAAGAATTCATGATATCTACTCACAATCCAGTAGAAGTAACTAAACAAATGTCTCTGAAACTTAACCCAATATCTAAAACTGTCATAATGATCCCCAATGCCTTTCTAAAGTTGTCATCACGATGATTCCAATGCTCCTTTGTCATTCCTCGATAGTCCTACATGTATAAGATTAAAAAATTATTAAAATCAAGACATATTAGACAACATCAGTTTATATTTATTATCATCTGGCAATGAAGGCAGTTGTGTCTATTACCTTTGAATAGGTACGAACATTCTTCAGACCAATCAATTGTTAACACGTATGTCACCACAGGAGTACATTGTTCATCACGTAGAGGTTTTGGAGCTGGTATAATGAATGCATATGCACGATCATGGTACTGAGAAATGTACTCTCGTAACATGTTGACCCCATTATTCTGTTAAAACAATACAAAGTAAGGGGTTGGTGTAGTTATACACTGAATTTATATTTAATTGTTTGGTTTTTTACCTTTGACATAATTTTTCTATGAATTGTATTCTACTGTTTTTCATAAATTCTGATAACATTGCACTGATATGCCTTTTGTGAACAATCAAGTATAACCGATTTTTGAAATCGTGATTATGTTAACTGGGATTTTTCACAAAAAACTAACAAACAAAGTTTGCATGAAGGTCAAGAAATTTACCTATGGAGCGATTATGTTAATTGGAGTCGCTGATTTTTTCGCACGTGAGAAGCATGGTTTAAGATTATGACCTTCTTTTACCACTTCTTTTTGGTGTCCATCTAATCGATGAAGTTGATCAATTCGACCTACTACGTAGTTGGGTATTAAAAAATTGCAAGGTAAAAAAAAAAACTATTTAAAAACTATTTAATCCCTCTAACTATTTTAGAAAAATAAACCAACATTTTTGTTGGGGCTTATTTTGGGAAATAAACTATTTAAGGAGAGATAATGGTTATGTAGTACTTTGCTTACTTTCTAATTGTGCTAGTTTATGGAAAGTTTCTAGATATTCTAAATTATTCAATGTAAGAGAAAAATGAGGGGCAAAATAAAAATTTGCATCATTTTCTTGATAAAAAAAATGCAAAATAGACAATCTCTACGAGACATCTCAAAATAGAACACTAGATCATCTTTGCGAGATGGAGGAATTATTTAATGAGTCAAAAAGTACTCGTTTCCTACGAGTCCGGCATTTGCTTGGACTAGTCATATGACGACCTGCTTCCTTAGCAATGTTATCCCTAAAAGCAAAAATCCGCATAGATCGCAAAGATTAGCATAGATCTGAGATTGATTTGATTAATTTTTGGTTAATTGATTTGATTGCAGAATAATGAATTATTTTACTTAAAGTGAGGAAACGATCACTTTAAAATAATGTACTTACCAAAGAAAAATCAATCAATAAAGTGATGGTTTCCTCACTTTAAATAAAATCATTCATTATTCTGTAATCAAATCAATTAACTAAAAATTAATCAAATCAATCTCAGATCTATGCGAATCTTTGTTTTTAGGGCTAACAATATTGCTAAGGAAGGAGGCCGTCATATGACTAGTCTAAGCAAATGCCGGACTTTTAGGAAAAAAGCAAGGCTAGTCCAAGCAAAAGGTTCATGGAACTTTGACGGTTTTCAAGGAAACACGGGAAAATGACCAGGCTTTAGACTCATTTAGAGCTCTATATTATCGATTTTTTATTCTAGATATAAAAAATTATTATTCATTCATTCCTTTTGTAGGGTGAAAAGTTTTGCGATGCTGGAAAAACTAGTAATATTTGTGTTAAATAAGAAGAATACAATTTAAAATCAAAGAATCATTCTATAATTATTAAAAAAAAGGAAAAAAAATATGTATAATTAAAACCACCACACTTCCAGTCCAAGATCCCGGATTTTAAAAAAATCCAAATCTCATAGATCCCGATCGAATTTCGACGATCCGAACCGCCCAATGTGTTTAAAGGTGTTTTTAAGGGTCCCCGCAAGAAATCGACAAAAAAAATACCGGGAAGGGCTTGATCCTAGCAATTTTTCATTAAAAACTGTATATGTTTGTTTTAATGTAAAATTGCTCGGATCAGGCCCTTCCCGGTATTTTTTTTTTTTGCTGATTTCTCGCGGGGACCCTTAAAAACAGCTTTTAAACACATTGGACGGTTCGGATCGTTGAAATTTGATCCAGAAAATGGAGGTCCGGATTTTAAAAAAATGCGGGAGCCCTGATTGGAAGTGGACTGAAATTAAAAATACATCACACATTTCAAACTTACAAATACTTTAAAAAAAATTACGAATAAATTAAATTTAAATGGCCACAATGAAAACAAAAAACAAAATTTTAAAAATCATACCTACGACCATTGGCTACGTAGTTTCCATCACTGCTCCACATAGGAACCAGAGTTGAAAAGAATTATATTGTCTAAACACTCGATAAGGTAAAATAAAAGAAAGTTTAGGTCAAGTAGATGAAAGGAACACAATAAACGGTCTAGTATATATTGGGCTATAGGATATAGCCAATACTAATGTGACCATTGGAATATTGTCGTTGCAAATATGACCGTTGAAATGTAATTGTTACAAATATTAGTGTTAAAATAGATCCAGTAAGAAAATATAATACTTAAAAAATAAAATATAAGGAAATTAAATTGAAAAGTACAAGTACAAAAAAAGAATAGTTTTAATAAAATTAAGTTAGAATAAAGTGTTTAATGTAGTGTATACTTTTAAAAGAGTGAGTATCGAAATTAGAAAAATGGCTCTTCAGGTAGAATTTGGTCTATTAAAATCTGTTGAGACCGAAGCATATTCTAATGTTGGTTCTCATGCTCTAATCAATGACCAAGCAAAATCCTTAGCCAAAAAAAAAAAAAAACCAAAATTCTCATTTATCAACATTATAATGTTTGATCGGACCAAATTTTAGTGTATTAGATTTCACTAAGAAACATAAAATGAGACTTCATAAATTAAGGTAGTTTAGTGATATTAATTCTTTTTTATGGGTGCTGTCGTAATTAATGGATTATAAACCTTTCAACCCTCGGAGACAACCTGTCACCTTTGCAATTTTCCCGCGAACCTCCTCCTTTCTGCGCAGCAGCCACTGTGGAGAACCCAGAGAGAGAGAGAGAGAGAGAGAGAGAGAGAGAGAGAGAGAGAGAAGTCGGAAGGATGAAGATAGAAGATGTACAATCGCAAACAAAGAAACAGAGGATAGCTACGCACACTCACATCAAAGGCCTTGGTCTTGAGGTATACATTTTTTTTTTTGGGTAAATCGGAAATATATAAAACTTAGAACAAAGTAAACTGCATCAGAGGTGCAGGGATAAGGTTACAAAAGAAACGGATACAGAAGACCAAAATACTAGCCAAACTCCATAAGCTAATCAAGAAACAGCCTAATGTTGGTGCTGTCCCTGATGAGGTAATCCCGAACCTCCAGAGGGGAAGAGTTTAAAACCACCAGAGGCTCGTCTTGTTCAGCTCCGATATGAGCAAGACAATCAGCGCATTCGTTGGCACTTCGGTAAGTATGAGCGAGAGTACTTCCTGTTCGATTGAGGAGATATTTCCCATCATTAATGATATTGCTTTGGGGATGGTTCACATTAGCTCCTTCATCGAAGAGTGTAACTGCCGTTTGAGAGTCCGACTCTATTCGGGTGTTAGACCAACCTTCCTCAAGGATTATCGTTAGCCCGCGATAGATACTCCATATTTCTAATTTTCTATTTCCAAGCTAGAGGAGGCTGTCATCTTCCCATAGTAGCCCAGCTTCCACACTCCTTGTTCAGACCGGAAAAGAAGAGTGTGGTAAATGTATTCCTCACGGATGAAAGCTTGAGGTATACATTTACCACACTCTCGATTCTATTTGGTCAAACACAAACGGTTTAGGACAGGGCTATCTTGTTTGTTTGGCAAGTATAATTTGACTTTATGGCTTTAGGGTTTTTCCTTGTTAGTTGAATATCGGAACGGTAACCGTCTTTTTCGGAAACATCCTCCAGGATCTTCCAGGTTTGGGGTTTACGGTTATATTTTTTGGAATATAACCTCCAATTATCCTTATGATTAGTTTTATTTTAGTTTTAGGTTCTATGGGAAGTGGACGATTCTATTTGGACTGGTGACAAACTCATGTCTTCCTTTCATTAGGTTACAGGATCCCAGATTTTTTATTTGTGAATATCCTCCAGGATCCCAGAGATTTATTTATGATGATAGTATTGACGAGGAGACTGAGCACATAGATCCTGAGATTCCTTATGTTATGTTGATCCGATTCTGCTGAGGGTGCTCGCCAGATTGTTGAAAAGGAACGATCTAGCTGATCTTGACCTTCTTGAGACGGAGCTGGAGTAGCTAGCTTGATTTATGGTAGAGGGATAGACTATGGAGACGATTACGATCTCGAAAATTGATCGATTTGATATCAATCTTCAATTCGAATTAGCAAAAGCAATCTCTCCTGAGTCTCCTTGAATAATCTGGATTTCAAACATTCATGATCTGTGTGTGAAGAAGTCGATCGAAGGACTTCTTACCCCTCGGTATATTAACGAACCATCTCTCCAGGAATTGAGAAAGTCGAAATATTCTTGTTGTTATTCTTTCGACTCATCTTCCTGACAAAGTGGATCCCACTCTAATAGCTTCGAATAAATTCAATACGTGCATTAAGACACGAAGGCCTGTTTTTCTACAACGTTTTTATGCCTCTATTAGTCGAATAGCTTAACTGTAAGTGTTTTTTACGGAAACCCTTTTGACAAGCCATTGGTTGGACAGGATTTTTTTGGTTATGATTTTCTTGCTTCTCTTGCTTATAGATTGTCATTTGGTCATGAACTATTTTGTATAGAGAGACTAATAATTATGTTTCTGTTGGATTCTTATAATTATTTTCTGTTGGATTCTAATAATTATGTTGATTTAGGTGAATGGAAAGGCAATACGGTTGGCTGCAGGCTTTGTGGGTCAGGCCAAGGCTCGAGAAGGTTTGGGGTTTGTGGTTGACATGATACGCCAGAAGAAGATGGCCGGTGAGGCAGTTCTACTTGCTGGGCCTCCTGGTACTGGGAAGACAGCCCTTGCCCTTGGCATATCCCAGGAGCTTGGTAGCTAGGTACTTGTGATGTATTCTTACACATCAGCTTGTGTTGAAATTCAAGACACACTGAAAGGGAAAAATCTGATCTCGGGGAGACATCGATGGAGTCAATGCAAGTGTAACTGGCTTTATTTTCTCACTTCTATGTTAGTAGTATGCCACATATAATCGGTATAGTGGAGGAATAATTCAAGGGTTATATAGTCTGGCCAAGTTATGGGATAGTATGAAGATGATCAGAAATACCTACTGTAAAATTTCGATTGAATTATTCGGAAGATAAGACTAACATGAACACATGACTACACGAGTAGTGAAACTGGAGGAATGGGGTTGAGGATGGTCCACACAAACCCAAATCTCAGATACGAATTGTACACAAAGTTGCAGAACAGCAATTCACGTAGTCTTCGTTTAAAACAACCAAAAGGCATAGAAACTTTGAGGGCTGCAAATAACACAACCCAACAGGGGAAAAAGCCCTTAGGTCCAACACCCAAAATATCTAGAAACTCATTTTGGTATGCATTACATCCCAATAATGAAAGTTCTTTGAACTTACTATGGGAATGTAGTTGGAGGCAGAATTTAGGCAGCCCAATAACCCAATTTCAAATTTTCCATTTGATAGAGCCATGAATTAAACATCCCACAAATTTTTTCATAATTACAAATTCAGGAAAAATCGGGAAGAATGCAATATTGGAGTAACAATTCTCAAATTCTATTTACAAAGGCGGAAGTGTTTTGGCATTTTTATGAGACATGGAGTCACTGTAAATCAATAAGGATTGGCTAATGCTGATCAAAACATTATGACAACGGAAATTGTAGAAAGAGATATCCAAAAGTTCTCACCAGGAAGGGTTTTTTTTTTCTTTTTTTTCTTTAATGCCTTTTGATGTCCTAATTAGCGAAATATGGATGTTATCTTCATCCCCAATGTCTTCGAGGAATGCTGTCTCAAGGTAGGTTTCATTACAGTCCCAATACTGAATTGAAGGGTGAGTTGTGAAGATGCAGAGAGAAAGTATGCGTGGGAGTTTGTGTTGGACGACCGATGAGGTGCTTCTAATTGGTTTAGGAGTTGTTTATTTGTTTCGGTCTTTACCTATGTGATGTTTGGAAATAGAAAATGGTAGTTCTTTACTGCGGGAAATAGGAAACGATAGTTCTCTAAAAAACAGAATAGAGAAGGGTAGTTTAGGAATTAAAAAGTAAGACAAACATGTTTAGGCTTTTATAAGGAGTATAGATGATGTGGTTGTTTTATTCTTTCTTAATTTGACATTCTTATCCACTATGCTAGTGTTTGGTTTTTGTGGAATTATTTTGGGAATAACGGAATGGTCATGTGCTTAGTTCCTGGAATTGTCATTCACCTAAATGGTGAAGGATGATTCTATTTGTCACTATGATTTTGCCATTTTTTAGCAGGCAAAATGCTGGAATGAACATTCCAAGGTAACGACCAATCCATTCCAGTAAACAAAACACTGTCTATTTGCCTTAGTTCTAAGTTGGTTATCTTGTGCAGATATTTTGAATGGATGTCTATCCTTTTCCTCATAAGCAGTCGTTAAACTATTTTTTTTTTCCCGTTTTTGATGACTTCTAGGTCCCTTTCTGTCCAATGGTTGGGTCAGAAGTGTATTCTTCGGAAGTGAAAAAAACTGAGGTTTTAATGGAACATTTCCGACGCGCAATCGGTCTACGCATCAAGGAAAATAAGGAAGTTTATGAAGGAGAGGCAAGTTACCCCATCTCTAATTCTTATCAGAGTTCATTTTATTAGTAGCTTTCAACTTCTTTGCATTCCAATGTCAAAATGATTTTGGTTTCACTTCCTGAATAGGTGACTGAGCTCTCCCCAGAAGAAACAGAAAGTGTGACTGGTGGATATGGCAAAAGCATAAGCCATGTAATTATTGGGTTAAAAACTGTCAAGGGAACCAAGCAACTGAAGATGGATCCCACTATATATGATGCGTTAGTTAAGGAAAAGGTTAGCCTTGATGTTTGTTTTTCCACCTTTTGCCTTAAAGGAAAATTGTTACATTTAAACAAAGGTTAGCCTTGATGTTTGTTTTTCCACCTTTCGCCTTAAAGGAAAATTGTTACGTTTAAACATCTTTGAATATGGAATTGGCTTGTTGCTCTGTGCATTGTGTACGATCCCTTGAGGATACAGGGTTGAGTTTAATCACTTTTGTTTCCTCTGTCTGAAATTATTGATTGCTACCTGATCAAACTTTTTTTTTCAAAAAAAATTATGAAACAACCCACAGGTAGCTGTTGGGGACGTTATATATATCGAGGCCAACTGCGGTGCAGTTAAAAGGGTTGGTAGGAGTGATGCTTTTGCCACAGAGTTTGATCTTGAGGCTGAAGAGTATGTTCCACTACCTAAAGGAGAGGTTCACAAGAAGAAAGAGATAGTTCAGGTGCGTTGTTATGGAACTTTGAGACCTTCATATGCAGTGGCATTACGCTGATGATGGTTACCGTCCCCTACCATTGACGTGTTATGTTTGTTTGTTTTGACTTTTATACTGCCGTTGTTGTTTTGACTTTTATACTGCCGTTGTTGTTTTGTTTACCAATTACTTCATTTGCTTTGCAAGCTAGCAAATGGTGTAAGTATGTAAGCAATATTGTGCTAACCTCTGAAGTACTTCTCCTACCCAAGAACATCATCATGTGTTAACCATAACCATATACTTTATTAGTGAGGGTGCACTGAGTTAATCTCAGGAAATTATTTTAATGAGCAGGTTTGTGCCCTTTGGGGCACAGGAGAGAGTTTTGCAGTTATGTTGCTTATGCAATTGAAAGCAATAAGGGAAAGTTTTGCTTAAGAGTTGACTTTATGTATGTATGGTTTGAGTATGTGGAGTAAATGCCAATTCAATGGTGTGCATGGAGCATCACGGAATGTGGCTTCTAAATTTTAGATGAGCTCATGGTACAATTGGTATGAATTTAAGAGCTATATTCTTCCGGTTCTGGATGCCAAAAGGATTAATGGGTAAATGTATTTTCAACGCTTATTGAAATGCTCACCACCTGTCAAATATATTGGAGCAGTTTATCTGTCCTGTGTCGTCTGGTTGATCTGAGATCTGAAAGATGGATTTAAGTTTACTATGATGTTATTTTGCTTGGAAAATTCCATTCCCACTGGAACATGGAGATTATGCGCACGAAATATTTGGCAGGACTAAGGGCTTCTCATATCCATGATGTATTTTCTATTGGCTTATCAGGATGTTACACTTCATGATCTAGATGCTGCAAATGCACGGCCTCAAGGTGGACAGGATATATTGTCGTTAATGGGTCAGATGATGAAGCCCAGAAAAATGGAAATTACTGACAAGCTTCGCCAAGAAATTAACAAGGTATTACTTTCCTCTCCTATTTCTCATATAACATCTCCAAGTTCAGTAATATGAAAAAAATAATAATAATAAAATTCTGTGTCCTGATTACAGTCTACCTGAAGAATTTAGTTTATTAAAGGTTGTCAACTGTTGTAGTGGTGAATCTGTACTGTGATTGTGTATAAATCTACATTGAAATTTTTCTTGATTACAGGTTGTCAACCGATATATTGATGAAGGGGTGGCGGAGCTCGTCCCTGGAGTCTTATTTATCGATGAGGTTCAATTTCTCATCAAAGAATTAAGTCCTTCTCATATCTCGTATGGACACATTACTTCTAATCATATTTGGTTTTTATGAAACTACACAGGCACATATGCTGGATATGGAATGCTTTTCGTACTTGAATGGTGCTTTAGATAGCTCTCTATCACCAATAGTCATCTTTGCCACAAACAGAGGAATATGTAATGTTAGGTATGTCCGTATGCATCTCCACCTGTGCAAGCCTGTAAATGTTTGCAAATTTTGCGTGTGAATTGTAATCATTCTGCAGATGAATTTCTTGAGTCGTATAACTTTTAAATCTGTCTCTGACTTTTGATCGAGGTGTTTAGTCATCTAATTTCTATGATATCTGCTCGGGCATTGCCTACAACTCTACCTTCGTAGATGTGGTGTTCCTGTGTCTGTCTCAATTTGGGAACATCAATGTTTTTGCAGGGGAACTGATATGACTATTCCACATGGCATACCATTGGACTTGCTAGACCGGCTGAAAATTATTCATACAGAAATTTATGGGCCAGCTGAAATGATACAGGTTCAGGCCTTATTCTACTGAACTTTTTGTTGCATCTATACCGTTGTTCAATGCCCAAGCATGCTACCTAAGACCTTCCTCTTGATAAATCTGCTACTTTTCCTTGACGTTTGGCCAGATTTTAGCCATTCGTGCACAGGTGGAGGAACTAGTGGTGGACGATGAAAGTTTGGCTTACCTTGGAGCGATTGGACAACAAGCATCCCTAAGGTTCACTTTATGGTTTAGTTTCTTGTTTTGGTCTCGTAATCTCCATTTCAATGATGCTCAATGGCGATGTGGGTCTTCGGTTGTTGCCGCGGACGGTGGTTGGGGGCGGCCTTTTTGTGCTTTGACAGTTTGGTTTTGTGTTAGGGTTTCTTTTGGGTTTTAGGTGTTTTTGGGCTTTGGCTTTTAGGTATGGGCTTGTCCACTTGGGGTTTCTCGGTTGGTATCTTGCCAATCTAGGTTTTGAGTCTTGGACTAGGCACAAGATTATTCTTATATTTTAGGAATATGATGCCGTTTCCTTGTTTCTGTTAGTCTTTGTATCATCTCAAAGATTAATAAAATAATAAATTTTTCCTTTCAAAAAAATGTCTAATCTTGCTATTTTCTTAGGCATGCGATTCAGCTTTTGTCACCCACAAGTATTGTGGCTAAGATGAATGGTAGAGACAGTATCTGCAAGGTACTTGTGAACTTCTGACTGTGCACTTCCGGATGAATTTTGTGAAAGTTAATCCTTAGACAATGATTCCTTCAATCTATTTCTGTTTGTACAATATGCAGGCGGACCTTGAGGAAGTGAGCGCTCTTTTCCTGGACGCCAAGTCTTCAGCAAGACTTCTTCAAGAGCAGCAGGATAGATATATCACATGATCAATACACGACTGCCTGCTTCATTTTGAACACCATGGGTTGCCCGATATTTTAACTGGTAGTCCGAATTTATGAGCTTGTTTTGTGCAAGAATAGTTTGCCTTTTCTGGCTTCTCTGACCTGCAGTGTGGTTTAGGAGGAATTGGACGGGTTGTTAATTTTACGTGCAAAGGAAAACGAAATGAGTCTGGGGGATTGGAAGCTTAAATTTTGGAACTGTTTCATTGCTCATTATATTGCCTCTTTCTACGAAGTTAATATCAATCAGTGTAGTTTGTTCGTTGTTTTGGAAATTCAGGTGTCCTAAAAATAAGCATTGTCATGTTATACACTTAAACGCCGAAGGCTTCTCTTTGGTTTGATTTAGCTATGTTATGCACATACATAAAGATACAGTACATTTTGTGCGGCATTGGATGAAGGCATGAAGCTAGTGAATTATCCTCACATGTTAAAGGAGAAAATTGAACCAAACCCGGTTTTCGGTGACGTCCAAGCCATTTATCTGCTCATGTACATTTCATTTTGTCCCTTTTATCAATCCACCTGTTTTGCAGTAACGAAAATGAGAAACATGCACGACAAACTTCTTTGGCAAACAGTTCTGGAAAAACTGGTTTAGGAACAATTTTTTTTTTTGTGCTGTTGTTCGATTACCATTCTATATGCAGCAGCAGCAGCAACACTATGATATAAGACCCTTTTAATGTATGTAGCAAAGATTTTATGTTATGAAACTAATAGCTGAACTAGGTGATTGATTTAGGCAGCCAAGCCCTGTTAATTTACTTAACGAGCTTCTTTAAACAAGCCGACTTTATGCAAGTGAGCTAAGGTTTTGCAAGCAGAGCTGAATTGAGTTTTTACTAAACGAGCTGAGCTATGAAGCACTGGTATTTCGAAAACCCCAAAGTACCCATACTGGGTGCCGGTACTTCATGGGTATGTCAAAATGCGTACCGGGTATTCCAAAAAATTAAAATTCGAGTAGCGTCTCATCATTGAACGCTCCCGTGGGAAAAAAGAAAAATCGAGTAGGAGGTCCATGGGAAAAAGAAAGAAAAAGTTTACCAAACAATATGTTTGAGTCGTTCACTTGAGTTAGGACCAAGGTTCTGAATCCCGTAGCGGCTTGGTTACCGGTTTTCCTACCCGGTCGGGTACCGTTTCGAATTTAGCGGTACCACCTTACATAAATTAAAAATAAAAAAAATCCTATCATCCAATTCAACATAAAATATACTGTCATTAGAAATCAAATATCATATAATGGACTTTAAACTAAGAAAAAAATGTCATTCAACATAAACATAATTACTTAATGGAAAGGGGAAAAAAAGAAAAATCCAATAGTGCAGTAATATTGGTGTTCAAAAAAAAATACTAGTGCAGTAATATCAAGGGGGACCAAGTGCAATTATACTAAACCACTCTTGGGTCCATCCAACGGTGCAGATCAAAGCACCAAATACACTTCAAAGGGACCTACTAGTACCACGTGTTTCTCTTCTTTTTTTCAACAAATCAGAGTGTACACAGATATATGCACAGTTCAACAGAGCAGTATAAACGAGAGAGAAGACGACGACGATCCGACGAGCAGGCGACGACAATCAGACAGGCAGGCGACGACGATACGACGAGATTTGAGAGGCGGTTCGATTTCAAGTGTCAGACGAAGAAGAGAAGCTGTAGGTTAGCAAGTTTCTCCGGTTCCGATCTAAAGTTCTGAACGATCTGTGACTTTGTGTTTGTAGAAAACAGTACCGGGCGAAATCGTCGCTACCGGCTTCTCGTCCGATATTGTCCGAAATCGCTGGTACCAGCCGGTAATAGCCGGTTTTTTGGCCGGAACGGAATTGGAGGGTGAGGTTACCGGTTTCTCTCAAATCCGGTACGTACCTGGGTTCCAAACAAAGACTCTCTGTCTCCGCATTGCCGTCGTCTCTCTCTCTCTTTGCTTTGCCGTCGTCGTGAGGTGATCTCTCTCTCTCTCTCTCTCCCTCCCCGCCACACGTACTTTTTTATGGAAATCCCTGAATTTGATGCCCAATTGATTAGATTAAGCGCTTAATATCAGCTTTCGGAATTCAAGAACTTGAACCAATTGTTCTTGTTGCCTACGTGTTTCTTCAAATTTTATTACTTTTTGGCTGAAACTCTTTTTCATTTTTGTTTTCAGGAGTTGTAATGCCAAGGGTTCATGTACAAATTAAGCCAATAATTGCATCGTATCATCTTTTTAAGGATAAAAATATATGGGCCAAAAGAGAGGGTCGATGGAGCCAGGCCAGTAGGAGCGGTCACCCTCTGCAAGGAAAAAAAACCTCTAGTATTATGTAGGGAAAAAAAAATTCTATGAATTATATACGCTCACCCTTGCAAAGTGTTTTAATGGAATTCTTGACTTCTTTTCAAAAAAACCCTTGCAAAGTGTTTTGGAAAAAAAATTCGCCCCTGCATAGTGAAATTTCCGGCTCCGTCCCTGGTCTTGAGTTTTCGTCGATCCGACCAAAAACCGTGTGATTAACCTTAACACAGAAATCTCCGTCTCCTTCTTTAGGGAAGAAACCAATGAAATAAAGTATTTGAAGTTTTACAAAATTTGTATCTGGGAAAAAGCTGAGTCTCTAGAACTTATTTTTGGAGGTTTGAACATTGAAAAAGGAATCAGGACTGCTGCCTAGACTCATACTGGATGCTTTTTTTGTTTATCATTATTTGCTTTTTTTGTTTATCGTTATTTGCAGACATCTTGCATGGACAGCGAGAAGGTTCTTATTTACAAGGATTTTGTACTAACAAGAATGGATTTGGACATTTTGGAAGGACCCTGTTACCTCAACGACAATATCATTGGATTCTACTTCAGTTACCTGACTTCCTTTTTCAACTCTGAAGACATTCTACTAATCCCACCCTCAGTATCCTATTGGCTGGCAAATTCCGAGGACAAGGAAAGTGCCAGAGCTTGTTCTGAAGCTCTCAAACTACCCGAAAAGAAGCTGGTGGTTTTTGCAGTCAATGACAATGATGATCTGAGTGGGGGTGAAAGTGGTAACCACTGGAGTGTTATGGTTTATGGCAGGAATATCAATGCATTTGTACATCACGACAGCATGGAGGGAGTAAATAACTTAGATGCGATGAAGTTGTACGAGGCTGTCAAGGGTTTTATGGGCACTGCTGTATCTTCCTCATCAAAGTCATCCAAAAGTAGAAACAAGAAGAAAAAGAATAAGGGAGCAGCAACTGAATCGATTGGAGCCCCTTCTGCTGAAATTGGCTTCTTAGAGTTCCCGACACCACAACAATCGAATGGATATGACTGCGGACTTTATGTAATGGCTATTGCCCGAACAATTTGTCAGTGGTATACGAGCAAACACAAGGCGAAGGAGGATAACTGGTTTTCAGCTGTAGAAGAGCACGTCACTGTATCTTTGGAGCTGACAATGCGGACCGAGGTGTTGATGCTTGTGGAAGAACTCAAGGCTGATTCTTGAACTGAACGGTAGCTTCTTTTTTTCCCCCTTCAGTTCCTCATACAAAAGAAATGGTTACTAGTGAAAGAAGAGAATTTCTGACTTCAAATGATACAGTAGATTATTAGGTTGAATTCTATTCAAATTCAAGTAGGTTAGCTTTCTTTTTGGTTTTTTTTCCCCCAGTGTTAAGTTTGTTTGATGTAATCACAAAGTTTTGGTGGTTGATAAATCTGTGGTTTATCTTCCAGAGGAGAGGCATTCAGTCCTGAATTTGGTACATGTTTTCGGTTTCTTGTGATTACATTATTGATGTCATATTTCATTCATGTTTTTGCGACATAATGAACTGGAAAGCAATATCGTGGAGAGGTTTAACGTGGAAGTGGGCATTTTCATACTTCACGAAGGTGTCGAAACCAGGTTTGGTAGAGCAGCTAAGCCAATGACTCATTTAAAATCTACTGCAACTATTTTTGCTGTCCATGGTTCAAGGTAAAGTGTCATATTCCATTCTGAATTAGCCAAATATCGCATATAAGGGCACCTAGCCCAAGCCCGATATCTGAAACTGCCCACGGCTTTGCCTTCTTTTGGCCTCATTGTACAGCGTAAAACCTCAACCTGAGGACCGTGAGTCTTTGTACTAACTCAGAAAAGATTAAAAAGCACGGTGGAATCAGTTGGGTTGGAGGTCAGGTTAAAAGATTGCTCGCGCTAGTTCACACTTCCAATCTAACTTCGTCATGATATGAGTTAATCTTTACATTATAGATCAATCTCTAAGAAAGGACTCTACCCACTGTCGCTCTCCACTCTCCGTTTTACTTGCCAGTGCCAGACAACGCTGCTGTCAGAGTTTAGGCTCATGTTTCTGATACTTGGCATTCCAAATTCTTGCCATCGCGCCAAATCTTTGACCCCATATTGTTGTATCAGCCTTCGCTCTGTCAAAATAGGGTTGTTTTGACAGTGTAGTATACCACCATACTGAACACTCGGCCCTTGTCGATTACTCAGGATGGGAAATAAAAAGGAGAACATACTATGGAAAGTAGTATGGTAAATATAAGGAAAACCATTGTGACAGTCGAACCAATACAGAATGAGAAAGAAACAACTAATAAGTGGGCAGATTTTTTTTTCTTTCCTGTTGTTCGATTACCATTCTATATGCTGCACTATAATATAAAAACCTTTTATAGCAACGTTTTGATGTTATGAAACTAGTAGCTGAACTTGGTGATTGATTTAGGCAGGTTTGGCAGCCTGGCAGGTTCATCAGAATTGGTGTCAGCATTAGCACTTGCGTTCATTACTAGAGGTCTGCACAATCAAACTACTTTCTATTTATCTGAACAGATTATCTGTGACTGGTGTCAGCATTAGCACTTGCATTCAATCAGGACTGGTTTCAGCATTACCACTTGTGTGTTCTTTTGTTAATCGAAGCCTTTAAGTTGAATCATATATAGTGGTTAAATGATCCTTTTGTTGATAACATTAGTGTACTAGGAAGATATTATAAGCGTTTGCCCGTGGCCCTTTTAGTCTTCGTACCTATTCCATCGCAGACTAGTAAATTTGTTTTGCTTTGCAAAAAAAAAAGAAGAAGATATAATTATGGGCATTGGAATTATCTTTAGTTTAAACCTTGCGAGTTCCCCCTTGCAATTGTTTTTTTGGTTTTTGATAATCAGATGTCTGGGCCAGCTTGCTCGCACGTTGACTAATCATAGAATAACATGTTCGGATAAATAGATAGAAGAATCTCAATGTGCATAAATTACCTCTCCAAAATTAGATAATGTTTTTCTTTTCCAAGGCTGCACAATAGAGATAGATACTGTGGTAGTCATCCAAGCTGCAAGTTGTTTGTTGGGCCCGGAGTGCCCCCATAGATTTGGTTACACAATGTCACTCTCTGCGATCGCTCTGATACCACTTGTCGGAATTGGTTTTAGGAGAGTTGGTGGAAAAGCTATCCGACAAGTGGTATCAGAGCCAGGAGGTCATGGGTTCGAGCCGCGGGAGCGTCATCGTGAGGGAGGGATTGTTGGGCCCGGAGTGCCCTCATGGATTTGGTTACACAATGCCACTCTCTGTGATCGCTCTAAAAACAGACTTGCGGGTGCGATGTCGAATGCTATAAATGACTTAATTGAAGCTCTTCCTAACACCAATTGGTTTTAGGAGAGTTGGTGGAAAAGCGGTCTGACATTGTTGATATATAATGTACAAAAAGATTTTCTTAGTCTGGGGTTAGTGAACCAGTAACAAGTAGAAGTGAATGGGCCCTTTGATGGGATTGAGAAAGTTGAAAGTCAGCCTGGTTGCCAACCCATTCTTCTTGTTTTCCATCTTTTTCACTAAAGTCGGTTGAAAGGTCCAAAGGAGAAGGTGGCTATGAGGTTAATAAATCATTTGAGTGAGCCCAAGATGAAGCAGGTAGGTGCAGTCAGCTTGGAAGAAAATAGGGTTGCAGATTTGAGGTGGTGGTGTTGATGAAAGAGGGCAAGATGGGACACCAAAATGAAGAGCCCTTTTTAGTTTGGAGTACGTGGTACAGTTACACATGTGGCTTGTCTCTAGACACACTGTTTGGACACACCAAAAACAACAAAAATGATTGTGACACAACCTTTGTGCCAAAAACAATCTCCCGGGTCGTGCGATAAGCAATTTTGAACTTTTCATAATTTTTCTCTAGAAAGAAACATGAGAAAATAAAGACATGGAAAATGACTAAACTAGCATAAGAAAACGACATCAAACGAGCTCGATCTTCTTGAACATAGAAGTTTGCAAGTTTTCGGCCCTCGCTTTAGTTTTGGCCTTCCTATTAACCCTTATCTGCAGTTTTATATCTTAGGCAATAGTTTTGCTAGTGTTTGTGAATTCCTCGTATCTAATTTTCGGGCAAAGGCATCTAGTTTATTGTGAGATGATGCCCCTGTATTGGATTCCTGGCTCCACCACTGACTGAGGCCTCTTGTGGCTCTATCCATGTGCTAGGCAACAGAAAGTTTCAGAACTATATTATTACTGTACTGTACTGTACTATGTACTAATAATTAAGAGAATTATGATTGTGCAGCCATATGGGATTTGGACATGAACGG
Organism: Vaccinium myrtillus; assembly: GCA_016920895.1. Classification (NCBI taxonomy): domain Eukaryota; kingdom Viridiplantae; phylum Streptophyta; class Magnoliopsida; order Ericales; family Ericaceae; genus Vaccinium; species Vaccinium myrtillus. Next base: position 30,894,796 of record CM029281.1, read on the forward strand.
CGATACATACACTCCCTGGGAGCCACTCCCAGTCACACCCTCTCTCACATGGGGTGTGGGGCCCAGATGTGGGGACCACACCCCATGTGAGAGAGAGTGTGGCTGAGAGTGGTTTCAGGGAGTGTATGTATCATTTTTCTTTGGACATTGCTCAGAAGAAGAGAGAGAAACAAGGAGATGGGTATGATGGAAGGTGGGAGCCATCACCCTTTGAGGGCCCTACCCATTTGCCTATAGATGTTAATCAGCAAGTTGCTGATCTGATAGCATTGAATTAGTGGGGGCAACTCCTTGAAAGGAAGTCTGATGGGTATGCAGAGAAATAATGTAGGTGAGATTGTATCCATAGATTATGCTCCTAGTTTCTGGTGAGGATGATGAAAATAATGGGGGGAGAGAGAGAGAGAGAGAGAGAGAGAGAGATCTGGTTTGAGTTGATCACTAGTTATCAAAAGTTGGTAGAACTATTAATGAGGAACTGAATGAACCTGAAACATTAGGAGTTGGGACATTCTTTGGTCAATAACTCATTTGATTCACCGTGGATTATTCTTTAAGTCAGAATGAAAGAGCTCACTCTGACCGTTAAGTTAAGTGTTAGTATCGTATTTTATTTTATTTTTTTTGTCTTTATTTTTATTGCATTCTATCTCGTTATATCATAATTCATTCTTTGCCGTCAATACCCGACACAAAACTTGGCAGCTGTATTACTGCCTAGAATCATAAGTGGAACTTCAAAATAAATTGAGAGAGAGTGAAGGGGAAGATTTTTCTCATTATAGTTGATCATCCTAAGTATACAAAAAAAGCCCAAAACATTGGTCAAAACTTGAGCTTTTTTGGAGAGTGCTGGTCTCTGTGGTATTTGTTCTTTGGTTCTTTCTATGTACTTTACATAATTTATCTATCTTTACAAACCAAAAAATGTTACTATCATCTACAATGAACAACTGAAACACAAAAAAAGAAAAAAGAAAAAAAGGAAAATGGAAAATGAGCCTAGCTAGAAACTTGGGTGATCAGAACTGCGAAATACACCGTCGATGACACGAGACTTTCTGCTTTTTTTGCTTCAAATCTTCAGCAAAGACCTTTCCAATGTCTTCTGCTATTTTGATAGCATCTGTGGAAGTACCAGATAGCCCTTTTTTAGTGAACCCTGCTGCATAGAGACCAGATTTTCCTTTCCACCCGTTTGGAAATGGTGCTTTTGGGAATCCATTCTGAGAGAAGAAATCAGCTTCCTGCACAGTGGAAGCAACAAAATCAGTTGATGAAATGGACAAAGACCAACTACCATAACTGTCAACTTTTAAAGAAATGGTGAGGAAGGATGGAAAATGAAGGAAAAAAGTCTGAATCTTTATCGGTCTATTTTGTATCTCACCAAATCTCATCACTTTTGGTAGTTTCATGAGATTTGGTGAGAAACCACGACCTTTCCCCTTTTCATCATTTTCTCACGATCCAAAGGGCTTGTTCGAGAAGAAGAGAGGGAAAACAAAAATAGGAATGGGACATTTTCTCACCTGTAACCAATACGGGACGTTGCTGCGGTACCCGGTGGCAAGAACAACCGAATCGATTTCGAGTTTTTCGCCGTTAACGAGCTCCACCATACCTTTTAAGAACCTCTTGATTCCAGGAACCACTTTAATGTCACCTGATCTGATCTTTTGCAGGGCACCAACGTCAAGCACAGGGGTTTTCCCCTTGGCATTCTTGAGCTCCATTGGACCAACTGACGGTCTTTTTAGCCCGTAATTCTCTGTATTTCCCAGCATCAACCATGCCTGAATCAACAGAATCTTGTCAACTAGCCATAGAGGCAGCCACTTCATCATCATCATCGCCAATTCGAACGTTGACTTCCCGCAAAACTCCCTTGGCAATACATGAATCTGCACATCACAAGAGGTATATAATCCATTAGAACCCTTTTCATGATTTTGTGTTTGATTTCCTTGAAAGTGAAATCAAGCAGGGTTTTTTTTTTTTTTTTCTCCTTCGAAAGTGTACAAAATGTTGTTATGCCTGCATTAATGTAAATAGGACCCACGTTCTACAGAAGGAATGTAGTGCTGACACACATGTATTCTGGACTCTATTTTGTGAAAAATTTATGGGTCCGGAAAAATATCACTTGTACGGCTGTACCTCTGTTCCCGTGCAATTTCAGCCACAGGATTGCTCAAAATACACTATTCCAGTGCTGACACAGTCTTTTGTGCAATTCTGTGGCTGAAATTGCACGGGAACAGAGGTGCCGACAAATTTTCGGTAGAGAAGATTTGACCTCGAAAAATATACTGTGAAATTTTATGGGTTTGGAAAAAAAGAATATGGGAGGTAGGGATGACGTACCGAGTTTCTGACCACAATGGAAGGTTTGGCATTGTGATTGCAGAGGTCAAGAGAGACTTCCATGCCGGAATTACCACAACCCACGACCAAAACTCGCTTTCCGGCGAACTTCTCACCGGACTTGTACTCGGAAACGTGCAAGACTTCACCGGGAAACTCCTTCAACCCATCAATCTCAGGCACCACACACTCTGCATTCTCACCGGTCGCCACAACAAGCCACTGGCAAATATACTCGACCTCAGAAGTAGTGGACCCGGTTGTGGACACGGTCTTGACACGCCACAATCGACATGCCTCGTCGTACTTAGCTGATTTCACGCATTCGTTGAACTGAGGGTTGATGTCAAAGCGGTTTGCATACGATTCGAGGTAGTCGATGAACTGTTTCTTGGTTGGGTATTCTGGGAAGTCTTGGGGGAATGGGAGCATAGGGAGCTGGCAGAACTTCTTGGGGATGTGAAGCTTGAGGCGATCATAAGTCCTGTTTTGCCACAAAGATGCAATGCAATTTGCTTTTTCAAGGACTACAAAGGGAATCCCTTGTTCTTTTAGGCAAGCTCCTACGGCTAGACCGGATGGCCCGGCCCCTACTATGACCGGCCCATGAACCCAAACACAACGGCGAGGAAAGAAGTCGTCGTCACTAGAAAAATTGAACATTTTTCCAAGTGTTAGGGGGAACTTGTTAGTGTTAGGGAGAGAGAGAGAGAGAGAGAGAGAGAGAAGGAGAGAGAGAGAGAGAGGGGTTATTGAGGTTTGAAGTGAAGATGTTATTGTTGAGAAGAATAATGCAAAATTGGAGTGTTTGTGATTGGATGGAGAGGGGGTAGGGGTGCTTAAATAAGGGCCATGAGAAGGTGCATGTGACTCGGTGGCTAGTTTAATGGCTCTGGAGAGGGTCTCATTCTAAAATTATGAACCCAAGACTGTCCTTTGATTAATATTTTATTCCACATTTTTTATTATGAAAGCTTACATCAAAGTTTGCATCATAGCTTACTAAACCCTCCTCTACTAAGAGGCTTTTTTGGCTTTTCATACATTACGAGATAGGTCATTCTCCTTACATATTAACTTAAAAAAAAACATAAATAAAAAATCAACTTAAGTTGAACGGGGAACCTTTAGAAAATGAAGAGGGTCGTTCTTGGGAAATACTATGGTTTTCTTACTTGCATACGTTCGGGAATTTCCCAAAATTTAAATGAAGTTTTTCCACAATGTGGAAATAAGTTAGTGGCATGAAGATCTTAAACCCATATTTGCTGCATCTTTAGAGCCATAGCCAAATATTGCACGTATGTGAGCGTAAACGAAAACGAGAATGAGAACGTGATTTGTGAAAGCATATTTCGAAATTATTTCAAATTACTAAAACTTATGAGAGCAAGGATTAAGATAACTTAGTTTAGGACATGCCCTCACTTAACTTTGCAATAATTACCTTTTTAGCATGCAAGTGTGATAACATATTCAAATTTTTCCCCAAAGTCCTATTCCCCCTAATAGACTCCTAATTATAGCCATATTAACAGTACTTTTCTCTCAACAAGTGCACCCTTTCAATATTCATAACTTTACATACATATGATTTACATACATAGTGATTTGGGTACACCAACAAGTGTACCCCAATTGCACCCCACTTCATCGGGGCCGTCCAAACACTTTTTTTTTGTTGTGACCCAAAAAGTGTTTTCGGCCCACTTTAAATGATGGCCCAAAAAGTGTTTGGGTACCCATATATGGGGTACCCATAGCAGCGTTCATATAATAATTACATATTGATGAGCCCAAAATATTGACATGTAGCAAATCATATATCGCATATTGTTAGTCCTTTATTATGCTCAATTAGATATTACTGTTATTATTTTTATAATTCCTTTGAACTTATTATTTTGCAGGAAAATATGATAAAATGACCTAAATCTAAAGGTGGGCCCAAGCTTTTATTGGAATGCAAGAAGAAAGCACCGAATATCAATCCACGGGATATTAGAGATTTGGTAAAAAGATCTAAATGGGTGCCAATTGGGAGATATTATATGTATTTCTATTTAAGATCTTCTAGAATTGGACTTAGAAGGAAAGATAAGAGGAGCAACACTAGAGTTCGGCAGAGGATGACACGTATAATTTAGTTGCCGCGGCTTGCGGAAAAATAAGAGGAGCAGAAGAAATTATTGTAAGCTTTTTATTTTTATGGGTTCGAGTAGAATACTTGATATGTTTTTACTCATGAGAGGCTAAACTTTTAAACTAGGGTTGAGGATGAAGCCTCGTGAATATTATTAATTGATTTTATGTATGTGATTTTTCCAACTTGTGTTAATTGTTTATTGTTCTCGACTCAATTAATTAGTATGCATGAAACTCAGATATGGATTCAATCGGTATTATGGGTTTTTCCCATGATTTGATATTACATATTAATCGAATTGCTTGGTTTGTTAAAGTTAATATTTAAGTACGGGGTATCCACTGTGATTTGTTTTCACGGATACAGTGGATGATTTTGGCTTAAACTTTTGAAGCAAAGGGAGAACATATAATCGTTGAAAAGAAAAAAGTGCTTAATCTCATAATATTATCCACGGTGGTTAAGATTAGCTTCTAAAATCATTGTGTAGAATCATAGGAAAAATCATTGCATAAGATTAATCGATATATTTATGGGTGTGAATTCCGAAGCGTTAGTTAATTTTCCCAACCAGTAATCTCCGCTATTTTTTGCGTGCTAGTTTAATAAATTGTTTTGTCATTATTTTATTTTATTTATAGTTTTCAAAATCAACCACAACTTTTGGAACTAGGTTAGGGTACAATCAATTTAAGTTTATTTAGTTTTCCTATTAAAAAGCACAAGTCCTTGTGGGTTCGACCTCGCACTTGCATTGTTATACTTCAATACGATTCGTGCGCTTGCGAGTACATTAAAATTTCACAACACATATAATTAGATTTGACTGATTTGGTTGAGTTATAGATAATATTTTTTGAACTGTATAAATTATTCTTTGCTTGCATTATGCATAATACATCGTGACCGAAGCACAGATTCGGCCCTGAGCTAAAGCTCAAGGTGTGGCCGCCTTAGACCTTCTTAGGCCTTCCCAAAAATTTACAAATTTTAAGGCCCCTCACTATTTGATAGTATCTCTTATAATCCAAAAAAAATAGGGTCATCTTTATTCTTCTCTTTATGCCCCCGAAAAGTCAGGGACGACTTGCTGAAGCAAAAGAAGACCCATTTGACATGTCTTTTATTTTAGTGTTGCCTCAACTCCCATAAAGTTTTAGCTATGTCACTGCATAATTGTATTGAAAAAGAAAAAAAAAATTCATTGCCCCCAATGCTTCGGCGGAATTGCGATTTGAATGAGAATTGGGGAACAGTGACTATCCTTCTAATTTGTGATTCTGGTGGCCCACAAACAGCTTATGATATTCGGGAGCAAATAATGCTAGTAAGAGGGTGTTTGGGAACCAACTTTTCAACTTTTCATTTTTGGCTTTTTGGATTATGGCCAGAATGAATTTTGAATCTGGGAGGAGTGTTTGAGAGAAATGTACAAAATGCATTTTGCAAAAGTAGTAGTGTTTGGGAGAAAAATGATAAAAATGAGTTATGGGTTTTTTTTACCATTTTGCCCTTGTTTTTTTTTACCATTTTGCTCTAAATCATTAACGGTTTAAAAAAAAAACCATTAGATTTGTTGTTCCAATTAAAAAACAAAAACTCATTAATCCATATCCATTCCCCACAAAAACAAAAACCCATTTACTGGAATTGTAAATATATATTGTTCCACCGGCTTCCAAACCCACAATTACAGTCCACTGACCTCTCTCTCCCTCTCTCTCTCTCTCTCTCTCTCTCTCTCTCCCTCTCTCCCCTCTTTACCAAACCCACACCAGAATCCATCGCTGACTTGCCCACCATCACCATCGCCGCCTAGCTTCAAAGCGCCATGGTGACATCGATTTTCACGCCGGCGCCAGAGATGAACAAGAGCTTCGGATCAAGATTGAAGAACTTGTAAGTTTTAGGGCTTAAATTTCTGGAAAATTTACTAACTTTTAGGGCTTAGATTTAGTTTCAGATCACATGCATCTTCCTTCTCTCAGGCTTGTCTCTGGTATGTGTGTTGTGTGGTAATGGGGAGGAGAAGATAACGTAAACTTGAGGGTAGTTCTGGGAGAGAAAAATGAGAAGGCAGAAGTAGAAATTGAAAAGGAGGTCGATGGGTGTTTTTCGTTTCTGCCTTCTATCTTCATAAATGGATAAACAGTTTCTCCCAAAACAGCTTCTGGGTGTTGCAGCCAAACACCCAGAATGAGAAAAGGAGAAACCGAAAAACGGAAAAAGAAGCGCCCAAACAGGCTCTAATTGCTAACATTTTTTAGTCTTGGCCAACATTATAGTTTCTTTGAACAAATAATGCTACTAATTATAATTGTTGACCTGACAGCCGGGATTGGGGACCTTGTAGTGCCCAAGCACTACAGGGTTGTAGTTTCAATCACTGTCATCCGTTTGTCAATCAACGGTCCGGATTATTTTACAGGTAAATACTTATTTTTACACAAAGATAGCGTGAAGATAATCCGGACCATTGACTGTCCAACGGACGGCTATGATTGAGGGACTACAATCCTGTAGTGCTTTGGGGCACCATAGGATCCCCGGACAACATACTGTGCACCCACGTGGAGCAGAGTAGTCACGCTAGGTTGGAGGTACGTGTGATAAACAAGCCAAACATATCAAGAGGTAGTTGATTAAGTTTAGTTTGAAAACTTAACGAGATTAAAAAATACGGTCATCCTTAGTTTGATTATAAGAGAAGAGTTGATCTCATAACCGAAATACAAGCCAATCTGGAGGTGCTTGAATTTTTAGTACTCCACCTCATAAGTCAAACAAACCAAATAGTAACTTATTCGAGCTTAGATTGAAAAACTTTTAACCGAGGTTCAAGAAATGTTAAGCTTGAATTATTCTATGACAAATCAATTTTGAACGAGCTTAAACAAGCAAACACGAGCTCTAACTTTAGTAGTTTGGTTCGTTTAGCAGCCCCGTAGTCGGGAGAAGTACTAACGTCGTCCCTGGTCTCCATTCCTACTACTGGTACTGGAACCCACAAGACAACCCTTGAGGGATGGGGTCGCTGACTTTTTAACGCTGTTTCGTCCCACCACTTGAGCCCATTCCTGCCGTCCAAGGCATGGTTCGTACTTCGTACCACATTGGTGCCATGTGGCGTTCCCACATTTAAATACTACTCCCTCCGTTCCAATTTAAATATCCCTTACGAGAGACTGGACAAGTTTGACCTTCAAAAATAATTTTTTTTGAATTACTTTTTAATTTTTTTGTGCCATTTTTTTTTTTTGCTATTCGTTAATCCTAATCTACTCTATCCTAAGGGACTTGGGGAGGGGAATGGGTGCTTACGGGAATCGAACCCTGCCCATGTGCATGAGAGCTATAAGGGAGGCACCAATTGCACTCTACTCCACTCCACTTGCTTTTTTGTACCGTTCAAAAGATCTCAATGAGTACTTTTGAATGGGGTAAATTTTTTTGAAAAGTAATACTATCTAGAAAAAAGTTTGTTTAAGTCAAAATGACACGACTTTACGTATGTGACATTTAAAATGGGATAGAGGGATTAATAAATAGTGGAAAATAGAAAAGTAAAAATTTAAAAATAGATTAATTAATTTTGACATTTTCTCCTTCCATCATATTACATGCGCTCACAAAATTTATAAAACTACCCTTTCATTTTTGCATTTTTTGGATATGGAAAGTCAATTTTGAAAATTCACATGTCAAATGATCCTACAAAAAAATTGATTATAAAATAAAAAACAAGATATAGTTTTAATGCTATACATAATTTTGTTTTGGGTATTTGTATGTAAAGTTTATAATTATACAACATCATTGATCAATGTCACATAATTAATATCATGTTCGGATTTCGTACTTAATGTGACATATTGACCTCGTTCCACTAAGTGAATTATTGATTTTTTTTTTTAACTTTCTACACTTTATGAGACAAGTCATTCTTCATACATATACTAGCTCCGTTTCCTAGTTAACATCTCTTAATATAAAAAAGTTACCTCCACGAACATTCAATACTGTCTAAAGTACATTTTAATGATCAAGCCTATATACTTTTACCCCTAGTTATTTATATAAAAACAAAATCGATTTTGAGTCTTTCTGTACAAGAATTTTTTTATATATAAAACTACTGGTCTACGAACCCTACTTTCTTTTTAGCATACGTGTCACGCGAACAATTGACGTTGTTTTTCGTGTTGCAGATTACATAATTTGACACGCGTCCTCGGGATTAGGAAAGTAAAGTATACATAGGCTTTAAGGCTAATTTAAACACAGATGCTTTAGAGGTTAATCATCAAGCATAAGTACTACTGCATGAAAGAGCTAGCTTTGAGTTGGGAAAATCATTTGTCCCCCACCCCCCACCCACTTGGTGTTTTTGATTGCAAAAAAAAATCATGGGAAGAAGAGGGGAGCATGTGCATGAAAAACCTTGGTTTTATGAAACTCTCTTCTTTTCATGGAAGAAATTGTATTAGTTTGGCATTTCTATAAGATTTTGTATTTGATCAAAAGGGCTTTGGAATGAGTAGTATCATCATACCAACTGGGTGCTTTAGCCACCCCAATTACATTTTTTTAAAAAAAACTAATTAAATTTTATTAGTTTTAATTACGTAACACGTAGGCTGAAAAATGCGCAATTTCATACTTGTAATTGCGATACAAAGTCTCCCATCAACCCTCCAGAATAGAGGACTAGGAAATCGGGGTGCCTGTAATGCCTTAATCATTGCTACACCATGCAGCACCCCCATCTGAGACGTTCATCTCCGCAACCAATTCATTTAGTGTTACCGATAATAGTTAAGAAACATATCTGAACTCATTGATTGTGGAGATGAACAACTAGGATGGAGGCGGGGGTGAGGGCACTACAGGGACCTCCGTTCCGAGAATTGGACTCCTCCACCCTATATATTTGGAGGACACCCTCTATATTGGGAGGGAAAAAGGTGTACTCCAACTCACCATATTTGAAGTCTTCGTGACACTATTCATCCTCGTAAAGATCAAGTAGATATGAAAAGGTGAAATAGAAGATTCAAAAAGTATATTTGAATGGGAAAAAAGATAGAGATATGAAGTATGGTTTAGAGTTGAGACCCTAGTTTTTAGAGGAGTTCGAATTTTATTGCTATTAACTTAATTCTTCATAAAAATCATGTCAAAAAGACCTATATATCTAAAATAAAAACTCACCGTCCATAAAAATTCGGGAAAATTCATTATCCCAAGTACCCCGATGATGCCACAAAAATTTAAAAGAATTATGTTTAATTAATTATTTATAATATCACCTTAGTCCTTTAATAGGCTAGGAGTATTTTTTAGAGGCTTGCTACCTTTAGGACCATATATACCCATTATTTTTCTTATCTTTTCTTTTTTTTTTAATATTTTCTTTCCTATTTTTATACTATGAAAACCTAGTTAGTTAGGGGTTCCATATGCACTTTTTCTTTGGCCGGCTGGTACTAGCGTATGGCTGCAGCTAGAATAAATCTTTGATTTTATTTAATTTTGCCAAATTTATAATGAGAGAGCTCACGCGGAGAGCAAATCTCGAGAAAAAAAAAAATTGAATCTCATCATTAGGATGTCACTGGCATAATTAATAAAATCAAAATTAATTAACTAGTTTACTACTTCTTCTTCTGCCCTAAAATGTTTATCCGGTCAGCAAAACGAAGACTTAAGATTTTTTAATTATTGTCGAGAAAAAATTCAAAAAAAATTCATCAATTAAAAGAACTCATTGATATCTAGTAAATTGTTGAAATTTTTCTAGAAAAAATTACATTTTTTTAGTTTTCGTTTTATGAACTAGACAAACATTTAGAGACAGAGGGAGGGAGTATATTATTTTAAGTACAACAGGTTTCGAGGAATCTCAGTTGCAAATTATAAAACTTCAGTTTGCCATAAAGTAGAAAGGAGAAAAAAAAAAGTGATCAAAAAATGGTAAAGTTTAATTGATTAGCAGAAAGTTGAAGTACTCATGAGTGGCAGAGTGGGCACGAGATTGGAGAGATTATTCAGTGTTCTTGGAGCATTATTTTACGCTCTCGCAATAATGTATGAAGGGCGGAGGGGCGTTCTGAGAAGGGGGTCACGTGACTCCACCGAGTTGAAAATTTTCTATAGCACAGGTTTAATTTGTCTTGATATTTTACATATTTGAACCCACAGAATGAATTTTTACCCAAAGAAAAACAATGCAGGTATACATCTATATATTTGACCCCACTATTTGATATCCTAGTTCCGCCCCTGAACGTGAATGTGTGATAGTCTCCGGCTCCAAATTAAGAATGTTGGATTCAAGGGCTTGTGGAGAAAGCAATCACGTTGCTGTGAGAGTAAATTTACATGTACATCGACTAATTTTTTAGAAGTATTATTCATAGATAGAAAGGGGAGGAGAAAGAGGTCAATTTACTTGCACATCAACTAATTTTTTAGGGAACAACTATATATCTTATATTAGTATGGGATCCAATTAAAACAAGGTGTCGAACTCGTTCTGTAAGTGTTTTTATTTTGTTATAACTTCAAGTGTTCGGATCAACTTAACTTGTAGAAGCCAATTCAAATGTTCATTTGCAGGAAGCCCGATTAAAGTTAGGAACAAAACCCGGTATAGACACTTGGGAAGTTTCGAATATGAGACCTTAAGATGGGGTTAATATCTAAGTCTCAAGCCTTAACTAACAAGCCAACTGGCCCATTGGGATTCTCTTCTATTTTATAACTAGGTGCCCGGGCTAGGTTTACCCCACCCTCAACTAATCCCAGGACCCTAAGTTAAGGACTAGGCAAACTTCTAGTTGCCCTAAAATTTGGAACATTTGGCCTTGGTGAGATTCAGCTTCACATCATCTTGTGGGGCAAGCCCTTTAGTTGCTATCTCATGTCACTCAGTCAAACCCTTGAGATTATAGTTCCGCAAGAATTGGTAGAACCCAAAATTTTTTGAAGATGTGCTTTAAAGGATCATACGAACTCTTTAGTTTTAGGTCTTGACCACCAAGCCATGCATCTTCTTCTTGGGGTTCGAGAGAGCATGAAAATTTTAATTTTAAAATACAGACAAGTCTACAATACACATGCACCTCTTAAAACTATATATATTATATTCACCTAATATGTGGTCCAAATTGTGTTAACTCATAAAAATGCGTAACATTTTAGTACGTCTCGTAACTTAAGGTAATCAAATCAAACAGTACAAAACATAAGCCCAAAAAATTAAATGACTAGGCTCAAGGTCTACCTCAAACACACAAAACTGTATTGGCACATAATATTTGCTTTTCATGTGTTAAAATCTTGCCCATTCTATCCAATTTTTGTAAACCTTTCCAATTAATTAATTTATTGGTTAAAATCTCTCAACTTCAGCAAATTTCTTATATAAAAAAAATTTCAAAATTTAAACTGTCGTCATATGGTGCAAATTTTCCCTCGCGGTAGAAAAAAGTAGACATTTTTTAGGTTTTGAAATTTGTAATTATTGATATCCTAAATTTTTTAACGAGGAAGAGAAAAGGAAATAGTACAAGGACAAACCTTATATACATAAGACCTAGGTCTGTATACGTAATGTCTTATGCGGACTTAGGGCCGGCTCAAGGTATTTGGAGTCAAGCGGGGTCCCTCATCTCTAATTTTTGGTCCCTCGTTCTATTCTAACCGGATATAAATTTAGTTATTCTTTGAAACAGTAATGAATTTTATGTTCAATATGAATCTTGTTTGATAGATCTCAATTAGTTCTATAATTTAGTGTTTTCAAATTTCACGTAAAACAATGTAAATTACGAGATATAATCAATTGAATAGTGGCACGCACTCTCAAAATGGACAAATAAATTAGGACGGAGGGGGTATATTAATTTTTTAGTACAATTTAAAAACTTAATAATAATAAAAAAATTGTTCCAGATGTCGCGTTAGAAGCATTGCACTTGGCACAACCAGAGCCTTGCATGTGGCACTGATGTCCACAATTAATTAATTAATTAATTAATTTTATCTGGATATCCACATTTTTGGGGGGGGTGAATATTCAATTAGGCTTCTCTTCACCCAAGGTGCCGCCCCTTTTCCATGGTTTTAGCACACATACATACTCATTGGACGTCACAATATTTCCTTGGAAATAGCCTACCAAATTACATTCACACATGCTGGGAACATGTGGTAGGTTCTTAATTAATGGCTTTTGCCTCTGCAACTAATTCCTGCTGGGAAAATTTCCATCCACCTGCAATGGAAGCGCAACCAAAAAAGAATATAAACACACAGAGAGAAAGAACACACCAAATTTTTACGTGGTTCGGCATCAATGCCTATTCCGAGAGAGAGAGAGAGAGAGAGAGAGAGAGAGAGAGATTCATTATACGAAAAATAGGAGTTTATAATGTGAGATGACAAAAATCACCATCGAGCTCCTAACACCATGTTTTGTCACTCACCCCTACATTTCTGTTTTTCCCGGCTCACTTCTACTCTCCTCTCAATCGCACGACCGGTGTACCAGATAATTGGCGAACAGGCAGCCCTCTACAAACCTAGCACACATGCACACTACCCTGTCTACCCTTTAAATAAGAAGCATGCTACATGTACAACCATTTTGGCTCCAACCATTTACAATCTCCTCACATACATGTGGAGCACACACACAATTGTAGATGTAGGCCCCACGTGTATGTGAGGAGGTTGTAAATGGTTGGAGCCAAAATGGTTGTACATGTAGCATTTTTGTTTAAATAAATACTCCCTCCCAAATTATTGGTCTTGTTCGGATTTCAATGCAATTTTTAAACTGTCAACGTCTTCCAATTTGTAATATATTTATGTGCAATATGGATCTTATTTGCTAGATCTCAATTAATTCTGTTATACAAAGTTTTTAAAATCTCCAAACATATTATATTAAAATCTCCTCTCATCGCAAGTTCACCGGACACTTAGAGTTATAAAAAAAAAAAAGAATGTTTCTGTTAAAGGTTTTAACCTAGAAACTCAACAACGACTACATACATATATTGGTGTGTTAAGTAAAACATGGAAATGTTAAGTAAAACATTTTTGAAAATTTCAGCAGGCAGCCAGACGGCCGGCTATAGGGGGCCTAATGTACGTACCCGCAAACTTCATTCCTTGGGCATCTTCAACCCACCTCCATTCCTCCAAAATGGAGGATGGATGTGACACGCATTGAGGGAAGATTTTGTAATTAATGTCCACTTTTCTTTAATTTTTATACTTTTTAGGATAAATCCATCCTCTAAAAATAGAGAAAGGAGAACAAAATGAGATTTGGTCCTCCATATTTGGAGGATCAAAATAGTTTTGGAGGACCAAATCTCTAAAAAGGACACTGCGTCCTTCCAAGATTCTCCAAAAAAAATACAAAAGATAAAAAAAAAATGGACATAAATTACAAAATCTCCCCTCAATGTGTTACATCCACCCTCCATTTTGGAGGAATGGAGGTGGGTTGAAGATTAAGGGTGAGTTTCCGAATGAATTTTATCTAGATTTTATCAAAATCTGATAAAATCAAGCCTTGATTTTATCCATTCGTGCAGAGAGTTGATAAAATCTTAGATTTGTGCAAAGTTGGTCACTTGGCTATAGCGTAGCTTTTGTTTTGGATTCGACTCTTACTAATGTGCTATTAATTGTTTTGTCGGTTCAGTTCATATAGGTCCTAACCTTGTTAGTAGATGCTTGACCGAAATCCTATACCTAAATTACTGGGTTGCCCCAAGCGCAGGGCGGATGTCAGTGTAGCACAATACCCGGTAAGACCGGAATCGAATCCACAGAGAAGGTGGAAGGTGCTGTCTAAAAACTCGGGACGCTAATGTTTAACACGGCTCTTAGGTGGCCACCCTTTGTGATTTGATTTGGTGAATTAGCTAAATTAAGAGAAAAATTGATTTTGATTAAACTATTAAAAAGGAAGTACGGTCGTAGGGTTCATAACCCGGTGACCAGGTCCGGATATTTCATGCTCCATTCGTTGTTCCAAAACATTTAACTTTAGAGAGAGAAAGATACCCCGAAAGATGCGAATCATCGCGGTCGCCGTTTACCCATGTACAGCGAAGAACAAGTTTTGGTCCCCCGTACCTCGCGTTACATGGGCTCCGACAATGCCCGGATTCGTCTAACGAATGTTCTTTAAAACCTAAAATTGCTTTTACCATGATTGATCGTGAAAATCGGAGCAAGAACGTAACTGACAGCCACGGCCACGGCGTGTTAATCACCCCGCGACCATACTTGGGAAACTACTCACTCATATTATCTAGAACGAATAACATAAATCTGAAATTAAACATGCTAATAACTTGAATACGAATTCGAACAAAGATTCGAGTCTCAGAACGCGGACAAACCCCCGCGAACTGAGAATAAAGTAAATAAACAGAAACGTTACCGAAGCAAGCGAGAAACAGCGGAAAAACTTCAAAACTTCAATGCAAAAATAATCCGGAACGTAGAATCTTCAAAGGAAAAACGGCTGCGGAAATAAATGAGATCTAAAATATTTTTCGAACCCTAATTCGGAGTAAAAACGAGGTATAAATATGTCCCCAAGTCAACACACGTGGCAAAGTCAAACAGCGAAAAATAATGGTCTGGTATCGATACAGAGAAGTCCCGTATCGATACCCGTGGGTTCTGTTTCCAAGATGACGCTTGGGTATCGATACAGAGAAGTCCCGATCGATACCGGTGCTCAAAGTTGACTTTTCGGCTTTTGGTCGCCCTTGCTTTGGGTCCCACCGGTTCCCACATGCCCGATGCCTTGTGTCTTCTTCCCGTGCTCCTTTTGGCCCGTTTCCTACAAAATAAACACAAAACACCAAAAACAAGACATACACCGAATCAAGTGGAAAATGAAATAAAACGCGCCTCTAATGCGCTAATTTGCCCTACTTAGGCGCTTATATCTTGAGATATTGCGCGCCTATCACACCCCCCAACTTGAGCGTTGCTAGTCCCTAGGAACGAACGAAAAACAACTGATAAAAAGAAACCAGAAAACATAAATGGGGGTACGGGGGTTATGACACTTGTAGAAACAATCAACCAAAGCGACAGATAATCACCTCCTGATATGCCTGGAACTCTCATGCATGCATGCTTTGACATAGAATTAAACATGGTTAGCATAGCTCCACATGCATGAATAAAAATCCCCACAAAGATAATCGCGTCACACAACTCACGAGAACACTCAACATCCCATATAAGCGCTTGGCGAGATGCGTGGGACCGAACAACTGGTTTCCACGTGCCAATCAAAATCAACGCTTAAACAAAAAATAACCGCACAATATGTCCAAACAGGATTTCACAAAATAATCAACATCATTATTAATCATGCATAAGTGAGAGATAGAATACGTGCACACGATCGACTAAGGACTTTTTGGATTATATTGACCTTGGTTATAGAACAAAGATAGAAACCGCAAAATCGTGTGACGGCCTATAGAGGCTCAAGGTTAACTACCCCGACCGGCCGCACTGCCACGCCTAAAACTCGTCAATGCGCCCATCGGCGCCACCCAAACCAAGTCCACAATCAAACCATTAAAAGTGAAACCATCATCCTAAGAGTTATATTACAAACCCCAAATGAAAACGAAAAACACAAGTTCCACATGAAATAACAAAATATCCAACATGAACTAACAGGAAACCACACATAAAATAACACCTCCAACTATCGCTACCTACCTCGGCCCAAACCCCATGCAACCACAAGTGCCTCAGTCAATCCGACTCAACCTCCTCCGGTTCCGGTTCACCATCGCGAAATCATCGCCGACCTCCAACTCGTGGAACTCAAGGGGAACATATGGATCTCAAGTCGACCCCTCAAGTCGCCTTACCATCCACTCTTCCCGTGATTCATCTCGCCGCAAAGATTCTTGCATTTTGTCGCACCTCTCTCTTAAGCTTCGATGACTTCGAATGGTAGCGACTCCTTGACAAAAGATTTTCTCGCAGCCAAGTGGCATTGGTCAGTGTCTTTGGGGGTGGTGTGTAGTCAAATAAGTTCCTCCTCTAGCACCTCGAGTCCGGGCTCGCTTTTGGTAAGAATGGTGATGTCTATTGCCCCTGTGGACTAGTGGATCGTTGTTGAACCACTTGGCCCCCGACAACCCGAGTCTCTAGCAATGGCAAAGTGATCGTGCAAGGGAATGGCATTCGGGTCTGTGTTGGGGCATCACGGAAATCGATAATCTTTGAATAAATGAACAATGCCCAATCACACACAAAGATCGGATCCATGAAGGCGGTCAACATATTCCCAAAGATCAATAGAAGGCTTATTTTCAAAGTGGCCTCGGATCCATTATAACAAACCAATTGATTCACAAATCGATATGCCGCCCTAAACTTGCCCTACGGTGAGGATTCCAAAGATCGCACGTCTCTCAGACAAAAGACCCGTCACCGTGTGCGGGGTAAAATCTCACGGGGCATGGGTAGTTAACATCGGGTCGGCCTATGGTAGCGCAAACTCGCAGCTATAACATCGGGGGTGATAATGATGGGGGTTTTACCTACTCGTGAGGGAATCTGAGTTCGGAACTGAACGCAGTCCCGGATGCTGGTATTTGAAAGTGTTTATAGAATTCCCTCACGAGTTCTAAATTATATCCGGGATTTGGATTGAACCAGAACGACATACCTTGCCGCACAATGGCTCGTATGGTCTCGTCATGCTCGAGAAACCCGTCCCGGATGACGTGGCGCTCGTTCTTAACGCCCCTTTGTTCAATAGAAGCCTCCCACTTGGCCCGTTCATCCCGAGCAATTTGATCCTTGGTCCTCCTTCCCCCGGCTACTTGCTCGGGAGGAGCACTGGAGGAGGCCGCACCTTTGCCCTTCGCCTTCCTAGATGCCATGTTTTGAAAAGGGTTAAGAAAATTTGGGTTTTTGGAATTTTAGGGTTTTTTAGATCTGGAAGGATAAGGGATTTGGGAAGGATTTGAGAGGTATATGTGGTAGAGGTGGAGAAGAGGAGTGTTTTGGTGAAGTTTGGTGGAATTTGGGTGAGATTTGGTGGAGTTATGGAGTTTTGAAGGTGGTGGCTATGGAGGTTTTTCGTGGGTTAGGGTTAGAGAGAGAGAGAGTTGAGGAAGAAGATGGGAAAGTGAGGGAGAATGACATTTGCCGAACCCTTAAAAATTCGCGTATAAGGGTATCGGTATCGATACAGGACTTCTCCTGTATCGATACCCGTGGGTTCTGTTCGCGAATGGGTCAACCGGTATCGATACAGCACTTTTCCTGTATCGATACCTAAAGGCTTATAATTTTTTTTTTTTTTTTTTTTTTTTTTTTTTTTTAGGGGGTTTTGGGGTTTTGGGTTTTTTCCAAAACACGGCACCTAATCGACTTCTTCAAAAATTAATCCCTCAAATCGCCATTGCTTCCCAATTTTCCACAACAAAGATTTGACACTTATGATGCATGAGCTTGACTTTCCCCCAACTTGAATCCAACCAAAAACACCGGTTTCCTAAGTTAGACACGGGAACTGACTCGGACTGGTTTAAGATGGGTCAAGGGGACTCATATGTGGTTTAATCATGCAATAATGCCTTGTTTCATCCCCTATGCACGTTATTTACTCTCACAAACGCATGAAAAATAACTAGTCTCTTACTTGCAAAACAAAAGCCTACTATTTTATGCGATTGCGAACGGAATACAAAGAACATGGGCATGCTATTCAGATATGCTATTATCAATGTGAGGACACTCGTTCACATGCTTGACAAAGTGCATCATGCTCAACTAGATAGCCAAATATATGCATGCATTCAAGTTAAACAGCATACTAATTCGCCTAGATCTCATCGCCATCGACATTTACAAGACGCATAACACCCGTATCCCCAAAACTAACTAGCAACGCAAAAATCAAAAATAAGTACAAAGTACACCCTCCCCCCAACTAGAATCATGCTATGTCCCCAGAGCATGGAGACAGAAAAATTGAAAGAACAAGGGGAAGGAACTGGACCTGTGGGTGGCAGCCAACCACCATGACCTCGGCCGATATACGAGGAATTTCAGGTACGCTCACCATGCAACTCGCAAAACACGTCGACCCGGCCCAAGCACGTGGTATCCGGCGCATACGAAAAAACCAAAAAGCAATAACAGAAAAAGAAAATAAACCACCACTTTCGTCACGTGAAAGACACGGGTACTACTTTTCTCCCTAATTTCTCACTTAAATTTGTGTAGAGAAGGTCATCAAAACAATCCCGGGTAAGTCACGACTCAACAGGTTAAACTACTCAAGGTTTCTCCTTAAAGCAATCAGAGCCAATCGTCTTTTATGACTATCCGAGACACGGCAATAAGATTGTTCGAAACCCAGATACACAAAGTTAAGGATAGAAATTAGGTGGCTATACCGGACCTTTTTTTTTTTTTTTTTTTTTTTTTTTTTGAAAATTAAAACAAACACGAAAATACCCAAAACGCCCTTACTAACCGGAGCTGGGCACACGATCCTTATTTTAATAGCGGCGTGCGAAGCTAAAAATACCCAAGTCAATGATGGGTACCCCTATTGCTAGGAGTCGGGTCCACACTCAATAAAGAGCACCAGACGCGTGAGCTACCCGTAAAACATAGCCCAATGGCTACACTATGGAATGTCCGAGTAAACGGGATCAACTAAGTCCTCCTCAGGTTCACCTATGTCAATGATTTCCAAAAATGGTTTAAGACGCTGCCCATTAACTTTAAAAATATGATTATCCTTAGGGTCAGACATCTATCGAACGTTCGGGTAAACTCGTTGGACTATGTACGACCCATCCCAACGAGACCTCAACTTCCCTGGAAATAGGTGAATGCGCGAGTTATATAATAAAACTTTTTGCCCAACACTAAAGGTTTTGCGCTGAATATTTCTATCGTGGTACGCTTTAACCTTAGCTTTGTAAATGCTAGTGCTCTCATACGCGTCTTTCCTAATTTCCTCAAGCTCACACAACTGGAGCTTCCTATGGGCACCTGCCTCTGGCAAACTTGCATTCACCGTCTTAATGGCCCAATGGGCCTTATGCTCCATCTCTACTGGCAGGTGGCAGGCCTTATCAGAACAAGCCGATAGGGTGAAGCACCCAATACGGTCTTGTAAGCAAGGGTAGGCCCACAACGCATCGGCCGCAGGACCAATCCTTTCTACTCGGGTTCACCGTTTTTCTAAAATCCCCTTAATCTCCCGACCAGCTCAGCCTGGCCATTGGTCTGAGGGTGATAGGCCGTAGACACCTTATGAGAGATGCCATACTTCCTCATTAAAGCCTCAAAGGACCGATTGCAAAAGTGGGTGCCCGATCGAGATTATGGCACGGGCATGCCAAATCTCGACAACACATGACTCTTTAAAAACTCTAGCACCACTTTTGAATCACTAGTCCTAGTGGGAATCGCTCTACCCATTTTGACACGTAATCCACCGCTGTGAGGATGAACTCAAACCGTGTGACACAGTGGAATGGGCCCATGAAATCAATGCCCCAACAATCAAAGACCTCCAACACATAAATATTGTGGAGGGGCATCATATTTCTCGGGCCAACTTTACCTAATTTTTGACATCGGTCACAAGACTTGCAAAATGCATAGGCATCCTTAAATAAATTCGGCCAAAAGAAGCCGCACGTAATACCTTGGCGGTGGTTTTCTTGGCGGAAAATGACCGCCACACGCCCGAGTGACAAAACTCAAGAATTCCCCTCCGATCAACCTCGGGACACAACGGCGCACTATCCGGTCCCACATGCATTTAAACACATATGGATCATCGAAAATATACGCCGAACCTCTCTCAAAAAGCGCTGCTTTAAGTAGACCAATGGGGTGGAATCGCCCACCACCAAATAATTGGCGATATCGCAAACCACGGCACGTGTTAGTTAGCAGCCGAACAACCGCTCGTCGGGAAAGGTATCCACAATGGGGAGATGAGAGGTGGGGTCCTCAAACTCCAAACGAGACAGTGGTCACCTACCACATTCTCAACCCCTTTCTTATCCTTAATAATGAGGTGGAATTCTTGCAAAGAAAAGAATCCACCGGATAAGGCGAGCCTTCGCATCCCGCTTGGTCATCAAATACCTCAAGGCCGCATGATCGGTATAAACCACAATCTGCGACCCCACCAAGTAGGACCGAATTTATCTAAGGCAAACACCACCGCTAACAATTCCTTCTCAGTGGTGGTGTAATTCAATTGTGCCTCATTCAATGTCTTGCTCGCATAATAAATCACATAGGGATCTTTCCTCGCTCGACCTAAAATCGCGCCGATCGCATAGTCGACGCGTCACACATAAGCTCAAACGGCAAACCCAACTGGGATCGAACGATTGGCGGAGTTGTGAGACTCCGCTTCAATTTCTGGAATGCCCCCTCACAAGCATCGGACCACACAAAGGGTGTGTCCTTTGCCAACAAATGACACAAAGGCCGGGAGATAGCGCTGAAATCCTTAATAAATCGCCGGTAAAAACCGGCGTGACCTAGAAATGATCGGATATCCTTAACAGTCTTTGGAGTGGGAAGATTGGCAATTAAGTCTATCTTCGCCTTGTCCACCTCAATACCCTTGGATGAGACAATGTGTCCCAACACAATCCCTTGGGTCACCATGAAGTGGCACTTCTCCCAATTCAGCACAAGGCGCTTCTCCTCGCACCTAGTCAAGACTTTTCCTAAGTTCTCGAGGCATCCGTCAAACGAATCCCCAAAAACTGAAAAGTCATCCATAAAAACCTCTACTATTTTCTCTACCATGTCGCTGAAAATTCCCATCATACACCTTGAAAAGGTGCCGGGAGCATTGCACAAGCCAAATGGCATGCGACGGTAGGCAAAAGTACCATACGGGCACGTAAAAGTAGTCTTTTCCTGGTCCTCCATGGCTACCTCGATCTGATTGTAGCCAGAGTATCCATCCAGGAAGCAATAGAACGCTCTGCCCGCGACTCTCTCTAAAATCTGGTCAATGAATGGGAGGGGAAAATGATCCTTCCGGGTGCTCGCATTGAGCTTCCGGTAGTCTATGCAAACACGCCACCCGGTCTGAACACGGGTCGGCACTAACTCACCCTCCTCATTTCTCACTACTGTCACGCCTGCCTTCTTAGGCACAACCTGCACAGGACTTACCCACTCACTATGGGCAATCGGGTAAATGATACCCGCATCAAGCAGCTTAAGTACTTCCGTCCTAACCACCTCCTTCATATTGGGGTTTAGACGGCGCTGAGGTTGCCTAGAAGGCTTCACATCCTCATCAAGAAAAATGCGGTGTGTACACACCGTAGGACTAATACCCTGAAGATCTGCTATCGTCCAGCCTATCGCCCCTATATGCTCTCTCAGCAGGGCAAGTAATTTAGCCTCTTGATCCACCTCCAAGGAGGAGGAGATCACTACTGGAAACGTATCATCGCCTTTAAGAAAGGCATATTTCAACGTATCCGGTAAAGGCTTCAATTCAGGCTTCGGGGGCTGGACCGATGATGGGAGAGCTTTAGGTAATGGGGCGCCCAATGGTTCGAGAACTGGGTCCCAAACGGCGCCACATATATCCTCTACCGCTAGCATCTCCATCAAACTCCCTACCCTCGGAGAATCTAAAAATGACGCCTCATGGGCGGTCGTGGCTATCTCCAGAGGATCCTTATACAACATACTCGACATGCTCTTGCACTAGCGTGTCGATCAAACTCACCTCATAGACCTCCTCATCATCCTCTACCCGACTATTAACATTGAAGACGTTCACCTCCATTTTCAAGTCCCCAAATGATAATTGGACTTGTCCAGTTTTGCAATTCATTACAGCACTGGAGGTGGCTAAAAATGGGCGGCCAAGGATGATAGGAGTCTTCTCAAAGACTTCCGGGATTGGACACGTGTCCAAGACAATGAAATCCACGGGGAACAAAAACTCCCCCACCTGAATCGTAACATCCTCCACTACCCCTTAGGAATTCTCACACTCCGGCCGCCTAGTCAGAGCGTAACCGGTGTGGCTTTAAGGTCACCTAGGCCTAGTCTCAAGTACATCAATATGGGAGCAAGTTGACACTCGCTCCCAAATCTAGTAAGGCCTTCTCAAAACTCTGGCCTGCAATGGCTATAGGGATAGTGGGACAACCCGGATCTTTCCGCTTAATCGGAATATCAGCTTGGAGAATGGAGCTCACCTGCTCCGTCAGTAGCACGTTGCACTGACTCTTAGTTCTCCGTTTCGACGTGCACAACTCTTTAAGCACCTTTGCAAACTGAGGAATAGCGTCAATGGCTTCCATCAGAGAGATAGGAAACTGAACCTTCTTGAACAGCTCAAGAATCTGGAAATGCGCATTGACGCTGGGCTTTGCCACCAAGCGATGGGGATATGGTGCAACGGGTGGCAAAGTAGTCGTGGGGGCCGCAGGAGCAGGCACCACTACCTCAGGTGACTCTAATTCTCTCTCTTCCTCAGTACCCTTTCCCAAATCCGGGACAACCACTGGAACAGCGACCGGAACCAGAGGTGGAACCGATTTCTGCTTCAGAGGAATAGTCTTATCGATCACCTTCCCACTTCTGAGAGTGGTGACCGCCTTTGCTTCCTCCAGACTGGGGTTCGGATTACTCGAACCTGAACCATCTCCCAAATAATTAGAACCGACGCATTGGCTTGAGGTTGAGAGGGAAATTTTCCCCTCTCCTGTTGGTTTTGCCCAACTACTGCCGTCAACTGAGTCAATTGGGACCTAATGTCACCTATGGCCTGCTTGGTCTGCTCAGTGAAACTCAACTGAGACTGCATGAGAGCTTTTATCATATCATCAGTCTGCTTATCCCTCGGTGGATGATTTATGCCAGGGGGTGGTCCAGAGTATGAAGGACCGTACCCCTGCTGATTCTGTGAGGGATAGCGATATTGGGACATTTGGCCTTGCTGAGGCCGGTATGGTTGCACCTGTTGCTGAGGCTGTGCCTGGGGTGGCACTGGTGCCTTGGGGTCTCTATAACTCAGGAGTGGGTTGTGAGCCCAGCCCGGATTATAGGTATTTGAGAACGGATCCCAACGTTGGTTCACCGCATTCACCTCAGCCTGGTTGCTTTGGAAGGCCTCTTTAACTATCGGAAACGCGGGGCAAGCAGTAACTGAATGCCCCGGACACTCACATAAAGCACACACCTCCTCAACTCTCACATCATTTACCTGGTGGACTTGCTTCAGTCGCAAGTCCTCCATCTGTTTAGCCAATTTGTCCAACTGGGACTGGACAGTGTGTTCTCTCACGCTCAAAGGAAAAATACCAGACCCACTGGGTCCCTGTGCAGCCATGGCCCTGTCAGCTAAGTCGGAAGGTTCCCAACTTCTATGCTTTTCGGCCAACTCCTCTAAGAAATCCCATGCCGCATCTGGGGCTTTGTCTAGGAAATCCCCATCCCTACATAGGTACTCAATTTGCTGGGCCGTTGCAATATTTAGGCCCAGCTGGAAAGATGTCACCAATTGGTGTTTCTCATACCCATGGTGGGGTAAAGACAATAACAACTCCTTAAACCTCTCCCAGCACCTCAAAAACGACTCGCCTTCTTTTTGTCTGAAAGATTGGATTTGGCGAGTCAGGTGCTGTGTCTTACTCTCGGAGAAGTACTTCCTATAGAACAACTCTCTAACAGCGGCCCATGTCCTGAGGGATTGCTCCTTCTGCATTCTGAGCCACTTATCCGCACTGTCTTTCAGAGAAGCAGGGAAAAGCTTAAGGCAAGCGTTTTCCCACTGAGCAGTGGTGGCGAGGGTGCGCACCAACCCCTCAAAATGGCGGATATGCTCGTATGGGTCCTCATTTTCCCTCCCATAGAAAAGAGGAAGAGCATTATGGGTTCCCGGTTTGACAGTGAAGGCATTGCGTGCCTCCACTGTCTCCGTGGGCAGTACTATTGGGCCGCGAGGAGTAGTCCTCGTGGGATGCATATAGTCGCGCATGGACCTTTGTTCTGCCATCGCTGGCTCACTCTCTAAGTCAAAAAGTGGATTGGGAAATTCTAAGAACAAGTTCGGGACGGTCTCAGGTTCACTCTCGGAAGACTCCGACTGAGTGGGATGCCACTCAAGTGGGAGTGCTCCTGGCTGGACTGCTAAGGGCTCAAACTGACTAGAAGCCCCTGCTAGTGGAATTTCCACCAACGACTCTTTATCTATCCTACAAAGACGCTTAGACGGGTCTCGGAAAAAGAGTGGGTCCCCTTTTGGTGAACCCTTCTTTCCCTTACCTATCTTGACTCAATCCTAAAAATAACAACTCAAAATTTACCTAAATATTTTTTTTTTTTTAAAGTTAAGGAAGATAAGATTAAAATTAAAATGAACTAAACACTAACTACCCGAATTCTTAACACCTCTTGCCTTCCCCGGCAACGGCGCCAAAAATGCTTGACCGAAATCCTATACCTAAATTACTGGGTTGCCCCAAGCGCAGGGCGGATATCAGTGTAGCACAATACCCGGTAAGACCGGAATCGAATCCACAGAGAAGGTGGAAGGTGCTGACTAAAAACTCGGGACGCTAATGTTTAACACGGCTCTTAGGTGGCCACCCTTTGTGATTTGATTTGGTGAATTAGCTAAATTAAGAGAAAAATTGATTTTGATTAAACTATTAAAAAGGAAGTACGGTCGTAGGGTTCATAACCCGGTGACCAGGTCCGGATATTTCATGCTCCATTCGTTGTTCCAAAACATTTGACTTTAGAGAGAGAAAGATACCCCGAAAGATGCGAATCATCGCGGTCGCCGTTTACCCATGTACAGCGAAGAACAAGTTTTGGTCCCCCGTACCTCGCGTTACATGGGCTCCGACAATGCCCGGATTCGTCTAACGAATGTTCTTTAAAACCCTAAAATTGCTTTTACCATGAGTGATCGTGAAAATCGGAGCAAGAACGTAACCAGCCCTGGCCACGGCGTGTTAATCACCCCGCGACCATACTTGGGAAACTACTCACTCATATTATCTAGAACGAATAACATAAATCTGAAATTAAACATGCTAATAACTTGAATACGAATTCGAACAAAGATTCGAGTCTCAGAACGCGGACAAACCCCCGCGAACTGAGAATAAAGTAAATAAACAGAAACGTTACCGAAGCAAGCGAGAAACAGCGGAAAAACTTCAAAACTTCAATGCAAAAATAATCCGGAACGTAGAATCTTCAAAGGAAAAACGGCTGCGGAAATAAATGAGATCTAAAATATTTTTCGAACCCTAATTCGGAGTAAAAACGAGGTATAAATATGTCCCCGAAGTCAACACACGTGGCAAAGTCAAACAGGCGAAATAATGGTCTCGGTATCGATACAGGAGAAGTCCTGTATCGATACCCGTGGGTTCTGTTTCCAAGATGACGCTTGGGTATCGATACAGGAGAAGTCCTGTATCGATACCGGTGCTCAAAGTTGACTTTTTCGGCTTTTGGTCGTCCTTGCTTTGGGTCCCACCGGTTCCCCACATGCCCGATGCCTTGTGTCTTCTTCCCGTGCTCCTTTTGGCCCGTTTCCTACAAAATAAACACAAAACACCAAAAACAAGACATACACCGAATCAAGTGGAAAATGAAATAAAACGCGCCTCTAATGCGCTAATTTGCCCTACTTAGGCGCTTATATCTTGAGATATTGCGCGCCTATCAGTAGACGATGAGATTATTCATCGGATAACCAATTCATTTGTAATGTACCAAGTTTAAAATAAGAAAATAACATCTCTTGAGTTGATTTTCAATCCCCTTGCAAACATAGTATCCTGTAATATCTAAGCTTATTTCACTTGATCCTTTTTTTTTTTTTTTTTTGATCAAAATTTCACTTGATCCTTAACAATGAAAATAAACCCTTTAAGGCCTTAAAGGGTATTTTGGCCAAATAATCATGTTTAATTATTTTTGTCTTTATTCAAAACAAATCGCCTTTGTCTTGTTTTGCATCTATTCGTGGATTATTTCGGTCTTAAAGAAAGGAAGCTAAAAGGTAAGAAATCATGACCAAAACCTTTAAAAAATTTCTTTAAAAACAAAAATAATTCAAACAAGCTTTTCGAATTATTTTGTTCTTTATTTAATATATATTTTTTTTAGTTTGATAGCATTTTCTTTATTTTTCTGATTTCTCTTGCTGAGACAAACCAATAATCCACACAAAATTAACAAATGCGGGGAAAAAAAAATTGAGTAAGGACGAAAAAATAATCCAACAGAATTATTAGTCCGAAAACACCCCGATCCAAATTAGTAGACGAAGTTGAGTCAAAGACACATGATTTAGTCAACTATCAAAAACTAATATTAATCAAAAACTAATATTCTGATTGTTCAAACATGGTTTCAGATCTCTTCTTACATAGTATTGCATTCTTTCAACGGTTATTCAACTAACCTCATAACTATATTAACGGTACTTATGGTATTATCTCACATGCATGGGCGGCTGCAACATACTGTAGTTAATTTGAGTGCTCAAAAAATGTACTGAAAATTTATATTCTTAACACATATTTTGATTTTTCTTTCATATTGTTGGCACTGGATTATTCGTACGTAGCTAAACTAAAAGAAAATTCACTTGAATTTGTGATTAAGTACACAGTATAACTCAACAAAACAATATAAATTAGGCCCAATCAATTTTCTACCAAATTAAATATGGTTATTATATAGAGCTTTGATACAAAAAAAAAAAAAAAAAAAAAATTCTTTACATTTTTGTCACCGCTGACATGTCAAATGTAGGGGCGGACCGGGGGGTGCGAGGGGGATGTTTGGCCTTTGCCCTCTACCCAATTTTCTTCCTATTTATAGTATTTTTTGCATTTTTGTGTAAAATTACTGAATAGTGGTCTCCGCAAGTCTGGTCAAATTCGTAATCCTGCTTCCACCACTGGTCACATGTGCATCAGAGAAGAACATGATAATGGAACATTAGATATATGCTTCCAGTCATACTCTGGAATCAGTTTGACTAAAGAATATGCACGAGACCACATGGAAGAGCCGTTTAGGAATATGATTGTGAATATTTATTGAGTCCAATTTAGGTTTTAGTTGAGATATACAAAAACTGACATGTGCAGAGGATAAACATATATATATATATATATATATATATATATATATATATATATATATATATATATATATGCTTCAATGATGGAAATATATATGCTCTTGAATGATTTTAAATGTGTTCTTTAGGCTAAATTTTGCGTCAAAATTTTTAAGTTTCGTGATTAGGAGTACGATTTTAGTAGAGATATCAATAAAAGGAGAAAACAACGTCATTTGGAAATTGAAGGGACTTTGGTTTCGAGCACTTCTAACCGTCCAATTGAGCTAAAATTTTATGGGTCCCCTCAGAAAATGTTTTTAAGAATAATGAACGGTTCGGATCACTCGTGTGGGACCCAAAAGTGGGTCCCCGAACGTGATCGGTACATTTTCTGGAAAATGGCATTTGTACATGTAGTTGGGTCCTTGAAAAAGTGAGGTCTAGCGCTCACATGAAATGGAAATCTCTGCTCAGAATATGACCCGTTAAGTATGATTGGGAAATATGGCTCGATTTGGTTTGGTTTGGTTTTGGGCGAAACCTAATTAAACTAAACACGTTATCACTGCAAAATTATTCTTAGGGGGCATGAAATAATATCCAAATGGCCTAATTCACATTCAGACAGAGTTAAAAATTTACTATTTCTATGTTTGAATTTGACTAGAAAAGTAAAAACTTACACAAATTTTATTGAGGACAGAGCTTAAAAGATCAGATGATTCAGCCCAAATAGTGGGCCCAACACCCCGAGGAGTTGGTTTGGTGGTCAAGGCAGGGACTTGGGGGTTTTCTACCTCTCAAGTGTCATCAAACCTTTTGGAGTCAATCCATACGGAACTTTACTCCAGTTTTAAATGGGCTCCCGCAAGTAGGCGGTGGAATTGAACTTCTAAAATTAATCGAAGTGCGAGTAAACTGTCTCGGAACATCTCAAGCTATAGGCGTATAAAAATCTGCTAGTCGCATCGATCGATCGAGAGAGGGAGAGGGAGAGATGGCAATGGGGATATAGGAAGGGGACCTAAACCATAGAGATATGGACCAGTAACAAAGTGTGTTCATACTTCATAGGACTCCGTTACATAAATTCATGGGCCTACTACCCACACGGTCCGAAATTGACACCAAAGACTGAGAGAGCCTATTTCTGTGATGTTAACCCAGATTTTGACTCTGGCCAGATGTGCGACCAGGATTAATCCGGTAAGCCGATCGGACGGTCGGGTAATTGTCAGATATGAGGCACCACATTTGTAAAGCTTTGAACAATGACGGTAGTCAAACTTAACCCCACGATTTTGATATATCCACATTCTTCAACCTCTGTCCACGTGAGAAGAACTTGGTTATCGGCTGAATATCCCGTGGCGGTACCCAGTGCACATCTCGACTTTCTAAAAGTGTTTTGGACGGCCCAGATTTTAGAGAGAAATAAGGGAGAGAGGAGAGAGGGAGGGAGAAATCTGGGCTGTCCAAAACACTTTTGGACGGCCAAGATGCGCACTTGGGCACCACGTCGGCCGTACCCTATTTGCACCCAAGTTTTTCTCTTGTCGACGGGTTATCCCGACAAGTCAATCAGACGGTTCTTAATTGATCAGATATTTAGGCATCACAGTTGTAAAGGTTTGGACAGTTAGGGTGGTCCAGTAGAGTATGGGCTTATGGTCCCAAACACGAAGTGAAGACCTCTCTAGTGGTGCATGAGCTTTTGCTTTGATGGTGTTTAGCTTAGTCCATGTGAATTCCATCTGGGCTTGACCCAAGGAGGTTCATAATGTCAATATTTCAGCTACTCCAAAATTCCAACCCCCTCTTGCATTATTAGGCCACAGCATAGAAATTTAATTGTGTATGCCAAGTGAAGATTTCTTATTTTCTTTCTTTTTCTTCTTTCTAAGATTTGACTACAACAAGTCTTTCCCAAAACGTAATTATTCAGTGGTCTTGGAGCACCACGTGCTCTCTTTTCTACCATATATTTCTGTGAGGTCCAGTAGTTCCCTTGTGGGGGGTGATTCCGCGATGATTCTTACTCCAATCAAAGCTAAGCTTCCTCCTTGGTAGGGACCTACAAGACTCAACCACCAGTTAGTGCCACCTCGATCACAGTTTCTGGAGGGCGCACTCCGATGAGCAAGTACTTGTTAGAGAGAGAGAACAAAGCGCAAGAGTTTCAATTCTAAGAATGTGTAGGGTTTGGTATTTATTGGTGATGAAGTGCTTACTCTCCAAGTCTCTCATCCTCCACACGAGCCCATGACATCACTTGTAACCGCTTCAGTCATGTGAGATGACCAATGATGCTCTGCCACGTTAGCCTTCGCCCTTCTAGAAGGTTCTAGAAGCACCCGTTTGTCTACCACGTAACCTCTTCCATGTGCTCATACACCCCTCCAACAGCCTTCCGGATTGGCACATGGGTGGGGCCCTTTGTACTGAACCGAAACTACCAAAACCGGAGATGAACGAAAAAGCCTCTGGGTCCGTACAAAACAGATTGGGCTACTTCATTTCGGCCTAACACTGTTCGGCCCATCTAGTCCACATCCTTGGCCACACTGAAAGGGTCGCTCCTTGGTCTTCGGCCCATGAGAGATTCATCAACCCGATGGGCCATATGGAACGAGATGAGCGTGACATTCGGCCCAAGATCGTTCGGCCCATTGGCTATTGAGACTGATCATTATCGTTCACCCCAAGCTGTCTAGATCATGGCGACCTACCACATTTCTATGGTATTCATACACTTAGTACTGAACCCCACGGAAATATGTAGTGGATAAAGATATTGGAACACTACATGGCAGTGTCCAAAACCATCAATTGACTGAATTAGGGGTGAAATCGGTTCAATTTCAGGTGGTTCGAGGTGATTTTCCAAGACCGATTTGGTTCGGGGGCATGACTTTCCAAGACCGATCCCAACCGATTTTGAATCGGTTCCGGTATCAGTTCGGGTGGGGTCAGGAATTTCAATCTGGCCGAAATAGACGATCAGAAAAAGGAGGAATTTTGGGGATTCATGTACTAGTAGCTGCAAAGAAAATTTATAAAACCTCTAAAATCAACAGGTACAATACCACAACCACCACCAAAAAGGAAAACAGATCCAACTGCAGAAATATTAGAAGAGAGGCATGAAACTTTATGTTTAGGCAAAAACCGAGCGGCGAGAGAGAGCTGTGGATGGTGGACCAAGTGACGGAGAGGGAGCTGTGGCCAGTGGACCGAGTGACAGAGAGGGAGGCGCGGTGGTGGCTGTGATGCAGAGGAGGAGGAGAAAGGGAAGCGCTGTGTAGTTTGTAAGATTGAAGAGTGAAAACTGAAAATACTGGTCAGTTTTTTGGGTCAATTCGAACCGGTGAAATCCGAACTCATGGCTTCTCATACGAAAATCATGAGTTTAGTTAATTTTCAGATTTTTTTTTTTGAAATTTATCCACCAAAGAATAAAAAAAACACCAATCGAAACCACGGACAACGATAAGTATAAAGCGAATCAACATGTTCAATCAATAAATACCATTACAAGGACAAAAACCCAATCACCAAATAAATACACACAAATTGTGTATGTGTTTATATGATCTGTCTGCTTGAAAAAAGATACCAACAAAAAAGATACTAAAAAAAAAAAAAAAAAAGATACTAACAAAACTGTAAGGTCACCAAACTACCATAATATGGCTGTTCTTCTGATCTCCCTATAAAATAATGATGCCCCTATTGAAAGAACCAAACAATTCCCAGGGAAAAAAAAAAGAGGAACTTCCCCTTGATGGAAAAGATAAATCCCCGCCGGTTTTGCTATATAGATATTTTACAAATCTAAATGCAAAAAAATGATTTTACAAAATGGCAGGGATGTGGAGGAAAATAAATCAATGGAGAAACACTATGAGGAAAATTAAAATAACAAACAAATGGATTTACAAACATAATGCACTTTCGAAGAAGTTCTAATTAACTGCATAATATGGCAGAATACGCGAAAACCATGCTTGAAATTCCTGGGCCTCACTCATCTAAAAACTGGAAGGCAGGATTCTCAATAAGTTCTGTCGCGGCTTTCACATCGGAAAAATCCTTCTCTTGCAATGACTTAGAGAGGTCATCAACCGAAAATGGAATGCTGTATTCAGAAGCATCAATTGGTCAGTGTTTCTTATTCTACTACGTCTGTCTTTTTGTTAATGTCTAAAATGTTTGACAGAAATAAAAGGAAACAAGCAAGACTAAAACTACAATAAAAAAAAGCTAAAAAGAAAGAAAAAAAATGTGGGTTAGATGTCTTCAGGCCAGGTTTCCGCAAATGGTTCTGCTTCTTTCGGTTTGATATGATTCATATGTAGGAATTCACATATGGAAATAGGAGAAATTTTTACCTGGAATTGTCATCCAACAAAAAGGAACTGCTGACAGCACTGTTTGAGTCTTCCGTCATTAGTACCCTCATGCTGGAAATGACCTGTGCAGGTTCAACAAAGAAATTGCTTGGCAGCATATTCGGCCAAGAAGAATACAGAATTATATAGGCACTTCTGGTAAATAGGATTTTTCTGAAAGGTACTTACTTCTGGAGATACACTTCGAGTATTATAGTTGTCATCCCAGTACAACGTGCATATTCTATACAGTTGCTGGACACTCAAAATCTGATGAAAAAACCAAGAGTTGATGAGAAAGAAAGAGAGCTTCCAACTTAAATGATAAATGACAATTTTGAATTGGAAATGAACATAAAGAAACCATGCTGTTATTAAGTTCCAATACATCCTCTTTAGTAAATGCGTGAATCAAGAATCATATGGGTTTTTTGATAAATCCAAGAAGCCATTGATTTGCCCCTTTTAATAGTTTCATGTTTTTCACGAGTGGTGTGAGGTAGGAAGTGACACTTACAGGGCAAAGATCGTTGGTAATTTCATCATATGAAATTCTATACTTCTGATGTATAACCTGAGGCACAAGGGGAGGATAACATAAGCTAAAAATGCAGCGGGATTAAAATTGTGATTATCCCAGACAGAAACAAAGAGTTACTATAGAAAAATGTAATAATGCTTCAACTTTAACTGTGATGAACATACCAAGAACCCAACAGCTTGTCTGATGTGCTTAAGCTCATCCCAAGCTGATCCTGCATACTGCAATCCAAAGAGATTTCAGGCTCCAAAAACAGAAAGTCAACTGGTTGTACAGACGGTAAGGGTCTGTTTGATTGACCGGATTAGACTTGCTTTAATTAAATATCCCATACAACCGCATTACCAGCATTTATATCAACAAATGGTGGTGAGATTACATATACTTGGGAATGTGGTATTGGTAATTCTCACTTTTAGTCTACTGGGACAATAATCCATTCAGTAACAGTCAGGCCAATCAAACGGAACCTAAGTAATGCATAAAGATGCAGAGAGCAATTATGCATTGATCTGTATACCTGATAGATAGAGTACTTACCTCTTCTTTTGCCTGGCAGCACCAAAGCTCCAACTCTGCCAACCCAGCTTTGACATATTCCCCATTGCTGAATGTACAACACTCACGACGTAGAAGAAGGCTGCAAAAATGGTGGTTTTGCATGCATCAGTAAAGCTAACATCACAGAAGGATGACGAATAATTCCAGAACAGAAAACAAAAGTTACCTATTGAAGAGTTGGACATTAATATACGAAAATGTTTGAGTATAGATCTTCTGAACAAGAACCGGAGGCACCTGAAAAACCAACAAACAATAAGCATTTATGGGAATTTATATAGACGAGAAGAAAATTAATGCATGGTATCAGCAAGGTCCTCACAAAGTTTTCTTTCAATGTACAGAGAAGCACGTTGAGACATTCAATAATGCTCTGCCAGTGATTTGCAGGGGAATCTTTGCCAAAGGACCTCCCAGATCTTAGAGCACTTCCCTTCGATGTTCTTGGAGCCTAAAGTGTCAATATCATTAACTACAGAGCATAAGTACAAGTTTGACTTAACTGGTAAACAGAAAATTTGTCCTGCTTCATGCTGCAATGGCTGATTGACAGGAAACAAAATCCTTTACTGATATACGAATCAAATAATATAACCCAGCTCAGCTCTACAGTTGTGATCACCACTATCCCTGAACATAACAGTTGCAGATTGGGCACAAGTAGAAGACTAGAGTGATTGGTTTAATGAGATAGAGTGAAACTGACATCCATGGACAAGAGAACACAAAATGAATTTGAAAATGGAGCGATTCTGGAGGCATATGCTCATGAGATGGAAAATGTGCCTCCAGAGATTGTTTCAATTTTACAAACATAATAATAAACCAAATCATTAACACTCTTGGAAGGTGGCATTCCCTTTAAGTCTAAGTTGCTTCAAGCTTAACAAATCACTACACGGAATGAGCTCGTTTGCTGTCAACTGTTTACAAAGCAAGACCTCTTCCTCTCAGTAATACTAGAAGCAGACAAAACATGACTTGCTGGTCACTTTAATCCTAACCCCGCCTATGATTATGTATTAACATTGCAGAGCTCAAGATTGATTTTTCTTTGCATAAGCCTTTACACATGCACATACACAAAGAGAGAATCCTGATAAATAAGTCTAATGTTTCATCGGATCAGAAGTTGTGCTTCCAACAGTTTGTATCAGCTGCGCAACAGCTATCATAAAAAAATTGCAAATTACAAGAGACTGACATAAAAAAAAAATCCAGAGAGAGGGAGGAGGTATTGTAGCTTATGCAAATTGAAGTTCCACA
The DNA here is from genome assembly GCA_016920895.1 of Vaccinium myrtillus. NCBI lineage: Eukaryota > Viridiplantae > Streptophyta > Magnoliopsida > Ericales > Ericaceae > Vaccinium > Vaccinium myrtillus. Next base: position 30,929,265 of record CM029281.1, read on the forward strand.
TACCTGAATACACGAGGAAAGCAATGATGCCAACTCTTTCTTCAAGTTGTCTCGAACAATTCCATAGATTTTCTCCACATAAGCTGTGAGCTGCTGCTTGAAAAGCAGAGCTGGGTATTTGGCATCAACTTCACGGACTAATTCAAGTGGAGGTGCAGCAAGACTCGCAGAAGAGGGAGAAGACCGAAATCCCTGTGACATACAAAGCAAATCATATTACACACCATGGGTTATAAGAACTTGATCATCATAAATCACATCACAACCAATGTCATATAAAGGCTAAAACGACCAAATTGAATACCATTGTCATCCTCCCAAATAGGGATGTAGGAGCGGGTGGCTTTCGTTGTGAAGATGTCCCAGATGAACCAGCACCTTTTATACTTCTTTGAAGCAAAAACAACAACGAAGAGGTATTTGATAGCCAGTATGCCATGTGTTCATTGTCATCTTGATCCTGTAATGAAGTAAGTTTCATTATGCTTCAGCTTTTGAACAGGAAACATATTGTTATTACAACAGCAAATAAGGAACAATATGGAAGAGAATGTATTTGGAAGTAACAAGGCCTTTGATACCCCATGAGAATTAATCAAAGATTAATATTAATGTAGTAATCTGTGTTACTCGGACCCGGGTGCGGGTACGAATCTAGGTGTCAGACACGTGAAGTCAAAAAATAGAGGATACGCAGATACGAATCCTAATTTGGACACGGAAACGGGGATACGGCATATAATATATTTTTTTATATTTTAAATTTAATATGTCAAATAATAAATATTTTTACATTAAAAGAATGGAACATTTTTTACGGCTCTTTGATGTGCCTTTTGGCATAACCACTGATTTGTTTTGGAAGCAAAGTGGTATGAAGAATTAATATCGCCTTTTCTTTATCTAGTCATATGCTGGTCAACTTGTTCATGTGGGCATAGCCCACCACGCCATCCAATACACAATTTTGATAGCAAAATATCAAAATGCAAAAGTCAGCTTTTGGCCCCACAATTTACTTCTCGGTAAAAGCATGTTACATCAGCTGTACCGCAATTACTTTTCGGTAAAATACAAGGCAGCTTTGAATTCCCAGGAGACAACTTTCTTTATTCATCAACAGTACCGAGGTGGGGCCCTTTTCCTTTTCTCCCACTTTTTCTATTCTTTTTCTTTTCTCTTTCTTCTTATTCCTCGTCTCTTCTTCTTCTCCGATGAACCTCCTGCAAAAACAGCCGTATCCCGTACAAATCCCGTACGAATTTCTGTGGCCGGATCCCGTACGAATCCCGCACCCGTACCCGTGTCGTGTCGTGTCGACACGGGTACTCCACCAAAAATGGCGAGTCCGAGTAACACAGGTAGTAATTAATGCTCTGAATGTTGAACGAAGGAAGCAAGGTAATGAGCACAAAAATTGAATCGGGTATCTAGGCATGCCCCCTCTGATGCCTTCCAGCTTTGATTTAGGGGAATGGTTCTACTATGTAAGATCCCTAGAGTTTCTCGATTCTTGGAGGTATAAGGGGGACGCTACAATGGTTAAACGGTTACACTTTCTGAGAGCATCCACTTTGTGCATATATTGCCAAAGTTTAGGTCTGTATCCAATTCTACCCTGTCCATAACCCATTGGTTTGGGGATTACGTGGGTTCTGTTATTGTTGTTGTAACAGTAATCAACCCAGATTGGTAGTCCATACCGTTGACTGCAACAATGACATACCACTGATACCAGCATACATATCCCCTGTCTTTAGAACCACCTTAAGCCATCTTACATTATGAAAGAGTTTGAACTGTTATGTTAGGTTCCAAATTTGAACAAAGATCTACATATGGCTGGATTTTGATAAACCCATGATCCAGCCATAGTTGAGGCTAACATATTCATTTATCGCGTCCCTCTTCCTACAGAGGCATTTGGACCACTTTACAATGGTTTCTAACATCAACCACGATGTAGAGTTACTGTACTCCACACGCCAACATGGATACTAATTGCAATCACTTGGTTACAACTGTCAATCAATTACTAATCAGGAATGGAGAAAATGTGATCCTATTACCTCAATAGCTGAACCGATCATCTGAATGAGACGATCAAACACACTAGTCCTTTCTGCCTCAAAAGATTTCCAATGTAGAAGGCATTTGTAAATCGTAAATGCTGCAACAGGCTTGCCTTGGCTGAACCCAACATCCTTCATAATGCAGTTGATAAGTGCATCAACACTCTCCTGCAGCAATTATGAAGCCCACAGATGTCAAACTCCGTCAACAAAGCAAATATAAGCATACAACTAGAAAAATGAAGCAGATATCACTCAGGGTCGAAACATACATGTTGACGATCAATGATGGATCTTCTAAACTTGCTATCGGATTCTGTCCCATACTTCTTAACAGGTGTGACACTTTGTGGTTCCTGCATAAACGAATCTTTTACACGATTAGAAAAGCAAGAATATAGAGATAAAATGGAGCTCAAAGATGTGGGGAAGAACATTTTACATTGGTCCTATCCTCTTCATTGTCATTGTAACCATTTTCCAAGTTCTGCAAAAAGGAAATGTTGAAAAATAATTAACGTAAGAATAGAAGAAACAGACGGGAGATCTTTCTTTTGCTTGGCGCGGACCTGGGGGCCAATGGAGGGATATCAAAGATATCTGTAACTTTTTTTGTTACCTTGGTGGTTTATTGTTTTCTCATTTATCTTCTTTCTTTTCTTTTCCTCTTTTTTTTTTCGGTGTTGGTTTGGGGGCCAATTTTTTGTGTTGGGCGTGGTGGTAGCTACAGAAGATCTGAATAATTTATACCATTGTATTTACTTTGGTTGGTGGAGTTGGTGGAAGTCCTGACGAGCGTGTAACAGGTGTGCTCAGCAACGATTGTTGCCGAAGAATTTGGCCCTCAGATTCCATCTCGTACATTTTTTCTTCAAGCCTGTGAACATGTAAAAAACAAGAATACAGTAACATACTGAAGGTAAAATTAAGCAATGGTATTCATTCAAATTGACCAGCGAGCATGCAAAACAGTCCAACAGTTATTCTAAATGACAATATTGTCTCACACACCTTTGCATATTAGTCTTCAGCCGAATTATCTTTGATTCTGCCTCCAAAGCCTGCTTCAACCTCTCCTCACTAAGTTTGTTCGTCTCCTCATATTTTTTCTCTGTTTCATCAATTTTCTTCTCTAAAGAACTAACCAAGGCCTGCATAATCCCGAGACATTTGCAAACAGAACCACAAAATGTGATGACCATACCTCAAAAAGCGTAAGTGTAATCAAATTAGTACACAAAATAACAACTCAAAAAACCCAGCATCTAGCCTCTTTACCTTAAGTTTCTCATTTTCTGCAGTAATCTTATCCATCAATGAATGGTCAACGACTGGAACCTCCTGTATGACAGGGATTTGCTCTGCTGCCATTTTGGCAGCCTCACGTTCCTTCATAAGAGTTTCTTTAGTTTCTTTGAACTGGAGTTGCATCTGTTGCAAGGCAGATTGTAACTTTGCATTTTCTTGGGTTTTGGCTTCTTCCAAGTCAGCCTACAGAAGCAAAACGTGAATGCAACCATAAGGGAAAAAATATCTCAGGAACATAGCAGAAGTCATGGGAATGACTATCCAAGAATCAGATAGCAAAGTCATGGTGAATGACTATCTATTCTCATCTGCTCTTCACAGAAAACAGAAATACTTACTCTCATGCGTTTCTCCAGCTGCAATCGCCATGTTAGTTCTTCAACTTGCTTCTCAAGTTTGTTTTTGGCAGCTTGAAGGGCACCGGTTTCCCTCGCAGCCTGTATTACATACGAGGAATGAATAAATAACATGAGACATATTGAGGACGGGTGTAACATTGACAAGCAGGCAATATGTCTTCCACTACTACTGGTCTTCTTTACTCGTCTCAGCACATCTGCAGGGAAACTATAGGTTTTACAAATAGACTACATTCAGTCGTCTTAAAAACGGGCGAAGAAGTACCTTTTGAAGCAACAAATTTTTAATGTCCCTACAGATGCATGAAACAACCTTGTTTTTCAACTGTAACTAGAGACACAGGAATTACTAATCACAAAATTTGTGTTCTTTTTCCTGCCATATGTTCCTATGATGCCACAGCTAAGAGTGAAGATAGTTAAAAAGACCAAAAAAAAATCACAATACAGTCCAAAAAAAAGTCAAAAAGCAAACAGAAAACAAAGGGGGATAAGACAAAAGAAATCACCATCTTAAGCTTCCGCAGTTCACTTCGAGCAACTCTTCCCCTCCATGCACACTGTGTGGTGATCGCTGCTTTCTTCAACTTGATATAGCGCAAACGAGCTAAGTACTTGCGACAGTGACTCTGGAGCAAAAAATAACAACTTCAACATAAAACAGGACGTTCAACAGAAGCCAACGTACAGGGAAATGCATGCCAGACCTACTAATAGCTTGTATTGGCAACATACAAATACTAAATTGATGCTAAAGAGTTTTCCAGACTCTAAGTTCACCTGAATAATAATAGCTGCTTTTGTCTGCCTTCTGAAGCGAAGCTCATTCCGTGCAGTCATCCCACGCAAGCCAGTCTGAATAGAAACAGCAGAGGAGCATAACTCATTGTACGATTTTTTCGCAAGATGCATACGGAAATCTCTTTGAATTCTCAGGCAAGAAGCTTCTCTCCTCATGTTCTCGTATACTTGACGAGCAAGTTCTCCTGCAATCAACCAAAGGAGAAAACAAAGGAAATATATGTTAGAAAATCCCAAAAGATAGGACTATAAGAGAACTTAAAAGGGCTAGATGAAAGGACATATATAACACACTGGAATACCTCTGCACACAGATTGAATTCGTATCGCAGACAAACGAAGCAAGAAATAACTTTTGCGGGCCATGTACGAACGGATTTTCCTCTGAATAATGCTTGCTGATCTTCCTAAGACCTCGGTTCTCCGGGCATCCAGTTCCGCCATCTGACCAGCCCTTAGAAACACCTTTGTCTTACCAATCTGCAAAAATAAGCCTAATTGCTAAAAGAATCCAGGATTTAACAGTTCAACAGCAAAAATAAAAATGTTATTTCAGAAAAAATATATGCCTGTGACTGCCAATCAAGGTCAGGTAAAGCAGACACGCTGAAATATATTTGCAACTGGCAGTACTCTGTATTGCTACCCCCTCATAGTTACAAGTGAAAGTACACCAGTTTAGCCTCGATTTTAATACATTCTTTCGTGTTGGTGGGTGGGCGTGGGCCGTGGGGGTGTTGCGTTGAGCATTATTTGCACAAAGTGACTGCAAAATATACTACTATCCAATAAAAATTCACAAGTTAATCCAATATCAGAGTTTACATTATCTGAGAGAGGTTACATAGCAACTAAAGAGCCAAATGAAAATTGTTATGCCTAAAGCAAGAATATCATAACTCTACCTTAAACATCATAATTCAGCAGTTATAAAGGGATATCTACAGCCAAGAAGACATCAAAAATGGAGGAATTGAGATGAAATATAGGATCCACCGTGCGCTAATAGACAACTACATAACTCATAATAGCGTGAATGCAAATTTAAAGAATACTAAAAAGATGCCCCACAACCGTACATCGTTTTGTGACCAAGAGAACATGAAAGGGCATAAGCCGCATAAGATTTAAAATTTGACTGCATCTCTGTAAGTTCAAATCAGAACCAGCTTTTGCACGAATTATAAGTAACATCATTACCTGATACCCTTCCATTTCCACCTTCTCAAGAAGCCTTTTGCAAGCAGCAACCTCATCCGTACTATCATAAATCAAGTGTAACATTTGTCAGGAACTGTAACAGTTTGTCTAAACCTATACACTTGAAGCCTCAACTAATTCAAAACAACATTATACCAAAGATCCCATACGATTAAGAAATACTAGAAAGAAACTATCAAAAACCAATCAAACTACCTCCCGTCCAAAACTTCAGGTGCAAGGATACCAAATCGATCTACAAATTCATAGAAAGGTTTTCTTGTAGGATAACCTGCACAACTTATCCGAATTGCCTCCATGACCCCCTAAAAGAAGACACATAACAGCAACTCTGAGAGAGAGAGAGAGAGAGAGTTTCCAGCTTCATTCCCAACACAAACAAGTAAAAAGGAACCCTCCTTACCCCACAACGTAGTTGTTGTAGAACATTGCTATTCTCAAAAATAGCTGGCTTGAGAAGATTATTGGGCTTCACACACCGAATATAATGAGGTTCAGTTGAACTTAGAGTTTCAAGCAATGCTTGCAATTGTTGCTGCAACAAGTACAAGACGAACTTCATAAGTCATCGTATTAAACCAAAAATAAAAAACAGATAATTCACAAAGAGAGAAAAGAGAACCATCAGACCTTGAACCGTGCACCTATGGAAGAGAACTTTGATTGTTTAGAGGTCTCCTCAGATGAAGGTGGAAACAAGCCCGACACAAAGGAACATTTGGAATCATTCAGGAGCGCTTGATGTTCGGCAATAACATAATCTTTGTTTTTGTCCAGAAACAGTTCAGTTTGGTAGGTAACCTAAAGGGTAAATCAAAATGTTGATCCATCACCATAATCTAAGGTGTAGTCTAGAGCTGAATACATAATAACACATTAAAAATAGAGACTTACATCACCAGCATAATGACAAATAGTGAAATCAGAGCGCGATAACTTTGGCTTATTGAAACGTTTGTGGTTTTTGAATGTCTGGTAAAGCTTGTTGGCAAAGCTTTCATATGTTGATCTTGGGAACATACTGCAAGAAAAACAAGCCCCATCATATATCTCACACGGAGAACCATGAAATGTAAACACTATGATGGTAGATGATGTAAACTATTTGGATGTCATTACTTTATGTGAGACGGAAGAAAATTATTACAGCAGTACACCACTTACCAAGCTTCATCCAGAAGAGAGATTATGCCACCAGGTTTCTGAACATTGGAAAAGGAAATAAAATATTAGAAAGCAAAAAATCTCAAATGATCTGCCTAATCAAACTATCCGATTCTAAAGGAAGTTACCAGAGACAAATACAAACAAAAAACAATCCTAAAGAATGTAACACTTGAGAAGCTTAAAGATGAATGATCCAGTCTCTCCACTTTTGGTCCGACTAACCATCAAGGAAGAAAAATCATAAATAAGTACTAGATTCAAATTGTACTTCTCAACCTTCCGATTTTATCTCAAACCAAAAGCATTTTCACAAACTTTCTAACTTCATTGTCCCATCTCTGCTTTATTGTCATCTGCATTGGTGTCTTTCCAATCTCCTAGTTTTGTTCTCTCTCATTCGCTATAAGCTATAAGTTTTCTATTGCTAGCTCCATGCATGAACACCTCTTTAAGTTTTAGGCACTCATATCTACACTAGAGTGAATATGCAGACTTGTAATAGTTAAATATGTGATGGGAACATGGAAAGATATGCACCGTCAAAAAGTATTAGTCACCCCATAACCACTTCAAAAGTTTCACTATTTTAGATCATAACCTTTCGACACAACCACTGCGCTTTAAAGAAAATTGAATTAATGAAGATTGATCACTTTGCTTCTCCACAATCTATGCCCCAAAGAAATTCTTTAATCAGGAACTTTTTGTTTATCTTTTCCACAACCAATATGCCATTAATATTCCTGTCTCACATCTGGAATAAAAACACATACATAAATGAATGAAATGTTTGCAGACTAAGAACACATAAAATATTCCTGTCTGACATCTGGTTTAAAACAAATACATAAACGAATGAAATGTTTGCAGACAAAGTTCTTGGTTACATGCCAAGTTGTGCTTTTCGACAATACACTCAAGGTAACTTCACTACACAACTCAACTCCATAAACCTTTATCTCACCAATTTACTGATTGTTACACGAACCCCTCTAAACATTGAGAAAAGGTCCATGGCACTTATTTTCTTTTCAGGATCTCCCAATTAAAAAAAAGAGCGTCCTTTTCTTTCAAGATTATAGTTCCCCACAACTTTCTTCACGACCTCGTGTTGCATTCATCTAGCAGTAGGCTAAGACAGTTTTTCGCATGAAGTGGTATCAAACTGATGGCATTCAGTAGCACATAATCAATCAATTTAGTAAACATAGAAAACCTAAGAGAATAAAGATGTACATACGGAAAATGAAGGTGCAAACAGTGGATGGAACAATTGAATCATATTGGAGCAAAGGAAGTCTACATTCGGCAATAGCATTTTAGATGCTTGACCATAGAACAGAAAGCAGCAATTTATGCCCTAAGGGGGAGACAGTCGTGACTTGGGTAAAAAAGAAAATTAAGATGCCAGTCAAAATTTCCAGTGGAGGCAGATACCACGAACCTTTTCAATGAGGTCTAAAACATCTTGGTTATCAATGAATTCAATGTAGCTCCAATTAATTTCTTCTTTTGTATATTCTTCTTGCTCCATTTTGAAAACGTGCTGTACAACAAGATATTCATGATCATAAATATGTCCAACACCAATATAGAAATGGTTAGAATGAATCCAACAAAAACCTGATTGAAGTGTTGCTGAAGCTTCTCATTTGTCAAATTAATGCAAAATTGCTCAAAACTGCACAAGTCCACAAAGGCAAAACATGAGAGAAAAGGTCCAACAAGCAGCTTTAGCAAAAGAATTTAGGTGAACAAAATACAAAATATGGATTTATAGTTTCTGGAGTTCTATATAGCTGCCATCCAACGCTTACCGCTTTCTACAGAGTTATGCATTAATCATTATCCAAAGCGGAAACAATCATGAACCAAACGGCCACAACTTCTTATCCTCAACTATTCCAAATTAGATGGCCACAATCTTCAACCCATCCATAACCAATCAGAGGCCAAAGATAAACGAAATTGAATTATTCACTTCCATTTTCACATCCATCTGGGGTTTGTAAATGTTAAAATGAACTAATCGCAGAAACTTTGGCTCATAAAACCATCAATATGTAATAGTGTATGTTGCTTACAAATGAAAAAATATATGGCTTCTTCAGCAGACAACCAGGAGGTATTCAACGTTTCTGCTTATCCGTGAATAAACAGATACTTGGATGGCACATGACCCCCCAAACCCCTACCCTTTAAGATTTCTTTTCACCTTCGATTACAACTTTTCCCATTTCAGTGTTTGTTTTCGATTTTGTTCATCACTGAAAACAAAGGCATACCAGTTAAGCACCTGTTTGTCTTGAAACTCTCAAATCCATAGATATCCAACACTCCAATAAGAGACTTTGAGTTTGGGTCTTGACCAATTGAACAGTTAATCTTATCCACAAGCCTGCAGAAACAAGAAGCGAAATACAAAGGGAAACTTAAAACCAGATTTACTGATATACACAAACCATGTGCAAGGTCAATGTTGAACAAACTTGAAACCAAACTTGACTGTGAAGCTTACCAGTCAAACAGCCTTGAGTAAACAACTTTTGCCAACGCATCTCTACTGACAGTTGCTGCTTCTGGATCCAGCAACTTAGTGATAGTTTCATCGCGAGTTACAATTACGCGTTTGCAAAGGGAATCCTCCAAGGCCTTCGGATCACACCTGAACAAGACTTCCACTTAGAAATTAACATTTTGATTTTTGAACATAGAGTTCTGAGGATACTCTTTTTATGTGTTGGCATGCATAGATAAAGTGAGTTATTTACATAAACAACTCTGCAGCAGTTCTCAGATGGAACCAAGATTTTTCATCTTTCGGCATAGAAGAGTCCATTTCCTTCCCCTTCACAAAATCAATATTTCCTAAATGCAGAATTGCAGCCACAACTCGAAAAATTCCATCCTACCAAGGAACAAGAAATAGCAAGAAAGTTAGTCAGTCACTTCAATACAAACAAATTTGCATTGCTCTTGTGAAATAACGTCCAATAACTATACCTGCTCCTCGGGACTCATTCCAACGACATCCATTGCACTCCTCGTTGCGATGTAATCTTTGGCATCATCAATACCATCTAACTCGTAGCAATTTGTTTGATTTAGATAATGAAATGATCTTGGATTTGCCATTTTATATCTTTCAATATCCTGACAGGAGGAGCACAATTCCTCTTGAAATAAGAAAATACAAATATAGAGGATTACAAGAGCCAAAACCAATGACCCAAATGCTGCAAGTTATAAAGGACACAATAAGGAATAGTTTTGGATTTTGATTAAACTTAATCACTCAGGTGGAACAAGTTTTGTTTCTTCCATTTTTGGTTCACAACCAACTGTTCTGAATAGAGAAGTTATGGGTCTTGCATTTCATCTCTTTTCTAAACAGTGTCTTTTCACTGTATCCCTTGCTTTTACAGTTTATATTACTTGTAGTATTCAAAATCCTCTAAGGACTATCTCTGAAAACCCATTAGGTATTAGTTTGTCAAGGGCAACATGTAAAATCATCCCTGAATTTCAGTGGCAGGCGCAGTTATGTTCGAGTTTATCAAAATCAACATCTAAAATCATCCCTGAATTTCAGCATAAGTCCTAGCTATACTCTGTAACAACCCACCCTCTAGTCGCCCAATAACTTGTGGGAGCCGAATAACATGGCCCAAGATGCTTAATCCCGAGTTATTGGTAGCAGGAGGTTGTCCATTATATTTAATTGAAAATTCTTCTAACCAACCAATGTGGGACAAACATTGGGATACTACACATTCTAAACAGAAGAAGATCAAACAAGTAAACAAAAAATGGATATGGTATAATATCATCAGAATGCATTCCTTAACATTGTGGACATCAGCAAGATTTACTTTATTGCCTTTTTTGTATAAAAAGAAGCAGTTGCTCTTAAACAAAAAGTCAAACCAAAGGTAAACAAATGCATGCATATTAGGAAACTGAAATGCTTCGCGAACAAAATTGGTATATTAGGCATGAATTAACTCTTGATGAGTCAGAGATCTCTAACCTCTGGTGGTGCAGAACAAAGCATGTAGAAACAATGGTAATTTCTCTCAGGATCGGACACTTGACAAACACGAGATCTTTCAAGCAAATAAGTTCTGATAGCGGCTCCGGATATTCTTCCATTCTTGTCGAATTGAATCTCCACAAACTTACCAAAACGACTGCAGTTTTCAAAACATGCAGATAAAGACAGGCACGTGAAGCCAGAGACATGACAACGTTTGTCCATAATCGGAAAGATAACTTAATGAAAAGACTTCCCCACCTTGAGTTATTATTTCTGACGGTCTTTGCATTACCGAATGCTTCGAGAACAGGATTGGACTGCAAAAGCATGGAAATAGACCACGAAGACTAACTGAGAAAAACTTTATCATATGAAGGGAAAAAAAAACTGAAAAAACTCAGGTTGAGAAATGCAAAATAGAGAATTTATAATTTTAAACTCCAATCAGCTTGTCGGAAAAATGTAACAAAATGAATTCTAACCTCCAGGACTTTCTGCTCTACAGTCCTTCCCTCAGCTGCAGCTCTTCCTCCCATGTAAGCCAGATAGCGCATAATCTGTTTCGTGCTCTCTGTTTTACCAGCACCACTTTCACCACTGACCAAAATCGACTGACTTATTCCCTCATTGATCATTTGTCTGCACCCACAGAAATAATCATTTACGTCACAAGCTGAACTAACGAGGTTCAACTTATCAGCTTATAATTAAAAGCAGAGATTTTGTTAAGAGTACCTGTATGCAGCATCTGAAACAGCAAAAGGATGAGGACTCAGTTCACCAAAAGCTGCCCCTTTATACTGTGCCATCATATGGCTATCATACAAATGTGGAAGTCTTCTAAAAGGGTTCACAGCAATTAATATACTTCCTGTGTAAGTCTGGGGACATCATTATATCAATTAGCCTTCATCTCAGAGTAAATGCTAGTGTTATACTAAAAAAAATAAACATCCTTACATATATTTCATTTATATCATATCTGGATTTTAAATTTTGTAGAACTCCCGGTTCATGCAAATAAGCCAGCTTTGTCATATCATCAACTCCACATGGTGGTGCATCAGAATCCTTGGGATAGGCATTAGAAGCCTTAACAACAACCTGCAATTTAAAACTTAACATCAACCAACAAACAAGCAAGCAAGAAGAGGGAAGAACACAACAGAATATTGTCCATTTCTAAATAATAGATGTCCACACACAAAAGCGGTGGAAACCACTTACTTTCTTCCCCGAAGTACAAAGAACCTTGATCTCTTCACCATTGACATCAACAATTTCCCCATCTATCCAAGCTGCATCAGGATCCTCAACCCAAACAAGAGATCCATTGCCTAGACTGACTGAACCAGCCTACAAAACCGAGCGGCGTAGCAATTAAACCGACCATAACCCAGTAACATTGCAGAAAATTGAAGAGCAAAACAACATGATGACTTTGAGTTGCCAAAGCAGTTACAAATACACTCTAATCAAATCACAAGATCAACAAAGGGCATGCATCACATTAGCAGATAAAAGAAGCCATGTCATTGAAAGTGGTTTAAGGATCGAGAGCAAGGGGAATGGAAGAAAAAAAACGAAATAGTAGACATGCAGACATGCGCAACAAAACAGAAGCGCCCAACTGAAATGAACTCCGTGCATGGGAAGTTTTGGCACATTAAGCAAAAATGACTTGACAACGCAAAATAATTAATAACTTGCATGTAGAAAGAGAAAACGGTAAAGCACTGCCAAAATGGCTTGATTTACTTCCCATAATACACAAGGAACAAAATTCTAAAACAGACAACTATTTAGTTTCTCCAATTATATCCGGCATTGGCATTACAGCTTTCCGGGATCGAAAAGAGGTCATCTAATCAAGGAACAAAGGGAAAGGGAGGGAAACTCGGCCAAATTAGCTCGAGTTGCTCAATGCTAGAATTTAAGGTAGTTCGTTAACTCATGTCGAGTGTTTGACCTAGTCATCAAAACCATATCATAACAGTGTTCTAAAAGAAGGTAAGGAAGGCCGAGTATTCACCACCTAGGGGAGAAGGCCCCTCGCCAACTAGGCGCCGAGTACTCGGCCTTGGAAGCTATAAGGTGCGTGCCCGGCCGCCCTGGGAGCGCCTAGCGAGTTTTAGAACCTTGATCATAACCCGCGTGGAATATAACAAGCTACATTTCTAAATCAATCATCAGATTTAAGTCTAGGGTCTAAGTTCTTTATCAGCAGCAATATATTTGTATTAACTGTCTACTAGTGCTTAGTGGTGCATAACAAATTACAAATCTACAAACAGCCCAGAATAGGAAACTTCACAGTATTATCAATCCAATCAGAACAGATCAGAAACAAACGGAAACAAAACAACAACTCAATCCCATTGGCAAGAAAAGTCTGGAAAAAAAAATAGCTTAAAAAATCATCAGTAACAAAAATGTATAATCCATACCATGTTGACTAACTTCAGCCGAATCGGAAACCAAGGCTTCCGATTCTTTTAAAGCCCAAAACAACTCAGCCACCACAGATCCAAGAACACACTGATTCCCAATTCCTTTCCCTTTCTTGGCCCACTCCCCTTTACCCTCTGTTCAAGATTAAGAACCCAATAACCCAAATGAACTTTTTCCTCCTGGGTTGTCTTCAGTACAACTTCTTGTTTTCAGAAAACGTTTTCAAGAAGCAAAAGCACCAAGAAAACCCAGAAGCCGCAATAAGATTTGACCCTTCAACAGTCAGATTTCCGGCTGGGAAATCGGAGTGAAGAGAGATGGACAGAAAACTGAAAAAACCCTTTGTAGCTCTGCTAGAACCAAAGATCTAGGATGTGTGTATTTTTTCTGTTGCGTTTTTTCTTGTTTCGGATTTTTCTCTGTGTTTTCTTTCCCACTTCTTCTGCCTGTGTTTAGGCCTGTAGTCAAAGTTAATTCATCATAAAAGTACTCTGTATTTGTCAAATTACGGCTTAATTATATCTTGCCTCCTAAGCTATTTGCATATTTGTAAATTGTCTCTTACCTTATAAAAGCTGACACTTGACTACCTTAAACAACCTAAATCTTTCAATTTAGCCCTTTACTCTTCCATCATACAACTGCAGTCAAAGAGCCCAATAACTTAAGAGTTGTTCCGCTAAGGGTGTTTTTACAATAAACTGGTTTTTCACGGTTTTCTTATGTGATGTATTGTGAGATAATGACATATTTTGGTTTTTTGAAAAAAATTGTATTTTGTTAGTAGAACACCCCTAAATGCTTGTGTCCTGAAAATATAGCTAGAATGCTGAAATAACATCCATATATGCTTGCACATCTAACAAATTCAAGACCCTATCTTTTGTCAAAATTGTCCTTTTTATTTATCCACATTCATCAATCTCATTCTATTTACCTACAATAACATATTCTTGTACCACCTATCAATATACCGAAACCAGTTATGCAAAAAAAAATTATACAAAAGGTCTCATTCCCGACCTTCTTGCCTATTTGGAAAAAAAAAATAATACTAGCATTCAAAATTTATTCTGGAATTATTAACAGTCATTAAGCAATTATAGATTAATAAGGGGTCCAAGTTAAAAAGGTTTAAAGAGTATAAGCTAATAAAGTGTATGATATAATACTTCAGGGGTACAAGATGGAATATCAAGCTTTTAATTGGTATATATAGTAGTATAATGAAAGTAAACAGAATCAGTAAGATTAAACGGCGTGTTAAATGAAGTGAATTCCGAGACTGCCCTCGTTTCTTAGGCGTAATTACTGAGGTGAGACCGAACGCGCGTTTACAGCTCAGACAATGGGACAACGTTGTCCTGAGAACCTACACATTTGAAACGCGAGCGCGGTTTGTGTGCGGGCCCAGCGTATTTATATTAACGGGACCACAAGACGGTGTCGTTTCTTTTCTTGAACTGCCGATAGACTGAGCTTGTCATAAGATTTTATGAGAAATTCTTTAAAATAAACCAATTAATTTTATGGGATTTGGGATTTCTCATTTTAGCACGCTGATTTTTATATAAAAAATAATCTCATAAAATAAACGTGTTAAAATGGGAAACCAAATAAAATCATCTAGTTGATTTTACGGGAAATAATCTTATGAAAAACAAGGTCTAAGTGCCACTTTGGGCTAAAACAAAAGAGTAATCTCTCATAATTTTGCACAAATAATAGCACCTGCACCCGTATCTCGCCATTTTCCGTTGTCATTCTCCTTTTTTGCAATGAATAGTGTCATTTTGTTCCTATTCAACTTGCTATATGTTTTGCCATTTGCTATTTTTGAGAAATTTTGTTGACATCTTTTTTTTGTTATGAGTGTGGCACCCTTTTTTGCCATTTTGTTTCCATTTTTTACAAGTGGCAACATTTCCTCCCATTTTTTGACAACCGGTGTAGTTGCTCTAAGAACGTTAAGGCTGAGTTTACACATACTGCAAAATACCAAAAATATCGCGTAATCGATACCAAAAACTCAGCCTAAATGCCATCGAGGTAATATTAGTTTGCAAACTATTGTACTGTTACTTACGAAATGCTATACAACACCAGAATGAGTTTCCACATACTGTTGATAATCGTAGTACTTTTTTAATTTTAGACTTCGGGTATTTTTGTTATGATATTTTTTATGGTCTTCAACATTTTTTTTTTTATAAAACGTTGCTCTTTTTTTTTTTTTATATATATAATTGTTTTTTAGCCGTTTCTTGACGTGTGCTGTGGTCATTAATTCACTATCAAAATTTATTTTTCGCTCTGTTTACTTAAATTTATGGCTTTATTTATTACCTATATAATAAGCAAGAAGGATCATCTGTCTCCCTCTTGTGTGTTCTTGTTTTTTATTTATTTATATTATATGACTTTTTATTGGTGAAACCCATGATTAGTTGATTGAAATCAACATACAATGACATACGAGATACTTAATTATATCAATATGCGTAAAATGCTCTACGTCCGTAATGATAAATAGTTTTTTTTTTTGGAGAAAGAGAGAAAATATCATAGATTAAAACCAACGTACAACATCTTGTATATAAACAAACCATCCAACATGGATACAACATAAAATAAGGCTAAACTATAGCAACATCAAGCAAGAAACTAAGCTATAAGTGGCCGAGATCTCCAATGGACCATCTCCCATGTCTGGGTGAAGCACAAAAGGGGAGATGTGCTGAACAGAGCCGCCGCCACAAAAGAGGTGATGGCGTGTTACGCAAGGTCATGAGCTCGTTGAACTATTTTGCGCTCGGCTTTAGAGATCTGACAAAACGCCAACTTTAAAATATATGCATTGATGTTGCGTATCAAAAAATCATTACTGTGATGCCACTCAGACTAAATACTTTGTTCGATGTCCATTGGCATTGCCTCACAACATTTTGGAATTGACTATGTCTGAGAATAGATCATGATGTACCTGGTTAATGAAGTAAAAACAGTTTGCAACGAGTTTGAAGGGAGAAAAGCTTGAGCTGGTAGGCGCATACATGGTGCCGAGCGCATATCTCGACCGTCTAAAAGTGTTTTTAGTGACCCAAATTTTAAAGAGAGAACCGGGGGGGGGGTTGAGAGAAATCTGAACTGTTCAAAATACTTTAATTTAGACCAACGAAATATGCGACAAATACCGCCACGTGATACCCATCTGGAGCCAAAGTTTTTTTCGTTAGGAGGTGAGGGCATTTCAGGTAACATCATGGAAGATTTGGACAAGGTGGCTTTAAAGTGAATTTACTTAATCCAAAAGCGACTTGGGGACCCCCCGCAACTTATCATAAATGTACCTTTAAGGCCCCAGGCTCCCAATTCAAACTGTAAAGTCCCTTGTAGAGCTGGATATTCCATTCATCAATCAACAGTTCACACACATATTCTGCAAATCTGTAAATACCAAATCACAAAGAAGAAGAAAAGAACCCATTTCCATTCCAAAAGCAAAGAATAAAACCAAAAATCTTCTTCTTTTTTTTCTCTTGTGAATTTGGTATAACTAGCAAGAAAATAAATTGTTCCCCTCACAGTTCTGTTATTAAGGGACATCTTTTTCCGTAGCTGGATTATATGCCAAAGTGGATATCAATGATTAATTCTCTAACGTATTACTCAAATGTAAATTTGTAACATTGCTTGAATTGGCTCTTATGTTTTTATTTACTTTTTTTTTATTCAATCTTATGTTTCGATGCTGCGTTTGTTGTGTAATTTTAAATTATAGACTTTTAGGGCCAGTTCATTTTATTGTCTAAATTGTTTTTAAAAAAAAATCCTGAATTTTGAATAAAACATACTGTGTATAAGGAGTATTTTGACTGTTAAAAATATCAAAAATACTATTTTAGATGAAAATACCAACCTTGATATTTATACCGGCAATAATTGGTGTTTTGACGTAAGCCTACAGACGAAAAATTTAGCATGAACAAGATAAAAATACATACTAAATTGGAGCTATACAATCCACATGGGCAACTTGAATAATTAAACTGACTATTTCCTTCATGGTGGAGAATGTTTCAACAATCTTTATAAGTCAAGTGACCATTTCCTGTCACATTAATCAATTTATTAATATTTTCTTGGCTCCACCATCTTAAATTGGTAGGTTTGAATACTCTGCAAAGCTCCTGAATTGTATCTTTCATCGCTATTATGTATTGGCACCTTGGGCATATTTGGAAATTTACTTGGAAAATAAAATTTATTGGTATTTCACGTTTATTCCTTAACGGTAAGTATACGAATTATTTTTTTAGTTTATTTTGGATTAATAATTGTTCGGATCAATTTACGCACGTCGTGATTAATTCTAGACTTCTTGATAACTAAACTAACCTCCTAAAATCTCAAAAAATTTACTTATGAGTAGAGTCGATCCTGCGAGATTTGTGAGTAATTGTTACTAGTCGCCCATCTCAAAAATTTGCCCATAGTTTTTTTGTATTCGGAGCTATTGGTACCAGCTCAAGAAGAAATATATACGACAGATAAATTTCTGGAGATGGGCTATTGTCACAACAACAAATTACAATTTTCGTTCCAAAATAATTGTCCATACTTCACTATTTGGACTTTCAAGAAAGATGGAGTATATATTTTGTAATATGTAATAATTCTAATAACTTTAAATCTTTATCAAATAGAGTTAAATATTTAAATAGAACAAAGTTTTGAGAGGGGGAATAGCAACAATTACTCATAAACCTCGCAGGTTCGACTTTAATTATGAGTAAATGTTTTGGAATTTTCGGAGGTTAGTTTAGTTATTAATTTTAGAAGTTTAGAATTACTGTAATTAAGACGTGCATAAATTGATCCGAATAATTATTTATATACAATAAAAAAAATAGCAAAAAACGTACACGTACACGAAAGATAGACTCATCATGGGAATGCACAAACACACAGTGAGGAACGTTGAATAATCTTAACCCAAAAAAATTGTCGGGAATGGGACTTCTTTACCTCGACCATCTATTTTTTTAGAGATAGATATGTTTTGAGAATACATTAAACTAGTAACAACATCCAATTAGTATAGTTTTTTACGTGCCTATTGTTCTCCACAAGGTTTGAACTACTCCGATTATAAAAATAGACCCTGAAAGAGCAACAAAAACGACTTGTACAGAACCGCCCAGTCTCAAGGACGAAGAGAATCCCAACCCAAATTCCTAAATAGGAATGGGCATGGAAGTAGCAACAATTACTCATAAATCTCGCAGGTTCGACTTTAATCATGAGTAAATGTTTTGGGATTTTCAGAGGTTAGTTTAGTTATTAATTTTAGAAGTTTAGAATTAATCAAGAAATTGATCCGAATAATTATTTATCCAAAATAAAAAGAATAGCAAATAAAGCGTAGACGGGCACGAAAGAGAGACTCCTCGTGGGAATGCATGGACACACGGGGAGGAACGTTGAATAATCTTGATGATCAGGACCATCGATGTTTAAGATCTCGTTGATAACATTAGGCACGTCAAAATTTGCATCAATCGAATATCATTTAATATATTTTAAAAACAGATTTTATCTCGAGAAAAATATTTCAACACTCGATACAAATCTAATTTTCTAGAGAGAGATGTTTTGAGAACACATTAAACTAGTAACGACATCCGATTAGCATAGTTTTTTGCGTGCCTATTGTTCTCGGCGAGGTTTGAACTATTCCGATTATCAAAATAGTATCTAAAAGGGCAACAAAAATGGCTTGGACACAACTGTTCAGTCCCGAGCGACGGAGAGAATCCCAATCCAAATCCCTAAATTAAACATTCTTAATGGATTTCCCATTTGATATTTCATGGAAAATCCCATATATAAAAAAATAAAATAAAAAAGAACTGCTTACGTTGATAACATTAGGCACGTCAAAATTTGCATCAATCGAATATCATTTAATTTATTTTAAAAACACATTTTATCTCGAGAAAAATATTTCAACACTCGATACAAATCTAATTTTCTAGAGAGAGATGTTTTGAGAACACATTAAACTAGTAACGACATCCGATTAGCATAGTTTTTTGCGTGCCTATTGTTCTCGGCGAGGTTTGAACTATTCCGATTATCAAAATAGTATCTAAAAGGGCAACAAAAATGGCTTGGACACAACTGTTCAGTCCCGAGCGACGGAGAGAATCCCAATCCAAATCCCTAAATTAAACATTCTTAATGGATTTCCCATTTGATATTTCATGGAAAATCCCATATATAAAAAAATAAAATAAAAAAGAACTGCTTACGTTGATAACATTAGGCACGTCAAAATTTGCATCAATCGAATATCATTTAATTTATTTTAAAAACACATTTTATCTCGAGAAAAATATTTCAACACTCGATACAAATCTAATTTTCTAGAGAGAGATGTTTTGAGAACACATTAAACTAGTAACGACATCCGATTAGCATAGTTTTTTGCGTGCCTATTGTTCTCGGCGAGGTTTGAACTATTCCGATTATCAAAATAGTATCTAAAAGGGCAACAAAAATGGCTTGGACACAACTATTCAGTCCCGAGCGACGGAGAGAATCCCAATCCAAATCCCTAAATTAAACATTCTTAATGGATTTCCCATTTGATATTTCATGGAAAATCCCATATATAAAAAAATAAAATAAAAAAGAACTGCTTACGTGGTGCCTAGTCGTTGGGTTATAGGAAGCAGTGTTGCGGGATCTAATCGCCGGTTTAGATATTCGGAGAGCATTCGGTGCAATCCCAGCCGTTGGATTGAACACCATCGTATCACGTGGAAAACATTTTGACCATATCACCGCCATAATAGACGGAAAATGGACGATTGTAAAGTTTCACGTGTTGACGTAATAAGAGTGAGAGAGAGAGAGTGCGGACCAGGGGAAAGTGCCTCTCCAAAAGCCGAGGTAATTTTCTGTTAATTTGTCACCAAAAAAAAAATTCGGTTATTAATTTAATCACTGTGTTCCGTTTTGTAAGCGGAGCCTCGTGCTATCTCGTGACAAGTTAGCCTCGTTCTAGCCTTCGCCTGTTGCTGACGTCTTTCATTATGTAACGATAGGGGTGGTCAACAAGTAATTTTGTGTTATGTATCAAAATCTTATTTATGAATATCCACAATATTTTCCAACTCACCAAATTTTCGAGTCAAGTTTCAGGTCGTGTCGGGTTCGCGTTTTCATGTTACGTTAAAATGTCCTACTCTTAGCTAGGGAGCGCACAAATACCGGGTCGGGCTGGGTTCGGACCGGGCTTATACTAGATAATAACGAGATTTGCTCATTCTCAAACCCGGCCCATTAATAATCGGGTTTCATTTAATATGTCCAAGCCTGGCCCAATTAGAATTTTAATTTCCCAAGCCCGTTCGAAAAGTTCATTTATTTTTCTAAAGCATGGTATTACAAATATAAATTAACGAACCATTGCAATCACAATAATAATCCACAGTCGTAATAATATACTTAAAGTTCTAAGTTCTGCCCAAAATATTAAAAGTAGACCCATAAATTAAAGTGATCTAAAAGATGGAACTCAAACATGTAAAAACATCTCTCGAGTATTTCTCCTTTAAATTCATAGTTCTTCACAACAGATCTTGTAGAGCACAATAAATATAAAAGGGAAAAAAAACTACTAATTATTATCAGACAATAGTTTAAGGAAAAAAAAAACTTCAATTTTTTCTTAACAAATTGCTATTACTTCAAAGGTATTATCTACATAGGTAGTACCTAGCATTTATATTAAAATAAAAATCTCAACCCAGCCCGGCCCTATGAGCCGAGCCTAAATATTTTACCCAAACCCTAAAAAAATCGGGCTGGGTTGGGCGGGCTATTGGGCTGCTGTGCACCCTTTTAGCTGATTTTTTATTTTTTAACTTGACAGATCAAACTAATGTCTAGTGTATAAAATTATTCGTAAAAATATTTATTTTTAGCTCAATTGTATGGATTTATTTTATTTTTCGTGCCAGACATCCCACCCGTAGGTAACACAGTGTAATGCTGTTATTAATACTATTTCTCTCTATTGAAAGAAAAAAAAAGAGAGGTAAAAAGGCATTGGGCTTTTCTTCTGCTGGTCTGAAAATATTTGGCCTTTTCTTGTTTAGTCCGAAGGGCAAAGCTTTCCGTCTTCTTCCTTTTCTTTTTTTTTTCTCCCGGGTCAGAGATGGGCTTTTCTTCTGTTGGTCTGAAAACATTTGGGCTTTTCCTTGTTAGTCCAAAAGAGTTTGGGATTATTAGATCAAATCCATTCTTCTAACTTTTTGTCTAAATGACTTTCTTTTTTTCAAAGAAATTTTTTATTTAGTTTTTCGTCGTAATTTTTGAGATTAATTATCCATATCAACTGGAGAAATAAAAAAAAGGTATAGAATATCAATCGGAGTTTTAAAAATTTCATATAGGACGACACTTTAGACAAAAAGAATGATGTTTGGTACTTTTTTTGTATTTAGTGAACTTTTTTTTCCTTTGGGTCATAATTTTTTACTTTTACACTTCACTCATTGAAACACGGATGATTAGTCCTGAAAATAAAACACAAATCTAACAAAATTGAGGAAAGACGAACAAAACAAGACAAATCAAAAAGACAAAAAGACGTTATGAGAATGGAGTTCAAAACAATGATTACTCATCATTTGGAAATTAGAGGGTTTGATCAAATGAGTTTGATGTTTGAAAATGTTTGCCCTTGCTTGTAAATGTGTGCCAAGCTTGGTTCGAGTCATTTTCTTAAATTTGTTATTATTTTTGGATTTGCTACAATATCGGGAACGTGATATAATGGAAAAATCAAGCAAATAGTGCAAATTTATGTTTTATACAAAAATAGCTCTAGCAAATTTTAGAACGAGTTCAATAAAAAAATAAATAGGAAAAGCAATACTAATTAAAAAAAAGGATATGGCTCTTCTCCAGTAATGGGAGAGGAGTAAGAGACTCTCGTCTAGTCCCTCATTTTTGGGGCCTATACTAAGCCCAGTCGATGATCCAAATTGTACATTATATAAATCTCATCGGGAATTTCACCCATATGTTAATCAAATACTGTTTGATACCTGATCCAAAAACATTTATCTTGAAGAGTGAAAAATTTAATTTTTATCCCGTGTGTCTAGTACATTTTTTTAAGATTAATATGATCTGATTAGTCATCAAACGATATCCGATCAACACGAATTTTCGCATGGTTGAAACATTTGACCAAATTTACGTACTACACAATTCGGATTGTTGATATAGGATCAGGATAAACTGAAAAAGGAGGAGCTAGACGGGAAGCTTCTCTCCCCTGGAGAGGAGCAGGATCCTAAAAAAATACTCCCTCTGTTCTCAATTTTTGGTCCCTCGTTGTATTCTAACCGGATAAAAAACTAATTACAACTTTAAATCGGTAATGAGTTTTATATTCAATATGGATCTTGTTTAATAGATCTCAATTAATTCTATAAAAAAAATATTTTCGAAATCATGTAAAACAATGTAAATTATGAGATATGATCAATTGAAAAGTGGCACGAACTCCCAAAAGGAACAAATAAATTGGGACAGAGGGAATAACAAAAGTTATTGCTCGACCAATAAAAAGCATGGGCGAATTCTCACCCTTTTATTTTATCTTGTTTAGGTAGTCTCCCTGCCCATTAATTGATTCCATTGGCAAATATTGACAACAAATTTTCGGAATGAAAAAACCGGGGGAAGGAAGTCCCATAAGTCAGTCCGGTTGGTTGATGAGTTTGTATCACTGTAGAAACTATAAAGAGAAATAGTCGAGTTGCACGTCCGCTGGCCGGACAACCTAACTGTCGAAAAAAATAGGGGAAATGATGGATTAATTGTGATTTTACTTTGGACTCCCCATTCTCATCATCATCTTTTGAGAGTCATCCGCTGCGTTTAGTCGCAAGAAGTAGTAAGTCTGACACAGGCTCTGAGCGCAAGACGAAGGGCCGCAGCCGCAATGTCACTTGACGGCCGACGGAAATAACGGCAACCGCCTCTGAGCGGCCCAATGGAGCCATGGAGGCAAGTTTAGCTTTGTCCATTTCGAGCCGCAGAAATTTAACAACGGCTTTTGGATTTCCCCCAACAAAATGCGGCCTTTAAAGCCCATTCCCAGTAATAAAAAAAAAAGCCCATTCCCAAGCCAGCAAGCAAGCATGTTTGCGTTTGCAGATAAGTACTAATGAATGTGGCTTTTATAGTCCATTTCTACCACAAAGGTAAAAATAGAATGGATTTTCAATTAGCAGTCAAATTGCCACGGGACACCGGCGGAGCCACAGTGAGGCCACCGTGGGCACGTGTTTACGTTGCCTTTTTTTTCAAAAAAAATAAATGATGTATTGTTCACTCAATAAAAAAATATAATGAATATTACCTACTTTATTTGAGATTCTACCGTGTCCCAATTCAATAACCGGAACCATTTATTTTATAAGCCTTAATCATTTTGTATTAATTGTTTTTGGTCTAAACCCTGAACCAAATTCGTAAGCCGGACAAGTGTTATTCGATCAAATACTTACCGAATGAACTAATTTCTTGTTTAAAATTGTTTAACAATAAGCACTACAATATGATACCGACTAACATCATAAGATTAATCCATAGCATGAACATGGGAATGTTAAATATTTAAAAAAAAAAAATCTTCCAGACTTAAATAATATGATACCGACTAACATCATGTACAAGTTATAACTAAAATAGAAGAGAAGCAAGTGATCCTGTTATAACTGTTTACAAGTTATAACTTAAGCTTATCCATTCCCGAAAAGGAAAAAAAAACCTTATAAATATATTACATGCCTATATATATGTGAATGGGGAGGGGAGGGGAACATGGAGGGTTGGGAATCAGGGAGGGGCTGACTATACGATCCCCTACCCGATTGCCGAATTTTTTTAAAAAAAATTTCATCCCTTACCCGATCCCTGAAAAAATTAAATTCTGAATTTCCCAGCCATTTGGTGAGGGGCGGCCGAGATGGTCATCCCTAGCTATGCACCCTTGCACAACACACAACCTGCTCCCCTACTACGGTGTACTATATAAATTTTCATTTTTGTTACCAAGTCACATTTTTACCATGGGGAAAAGAGGCCTGTTCGAACCCAACAAGGGACGTAATGGAATCGGGTGGGCTATGCCCGTGACTGGTTGTACGTGTAACATAACCCGTTCGAAAGAACCGGTTGTTATTGGGGAAAGGCCGAAGAGACAAGTAAGCGGGTCTTTTTATTCCCCTCGATTTGCTGTTAATTGCGATTGGCGCCACGAATAGGGCCACTCGCCTAAAAGAATGGGAATAACGTTAAAAATACGAAGATTTATAAGGCGGTGTGGGGTCCACTTCTCTCCTCCTGCACAACATCAGAGGTCCCCTGTCTGTCTTTATGTCCCAGTCCCCCAAGTACGGTACAAAAGCAAAGACTTGGGGAGAATGGCTTCTCCGTTGTCGACTTGTACGGTGAAGTATTATTAGGGACTGGGGGAGGTGCTGTGCACCACCCCGCTGTGCACTGTGTTGTGCACGTCGGTGCACAGTGCTCCGGCCTCGCTTCGATGATCGGACATGTTCACTTCGTAGAGCTCACCGAGTAGAACAAGTTTTCTAAAAATCGGCTTGATCGGATATGATTAAGTGGCTCATCAGAACATTATTATCTTGATCGGATATGATTAAGTGGCTCACCCCAAGATCTACATATTGTACGATTTCAATTATAAATGTGGGTCTGGAATGGGCTCAAAGAAAGAGAAATTGGATGAAAAGCTCTTCTCGGATAGTAGAGAGCCATATCCCTAATTTAACATTGACCGGTGAAAAAGTTCAACGAGTGTTTTGGGTTAATACTTCAGTGGGATTAATTTGTGTATTTAACTATTTATTAAAAAAATTGCTATTGTTAACTTTGTATGAATTATTTGTTCGTCTAAAAAAGATGAATCAAGAAAATAAAAATATATGCACCAAGCTAATTTATTTTTTAATTACGACAAATGTAATCCAAATAATCTGTTCTGGATTTTTTTTTTGTCTTTACAGAATTGTTTTTATATTTCGATTGTATTTTTTTAAACTTTTTATATTATATTTCAATTTTAATTTTTTTTACTTTTTAGATTATTCTTGTCTGGACAAATCAACAACACATAAAAAATGCGCAAAACTAAAAAATAGTTTTTTTATTTTATTTTAAATAAAGTGTAAGAACCTATTAAAAGTCCCACATCATTGGGTAAAATGTAAATAAATTACCATATAACGAATCATGAGCAGCTATTGTATGATCCACTTTCTCTCTGTCTTACTCGCTCGGCTTTATTAGTTATTCGAACAAAATATTCGCGATGCAATTTTGTTCTCATAGTTGGAAGAAAAAAAAAGTCAGGGGGAGATGAAAATAGGCCAAATTAGTTTTGCAAAAGCGAACATCGTAATAATGAACTTGGGGTCTTCGTAGTGACTCAAGTCACTATATTTCCTTAGTGATCTCTATTGTGAATCCTCTAAAATTTTTATTTTTGATTGGAATCGTTTAATTTGCCAGGAATGTAGAACACCTAATGGGTAAGAAAAAAAAAATGATCATTTGAGATTAGTAGCCACAATTGAGTCAAATTCTTCTTACAGTTTATTCTCTAAATAATATTGGCCATCAGTTTTCGTAAAAATAAATGGTATCCGACCATATGACTATCAATATTCTCGACAAATTAAACGGTTCCGCTCCCAAATTAAGATGACCTAATTGAGGTTACTATGGAGTATAATGACTTAGATCGCTACGGATATCCCAAATCCTATAAAAAAATGTCCTTTGATTTGGTGGTCATAACTCATAAAGAGACAAACCATGGCATTAATTTTGCGTCAATTGATTTTGCGTTACTTGCCTTCCTAAACCCATCCGATTTAGTATTTCCTTCTTCATAAAATACCCACATTTATTACTCGGAAGAATTAAAGAACAGGAGAGGGGTCCCTCCCTTCCACGAAACCCCACAAACCGTGTTTCACGCGCCTCGGTCATGCGAATGCCAAAAACATTCTCGAACTAGAAGACCAACAAGAAAGGAGACGTGCTGAGCTCCTCACGAACCTTGGACTTCGAGTTTCCTTCTCTCTCTCTCTCTCTCTCTACTGATTCTCTGAAGAGATTCTGCACGCGCTCCTTGCCCAAAGCAGAACTCTCTCTCTCTCTCTCTGATTCTGTCCCTATTTGCAAGTTTGGACCCGCTCCTTGCAGAATTCCTGTCTAAATCCAACCTCACACGCTAAAGCTCGACTGTGCATTGCATGTCCCAAATTTGCAATTTTTGGACAACATTTTTAAGGAGATTGTTAATCATGTAAGTAATACATTTTCGGAACATGCATTCATGATTATAAAAATGAATTCGACCGTGCATTGCATGTCCCAAATTTGCAAGTTTGGACAAGGTTTATTAGGGAGAGGGGCCCGCGGTGGGCCGAACTTACCACACGGTGTACTGAGCTCGGCTTATAAATGCCATATGAAGGTTGTAATTTGCAATTTTTTGGGCATGAGCAGTCGAGCACTACTCATTTTATAGAGCTCGCCGAGATTGTTAATCATGTAAGTAATACATTTTCGGAACATGCATTCATGATTATAAAAATGAATTCGACCGTGCATTGCATGTCCCAAATTTGCAAGTTTGGACAAGGTTTATTAGGGAGAGGGGAGCTCGGCTTATAAATGCCATATGAAGGTTGTAATTTGCAATTTTTGGGCCGAAACTTACATTTTATACACGAGATTGTTAATCATGTAAGTAATACATTATAAATGTCATGATTATAAAAATACAAATTGTAATTTGCATGTTTTTTGCAAGTTTGGACAAGGTTTATTAGGGAGAGGGGCCGCGGTGGGCCGAACTTACTACGGTGTACTACTCATTTTATGAAGGCTACAAATTGTACTGTAATTTGCGAGATTGTTAATCATGTAAAATATATAGCATTTTAAAATCAGATGCCGTGTAAAATACATAGCAAATATCAGATGACGTGTAATACATTTTCGGAACATGCATTTATGATTATAAAAATGAATTCTTACACTCTTAATCAAATCCATCAAATTAATTTGTTCAAAGGTGAATTCATTTAAAGAAGGTATTTGGCATACAATTTATATGATTTATGACACGTTCAATGTTTCTACAAAATGAATAGTTTCGATAATTTAAATCAACCTCCTTTGTACTTTAAATATTGCAAACTACATGGAGCAGTTTCAATTTCTTTAACGGGACTCCGAAAATCCTTCTCAATAAACGGCGGTGCATGTAATTGTTTCACGATTGAATCACTGACCGAACATGAACATCATATTATTTTCTCATGTTATAAGCTAAACGGCTCGAATAGTTATTCTTTCTTACTTAATTTAAAATTTAACGAACTTAAAAAGTACTACGTGTAAATTGAATATTTTGCAAACGAACACAAACTTGAACCCGAACACGAAGTTAATTCATTGTTGGGGCATGAATTAGCATCATTTGTACGTGAAGCATACACGCAGAGGATTTAATTGGGGCATTAATTAGCATATCCAAATCCCCAAAATTAATTCATTGTTGTGTGTCTCCTTCTCCTTCTCTCTACTCTGTTTACTTTCTATCCGAAGACCGCTCTCTGTTCGAAATGCAAAATTATTCTATACAGTCCCTCTAGTTTCGGAGATATTTTACTTTGGTCACTATAATTTCAGGGGTGTGTCAACTTCCTACATTGTCATCTCCATTTGAGACGGGAGTTCATCAACTTCATTCTCAGGACATCTGCAAGATTTTAACTCAGTTGTATACAAAATAATATACTATCAAATAAAGATACTTATTTTGGTTGAAAACTTGTGAGACTTAATTTATTTTATTATGTCGAGATACTTGCTTATAACTTCGAGTGAATTTTCATTTATTGTAGTTTTGTAGGACTAATTCAAAACAAACAATATCGAAGAAATATCAAATTATGCGTGATAATATAAAAAATTTAGTGTACTTTTCGAACTCAGGGGGTTCTCTAGTGCAGACAATATGAAAGAAATATCAAATTATATGTTAAAAAATACAAAAGTTCAGTACATTTTTTGAACTTAGGGTGTTCAAACGAACCCCTTGAAACCAAGTGGAGCAGCTCTTGTTCACTCCGTTGGTATTAGATGAAAAACATGTAGGGACTACATAATCAAAAATTGAAGATAGTTTTCATTAATCACAGAATATTATCAAACGACTGTTCCAATAATCACTAGCTACATTAATATTGAAATTATGACTAATTCTATTCGAGCATCCGATCTCGTATCTGTCATTTATCAGTAGCCGCATAACCGCAACAAGTTTACTTTAATGCGATACGAAAAGCCTATCTTAAAAGAAAAACAATAATCCAGGGATTTCTTTCTTTAACTCTCAATTAGTAGCCTAATATCATAAAACGTAAAATTACAAAATTTGTGTCCTTTTTCAATTGTACTCCCGTTTAGCAGCAGTCCTTTTGCCAAACATTTCCTCTTCACTTTGAACATCAACTCATAAGAGGAAACACAATGTAGGAGGTTCTTATTGCAACTGAAGTGTCACCTTATTCGATAAAACTTGTACGGAGTATATATATATATATTCACCAGCGATCCTGTCAAGGATCCCGGGTTGAAGCTTTTTCGGTGTTTTGAGGCTTTTAAAAATTATTTTTGGGAAATCCGAGCCATCCAATGTGTTCAAAAGGTGTTTTCAATGGTCCATGCGGAAAATCTTCAAAAAATAATACCGGGAAGGGCTTGATCCAAGCAGTTTTTCACAAAAACTGTACATTTACAATTTTGCGAAAAACTGCTTGGATCAAGCCTTTCCCGGTATTTTTTTTTGAAGATTTCCCGCGTAGACCCTTGAAAACACCTTTTGAACACATTGGACGGCTCGGATCGTCAAAAAAATATCGGGAAGGTGGAGTCCCGAACTAGATCATTACTCTATATATATATATATATATATATTTTCACACTTTTGAGATGCATTTTGAATGTTACTTTTACAATAACCAATTGTCACCATGAGTTCGGCTTTGGAAAATTAAAAACCCACATTGAAATAAAATTGGGAGCTCAACGAGGTCCAAAGTGATGAAATCAAAACCACATTACCCAAAGTAAAAATCCCACTAAAACTACAATGGCCACTGCATAGTTTTTTCCCTCTTAAATTGAAAAATTCCTCTCCCAATATTCACATTCACTGTTCCAGCAGTGTACTCTACCTGTCCCTCTCTCTGTCTCTCTCCTATTTCTCTCTCCTCTCTGTTTTGACAACTCTCTGTGTAAAAACTCTCTGCACTCCCTCGAGCAACCCATTTGTCTCCATTTTCCCTTCTCTGTTTTCACATTCCCCTGTTTTTCCCTCCTCTGTTCTCACCCATCTCCCTCTCTCTCCCTAAACAGCCATGAACGCCGCCGGCAAAGAAAAACTGGTGGTGGAGGTGGTGGCGGCGCACAACCTAATCCCGAAGGACGGCGAGGGCTCGTCCTCCCCGTTCGTGGAAATAGAGTTCGAAAACCAGAGACAGCGAACCCAGGTGAAGTACAAAGACTTAAACCCAATCTGGAACGAGAAACTCGTCTTCCACATCAACTCGGCAGCGGATCTGCCTTACAGAACCATAGAAGCCAACGTGTTCAACGAGCGGAGGTCGAGCAACAGCAGGAATTTTCTGGGTAAGGTTCGGGTGTCTGGTTCGAACGTCGGCAGAGAAGGGGAAGAGGTGGCGGCGCAGCTGTTTAGCTTGGACAAACGGAGTTTGTTTTCGCATGTGAGAGGAGAGATAAGCTTGAAGCTGTATCTGTCGAGCAGGGAGAAGGTAGTGATGAATAATGGGAAGAACAATTCTGAGTTTTTGATGAAGAAGAGTAAGAAACAGGGGGTGCATAACAATGGCGGAAATCATCATTTGGGGGTGGAGCATCTGGTGGGTAATCTTCAGAATCAGCAGATTTTGAAACAGGGAGAGCAAAACCCAGGTAAATTTTTTAGTCCATTTTACGAGGACGGTCACAAAGGCGGGTTAATCCGGGCAACTGCCTTAACCAAGTTTTAAATATATAAAGTATATTTTTTTGAATATAGCATGTACAGTAATTTCTTTAAAAAAGGTTTGCCCGCTCACTCCAATCCTGCCTCCGTCCCTATCCGTTTATATTCCGTTTATATTTGTAAAAAGAATTTTGTTTTTTGTTTTAGTACTGTTTGTTAGGTTCATTATTTTTTAGTCCATTTATGAGGATGGACGCAAAGGCGGGTTAGTCCGAGTGACCGCCATATCCAAGTTTTATTTTTTTTTTTAAATATATAATAGTAGTAATTTCTTACGAGGGTTCGCCCGTCTGATGAATTTTTGTTATAAATTCGCACAACCTACGCTCAAATCTTGCGTCCGTCCTGTCTTTTTATTTGTAAAAAGGAATTTTCTTTTTTCTAAATACTGTTTGTTAGGTTTCATTAATGCACATTTTGTTTTTGTTTTGATGTGACTAGATTGTAAAGGGTAATTGATTTACACACCCCTAAATTAATTTTTGTCTTTAAAAGTAAATTTTTTACACAACACTTAACTAAAAAACAAAAAAAGAATTGTGACTTGTGGGTACCAATTTGGGGTGATGAAATCACTCTCCTTTTTTGGTCTTTAGAAACAAAAAAATATTAAACCTTTGGCACTAAATTTCTTTTTTGGGCCTTTTGGTGTGAAAAAAAAGTTGATATTTTTCTGCTGTTTTAGGCTTTTGCTTAGCGATGGGTATCATTAATTAGGGGTCAAAGCACAAGAATTTTTATGTCTTTCACCCACGACTTCCTTTGTATGTTCTCGAATTTTTATGTCTTTCACCCACGACTTCCTTTGTATATTCTCGAATTTTGGGTTGCTGCGGGCACCATCCCGGCCATCCATTGCTCGGATGGCCCAAATTTTGCAGGCATGACAACGGACGGTTCGGATGGTGCACAGCAGCAACCCCATGTCTTTGTATACTCTCTATGAATTCTTATTTTACGTACTGAAAAAATATTTTTAAAACATGTATGTAGGAGTATATAGTATTGAGACCGCCTCGGGCAAAATATTTTGAAGTTTTTTTTGGTACTTTTGAGGAGCGCCAAAGACAAACCCTCTGGATTTTCCGAAGTACCTAAGAAAATATGGGCTTATCTGTTTTTTTGGAGTCTTGTTGGTATTTTTGATGAGTCCGATGTACAAAACCCTTTTTGAGTCCAAAATATCCTTCGGCCTGAACACGTTGTCTTCCATTTGAAGACAACTTTTCCAAATTTATAGAATGAAAATTCAAAAACCAACCGACTGAGCTTTCGTTAAAATTTAAAAAGTGTAAAAAGTATATAAAATGCATTAAAAAGTATGTATTTTTTTGGTATTATTTTTTTGGTCTTTTTCTTTTAGCTTATTGAAGGACCCTCTTGTAAAAAATTCAAAAATGATAACCTTTTCCTTTTCAGACATTTTAATTTCATTTCAAATACACGTGGGCCTACACCCATAATTGTGTGTGGGCCCCACATGTATGTGAGGGAGTTGTAAATGGTTAAAGCCGAAATTGTTGTACATGTAGCATTGCATAATTTTCAGAAACTGAGATGGTCAAGTTCCTTTTTTTTTATTTTTTTTTATAGCTTTTGCTTCCTGATAATTACTTTCCTATCATAATAAGTATACAGGGTTGCGGCCTCTAGATTTGGGAAAAATAAAGAAGAATCCAACCATACTATTTATGTTTTCCCTAGTTTGTTAATATGAAGTACATTTAATCGGGACTTGGGTCCCCGTAGTGACATCAATTGTGGGCCTTTTGAAATCTTCATTTGAGTTAGGAACCGCTTATTTTTTAAGGAATATTGACAACATTGTAGATACAAAAAATTATGATAATCGGAGATTAGTAGATACACAATCGAGACAAATTTGTCTCACAAATTGTTCTCTAAATAATATTGGTCATCCATTTTCGTAAAATAAATGGTATCCAATCATAGGATTACTTATATCTAACTAACATGATTTTTTTACATAAATGATCTACTTATTATTCCAAATAAATTGGAACCCTTCTACGACCGTGCACAGATGGGTCTCGGGGACCCACTTTTGGGTCCCACACGAACGATCCGAGCCGTTAGATCATCTTAGAATAATTTTCCGAGGGGCCCAACGAGAAATCACCTCTATCGGACTTGTGTAAGTGGTTGATCCAAAAACCCCCGTTTAGATCATCTTAGAATAATTTTCCGAGGGGCCCCGCGAGAAATCACCTCCTGTCCTCCATCGGACTCGTGTAAGTGGTTGATCCAAAAACCCCCCGTTTAGAATAATTTTCCGAGGGCTCCCGCGAGAAATCACCTCCATCGGACTTGTGTAAGTGGTTGATCCAAAAACCCCCCGTTTAGATCATCTTAGAATAATTTTCCGAGGGGCCCCGCGAGAAATCACCTCCATCGGACTTGTGTAAGTGGTTGATCCAAAACCCCCCCGTTTATCTAACGGCTCGGATCGTTCGTGTGAGACCCACCCAAAAGTGGGTCCCCGAGACCCATCTGTGCACTTTGGTCTGTCCCCATTGATTTACCGAATAAATTGAACTGTTTCGATCCCAAATACAGATGATAGAGGACCCACAATTGAGATTACGACGGGAGTTTAGTGACTTGGGTCACTATGGGGGACCCCATTTTTTTTTTTTTCCATTTTTCGTTTAAGTAAATTTTTTTTTTTTGGAAAGTTGTGATATTTATAAATGTCCATTTTTTTGGTTATCATGTACTATATGTTCCTCTCTAAATTCTGCTTCCATCTCTTCAGGTGATATCAAGCCTGTTGTCATCACCACTGGCCCTGGTCCTATGATCCCCACCGCTGGAGGTGGGGGCATCATGCGCGGCTCCGGTGGTGGTGGGCTCGGTGTTTTCTCAACTGGGTCAACCGAGTTTTCCCTGAAGGAAACAAGTCCCCACCTCGGCGGTGGTCCTTCAAACAAGGACTCAACCTACGACCTTGTGGAGCAAATGCAGTATCTTTACATTCGTGTGGTTAAAGCCCGAGATATCTCGGTGTTTGGTGGCAGCGAGCTGGTGGCGGAAGTGAAATTGGGAAACTACAGAGTGATCACAAAAAGGGTCATTTCGAACTGTCCCCATTGGGACCAAGTTTTCGCATTTTCGAAAGACTGCTTACAGTCATCCATAGTGGAGATCTTTGTGAAAGAGAAGGATAAAGATGATCACTTAGGCCGCGTTTGGTTTGATTTAAATGAGGTTCCGAAACGTGCACCGCCCGATAGTCAGTTGGCTCCGCAGTGGTACAGAATGGAGGACAAGAAAGGGGAGAAATCAAAGGTGGGAGAGGTTATGGTTTCGATTTGGTTAGGAACTCAGGCCGATGAAGCTTTTGCTGAAGCTTGGCATTCCAAAGCTGCCAATGTGCATTTTGATGGGCTCGGTTCTATTAAGTCAAAAGTCTATCTATCACCAAAGTTATGGTACTTGAGGGTTTCAATCATTGAAGCTCAAGATATTGTGTTCGGGTCAACAATGGTGAAATACCCGGAACTTTCTGCGAAAATCCAAGTGGGGAATCAGGTTTTGAGGACTAGAATTGCCTCAGCAACATCAAACCGGACCTTTTCTAACCCATTATGGAATGAGGATTTGGTTTTTGTGGTAGCAGAGCCGTTTGAGGATTACTTGTTGGTTTCGATTGAAGACCGGGTCGCCCCAAACCGAGAGGATGTTCTTGGTAGAATGCTTCTTCCTGTGGCATCGATTGAGAGGAGATTGGATGATAAGCCGGTGAATTCCAGGTGGTATAATTTGGATATCCATCAGTTCAACAATGGGTCCGATACGAAATCAGTGACGAGGTTTGGGTCTCGGATTCATGTCCGGGTTTCGCTCGATGGGGGATACCATGTGCTGGACGAGTCGACTTTGTACAGCAGTGACCTTAGGCCCACTGCGAAACAGCTTTGGAAGCCCAATATTGGGGTTCTTGAAATGGGGATTTTGGGTGCTAGTAATCTGATGCCGATGAAGGTGAAGGAAGGTAAAGGGGGAGCCACTGATGCTTACTGTGTGGCGAAATACGGGCAGAAATGGGTCAGGACCCGGACCGTGGTTGACAGTTTGGCACCCAAATGGAATGAGCAGTACACTTGGGAAGTGTTTGATCCATGCACTGTGATTACAATTGGGGTTTTTGATAACTCAAGGGTTGACAAAAGTACCAACAATGCCAATGGTAGGGACTCTCGGATTGGGAAAGTTAGGATCCGGCTTTCGACACTTGAATCCGATCGGGTTTACACCCACTCCTATCCCCTCTTGATGTTGCATGCCTCTGGTGTGAAGAAAATGGGGGAGCTTCATTTGGCGGTACGATTTTCGTGTGCTAATATGATCAATGTGCTCCATAGTTATGCGATGCCTTTGCTACCGAAAATGAACTACGTGCAGCCATTGTCCGTGAACCAACTGGACAACTTGAGGTACCAGGCGATGAACGTGGTGGCAGCTAGGCTCAACCGGTCTGAGCCACCATTGGGGCGGGAGGTGGTGGAATACATGCTCGATCACGACTCCCACATGTGGAGTATGAGGAAAAGCAAGGCTAACTTTTTCCGGCTCATGAATGTTCTATCTAGTGTGATTGCCATTGGAAGGTTTGTGGAGGCTATTCGGAGTTGGCAGAAACCAGTTTATTCAACCTTGTTCGTGATTTGTTTCATCATTCTTGTTTTGGTTCCGGAGATTATCATCCCATTTGTGTTGGTTTTCATGGCTTTAGTTGGGATTTGGAGGTTTAAATCTCGACCTAGATACCCGCCTCATATGGATACTAGACTATCCTATGCTGAGGGGGTCTACCCAGATGAGCTGGACGAGGAATTCGACTCGTTTCCTACAAGCCGTAGCGCAGAGATCGTTCGGATGAGGTACGATCGGCTGAGGAGTGTGGCGGGGAGGATTCAGACGGTGATTGGTGACATGGCGACGCAGGGTGAACGGTTCCAGGCATTGCTGAGCTGGCGTGATCCCCGGGCTACGTTTCTGTTTGTGATCCTCAGCTTGGTTGCTGCTTTTGGGTTCTATTTGGTGCCTATCAGGTGGGTAATTGCACTCTGGGGACTGTATTTTCTGAGGCCACCTAGGTTCAGGAGCAAGCTGCCTTCTAAAGTTGTGACTTTCTTCAAGAGGTTGCCCACAAAGGCTGACAGCATGTTGTGAACTTCTGGGGGTGTAGGGTATGGGTTGTAGGGCTTAGTGGGGATCTAGGGTTTGAATAGTTAGGGACACAGGAGGCACCTTTTTGTGTTGGTAGTTTAGGGTGCCCTTTTATGTTTTGTTGTAGTTTGCCTCAAGACAGTCTTGTAATTTATGCCTAGGGTACATCTTTTGAGTGTCTTAGACTCTGTTAAATGTCTCCCCCCCTAGTGTTTTGGAATTCAGCCTTCTACAGTTTTGAATTTGCTTGTGTTTTGTGCATGGGAGTATAATGTAAGTATAAAAGCTTTATTATAATGTAGGCATGTAGCTACCAAAGTAAGAAGCAGCACCAAATCCTCACCACCAAAATCACCAAAATCTTCATGTATTTTACCATTTCAATGTTCTCTTAGCCATTGAATATGGTCTCAAGATTCATATGTTTGAAATTCTATTTTTCTTATTTGGCAAAGGAAAATTTTATAAAGATGCAAAGTCTTGGGATGATGATAGCCAACATGGAATCATGACCCAAGACTATGCAACCAACATAAAACAAAGCACACTCATCCAACAAGGAATCTGTTGGAAATAGCACAATCATCCAACAAGGAATCTGTTGGAAATTCTTCATGATGTAATGACTAGGAGTATTAAATCATGGGTACCAGAAAATTCCAGCTTAACGGATCTCTGGCCCCACACCAGGGCTCAAAGTAACAATTACTGGGGGTTGGAGCATCACGGATATATTGGAGCATCACGTAGATGTGAGATAAGGGTATTGGGGCATAACGTGACGGTGTGCCAAGACAACTGAACAATTCCCTGGGTGGGGGGTTGGTTAATATCACGCGTCACCTGTAACATATGTCTCAACTTTTCTCCTAATCAATTGTTTACGTCCGTTTGAAGAACACATGGCAAATGGTTGTTTGAATACTTTTCAATTGGGAGGAACAGCTCTGACAAATAATGATTCCTTTGGATAACAATAATGGGCAATAAAGCTCATAAAGAAGAATGCAGGATTGAATAATCAGTGAACATTGATTGAAGGTAAAAAATACAACAGAATCATATTTATGAAGCACTGGGACAAAACCCATTGTTTTGCCTCTGTAATAGTAGTACTTAAACTAACAAAGAGGACGATGAAATCCCACTTTTGACATTCCAGCATGAGATTTACGATTTCACCACCATCCTCTGTTTAAGAACACAACAAAAAGGTCCTACAAGAGAGAAATGAGAAGGCAAAATGCTTGCTATATCTCACAATTGCACCAGTGTCCAGGCTCATTGATCAGGAAATTTGTTGTAAAAAAGGGGCCAAGCGTGGATCTGTGCGATGAGGAAGACCAGTTCGAGCTCCCAACGCTCTACAACTGGCAGCTGCCTGCAAATCAACCGCATAATTGTGAAAAAGGTTTTGTTGCAATCATTTTAACTGTCACATCACTATTTGGATTAGGTAAACCCGTCCGTTTACTTACCACTTGGGTGGCAAATGGCAGCATTGTTTCTGGTTGCATGCCGGCACAAATAGCTACAGATAAAATGCAGTAAAAGGTATCAGTCTCTTTTGTGCAGTAGGCAATTCTTGCCAGGGATGTAATCAAAGCTATCGAGTCCAATGGTGGAAAGTAACCTAATATCCAGGGATATTATACACAAGACTAACCAAAAAACTACTTGCAGACAAGAGTACTGGGAACCATTTGACACATTTCATTTGTACTGTGGTTCTGCAAATCCTTCATGCTTCTCAAGTGAGTTCAACCATTGGTTTCCAGAGAAAGCAAACAAAGGAGCCTTAGTTTGTGATACCAAACTTTAGTACATGCATCATGGAAAACGTAAAGTCACTTCGTCAAAAACTAAATCAAAGTTGGCACAAATTTAGTGCACGCGAAAAAACAGAATGGACAGAACCACATCCTCTCTTCTGGGTCAGAGGTCTTTCCATGTAATTACAAAAATAGCGTCAACAATCTCTTAAGATATACCTAACCTATAAAATGGAATACTCTCGGTTTACATCACAAGCAATGATTCCTGAAAGGAAACAAGACTGCTTCACCAGAGCATATAATAATGAACTGGCACACGAAGAATTTGAGAAAGCAGGAAAAGCTGAAGACCTCATTGCAAAGACGGCAACTGTAGAAGTCATAAAAGAGGACGTCAGATTAAATGTTTCATATACCATAAAGAATGGCTCCAATAAAGGCATCTCCAGCACCGGTTGTATCAAGAAGTTCTGAAGGTGGTATCTTTTCAGCTGTTCCAATAAATAACTGCCCACTAATTGTCCCTATGCCATTAGCCCTCAATTTTGTCCCTGCCTGGAGGAGTCAAATCAGAAATAAAAGAACCAAGTCAAATTATAATCGTACTTTAACGCCATCGATGATTTAAAAAGTAGAATCCATCAGAAAATTGTTGTATGGCCAGTGCAGGAAATGAAAGAGAGACTGAGAGACCATCTTATGAAAACTATTTTGTCCTTGTTTTCCTATATTAGATTACAACTGTACATTCCTTTTGTAAAACGCGATAAAGTTGTGCCATTGTTCAATAATGTTCTGTCAATCCATGCTTGGGTTGGAGATGACCAAAAAAAAAAAACTGATTCTTCCCACCATTCTTCAAGTTGGCCTTCAAAACTATATTGAAATAAATTCTAAGGCCCAGTTTTTCAAAAGATTTTAGCACCCAGTTGCTAAAATCATGATATTTCAAATCAAAAAATGAAGTAGTTCCGTGTATCGTTTTTCGATTTTTTTTGCACCAAATTAAAGTACACGAGGAGTAATTTAATTTGGAGCGAAAAAATTCGAAAAACGATACACGGAACCACTTCATTTTTTGATTTGAAATATCATGATTTTAGCAACTGGGTGCTAAAATCTTTTGAAAAACTGGGCCTTTAAGTCATAATTGCTTGAAAAAAACCCAAGGATGATTACGCCAACTAAATCCAAGATAGCAGACGTCACTGGTCTGCTTTCTTTCTTGGACCCTACTAGACACCGCCCCAGCTCTTCCCCCCTTAAGTAAAAGTGGATCCATGAACTGCTTTGGTAGGGCCATCAAAGCAGATTTTCCAGCATATATTGCGTAATTATTCAACCCATGATATCCCTCCGAAGGGTAGATTGGCAACTTTGATTTTCAAAATCACTTTTCTACCGTTCTACGTGTATGTACAGCTATGTGTCACGTACATTTGTACCTAAACCAAATACTTTTGGTTTCATCAATACATACACACAGATGATTAATTCAATGAAAATTTCAACACACCTGCAGAAAGAGAAGTAATGACAGTTTGGGTAGATCTTTGATGCTGGTTCACGGTGGCAAATGCTGTAAGTGAAGTGGTGACAACCGACTAGAGAAGGAAGAGTCTAAATCTAGAACCTTCAAACAGCCATGGCACATATAAATATGACCCTATTGGGAATCGTACAGACACCAGGGACACCAACAAATCCTTTCCTATTCCACTTAAATTCTACCCAAAAAGCAATCTCGGAAGGGTTAGAGCAGTAGGGATCCAGGGCCCAGGCAATCGGTTCAATTTCCCGTCCCTATATAAGGGCAAGGATCAAGCGTACTATTCTCCCAAATTACTCATAAGCAATTTGTCCATTACGTTGATGTATACAAACAAGAAATCAGGTTACCCTCTTGGAAGAAAGGGATTACCGATGAAATGCATGTTGGGATGGCTGTGTTACTACTACCCTTTCTTTGATTCAACGATTCCAATAAACAGTCAATGTCTATTTCTTCTGACTGATCACCCTCTGCCAGAGTTAAGAGTTTCCTGTTAGAGGCAGCGAAGACAAAGCAAGTATAGAGACAGTTCTTCCAAAGTTCAGGTCCATGCTTTCAAATTTTACACACGGAGATAGCTTCCACAGCTGAAAGAAATATAAGAGGGAATTGTGTACAAACCTGTGGCGCTTCTCTGAAGCATTATGCAACCATCTCCGCCTAAGGTTACAATCACAAATTTAACATTTGGCAGCCTCAAAAGCATCGACAAAAGTGCACTTGGAATAGATGATGCCTCTGTCCATGCCTGCTAGGTAATGACAGACAAAAATGTTCTTTTTTAGATAACAGGTTGGAGTCGAGCAGAGAGTAATTGAACCAATGGCGTGAGATACAAATATAGGAAGACCAATTTCACCTCATGTACTAGAGAAATTGTCAGAAAATAATGAATATGCACAATTAGTTATGATTCGATTGCATATAAGATTTTAATGAAACAACAAAATGAACAGCTTCGATAAGATATCTCGGCAGTGTACACTGGCAAACTGTAGTTATGCATGGTTTTCCAATTGTTGTCTGCATTGGGTTGAACAAATCCCAAATTCTTGAAATATTTCTGCGACAGTCTACCAGACTATATCTGCGTCGTAGGCATGTTATGATGTGCATGCATATACCAAGTTGAAAGTTGAAACACTGAGAGAATAAAGCCTAAAAGAAGGAGATTGACAGACTGTAAACATCAATATGCTGGAAACCGTATTAGCACACCTAAAATCCTCTAGGAATGCTGTTTCAATGCTAAATCCCAACATGCAATTTGAATTGTTACAGGTTCCACATTATTTCATGATTGCCCAAACTTTCAGCTACATATCGACCAATAGCCAAAATAGTCAGATACAGATTATTTTGCGATTACACAAATTCGGTACGTAGGTGACCAATCATGCATAGTCCAACAGGAAGACAGACTTGTATCCGGGGTGGACAGCTTTTTGAATATCCTAACGAGTGCCAAGGGGCACGACATCAATAGTCTATACTCTTCTTATGGGGATAGTCACCGAGCAGGGGAAAAGAACTAATAAAAAGACAGATTTTTCTGGTATAGTCCATAGCGGCCTTCCACTTACTTCCACAAGGCTCATCGCCTTTCATGACATTAACAGCACTAGTTGAAGATATTATTTCAGGAAGAGTAACAGTGAGACCATAAGTTGGTGTCTTTCCATTTTGATATTGAAAATTGGACTCTAGAAATGAGCTTGTATTCCATGATTTCCAGTTAATTTACTTTTACATTCTTGATATTCGGACTATACATCAGTTTAGTGTTGTGACATCAGAAAAGAAAATTGGTGTGTTTAACCTTGAGTACTAGATCTCTATACGAAGAAAGAGAAGGCATATCCTTGCAATATAATGTTTTCAAAAAATCATGGATTAATAGTACGAGAAAATTACAAGTAGCAGGCAGCAGCTTATATTAGATGGTCAGCTTGCCTGCGGGAATTTTGCCGAGCAGACGACATAGTCTGATAAATTGAGAAGATCGTTCAAGCCTTCCCTCTTTTTTTCTGCATCAATTAAGATAGGTATACTCCTGCTCTTTGCCTGGATTGGAAAAGCTGAAGAGATGCTGTCAACTTTTTCTTTTAACAGCTAAAAAAATCCTATTACCTCATTTTTACTAGTACTTGTTAGATCCATAATGCATAACTCAAGAAAACAAATGAGAAATAAACTGCAAGGATGAGAAACATATGAGAAAGAGGAGTCAGGAAGGACTCAGGATACATCAGCTGCATCAGCACTGTAAGCTCCATTGGCCAAGCTTCATTTTGGGTGGCACGTTTATGACCAAATACACATTTACTTGTATTTCCCTTTATCGAGTTGTACAGTATTTTTTCATTTTTTCTAGAGCGTCTGTATTAGGTGTGGCAAGGAATCTCAACGTGTAGGCTTTAATTATGAGTGCGGTAGTACTTGGTCAAGTTTTCGGAAACATAGGAATGGGTTTCAGAAGCAGCAGTTTGGCTCAATCAAGTACTTGAGCGTGAATCACTAGATGAAAGTCGCTCGAGCGAATCTGGCGGTTTTTGCTTGGCCCTATAAATACAAAGCAATTAGGGTTGAAAAAAACATCATGGAGAGCAGCTATCACTTCTAGAGCTCGGTTTTACACTCCTAAACATTTTTGAGGGCTAGTTTCCTTATGTATCTTGAAGTATTGCGAAGGTTAACGGAATTTGGTGCTAATCAATCAACTTCAAGAGGTTTACTTCATCAACTTTCAATCTTTGAGTTAACCCCTTTCGTGGAGTTCAAAAGGCAACTTTGGAAGGCTTGAGGATTCAAGATTCGGTGATCATGCAGGAGTATGGTGTTCATCAACATTCAATCTTTGAGTTAGCCCCTTTCGTGGACTTCAAAAGGCAACTTTAGAAGGCTTGAGGATTCAAGATTCGGTGATCATGCAGGAGTATGGTGAAAGTGGATTTGGCAAGTAGTTTTTAGGAATCACGGTGAGGATATATAGTCAAGAGTAAGAATACTTTTAGTAATACAATTGTTCTAGTGCATGATCCTTCTCGTGGTTTTTACCCATTCAGGGTATTCCACATAGCTCGTTGCGTTCATTGTTTGATTGTTTTCCCTTTATGTGATTGGTTTGATTATCGGTTGGTGGATTGATAATTAAGGATTAACCATCGCAATTTTACATATCTAGGGTTCTAGGGGTTTTCAGTCACTTCCAAGGCGACTTGTAGCCCCCTTAGGCTACTTATTGTTGGGTGATTATTGTGTTCCAAAGCTAATAAGCTAGGTTTTTCTCTTTGCACTTCTTCTTTGCATGTTTTGTATCTCCGTGAGTGAGACATTCTCCTTCCTCTTTTACATGAAAAATGGGGAAAAAACATTGTCTTTGCTCTATGATGAATACAAGGTTTCTTCTGCCGATCGGCTTGTATAATTGCTTAGAAGTCAATCACATGTGCACACTATATGTCATCACAGTGATAGCAGATAGGCAAGCTCAGTTTACTTCGTCTACAATGATCTATTTTAAGAAGTAATTTACCCGTTAACCAAAGTCCTAAAAGACAAAATTGAACGTTATTTACCTCGTGTCCAACAACTAACGCTGTTTCATGCAATCTTCCATCAAAATATACAAGTCGAACTCCATCCAGTGCAGAAGACAAACTTGACTTGGAGAGGTAATCAGGTATCATTGGAGGGAATCCTGGAGTGTGAATACAAGTGCGAGTTTTCCTGTAAAGGCCATTCTGGATTTAGTGTGCCAAATAAAAAAAGCCTTGCAAGATAGCTGGAGAATTTGAACCAAACATTAACATGTAGTAAGTTTACTGAAGGAGATATAGTAAAAAATAAAGGAAAATGCTGACAAAGCAAATCATAAGTTCATCCAGTTTCCTGTGGGTTTAGTGGCAAAAACCAGTTTTTAAGCTAGAAAACTTGCCAAAGGGAGGTATAGCTGATAAAAGTTGGCATACAGTAGTGGCGACTCTAGGAGTTCGGAAGTGTGGGGTCATTCATAAACATCAAATACTTTTACCAACCATAAATCAAAGAAAAACATCACAGTAATGGGCTAGTGGCAACTAAAAATAAAATCACATTTAAAACTCAAACTAATAAACAAAAGATATCATCAAGGCATAACAAGATAGATCAACCTCTTCTTATCAAAAGAA
Source organism: Vaccinium myrtillus (assembly GCA_016920895.1). Taxonomy (NCBI): domain Eukaryota; kingdom Viridiplantae; phylum Streptophyta; class Magnoliopsida; order Ericales; family Ericaceae; genus Vaccinium; species Vaccinium myrtillus. The sequence continues at coordinate 30,972,572 of CM029281.1, forward strand.
CAAAATGAGTGACAAGAATTCAAACAAGCCACACAGAAGCAATTTTTACGAACTTTTAGGAGTTATCCAGTGGTGTCACTACCAAATTTTGGGGGTTCATTATGAATTTTTGAACAAATTTAATATGATAGTAGTACTTTTTTTCTTGTGGGTCGGCTGACCCCACTCACAATATACTGCCGTCGCCAGTGCATGCAATCTTTTATGGGATGTGAAAAGTGCATCACCTTTTTGACTATAAGTGAGTTCATATTGGGGATGGAAGTGAAGGTGGTACTGGGTCTCAGAAAATCTCAATCAATACAAGACACCAAACTAAATGTGATCTTACACTGGACACGTAGAGATGATGCTGTCAGAGATCGCATGAATTTTCGAAAACATGGATTTCAACTTTTTAGTGTAAAACTCAAACAGAAATATATAAATATATGTTGTATACATCGACCAATCATGGAAAATGACACTATTCGAACTAAAGCATTGCAAAATAACTAACATAAGGTATAGAGATTAGAGAATGGCAAACCAGAAGAAACATTTTGCTAAGCAAGACTATCATAATCACAAACTTTTGCAAGACCAAAACTAGTAAAATAATGAACACCACTGATAAAAATGGAGGAAAAAATGATACTCACGTCTGGTTGTCAACAATGATATAGGTAAATGACGAATTGCCCTCCTTGGAGACCTGGGACCAAGAAAAAGTGAGTTAGAAAGTCATAAAGAAGATAAATGAGTAAAATCATGTGGCAGTGCTATCAATAAAGTTACGAATTATGATGAGTAAGACGAGATTCGGTACGATGTGATCACTGGAAAATGCTATACAGAAGTGAGGACTGAGGAGGTATTACAATACCATAGCAGATGTTGCTGAGAAGCGAAGTCCCACATCGCCTGAGTACCAATAATATGAAATATATAAGCGTGAGGGCACCCTCACTTCATGAGCTAGCTTTTGGGGTTGAGTTCTACCCAAGACCGTCTAACATGGCATCAGAGCTGGGTGGGGTACCAGTGATGGGTAGGGTGCGTCTCTCGCCTGCACGCAGCAGGTGCTGCCGAGTGAGCACGCTGTGCATGAGGGAGGGTGTGAAGCAAAGTTCCACATCGCCTGGGTACCAAATTAATATGAAATATATAAGCGTGAGGGCACCCTCACTTCATGAACTAGCTTTTGGGGTTGAGTTCTACCCAAAACTGTGTAACAGTTGCAACATGGGCGATAATTAATTTAAAAGCAAAATGGGGGGATGCTTATTCTTCGTTGGTGTTGGGGAGTGGACATAGAAAGACTCAAGATTATGAGAATAATGTATCATAATTTCATTCTCTCTTCAAATCACAATGCATATAATCAATAGAATAGGAGTCCTCCAACATTCAATGCCTATCAGTACATGAAAGGATTAAAAATAGAAAACAAGAAAATGGAAATAGTTCAACAAGTTTCAAGCCATCAACAATGGAAATAGTTCAACCAGTTTCAAGCCATCAACAGAAGGCTTGAAACAAAGTCAAATGGCTGATAGATTTCCACAAGTTACCACTAGAAAAGAAGTATCTATGCCGTCGGCTTCTAGTTCCTCTAGTATTCCTCTACCCTGAGCATCATCTGCAACCTAGAAATAACAATTTCCACATGAGCAATAATAACTATTTCAAAATGTTAAACTCTGGAAGAAGAAATAACAGCGATGCTAGGAATCAGTGATAAAATTTCCTGGCAACTATACGCTGACAGAAGAATTAAAAACAGATATGAGATGTTGAGGCATTGGTTTTGTTGAATTGTTCCCTTTGTTCTTGACATCTTCAATGACAGAAAGTAAAAATTCAAGGACACTTTAAAGGAGTTATTGCATGATATCATATCACCATTAGACATGTGAGTTCTCGGAAAAAATGGATATCGGTCTTTCTAGTCCAAAGGAAGTGCATTTGGCACCAAATGCTCCTCTGGAAAGGTAGCCTGTTCTTAAGTGGATGTCTCATTCTCACGAAAATGGCATAGCCTCATAGCACTTTTAGATAGGAGGAGGATGGGGTTTGCCGCCTATTTGACGGCCTAGTTTATGCAGAGTCATGACTTGTCTTGGAGATGGAAGAATACTGAATTGCAGGCAGCAGCCTGTTTACATGTCATATATTAATCAAATGAGAAGAACAGCAAAGACTACAACATTTTCCGAGAAGCACTAAGTCCTCCATTCATCCGAAGTGATGTACTCCTATCATAACAAATGTAAGACCGAAACATCATTCCATATCCTGACACTAATGTATACTACTTTAATTATAACACATTTTCCGAGAAGCACTAAGTCCTCCATTCATCCGAAGTGATGTACTCCTATCATAACAAATGTAAGACCGAAACATCATTCCATATCCTGACACTAATGTATACTACTTTAATTATAACACTTATGTCTAAGTGTCTAACTAAAAGGCGTTTAAGTTCTTAACCTAGGATCGTTGTAGTTCGGTTAACAGACCTTCGAAATCAGCCGTGGGTTCAAGCCCAGACGAGCTGCACAGGTCAAAGCATTCCCCGCATTCCCACCTCCTTGAATCTGCAAATCCACAAAGCCATAATACTATTGAATCTATGTAATTGTGTGAGTATAAATGCCATTCTAAATTGTACATACCCAAAAAAATGTAATCATCAAAGAATCATATCCTCACAAATTCTGTAATGAACTAGCACCACCATTAAATAGGCTGTGTATAATATGCAATCAAATTTGCCTCCAAATTAAATTTCAGAACAAAATCAGGAGAAAAAGAAAGGAGTTTTCAACTATTAAAATTTACAACTTTGCCTCCGAATAGCTCGGTTCAATTCAACGAAAAAGCAAATTTGATTCCAACAAAGGGCAATTCAGTTCCAGTAAGTCTAAAAAATTGAAAGACAATAATTTTCATCATGTTAAATTTGGGTGCGACAAAACAATATACTATCCCCAATTAAGTAAAGATCCAATTTTTTGGTTGTCTAATTTCGATTAAGTAAAGAGATTAATTACCTTCAAGCTAGTGCTTCTGATCTTCTCATCTGGCTTTGGATAAGCCTCCACTGCTGCTAAGAAATCCACCGTCACTGCTCCACATCCTAGCTGCTAACATACAAATCACTCAATCAAACACACCTTACAAAACAAAAAATCAACACAAACACACACACACAGATACATATATATAGAGAGAGGAACGTACGACTGTGCGATTTTCAGGGAGAGCAGACATTTTGGGCTTGAAATTTGTGTGATTATTATCAGTCTTATGCCTACATGATACGGAAGTATGTAAAGATAATGCTGTCAATTACACATATTAGGCAATGAGAAATTGAATAGAAGAAGAGTAAGCTAGCAGCGTACGTGAGAGTGATGGATGAAGAGACCTGGCAGTGGAGGCGAAGAGAGAGAAATTGGAGCGAGAGTAGAGAGAGATTGGAGTGATTGTGGTTGGAGGTGGAGAGAGAAGAGACATTTTTCCCTTCCTTTCTGTGTATCTTGTCACCAGAGAGAGAGGGAGAGGGAGAGAGAGCGGCGGATTAGGCTTACCCGAACTATGAAGCGTGTTTTTTTTTTTTTTTTGTGTGTTTAGGCAAAATAATTTTTTGGCATTGTTCACAAACTTTTAGCATTTTTTTTATTAGTTTTGCATCTACAGTATTTTTTTTAGATTAATAGTTCGTCTCAATAAGAGAAATTTGAAAAGTAAAATTTTATGGCCAATTTTTTTAAAAATTTCACCAAAGACAAAGATAATCCCTTTTTTTTGGATTATTCGATTATTTTTGTCTTTATTTACAAAAATTTAAATTTGATTAATTGGTTTTAATTTTTAATTCTTCTCGTCGAGACGAACCTATATTCACAAAAAATCGATGTAAAACTAATAAATGCGAATTGTTTTTGAATACGGGAAAAAAATCCATTTTTTTTACCAAAAATTGAGTATATGCAAATCTATATAATTGTGTAGTCTTTTGATATTACTCAATTTATAAAGAAAAATATTACAAGGCGATTATTTTTGGCAAAAATTGAATATGTGCAAATCTATATAATTACGTAGTCTCCTTATAGCCTAAAATAGTATTACTCAATTTGTAAAGAAAAATATTACAAAGTCTTCCTCACTTTCTATTTTATTTTCGGATATTTACAATTGATCGTTTCGTTTCCCTATAGCCTAAAATTATGTAGTCTTTGTAGTTTCCCTATAGCCTAAAATGATAGTATCACTCAATTCACAAAGAAAAATATTACAAAGTCTTCCCAAGTTTCTATTTCATTTTCGGATACTAGGAGGTTAGGAGTTTGAATCTCCCTGTCTGTCTGCATGTAGGAGCTTTTCTTTTCTTTGTTTCTACCCTGTAACAGGCTTATTTGTTGTATTGATTAAAGTTGTTGGACTTAGTTGTCTCGTCGACTCTCACAATTCATGTAGTGTCCCGGATTGGTATTTTGTACTTCATATGTGATGTAATTGATCTCTCTTCTATCAATTGATAAAAAAAAAAAAAAACAAGTGGAGTATTAACTTTGACTCAAGGAGACGAGAGGAATCCCCCATTCAGTACACAATCTTCTCCTATTTCATGGGACGAAGAAATTCTTTTTCAAGAGAAAAGGCTACCTTTGACATCATTCAGGGCATTAAGGATAAGCTGGCCAGAATCAACACCAACATTCCTGAAAATTCTCTCATTTCTCCGTATGTGATAAAAGCTGCTGCCAAGCAGTGCTTACAGATAGCTAGACTTTCTCAAGGAATTTATTATTATTAATTTTTATAACCGGATGTTCGGGCTAACTTGCGCGTATTTCGAATAATTCGGGACTCTGGAGGTAACGACCGGACATAACTCCAGTGACCCCAGGAATTTGTTGGTAAGGAGAATCGAAAGAGACCTTAGACGAGAGCATACCCATGAGTCTCAAGGCAAGACCACTTTGTCAACCCGTCTCGTCCCTTTGTGTCAACTTTCTCAAGGAGTTCCCTTTGCAATGCATAGCACTCCAACAAGTTTCAGCAGATAAGCAACGGCAGGCTTGAGGTTTACGTTTCAGGGTACCCCAGGCCACACATGCCTAGGATTGACAGCCAAAAAAAGAAAAGTGCCCATGGGATTCAAGACCACCTTGGCATAAAACAGATCTACCATGCCTAAAATGTTTTTTGGAAAAGCTTCTTGTATTAAGAACCAACCAAAGAATCAAGGAAGTAGCCTTGACAAAACAACAACACAACCTACCTAACTATACAACACAAAAACAAAACAACAACCTAGAAAGCAAGCCTACTGAAACACCCAGTGGGGAATTCCCCAGTCCAAACCTATACTCAAATTTTCAGCAGAGCATGGAACCTTTCTCCAGGAACACACACTAGCCTTAACGTCCTCCACAATCATTTGAATCAAAACACTTGGCTCGGTAGGCCGCCCTTTAAAGATTCTACTATTCCTCTCCCGCCAAATGTAATACACAGAAGCTGCAAGGCCCAATTTATACAAAATCTTCCTCATAGAGTCTCCTTTGCAGTGAAGCACACCCCATTGAAGTTCAGAAGCCAAATCAGTAGAAGGAAAGGTATAGCCACATTTAACCTTCACTACTCTCCACACCCGAATTGCATATGAGCAGCCAAAAAAGAGGTGAGCATGAGACTCAACCTCTCCATGGCACAAAACACAGCTATCCTCAGAAGTAACACCCCAAGTACAAAGTCTATCTCTAGTTGCAAGTCTCCCAAGGATTGCAACCCATAAAATAAAAGCCCATCGAGGAACCAACTTCTGATACCACACCATAGTACACCAATCAATCTCAGGAGCCCTCATCCTAAGGGCTGACCAAGCAGACTTTGCCGAGAAAACCCCTGAAGGAGTCAGGGTCCAAATGACCTTATCCTCACATATGATATTAGGCACCAAACTAGCTGCAGTATTAGAGCTAATCTCAGCCACAACACGATTCCTCCCTCTAGGCCAGCTCCATCTACCAGCAACAATAATAGAGCTGACCTTGGCTTGAAGAGACCTGCCAAGATTAAAGACCACACGCTCGCCAAACCTTTGATATAGAGGGCCTAGATTATGCCAATTATCTAGCCATAAGAAGGTAGAAAGGCCATTACCAATGACAGATTTTATAAAAGCCTGCCCATCTCTTCTAAGACCAAAAATTTTCCGCATAGTCCAAATGCCTAAAATGTTATTACTCAATTTAAAAAGAAAAATATTGCAAAGTCTTCCCGAGTTTCTATTTCATTTTCGGATATTTGCATGTCGTTCATTTTGTTTCGTCCCCACACGTATGTGACTAAGTTGTAGACACCCCAATCCGGACCCTTGGGATTCCGTGATTTCCCCAAGGATGAAAATGCCCAATACAGAGAGCATACGAGACTTGATTGAGGACTTGAAAATTCCATAAACCCTTCAAAAACCTACCAAAACACTTTTTGAAACCCTAGGAGCTGTCCCGGGATCTTGAAACACACACACCTAGATTGTCTCACAGACACCTGGATTGGCCAAGTCCAGGCACCCATAAGGACTCCAGGCGCCTGGACCTGATGATTCCAGGCGCCCACACTGAGTCCAGACGCTTGGAGTTGATCAATGTAGGCGCCTGGAGATCAACCCAGGTTGAGTGTTGTTCAAGTTTCAGCAGATAAGCAACGGCAGGCTTGAGGTTTACGTTTCAGAGTACCCCAGGCCACACATGCCTAGGTTAGACAGCCACAAAAAAAAAAGTGCTCATGGGATTCTAGACCACCTTGGCATAAAACAGAATTACCATGCCTAAAATGTTACAGTATTACTCAATTTAAAAAAAAAATATTGCAAAGTGTTCCCGAGTTTCTATTTCATTTTCGGATATTTACATGTCGTTCATTTTGTTTCGTCCCCACACGTACGTGACTAAGTCTAGGTGCATGTCTATACAATTATGCCGCACTGTTTTTTTCGGTGACCTAACTATGCAGTCTTTGTAGTCTCCTTATTACGTATAATTTATAAAGAAAAATATTGCAAAGCCTTCCCAAGTTTCTATTTCATTTTTGGATATTTACAATTGTTGGTGTGGTTTTGTCTCAATACGTATATGACTGAGTATATGTGCATATCTATATAAATATGCAGTGGCTATTGATTTTGACACTCCAAAATTTGATAACGACACTTCATATTTGTCTATTAGTGTTCGAAGAACATGAATACCAAAAGACAAATATTGAAGTGTGGTTATCACGATTTGGAGTGTCAAAATTGTTTCCCCGTATGTAGCCTTTGTAGTTAAACGTAAAGTATTACTCAATCTATAATTAAAAAAATATCACAAAGTCTTCCCAAGCAACATAAAAAGAGACTGTTTTATAGTGATTCAAATAGGACAATTGACACCAAGAATTAATATGTCAATTAGTATATGAAAGAAAGAAAAATAGGAAAACAATTGAAGAACAAAAATACGTAAAAGAATTTGGGGAGACAACTAAACTAAATGGAGCCATTCATGGAGGATAAGTTTAGTTTGGGTTTTGAATTTTAGTTTTTGTAATGATTAGAGGGAGAAATAAGGATAATAATTAAAAAATAGGTATTAATGATTGGAGAGAGATAGAGAGAAAAATAAAAATAAAATTAAAAAATAGGAGTAATAATTGAATAATAATTGAGAAAACCGGTTCTTGAAAACCAAAACGAACAAGTCCTTAAGCTTCATGGAAGATAAGCCGGCAGCCAAGGGACGAGACTGTGTTTATCGTCTCTTCACTGAGATCAAACTTACTTGGAAGATCAATTTTCCTTAATGAGGGCCTTGAAAACACCATCTTAGGTAAAATATTAGTGCTCACTTTTTTACACCCATATAGAAATATGTTCCTCAGTCTTTTGCACTTCCTCACCACCTCCATCACCCCTTTATCTGTCACTTGTTTGCAGGATTCAATGTTTAAATATTGGAGATTTGGACACCTATTTCCGATCATCGCCATCCCTTCATCACTAATTTGGGTCTCCAAAGCTTCCAAAGTCTTCAAATTCAATTTAGAAGAGTTGTCAGAATATCTCCCAAAAAAATCATTTGAAACCTTAAGATGGTTGATATTCAATTGTGTTATTGCAGGGCATCTCCTCAAAACTTTCCCAATTCCTACATTGGTGAGGTGCACACAATAACTTACACGGAGAAATTGCAGATTTGGGCAAACATGCCCCATATTTTCGAGTATTGTATCATTCAACCACCGATTCTCACTGATATCAAGGTGTCGCATTCGATAGTTTTTATGCAAGAAATCCGGAGAAAAAGTATCCATCTCTTGTCCCTTAGTAATATTTACCATCGTGAGTATTTCAAGTAGACGACAACTTTTTGTGAGGGTGTAGAAGGTGACACTAGTCAACCCAGATAGTCCATCAAGATTTATAGAAGTTAGGTTAGAGAGATACGGAGCCAAATCGCTGATATTTGTGTCTGTGAGAGACCAAAAACTTAGGGTTAGCTCTTCCAATGTCAATTGACATGCGTGCAAAAGCATTTTTAATGCTCCATGAATTTCGGAAATATTATCGCTTGGGAAGCTACTGAGTTCGAGCATCTTCAATGGAGGATAGGCTTTTGCGAGTAAAGAAATACGCTTGTTCGAAATGAGTGCTTGACCCAAGGTGAGAGAATGCAGGTTTTTGGCATTGGCAAACCCATCTCCAATTGCAAAAGGTGATGTAGAAGGTCGTAACGATGGTAAATCCAAGGAGAGAGAGGTCAAATTGGTACTATGCCGCATCACAAAATCAATCCCTTCCTCAGTCACATTATGTTGATCTGCCTTGCTTATGCAAAGATCAATTTTCCTCAGTTTCACGCAATTTTTGGACAGAGACCTAAGCGATTTATCAGTGATGAAACCAGCATCAAGAGGACAACGAATGATAATCTCCTTCAATTCCTTAAGTTTTTTTGCCAACTCGCCAATGCCAACATCTGTTATATCCGCATCATCGCCGAAATATCTATCCGCTTTAATCCTGAGTTCCTCTAATTGTGGGAACAAATCTGCTATCAAAACCAAATCCTTGTTTTGCATAGACATCACCCCATAGCAATCCAATACCTTCAAATTATTCTTCATATTCTTACTCAAGGCCAGTGCCCTAAAACCATCTCGCAGGGCTTCAATGTGACACCGAAACCTTAGGGCGTGGAGATTCAATAAAATTCCAGACCGTGCAATCTGATCGAGGACTCCATCTACTGCAATCGAATCATAGATGTTTTTGAGGATATTAGTGTCGATTACTATGCTTTTGATGTGTCGAAATCTTATAAGAATATTTGGGAGTAGATGGAGTGTGTCGGCATTTACGTTCAAAGTCAAATTTTGCTTCACCCGGTTTGACATCGAAAGGAACCGCTTTGAGACCAAAGATATCGAATCCAAGTCACGTTCGTCATCTTCTCCCACTTTTCGGAATATAAGTTCCCAGCATTCATTTGGTAAGTAACCCCATGCTTGTTTCTCCATTATCAATGAGTTAGAGAAAGCGATGAGAAAAAGAATCAAATTTCTTCTTCTTTCCAAAATTCCCAGCAATGATCACTATGTTCTGAAAAAAAAAAAAGAACAGTAGATTTTTAAGAAAACAGAGAAGTCGAAAATAATCATAATTAAACGCATGGATGCATATATATATATTGATAGGTTTCTAATATGAAATTGAAGTCTGGGAGTACGTATGAAAAAATTGTAAATTTGAGAGTATTTTTGATATGAGGTTTGGCTAAACAAGCCAACTTAACTTTTTGTTTTGTCTTTATTTGATTTTTTTTTGCGTTTATTAGTTTTGCATCGATTTTTTGAGTATTATTGGTTCGTCTCGGCGAGACGAATCCAGAAAGATAAAAGATTATGGCTAGAACTTTCAATTTTTTGAATAAAATCGAAAAAGTGTAAAAAGCTGACTTTTGGCTTATTTTTGTCTTTATTCAAAAAAATTTAAGCTTCGGTCATAATTTTATACTTTTTTGATTCCTCTCGCCGAGATGAACCAATAATACACAAAAAGTTGATGCAAAACTAAAGAATGCAAAAAAAAATCAAATAAAGACAAAAAAAAGTTAAGCCAACTTCTTTAGGTCAAAGTTTAGAGTTCTTTTTCAAATTTTTCCCTCAACATTCGTACCATTTAGGCAAAGTGAAATTCTTCAATACTCCGGGAGCAAACTCGTCTGATTAGGAAACACAAGGTTTTTCAAACAAAAAGCAGGGACGGAGCTAGTATTCTAATTAGGAGGTGATATCCAAAATCAATATCCTCTCTACCTTCGTTCCACAAAGGTACTTGAACGACGTGTAATTTTTGAATAAAAATCTAAGTTATTTCTTTAATTTGGTATTAAGTAATGTAAGAAATTATGCATGGAGGTGTTTTATTTCTTTATTCGGAGTTTGGACTCCTTTTTTTTTGTTTTTGTTGTAGTGTACTATCTTTATGAGAGGAAAGAGTAATTAATATAAAAAAAAGTATAAGTGTGCAGGATAATTATTTATAATATCTGAAAAGGAACACATTTTCATATCAAAATGGAGAATACCAATATAATTTTCCTTAATTATTCATCAACATACTGCTGAATAATTACATATCTTCATCGATTAATCACTCATCAACATGCTTAATACCAATGACACTCCCCCTTTTGTTCACCGACAAAAACATATTTCAAAGTTCAAAAAAAAAAAAAAAGAAGCTTAATACCATAAGTAAATTACTTTTTTTTTTTGGGTAGAATAACACTGTTTTTGTCATACGAATTTTTTTTGGACCCGCCCCCCTGATAGGTTCGTCTCTGACAAAAGGGAATCTAAAGAACAAGAGGAAGAAAAAACAAAACATAACAAGTCATACGAAACTTTGTAATAGGTGTTTGGCTAGGATTTGGGCATTAAAGCAACCTGAAAGGAATATGGGGACTACATGGTTACAGTGTGCAATACGAACCATTCAAAAGTATTTTTAATGGTCCAAATTTTCTAGAAGTACCCTAAAGTTACTTAACTTACATGCATGATACTTTGTAATTTTGGATCATAGATTATGAGACGGATAGCTTGCGCAGTACACCTTGTAGAGTTGTAGTGCATCCCCGAGTTCAACGGAAATATGTATATTACCTCCGATTTGGAATTACGAACGAGCAATGTAAAGTGACAACCCTAATTAAGAGGTAGCACAACTCCTGTGCTCCTTGTGGACAGATCTGACCCTATAATAGTTGATAGCACATGCGAGGATTCGAATCTGAGATCTTAAGAGGTAGCGCAACTCCCTATGTCGTAGGCCTTGACAATTAAGCCAACCCCTTAACCTGACCCTATAAGAATTGATACCACTTGGGAGGATTCAAAATTGAAATCTTAAGGCCTTGTTCACTTCTCTTTTATTCCCATTTTCAAATTTGTTTTTTTCAAAAAGATTGTTTCTTTTAAAAAAAATCTCTCCACTGAGTATTCTTATTTCTCTTTATCTCTCTCTAATCATTATTTCATTATTCTGATTAAAAAACCCAACCAAACACTATCTAAAAAATTCTTCTCAAACTTTTCTTTTCAAAACGCATCCAAACACAGCCTAAGAGGTAGAAAAACTCCTCATGTCTGAAGCCTGAACAATCAAGCCAACCGCTTGAATTACCACTAGGGGTAGCTCTTTGTTTAATAAGACTAAGGGTGAATTTATATATTTGTATGATATTGTCGTTTCATGAGACCTGTCGTGAGATTAAATGATTAAAATTACCACACACATCTCATCCGACAGTCCGACAGAAAATTTCTTTTCAGTATTGTGCGTATTATAAATAATATAGCTTCGTCACAAATTATTTGTTCACTTTCACTATTCGTCTCAAAATTTTATCTATATTCTTTGAATGACTTTTATATGCAATATGCAACATAACTATCAATTAGACAAAATCTTCAAGATTGTATAAACAATTATAAATGGTGACTGCTTTTTTATCGTACCAAAAATAGTTAATTAAAAATTGAACAATTACTACTACTTTTTCGAACAATGGCAAATATTCCAATTATCGTCCTTAGGGATTAAAGGCTAAATTACAGAAGTTTCAATGGCTTTTTAAGTTAATTTTGGAAAAAGACTTTTGTTTCAAAAAAAAAAAAAAAGGAAAAAGACTTTCGATTGTTGAATTTCTAAAGTACTAAAAACTTTAACTAAAAATGCTTGGATGGCGAAAGAGATAGTTTTTGGGAGAAAGTCTAGGGTTTTGAATCCACTTGTCACCTTGTAATGGAATTTATGCAATGATAAGGGTAAACTATCCGAATCGAACCGGACATCGTAGAGTTCGCGGGCCCAACAAGTGTCACCTAAAGATAATCGTGAATCATCGAATGGCATGTGATTTCACCGCCTAGCAGGACCCGTCTTACTAGTACGACCCATATCAATGGCACGTATCATTTAATAGCAGACAAAACTTGTCTTACGGAGTATAACCCATCTCACCCAATTATCAGGAACTTATAAAACAGTTATATGAATCGTGCCTAATCTCTAGATAATCAAACACACACGAGTGGTAGGAAAATATTTGCACAAATAAATCCATAAGATTCATGTAACCAATATTCGAATAACAAACAAACGCTGAATCAAAACATGAATAGCAATACCCGGAGTACAAGCTTCATCTACGTCTTAGAGTGTTGGAGTTAGCCGGCATTGGAGTGGAAGAAATTGAGGTTTGGTTCTGTTCTCTGCTGTGGGTAGCTTTCTTTTGTTTCTCTGATGTCGTGTTATGTCTCCGTGTGTATCCCCCTCCAAGCCTTCTCTTCCTTCTATATGTCTCCGTGTGTTGGCCTGACTTTCCCTTGCTCTGTGCTAGGGTATGGCTTCTTATCCTCGATGTACTCTTTGTCGAGTTATAATAAAATTTTGTTGCCGATCAAAAAAAAATAGTGCGCACGCTTGTTTTTGCCCATTACAAGCATATATTAGGTTCAAGGAGTATCATATATTTTAATGCTAATTGATTGTAATATAGTGAATGGGGATGATAATGAAAATCGTGTCATCGAAATGAAAATTGAGTGGAGGAACATAAAATCGCTAATCAAAGAAAATCATACTCAATGTTGGCATTTAAAAATGTTAAGTTGTTTGGTGAAAAAAGAATGAGAACCATAATGGTGTTGCTAATATTGGTTAATGGTAAACCCTAAAATTGTTGCGCCTTTTTTGTTATTAATTAATTACAGTTTTTTTGGGGGGTAAGTAAAATTTTTGGGGTGTATACCATAAGCCTCTTCATTAAATTCATAAATTTCTCTTCATTAAATTCATAAATTTCTTTTTTGTTCCGCATTAAATTCATAAATTAAAGAAAACAAAAGATCCCAATTACTGATTATTTAACCTGATAATAACTCAAGAAATAAATAGGGTTGGAAACCAAACCTTTTAAATAATCCTCTACAAATGATTTATTCACAATGGACACTATTGAGACATCTGTAACTCATCTCAGTAAACACCTACCTGAAGGAAAACGAAATAAGCAAGTACCAATATTGAAAAAACCACGTGAAAGCGATTAATTTTATTTTTGAAATAGGTATTTTATTTTTTGAACAATGAAATATGTTTTTTGTTGAAGAACAAAAGGGGGAGTGTCATTGATAAAAAGGACAGTGTCAAAATCATTTTTCCTTTTTTTTTTTTAACACTCATTCTCAAAGAGCAGAAGGCCCGAATTTCATTTTTAAGTCAAATGAAAGACTACATAAAAGTTTTAATTTCTGGTAGTGCACAAAAAGAGACAAAGAACGAAAATGCTAAGGGTACCGAAGAAAGGAGTATCGATAATGTACTAACTGCTTGTGGGGCTCTTTTTTTTTTTCTCACACGAACAATCTGAACGTTACATTAATTTTAAGAAACAACAAAAAGGTCCTACAATAATGAGAAGGGAAAATCCTTGCCATATCTCTCACTATTGTTTGTTTCGTTTCGTTTTTGGATACTTACAATTTCATTTTTGAATACTTACAAATTGTTCGTTTCGTTTCGTTTCATCCCCATACATATACATGACTGAGTCTATGTGCATATCTATATAATTATTTAGTAGTCTTTTTATAGCCTAAAGTGTTTTTTTTTTTCTTTCTTGGGAACAAATTCCTTTCGATATATAACCAACAAGAAGTGGATAGCCATGAAAGAGATTACAAATCAAGCAAAGCAGGATAAGCTGGCCAGAATCAACACCAACATTCCTGAAAATTCTCCCATTTCTCTCCCTCCATATATGATAAACAGCTGCTGCCAAGGAGTTTTTTTTGATAACCAGTTGTTCACTCGGAATTTTAGTAGTAGTTTTTTCTACCCATGAAAGAATTTCAAATACTAGTTTTTAGGGGGATTTGTAATTGCACCACAGTACTATTACCAATTTTAATATATATATATATATATAGAGTCCGGTTCTAGTCCGGGAGTCCCGGATCCGGGACTCCACTTCCCGATATTTTTTTGACGATCCGATCCGTCCAATGTGTTCAGAAGGTGTTTTCCAAGGTCCACGCGGAAAATCTTCAAAAAAAAATACCGGGAAGGGCTTGATCCAAGCAGTTTTCGCAAAAACTTTATATTTACAGTTTTTGCGAAAAACTACTTGGATCAAGCCCTTCCCGGTATTTTTTTTTGAAGATTTCCCGCGTGGACCTTGGAAAACACCTTTTGAAGACATTGGACGGCTCGGATTTCCCAAAAACAATTTTTAAAAGCATCAAAACACCAAAAAACCCTTCAATCCGGGAAATCCGGGATCCTTGACAGGATCGCCGGTGTATATATATATATATATATATATATATATATATACATGTACTTTTTTTTTTGAACTGATACATGTACTTCATTATGGGGTTCTTATACCCCTTCTACTTTTAACATACTGGGGGCAACCGACGTGCACGTCACTTTTTGCCCATTGTGGATTACTTATGGATTGTGAGGAGCTATGGAATTAATTATCTAGAATTAAATACAAGCTCTTTGTTTCACCAGAAAAAGATTTGGACTATTCCCACGTATAAATTGGGGAAAATTTCAAAAAACCCTCCAAACTTTGACCCAAATGTAAAAAATACTCCCAAACTTACAATTTTTTCAACCGTATTCTCAAACTTCACTTCCGTTTATCAAACATACTCCCACTGACCGTGCCGTGCCGAGTCAAAATTAATAAAATAATAACTATGAATTAACTTTTATTCCGAAGAATAACGGTTAAATCCGAGTGTCGATCCGCAGGGACAGCTTGGCTAAGTTACAACGGTTTCGATTAATCTTTAAATAATTCTAAGAAAACAATTGATTGAGATTTGGTTTTGGAAAGCTAATTAACTAAAGAACATTGAAATTAAATTAGATGAAGACATTGAGAGAAAAAGTCTAGTGTTTGGAATCCACCCCTACCACATCACCATGCCTTCACATGAACCGGATCCTTATTCGAATCGATAAATAACTATCGCTAGGGCTTGCAATCCCTATCGATAATCGTCAAGAGAATATTTGTGATTGTTAAAAGGCATAGACTATCCCATAACACGGACCGTCACACTGGTATGGTGTCACGCCACCCAACGGCACGATCCGTTTTACGAGCGTAATCTATCTCAGAACTCCAAGCATAACATGGAAAACAATTATATGAACGAGTATTTGAAGCTGCAGATACAAATACGCAACTAATTGAAAGAATAAAAACTATTTCATAAACTGAAACATGTTCTGATCATATAATCCGATCCGAATAAAAATCCTAGTTCATACGAAATACATCGTTACTTGTAGTGGGGTTTCATCTTCCCCCTAGATGAAAGTTTAGCCGGACATCACGACTTAAACCCAGCAGCAGCCGTCCCTCGTTTCCCAATGATTCCCGTTATGCGTCTATTGCTTGCCTTTTATAATCCTCTGCCTAGAGTGCCCCCAACCGACATCACTTCTAACCTACGGTTTTCATGCACTGAATAAGTTCACTATTGACCCATGAGCCCGTCCACTATGCATATGCAAATAATCTCACTGGTATTTGGCTGGCCCATGATCCGTGCAAATCCATGTGGGATTTATTCTCCAAATTGCCAACACATATGAATTAGATTGGCCCATGATCCATGCCAACCCGTGCACCACCAAATATAATTTGACCACGGGTTTTATTTTGATTACGCACACAATAAGTACACTTTTAAGTATGCTTTTCACGCCTAAGCCTCCAAATACCTACAAAATGAAAATAACGCATTAAACTCCAAGTAACAATACGACAATCGACTTAGCAAGAATAAATTAAGGGGTGCTAATGTTAACATTTATGCGTTTATCACCCACCATCTGGGTCTGTTACCTCACTAACAGGAAATGCTGAGTTGGAGTTTAACGGACTCCAAAAACCGTTAGGTGGCCCAAAACAGTTGTGCAACAGAAGAGGTTTTGATGGATAACGGTGAAAGTTGAGGGGGTGAGTTTGAACATTTTTAAAGGTTAAGGGGTGTCCATGGAAAATGGGAATAGATGAGGGGGTCTCCATGGAATTTAACCTTTTTACAACCATCGAATGCGAATATGGATTTGTGCACAGACATCTGTGTCAATAGACAAATGTTGTTGTACAAACAAAAATATTGAAAAATCAGGGTTCCCCAACAATCCGTAATAAACCCTAACAGTATGAACACGAATCACTCAAACAGATGAACACACGATATACGTGGAAAACCCCTGAATGGGTAAAAACCACGGGAAGGAATCAAATCACTATAATCATTGTGCAGTTACAGATATATCTATCCAAACTATGTAAATCCTCACAACGTTCTAAGTATCACCTGCCGAGTCACACGTACACCGCACCTAGTGATCTTGATCGCCAACGCCTTGAATCGCACAAGCCTTCCAATCGTTTGCCTTCAAACTCCACGAAAGAAACCTAATCGAAAGTTGATTGTTGAAGCATCAAACCCCTTGAAGATGAACCCTAAGCATCCGGCCTTCAAAGATCTTCAAGGTCCATTATAAGAACTCTCGCAAGTGTGTTGTATGTAAATAAACGCCCAGAGAGGTGGCTGCCACGTTCTAACCTTTTTTTTTTTTTGGGTTTTTCCATTCCGCGTGCCGTGCCGGGTTGTGCCTTGCTGGAGCCTCCGAGCCTGGAACCGTGTCGTGTCCGTGCCGTGCCATGCCCGTCCTACTTCTGTGGCGTGCCGTGCCTTGCAAGAACCGTGTCGTGCCATGTCGTGACTCGTGCCCCGCCTCACTTCGTGTCGTGCCCTTTGAAGACCGTGTGGTGCCGTGCCGTGCCAGGACAACTTTCGTGTCGTGCCACCTCAATTCCGAGCCGGTGCCGTGTCACGTGCCCACTTAGACCGTGCCGTTTCGTGCCGTGCTAGGATTATACCGTGCATGTGGCGTGTCGTGCCACCACCGAACGTGCCGTGCCCGTGCCGACCCGGCCCACTTGACACCCCTAGTAGGATGGGCATTAAGATGGTGGATTTGGCTAGGGAAAAAGCTAAGTTGGAACTCCCGCCATATCGGAATTACTTTGATGTCGAGGTGGTTTGCAAGGATGACGAAGGTAATTACATCAAAGTCCCTCAGCTTTCCATTTACTTCCGTTAGTATTTCTTGAACTGAATATCTTTCACGTCCCTTACCCAGAAACTTTAGGATTACCATGCAATATTAACATGGCCTTCGAGGGTTGTTCTCAGTACATTATCATATTACATGCTGATAATCCGAGAGTTAACACTGCATAACCCATGTTGTTGTCGCTTCTGTTCCGTGCTGGTGCCGTGTCACGTGCCCACTTAGACCGTGCCGTTTCGTGCTGTGCCAGGATTATACCGTGCATGTGGCGTGCCGTGCCACCACCGAACGTGCCGTGCCCGTGCCGACCCGGCCCACTTGACACCCCTAGTAGGATGGACATTAAGATGGTGGATTTGGCTAGGGAAAAAGCTAAGTTGGAACTCCCGCCATATCGGAATTACTTTGATGTCGAGGTGGTTTGCAAGGATGACGAAGGCAATTACATCAAAGTCCCTCACCTTTCCATTTACTTCCATTAGTATTTCTTGAACTGAATATCTTTCACGTCCCTTACCCAGAAACTTTAGGATTACCATGCAATATTAACATGGCCTTCGAGGGTTGTTCTCAGTACATTATCATATTACATGCTGATAATCCGAGAGTTAACACTGCATAACCCATGTTGTTGTCGCTTCTGTTCCGTGCTGGTGCCGTGTCACGTGCCCACTTAGACCGTGCCGTTTCGTGCCGTGCCAGGATTATACCGTGCATGTGGCGTGCCGTGCCACCACCGAACGTGCCGTGCTTGTGCCGATCCAGCCCACTTGACACCCCTAGTAGGATGGACATTAAGATGGTGGATTTGGCTAGGGAAAAAGCTAAGTTGGAACTCCCGCCATATCGGAATTACTTTGATGTTGAGGTGGTTTGCAAGGATGATGAAGGTAATTACATCAAAGTCCCTCAGCTTTCCATTTACTTCCGTTAGTATTCCTTGAACTGAATATCTTTCACGTCCCTTACCCAGAAACTTTAGGATTACCATGCAATATTAACATGGCCTTCGAGGGTTGTTCTCAGTACATGATCATATTACATGCAAATAATCCGAGAGTTAACACTGCATAACCCATGTTGTTGTCGCTTCTGTTCCGTGCCGGTGCCGTGTCACGTGCCCACTTAAACCGTGCCGTTTCGTGGCATGCCAGGATTATACCGTGCATGTGGCGTGTCGTGCCACCACCGAACGTGCCGTGCCGACCCGGCCCACTTGACACCCCTAGTAGGATGGACATTAAGATGGTGGATTTGGCTAGGGAAAAAGCTAAGTTGGAACTCCCGCCATATCGGAATTACATTGATGTCGAGGTGGTTTGCAAGGATGACGAAGGTAATTACATCAAAGTCCCTCACCTTTCCATTTACTTCTTTTAGTATTCCTTGAACTGAATATCTTTCACGTCCCTTACCCAGAAACTTTAGGATTACCATGCAATATTAACATGACCTTCAAGGGTTGTTCTCAGTACATGATCATATTACATGCAGATAATCCTAGAGTTAACACTGCATAACCCATGTTGTTGTCGCTTCTGTTTCGTGGGGTATTATCTGGTTTGTTAGTTTGTGATCATCTTTGAACTGTTTTGAGTTACTTTTGGAGTTTTGTCCGGTTGCTCTGACATTTCGCTTCTATTCTCGGTTAGAATTCAGATACATCTCAAGTTCTGTGGTAGTGTTATGTTTTCTTTTCTTTTGGTTGGCATGCCTGTATTGAAAAGGCAAGCTTGAATGTTACTCCGTCCGTCCCAAAAATATACTCCCTCGTTTCATTCTAACCGGATAGAAAATCGATTGTATCTTTCAATCGGTAATACATTTAATATGCAATATGGATCTTGTTTGATAGATCTCAATTAAATCTAAAATACAAAGCTTTTAAAATCACCTAAAACATTATAGATTATAAGATACGTAGAGCATCTTGAGTTCGGACTAATGAAATGTTCAATCACTAACGATTTGGGGAAACGACGGGCCGGTCCTCTTTCCCGAGGGTTCTTACCGCATGCTCCAACCCAAAAGAAAAAAGCCAACAACTCCAAATTCTCGACTTCCCTAGTCAAGACGCCACCTCATTCAATATTCTCTTTGAATTCTCTCTCTCTCTCTCTCTCATTTTTATTTTATTTTTATTTTACATTTTAAATTTTTTAAAACTCTAGGTACTCTATGAAAGTGCTTAAACCTAAACCCTAGGATACCCTAATAAAAGTCCTAAAATCCTAGGGTACCATATGAAAGTGCCTAAACCACTAAAACCTTATAATAGGAAGTGGACCCTAAACCTAAACTCTGGGGTACCCTAATGAAAGTGATAAAAATCAACTTGACCCGGCATCGATAGGTATGTTAAAAAGTGAATTTTGGCGTTAAAAAATAACGGTATGGTGAAAAAAAAATAACGGTCTGGATCATTTAAAAAAATGAACTTCTGAAATGATCTAGGCCGTTATTTTTTAACGCCAAAATTCACTTTTTGATATACTTGTCGATGCCGGATCAAGCTGATTTTTTGCATATACACACTACTATGCGGACCCTATGAGATGACCGATTCAGATTGTTGCGGTGAGGTGTCAGTGGGGCTCCTTTTAAGACTTCCGTAAACAGCCCCTTTTAAGAGCATCCGTTAATAAGTTTTTCTCATGTCGACGTCCAAAGTCCAAAATTCCATCGCATAGAAAATTCGGTTGGCTTCTCGTTTTTGTTTTCCGCTTCGTCCTCGAATTAATGTGATCACGGGCTTTGATTTGGCATTATGGAAAATTCAACTTTGTGCTTTTTATATCAAAGCTTCAAAATATCTAAAAAAAATATGCAAACAAATCACTATTAATTAAGGCTGAAACAAAAAACAAATCATTATTAAATGTGCGGTTTGATCAGTTCGACTTGGTCTCCTTTTATTTTCCGTCTTATATTTAAAACAGGTTCGGTTTCCAATTTTGGTGGCAAAAAACCGGACCAAACCGAATCGGACTGGTTGTACATATATATATTCTACAAACTATCAACCCCACACCTTGGACCGGTTGTATATATGTGGTATAATTTTTTTTTTTGAACAGCATATATGTGGTATAATTAAACTATCAACCCCACACATTTCCTTTACCCTAGACCGGTTGTATTAATTTTTTTTTTTAAATATTCGATTTAGCTAATTTTTACAAGTGCTCAAATAAAAACAATTAAAAATAACCCGCAATCATCTTTTTGGACCTAAAATAGGCAAGAGAAAGTATAAAATTTTAGTCTCCACCAATAATTTGGCCTCCTCCAATTTTGGCACTTGCACAAGAAAAAAATGTGAAACGTAATGTGAGGAAAAAGGGGCAGTGAGTTAACGGAGGATCGGATCAAAAAAAAAAAAAAGGTTAACAGAGGATTTGGAAGAGTTGTAACAGATTTAGGGGTTGAAAGGGGGAGGGTTTTTGTGCTAGGTGGCAGCATTTGGGGGGTGGGACAGGAGGGTGGGACAGCATTTTGGGGACAGGGGATCTGCTGCCTCAGGATAAGCTGGCCAGAATCAACACCAACATTCCTGAAAATTCTCCCATTTCGCTCCCTTCATGTGTGATAAAGTTGCTGTCAAGCAGAGCTTATCGATAGACTTTCTCAAGGTGCTTCCTTTGCAATGCATAGCACCCCAACAGGTTTCAGCAGATGGGGAAAGGCAGGCTCGAGGAAATCCAGGAATTTCACTACATAGGGGTGAATATGTTCTCTAAAATACTTTGCAGGGGCGAGCCTATATAATTCACATAAAATTTGTGTTTTTTTTGGTATAGAAAACTAGAGGTTTTTTTTTTTTTTTTTTCTTGCAGGGGCGACTGCCCACCGACCCTCCGGCTCCATCCCTGCCTAGAATACTTGTTTTTCTTGCAGGGGCGACTGCCCCAACCCAAAAAAAAAAAAAAAAAAAAAAAAAGAAAAAAAGGTTGCTCATGGGATTCTAGACCACCATGACATAAAACACAATTACCATCAGCCTAGAGTGTTATTACACAATTTCTAAAGAAAAATATTACTCCTACAAAGTCTTCCCAAGTTTCTATTTCATTTTTCGGATACTCACAATTGTTCATTTCGTTTCGTCCCCATACGTACATGAGTGAGTCTATGTGCATAACTATATAATTATGTAGTCTTTGTAGTTTTGTTATAGCATAAAGTGTATCAAAATTTGAAGTGTCAAAATCATTTCCGTATTTAGTCTTTTTAATTTCCTTATAGTTTAAGTGTTAAGTACTACTCAATCTACGAACAAAAAGAAAAAAACAAAGTCTCTGCAAGCAACAGAAAAAGAGACTATTTTATAGTGATTCAAACAGGAAAATTTGTTGATCTGTAACGACAAGGAGAGAGAGAGGTCAAATTTGTACTATACCACATCATAAATCCAATGCCGTCCTCAGTCACATTATGTTGATCTGTATTTCTTAAGCGAAGATCAATTTTCCTCAGTTTCACACAATTTTTGGACAGAGAAATAAGCGATTTATCAGTGATGAAACAAGCATCAAGAGGACAATAAATTATAATCTCCTTCAATTCCTTAAGCTTTACTGCCAACACGCCAATTCCATCATCTGTTATACGTATTGCAACCTCATCATCGCCGAAATATCTATCCGCTTGAATCCTGAGGTCCTCTAATTGTGGGAACAAATCTGCTATCAAAACCAAATCCTTGTCTTCCATAGAGATCAGCCCAGAGCAATCCAATACCTTCAAATTATTCTTCATATTCTTACTCAAGGCCAGTGCCCTAAAACCATCTCGCAGGGCTTCAATGTGACACCGAAACCTTAGGGCGTGGAGATTCAATAAAATTCCAGTGTGTGCAATCTGATCGAGGACTCCATCTACCGCAATCGAATCATGGATGGATTTGTGGATATTAGTGCTGATGACTATGCTTTTGATGTGTCGAAATCTTCTAAGAATATTTTAAACTGTTCGTAAGCGCGATGTTGAAAAGTATCGATGACAATTTTCCCTGCAGCCAAAGAACGACTAAACTAAGGTAGAGGAGTCATTCATGGAAGATAAGCCGGCAGCCAAAGGAAGAGACTATGTTTATCATCTGTTCACTGAGATCAAACCCACGCGGAAGATCAATTTTCCTTAATGAGGGCCTTGAAAACACCATCTCAGGTAAAATATTAGTGCTCAATTTTTCACACCCATATAGAAATATGCTCCTCAGTCTTTCGCACTTCCTCACCACCTCCATAACCCCTTTATCTGTAACTTGTTTGCAGAATCCAATGTCTAAATATTGGAGATTTTGACACCTATTTCCGATCATCGCCATCCCTTCATCACTAATTTGGGTCCCCCAAGCTTTCAAAGTCTTCAAATTCAATTCAGAAAAGCCTTCTAAATATCTCCCAAAAATATCATCTAAAACCTTAAGGCCATTGATATTTAGCTGTGTTATTGTAGGGCATCTCCTCAAAACTTCCCCAATGCTTACATTGGTGAGGCTCATACAATATCTTACACAGAGAAATTGCAGATTTGGGCATACCTGCACAAAGTTTTCGAGCATTGTATCATTCAACCACTCATTGTGGCCGATATCAAGGTGTCGCATCCGGTAGTTTTTAACGGTTTGCATCCGGTACTCTTTAGGAAAGAAACCCGGAAAAAGAATATCCTCCACTTCTGCCCTCATATTTGTCATCGTAAGTACTTCAAGTAGAGGACAACTTTTTGTGAGTGTGTAAAAGACACTTGTCAACCCAAAAAGTCCATCAAGATATATAGAAGTTAGGTTAGATAGATACTGAGCCAAATCGCTTATATCCAAGTCTCTGAGAGACCCAAACTTTAGGGTTAGCTCTTCCAATGTCAATTGACATGCGTGCAAAAGCAATTTCAATGCCCCATGAATTTCGGGACGCTTGTCCCCCATGAAGCCACTAACGAGTTTGAGCTTCTTCAATGGAGGACAGGCTTTTGCGAGTAAAGAAATACGCTTGTCCGAAATGAGTGCTTGACCCAAGGTGAGAGAATGCAGGTTTTTGGCATTCATAAACCCGTTTCCAATTGCCAAAGGTAATGCAGAAGGTTGTAACGACAATAACTCTAAGGAGAGAGAGGTCAAATTGGTACTATGCTGCATCATAAATTCAATGCCATCCTCAGTCACATTATGTTGATCTGTATTTCTT
The DNA here is from genome assembly GCA_016920895.1 of Vaccinium myrtillus. Taxonomy (NCBI): domain Eukaryota; kingdom Viridiplantae; phylum Streptophyta; class Magnoliopsida; order Ericales; family Ericaceae; genus Vaccinium; species Vaccinium myrtillus. The sequence goes on from CM029281.1 coordinate 30,996,491, forward strand.
ATGCGAAGATCAATTTTCCTCAGTTTCACACAATTTGTGGACAGAGAATTAAGCGATTTATCAGTGATGAAACAAGCATTAGGATCACAACTAAACACAATCTCCTTCAATTCCTTAAGCTTTAATGCCAATGCACCAATGCCATCATCTGTTATACGTACCGCAACCTCATCATCGTAGAAATGTTTAGCCGCATCAATCCTGAGTTCCTCCAATTGTGGGAACAAATCTGCTATCATAATCAAATCCTTGTCTTGCATAGAGATCAGCCGCGAGCAATCCAATACCTTCAAATTATTCTTCATATTCTTACTCAAGGCCAGTGCCCTAAAACCATCTCGCAGGGCTTCAATGTGACACCGAAACCTTAGGGCTTGGAGATTCAATAAAATTTCAGACCGTGCAATCTGATCGAGGACTCCATCTACTGCAATCGAATGATGGATGTCTTTGAAGATATTAGTGTCGATGACTATGCTTTTGATGTGTCGAAATCTTCTAAGAGTATTCGGGAGTAGATGGAGTGTCTCGGCGTTTACGTTCAAAGTCAAACTTTGCTTCACCCGGTTTGATATCGAAAGGAACCGCTTTGAGACCAAAGATATCGAATCCAAGTCACGTTCGTCATCTTCTCCCAGTTTTCGAAATATAAGTTCCCAGCAATCATCTGGGAAGTAACCACATTCTTGTTTCTCCATTATCGATGAGTTCGAGAGAGCGAAAAGAAAAAGAGTTTCTTCTTCCTTCCTCAATTCCCAGCAAGGATCACTATGCTCTGAAAAAAAGAAAGTAGATTTTTCAGAAAATAGAGAAATAAAAAATAATCATAATTAAGCGCATGGATGCATATGGTTATAGTATGGAAACCATAACCTGTGAGGAAAAGAATTATTTCCTAAAAGATAGAGAGGAAACATATTTCCTTTCGGATACTCAAGCATTCCAAAATAGAGAGACGTATTCCATTTCCATATTTAACTTCTTAGAGTATTTTTGTCTTTAGTGATTTTTTTTAAAATTTTGATTATAATTTTATACTTTTTAAATTCGTCTCATCGAGATGAGCCACTAAATGGATGCAAAACTAATAAATGCAATTTTTTTTTGAATAAAGACAAAAAAAACATTTTAGTTAATATATACTCGAGATAAAAAAAATGGTCTCGGAATTTTAATCGGTTTTTTTTACCCACGAAAGAATTTCAAAAAGTTTTTAGGGGGATTTGTACTTACACCACCGTACTATTACTAATTTTAAACATTCAGGAGAGGAACAAATAGAGGGGTGAGATCCACATTCATCAATGGCGATTGTATAAACCATTTAATTAATTAAACTGAACAATTACTCTTTCGAATAGTGACAAATATTTTGATTATGTATTGTCCTCCGGAATTAAAGGCTAAATTACAAAGGTTTCAATTGCTTTTTAATTTTAATTAAGGAAAAAGAGTTTCGATTGTTAAATTTCTAAAGTACTAAAAACTTTAACGTCAAAATGCTTGGCTGGAAAAAGAGATTGCTTTTGGGAACGTCTAGGGTTTTGAATCTACTGGTCACCTCGTAATGGAATTTATGTAATGATAAGGGTGAACTATCCGAATTGAACCGGACACCGTAGAGTTATGGGCCCAACAAGTGTCACCTAAAGATAATCATGAATCATCGAATGACATGGGATATCGCCGCCTAGCATGACCCGTCTCAATCACACATCCCGTCTTACGGAGCATAGCCCATCTCACCCAATTATCACGAACTTATACGGATTGTGCTTAATCTCTAGATAATCAAACACATATGATTGATGGGAAAAATACTTGCACAAATAAATCCATAAAATTCATACAACCAGTATTCGAATAACAAACTCTAAATCAAAACATGAATACCAGTACTCGGAGTACAAGCTTCTTCATCTACGTGGGAGTGGAAGAAATTGAGGTTTTGGTGCTGTTCTCTGCTGACTAAATGCGAAAGAATGTTTATCCCGAGAACAGAGTAATTGGCCTCTCCTCTTGGTGCGATAGTCTGCTTCCCCTCCAAGCCCTCTCTGCCTTCTATATATACTATGAGCCGCACCCCGTTTCCATGTTTCACAAGTCGGCTGTTTTTTTTTTTTTTTTTTATATAAAAAGAATAGTCCCCAATCTATTTGCAAATTGTCTATTTCGTCCCTAATATAAAAAAAAATGCGTCTATTGCGTCCTCAAGCTCTGTAATCCATGTTTAATTGGTCCCCAGCCCACACGCTATTAAGAGTCACCATCTAAATGGGGCATTCTCGTAAAACCCCTCATTTCTCTCTCTCTCTCTCTCTCTCTCTCTCTCTCTCCTAACCTCAGGTCCCCAACTCTATCTGAACAAAAACCCCTCATTTTTCCTCAAATCTTGACCTGGCGTGACACCCAATCCATTCATCATCTCATACTCTTCCCCACCGATTCCATTCAGCACTCGCTTCAGATCCACTACCCACCTCGTGACCCTGTAAGCACCGCAATCTCCAACCACCTCACCACGTTGATCAACGGTCACTACAAGAAAAAACACCAATGGTGACATGAAAAACTGTCACTGAAGGCCTAATATTTGTCACCGATGATAATCGGTGACATGGAATGTGGGTGTCATTGTATCCGTGACACTGAAAGTCAAGGATGACAAAAATTGTGCACTTGTCACGGAATGATGTCAACAGTGACAGAAATATGGTGTCACGGAAGAGAGATTTTCCGTGACATAGTAGGGTGTCACTGAAAGCATTGGTGACAACAATACAGTTGTCATAGAAAAGAGATCTTCCGTGACAAGAATTGTCACTGAAAATATTTACCTTGACAACTAAACGCATGTCACGGATAATATTACTAGGTGGGCACACAAAGGTGACAACCTCTTTTTGAACTCATTTTGTCACAAAAAAACACAATCAACATAATTGTGCCACCCAAAATATCATTTCGCACCTGCTTACAAAGTTTCAAATATTTGTATCTAGATACACCCATTAGCAAAACTTATACCGCAAGGACGCAAAATGTCATTCAAATCAAATATCCAACAAGTCAACATTCTATCATCCAAGTTCACAATCCTTCAAAATATTTATCCTTCAACAATAAACAGTTCAAACTTAATAGCATTAACATAACTACGAAACATCCGTACACGGTGTGTCGTGTCGAATGACAAAAACAACTCTAAACAAAAGTTCTAGTTAACTACCAAAAAGTCTTCAACTCCATCTTAGTTAACCACCAAAAAGTAACTTCATCTCGCAATAGTCACATACCTGTATAAAATCACAACAAAAAAATGCAATTATTTAACATGTTATGAAGCACACAACTCAAAATAAATGAGGCATCACAACGAGAGGGAAATATCCCAACTAGGCTGACACCTAACCCTCACGACAATCATATGCACCAATTACAACTCAAAGTCTCATACAAACCTCAACAAAGCCTAAACATAAGATTCACTATTACATGACAAAGGACCTAGTCCGTGTCCATATCCATCCCCATTTGTATAGAAAAGAAGAAAAAAAAAAACTCACGAAAATCTGAAAATTTACCTAAGTACTTCAACATTTGGTGGTTATTCTATTGTGATACCAACGTAATCACTAGGATAACAACGTTTAACCGTTTCCCGCATGCATCTCATCCCAAATTCAAGACAAGGTGCAAGTTTTGGGCAAAAAGAAGGCAACCAGTGGGCAGTAAATAATAGAACTCATAACCTCTACATACATGGGACAGCCATCATGATAAATAGAGAAATAGATTCTAAATGCAGGATATTTACTCTCTCCATTCATTAGTCTTCATAAGTTATATTTACTCTCTCCATTCATTAGTCTTCATAGATTCTAAATGCAGGATACTTTGGGCACACACTGCAGTTACAAATAGATCTTTCACCCAAATAGCGTTCTTTTGGCTACAGAACAATAAGGCTAATATGATCACATACTTAAACTGCCCATTCGATCTAAGTCTATTTTGATCCTCAGACCTTTTGAATTCCACTGCCCATGTCCTTTGTAGCTACATATTAGGAAACCTTTATACACCTTTCTGAATCCGTATATGTAAGAAACTTTCACCAATTAAACAAATTTAACAAATAACTAAGCAACCAACACATACAAAAGCAATTTTGGCATCTAAAAGATAATTTCCAGCAACCAACATTTAGTTTCAGCACCTCGAATTGATATTTCCTGCACCTAATCTCAGTTTCAGGAACCCAAAACCAGTTTCAGCACCAATATTATTCATATTTTTAGCACATGGTTCATAATTCCAGCAAATAACAAGTAATTTCTGTACTTTTACAAAACAAGGAAAGTTACTTACCGAGAATTTGAGCATGCCCCAACAGGAACTCCTTGCATAAAAGCGGACATAACAGCCTCAAAGCGCGCAAACTTTTCATCATATGCACGTAACATTTGGACATAACAGTTTTCTGCACTTTGTCACACAGTTTCAACAACCACGTTTCAGTTCCAGCACTAATAGATACAGTTTCAAGCTTCCTAACCATGCAACCTTAAAACAATACATATGCATTTTTTTGAAATAAAGTAACATGATATAGAAAGTCACTAAAAAAACAGGAGATTTAATTTTTCCTAATCAAAAGTTACTTACCGAGAAGCTGGATCAAAGTTCATATTTAACAAAAAGTTGGTTCAAGGTTCTACGTCAGGATCTATATCACTATCAGATTCCCAAGGCAACTCATTTTCCTCATCTTCGGTGGGCTCTCCCATTGATTCGTCTTCTTCATCATCGAGAGTGTCTTGATGTTCTTCGTTGTCTAACTGTAGGACTACACTACTTGGAATAATCTCGGGATCTATGTCACTCCTAGTAAATTGAACATCAACGGGATCTTCAGCAATAATGGGGACAAAATCAGTGGTTTCATCTTGTTGGAATGCATCATAGTGCTGAAATGATAGATTCCATAGTGCTGAAATGATAGATTCCATAGTGTTGCATTATTCCATAGTGCTGAACAAGTAAAATTTAATATGAAAGAAGGGCTGCATTATTCGACTTCGAGGCCATAGTGCTTGTGCTGGTTAGTTTTAAGGAAATGGCCCCTTTGCGTTAGCTAGTACTTCAGGTATTAATGGGTGATAATGGGTTAGCAATTTCATGCTTTCTACCTTATATATCTCATTTTCCTTCTCTCTCTTTTTTTTTTTCCATGGACTCTTTTTACCTCCAAAGAAACGAAGATATAAAACCAAATAGATCCTTAGATATATAAAACTAATTAAGGTTGGATGGAACACTATACAAACCTAAGACTATAACCCACATCAGAAGGAGTAAATGAAAAGTAGTTGACAAGGCCAGAAGACCCAATGTAAAAGAGAATGGTGCAGCTACCACAATCGCTTGTGTTTTCATGTTACGAATCTACAGTAGGGATCCGGAAATAAATTAAAACTACAAGGACAAATTTAAGTTCAACAAAAAATGCAGTAAGACTTGGCTAGGACATTCTTTATTTCTCAGTCAAAACTTTGAAAAAAGAAAAGTTCTTTGCCGCCACATTCCTTTTTTCTCCATTCCAATGTTTTAGCCAAGGGTTTAAGAATGTCTGGGATGTGTTCGTCTAATGAAAATGTTAAGCTTTCAAGCTGGAGCAATCCCATGCAGCAATGATATTTCAAAAGGAAAAAAAACTATTTTCGTTTCAAATGTGGTACGTTTTTTTAAAGGTGAGACAACATACCAATAGCTGCTCAAGAAAGAAGAAATAGCATATTGTGCTAATCAAGATGAACACCACAAAGTCCTGCCAGGAACTGAAAAAAAGAACAAATATACTTATATGCATCAAAATTACTTTCAAAACAGATCACAGAAAAAAGTGGCAGAAAAGAGGAAGCTTGTTTTAATGAATGAGCAACATTTGTTGACAGCATTCTTTATGACTACATAATTTATGGATATGAATTTCATCTATTTCCTGTGGCAGCAAGTATAACAAATGTAGTTTAATAATATTGTCGAATAAATTACTCCCCATGGCCCAAATTGCTTGTCAACTTCTCTTTTCTACATGGATGCCCCCAAAAGGCTTGTCCATCTAATTCCATTCTACCCTTTCTTTTCTGAAATCTGAATTTGAATTCAAGCATGACTTTAGCTTAAAATTGATAAACGTTATATATATATATAAAGTTGGAACTTTTTCAAGTGCATTAGTTATGTGTTGGTAAGAGGTTGGATTCCCCAAGAATGACAAAACAATTAGACCAAACCCTCCGAACCCACCGCATAAGCCCTAGTTGGGAAAAAAGAGTAGAAGGGAGAAATACCTTAGATCTGACTGTTGTGTGGATACCTGAGCTTCCAATTCGGACTTAAATCTACAAAATCAAAACAGAAATTCTGAAAACCTAAAAAGTAAAAAATCGGAAGACATTTTAGGAACAAGTTACAGATAAGGGAGAAATACCAAAAAACAAAGAGACGGAGGGAGAACGATGGTGGTTGAAGAGACGGAAGAACCACGTGCTTCTTACCCGGCGGAAAAAATTGTCGATATGGATCCGTAATACTTGCGGTTTCGTCCTCCGCGGTGGCGGTGCTGGAGAGAGGAGATACGGCGGCAGCCGAGTTGGGCGTCGTGGTGGTGGACGCTGATGAGGTAGAGAGACAGAGAGAGACCGTGAGAAAAAAAATTTTGTCACCGTTGTGAGTGTTTCGTGTCAACATCAATTTTTTGTCACCAAAGGGTGTCAAAGGATGTCACCATTGGTGTTTTTTCTTGTAGTGGGTGACAGAGGGGAATATGTCTACAGTCCACCAGCATTAACCAAAAAAAAAAAAAAAGTCTGTAGTGCACCAGTCCACAAAGAGGTGGAAAACGGACAATAGGAGTGAGGAGGTGAAGAACAAATATTCTCTTCCCCCCAAAACTCTCCTCATCAATCTCAAAATCAAGCTAAAAAAAAATCCCCACCAGCAGTGCCGGCTTATAGGGTAGGCGAGGGAAGCTTGGGCTTCCGGCCTCCAAAAATAGCAAAAAAAGAGGGCCTCCAAATTTTTTAGTACCCCCGTGATTTTTATTTATTTATTTATTTAGTACCCGTGTACACACACTCGCTAAGCATTCTCTACACAAAATAGGCCCCAATGAAATTTAGGGGCCAAAAAAGAATCAAAAGATCTTGGGCAAAAGGATTTGGTGAAGAAAGATTAAATAGATTGACTATATTATCCGTTAAAAAGGATTTGGTGAAGAAGCTTGACTATGGAAACTTAATTAGAACAATAGTACGTCTGCAGCAAAAAGTGCGAGAAGACTAATTTTCAAGTGATGGATTTTGAGATATTGTAATGGTTGCATTTTTTTTTAGGATAATCTCTATTTGGTTGAGAGTTTTGAAAAGAATATTTTGAGAAATATTTTTGAGATAATGTTTGGATGGGTTTTTGGAAAAAGTAATAATTAGAGAGAGGTGTAATAATTGGAGAGAGATAGAGAGAGAAATGAGAATTAATGATTGGATAAAGGGGTATGAGTAGAGAGAGAAATGTGATTAATGATTAGAGAGATGAGAGATGGAGAAAGAATCTTTTTGGAAATTTTTTTAGAAATGTGAAATGAACACATACTTTCGTAATGGTAAATCTTTTATAATGCCTTTTTTGTACAGAAACCCCCCAAGGTTCTTACTAGTAGTAGTATATTTTTAGTACTGTAGACACTAAAATTTTGACGCGATTTAATCGCCGTCAAAATTAATTAAGACAATTAAAATTGTCTAAATTAATTAAAGTCAAAGATGGTCAAAGCCTTCAAATAAATTTGTGCCCTCCAAAATTATGGGCTCAATCCATTTGAGATACAGTAAAGGCCAAAATAAGCTGGGCTAATTTAAATTAGTCAAATGGGCTCACAAAATTATGGGCTCAACATGAGCAGGACCAAAAGAAGATGGACTGACTTAGCCTTTGAAATGGGTCATAGATTGGGCCAACCCAAAGCTACGGGCCCAGTCCAATTTTCCTTGAGTCAAAAGAATAATTATAATATATATTTATATATTATAATTTCTTTAATATTGACCTAAGTTAATTGGAAAGAAAATCAATCAAGGAAAATCTTACCAAACTTATCACCCCTCTCCTTTGCCTATAAATAGAGGCTCATAGAAGGAGAAAAGGAGTTTTTTTTTTCGCTTGGCATTCAACCAGAGCTCTGAAGCACTTTTCAAGAATTCAAGCAATTCCTCAACAACTTGCAAAGGATCATCAAGCACCAAGAACAGCGTGCCGAATTCTTCACAAGTTTATCATTCAGTAACAACAACTTGCAAAGAATCATCAAGCACCAAGAACAGCGTGCTGATTTCTTCACAAGCTCATCATCCAACAACGACAACTTGCAAAGAATCATCAAGCACCAAGAACAACGTGCCGATTTCTTCACAAGTTCATCATTTAACAACTCAAATCAATCAACAAATCAAAGTCTTCTTCAGACTTTATTCTTCAGTTCATTCAACTCGAGGATTCAAAGAAAGTTACTGTTTGTGCGATTCAACAACAAGCATTCAAGCCGTTGGAACGTACCGGAGATTGAATCAGAGGATTTTTTTTTGTTCTTTTCTTGTAAAAGAGCATCCATTAGAGAATTGTACTCACATTTAATTCAAAATCAATAAAATTGTATTTTGTACATCTTTTTCTTGTTCTTTATTGCAGGACACGAATTTGTGTGTTACAAGTACATTTTCAGTTTTTCTGTATATTTGCTATGGAGTGGTCCCCGCAGCACCAATCTTGCGTCCGCCACTGTTTGTATAAAAAATATAGGCAGGTCTCGCAGGCCCATCGTCCCTGACTAGTCACTACTCTTCCATCGCCTTCGGCCTCCATTCCCACCTCCTCATCTCCCCGGTGATTTCAAGCTCCAACTGGTCCCTTTAATTGAAACCCCCTCAATTCATTTTTCACTCACATTTACACAAAATCTAACATGGGTGTCATCGCTGGCTGTTCGACCCACCCGCTTGACCTAATCAAGGTCCGGATGCAGTTGTCGGGTGAAAACCAGTCCACCGTCTTTGAGTTGTGATTTCCGGAGGTTTATTATGGTGGTTGTGGAGCTAGATTTAACTTCTAAGTGTGTGGCTATGGTGTAATTAAATTAAGTACAAGTATGTATAGTATTGCGTATGTATTGAATCAGTGCGTGATTTATAGAGTTTGAGAGAGCAGAGATGAGATGAGAGAAACGAGGTGCGGAGAGAAACGGGGGAAGGGGATCTCTGCCATCACCATTGTAGGTGTGGGTGATAAAAGAGTGACAGATGTTTTTAAGATTTTGTAATTGTGTCAATTGAATAAAATCAATTAGTTTTGTGTGGAAATTTCTATTGTTTTTTTTTTTTATCGGCAAAAAGAATTTTATAACCTTTGAAAGAGATTCAAAGATTAAAGGATCTCAAGCACATTGGCAAACGCCACCCGAGAACCAATCCTAAGGAAGGCAAAAAGCCAAACCAAAATCCAAACCAAACCAAAAATGCCCCAAAACCTCAAGAAAACATCCAAAAACCAACCCCCCAAAAAACTAAACACCACAAAAGAAAGATGGAACCCAAACAAGAAACCAAAAGGACCACAAGAAGCCTAAAAGAAACAAAACCCAAAAGAAGCACCAAAAACACGGGATTAAAATTCCATAGAAAGAGAATCACATTTCTCAATATCATCTATCTCCTCCAAAACATCAGTCCTCCAAGCCGTCAAGAGCATTAATCCTCTCCGCCATATGGGCTTCTTCCAATTCAATCAATTTTTTTTTAAATTAAAGCTCCTCCCTCCTCTAAATTTAATGCCAAATGTGGCCCCTATATCCATTGCTCTACTTGCATTCTTGAAGAGAATAGAATTTCTATTTCGGAAATCATTGGAAGATAGAGAAGAAGAAGAATGAACTTTCTTATTACCAAAAATCAACTTGTCAGCCTTCACCCCAAATTCCGAGAGATGCTTCTTTTTGCTAATTTTCCTTTTCGATCTCCTCATTATTCTTTCCATCTTATGAATAGCAACAAGGGATTCTTTAACACCAGAAAAGCCATACCCATCTCCATTATGCTTTAATTCCTTTCCCTTATGGCTCTTAAAAAGATCATTTGGACTAACCTCCATGCACCCAATAGAATTCACTCTCCTATCTTTACTAGCAGACCTCGAGCATAAGCTCACTGAGTCCTTGTCAACCTTATCATTGCTCTCAAAAGCCAATTCTGAAGCTTTCAACTTGTGGTCATTGCAAATCTTAGAACAAGAATTAACCTCACCGATACAGTAACCATCTCTAAAGTTGGACGGATAATCACTTACAAAATTTGTTCGATTCCAACAAGTCATCACCATCAGCTCTAGACATCCCCATAAAGCCTAAATTATCCTTCTCATTCACCATTTCAACCTTATTACGATTAACTTCTTCAGAACCTGAGGTATCCACATCATCCTCTTCCACAACTTCAATCCCAGATCTTCTTTTCTTAATTTCTATTGTTAGGAGAGAGAGAGAGAGAGAGAGAGAGAGAGAGAGAGAGAGAGAGAGAGAGAGAGAGAGAGAGAGAGAGAGAGAGAGAGAGATGAGGGGTTTTACGAGAATGCCCCTCATTTAGACGGTGATTCTTAAAGGCATGTGGGCTGGGACCAATTAAAAGTGGATTACAAAGGTTGAGGATGCAATAGACGCATTTTTTATATTGGGAATGAAATTGACAATTCGTGAATAGATTGCGGACTATTCTTTAAAAAAAAAGGCTTCACAAGTCTAAGCAATGTGAGTCAGGGCGACGCCACATGGACAGTAGTGGGTTCACATGAACGCAGTGAACTTTCAAGAATAGTGATAGAGCACTTGTTTTCAATTTTCACCTTCACATGTGGTGGGTCCCACCGAGTGCGACCCACCACATGTGAGAGGGTGTCTGGTTGAGTGTGTGTGGCTCTAGCATTTTTGAACTTTCAAAAGTGTTTACTATTGTTGTGGGTCTGGTTGGTACGAATAATAGTAGCCACTGATGAACCCACCCAATTTCTTCACTGAACCCACGGTCTCTAGCACGAAAGGTTAAAGTGCACAGATATCGATGAGTTGAAGCCAATCAGGGACGGAGCCAAGAATTTCACTGTGCAGGGACGAATTTTTTTTCCAGAATACGTTCCAGGGGCGAGCCTATATTATTCATAGGAAAAATATTTGTTTTCTATATAATACTAAAGGTTTTTTTTCCCTCTTACAGGGGCGACCGCCCCTACTGGCCCCCTCTGACTCCATCCCTGTAGCCAATAACTAGTTGACAGGGTTGTGTCCCAATAAGAAGGTCATCTGTTAGATTATTCACCATGCACACAACATTTGCATTGGTAATAATAGTAGGGTTCAATAAACTAAGAACAAGACAAAACAACACATACTCTAATACACTGTTTATACTTTTCAATATATTTTGATAATTTTTATGTACTTTTTACACATTTTGATGCATTTTTAAACCATTAATGCTATATACACAACATCTCATACACACCTTCGCACACACCCATTTTAGATTGCTGACACATCCACCCTCTCTCTTGACTTCTAAAGTGAGAGGACACATGTCAGTAATCCAAAATAGGTGTTAATGAGAGGGTGTGTATGCAACATTACTCTTTTTAAACCTTAACAACAATCTACCAGCTGCTTTTAGCATTTCGATAATAGCGGAGTATTTCAGTATTTACGTGGGTAAAGGAGCTAGCATTTAAAGACAAAGAACAGTGTACACTTTGTGACAAGTGTAGCTAGCATTTTGAACCCATTCAGGGACCTTGTTGGCGTCGCCACTGAATTGCGAGTAAATCCCTACCCGACCTCCTTTTTATTCCCTGTTTTCTTTTGCATGTGTACCAAATAATCTAACTGCACTATCATCATGCACGTCTAAATTAAACTCAATTTGTAGTCCAAAGTCCAAAATTCCATGACATAGAAATTCGATCCAGTTGTTTCTGTTTTCCATTATAAACTTGAGCCGTTCTATAGGTACCGACCGGGATCGGGGACCCCGTTGTGGGTCCCAAACGATCAATCCGAACCGTTCATCCATCTCAAAATCGAATTCTGAGTGGGTCTTCGCGGGAATTAAGGCAATCGGACGGCCGTATGAGCTCGAATGAAATGGGGTGATTTTGGATCGAGCTCATACAGCCGTCTGATTACCTCAATTCCCATGCGTACCCACTCAGAATTCAATTTTGAGATGGATGAACGGTTCAGATTGATCGTTTGGGACCCACAGCTGGGTCCCGACCCCATTTGTACACGGTCTGTACATATGGGGTTTGTACCCCTTTCCAGTTCTTTGATTTCTAAGGTTCGGCAAAATGTTGAGAGGACAACCTATGTTCCGGCTTTCTTCTATCAAAAAAAAAAAAAACCTATGTTCCGGCTTTCTTCTTCTAAGATAAAAGAAGCCCTCAATTCCTCTACCTATATCAATATTTCTGCAAGAGTCTTGAAAGCCAAGAAAAAGTCGAAAAAGATTAAGAGTGTGTTCTTCAATAGATTTTTGAGACATAAAATATCACATTTTATGACACTCCAATCTCAACACATAAAATGTAAAAGTGATTTTATGAAATTTTCATAAAATCCTCCTAAAATCTATTGGAAAAACAACCTGTTTAGCTTTTGGATCGAAAGTGAAATGCATTAATTTGTATGGATGATGGATTTGAGTTGTAGAATTAAGATTAATTACTATTTGTAGATGTGTGTTTAATTATCAAGATTTTGAATACTGCACCGGCTTGAATATTATGCCATACACACGTTTCGATACCTGTTAGATATCGGTACAGTTTCGGATATATCACTATTGATGTCATTTTTCCACATTAAAAAATTTAAAGAAGGTTGAAAAAGAAAATTGTTTACAAAAAAAAAAAAAAAAACGTCACTTCTTATTTTTGTTAAATATAAACATGATTCTAGTTTTACTTTTACAAAAAAAAAAAATGAAAATGTTACCAAATGCCCCTTAAATATTTACCTCTCACTCTCTCTGCAAACAGGATCTTGTCTTGACCATACAAAGCACCCGCATCTTGGTTATAGAAATTCCATGACATAGAAATTCGAATTCCCAAAGGCGAAGATATGGTGCAATTCCATGACATAGAAATTCCATGCAATTCCAGGTCATTAGGGTTGGGGTTAAGCAAAAGTTGAGGAATCACGAAGGCGAAGATATGGTGCAATTCTGCATAAAAAATACACAAGGTAGAGGGCCAGTTAAGATAATACAAAATTAATTGTATATTTAGGAATTATAATGCTAGTAAAAAAGGAAAAGAAAAAAACTAAACCAAACTGATTATTGTTATTATTTTCCATACCAAAGCTTGAAGTCCAAGTATCATCCAAAATATCCACGCATGGGAAACCAGACCTATAAAATGCAAAATAAAATTGTTACACACATATAAAAAAACGCAGGGAGAGTCTCTATTAATCTTAAACCTCAAGAGAACTTGACTGTGTTCGTTTTGGATTCCAATATATAATTAAACATCTTGGAAGACAAAAGACACCTCTTTTGGAGGAAGAATTACACTTATCAAATCAGTTTTGCGTAATCTCCCTAGCTATTTGCAATCCAAAGTAGGTTTTTTGGGGGTGGAGGTGAATTAAAGAAGAAAGTGAATTTGGTGGGTTGGAGCAAGATTACCAACATCAAGGAGAAAGGAGGCCTGGGCATAAAAGATCTTAGAATGATGAATGATTGTTTGATACTAAAATATTGGTGGTGGAGATTTGAGGTGGAAATAAACTCTTCGTGGAGGAAGGTCATATGCATCAAATACATGCTATCTATAGTCTGAAAAGATATTGTTTAGCTTGTTTTGGTCTAATGTCCGTCAAGATTTCTTTGGGAAATGGCAGGGGCCGGTTTTAGATTTTGGCATGATGTTTTGGATTGGGGGAGCTACCCTACATTCAGGGGTGTTCCAGAAACTAGTTTTTTACTTCTTTTCAAAAACCAAGACATGTCACCCTCTCACAGTATCACATAAAAAAGTGTGAACACAAAAACCAAGGTAGTTTTAAAACTAAACTCCCTTCGTGGAACACCCCCTAAGAGTGTCTTCCCAAGAATTTTCTATATTTGTATTCACTATTCAGTAACAGGTGATCATAGTGGCAGAGGTGGTGCAGGGAAGTGGCTCTAATGTAAATATTTCATTGGAACTAAGAAGAAGGATGTATGATTGTTTAAAGTGGGAGGCTGATAATGCAAAAAAATATCTGTTACTTCTTTGTACAAGCGAAAAGAGGCTGAAGGAGAATGAGTGTTTATGGCCTTATGGGTTACGATCGAGTTACAACCAAGCTATATGCTGGTTTGTTTTGAAGTTCAGGGACGTGCATGGATTTGGCTCTCCAAATTTGGAAACCCCTGAAATTTGGCAAATAATATTGATAGAAAAACAAAGTATATGAACTAATAATTCAAAAAAAAAAATCTACAAAATTAACAAATGAGGGGAAAAAAAAAGTCCAAATAGATCACTCGGGAAAATGGACACTGAATTATCACTCCAAGGACATCGGATGACGTGTAGGTAAGGTGAAAATAGTGCGACTCAGATCCTCTGTCCCCAACAAATCCCCACCCTCCATTACACAGGCAGCAGACATGCGCCCACCTCTCTCTCTCTCTACCGGAAAATATTTCAATGCGGAATGGATACCACGTGTTGCCTGCTCGCGCGCATCTGGCCATCCAAAATTGCAACAGACAGCATGGATTAAAAGTGCCGGATGAATTTTTTTTAAAAAGAAAAGTATGTTCTAATCCAGACTGTCCATTACATTTTTAGACGGTCGGATGTGTTCGAGCGGGTATTATCCTTGTCATTTTTTCATCCAAGAGTCTCTCGCCCTAAAGGCAAAATCACATGCTTAATTTCTTCCTTTGGATTCAGCTAGAAGCCTAGAACTAGATCTAGATGTCAACAAATCAGATGTTGTACGTTGGTTTGGAATAAGAAATCTTACGCCTCATCAATGTTGGGATGGTATATCTTGTCTTTGAAAAATACGATTGGAGGTTTCTGAGGGTAACCATCGGGTAGTTCGACCTGCACCTTCCATTTGTAACCACTGTAGAAACCTAAAAATTCAGAGAAAAGAAAACTACGTACAACTCATGAGATAATCATAACACTACTCCGTGAGATCTACAATAAACTCATGAGATAAAATACTAACTGTCTGAAGGAGCAACGAAATCGACGACGAACTCCGTCACGTTGTTGTCATCGATTAGCTGGACCTCATATCCCTTCCTCATCCTTGCAAGTTGATAAAGACGAAGGTTACGGTTTAAAGTAATGGCAAAGATCAATACAAAACTACAACTCTAAATATGTTTGTGTCTATGCATTGAAATCCCAGCACCCTACGCAAGAAGTTTGGGATAAAAGAAAAAACACAGAGAAACCGTTCATATATATCGATTAAGTAATTGATGACGAACTTGTTACGTTATGTAATTAGGAAAGTAGATCTTGTTACCTTATTTAGCTTCCTTGTAATTAGCTTGTAATTAGGTTTACCATATCTAGATTATTAGGGTTGTATATATACCTTGTTAGTGGATGAAATAAAATAAGCTCTTCTGAAATTTACATGGTGTGGGGGTCTCTTCGCCGGAATGAGCCCTTTGAACCTCTTTGAATGGAATCAGCAGTGGAGTGAGCAGTGCGCTTCTGGGTTGCCACCGTGGCTCGCCGGAGGTAGACACCTGCACACGTAGACAACCTCGTTAGTGCCTAGCCCGGACGGTGGTGGTCCGGGAAGGCACTCCGATGATAAAGTCAGTCACCGGAGTGAAGAAATGACAAAGATCTTAGAGAGAGAAGTGAGGAAGTGAGGTTATGAGGGTAGTAAATGAGGAGAGAAGAATCCCCATTGTGGTAGTTGTGGTTGGGTATTTATAGGCTGAGGGGCGTGCGTCCCACGCGCTCGGCGCCCTTCACGCGCCTGTCATTCATGCTCGGAATGACAGGTGATATGACCCTTATTCCTGCTGCAGACGCCACGTCCTGACCGTCGTCAGGGCAGGTGAGCTCGAGTGGTCAAATCAGCCTGAGACATCCCCCATCGCCCACGTGCTCCCGCAGGCGGCGGTGGCAGAGTAGGTGACTGCCGCATTTAATGCTTCATCATGAGCTGCGTGGCGTACCAGACACGCCTCTACCAAACCGGACGCATCCGAGCCCCCGCGCTACCGAGGTCAACCGACTCGGCACACGTGCGGTCCAGCCCTTAGTGCGCTCGGCACGCCGCCCGGACCAGTTCCCGAGGGTTGTCAGGAACCCAAGCCATGAACGTCATGCCCTCGGTTTCAAGCCGTTCGGCGGACATCGTTCAAATCCATATTCGTCCCGAACCGTACATCCGCCCAGTAAGCCGAGGGCACCGTTCGCTCGGCGCCGCCGCGGTGGACCGACCTGCATTCAGTTTTGCAGATTCTGAGACAGTGACCCTTTTAGCTATTTGCGATGTCGAGGGGGCCCTTGCTGACCCTTGTGGACCCGGCCGCTACACATGGTATCAGAGCCGCACGAATTATTTTTCCACCATAGTTGCTGTTCTTAATACTCATCATGAGCGAGAAGAAGGTTGAATCATCTGGATAAAAAACAGTTCCTGTTTTTGTCCAATCTGAAGGGCCGTTTAACGCTGGAATCATTCTTACCGAATCGAACTATGATGTTTGGTCTCAACTGATGGAGATGCATATTGCCGAGAGGGAGAAACTCTCCTATATTCATGGCAAAACCAAGCCACCGGCAGAATCTGAAGATGGTTATGAAAAATGGTATGCTGAAAATCAAAAAGTAAAGAGGTGGTTATTGATATCTATGACGCCAGACATCATGAAACGTTATTTACGGGTACCAACTGCCCGTGAAATATGGAGTGCCTTGTCAACAGCCTTCTACGATGGAAGCGATGAACTGCAGGTATTTTCCTTGAATCAAAAGGCCTTTACGGCCAAACAAAGTGGAAAACCTCTCTCTGTATATTACGGAGAGTTGTGCGAAATTTTTCGTGAATTGGACCATCGTGATAAAGTGGTCATGGAGCAAACTGAAGATATTATAATTTATAAAAATTCTATCCAACGGCAAATGGTACACATATTTCTCGCCGGATTGGATGGTGAATTTGAACAGGTTCGTGGAGAGGTCCTTCGCAAGGAACCTGTTCCAGAATTGGAAGAATGTTATGCATTGGTTCGATGCGAGGCAGTTCGTCGTGCTACCTTGAATGGGGAATCGGAAAACTTGGAGACCTCTGTCATGCTGGCTCACAATCGCCCAAGTTCAAAACCACAAGATCGTTCCCGTATGCAGCAGACTCGGTAGGATCAGTCACAGGAGCAATCCCGAGGTACTAGTAAACCATCTGGCAAGCCATCCTACAGATGTACTCATTGTGATCAAGTAGGTCACACCAAAAGTCGTTGCTATGAACTAGTCGGATATCCAGAATGGTGGGATCACAATCGTGATTCGAGGAAGAGAAGCTCTGGTAGGAACTCTACTACAACACTTGCTGCAAGAAAGGCAGATGGAGATGATGAAGTTGCCGAACGAGCCTCTGCGTTGGTAGCAATGGCAGGTAACAATAATGGTAAGGCTTTAAATATTTCTGCACCTGTTTTGAATAATACATGGATAATTGATTCAGGAGCCACAGATCATATGACATTTGATTCGAGACAAGTCTCATCCCTAAAACCATCTCCCAAAAAATATGTGTCCACTGCTAATGGTACCCCGGCTCCAGTTATTGGAGAGGGTGTTGTGTCTCTTACAGATGCTTTAAACTTGGACTCTGTTCTAATTGTCCCTTCCTTAGATTATAATTTATTGTCAGTTGCTCAAATAACCTTGACCTTACATTGCATTGTTGTTTTTTGGCCTGATTTCTGTGTTTTTAAGGACATCCGAACGAGACAAACGATTGGTTGTGGTGTTAGGCGTGGTAGGCTGTATTACCTGGACTTGGTGTCGAAGAGTTCAGAAAAGTTACGTAAGGCCTTGGCAGTGGACAGTTCTGAGGGGGAGAAGAAAAATTCTGCAATATGGTTGTGGCATCGACGTCTAGGACATGCCTCGTTTGGTTATCTGCATAAGTTATTTCCTAGTTTATTTTCCAAAGTTGATATTTCTGGATTTCGTTGTGATGTTTGTGAACTTGCAAAAAGTCACCGTGTCTCTTTTCCATCAAGTTTGAATAAAAGTTCAGTTCCTTTCATGCTTATTCATTCTGATGTTTGGGGCCCATCTCCAGTTACTACCTTAGGTGGATCACGTTGGTTTGTGACATTTATTGACGATTGTACTAGGATGACTTGGGTATGCGTAATGAAGTCCAAAAGAGAAGTGAATTTATTGTTTCTAAAATTTCATACAATGATTCAGACTCAATACAAAGCGCAGGTTCAAGTCCTTCGTAGTGATAATGGCGGAGAATATATGAAGTCTGAACTTCAACACTATTTGACTGCACATGGCATTGTTCATCAAACCACGTGTACTACTACACCCCAACAAAATGGGGTGGCAGAAAGGAAAAATCGGCATTTGCTGGAAGTTGTTCGTGCTTCCTTAATTGAAGCTCATATGCTTGTATCATATTGGGGTGATGCTCTTACCTCTGCTGCATATCTTATTAATCGTGTTCCATCCAACACTATCAAGTTCCAATCACCATTTCAAGCTCTACAGGATGCTACCGATGCTCCCACTGTTCCTAATCTACAACCTCATGTTTTTGGATGTGTGGCGTTTGTACATCTTCATAAACATCAACGCAGTAAATTAGATCCTAGAGCTTTACGCTGTGTTTTCTTAGGGTATGCATCACATCAAAAAGGCTATCGATGTTATCATCCTCCCACAAAGACCATGCATATTACACTGGATGTTGTTTTTCATGAAGATAAGATGTATTTTTCGTCTGAGTCTGCACTTCAGGGGGAGTACCATCAGGAGGAAGTTCAAACTCAGGCTTATGATTATGAAGTTCTAAATTATGATCATGGAGGAATATCTGAACATATGGACCATACTGTAAGTTTCGATACAGGTCGTGACGAAAGCTCATGCAGTTCTGAAAGTGGTCTGGATACAGTTTATGTTGAAAAGTCTCAGGATATTGAAATGGAACCATTATCTGAATCAGTTTCACTACAACCTGACACACATAACCAATCACTCGTTGAGAATGCTCCCGAGTCTGTACCAAATTCTCCCCAAAGGCACAATCCTCCTCGTAGTAACAGAGGTATTCCTAAACCCATGTATGAACCTGAACTTACTAGCAAGGCCAAATACCCTATGAGCAATTATGTGTCCAACCATCACTTGTCTGAATCAAATAAATCATTTGTGAATCAATTATCTACTGTATCTATTCCTAACAGTGTACAGGAAGCTTTAGCTGACCCAAGGTGGAAAGCAGCGATGAATGAAGAAATGAAGTCCTTGCAAAAGAATGAAACATGGGAACTTGTTGATCTTCCATCAGGGAAGAAACCAGTTGGGTGTCGATGGATCTATACTGTGAAATATAAAGGGGATGGTGCCATTGAACGATTCAAAGCTCGACTGGTGGCGAAGGGGTATACTCAAACATACGGGATTGACTATATGGAGACGTTTGCACCTGTGGCTAAAATCAATACTGTCCGAGTTCTGTTATCTCTAGCCGCGAATCTAGATTGGCCATTGCAACAATTTGATGTAAAAAATGCTTTCTTGCATGGTGGCTGTAGACACCAAAATTTCGGCATTGCTTAATCACCGTCCGATTAATTGAGATAAATAAATAATCTTGATTAATTAAAAGTCAAACATTGGTCAAAATTTTCAAATGAATATTGGGCCCGTCAAGTTTATGGGTTTAGTCCTTTTGAAGATTTGTGGAAGACCAAAAAAAAAAATACATTGGGCTAAATTAATTTGCCAAATGAGTCAAGGAAATGGGCTAGCCCAAATGTGCAGGCTCATTCAAGATAACCCAACAAAAAAAGTTAAATAATTAATAAATATATTATTTATCTTTTTGGGTTAATGTTATTTCCTAAAAGTAATAAAAGAAGTCAAATTTCTTTTAGGAAATGAAAGAAAATCAATCTCCTTAATTGATATTCAATTATCTTGATTGAGGACACGAATAATTAATTTAGCCCATTTCCTTGACTCATTTGGCAAATTAATTTAGCCCAATGTATTTTTTTTTGGTCTTCCACAAATCTTCAAAAGGACTAAACCCATAAACTTGACGGGCCCAATATTCATTTGAAAATTTTGACCAATGTTTGACTTTTAATTAATCAAGATTATTTATTTATCTCAATTAATCGGACGGTGATTAAGCAATGCCGAAATTTTGGTGTCTACAAATTGCCCCCACTTCGAGTCTCAGGCGAATGGTTGCTTGCGAGCGTTGAAAGTGAGGCTTGAAGTAGCTAGAATTTTCTCGGTATATGTGAATTTGCCAATCCACATACGTGAGTCAAATGCAGTCCAATTTTTTTTTTTTTTTTTAATTGGTAGTGTTTCATGACTAGTGTTGGATTTTATGGTCCACGAGAATGAACTTTGGTTTGCCGCGGCTCTCGAACAAAATTGTGGCCCGTCCATGCAAATCATATTTTTATGATTTGTGCCCAAATTAGCTTCAGATTTGCTGAGCTTGACTTTTAAAATCTTAGGCAAGTAAATTGATGGGAGATCATTGCCAAATTCTTACTGAAAATGATTCGTAGACCATCAGAAACATATTTTCCCATTTTGTGAACAAAAGGCATGTGTATCTCTTAGGATGATTTTGGTTGTTTGGACTCTTGTGCTTCCATAGAATAACTTTTGCCCATATTACCAGAAGCGTGACCTTTCCATGACAAATATTTTGACCGGCTAGTTTAGCCAATGAGATGAAAAATAATTTCCTTCCTTCTTTCATCACGTTCTTTTGCTTTCCAATTATTTTGTTTTCGATTTGCCCATGAAAAGGAAAGATTGATACTGATCATACAAGGCAAGGATGCTCAATTTTTTTTTTCCGGAAACTGTATCAACAGAATGATTACCTTCCTTCCCAATTCTTTCCTTTGGCGAGAGTTGATTTGTTCGGAGGGGATTCCAACGAATTTGGACTCTCTATTTTTAGGAAAAAATCAAACAAAATCTCAATTGTGGAACTTGCTGTCTTTTTGGAATAAAATATTCCTTTTTTTTCTTAATTGCCAAATCAATGGGCAATCAAAAACGAGACAATAAGGTTTTCCTTTGGTCGTGAAATCCAATTCCTTTCTCCCACTGGTCAAGGATCAGTAAATGATACTACTACCTTACAAATGCTTCTTTTCACTTGGCAAAATTTTGTCATGGATTGCACGTGTTAAATCCTTTGACCGTTTGATTCCCAATTATTGCTGTGTTAAAGGAAAGATTCCAAAGGAGAGATTTCCAACCAGAATTTACCCCTTCGATTGTCCTTATAAATAATGGACGAAGACATCTCATTCTCATTGCACAAGTCTTCTTATTCTCATTGCACCGAAGGCAGTTTAATCCTTTTGCTGCTGTTGATAGAATGACGTGTGGCTTCAAGTATCAACAGCACACCCGTTGTCACCGCAGACGCTGCTTTCGAATATGGGCTACTAGCCAGGAAAACGTGGAATTTTTTCCACTAAATCCGTTGAACTCCCTTCGTCGAATTGGAATTTGGATGTGCCCTGCAGCAAGACGATTTCAATACAGGTAGTTCGGTGCATATCTGTTTCCCCTCTTTTCTTTTCTTTACTTTTGTTTTTTTTGTTATTGCCTGCTTTTCTTTCTCTGTAATTTAAGAAACCAGGGACCAAGAAAATCAGCTTCAAACCAAGTGGAGGGGTTCCTATGCTTTCATGGATGCCATCCTATGTTGCGTTGACACCGCGCTCACTTTTGGAAGAGATTTGAAGCGCTGGGGAAGTCTCTGCTTTTCGCGCATGCCGCGACTCCTCATCACTTGAAGAAATTTTGAAGACGACGAAAGAGAGCCTCTGTTTTCCGCGCACGCTGCCACTCCTCATCACTTCGAAGAAATTTTGAAGATAATGAAAGAGAGCCCCTGATTTCTGCGCACTCCACTACTCCCCATCACTTGAAGAAATTTTGAAGATGATGAAAGAGAGCCTCTGCTTTTGGTGCATGCCGCCACTCCTCATCACCTGAAGAAATTTTGAAGATGATGAAAGAGAGCCCCTGATTTCCGCGCACTCCGCTACTCCTCATCACTTGAAGAAATTTTGAAGACGATGAAAGAGAGCCCCTGATTTCCGCGCACTCCGCCACTCCTCATCACTTGAAGAAATTTTGAAGACGATGAAAGAGAGCCTCTGCTTTTCGTGCGCGCTGCCACTCCTCGTCACT
The DNA here is from genome assembly GCA_016920895.1 of Vaccinium myrtillus. Taxonomy (NCBI): domain Eukaryota; kingdom Viridiplantae; phylum Streptophyta; class Magnoliopsida; order Ericales; family Ericaceae; genus Vaccinium; species Vaccinium myrtillus. The sequence goes on from CM029281.1 coordinate 31,019,060, forward strand.
TGAAGAAATTTTGAAGACGACGAAAGAGAGCCTCTGCTTTTCGTGCACGCCGCCACTCCTCGTCACTTGAAGAAATTTTGAAGACGATGGGAAAGCCTCTGCTTTTCGCGCATGCTGCCACTCCTCATTACTTGAAGAAATTTTGAAGACGACAAAAGAGAGCCTCTGTTTTCCGCGCACGCTATCACTCCTCATCACTTGAAGAAATTTTGAAGATGATGAAAGAGAGCCTCTGTTTTTTCGTGTACGCCGCCACTCCCCATCACTTGAAGCAATTTGAAGAAGATTAGAGAACCTTCGTGATTTAGTGCATGACATCTCCACATTGCTTGACACCGCCTCAAAAGATTTGCAGACAATGGGCTATGTATGCATCTTGGTTCATGTTGTCCCTAGTGAAGACTTGAAGTAATGGAGAATGCGCCTAGAGGGCTGGTCTCTGACTAGTTATTTAGACACTTCTCCTCACCCGTAGACCATAGGTGGTTTAGATTGACTTTCTTGGAGAATGCGCCTAGAGGGCTGGTCTCTGACTGGATATCTAGACACTTCTCCTCACCCTTAGACCATAGGTGGTTAGATTGACTTTCTTGGAGAATGCGCCTAGAGGGCCAGTCTCTGACTGGATATCTAGACACTTCTCCTTACCCACAGACCATAGGTGGTTTAGATTGACTTTCTTGGAGAATGCGTCTAGAGGGCTGGTCTCTGACTGGATATCTAGACACTTCTCCTCATCCACAGACCATAGGTGGTTTAGATTGACTTTATTGGAGAATGCGCCTAGAGGGCTGGTGCCTTTTGTGCATGGTGTCCCTACATTGCCTCGATGCCGCTCGCCCTTGAGAAAGTCTTCAAACAGTGGGAGGGTCGCTGCCTTTTGTGCATGTCATCCCTATGCCTCGACGACGCTCGCCTTTGGAGAGACTTCAATCGGTGGAAGGGTTGATGTCTTTTGTGCATGTTGTCCCTACGTTGCCTTGACGCCGCTCGCATTTGGGAGAGACTTCAAAAGGTGGAAGGGTCGCTGCTTTTTGCACACGTCCCCATGTTGCCTCGACGCCGCTCGCCTTTCGAAGAAAATTCAAACGGTGGGAGAGCCGTTGCCTTTTGTGCATGTCGTCCCCACGTTGCCTCGACGCCGCTCACCTTTCGGATAGACTTCAAATGGTGGGAGGGCCGCTGCCTTTTATGTATGTCGTCCATACGTTGCCTCGACGCCGCTCACCTTTCGGATAGACTTCAAACGACGGGAGGGCCGATGCGTTTCGTTGCACCCCACCACTCCTCATTTGAAGAGTTTTGATGACGGCCTCCGTGACTTGTGCATGCTGCGAAGAGGAACTATACCATGACGAAGTTCAAATGCACTTTTTTTCTTTTGAGTTGGTTGACTGAGCTTGCGATGAATCCCAAGCTGCCTACGTACCCTTTGAAGGGATCAAGTCAAAACGTAGTTCAAAAGTGATTTTTTTTTTGTTTCTTTTGTGCCGTACACAGTTTTAGCTCATGTGGGCCGAGAGCATCATGCATTTTCAACTCGTGCAATGAGCAGATTTTTTTTTTTTTTTTTTTTTTTTTTTTTTGGAGACAGTTTAGGCTCATGTCAAGGAGTGTCTTGAACTTTGACTGTCTTCAAGGAATGATAGAGACAACTTGCTCCTTCTTCACACCTTCCACTTGAGATTCGTTTGGTTTAGTCAAGACGATGGTGAGCCTTCTGACTTTGAGTGGACCATCGTGACTAACTTCAAGTGATGTTATGCGCTTCATGCGAGGCGGGATCGAGCTTCGAGTCTCTTCATCTTCTTTTGTTGAATCAAGCATGGCTTCTTCCACCTTTTGTTTTTTGTGTTCTGTTTTTTACTCCACTTGTGCATCTTTGAGTCGAGAAAAGACAGACCTTCGTGGTTGGGAATTTACTTCCTTGTTTTCTCGGTTAGCCTTTTTTAATCTCTCAAAGACTGAAGTGCGAGCAGTAGGAGCTTCAATGCGATCAAAAGCTGAAACGCGATGTGTGGAACTTTGACTTATGTCATCCTCTTCATCGGCTGAGATCATGTAAACTGTTTGAAAACAGTTGTCATCGAAGTACCCTTCAAGAAAGAAGTCATGTTGGGTGATTGGTGTGGGAGAACTCTTCTTAAACACTTTCTCCTTCTTATCTTTTCCATTATTGACTTCGTTTCTCACAGTGAATTGAGGAAAGCTCTTCTTCACTTGCCGTTTTTTGACTTGATGAGGATGAATCTTGTGCTTGTTTTCTATTGACTTCATTTGGGGGATTGGGATCCACTCATTGTCATTCTTTGCATCTGGTGCTCGTTTGAGGTGAGGATAAGTAGGTACATCTTGACTTGAGCATTGGATTGCTATCGGATCGAATAAACCAAATTGCATGGTTTTGAAAATTGCCCCCAGTGTTGGTGTAGTTTTAGACTCAGCAGTCTTTAATTTAGAGCTTGAAGTTGGGCCTTCGATTGCAATGACTGTGTGGTTGGACTTTGCAACTTCATCAACGTCTAGTAGGATCTTTTTCTAAAGTAGTCAATGCGCTTTGTGTAAGGCTTCGAGTACATAAAGCTACTTCGTGCTGGCCCACCATATTGTGCTTTGATTGTACTTGCTATCATGTCTTGGAGTTGTTGGATAGACAATGAAGCAATAGAGGTGGGTTGGGTATTTTCTCCAATCCCTAGTGCTGTCGAAGTTGCATGATTGAACTTAGCACCACCTCCTGGATTTGACGAGGAGACACGATTTGTGTCAACTTGCTGCTTGAACTTTATGCCTTGACCGCCCATCATAAGTTTTCCGTTTTGATCGCCATATATAACCTCTTGGGGTGTGAAACCAGATGGATGTGAATTGTCTTGGCTAGTCTCTCCCACTTTTTTGAGCCTCTAACTTGTTCATCAGTGATGCAATCTGGAGGTCTTTGTCTTCAACAGTTTTGGTGAGCTTTTCGATGGCGCGTGCCATTGTCGCCATCTGTTCCTCCATCGTCGCAGCGCCAGTGGTCATGGCTTGCATAGCCACAGAGTAAGATGATTCTGAACGACTTGGCGATTCTGAGCACTTCGGTGAAGAAGGCGAGGATCCAGAATGCGAACCTGTGTTAGAGTTTGCATCGAAAACTGAGCGGGATGGGCGGGGTGACAAACTCCCTGAGACAGAATTTTCAGCAGTGGAAGGAAGCTTTTGGGAGCCCTCTTCGTCCTTTTTCTTCGTCGGAAGCGTAGCGATGGGTTGGTACTTGTCTGGTAGCACTTTTGACACAAACCCTTTACTTGCTGGAACGGTTGTTGCCTTCACCATGCTGCGCGTAATCGGGCCAGTGGAGGTACTGTTGTTGTTTGTGGCAACAATGACGTTCTTGGTGGTCTTCTTGTTGATCGAAGCAGTCTGAATCTTCTTCGGCGCCATTTGGTAAAACTTGAGTTTAGGAGAAAGAGATGAGAGGTAGAGAGGTCCCACTGGGCGTGCCAAATTTGTAACACACAAATTCGTGTCCTGTAATAAAGACAAGAAAAAGATGCACAAAATAATATTTTTATTGATTTGAATTGAATGCGAGGGGTACAATCTCTAATTAATGCTCTTTTATAATAAAAGAACAAAAGACAATCCTCTGATTCGATCTCCGGTACGTTTCAACGGCTTGAATGCTTGTTGTTGAATCGCACAAATGATGACTTTTCTTCGAATCTTCAAGTTGAATGAACTAAAGAACAAAGTTTGATGATGGCTTTGATTTGTTGAATGATTTGTTGGATGTTGAATTTGTGAAGAAATCGGCACGTTCTTGGTGCTTGATGATTCTTGCAAGTTGTTGCTACTTGTGTTCTTGTGTTTGAAGATGAATTTGATTTGTTGAAGAAATCGGCACGTTCTTCTTGGTGCTTGATGATTCTTCGCAAGTTGTGTTCTTGTGTTTGAAGATGAATTTGATTTGCTGAAGAAATTGGCACGTTGTTCTTGGTACTTGATGATTCTTCACAGGTTGTTGAGGAATTGCTTGAGAGCTCTGGTTGAAAGCCAAGCGAGTAGTGAAAAGTCCATTTCTTCTTCATATGAGCCTCTATTTATAGGCTCAGGAAGAGGGGGTTTCAATTTGGTATGATTTGTAATTCATTTTATTTAATTACAAATCAAGATAATTAATAATCAATCAGAAATATTTGATTTTCAATCAGGATAATTTAACCTCAATCAAGATAATTGAATATCAATTAAGGAGATTGATTTTCTTTCATTTCCTAAAAGAAATTTGACTTCTTTTATTACTTTTAGGAAATAACATTAACCCAAAAAGATAAATAATATATTTATTAATTATTTAACTTTTTTTGTTGGGTTATCTTGAATGAGCCTGCACATTTGGGCTAGCCCATTTCCTTGACTCATTTGGCAAATTAATTTAGCCCAATGTATTTTTTTTTTTTGGTCTTCCACAAATCTTCAAAAGGACTAAGCCCATAAACTTGACGGGCCCAATATTCATTTGAAAATTTTGACCAATGTTTGACTTTTAATTAATCAAGATTATTTATTTATCTCAATTAATCGGACGGTGATTAAGCAATGCCGAAATTTTGGTGTCTACAGTGACTTGATAGAAGAAATCTATATGGATTTCCCACCTGGATGTTTTATACCAGGAAAACATCAAAGGAAAGTGTGTAAATTGAAGAAGTCGTTGTATGGATTAAAACAATCTCCCAGAGCCTGGTTTGGAAGATTTACAAAGTCCATGAAGGCCTTTGGATACAGACAGAGCAACGCAGATCATACCTTGTTTTTGAAGCAACAACAAGGTAAAATTACTGCACTTATTGTATATGTGGATGATATGGTGGTTACAGGGAATGATCATGAAGAAAGAAAGGCATTACAAAATTACTTGTCCAAAGAATTTGAAATGAAGGATCTTGGTCCATTGAAATATTTTCTTGGGATAGAAGTATCTCGATCCGCCAAAGGGATCTTTCTGTCTCAGAGAAAATATGCTCTAGATTTGTTGCAGGAAACTGGGATGTCTGCATGTCAACCAACAGATACTCCAGTGGAGGAAGGGTTGAAGTTGTGTATTGACTCTAATCAGGTACCAGCTGACAAAGGGAGATACCAAAGACTTGTAGGGAGATTGATGTACCTGGCTCACACAAGACCAGACCTTACCTATGCCCTGAGCATTGTTAGCCAATTCATGCATAATCCTGGAGAACAACATATGAATGCAGTAATGCGAATTTTGAAGTATTTAAAGTCTGCTCCTGGAAAAGGAATCTTGTTTTCCAAGAGTATTGATCATCAAAAGGTTGAAGCGTATACTGATGCTGATTGGGCTGGGTCAATAGATGATAGACGATCTACCTCAGGTTATTTTACCTTTGTAGGAGGTAACCTTGTGACTTGGAGAAGCAAGAAGCAGAATGTGGTTGCACGCTCAAGTGCCGAAGCTGAGTATCGAGGTATGGCTCTTGGGATTTGTGAAGTATTATGGCTGAAACATCTCTTACAAGACTTGGGGTATCCATCGACGCAACCAATTCAACTGTATTGTGACAACAAGGCCGCATGTGATATCGCCCACAATCCAGTTCAGCATGACAGAACAAAACATGTGGAGGTTGATAGATTTTTTATCAAGGAGAAGTTGGATGCAAAGATTATAGAATTGCCCACGATTCGATCAAAGGATCAACTGGCGGATGTCCTCACCAAAGCAGTATCAAATAAGTTGTTTTCAAAGTTTATTGACAAGTTGGGCATGTGCAACATTTATGCACCAACTTGAGGGGGAGTGTTACGTTATGTAATTAGGAAAGTAGATCTTGTTACCTTATTTAGCTTCCTTGTAATTAGCTTGTAATTAGCTTGTAATTAGGTTTACCATATCTAGATTATTAGGGTTGTATATATACCTTGTTAGTGGATGAAATAAAATAAGCTCTTCTGAAATTTACAAAAAAAGCAACACAACACCAGATCCATTTGCAGCACAAACTTAGGGCAAGCTGAATCAAAGATTTGATTAAAAACCAAGTATAAGGTTGAACATATGCTTACAGAATAAAAGCATCTTTTTGCTGGCGGTTCATCGTGTAGACAGTAGAATGGAGGAAATGAGAATGGATTGGAGGTGACAAACTGTAAACTTCGAGAGTATATATTGAGAGGGGTAAATTTCACTGACCTCCCCTCAGGTTTCTGACACAAACAGATACCTCCCCTGAGGTTTCTGAAATGTCACTGCCCTCCCTTACTTTATCTGACAATGTCCAAATTCCCCCATCTGTTAAATATCCTTTAAACTGTGTTAATTGTGATGCTCAACTGACGAAAATACCCTCACTTCAAAACTGAAAAGTTTCCCCATTTTCTTTCTACGCATTTCCTTGCTCTCTGATTACGTTTTAATTTTTCCGATTACGTTTTCATCTTAATACTTTTCGATTTCATTTTTGTCTCCATAGTTCTCAAACCCTAATTTATCCCTTCCCACTACGCCTTCTCTGCCGCTAAATGAAGCATGGCAGTAACCTAACGGGCAACAGCCGTCATCGCCACCGCGAACACCAAATCCGCCAATAAGTTTTCAAGATTCTCCCACCACTGATGCTCTCAAGGTTTGATTGTCAAATTCCAATTGAAGAGCCGATGAAAAATCCCCCGCTGCATGGGTAACCTCAAGGTTCCTTCCTTGGTCTTGTGTTCCAGGCATTTTATACGGGTTCCTTTTGCATCATTATTCACAGCCATATCAAAATTGAAATCCTTCCAAGCATTTTATACTGGTGCCTTTCAACATTTATTCACAGCCATATCAAAATTGAAGTCCATCGAAGTATTGGGCTTTAAATATACAAGTTCATTTTCATTTGAGAGTACTGTTAAGTTTAGACTTTAGATTTGTTTTCCATATAGGAGTAATAATTAATAAAGTCAAAGCGTTGGTGCATTTGATTTGGGTGGGTTGCGTTCAAATGTTTTTTTATTTTTATTTTTAGAAGAAGGTTTATATTGTTGCAGAGAGAGCCGAGACTGAGAGCGAGAAGACGACAATAGTAACTGATTGAATGAGTTTAGGAAAATTGGGTTTTAATTCTTTGATAATTTACTGGGACTGGGAGATAGGGCTTTTTTTAATAACTGGATGTCCGGGTTAGCTTGCGTACACCTTGACTAATTCCGGGTTTCTAAACCCTAGTGTCCCCAAAAGTTTTGTTGGCAAGAAAAATCGAACCTGAGACCTTAGTTACCAAATAAACAGTTCATAACTACTTTACATATAGCTACATGAACAGATTTTTTTATGGGCAAATAGATGATAGTAAAAGTTTAGACATTGTGGGCATAACAATGAGGAGAAAAGAAGCAAGTAAAAAAAGTTGAGATTAAAAGGAGAAAGAGAATACGGAAAAGAAGAAAAGAGAATGTAGGGGTATTGTTGACATATTTGTTCCAAGATTTTTTGAAATCAGCTGAGTCCGTTAAGTTTTTTACGGCAATGTAATGGAAGGGGGCATTTGGACAATGTCAGGTAAAGCAAGGGAGGTCAGTGACATTTTAGAAACCTCAAGGGAGGTCTTTGTTTGTGTCAGAAACCTGAGGGGAGGTCAGTGAAATTTACCCTATTGAGAGAGAAAGAAAAGCAGAATGATGAAAGGCCTTTGGGATTTGTGCATGCAAAAGATAGTGGAAATGGAAGATTCGCCTAAAAGGTTTGTTTTGTTTGTTTACTGGGGCCCACATATAAGAATGGCCCGAAAATGATTTTGGTAAGCACCAAGGGTCTACCTCAAATGTACACCACTCCATCCCTATCGTCCATCTAAGAAATTAAATGGTCCGGATTTTGAAATACACCCTTGACTGGTAAGAGTGCATTTCAAATCCACAACGTCAAAAAAAGTGTTTGGATGGTCGGGATGTGATGGTGTACATATAGGATACCCATATGGGATGTACTCATAGCATTGTTGATTTTGTTATGCGTCCACATAAGGCATTTAAATGTCTAAATAACACTCAATACAAAAAAAAATAAAAAAATACCTAAGTGCTCTTAACAAACAAAAAAATTGGTCATATGTGGCATATGATTGTCGGTATGCGAGGGTGCCAATTTAGTTGGGATGCTCGTGTTTCCGTTGTGATGTCGCGTGCTTAGTGTCCTTTTAATCTTTTTAATCCGTTTTCAAAAGTTAATAAATTATCTTTTGCCGATTAAAAAAACAAACAAACAAACAAAAAACAACTAATATGAAAATTTAAAAACAAAAATCCGAAACTATGCGGGGGCCTCCTAGTTTTGTCGCGTGTAAGCCCTCTCCTAGTTTTGTCTCTAGAAACAGTGGTAGAGGTACTCACTTTGATTCCTCCCAAAGACATTTTATACTAGTTTGTAGAGAAATTTCGCTAATTTGATCCTACAAAAAATCTTTAATTACCCGACTTTATTTCAAATGTCACAAATTATTATGCATCGTTTTCAAGATAGTATATTATGTTATTGACCAATCGTAAAATAAAGTTACATTTATCGGTATATATCTACCTTATAATTAACCTATTTAATTTAGTTACTATTTCTTTAGATCACCAAATTAAAAAAAAATTAACTTATATATCTATCTAAATTTCAAACCAATTAACCAAAAATCCTGACATCGGCTTGCTTAGAAACACACTATTCCACATTGTGTGCATGTATTCGTGACATAATTCCAACAGGATATGCATGATTGCATATGACCAATATCACTTATGAATAGACGTCATAAGGAGAACGAAATTGTTAATTCCTTTTTGGAAAACTTCAACCTAAATGGTAGAGGATAATAAGTAAAAAATGCATAAATATCCGTGAAATATCCGAACTATTTTGTTATTACATAATGCATATATATCAGGTAGAGATTAGCAAGACCCGTCTTTTTTTTTAATCACATTGATATATTTCGTTTATCACAAAAATATGGATACACCATTGATGCACACCAAATTCACATCAAGCTGATGTGGTGGATGAGGAGAACCCATTTTTTTGGGTGGGCTTCATAGTGGGTTTCTCCTCATCCGCCACATCAGCTTGGTGCGCATTTGGTGTGAATGAGTGATGTACCCATAGCATTTCTCTTTCGTTCTCAACTTTTTATCTAAAAATTAGAAAAGTTTATTACATTGCCGAATGAGATGTCTAATTCAAAAAATACCAAAAATACCTACCACTCATGCATAATGTCCAAAATTTGAAGATAGCTAGACCATAGGTTATAAGTATTACGCTTAGCAATTTTACGATAGTCTTCTCTCTCTCCCCCTGTCAATAGAATCCTCAACACAATTCTGATTTGCATATATATATATATATATATATATATATATATATATGTCCTTATCTAGTCCGGGATCCCGGATCCGGGATTCATAGTTCCGGATCAAATTTTGACGATCCGAGCCGTCCAATGTGTTCAAAAGGTGTTTTCCAAGGTCCACGCGGGAAATCTTCAAAAAAAAATACCGGGAAGGGCTTGATCCAAGCAGTTTTTGCAAAAAATATATATATACAGTTTTTGCGAAAAACTGCTTGGATCAAGCCCTTCCCGGTATTTTTTTTTGAAGATTTCCCGCGTGGACCTTGGAAAACACCTTTTGAACACATTGGACGGCTCGGATTTCCCAAAAACAATTTTTAAAAGCATCAAAACACCGAAAAGGCTTCAATCCGGGATCCTTGACAGGATCGCCGGTGTATATATATATATATATATATAATCCTATGTCTTTCATGCGATCCAACGGCTAACAACTGTTTTCCCGCACTTTTTTTTGTGAGGGAACCCTCATAGGAAACTTCTTGTATATATATATATATATATAGGATAATGATCTACTAAGGACTCCCTTAGGATAATTCCGTGCGGACCTCACCATTCCGGATCAAATTTTGACGATCCGAATATAGCGTTTTTAACAAAAACTGATCCGATCAAGCCCTTCCGGGTATTTTTTTTTGAAGATTTTCCGCGTGGACCTTGGAAAATGCATTTTTAAAACATTGAATGGGTTGATCTTTAGTGAGGTTTTAAGAGCGTGGTGTTACTACAGAGTACTCAGAGTTGCACATGGGGCCATGGAATGTCGGTATCTTCTCTGTTACTTCCAAGGATTTATTCGCAAAATTACTTCGTGCATGCACGTCAGTCTACGTACTATACACAGGCGGTGCATCTCAACCATCGAAAATGCTATTGAACGGTCCGGAACATTTACTCTTTGACCGGTCAAAGAGTAATTAAGATCCGAATCATTAATTTGTTTAAAATGAACGATTAAGATGCGTGCGTGCGCAATAGACGGACTGGTTCACAAAATTTCTTCGTGATTCATTAGGGGATTCATGAGGGCATGAAGTTGTATTCTTGGCTAAGCTATTGTGGGTTTCTTACTTGAGAATGCTCTGAATACAATTTTATAACAATCCCGGACAAAATTATGTCCAGAACCGCTCAATTCACGTGAGCTCGCATATAGTTAAAGTCTCAGGATAAAATTGTGTCCAGAATTATATTTGAAAATTGCATTCGTATTCTCTTGAGAAAACATAAATGAACGCAATCGTCATATACAGTTTCAACTGGGCACATAAAAATTTAAGTACCAAACGCTAAAGCTATACTCAAAAGTTAGAGAACTTATGTACAAATAGATGAGCGTAGGTTGTAAATGACCCAAATTCAGTTGAGCAAAATGTGGTTCATTCGAGAGCTTCTCTCTCTTAACAAGAGAGTTTTTCTCTAGGGTTTTCTCCTAGTCAGCCGCCCTTCTTCTCCATCAATCCTTCCACCACACCCTCCTGATATCCATCTCCATCACTACCACTACCACACCCTCCTGATATCCATCTCCACCTCCCCCCCGCCCCTCCTTCCCACCGCCCTAGCCCCACCACTGCGCCGCCATGCCTCCTGTACAAGTCAAATCTATCTCTCACTCGCCTCCGTCTTAGTTCCTCCACGCCATCCCCTCGTCTCTTCCTCCACCTTCTCGCTCCATGGCCGTTCCCCTGCCTTGTTTTGGGGTTGGGTTGACTCAGTGGTGACGTTAGGGCGGCCCGGGCCCCTCCAGCGAATAATGGTTCTGGTGTTCCGAGGCGGCGGCTCCAGATCTGGGTTTTCAACTGGAGAAGCAGCTGGTTTGGATTACTTGGTGGAACTCAGTGCCTTGCGAGACAACTCAGTGGGGCAACTCAGTGGGCGGCTCAGTGGGATGACTCAGTTTCTATTAGGCTCAATCCAGTTGGTTTTTTGTGCTTTGTTATTCTGCTTTTGTATAGTCGGTTTTAATTTCCAGGAAGTAGTGTTGATTCCATATGGGCTCTCTTTGATTTGGATTGAACCATAGCTTACTTTTCAGCCTTGGGCAGGACCCTAAGCATCGACCCTCTTATGGATCTGCGCATGCTCTGCAGTATGAGTCTTAGAGCCCCATGCCCGTCGTGGATTTTGTGGTGTGCTCGTGCCCGAGTCTGCTTAGTATCGGTTTCTCTTCCATATTTGTTTGGAATCTTGTAATTGCCGAATGGCTTGGCTTTCGGGCCTTCATTAATGAAATTAAATGTCTTCCAGTTCAAAAAAAAAAATGTGGTTCATTTGCAAAAACAATTAACTTAAGAAGAATGTTCAAACTGGTTGGGTGTTGTGGAATTGTAGTCGAGTAGATCTCCATTATGTGTTTTGCGAGGGTGGAGCAACAGTCGTTTTGGATTTTTCAAATTGCATCAGTCTCGCTTTAAACTTACGAGTTTGGAAACTATTCAAGCTTTTAACTCTTTCTAATTAACTAGAGGCCGAGGCACACACTCTGTGCTAGTGTGTACAAGTGTAAATTTGTGGAGAGGGAGAGGGGAAGTAGGTAGTCTTTCTTGTATGGGTGGGTAGTTCTTTTTGGTGGGTGGTTGAGTTCAAGTGATTTTACTATTTTGTCCAGACGGTTAATTAATATCATACTGAAAACAGTTGTGAAATATAGTTTTTTATAAAGGCAATATTGGAGATCACTTTTGTGACGGGATTTCAAAATTTTGTTCACACCTATTGGTGTTCTCCCTTTCTATGTTAAAATAGATTAAAGGGCAAATCCCTAAAAAATTTGTAACGAGCCAAAGAGTGCAATCGACAAGCGAAATGGTAGTCTAATGACATGTACTGTTGACTGTGCTACCGTGCCAAATTTATCAATTAAAACAAAACAATTACAACTACTCTATAGAATCTATAGAATAGTGACAAAAGTCTAAGTATCGTTCCATAGGAACAAGAACACGTCTTATCGGATTCAATCAATTTCTACTTCAATTCGAGAACGGGATTCAAGTTTTGATTTTTAGTTTAAAACTAAGAAAATAGAAAGTAAACTTGGTTTTGTGAAACAAGTTGGAAAAGTGTCTAGTATGAGTCATATCTAGGTACGGTTCGTCTAATAGTACACGACACATTGTCTTATAAGGTATAGCCTATCTCAACGAAACCCATGAGTCAACAACACACCGTTGTATGAACATGTTTGAAATCTATAATACAAAAACAATCGATTGATAGAAATGGAAGACATTCAAAACATTCATTGAAAATGAAGGCATCTTTAAAGTCATACAACCAAGGATCTAATGAATAGTCTTAAACTAATTCAAAATTCATGCTACTCAGAAATAAACCTTCATCTCACCCTAGACTAGGAATCTAGCCGGTCATTTTGATCGAAAGAATTCTTCTTGTTATTCTCCTTGTTCTTCTCCTCTCCTGGCTCTCTCCTCTTCCCTAGCCTTGAAGCAAGTTTTCTTTTTGTACATAGGGTAGTGTCCCTTAAAATGACCCCAAAAGGCTTAAATATTTTCATGATCCGAAGTTGCCCTTTCAGATTTCAAAAAATGGCTTGCAAAAATCATCCGTGAGCTTGAATTTTTGGCTTGTCCAGTTGGATGGACTCAACATATGGCTTGCAAAATGAAGTAAAGAGCTTGAATCTCAACTTGTCCAATCGGGTTGAGGTGCAACTGATCGGATTTTAATTCTTGTTTTGCCTCCAAGCCTCACTCATCAGTCCTTGCTCACTCCCACATGTTCCATCCTTGATCATTAAGCTCCAATTCTATCACAGTTGGCCTTTAACCCCTAAAACCCAAACGACGCATACAAGCATCCAAGTAGCATTAAAATGGACTTAACAAAGATAGGTTGGGGACCTTAAATGGTCACCTTTAAGCTCTTATCACGCCCCCCAACTTACACTTTGCTAGTCCTCGAGCAAAGACAAACAAAAAACACAAACTAACTATTCCCACTCTCGTAGGGATACACAGTATATGACTCACCCTTTAAACCCCTGGGTGGTCCCAATAGGACAAGTAAGGTCTCGTGAGGATTTTTAGCAGTGACTACCCACAAAACACGTGTGAATTCCCTTTCCATTCCATATCAACTCAACATGTCCACGTAAATTCAACTGAGTAACTCACACGAGTTAACAAATCCACTTCAATGGTATGAAGAGTATGCAAAGTTCATGACACTATCAACTCATAAAGACATTCATTAGCATCCCTAGTTGGCGTCTATGATTAGCTAACATGAACACAATCCATTATCAAAGGAGGTGATTACTTCAATTCCTATCAGAATTTCAGCTTCAACTCAGATCTCACCAAGTTTTTGCACTCAATATATGAAACTCTCAAACACTTGTACAATTTTGTACTCTCACATGTGTGCATGGGGAAGTAATGTAAGCAAACCAAAGTATCCGCACACAAGACCTTGATAGACGCTAAAACAATAAAGACTCATAATTTCATAAATGAATTGCCATACACTGGGAACAATACAACTACCACATCACAACAGTGTTCTATCAAACACACAACCTAGGATCATTTAGGACTTTATTTTTTGTTGTGACGTAGGGTAGGATAAAGTGTATAACGCTAGGGTGAGAATAGTATACGTCCGAGAATAGGCAAACAAATCACACAAGGGAAGACTTTTGGGCTTAATTTTCAATAGCTAGCCCCATATCACAAAACCAAACCAATTGAATACTTCTGTACAGTTTTCTAAGTAAAACAACAAAAAGGCACCAACGTGAGTCCGGTCCAGTTTTTAAAACACTGCACCAATGTGCATAAAATAATGAAGTCTGAATCAAATCGTAAACTAAAAGACTAGGTCCAAATAGAGAGATCTTACTCTTATTATTATCACTTTCATGATGTCCATCTCCTCGATCACATTCAAAGGCAGCGTAAGTGCAATACTAGTATCAGAGCTTATGAAGGTCCAGTGCAGTGGTAGGAGTTTCTGCTTAGGTATTTGAGACATTTACAGCTCTGTTTCCTGAGGGTTTACAGGCCCAGGATTAGCAATATGCATATCCCTGTCTACTAAAATTTTTGGATGGAATCCTAACTGTCGCAGGCGTATCTGTCAACAGTACTGTCAACCTTAGCTCTCCATTCCTGTCCTATGATCTTTTCTCCAAATTTTCTATCAAGCGACCGAGACTAGGATGGTTTTCCCAAAGTCACTTTAGAAGCAAATGCGAAATCTCCAAAAACAGTAAACCACAACTGGCTGGGAAGATAACACAGCCCATTATCAGAATAAACTGAACAAAAAAGAAATCACATATTGATCTAAGTAAAGGTAACAATAGCTTCCAAATCATTCTCCAAAAACTGATCCAAAAAAAAAAAAAAAAACCCTGAAAGTTGATATACTAGCGTAAGAGTCAACAAACACTCTACCATTATCCTTTAAAGTAAAAAAATTATATTCTTTCACCTCTCAAATCTCAATACCAGTCAATCTACCACATCAGTTCAAATATATCTTTTGTAAGAAGCAGTGAACAAGAAATAGCTACCATCAAACTCAAGAATTGGCCTCGAGTTCTTCGATAAGTTTCAACACCTCGGTCCGCATTTTTAGCTCCATAGATGCAGTGACTTGCTCGTTCAAAGCGGAGAACCAGTTATCCTCCTTAGCGTTGTGTTTGCTAGAATACCACTGGGAGATTGTTCGGGAAATTGCCAGGACATAAAGTCCACAGTCGTATCCATTTGATTGTTGTGGCGTCGGGCCCTCTAAGAAGCAAGGTTCAGCAGAAGGGGCTCCCACTGATTTGGATGCTGCTCCCTTATCCTTTTTCTTCTTGTTTCTACTTTTGGATAACTTTGTTGAAGAGGATTCAGCGGAGCCCATAAAAGCCTTCACAGCATCGAAAAGCTTAAGTGCGTTTAAGTTATTAACTCCCTCCATGCTGTCGTGATGCACAAATGCATTCATGTTCCTATAATAAGCCATCGTGCTCCAATGGCTACCGCTTTCGCCCCCACTGAGATCATCGTTATCGTTAACTGCAAAAAGTACCAAACACTTTTCAGACAGTTTGAGATCTTCAGCGCAGGCTTTGGCACTTTCCTTGTCCCCACAATTTGCCAGCCAAAAGGACACTGAGGCCGGAACGAGTAGTATATCTTCAGATTTGACCAAGGAAGTCAGGTAACTGAAGTAGAATCCGATAATCTGATCATTCAGATAACAGGGTCCTCCCAAAACGTCCAAATCGGTCCTCCTCAGTACAAAATCCTTGTAAGTAAGAACCTCCTCATTCTCCATGAGACAGGGGTCTGCAGATAGTAATACGGAAAATAAGAACCCAATATGAGTTTAAGATCCTGCCAACTGACTAGTTGGTTTTTATGGAAGCAAATAAACTAATTGTAGATGTTCAGAAATGAATATTGCTTCTAACATGCACATATCATTATCAAACGTAATATAGCAAAATCAACCCCACAATATAAACAGTAAGCAAAACAAAGAGCTGCATCAACTTAATGGAGGGGGAAAAGTAAAATGAGCAGCCCAGCCCTTCCCTTATCATGATTGGTACAAAATCTTCAAAAAGATCCGCTAGTCTAAACTCTGAAGCTTTCGTTAAGGCTACAAAAAATGACTTCTACAAACTAGGTCTTCACCCTTTACAACTAGTTCTACAAGCTTCCTGTAATTAGAACTTCTCAGATGTGATAACACTATCTAATGCTGTGAATTTTTTGAATTAAAACATTGGACAAGATAAAGCAATCATTTGTTTCTTACTATTTTGTTTTCTTAAATCACATTGTTGATTATTGCCCATGAAGTTTTCAGATTTATCTTCCTCAAAAGAATGAAAACTAAAGCGCATTAAAAAATTTGGACCAAAAAAACTCATGAAGGAAGACTTTGGTTGTGTTTGGTTAGATAGTTTAGTTTAGTTTTGATGATGTCATTAGGTGTAATGAGTGGAGAGAGATAGAGAGAGAAATGAGGAAATGATGATGTCATCAAAACTAAAACTAAAACTAAACTGGGAAACGAACAGGGTTTGTGTCTACGTTATGGCTGCATATAGAACGCACCCCAAGATTATGCCTTTAATAAGATCAGATTGTGTAGCGAATTGATAACCCCCAATTCACACGCACAAACCCCCAATTTAATCACAGATGTAGCAAATCAAGAACCAAAACTATAGAATTAGAATCTTGCAGGAAAAAAAAAAGGATATAGAACCCTAGATACTTAGAACACATTAATCCTACGGAGGATCGTGAATGAAGTAACTTACAAAGCTAGGGTTGGCGCGCGATAGAGAGAAGCGGTGACACTGGGCTGAGATTGAAGAAAGGGTTTGTGCAAGAGAGAGGGGAGGAAGCCATTTTACAGGCTTGACATTGTCCTATTAGGCTCCCCATTTCTAAAAAATCTGGCCGACACATCAATAATAAGAGGGGCTCAACTATATGTAAGAAAATCATCACTTGCTCTCTCACTGTTATGTGAATCGTGGGTTTTAAAAATCCTTTTTCAGTCAGAGTCTCGCATAGCTTTGACAAAGCCGAAAGAATCATTCGTGTCTAACCTATGCAGTGCTTAATACTAGCATAGAAAATGCTATTTATATAGCTCTCTGTCACTTGGTCTCTATTGACATGTGGTGCCCTAGGTATATCAGGGATAAGGGCCCTATTCCTAAATCTGAAAATGTCAAGAACTGCAACACCAGCAGCTATTAATGAAGCGGCGGCTCCAAATACTTCAACTTCAGTTATATTCACATCATTTCGATCATTAGCCATCTACACAAAGATTAGAATTAGAGTACAAGTACTAGAGGAAAGCAAGAAATAGATTGGTAAAACAAAAATCCTATTACAAATGAAACGTATCACCAACACCAACGCTGACGGGATGCTCATATTCTCAAAACAAGAAGAGGTACAGATGGCTTATACTTGTATGAAAAAAAAAAAAAAAAAAAAACGAAGAAAAAATTAAGGCTATCCTCTAATTTGTTGAGTCTATTTGGTTTCACTTTTCAGGTTTTCAGCTTCAGACCTAAGATAAGCTGCTGAATAACCCCAATCAATTTTAAAACTGGGTTATAGATGCTTTTTAAGAAAATTGTTCAAAGCTAAACCAGAAAATCGCAAACTCTTTAGATGGCCCCAGAATCTATACTCACGAATTGTTCAATGCTTTTTAGATGCTTCTCAATCAAATCACTAGTAGAGCTAGATGGAAAACATACATATGTTTATGTTTTTGTATATACGGAATATAACATGTAATCAATCCAAAAAATCTAGAAAACGACGGAGGAATTTGTCAAAACCTGGAATGGAAGGATGATGAAGAAATTGGAGGTAGTCGCCGAAGAGATGCCTGTGATCGACGACGTCGGCGAAGGGTTGCGTAGAGAATCGAACGGATCGAGACCCCTCTCTCCCTCCCTCTCGTTTTTGGATTGACGACCTGATGGATATTATTTTTAGGGTATTATATACGAAGGACAATAAGATAGTATCAGATAATAATATGTACGGAGGGGAGGGTGGTCCCATATTGATATGACATTTAAGTGGTACTTGGTTTGGATGATTTTGGTAATATGAGATACTAGCATGAACCCGTACTATGCACGGTTGTACGCAACTATATGATTAATTTTTTACTATAAAATCTCTATAAACAATAAATGTTGTCTAGATGTAAAATTGATATTTAATCGGATATATTCCAAATATTCATTGAAAGGTAGATTGCATGAATATTGGAGATATTATTGTGTTAAGTTTGTGGAACCTGGGGGGTGCTGTGCATCCCCGTGGCGTCGCCGCGTCGGCATTTTTTCGACGATCAGAGACGTTCACCATGTAGATCTCGTCGAATACTACAAGTGTGCCAAAAATCAACTTGATCGGATATCTTTTAGTGCCTCATTGGAACACAAATAACATGAAAAAGTGGGTTTTATCCAGTGTTTTGTGTCCATTTGTTTTCAAAGTATTTGTGTTCCGATAACCTACTTAAAGATATCCGATCAAGTTAAGTTTTTGCATACTTGTAGTACTCGACGAGGTCTACGCGGCGAACGTCTCCGATCAGCAAAAAAATGCCAGCGCGGCGGCGCCACGGGACTGCACAACACCCCCCCTAGTCCTAAGTTTGTTTACTCAAATCCCTGCCATATTACTACTCTTATCAACGTATGTACAATTTCAAAGGAATCTAATCTTTATTAAGAACTCCAACATTGCAATAAATCCAAGGATATGTGATATATCTGTGAGAATTTGAAATTCCAACCAAGTTACTACGGGTTGGAGTTTGATATAGAGCTTCTGCTCTTGCTAAACATATACAAGAAATTACAGCGGAAAAAACTTGTAACACACCAACCAATTCGAATCAACAAATATGTACGGCATAGCAGAAAAATAAATTAACCAACCGTTTGAGTGGGAAAGTGATTTAAAGCCAAAGGTATATATAACATCTTACTTCAAACTACGATCACTGATTTTTTGATTCACTTGTGACCAACGCTTGTGAGTTTTATTAAGTATCCAAGAGTTGAACCTATAAAGTTATGACTAAAAGTACACATCTCTGCCTTGGAGAGAAGTCATTCATTAGCAAATAAAAATGTATGAGAAATTTAAAAGGGATGAAAAATGGCAAGGATCAGAGATGTGTTGTGAACTAATTGATAGGCGCGCAATATCATGGATATAAGCGCCTAAGTAGGGTAGAATTAGCGCGTTAGACGTGCGTTTAATCCTCATTTTCCGTATAATGCGTGCACGTGGTTGGTTTTGTGTTTTGGGTTTTAATTGCAGATATTCGTGATGTTCTGGCGCTAATGGAAGGTACCCGAAAACACCGGGCATAGGGCAAGTTGGGGACCGGTGGGACCCAAGGAAGGACGAGCAAGCAAGCTGAAAAAGCATTATGAAGGTCCCGGTATCGATACAGGTAAATGCCTGTATCGATACCTAGGCATCAGCAAGCGAACAGAACTGATGGGTATCGATACAGGGCTTTGCCCGTATCGATACCGACTAGCTTAAATGGGCCGGTGATTTTGCCACGTGTTTGGGCTTCGGGAAAGACATAAATACCTCGTTTTGAGGACGAATTAGGGTTCGAACTTTACATTGTTTTTTCTTCCATTTTAGTAGCCGACTTTTCCTTTGGAGATTCTACTTTTCCGGAGATCTTTCCGCTTGGAGTTTTTGAAGTTTTGTCTCGAAGATTCAAGTATTGTTTCCGGTAACTCTTTCTAGTTTATAATCTCAGTTTTTGTTGATCTTTTAGTTTATTCCTCTTCCGAGTTATATGAGCATGTTTTGTTTTGAAATCTTGCTGTTGATTCAAGTTAATATGAGTGAGTAGTTCCATAGGTATGGTCGCGGGGTGATTAACACGCCGTGGCTAGGGCTGGGTATGTTCTCGCTCCTGTTTTCAGAATTAATAAACGGACAAACAATTTTAGGTTATTAAAGAACTTCCGTGGACGAATCCGGGCATTGTCGGAGCCCATGTAACGCGGGGAACAGGGGACCAAAACTCGTTCTTCGCTGTACATGGGTAAACGGCGACCACGAGGATTCGCATCTTTCGGGGTACCTTTTTCTCTCTAAAATCAAACGTTTTTAGAACACCGAACGGAGCGAAACTGTCTGGGCCTTGTCACTGGTGTTATGAACCCTACGACCGTACTTGCTTTTAAATAGTCTAAGCAAAACCAAATTCTCTTAGGTTTAGTTAATTCCCCCATCGAATTATTAAGGGTGGCTACCTAAGAGCCGTTTTAAATTTCACAACCCGAGTTTTTAGTTAAACATCCTCCACCGTCTCTGTGGATTCGATTCCGGTCTTACCGGGTATTATGCTACACCGGTCTCAGCCCTACGCTTGGGGCAACCCATTAATTTAGGTCTAGGATTTCGGTCAAACACTAATTACTCAACTGAATATTTCAAGAGGAAAAAAGCATTAACATAAAGTAATTGTGGAAAGTATAGGAAGAACGTTGAGTAGATTTTGGAATCCTAATTGATTGTCTCAATTTATTAAGGCAAAAGGGTCTTCTAATTGATTGTATAATTTATTCATACTAAGAAATTTCTAATTTATTAAGGCAAAAGGGTCTTCGTAGAATCTTGCAAAATATAAGGATAAAGAAGATTTTTAACCAAAGAAAAAACTTGTGCTTTACAGTATCTCCTTGACATAAACTGTTAAAGTTATTCCAATATTGTGGACTACTTGTGTCCTTTATTATTAAAATCCGGATTAGATCGATTATTAAATATAATGGAGTATTTGTTCCGGACTCATTTCAGTTAGTGATCACCATTTATATAATGGGTCAATTTTGTGCACCTAGTTTTTGTAGGAGTAGTATGTTTAGGTTATTTAAGTGTGAATTAGTGCCCATTTTGTTATTTGGACCCATAATGGGCTGAGCCCAATAAATCTGGAAAGAGGGTAGAAAGACACTCTCTTTCTCTACAAAAGGGAGACGGGGGTGTTGAAAATCTGGGCCGTAGTTGCATACGATCCACAGTTGGAAGCAAGTTTATGAGCTCAGGCCAAGTTACTTAAATCAGTGGTTAGCCCATAGAAACAGGGGCTCTGTTTCCCAAGTCCAACCACGTTTTTGAGTTATGGGGCTGCCGAATAGCAACTTCAGTTACATCCCGAGTTTGAAAACTTTGCAATCTCTTGGAGTTACTCTCTTGTGAATCTATTAGTTCCGGCGTGGATGACCTACATTTGATCCGAGTGGCGAAGGAAATAGACAAGGTATGTGTAAACTTACCCGAACACCCCTAACCGTCTAAGGGAAAAAAAAGAATAACCACCTTAGTTTTAGGCTAAAATCAGATTTTAAATTTACAGAAAAGTTAAACAATAGATAACATAGGACATTATGGACAAAAATTAGACAGTATTTTTGAAATTTACTGAAAAGTTAGACAATAGATAAGATAGGACATTATGGACAAAAATTAGACAGCATAATATTTTAGGTTTGGGATTTTTCTCTATGAATCCGACACTACCACGACGACCCTCGTGTTTATATTAGCTTATCTTGAATTTTGGAGAATTTTCGGAGACTGAAGTCCGGACTGAACCGGACAAAATTTTTGAAAAGCGCGCAACCTCGTCATGCTTATTACGTGGCAATCTTTTAGCAAAGAAGAATGACACCTAGGCTGTGTGCTCAACCATCACCTGCGCCTATAAATGAGCCGAGCTGTTTGCAGGAGCTCGGGACTTGACTCGAGAGCGGCTCCATCATGGTAGTTTTTCTTCTTCTTCTTCAACCTCAGATCTGTAATTTAACCAAATTCCTCTACCCTCCAGCAGGGATGGAGCTAGAGGGGGGCCAGTAGGGGCGGTTGCCCCTGCAAGGGGGAAAAAAACTTCTAGTATTATATAGAAAAAAATAATTTTTCCTCTGAATTATATAGGCTCGCCCCTGCAAAATATTTAAGAAAAACAATTCGCCCATGCGTAGTGAAATTCCTGGCTCCGTTCATGCCCTCCAGTACATATGCTCGTCCATGTCGATACATAGCAACCTCAAACATTTTACTTCGCCTGAATTAAGCAAAGAATAATTGGAATTACAAGCTCAAAACCCAGTTGAAAAGGCTCTTCTTTTTTCTTCGAAATCCTATTCAATGAGATCTAGCTTCTTTTTTTTTTTTTTTTGAACATGTCACCATAACATTTCATAACGCCATCAAGCACCGATTACAACGAAAGACAGGAATGAAACCAAAACCACTAACAATTGAAATGAGAACGGCAAAAGGCTAATAAGGCCACCGGCTTGCAGACACACCTGCCAAAAGCAGACTCGACACCTTCGGGACGGGTCTATGAATCCGATCAAAAGATAGCGGTAGAGTATCCCAACATATACCCGGCTCAGACCATTACACAAAAATAGAATTTCCACACATTACAGAATAGAATTTATACAAGAGAGAGAGAGAGAGAGAGAGAGAGAGAGAGAGAGAGAGAGAGAGAGAGAGAGAGAGAGCCGTTAATTTGAAGCTCGAATATAGTTTGGCATTACACTCCCGATAAACAATCAAACAACCTTACTCCGAGCAGAACAAATGGAAGAACTGGTGGTTACAAACTCCCCTCCCCTGGGAATCAGGGAGTACATGCTCAGAGATAGCCTCAACCTTCATCAAGTTCTTGACTAGTTACCTTTTATTTCCTCCAATCAGCTATGTTGTTTAATTTAAGTCTTGTTTATCCCTGGTATTTTGGTACCAACGCTACTGCAACTCTGATGCAGTTTGTAACTCTTGTTTAATTTCGTAATGCATTTCCGAAGTAACAAAAAAAAAAAAAACAACCTTACTCCATACAAAATAAAAATAAATTATAAAAACACTGCACATATAGATATATGCATATGTATATAGGCTAGGAACTAACCTTACTTAGTGTCAATCATGTTTTGTTACGTTAGACATGTGAAGTCAAAACCAATTAGGTCAATGTAAGTCAAATTTGAATTAGTTTACAATTTTAAAAGTCAAAATAGGATTAAAAATCTTATTAGAAAAAAATAGTATTTAAATATAATTACAGTGGCTGTATTCTTTTGGGAACATAATGTAATGTAATCAATCATGTGTTCAGTTGCAAAGGGGTTAATTAGAATAATTAACTTGCAAGAACCGCCTTTGTTTTTGGGTAAAACAAAAAACAATGGAACCTATCATTTACTCCTAGTTTACAATCACAATAGTTCCATTATGGCCCAGCAAAGTAATTTGTTCATACTCTACACCACCACCGCCCCTTGAAACCGTGGATTTTACTCCATGGGAATCTTAGATTCGTGGGTTAATACATTGTATGTACTCTAACGTGTTCTTGAACCACGCAATCCATATATGCTTTTTGAGCACTAAGTCACACCGTACCAAGTGGTTAATTGATTGCCGCACGCCTTGAATCCTAAGTCCTCCAACATACTTTCAGAAATCCACTAAAATAGCGACACAAACGAAGATTTGATGAAACTTCTTAAAGTTAATCTTATTGCTCGGTGATGATCAATTGATCTCGTGTGTGCTTCAAGAAACACAAACGAAAGACCCCTTGCATGTTTTTTGAGATTTTAAGTGCTTGGCGGCTGTCTTCTTTTTTGTCAATACAAAACCCCAATAAGTCTCATAAATATAAGCTGTAGAAATCTTTCAAAATTGCTCGAGCATATTGCTGAAAATACGTAGATAGCGCACTGTATATGAAAACCCGTGACTTACCTTAAAACACATATCCCAATATATATAAAATAACATTGCTTTCCTTCCACTTCCTAAACAGACATTCTAAAAATACAATGGAAAATAAATTACGACTCGATAAATGGAGTTACACACAAACAGTTTTGTCGTGGAATCGCGAACAAAAAGAGACTACGGCTTATGGACCTTACAATTGTTAATAAATGGGGGCCGGT
The DNA here is from genome assembly GCA_016920895.1 of Vaccinium myrtillus. Lineage (NCBI taxonomy): Eukaryota > Viridiplantae > Streptophyta > Magnoliopsida > Ericales > Ericaceae > Vaccinium > Vaccinium myrtillus. Next base: position 31,042,964 of record CM029281.1, read on the forward strand.
GTTAGGTTCGGCCTACCTCACTCTTTTTTGTACTGTGGCCTAATTTCCAAAACCCAGATCCAAAATTACTAGGCGGGTATTATCAGCTTTTTATATATGAAGAGATTACTCTCATAAGTCAAAATCCTCATATAAATTTCCCTCCAAGTAAAATTGCCTTTGTCTGTTCGGTAAGTGGGTTTCATTTCATGTCAATGGCTACTCAAGGTCAGGTCATCACTTGCAAATGTACTACTTAACCTATCAAGGATGAGTTTCTGTAACGGTAGTTTTGGACTACAAGTTATCAAATCACTTGATATATGTGAGAAGGATGACTTGTTGAAAAATACCGAAAACACCGTAATGAGAATTCACACTTCTCTGCTTGTATACTTTTCTATGCTTTCTTTAGCTTTGTCTAAAGAGGCTAGCTTTAGCAACAAAAAGCTCAGTTCTTTATCCATTCAATCAAAAAGTCAATAAAAATGGAAAAATCTATGGTACGCCCCTTTGTGTACTGTTTTTTTTTTATACTCGTTACGTTTCATTTTCGTACTTGTTACATATTATTTGGTAGGTTACCGTAAATACTTACGTGCGAATTATTATTATTTTTTTAAATTCATATTGGTTCATAACAAGTATCAAAACCGTACGTATCAAGGTTACTATGAACAGTAAGGTGAAAAATGAAAATTTAAAAATCTACAATGGTTCGTAACTTGACCAAAACCATGCATAACAATTTTACCAAAGAATATGTAATGGGGCGTACCATATACCCTTTTTCAAAGGGGCATACTATAGCACTGTCCAAAAATAATTAGCTAAAAAGTTTAAATTTTTCTTGGAAAAGTGATGAAACTAAAATGCTTGAGTTCATATATTTCCATTTTCAAAAAAAAAAGAGTTCATATATTCCAAACCAGTTTGTAATGTTTGGCTTGTTTGAAAATGCATTAAGTTAATTTTTTTTTTTCACTTTTTTTATCACCTAGAAACTAAGTTGTTTGTCATTGTTTGTCAGGTCCGAAGAAGAAGTCCACTTTAATCTGTAAGGGCAGAAAAAAAAATGCAATTAATCAGTACTCTTTTGCAGTTTGAACTAGTCCAGGCCACATCTAATCCATCATTCATATGCCAAAAAAAAAAAAAAAACTTTAGGTTATTGTGATTTGTGCTACTGAAGAGGATTTTAAAAGACAGAAGTTTAGAGTAAGGTGGTTTACTTTGGGAGATCAAAACACCAAGTTTTTCCAACAGAAGGTAGTTTTTGAAAGGCTACGAAACAAAATCCTGAGTTTGACTGATTGCAATGGTATAAGGCTTGAACATTCTAATGATGTGAAGAAGGAAATTTTGGATTATTATCGAGGGCTCTTGGGTTGCAGTATTTTTTATATTGACGCATGTGTCCGCATTAGCTAGTGCGCATTTTGGACCAATCGCCAATCTCAACAAAACCTTAACCATTCATGCATATACATGTGAGATATGTACTACTCCCTCCGTTCCATATTATTGGTCCCCTTTCGGCAGTCGTGACACTTAACAAATTATCTATATTTCACAATCTATAATGTTTTTTATAATTGCAAAAATTTTGTTTTATAAAACAAATCGAGATCTATCAAATAAGATCCATATTGGATATAAAAAAGAAACTATAGATTGAAAGTTATAGGCAATTCTTTGAGAGGTGCCAAATAGTGAAAAAAGACCAATAATATGGAACGGAGGGAGTATAATAGATGAACATTAGTTTTACTCAAACCCACTAAAAATATAAATTCCACAAAGGAACCCCTAACCCTTTCAAAAATAGAGATTCCTCCCCTTTCCATTTTGTCCATCCCAGAAGAAGTACTAAACTAGTTAGTTACTTACAAAGAGAGTTCTTCTTTTCATCTATTATATATACATAAAGCTTATGTGCACATAAGGCTTAAATCTCACATGGAAACCAACCTTGCAAAATGATGCGCCTTGCAATCAATTTATTTTGTACTATCAAATTTAGCATTTTCACATTTTACTCTTTGGCCCTAACATTTGTATATTTCGTACAATCAACCCCAACTACAAAACAGTTCACCGATCCGAACTTATAGCTGCCCAAGTTATATATTTATGTGTATAATCTTTATTCAACCATCACTATCAGCTAAATTCTTGTTAAGAAATGTTAGCACATGCCAATTGAAACTTAAAGTAAATAGTTAAACCCAACAACGGGGGAGGTTTTAAGTGTGTACTATTCGTAGCCGTCCAAACAACAGTACCAAAGGCTTTATAAATCCCACATAGAGGAAAATGAAGTTTTAATAAAATGATAGAGAAGGCGGGAACGTGGCAGCCCCTTTGGGGATCTCCCCCGACCAGCAGTTTGTGCGTGTTTGTGTTTGTGTGTGTGTGAGGGACAGTGATAGAATGTGAGGGTAAGCATATGTGTGTGTATGTATTTTGAAGATTTAATAAAAAAAATTAGTTGAGTTTTGTGTGGGTACTTCTCTTATTTCCCATCATTGATATCAAAGTCCGAGGCGAGTGATCCTGGGCCAAAGGAAACTCCATACGAGGAGAAAGTGGGTTGAACGGAGTAAAAATAAACTCCGTTGCGTGCTACCGGAAGACGATCAGGTGCCAAAAATGTGAAAGACGGTGAAGATGAGACTATGGAAACCAGTCACACCCAAGGCTGACCGTGTGATGAGAGGACGAGAAATATACTCTTCATAACATAAATAGTACAACTATTCCAGATTTAAGTTAATGGCTATTAGATACGAAATAGTAGTATCTACCATTAATATAGGATGTGTATATCACCTAATATTAGCTGGGTTTACCATAATATGTTAATACTCCCAATATGTTAGCTAGGTTAATTTATCTACACCTTAAATCCAAGATGTAAAGCCTAGGCCTGAAATCGGTTCAGTTTCAGTCGGTTCGGGGTATGACTTATGAAGATCGATCCTGACCGAATTTATGAAAGGACCGATTTTAGTTTGGGGTGGCTCGGTTTGGTCTGGAATTTTGGGGATTTCGGTCTGGCCAAAATGGGCCTATTGAAAATTTTCTTTTTGGGCTTAAAAATATTACTTTTGGGCTTAAAACCTTCTAAAAGCCTAACTAAGTGAGAAATTTGTAGATGGGCCTGGGCCTAAAAAATTTATTAGAAGATTTTACATTTTTGACTTGACACAAGTCCAAAAAATTTCTGAACACGTCCAAATAGGGGTGTAACCAGTTCGGTCCGGTTCGGGAGGAAATTTGACTAAACCTAGTAAAACAGGTTCGGGGAGGACGTGGAACCGAAACTGGTTTTTTACTAACCGGCTCGGTTCCACCACCGGTTCGGTTCTTATCCTGGGCTGCGATTCTGGGCCAAATTTAAGCCCATTCATATCTATTCTAACTTTGGGCCAAGCCCAATGAAATATAAAAAGGCAGCAATAGCAATAGCAATAGCATAAAAAACCTTGGGCCAAGCCCAATAAAAAAGAAAAGAAAAAAGGCAGCAAGCCCAATAAAAAGAAAAGAAAAAAGGCAGCAAGCTCACGGATTCACCATCACAGGTCCATCTTACAATATTACAAGTTCACAAATTACAACTACAAATCCAAAGTTTCAAACCTAACAATTAGTAGTTCACAAAGTTTCACACCATCAGAGGTCCATCATTCAAAGTTTCACAAATTACCAATCCAAACTAAACCAAGCCTTGTGTCCCAATCAATTGGGGTCGGCTACATGAATCTTTTTTCTCCATTGAGCTTTGTCAAAGTTTCACAAATTACAACTACAAATTCAAAGTTTCAATCAGTACCCAACAATTCAAATACAACCACCAACTCAACTCCAAGTGAGCAATTTAAGTTCCCACTTCCCAGCAAACACAATAAGTAGTTCAGTACCTAGCAAGTTCAAACCTGCAAGTTTAGGACATATTCATGAATACAGAGACAGCAGTCACCTCAGTCCATTAATGAATTATTTTGCTTTTAATTATTTTGTCTATTTGTATTTGTACAGAAAGATGGCCAATAAAGCATGGTACTACAACATTCGCATGTGAGCTTTTTCGAAAAAAATTTGGGTACCGAGTGGGTACCACGTGGTACCCGAACATTGCATCCGGGCCGTCCAAAAATGTATTGGACGGCCGAGATCGAAACCCTCTCTCTCCTCCTCTCTCTCTTGTTTCTCTCTCTTTAATCCGAGCCGTCTAAAACCGAAATGAATGGTCCAAATTGCGCGAGCAGGTACCACTACCTACTCGGCACTGAAAAATTTCTCACCTTTTTCCAGCATTATCTCCAAACTTTGCTTGTTTTAGTCAAACATGGAGTTTCCGGTCGATTCACCTTTTTTTCATGTACAAGGAAACCATTGATGGATCGAGATTCGTCCGTAGATACGAAGTCGAAATTTACTAAAGGTGACAAATAATTCCAATAGCAATAATGCTTGGAAAATGTAACATGTGCCCACAGCTAACATGTGACCAGCGGTTGAAAAAGTGTGATGAAATATGTGAAATATATATAAAACTATGTATAAATTAATAAATGTATTGAAAAATATAAAAAAATGCATTGGACTACGTTTTCTTTTTTTGTCTTTTTTTTTTCATATGCTTATTATGTGCTCAATGAGCTTACAATCAAAATGCTACTGGAGAACTGTAATTTCAATTAAAATGCCAATGAAAGCACCTCCAGGGCCGACTTTGAGTTTTATGAAGCTTAAAGCGAACTTTTTAAAATGGGCCCTCAATCTAATTTGCATAATTAAAAATACCTATAAAAAAAAACTTTTAGTGGAATGTCATTACAATCACTTAAGAGCATAAGTACCCATAATTGATTAAATTTGCATAATCAAGTTTCTGCACTGTAGTTTTTTTTTTTCCTCAATTCAACGAAGTATTGATTGGTGGACCGTGAGTGGGTTAAGAGAGTTATATTTTTTGAAAATCAAAAACAAAAGAGCACTGTAACAAGGATTAAAAAAAAACGAAAGTAGATGGGGAAGGAAAGAAGTTAGCAGGCGACGATATTCTCGAAAATAAATCACTACTCAGTAGCAATGATCTTTTAGCTTCTTTTTTAAAACTAACTACCCCTTTTAGTTTCTCATAATAACAAAATAGGTGCCAAATTATATCATGTTTGAGCCTTTTCACTTGGGCGTTATACGAAAAACTCCTTTTTTGCCACCACAACCTCCTCCTCCCTTCATCTCCCTTCCTTTCCTTCACCAAAATTAGATGAAAAACTCTAATCCCTCCCTCTGGGCCTAAGCCCATCCAATCCACACGGGTGAAATCCCAACATGTTGAGAATTGGGGTCTCCACTCTCCCGCCACAAATTGTAAATTTATGAGAGAGAGAGAGAGAGAGAGAGAGAGAATTAAAGTGAAGCACACTACCCAATTAAGAGAAAACATTCTTTCCACTGACGACGGAAACAAATGTTTCCTCCAAATCAATCACAGCGGTCCGTGTGATTGATTTGGAGGAAACATTTGTTTGCACCGCCGGTGAAAATAACTTGTTTTCTAATTTAAAACCAATTTCTATGTTTTTTTTTTTTTACAGGTAATGGAGTAATTAATTAATGGCAGAGTGAGAGTCTCTTTTTGCCAAGTTTATCGGATTCTTTTCTTTTAACCGAGAGAAACTGGGAAATTGAACCAATTCCAACTTTTTACCCCTGTAGCCAGTCACAACCAACGCTTTATAGCACTGAGAGAGAGAGAGAGAGTAACCTTTCCCAGTCACAACCATCGTTGCTGAAAAAGTGTAACCTTTCCCTTCAAGTCGAGCATTTATTTTTCGTTGTTGTCGAGGAATTCCACCGCAAATCTCTCACTCCACTGCATATGTAACCTTTCCCTTTGGCAACTTGCAAGAGTGAGAGATTTGTGGTGGAATTCTCAACAACAACGGAGAAATTTGCAGTGGAGTTTCTCAACAACAACGCCACGCTGCATTTCAAGGCACCTTGTGAAGGTAAGTCTGACCCTCTCTCTCTATCTGACATTTGCCCTTCGCCCACCAAATTTTCACCCCAATTGTTCAACGCAAAACTCACCCCCTCTTTTTTGGCGACTAATCCATTCTCCTCCGACTTCTCTAGCCTTTTCTCCGGCGTCGTCCCTAGCTACACGGTTTAGGAGAGAGAAAAGGAAGGGAGAGAGAGAGAGAGTAAGAAATAGGAGTAGAAGGCTATGAAGAACGGACTGGATTTTTTTTTTTTGTAAATAGAACCCGCTGATTTTAGAACCTACTGTATTCTTTACGTTTTTTAGACAAAATCTAATAGAGAGGAGATTCTTGGGGAGAATTCTTACGACTTTAATCAATTCTTTTCTTTCCTCTTATTTTTCTATAAAATGTATGAATGAATGTTTGGATCTCACAATTCCATTTTCTTAGGTCCCTAACTTTTTTGTATTTACAAGTTTAACCCCTAGAATTTCTTGCACATTGAGCACATATTTGAAGAGGTTTCAAAGACCCACTAGTGGCTCACAGTGTCACACACACAAATGAGAGAGAGAGAGAGAGATCTAACTTATCCGAGGGTGGTCCAGCACTATGCATTTAATTCAACATTACCTTTGGTTTATTTTGGGACAAAATGATAACTAACAACCGATGTTTGAAAGATGACAGTGTCTTCCTATTCAGAGGAACCTGATAGGACAGAGTTCATTTCCAGTTGTATTCCTATCCGGTCCCCTTCATTTTCACTTTTTTGGGTGTGTTTCGGACCAGAATAAATAATCATAAACATTCATTTTGTAAAACTCGTTGAGAAATAATAGCATGTCAAAAACAGTTTTGTTCATATATAAAACAAAGTCCGATTAAACTTTTTTCTTTTGGCGCTGAATCACTTCGCGACAAATTCTTAAAAAACAAACAATTCTGATATCATTATTGGAAAATGCTAAGATAACGTGTAAAAGATGCATTGATATCTGAAAAAAAATATTACTAATAGTTGTGAAATTGTATTTCTATTAATTATCTGTGAAATGTGTATTGATATCCGAACTCATTTATCATTATGTTCATACTTAACCTCCACCCTGGGACAGAGCCATGATTTTGACTCGAGGGTGACACCCAAACTAAATCTCTGTGTTGTGGGTGTGTGTGTGTCCCATAAAGATAGTCTATTTTCAAACGACGTGCAATTTTTGAATAAAAATTTCAATTAGTTCTTCAATTTTGTGTCAAGACATATAAGAAATTATGCACAAAAGTCTTTTATTTTTTTATCCAAAGATTGGAGCTTTTTTTGGTAGTAGACTATTTTTACGGGCAGATGGAGTAATTAGTATTAAAAAATGCAAGTGTTTTTAACATTAATTATTTCTAGTAATTGACAAATGTTGCTTTATCTCGTCCAAAATGGAGAAATTACTGTTCAGTGGGAAAAGGGGCAACATATCACATACATGGCAAGGTTTTTGGAAATGATTACTTAATGTGAAGATTGTTCTCAAAATGTGCTTTTCAAAAAAAAAAAAAAATTTTTTTGAGGGGGTGAGTGTGAGTGATTTTTAAGGGGTATTATAGTCAGACGTTCAAGATTTGTTTGAAAATTTAATGAGTTTTAAAAATATGATCTAACATGGCTTGTTTTTTAAACGAATCCATCTCAAACGAATATTAAAATTGAGCCGATCTTGAATAATTTAATTTTCTAATCATCATAATTCAAACCAGTGGAGATGTAGTTTGTTCAACCTTGGTTCAGTCAACAGAGAACAGCGTAATTTGCTTATCGAAACAGCAAGAAAATAACAAGGCAAAGGGAAATTTTGATTCGGCGGGTGATTCGTCGAATGAAAGAGATGAGTGAGAAATTAGTCCCTACGGTGATCTTCCACTCCCACGTAGATGAAGAAGCTTGTACTCCGAGTACTGGCATTCATGTCTTGATTTAGAGTTTGTTATTCGAATACTGGTTGTATGAATCTTATGGATTTATTTGTGCAAATATTTTTCCTATCAATCATAAGTGTTTGATTATCTAGAGATTAAGCACAATCCGTATAATGGTTTTATAAGTTTGTGATAACGGGTCATTGGGTGAGATGAGCTATATTCCATAAGACGGGCCGTGACATTGAGATGAGGCATACTTAGGACGGAGCCAGGAATTTCACTACGCAGGGACGAGCTTATATAATTTACAAAGGCGAGCCTATATAATTCATAGGAATTTTTTTTCATAGAGGTTTTTTTTTTCTTCTTAATTTACGGGGACCACTCTTCCCATGTGCTATCAACTCTTATATAGTCGGGTCAAGGGGTTGGTTTGATTGTCAAGACTTGCGACATAAGGAGTTTTGCTACCTCTTAAAATCTCGACCAGGTTCAAATTAATCCTCCCAGTTGTTATAAACTCTTATAGGGTTAGGTCAAGTGGTTGGCGTGATTGTCAAGGTCTGGTCTGTGACATGGGTTTTGCTACCTCTTAAGATCTCAACTTCAAACTCTCTCAGGTGCTATCAACCTTGTTAGGAAATAATACTTTTCCTATTCCTAACAGGTTATGGTTTGCATAATAGAAATAGAAACCTATCAATATATCTATATAAACATAGCATGCGGTTGTTTAGGATTATTTTTGTTTTCTCTGTTTTCTGATCTGCTTTCTTTGTTTTTTTCCCTTTCTCAAACTCATCAGTAATGAAGAAACAAAAATGTGGTTATTTCCCAGATGAGTGCTGGGAACTCATATTCCAAAAACTGGGAGAAGACGACGAACGTGACTTGGATTCGATATCTTTGGTCTCAAAGCAGTTCCTTTCGATATCAAACCGGGTGAAGCATAGTTTGACTTTGAACGTAAACGCCGAGACACTCCATCTACTCCTGAATATTCTTACAAATATTCTTAGAAGATTTCGACACATCAAAAGCATAGTCATCATCGCCGATGGTATCCGCATAGGCATAGATGGACTCCTTGATCAGATTGCATGGTCTGGAATATTTTTGAATCTCCAAGCCATGACGTTTCAGTGTCACATTGGAGCCCTGCGAGACGGTTTTCAGGCACTGGCCTTGAGAAAGAATATGCAGAATAATTTGAAGGTATTGGATTGCTCTGGGCTGATCTCTATGCAAGACAAGGATTTGGTTTTGATAGCAGATTTGTTCCCACAATTAGAGGAACTCAGGATTCGTATGGCTAGAGTGCTCTACGATGATGAGGTTGCGGAACGTATAACAGATGATGGCGTTGATGCGTTGGCATTAAAGCTTAAGGAATTGAAGGAGATTGAGTTTAGTGGTGATTCTAATACTTGTTTCATCACCGATAAATCGCTTATTTCTCTGTCCACAAATTGTGTGAAACTGAGTAAAATTCATCTTAGCATAAGTAGCAGACGTCCACATTATGTGACTGAGGGCGGAATTAGTTTTGTGATGCGGCATAGTACCAATTTGACCTCTCTCTGCTTAGAATTGTGGTCGTTACAACCTTCTGCATCGCCTTTTGCAATTGGAAACGGGTTTACGAATGCCAAAAACCTGCGTTCTCTCACCTTGGGTCAAACATTCATTTCGGACAAGTGTATTTCTTTACTCGCAAAAGCCTGTCCTCCATTGAAGAAGCTCAAACTCATTGGCGGCCTCATGGGGACCAAGTGTCTCAAAATTCATGGGGCATTAAAATTGCTTTTGCACGCGTGTCAATTGACACTGGAAGAGCTAACCCTAAAGTTTGGGTCTCTCACCGACACCGATATAAGCGATTTGGCTCAGTATCTCTCTAACCTTACTTCTATATATCTTGATGGACTCTTTGGGTTGACTGGTGTCTTCTACACTCTCATAAAAAGTTGTCCTCTACTTGAAGTACTTACGATGACAAATATGAGGAAACAAGAGATGAATATTTTTTTTCCGAATCTCTTGCGTATAAAGTACCGTAAAAACTACCGGATGCGACGCCTTGATATTGGCCACAATTGGTGGTTGAATGATACAATGCTCGAAAACATTGCCCAAGGTTGCCCAAATCTGCAATTTCTCTGTGTAAGATATTGTACGAGCCTCACCAATGTAGGCATTGGGAAAGTTTTGAGGAGATGCCCAGCAATAACACAGCTGAATATCGATGACCTTAAGGTTCCAGGTAATTTTTATGGGAGATATTCTGACAACTCTTTTGAATTGAATTTGAAGACGTTGAAAGCTTGGGGGGCCAAAATTAGTGATGAAGGGATGGCGATGATTGGAAATAGGTGCCAAAATCTCCAATATTTGGACATTGGATTTTGCAAAGAAGTGACAGAAAAAGGGGTGATGGAGGTGGTGAAGAAGTGCGAAAGACTGAGGAATATAAATCTGTATGGGTGTCAACGAGTGAGCACCAATATTTTGCCTAAGATGGCGTTTTCAAGGCCCTCACTAAGGAAAATTAATCTTAGACGTGGGTCTGATCTCAGTGAACAGATAATAAACTCAGTCTCCTCCTTTGGCTGCCAGCTTATCGTACATGAATGAGTACTCCGCTTACTTAGTTGTCACCCGAACTTAATTGTTTTTGTTACAGTTACAGTTACTTCTGAACTTAATTCTTGGTTCTTTGAATTGGAATTTCATGTTGGTTATTACATTAATTTGTGTTGGAATTTCAATGTTATAGCTCTAAGTTTGGTGTTTCTAATGTCCGGGGATACATGATTGTTGATTTGCTGAGATTTTGTTATTGTCTTCTGTTAGCTTGAATTAAGTTGAAACTTGAAAGCAATCGACTTTGGGTATGACGACCTTTTTTTTTTTTTTTTTTGTTGAAACAAGAGGCAATTTCATATGAAAGGAAAGCCCGAAGGCAAAACAACGACCCTCATACAAGATACAGGAAAAAACCAAAACTATTAAAATCTAGCCTATTGACACATACTATAGAAGTAGACCAACAACTGGGTCGGGCGTAGGACCGGTCTAAGATATGGTAGTAGAATTACCCATCTCTTTTTGTTTTTTGGTTCTATAATAGCAATGCAACTGGATATTCATCCCCCATTGGATTTGCTCTAAAACTTCCCTTTCATATCTATACATCCACCGACTTTCACTTTCCCCTCTCGTTTACACATCCACACATCAATATCTGCTCCTTTAATACGATCTTCTCTCTCTCTCTCTCTCTCTCTCTCTCTCTCTCTCCCTCTCTCTCTCTCTCTCTCTCCCTCCCACCGATTATCTCCACCAATCAACTTGAGTCCAATTAGTGGAGCTCCGGCGACTGGAAATCAAGTCCGACGATTGGAAGTTCGGCGAATGGATATCAGATCACTTCTCTCTCTATACCTACTTTGATATCTAGTAAGTTGAAATCAGATCTGTTCTTTTTAGGATCAATTATTTTTTTTAATGTATTTTTAGGGTTTGAAATCAAATATCTGAAAATTTAGGGTTGAAAACATACTGGGAATAGATTTGTACCACTACTCTTTTACTCAAACTTTATACACGGTTTTTTTTTAATATGCTTATTTTAGTAATTAAGATATTTTTAACATAATTTCACGGATCGATTACTCACTAGTAAGCAGCGCTCTTTGGTTGGCCTAATTTTTTTAGTCTTGGTGTTAAAACATTATGTTTATTTGAGTGTTTCTACGGGGTTTTGTGTGTGTGTAGAATGGGATTTGGTTTGCTTTCTACAATTGTGCTAAGTTTTCTTATTCTGCTGCATTTTGTAGGGCTATTTCTTGGTTTGTTTTCAGATTGGACATCAGAATATAGGGTATTTTTGGTCTGGTTGAGAGATTACAGCATCTATCCTAGCAGCGAGAGGATAGCAAAATAATGGAAGGAAGTTACAGAATATATATCTCTTATAACCTTTCGAAACGTTTGGAATGGCTGTGTTACGATTCTGATGGCATGGAATGGATTGATGTGCCTAGGCAACCAGAAGTCTCTGTGAACTTCAATAAAACGTTGGTTGTTGGTGCTGAGCTACTTGTATTTGGAAGGAATCATGGTGGGTTGGACGTGATCCACAAATTTAGTACATGGACGAACTCATGGTCATTGGGGAGAGAGATGAACGAACAAAGATGCTGGTTTGGGTCTTCGAGCCTTGGGGAAATTGCGATTGTCGCAGGAGGTATGGACGCAGAGTGTAATTTCTTGAGTTCAGCAGAGATTTACAACTCAGCTACGGGTACATGGGAGTCTCTTCCAATAATGAATAAACCAAGGTCAAGTTGTTCTGGGGTGTTTATGGATGGGAATTTCTATGTTGTCGGGGGAATTGGAGAAGATAAAGTGCTCACATGTGGGGAGATGTATGATTTGGGGATGAGAACATGGAGTGAGATTCCTAATATGTTCCCATCCCAAATGGGCCAAATCATTGAGTGTAATTCATTGTAATGAATCCTTAACACTTCCAGTTCTTTATATGTCAATCACATACATGCGTATTTGCAACCCCAACTAAGAACATTTTTTTTTTAACACTAGAAAGAGAGAAGATCTCTATGGTTAGGTGGTGTTGCAAGTAAAAACCTTGAATGAATATAGTGCACAACGTTGTTGCCGAAATTACACACCTCAGCAACCCATCACTGTGCAATTATACAAGGCAGATCTTGGAAGTCCTGGTTCATAGTTAAAGGCCAGTAAGTTCCACTGTAGGGGCCCTTCATCTGGCACACATTCATAAACCTCAACTCCTACAAGACTTGGTTCACCAACACCAACAAATAGAATAAGCTGGTCCCCGTATGCCCTCAACGTCGTCATCCCCCAATGGCGTATGCAGACCCCTTCCGGCAAGTTCCCAACAGTTGACCACAGATTCTTCCCCTTGTCATACTTCCTCACTTCATTTTCCCTGTAAAAAGTTGCATATAGCTCATTCTTCACCACAACAAGCAAAGAAGGTGTCCCAATCTCAATGATTTGGCCCATTTGGGATGGGAACATATTAGGAATCTCACTCCATCTTCTCGTCCCCAAATCATACATCTCCCCACATGTGAGGCTTGTGAGCCTTTTATCTTCTCTAATTCCCCCGACAACATAGAAATTCCAATCCATAAACACCCCAGAACAACTTGCCCTTGGTCTATTCATTCTTGGAAGAGACTCCCATGTACCCGTAGCTGAGTTGTAAATCTCTGCCGAACTCAAGAAATTACACTCTGCGTCCATACCTCCTGCGACAATCGCAATTTCCCCAAGGCTCGAAGACCCAAACCAACATCTTTGTTCGTTCATGTCTCTCCCCAATGACCATGAGTTCGTCCATGTACTAAATTTGTGGATCACGTCCAACCCACCATGATTCCTTCCAAATACAAGTAGCTCAGCACCAATAGCCAACGTTTTATCGAAGTTCACAGAGGCTTCTGGTTGCCTAGGCACATCAAGCCATTCCATGACATCAGAATCGTAACACAGCCATTTCAAACGTTTCGAAAGGTTATATGAGATATATATTTTGTAACTTCCTTCCATTATTTTGCTATCCTCTCGCTGCTAGGATAGATGCCGTAATCTCTCAACCAGACCAAAAATACCCTATATTCTGATGTCCAATCTGAAAACAAACCAAGAAATAGCCCTACAAAATGCAGCAGAATAAGAAAACTTAGCACAATTGTAGAAAGCAAACCAAATCCCATTCTACACACACACAAAACCCCGTAGAAACACTCAAATAAACATAATGTTTTAACACCAAGACTCAAAAAATTAGGCCAACCATAGGCTCAAAACCAAAGAGCGCTGCTTACTAGTGAGTAATCGATCCGTGAAATTATGTTAAAAATATCTTAATTACTAAAATAAGCATATTAAAAAAAACGTGTATAAAGTTTGAGTAAAGGAGTAGTGGTACAAATCTATTCCCAGGATGTTTTCAACCCTAAATTTTCAGATATTTGATTTCAAACCCTAAAAATACATTAAAAAAATAATTGATCCTAAAAAGAACAGATCTGATTTCAACTTACTAGATATCAAAGTAGGTATAGAGAGAGAAGTGATCTGATATCCATTCGCCGGACTTCCAATCGTCGGACTTGATTCGCTGGAGCTCCACTAATCGGACTCAAGTTGATTGGTGGAGATAATCGGTGGGAGAGAGAGAGAGAGAGAGAGAGAGAGAGAGAGAGAGAGAGAGAGAGAAGATCGTATTAAAGGAGCAGATATTGATGTGTGGATGTGTAAACGAGAGGGGAAAGTGAAAGTCGATGGATGTATAGATATGAAAGGGAAGTTTTAGAGCAAATCCAATGGGGGATGGATATCCAGTTGCATTTAAAGAAATTTACAGATCCATGCAATGTGTCAAGAACAAGAAGAAAGAATGAGGAAGAATTGAAAACCCTAACATTCTTGAAGAGAAATGTTCTATTCTTTCATTGTATCCAAACAAAAATGAAGATAACAAACCCTTATATGCGATGACAACTGAAATGCTATGCAGATTACAACTGAAATGCAAAACCAAATGCATCCTAATTAGACAGCCGTCATATGCCAGCTGTAAACCAACTTTCTTAACATCTGATTAACCGACTTTCAAAACAAGAACTAAAACAAATTACATAATGACCCTGCACAAATCTATTTTTACACAATAGTCCTAATGAGTTTCTTTAACAACATTGCTATTATAGAACCAAAAAATGCAAATCATCAATCCAGTGCATAGCTATAATCAGTTGCAAAACGGAATCTTGCAAGCGGCCTCGGTTTGATCATTCACACCGGAATCTTGCAAGCATGGGTGGGGTTTGATCGATCGGAGCAGGGGTTGGGTTTAATCGGAAAAGCAGGGTCATCTGATCGGTTTGATGGGTTTGGCTGTGGGTTTAATTGGTGAGAGAGAGAGAGAGAGAGAGGGTCATCCGATCGGTTTGATGGGTTTTGGCTGTGGTTTCACCGATCTTGGGGCATATGAGACAGAGGAAGAGAAAGAGATTCCTTACTCTTGGAATTATCGAGAAAAATAAGTGAACAATATTTTATTTCAAGTACTAATTTTTGGAAGAAGTGAACAATGTACTAATTTTTCATACTATAGAAGTAGACCAACAACTAGGTCGGGCGTAGGACCGGTCTAAGATATGGTAGTAGAATTACCCATCTCTTTTTGTTTTTCATATTGAGCATGAGAGTCCCAACTCTCAGAGAAAGTACAAAGGAGTCGTTAGCCAATACTCACAAAAGGGGTAAAAAGAACCCACAAGGGCAAAAACAGCCTAACGGGTGCCAACCGATAGAACAAATTTTGTTGAGTATTTTTGCTAATTATAATATAAAATTTCAATTTTCAAAATCCCTTAGAAATCAGCAATAGAAATACTTAAACAAAAAGCTATTCGTTCATGACCACGAGACTCTGTACATGTATGCCTCCCCTAGTATGGAAATAAGAAAATTTGTACTCAAATCTAGGATGTGAAAGTAGGCAAAGACTAGAGGGGAAAGAGAAACACTGCACTCAAGTCTCGACGTGATGGTGCTGGTTGAAGAGACGCTATGACTGAAGGGAGGGAAGAAGTTTTAACGGAGTTAATTTTGTTTTAGTTAGTGGACACGTGTCGACGTTTTGGGTGTGGGATAGAGAACTCGGACAGGCAATTCCGGGCAGAGGATCTGGAGCCCTTAACTTCTATAAATCTTGATGGACTGTCTGGGTTGACTAGTTTCACCTTCTACACCCTCACAAAAAGTTGTCCTCTACGTGAAATACTCAAGATGGCAGGTATGAGGGGACAAGAGATGGATTCTTTTTCTCCGGATTTCTTGCATAAAAACTACCGAATGCGACACCTTGATATTAGTGACAATAAATGGTTGAATGATACAATGCTTGAAAACATTGGGCAATTTTGTCCAAATCTGCAATTTCTCAGCGTAAAATATTGTCTGCACGTCACCAAGGAAGGCATTGGGGAAATTTTGAGGAGATGCCCTGCGATAACACACTTGAATATCAGCGGTCTTGAGGTTTCAGATGATTTTCTTGGGAGATATTCTGAATTGAATTTGAAGACTTTGAAAGCTTGGGGGACCAAAATTAGTGATGAAGGGATGGCGATGATTGGAAATAGGTGTGGAAAACTCCAATATTTGGACATTGAATTTTGCAAAGAAGTGACAGAAAAAGGGGTGATGGAGCTGGTGAGGAATTGTGAAAGACTGAGGTATATAAATTTGTGTAGGTGTGAAAAAGTGAGCATCAATATTTTACCTGAGATGGCATTTTCAAGGCTCTCACTAAGGAAAATTAATCTTCCACGTGGGTTTGATCTCAGTGAACAAATGATGAACTCAGTCTCCTCCTTTGGCTGCCAGCTTATCTTACACTAATGAGTACTCCGCTTGCCGCCCAACTTAATTCTTTTTTTTACAGTTAGTTATGAACTTAAATCTTGTTCTTCAATTCAATTGTTCCATTCGGATTGGAATTTCATGTTGGTTATCACATGCACTAATTTGTGTTGGAATTTCAATGTTATAGCTCTAGGTTTGGTGTTTCTAATGTCCGGGGATACATGATTGTTTATTTGCTGAGATTTTGTTGTTGGCTTTTTGTAGTTGGCTTGAATTAAAGTGCAATTTTGTTAAATAGGGTGAATATTCAACAATGCTATGGGTACCTCATATGTACACCACCACATTCCGACTGTCTGAACGTTTTTTTCTCGAAATTCTGGATTTGAAATGCCCTCTTACCGGTCAAAGAACTACCGGTTGCAGTTTGGTTTCTTTCTTTCCTTTTTATTATCCGCCAAACAAAGAGGCATGCATGAAGTACACTAAATTATAAGCTTTGAAGCTCATTCCATAATGTCATGCCATTTGTGGACTGACATTATAAAGCACTATCATTTGTCTTTGATATCTCAATCTCATACTCATGATAACCTTCAACCCAAAAATGTTCAGGGGTAGAATTGTAAAATTGAACCTAGAAAGAACGGCGATCATAATCTTTCTTCGGATTGCGAATAAAAGCAACTACTTCTACTTTTGCGAATAATCACTGTATTAATTGTTTATCATCGACCCCACTTACTATAGCATCTGATAATGATTCCTCGTAACAATCCTTTTCAATCTCGTCCTCCCTCTTTTCACTAGATAGAGTAGAAGCCATAAATTCGCATCTTTAAATAAAACTAAAATAGAACTTGTGAAATGAACAAAATGAGACACAAATTAAAAACGACTATGAAGATGATTTACCTCAGATACCACAACCTCTCTTCCTCGCAATCCGAAAAAACTTTAGTAGAGAATATGCACGACAACCTTAAACCAATTTAGCGAACGCGTGATTGTACTTTCTTCAATTCTTATTGCACAACACCCTAAGGAACGAAGCAATTTTAGTAACCACACAGTCTCAATTCTAACATAAACAATTGAAGATATTCAATGAAAACAACCAAAAAAGCCAATGAAATGAATTTTGCATTACCGCATATATGTTCCAGTCTTCATAATGAGTTTTGCATTCTGTTCTGCGAAACAGATATGCTCTTGGTGGGAGAGTATTTGGAACATTAACAAGGATGGAGTCAGGGAGGGGCTAGTAGGGGCACTCGTCCCCCCTACGTCTTAAAAAATTCATACTATTACATTGAAAAAAAAAATTTATCATAAACTATATAGTCCCGTACCCCCTGCGCCAAAATCCTGGCTCCGTCCCTAGGAACATAGAGTGACGTGAAGGAAATGCCTACCAAAACATTAGGTGAAGACGTGAATATTAAACAGGGGTCTGAAGTGAGAGTGGAAAGCTAGGATTTCCTTTTTAATATAAAATATTGACGCATTAGGTTTACTCTTCTCAATTAAAAAAAATCAATTCCATAAAGAATATAAAAATATAACAATAATTAAATTGAGATTGTTATTTTTGTTTTTTTTTATTATGTATTTTAGGTCATTTCTATTTTTTTTATTGAGTTTGCGTAAAAAAAATTTAGATTTATCATTCATATATAAATTTGCAAAACAAAATTTATATAAGCAAAAGTATAAAAAAAAATGTTCTCACGAGATGAAAAAGTTTGAATATAACTATTCTTTATAAAAGAAAATTCCAAATTATTTTTTATTTTTTTAATTCTTCTTGTTGTCAAGACGACTCTACTGGTTTGGGTAAATTGAAAAAACTAATTTTTTGGTTTTGTCCTTATTCAAATTTTTTGGGCATTTGTTAGTTTTCGGTCGATTTTTTTTGGTTTCTTGGCTTATCTCGACGAGAGCAATCTAAAAAGTATAAAATTATTAGTCAAACTTAAAGTTTTGTGAATAAAGACGAAAATTATTTGTATTAATTTTCGTCTTTATTCACAAAACTTTAAGTTTGACTAATAATTTTATATTTTTTAGATTCCTCTCGTCGAGACAAGCCAAGAAAAATTATAGAACATTGACGATAACAAAAAAAAACTCCAAGTTATGTCCGGTTATCAACGGAAAAAGAAAAAAAAAAAAAAGAAGAAAAAACTAAACAAAAAACCTTGCAAAAATCACTTTAATAGTAACGATTTTATCAAGAATAGGTAAAAACCCATCTTAATTTTATCTTCAATCGTTTATACAGGTGGCTTTTCCTGATCTTCCCCTCCCATCTCTCTCGATCTGTTGTATAACTACTATAATAACAGCAGCACGGATTGATCAAAAAAAAAAAAAAAAACAGCAGCACGGACAAAAGGAATTCTTCGACTCCTCGACCTCTGCACTGTCCACTTGTGAGTCACTTTTGCTTCAAATTCCTCCTGCGTATCTCGGCTTCCTTCGGTATATCTGGTTGCTGCAATTTAGGGTTATTTCTCTCTCTCTCTCTCTCTCTCTGTCTGTCTATCTCCCCCGGACGTTTCTTCGATATAGGTTTTGGACTTGTAATGGAATAGACCAATTGGGTATCTGGTATTTGGCGCCAATCGGGTGAGTCTGGGATTTGGGTTTTAATTTGTTCACCCTGGTATGAAATTTTTGTAGTACTTATCATTTTATAGTACTGATCATTTGGTCAGCAGTGGTTCCCAATTTTGGGTATAACAAAGATTTGGGAAATTTCTCCCAAAACTGTCTTAGTTGATTGTTAGGTTAGTTGCTTTGGCTTAATTGGTTCCATTCTTGCTTCTCGTGTTGTAATTTCCCCAGTTCTGAGCGCTTTTGGGTGCAACAGTTACTGTTGATTCATATCTACCATTTCCAAAGGTAGAAACTTTTTGTTCTCTCTGCACTGGCATTGCGAAAAATTCAGTATTAATGGAGAATAGGCCTACAATGCTTGGCCCTAAAGGCCTAATCAAGAAACATGAGTTTGTAAGAACTATTATCCAGTGTCTCTATTGTTTAGGGTATAAGAAATCGGCCGTTTCTTTGGAATTGGAATCCAGTATTTCATGCAAATCTATGGACTTTGGAATGCTGGAATCCCACATTCTGAGCGGGAATTGGGATGCTTGCATTGATGTCCTTTATGGGCTTGACGAGTTAACA
This sequence comes from Vaccinium myrtillus, assembly GCA_016920895.1. Classification (NCBI taxonomy): domain Eukaryota; kingdom Viridiplantae; phylum Streptophyta; class Magnoliopsida; order Ericales; family Ericaceae; genus Vaccinium; species Vaccinium myrtillus. Next base: position 31,062,484 of record CM029281.1, read on the forward strand.
GAGGAAATAAGAGCTTCGGCCTTGTTTCTCACTTGTAGGCAAAGCTTGTTGGAGTGTTTGATTCATGGAGATGATTCCTCGGCACTATCAGCTCTAAGGAAACAGATTTCTGCATTGCACTTGGGAAGAGAGAAGGTTCACAAGCTTGCTTTTGGGCTGCTCTCATTGAAGGAGATGGGATTGGGTAAGGTTGATGATGCGGTTATCATCGAATCCAGGAAAAATTTGTTGAGTGAAATGGAAAAATTGCTTCCACCTCCTTCAACACTTCCAGAAAGAAGATTGGAACATCTTGTGGAAATGGCTGTTAGTGGTCAAATTGATTCATGCATATACCATAACTCATTTGATCCAGTATCACTCTATGACGACCATCGATGTGGTCGAGATCAGATTCCTACAGAAACCATTCAGGTGAAAATCATAGATAGTTTTAAAGCTAACTATCTTGTGAATTAAAACTCATGCTTTATGTTTCAAAGCTTCCTCTAAATCTATTACTTTGATACTCATAAATACTCTATGTTGTTATGAAGTTAATGACGTGCTTAAAATGTATATGACCTCTCATACGATGGAATATTGCAATTGTGTGCAACTTAATTTTTGTTGGATTTATAGAAGAATTGCTTAGAGTGTTTGCAATCCTAGCTGCTATTGGCATATTTTTAGATTAGAACAACGGATCTTTAAAGTGCCTATTCACATCCTGCACCAGATTCATGGTTTCCATGCATGCTTTTTGTAGACAATTATAACTCGTAATTCTACTGACCGTCAGCTTGATTGGAAGCTGCGGCTACTTATTTTTCTACTAAAGTTGGTTGTTGGTGGCTATTCCGTTTAACATGGAGAGCATGCTTGTCACATGTGAGCAGCTCCGCTCTGTCCTATAGTTTATCCTCTATTTAATCCTGCTAATCTCCATATGCCAGTTCTTCAATTCACGTGTTTTAAGTTTCCTAGATTATACGAACAAATGCAATTAGGTTATGGGTGGCATGGAGAGTTTTAGAGCATGTGTGCTCGCTAGGTATGTAGTGTCGTCCGGAGAAATGTCAGTCCTTAGGGGTGTAATCGAGCCGAGCTTCCCACAGTTCGAGCTCGGCTCGCAATATTTTTATTAGGCTCGAGCTCGAACCGAGCTAGTAATTCAAGGCTCGAGCTCGGCTCGCCAATTTTTGAACAAGCTCGAGCTCGGCTCGCCAAGCTCGGTTTCTTAAGACTACAGGAGGCCTTGACGTGGCCAAGGGAAAAAGGAAGGCTGCGTTTTTTAATTTATAGACATACATTGGCTGTGAGGTCTCTCCACAGGCGATGTGGGACAAAAGAAGGAAGTAGCAATGCATTTGTTCAAGAAGGAGGGAGTCCTCTAAGGCGTGAAGTTGTCCCACATCGCCCAGTTTTGTTCAAGAAGGAAGTTCTCCGTCTATAAAGCCAAGAGGTGGACCTACTCCCTGACCACGTGTTGTGATGCTGCCCCCACATGGCAGTTACACATGGCACACCTCTGAAAGTGAAAAAATATTGGTAAAATATATAATATATATCTATATGTAGCGGCTCGCGAGCCATGTCGAGCCGAGCATTTTGTAGCCCGGGCTTGGCTCGTTTATGATTCGAGCTAAAAATAGAGGCTCGAGCTCGTTCGTTTATTTGACGAACCGAGCTTGAACAAGCTCTTAGCGAGCCGAACCGAGCCGAGCTCGCGAACGGCTCGGTTCGCTTACACCCCTATCAGTCCTTATTTGGAGTTGTGAACCTGTGAACTTATTGTTTTATACTGTATATTTGTATATGTTGAACTGTTCCTACTCATACTCGTATTAAGTTATTTTCATCAGGGGTTGCATAATGCTAGGATTCAAGTTGAGAGATCATGACTGTGTTCACTTCACATTTCTAAAAAATTTTCCAAAAAGATTCTTTCCCCATCTCTCATCTACCAATCATTAATCACATTTCTCTCTCTACTCATACTCCTTTCTCCAATCATTAATTCTCATTTCTCTCTCTATCTCTCTCCAATTATTACACCTCTCTCTAATTATTACTCCCTCCGTCCCTTTTTAAGTGAGTACTTTGGGAAACGTGTATTTTTGTGGACATTAAAAAATGTACTTTCGTATAATATTTTTAAATTTTTTTTGCACCAAATTAAAGTACTCAATGAGCACTTTAATTTGGTATAAAGAAAATTAAAAAATTATATAGGGAAATATGTTTTTGAGGGGTTTGAAATTGCACGTAATCCCAAGGTACGCACTTAAAAAGGGACGGAGGGAGTACTTTTTTCCAAAAACTCATCCAAACACTATCTCAAAAATATTTCTCAAAGTATTCTTCTCAAAATTCTCAACCAAACAAAGTGCATGTTTTTTAATTTGAATGGGGTATGATGGCCCTTGTTGCTCAGACCTGACCAGTGAAGTAAATTTCCTGAAATTTTGTTTATATGCTGTGTTTCTTCTGTAGAACTTGTTAAAGAGACTCGAACCAAGGGATAGATGTTACTGTTGAAAATCCTAGAAAATACCTGTGTTGAATTGACAATAGAAGTTTTGTTTGTTTTGCTATTTTGTTCTTCGTTAAATGTCCTACTCGCGTATGCATGATGCAGATCTTGACTGACCATAAGAATGAAGTTTGGTTCGTCCAGTTTTCCAACAATGGGGAATACTTGGCCTCGTCATCAAGTGACTGCACAGCCATCATATGGAAGGTACATTTTGATCACAACTTTCAGCTATGTGCATAAGAAGTGTAAAAGGGAGTTTATGTCAAACATATCAGAGATTCTGTGATTGCTTTTGTGGTTTTCGGTTGTTGCTACTTATAACAGTTGTGCGTTATTGTAGTATTGGCATTATTCAGTAATGGAAAATGTGTTCTAATAAGGATCTGGTGGAAGAAATTACTTCTTCTTTCTGGTGGATAGGAAAAACTGCTCAATGCTATGCAGTAAAAATACCAAATAAGAGATTGGATGTGGCTTTCTATTGCAAAATTGCTATTTGGTTTATGGGACTTGGGTTTTTAGACCTAATTCTAGGTGGGAGATCTATGTTAGTGTGATGACCAGAAGTCTAGCCTGTTTAATAAGGCTTCAGAAATTGGAGTAATGTTTACTAATTTTTTTGAACTATAGGGTTTTTTTTTTTACTTATCAAATATTTTATTTTATGAAACTCAGTGCTGAATTTTAGTTTTTCAGCTGAGAAGTGATGTATAAACCCTATGCTTCATCCTGGTTGCTATTGCAGCTATTCTAGTTGTTTCATCTCACACGTGGATCCTGTATTTTTGGCTAAATCCTTCTTTTAGGCTTTGCTTTGCAGACATTGTTGTTTGAATCCCGGTAAATTAAGGCCTTCATATAATTCTAAATCTTGTCACGAAGGAAATAAGCTATTCCCCTTATGAACTATTCTAAATAAAGCTGTTTTTACCACCATAAGAACTCAATTATCTTTTTCTGAGCTGATGAATCTGATTCAATCAACATGGGTTTGTCGCAAACCTAACCATTGAAAGATTGGTGTGGTTCCTTTTTTGAAGATTCTCCTACGTAATCTACAAGGTTGATGAAATCTTTTATGCTTCATTTTCTGTTGATTGTTAGATAGCGATTTCCTATTCTCATTAGTTTTGTTTCTCATTGCTATATAATTCTATGTGTGCATGCATAGCCTATGTGGCTTCTGCTCTTTCTGATCACTCTTATTACTTATATCTTTGGATATATGGAGTTTCTGAATGCCTGGGCATCAATAAACTTTTTCCGTTTATGCATCATGTTAATGGGAAGGATATGTGAATCTAATTCTGAGAACCCCTAGGTTTAAAGGTAACAAATCACGTGTAAATAACTGGGACAGTGGGATGTAATTGTAGATAATGCTCATGGTTCAGTACATTTACCAAAACATGAAATGTCGGTTGCACACTGATGTAATAATTGCATAGGGCACATGGGGTTCGACAATTTCACTCAAGTTTAAATTGACCTCGTATTTATTACGTTTCATATCAGCGCTTATATTATCTAAAACCAGGCTAGTTTTACTATTATAAAGCAGATTGATAATTAATTTGTTTGCTTAATAGGTTGTTACATGCATTACAACATTTTTGTGATATCCTCATTTCGAAGCAGTGTCGGGGTTGAAGATCCATTTGGGAACATCTGTTTGTGCCTCTTATATGAGGCTTAGCCTCTATTTTGAGTTGTGAAGTGGAATCGATGTTGTTGACTATCTGGGCTTGGCACCGGCAGCCTTTGAGAAACTTTTTGGTGTATTCGTACATTTCATGTTGTCACACTGCATTTATAGGAGACTGACGACTGCTCTATATTTTCCATTACTCTTTTCGCTTGGGCAGGAAGTTAAAACTTCTTAACCAAGCACTCTGGGAAGTTGGACACTTAATCTTTAAGTGGCTTGAGTGGCTCCAACTGCCAATCAGGTGAGGCATGAATGTTCAGCTTGATAACTCGGACTGATAGGAAACATGTTGAGACTTTTAGTGACGCGTGATTTTTCTCCATTGCATTTTATACCTAATTCCACGTCTCCTACATGCTTTGTAAAAACATTACGTTTATGACCTCGGGTAACTGTGATTGTTAGTTGTTTTAACCAAGTTGTATCTTTGTGAATTATATCATATATCCTTAAGCAGAAACATGGTTAAATTCAATGGAGCTGCGTTTAGAACTATCTAATACTCCATCAAGTAAATCAGAAATTGCTGGATTTGTTAACTCATCACATGCTTTTGTGCTGACTAAAACACTTGATAAAAATTCCATGGGGTTTGTGGGCTAACCATCATGGGATATTGATGATTTCTGTCTCGTGGTTCAACTTTCTTTTGGAAGGTTAGATTTCGTCTTCTTATTAATATGAATGATGACATTGGAATTGGGCCCATCGTGTGTTTGGCGCTTGCTTTGTACAACTTTATCTGCTTGTCCACTTATTGAACCACATCTTTTTTTCAAGAACTTATAGCACCTCAAGTTCTCTGCATTTTTTTTTTTTGTTCCAGGTGCTAGAAGACGGTAAGTTGACGTTGAAACACACACTACGGAGCCACAACAACCCAGTGTCTTTTGTTTCATGGAGCCCCGACGACACGATGTTGCTCACATGTGGAAACGTGGAAGTCCTGAAATTGTGGGACGTGGAATCGGGTACATGCAAGCACACCTTTGGAAGCCACGGGTTCACCGTTAGCTCATGTGCTTGGTTCCCTGATTCAAAGCGGCTCGTCTGTGGAAGCTCCGACGCGGAAAAGGGCATCTACATGTGGGACCGTGAGGGTAATGAGATCAAAGCATGGAGGGGGATCCGGATGCCAAAGGTTTCGGATCTTGCTGTGACACCAGATGGAGAAAATCTTATCAGCGTATTTTCTGGAAAGGAAATTCGGATACTAAATGTGACGACGAACGCTGAGCGAGTCATCTCCGAGGAACACTCGATCACATCCCTTTCCATATCTGGGGATGGTAAGTTCCTTATAGTTAACCTTAACAGTCAAGAGATCCACATGTGGGCTGTTGATGGGAAATGGGTGAAACCTTTGAAGTATACCGGCCACAATCAACAGAAGTACGTGATCCGTTCCTGCTTCGGTGGGTTGAATAGCACATTTATCGCCAGCGGCAGTGAGAATTCACAGGTGATTGCCTAGTCCCCCCTCCCAACCTTTTTCGTTTTTCAGAATAAAAGAGATGTAAACTAAAGACATTTATATGCGGTGAGCGTTTTTCAAAATAGGAATGTTTCTTGAGATGAATCCAAGCCCATAATTTTGTTTCTTGGCAGGTCTACATCTGGAACCGGCGAAGCCCTAATCCAATCGAGGTCCTATCCGGCCACTCGATGACCGTGAACTGTGTGAGCTGGAACCGTAAGAGGCTTAAGATGCTAGCATCAGCGAGCGATGATCAAACCATCCGTATCTGGGGACCAAGCTCTTCTCTGAACGCAGCATGAGAGAAATGGAATCATAAATCCCTACGTGTGTATATACTTTTTTTCCGGTCTTTATCTTCCGGTTATTTTGATGCATCTGTAAATATGTGGCTTCAGTTTGCTTCTGGTTTCCAAATTTTGGCACCTCACACCTCTGTAAATCACCCTTTTTTTCCCCTTCTCTTCCCCTTTCTCTGTAAGTTGGCCTAATTGTTGTTATTTGGGCAAGTATGTTTATATTTCTGGATGTTGAAAGATTGCGCTCACACGACTTATGGAGAGTGTTATACCAATTACCAATTCAATCTCTGCACATAGGATCTGAATATGTTGTTTTGTTGCATGCACAATTTGTTATGTTTATACGGTGACAAAATACGTAGAGCTTTTACGTCGGATTTCTTGTTCTCAAACTTGTATGTAAGGACGGACGAAGGGCGGGTTTCTTGTTCTCAAACCTGTATGTAAGGGCGGACGAAGGGCGGGCTAGTTCTGGCTATCACCCCACCTACGTTTTAATATTTTTCATGTTTCAATCAGAATTCAGGGACTTAAATTTGAAAGAAAGATGAGAATATTGGATCAACTACTTACGTATATTCAATTGAGCTGAAATATTATATTAAAATTAATGAACTGTTTGGATCATTTGTGTGGGATCCAAAACTGGGCCGCACAACATTGGCGAAGGCAGTAAGGTACAAGAGGGGTCACTGGACCCGTTTCACTTTAATTTCTCACAGCGATTTTTGATAGTTTAGAGCTAAATTTTTCAACTTTGACCCACAAAATTTTTATAAATTGCCTTAACTTTATTAAAATGCATAGAATTCGAGTCCTGCTAGATGTACACCACCTTTGTAGGATCTATTTCGGGTCCCACACGAATAATCGGAGCCGCTCAGTATTCTTAAAACACTTTTTTTAGGGTCTCTGAAAAAAATCAACTGACAGGAAATTGGGCGCAAAATCAATCGAGGCCTTACCGATGTTAAAATTAGTTTTTTTTTTTACAGAGGCCCTTAAAAAAGCGTTTTAAGAATATTGAGCGGCTCCGATTATTCGTGCGGGACCCGAAATGGGTTCCACAAAGGTGGTGTACAATTGGTGTACACCAAAATGGTGTACCCATAGGTTTTTCCATAGATTTCTCAAGTTTTTTTTTTTTTAGAGTTGATAGTATTGTTGGAGATATGCCTTGAATTCAAGACGGTCGAAGAAAGGTGCAAAATTTGGTGATAAGAGTCGTTTTCTGGACCTATGGTCCGGACCAAGGAAAGCCCCGTCCGGACCAGTGGATTTTGGGACATTTTCGGACATTCTGACTCGGTAGTCCGGACCACCGAAATCCCCGTCCGGACCACCGAAATCCCCGTCCGGACCACCGTCGGTAGTCCGGACCACCGAAACCCCGTCCGAACCACCGTTACGCGAATATGTGCGGCTGCGCGTTTTTAAAGACGTTTTGACCTAATTTTTTGTACTTTCTTATAAATAGGAGCCTTGTGGCCTCCTAGGGTTTTGGTCTTGAGTTGGGATTTGATATATCTAGGATTTGTGTGTGTCTCTTTTGTGTATGTGAGACGTTTGATACTTTGTAGGTCGCGCCTCAGAGATTTGTCCCTAGATATTGTGTGGATGCTTCAAGTGAGAGTTACGGGTATAGCCGGCTCTGTGTATTTCTCCCCATTGTTAGTGAATCCTCTTGCTCTTTCCCCGTTGACGTACCTCTAGAGCTCCGTGCTTGGGGGGGAACCACGTAAATTCTTGTCTCTTGTTTTCTTGTTGCTTGTGTTTATATTCTCTACTTCAGGTTTCGGCACAACAAGTATTACAAATGAGACTATCGTACATTCATTTTGAAATATAATATTAAAATTTTGGCTCCGCTCCTGCCCCACAAGCCATCGATATGAATTATGTACCTCTGGCCAGCTAGTTGGGTTAGAAGCCGTGAGATTGATACTTGACCCAACATGCATTAATTCGAAATGAGTCGGCAAATCTGCAATTGAGTACAAATTATAGGGGTGGGAAATATGATTTTCCATTTTTAAGCTCCATTTATTTTGACTAATTGACGACAAAGGATAGAAACATTCTCCAATCGCTCCTCTCTCTCTCTCTCTCTCTCTCTCTCTCTCTTGCGGCTTGCAGTCTCATCTAAAACCCATGGCTACTCAAGGTCAAGTCATCACATGCAAAGGTATCCTTCCTCGTCCTCTACATCTCTCTCCACATAGATTTACACGCATTTGTTACGTCTATTCATCATCTGCTTGAAATCACACCCTAAATTGAATACACTGTGATTACATGGAAAAGCTGCGGTTGCTTGGGAACCCAATAAGCCGTTGGTGATTGAAGACGTCCAGGTGGCGCCGCCACAAGCCGGCGAAGTACGAATCCAGATCTTGTTCACTGCGCTCTGTCACACCGATGCTTATACTTGGAGTGGCAAGGTATGTTTGTTTAGGCTGCGTTTGGGATCCCTTAACAGTTCTCTTTTATTTTTTTTGGGTTTTTGTTTATTTTTTGATAAAGAAGTGGAGCTGAAAAACGTGTGTTTGTTTTTTTGTTGCTGAAATAGACACGACAACAGCCTTTTTTTTTTTTTTTCCTGCTGTATTTTAGTAGTAGAAAAACACGGATAACTGCGGCCTATCTTAGGCAGATCAAACCAGTAGTGGAGGCGTGGAGCTATATTGCCACGCCCCTGCCCCCATTTCCTATGTTGGAGTATATTTTGCATTTTTTGATAGATATTCTTTAAAAAGATTATAAAAACTCGAAAATAATTAATAGGCAAGAACAATTTTCATTTCGAGAACACTAAATTATGGTGAATGATCCGTGTGATGATCGTATTGCGTTCGTCGAATGATATGATATTAACAATGCTTGAGATTAATTTTTCAATATATCAAAACCGTAACTCAAATGACTTGGAACACCGAACCAATATTTCTTTCATAATTCGACCCCTTCCAACTTCGATTCCTACCTCCGCCACTGGATCAAAGTGTCGATGTAGAATTGTGTCGTGTTAACAAAGTCAGCAGACATGTTGCAGTGTCACTCTTGTAGCCTTGCTCGAAAGAAGCATCATTCTATCCAAGATTCTTCGACTTCTATCTGTTAATTTGCTAAATGTGGCATTTTGTGCATTGTAAAATTAGTGTATCTTTCTTTTTTCAACTTTGTGGATATCCCGGGTAAGATTCATTGGTTGAATTGAGCTAGAGTTTGAGGGGCCTTGTGGGTTTAAAAAGATGTTGGTTGGGTTTTCCATTTTTGTTGGTTTTCAGTCAGATGGTGTGAGATTGTTGGAATGAAGGGAAGTTGACAATGAACTGATGGCGTATGCTCATTGTGTCTAATTCAGAACTCATAGAGTGAATGGTATATTGGTATCAATGTGTTTATGGCGGATTTTTTTATACCCATTCTGGTCAATTTTCCTCTAACATGTGCATTTTGCATACATCCTTGATTCTAGTGCCTGTCTGTCCTCCCTTCTTCTTATCTGGTTCAGTTTCTGTAAGGTTTTTTCTTTTCTGTTTGCTTGTAAATTCTGGATTTGTAACCTGAGATGGAAGTGAAATTTTCAGGATCCTGAGGGTCTTTTTCCATGTATTCTTGGTCATGAAGCTGCCGGGTATGCACTTGACGTTTCTCACTTCAGAATTGTGGGGTCTTGGATACTCAATGTTGATAATATGGTTGTAACCTTTTGATAACAGGATTGTAGAGAGTGTTGGCGAAGGTGTGACTGATGTTCAGCCTGGAGACCATGTCATACCTTGTTACCAGGCAGAATGCAAGGAGTGTAAGTTCTGTAAATCTGGAAAGACGAACCTTTGTGGCAAAGTTAGGGGTGCCACTGGAGTTGGAGTGATGATGACTGACCGCAAGAGTCGTTTCTCAGTCAATGGAACTCCCATTTATCATTTTATGGGAACTTCAACATTTAGTCAGTACACTGTTGTCCATGATGTTAGTGTTGCAAAGATTGATCTAAAAGCTCCCTTGGAAAAAGTGTGCCTTCTTGGTTGTGGTGTTCCGACAGGTAAATGGCTATTTATTTTTGCTTGTGAATGTAATGGTTTTATAGCATAGTTGTTCATTGTTGTAGTTAATTAATTCGATTTCAGTAGTTTATTTGCATTGTATGCAAAATCAAATCCATGTGTTTGGATTCAAATCTGCCTGCTTGCTGAGATTTGACATAGTGCATTTTTGCGTATAGGGCGTCTTTGTTTTCTTCAGATGCAGGAGGCGAACTTGAGAAAAATGTCTCCATTGTTACAGTAACACTTCGATGCTTAGAGCTTATTGCCTAATTTACTTGTTCAGGACAAAATACTTATAGGCCCAAGATATCCTGTGTATTTTACCTACTTTGATGGGATAACTTTTGTGAATGGTGTCAATTAGAATATCATATGCTCCACTTTATCGTTAACGACATGGTAATGGTTTGTCTCCTGCTTTGAGTTGATAGACTCATGCTTAAACAGCCTTTTTTGTGCCTGTGATGGTGAACTCAAAAGCCATTGCCAGCATAGAAATTAGTGACAGTTGATTCAATTTGGTGTGTCTATTCTAGCGTCTACTAGAACAACTCTGATAGATGAAAAGCTTACTATGAAATACCAAGGCTTCTTTCCTTGCAATATTTTACTCTTTGCTGAGTGTCTAGGTGCATGGAAGAATAGCAAAATTTTGTTTCGTGATGATATTGGCATAGTGTTGTGTCTTGTGGAGGTGATAAAGAAGTTAATAATATTCAGAGTTCACTTAAGACAACTGGATTTGTTCGGTGTATGTCTTGTGCTGATTTACTGTCCTAGATACAGTAGAGTGTGTTATGCAGATTGGTCAATGTGACAATATTTCGGGTAGCATGCTCTTTCTGTTATTGTCTTCGCTGATCTCCATTGATGTCCTTCTAATTTTTGGCTCTTGGTTTTTGTTTGGTTATGTCTGATGATTGCTTCACTTGGTTCCTTTTTACGCAGAAAAGCATATTTTCGTGTTCCTAATGGCTTTTATGTTTTGACTTCTAATTTGAATTCCCCTGTTCGCTTCTTTTACATTGTGTGTAAAAGGTTTTATTTAATTTTCTTATATTTGTGTTTTTTCGTAGGTCTTGGAGCAGTTTGGAACACAGCACAAGTAGAACCAGGTTCCATTGTTGCTGTTTTTGGCCTTGGGACAGTCGGCCTTGCAGTGAGTATTTTGACGAGACCATCTAGTCATATGTTCCAATGCTGACTATTGTGTTGGTATGGTGAAAAATAATTCTGATACCACTTCACAGGTGGCAGAGGGTGCAAAAACAGCTGGTGCTTCACGCATTATTGGTATCGATGTTGACAGCAAAAAGTTTGATGTAGGTATAGCTCCACCTCCATCTCCACATGGTTTTGATGTTGACATTTAGGATTTGAGGGATCCTTAACAATCTCTCTACGTTGTCGCGAGAACGATTACTTCATGCTTAAACTATAGACTATAGCCATTTATTTATTTTTATTTTTTTTGCTCAGCGAAAGTTGGCATTGTTGGAATAGTTAGATTAGCACATTGGAAGATGAGTCGTACTCCAGACCTCCTTTTCTCATGGCATCTAAGCCCACTCCTGATGCCATTGGGCCTAAGGCTTATTGGCAAGTGAAAAGTGGTAAATAGAAACCATTTTGTTGCTGGAGGCTTTAGTTATATAAACATTAGCAATGTAAGTCCACTTGTGGATAATGCTGCTGAAAGTCAAGATTCAGTAAATATCTGGCAATTGATTCCTATCAATGGAAAAGAGCAAGGAAAAGGAGTTCGGACTAAATGTCTGTACCGCTTTTTTGAGGATTATTCTGCATGTATTATCAGACCTTAGGATGAATCACGAGTATAAAGTGATAGCTAGTAGACACTCATCACACACCTCTGCCATTTTGAAGAGATAAGTGTATTTACTCAATTACCCTCTTGTGTTAATTTGCTTTCATCACCTTAGAGGTCTGAAACATCCGTTTCAGACCAGCTACCAAATAGCTGATATTAGTGGGTCAGCTAAATACCAAGTCAGAAGTATGAAAAGGAACGAGATATTATGGTTGTTATTTGCGGGTGGTGGTCAAACCCGTGTTACTGAGGGTTTGCTGAATACGAGGTCAATCCTGTAAAGAAGGTATGGTATATCATGGTTGTTATTTGAAGGTTGGTGGTCAAATACGTGTTCATCTTGCTGATTGTTAAAAAATATGTGTTTTGCAGCTAAGAATTTCGGAGTCACAGAATTTGTGAATCCAAAAGATCATGACAAACCAATACAGCAGGTTATTGTTGACCTTACGGATGGTGGCGTTGATTACAGTTTTGAGTGCATTGGAAATGTCTCTGTAATGAGATCTGCTTTGGAGTGTTGTCACAAGGTAAGTTGTCCTGAATTGGTGACTCTTGTGATTTCACATTGCTGCAGCCAGAAACAAATCTGATTTTGTCAAAATAACTTCAGGGATGGGGTACCTCAGTTATTGTGGGTGTTGCTGCTTCCGGTCAAGAGATAAGCACTCGTCCTTTCCAGTTGGTGACTGGTCGCGTTTGGAAAGGAACGGCATTTGGTGGTTTCAAGAGTCGTTCACAAGTGCCTTGGCTTGTGGAGAAGTACATGAAGAAGGTAAGAAAAGTACACACTTCGTATTTCTTAGGAACATGGGGAAAGGGAAATAATGCATAATTTTTCCTTTCCTTTTGTTTGGTTCCTAATTAAATTAGGAAAATTCAAACCAAATGAGATGTAAATATTTCTCCTTGCTTTTCTCCCTTTCTTTTTGACTTTAAAACCAAACCATGGAAAGTGAATTTTCCTCAACTTCCCTTTCTCTCTTGCAAAACCAAACATAAAGGAAATATTACACTTTCTTTAGACTTTATTCTTCCTTTCATCCCCTTCTTGTAAATATTTCTCCGACGCCATGTACAAGTTTGGTTTTTCCTTGGTGGAATTTATATTTACTGAAATCTATTTGTTCATACAACAGGAAATCAAGGTCGATGAATACATCACCCACAACTTGACTCTTGAAGAGATCAACAAAGCGTTTGATTTGATGCACGAAGGGGGTTGTCTCCGCTGTGTGCTGAAGATGCAAGCATAAGACGATCAATAAAAATTTCATAATCCCTGGAATCGCCTTTTGTTGTGTTTAAACCAAGTAGCACATGCTTTCTGTGAACATATTTGGGGATGCTTTTCTAAGGACAATGTGTTCTATATCGACTACTGCTCTGTACTTGGTTTCTGCAAATGATGTTTTCTGGAAATATTTAGTTTGGGTGCCAAGAAAGTGAATAGCATGATCCACAAATGAGATCTTTTATGCCATTTTGCTTTAACCTTCTGATGTGGGATGCTGAACATCTGTGGCAAAACTGGAATCAACAACCTGTGTCGTTAACATCTGAATTTACATTTCACTTAAAAAAGAGACTGCGCTCTGTAATTGATTGAGTTGATGAACCGTTCTCGTAGTTACGTATTTTCATGAGTAAACAACAGAAAGTATGGGAGTATAAGAGCTTTCAAGGATCAATGGATCCCCGAGCAATCTAATCCCCTGCTTAACCCTACCAGGCCTATTTTTCTTTTCAGGTAAGATCTTAAAGTTCAAGCCTTCATTAATCCAAGCACGAGATCATGGCGCATACCTCTTCTTGGGTTGTTTTTCAGAGAAATTGTTACAATCCATTCGGGCTATTCCAGTTCCTCGTGAAAATGCAGTGGATTCTTTGGTTTGGGGGGAGACCAAGGATGGTCTTTTCTTGGTTAAGTCAGCTTACTCTCTATTTTTTCATAGATAATAACGACATCGAGACTTACAAGATGAACGGTTTAGACGTCGAATGAGAAGACTAGTCTCATTTTACATCACTATGACATGTGATTTTCACATGAGATATCTTAATTCTGATTGGAGTTGTTACACCAATAACCAAATTGTCAGGCCCTCTGGGGCCTAGGCTCTATTCCAGGATAGAAGATCTACCCAAAAAAACGATGGGAAAATTAATGAACCAATCACTCCTTAAGTTATTGTCATCGTTACCTGCAAACGAGCCGAGCAGAGTTGAGTCGAGTCGAGCTTTGAACTATTTGAGCTCGGCTCATCTAGGGGGAGTTCTTAAATGGATTTTATGAGATAAAATGAGAAAGTTGATTTTAGTTGGTGTTTTATGGAGGGGTGATAAAATTACCTTGTTTTCCCAATAGATAAAATTTAGGTGATAAAATAGTTGTGGACCACTGAGTTTCAAAAATGGTTGATAAAATCTAGTGTGATAAAATCTATTCGTAAAAGATGATGATAAAATCAAATAATCCATTCAAGAACTCTCCCTAAAAGAGCCTAAAATTCAGGCTTGAGCTCAACTCGTTTGGAACAAGCTCCAAATGAGCCGAGCCCGATTTATTTACTAAACGAGCATTGTTAATGAGCCGAGGCTGTAGAAACGAGCCAAGCTTCAGAGCGTTGAGCTCAGGTTGTTTACTAACAGAGCCTAAAATCCGCGTTCAGCTCGTTTGAATGAGCCGAGCCCAGTTTATTTAATAAACAAGCCGAGCATGTAGAAACGAGTGGAGCTTTAGAGTATTGAGCTTGGCATGGTTGCTAAAAGAGCCTAAAATTCAAGCTCAAGCTCCGCTCGTTTGGAAATGAGCCGAGTCCCTAGTAAGCCGAACCCGGTTTATTTACTAAACTAGCATCTATTAACGAGCCGAGCTTGTAGAAACGAGCCGAACCTCATACTTGAGCTAGAACTTGAACTTGGTTCAATCACTAAACTAGCCGAGCCTAGCCTCGAACTGCTCGTGATCGAACTCAGTTCATTTATAGTCCTTGTATGTAGAAACAGTGGAAAGAAAGATCTGGGTCCTGTGGAAGCAACCGGAAGCTCTCAAAGTTTTGTTAATAAATGGGGGCCGTTGTTAGGTTCGGCCTACCTCACTCTTTTTTGTACTCTGGCCTTATTTCCAAAACCCAGATCCAAACTTACTAGGCGGGGTATTTTTTTTCACCGGTTTTCACGAGACCCTTAAAAACACCTTTTAAACACATTAGACGGTTCAGATCGTGAAAATTTGATCGAAAAATAAGAGTCCCTGATGGGAAGCCTATCAGGGAGTCCTCCTGATAGGAAATATTTCGTGTATATATATATGCAGAGAATAACTCTCCTAAGTCAAAATCCGTATATATATTTCCCTCCAAGTGGAAGTGCCTTTGTCTGTCCGGTTAGTGGGTTTCATTTCATGTCAATGGGTACTCAAGGTCAGGTCATCACTTGCAAAGGTACTACTCTTATTTCTAACCTACTAGGGTGAGTTCCGCTAACGTATTTTCGGGGTTTTTTATAAGTCGTCAAATCGATCAGTTGATGTATGTGAAGAGAATGACTTGTGGGAGAATACCGAAAATACTGTAGTGAGAACTCACCTAGTTGATGTATGTGAAGAGAATGACTTGTGGGAGAATACCGAAAATACTGTAGTGAGAACTCACCTAGTTCTCTCTGCTTGTATACGTTTCTATGCTTTCTCTCCAATTTCTAACCTATCATGGATGCGTTTTCACTACGGTATTTTTGGAGCACAAATTGTCAAATCACTTGATGTACGTGAGGTGAGGAGAATGACTTGTGTGAAAATACCGAAAATATTATAACGAGAAATCACACCAAGTCTCTCTCTATTTGTATAAGTTTCTATGCTCTCTTTAGCTTGTATAAAGAGGCTTTTTTGTATACGTTTCTATGTTTTCTTTAGCTTTGTCTAAAAGAGGCTAGTTTTAGCAACAAAAAGCTCAGTTTATCTGTTCAATCAAAAAGTCAGAGAAATAGCTCAAGCTAATACTAAATAATGGGAAAATCTATGATACGCCTTTACGTATGTTTTTTATAATTGTTAGGTGTGATTTTTTGGTAGGTTAACGTAAATACTTACGTGAATGGTTAATTTTTTTAAAATCCATTCTGGTTGGTTACAAGTACCATACGTAACAAGGTTACCATGAAGCAGTTCAAAAAAAAAAAAAGGTTACCATGAATAGTAACGCGAAAAATAAGGTTTTAAAAATCTATAACGATTCGTAACTTGACTAAAACCATATGTAACGAGTACCAAAAGAATGCATAATGGGGCGTACCCTATACCCCTTTTCAAGGAGGCTTATTATAGCTAGCACACCCCGTAAATAATTAACTAAAAAGTTTTTGAATTTTCCTTGAAAAGTGATGAAACTAAAATGCTTGAGTTCATATATTCCATACCAGTTTGTAATGTTTAGCAAAGTGCTTGAGAAACCAAATGTCTGCTTTGTTGTAAATCAAAGAAACTTACTTGATTTGCATTTTGTATTTTAGGCCTTTTATACGAATGCAAATAAAACCCGTGTAACCGTGTTTGGCTTGTCCGAAAATGCATCAAGTTTTTTTTTTTTTGGATTTTTAATCTCCTAGAAACTCACTTGTTTGTCTTCGTATTTGTAATTAGTCAAAGAGTCACGTAAGCTAATCCAAACAAAATAATGAACGCTACGTAAAAAAAAAAGTTCAAATTCGTTCTCAACGAACTAAAAAGTTTTCTTTGAACATCTTAAACGAAATCGCAATATACGGACGTAACAAACCTCCAAAATTGGAATAATGTGGTGTCTGACGTGATTGGGATACTTCATACTATGCAATGCAAAAGCTGCGGTTGCTTGGGAACCAAACAAGCCGCTGGCGATTGAAGACGTGCAGGTGGCGCCGCCTCAAGCAGGTGAAGTCCGAGTCAAGATCATGTTCACTTCGATCTGCCACACTGGCGCCGCCTCAAGCAAGGTATGTCTATTCTATCTAGTCTTGCTCAGTACTTCATGAACTATCCTAGTTCAGATTAGGTCTAACATTTCTAAATTACTACTGAATTGGATTTATACATAACAACTAGTGTTTTGTACCCTGTTTGTTTGGTTGAGTGTGATAAGTATTTTCTATGATTCTTGCCGGTTTAGGCCATGTTTGATTCATGAACTCGAGCATGGGCCGGATTGGATAAATCCCATGATGTTCAGAACTGACTCTTCTTTATTCTGGCTTTCAATCTGAGTTGGGAAATGGATATTTCAGGATCCTGAGGGTCGGTTTCTGTGTATTCTTGGTCATGAAGGTGCCGGGTATGTACTCTACATATCTCACATCAGGTTTTTCAAATTCCATTGTGTTTGATGCTGTAAGAGTTGAGAATTTGCTGGGAAAAAAACTTCTGATAATAGGATTGTTGGTGAGTGTTGGTGATGGTGTAACTGAAGTTCAGCCCGGAGACCATGTCATACCTTGTTACCAAGCAGAATGTAGAGAGTGTAAGTTCTGCAAATCAGGAAAGACAAACCTATGTGGCAAAATAAGGGATGCCACCGGAGCTGGAGTCATGAAGAATTATCGCAAGACTCGTTTCTCAATCAATGGAACTCCAATTTATCATTACATGGGAACTTCAACTTTTAGTCAGTACACTGTTGTCCATGATGTTAGCGTTGCAAAGATTGATCCGAGAGCCCCTTTGGAGAAAGTTTGCCTTCTTGGCTGTGGTATTCCGACGGGTAAACAGCTCTTAGCTTCTATCTAGATATAAATGGTTTTACACCCTAGTTGCTCATCTTGTAATATGATCAATAGGTATTAAATGAGTGATCTGCTCACAAATCCTATATTTATTTGGTTTCAATTCTACCTGCTTGCTTGGATTCGATCAGCTATAGGATGTTTTGTGCACGTATCGTGGGAACCAAACAGCTTGGACAAGGTTTTGTTGAGTTGGGTCATTGACTTCATTCCAAGAGCTAAAGTTGCTTAATCCTGCCATATCATATTCGGTTTACCGTTTTGGTTTTGTTGAGGTGATAACCTCATGTGGTTCCGTCTCAGTCGCACAGCCTATTTTTTTTTGTATAAACCTACGTTTTTCGTTCAAATGGTTTCATGTTTCTAATGGTTTTTATGGCTTCTTGAAGTTCCACTTATCCTTCATTGTCTAATACACTGATTTTACTTTATCTGTTCTCTATCAGGTCTTGGAGCAGTTTGGAACACAGCAAAAGCAGAAGCAGGTTCTACCGTTGCTGTTTTCGGCCTTGGAACTGTTGGCCTTGCAGTATGTTTTTTTACTGCATCATCTGTCATATGTTCTTCTGATGAATATTTTGCTGATACGACATGACTAATCTGAGTACTGCTTGATAGGCAGCTGAGGGCGCAAAAGCCATTGGTGCTTCACGTATCATCGGTATTGATAGGAACAACAAAAAGCTCAAGATGGGTAGAGCTCCACCTCCAATCTCCGCACTGTTTATCATGGCTTAGAGTTCAATTCTGCTTTCTTTCTTTTTTATCAAATAAAAGGGTGAGAGGGGGCAACCAGCGTAGCAACCCCCTAGGCGTGACCATAGGGACTCCCGACCCACCAGTGAAATGTCCGGTTTGAGCCATAACTACTGTCCATGAGGACAGGGTGTCACCTAGGCATAAGTGTGTACTCCCACAATCCATGCCGAGTCTCCTCTGGGAATGTGAGGCACCCTGCCCTCCAGGCTACCACCATCAGTGGTGTTCAATTCTGCTTAATCCATCACAATATGATTATGTTGGCACTGAATTACCTTACTGCACTTCACTTAACCAGACTATAGCATTGTTGTTGAGGTGCTCTAGTTCTATAAGCATTGGCAATGTATGGCCTCATGTTAACTAGCATCCAGAGTACACTCTCACATAGACTCTTCTGGTTATGTGTTAAGTAGCCGTGTCAGACACTTGACACTGCGCAATCAGTTAAGCGATATCTTCTTGCATTTGCTTTGTTGAGGAATTTTTTTGTGCTAGCCATCTAGAACTGTTCACATTCTGCAATAAGTATTACTAGTTCTGCACATAATCTAACAATTTTTCGTTCTTTTGGATCGATAACCATATAGCTGATATTACAGGGTCGACTGAGTGATTAATATTGAGCACCCCTATCAAGGAATTATATTTCTCTTTTCTGTTATTTGCCGAGTAATGATCAAACGCGTGCTCGACCTACTAATACTTTTTTTCATGGGAACTGTAATCTGCAGCTAAGAACTTCGGAGTCACTGAATTTGTGAATCCAAACGACCATAACAAACCGATACAGGAGGTTATCGTCGATCTTACTGATGGTGGTGTCGACTACAGTTTCGAGTGCGTTGGAAATGTCTCTATAATGAGAGCCGCTTTGGAGTGCTGTCACAAGGTATGAAGTTTTCCTGAAACTGTTAGCTCAAGTGTCGTGATTTTCGTAGTGCTGCGATTAGCTTAAATAAATAGGTCTGAGTTTTTCAAAATGAAAATTCAGGGGTGGGGTACTTCAGTCATTGTGGGTGTAGCCGGGGCCGGTGAAGAAGTATGCCCTCGTCCTTTCATGTTGATTACAGGCCGTGTTTGGAAAGGAACTGCGTTTGGTGGTTTCAAGAGCCGTTCGCAGGTGCCATCGCTCGTGGAAAAGTACATGAACAAGGTAAATCGACTCGCTATTCAGGGGCAAGTATATAAAAAGTTAGAAGGTTTGCCATTTCTGAGTTCTCTCTATTCATTTAACAGGAAATCAAGATCGATGAATTCATCGCCCATAATTTGACTCTTGAAGAGATCAACAAAGCGTTCGAGTTGATGCATGAAGCCAGTTGCCTCCGCTGTGTGCTCAGAATGCACACATGAGATGATCGGACATCAATTCGAGCGGTCCTATCACACCTGCCTTCGCACATAATCGCCGAGTTGCTTTTTTGTATATGAGCCTTTCTTTTTCTTTTCCTTTTCTTTTCTTTCGGGTGTTGGCTGGAAAATAATAGAGTTTATAGTTGGGAACTTGGGGGTGGTTCGTATATTCGGTCTCTGCGTCCTTTGAAAGGGTTATGTACATGCAACTGGTTCTATGTTAAATATCAGAAAATCCTTCGTAATGTATGTGATTGTTCGAACAAACACAACCTTGAAGGCACACAAGCAGACAATCCAGATGGCTGAAAACACGACATTCCGAAAGAATTCCTTGAAACCCTAATTTCTGCCAATAGAAGAAGAAACTGCCGGTTCCGGTTATATTTCCAACTGTAACATCAGCTACTAAAAACAATTCATAGGCTAAAAGTGGGGTACAGCAGAAAAGTAACAAGAGTTCTGCTACTCTTTGAGATTAAGGCCCAGTTTTCCAAAAGATTTTAGCACCCAGTTGCTAAAATCACCATATTTCAAATCAAAAAATTAAATGGTTCCGTGTATCGTTTTTCGATTTTTTTCCACCAAATTAAAGTACTTGAGGAGTTCTTTAATTTGGTGAGAAAAAAATTGAAAAACGATACACAGAACCACTTCATTTTTTGATTTGAAATATGGTGATTTTAGCAACTGGGTGCTAAAATCTTTTGGAAAACTGGGCCTAACTAAATCGATGTACTAGATAGCCTTAAAGAAACAGAATAAGTCAGATTAGATGAGCCAGAAATGAGTGGAAAGAAAATGACATTTGGGTCTTCATCGATTACATCAAAAGCACTGGTGCTGCCCATTCACGAAATGCAAATGTGTGCACCTTGTGAGAACTTGTAGAAGTGAACCCTAATCACGTAAAGAAGGGATTTTGCATCTCCACTGTTTACTAAGCAAAAAAGTAGGGTTGCAAGCTTTGCATGCAACAGTCATTTCCAGCCGGTCTAGAAATCAAGGAAGAAATCTCTGTATCTACAGTCAGGGGCAGGTTCAGGAGAGAATAAATTTAATCCAGAAGAAACTTTTCTAGGGCTCCCAAAGCAGACTGATTCTCCAGCATCCAACCGTCCGTTAGGAAATCCAGTGAGCCTGGATTTGTGTTTACAGGAATTTGGGGATCAAACTCTGCACTTTGGACTTGGGATTTATCTGGCAAATACTTTTTGTTACTATGGCCTGGGGGGATCGAACTTGTAACATCTGAAAACGAGGGATGCAGAGCACTAAAATCCCCGTTTACTTGTTGCAAACCAACTTGCCAATCATTTAGTTGAGGAATAGGCTGACTATACACTTGTGTTTGAGAAGGTACTGAATTCACACAGACACTGCCCACGCTTGGATGGGAAGAGGGACAATATGCATTTGGGATTGAAGCTGCTGCACTAGAGGCAGTTCCCCAGTATTGAGTCAACAAATCCTTGTAGAATGAGGGATACCCCGTCCGATAAGTTGCCGAAGCAACCCGTGATCCTGCCCTTTTGAATAACCTTGGGGAGTTTATAACATGAGGCCCTACGTTGCCAGAATTGTGCCTTCGGTCCCTTTGAATAAAATCTTTTCCTGCACTAAGCAAGTGCTGAGCAACCAAATGCGGCTGGAATTTGTTACCGGACAATATACTAGCATACTGTTGGCCTCTGCCTTGATTTGTGATATTTGGGATACCAAAATTTGTCGATGCTGAGCAGGCATGGATTGTGGTCGGCCTGAATGTCTGATTGTGGGCACCAGGATTACGTGGCAGCTCTGTGAGTGGTGGGCATTGGTTTTGTTGTGGTAACGCAAACAAAGAAGTATCAAGAAGTTTATGAACTGGTAGTACTGGAGCTTTATCACCTTGTTTGAAATGTCGCCTTTGAGAAATCCAGAACTCATCTTTGTCATTACCATGACAATGGTCAATACTGGAAGTGTCATTGCCCCAATGGACACATGGAGCAAGCGTGTCACAAACAAAACAGTGGCACTGAAATATAGCAAAATGTAGATTCTAATTAAAAGGACTAATATATCCCTGTAACTGTTAACCGAGGTGAAAAGTTGAAAAGGGTGACGTTACCTGATTACAGTGCCTCTCATGTGGAGTGGAAATAAATGGAAAGTTAGCACATAGGTGACGCGAATGAGGGTAATCTCTGCAAGCAATCTGTGATCACAACAGAAACGAAGAACAAACCAAACACAAATTAGCAGAAATTTCGTAAATGAGATTAGCAACAAGGTTATTTGTGTGAAAAATAAAATAACAGGTAACTGCCAGCTATGTGGTGGCATCAATTCTTCATAATCTACTTGCATCAATATCTTGCATTTGGGTCCAAAATATACATCTTGAAAATAATTTCACTCTGGGCTTCTACCACAAATATGCATTGGAATTTCAGTTGATGTTCAACCATTCTCAGAGCAAAGATGAAGTAGATGCGGATTCATCATGGACCAATTAACTAGTCAAAAACAATTTCTCCTAAAACTGTGCATAAATTTATTTCACACCCTTGAAATGAATCTTTCATGTGAGCGTCCAATTTCCTTCAAATTTACGGTCATACATTTTTCCTTCAAATAAGAAGCAAATGATGCAGCATTGATGCTGCCAGACAATCTTGACCTGAAATTAATACAACATATGAGAACAATCTTAGTTGAGGCTTCTCTGTGCAAGCACCTTGGAATTTTACCTGATTTCCATTGTTCTCTGAGTATGACAAATTTTGATTTATCCCGTAAAAGTGGGTCCATAATGCTTTAACATTTAGAGGTCTCCAAATAGTAATAAGTTCTCCTATGGCTGGTATAGTGGTATGACAAACACATGCTTCTCAAATCATCTTTATAAAACATATTTAATTTTACTATTGTAAACTTTGACCTTAAACGAAATTGTTTTAAATTTTATAGAATCAGCTGGAAAAACAAGAATAACCATTACACAAATCAGATTGAGAAAACAAGCCCAATTAAGTTAATCCAATAAGACAAGCACATGTTTCAGCCCAAATCAATATTGCTGGGACCAGAAAAAAGGCAAAAGCAAAAGAATGCATTTTCACCACCCTTTCCAGGGAAGAAAAAAGCTAGATCCCCCACTGAGGTTAGAGATCGATAACACATAAATAAAAAACAACAAGAAGGTTCACAAAAGGTTTGCTGCATAGCTAATTACCTAATTAATAAAGCAAAAGGCAACAGAGAAGTACATACACTTTCTAAAGCAGTAAAGGACTTCTGTCCCACTGAAATTGGTGAGACAATAAAATACCACATCTCTAACCAAAAAGAAATAAACAAAGGACTGAAGTAATAGTTATATACATGCACTCTGGCCAATGAACTCAACTAATGTTAAGTCCAATTGGGGCTGAGTTTCCTAGAAAAAATTGATGAAAAGCAGTTCCTAAGTTTTGAAGTTCCATAAAAATAGCACCATCGTCTAGACCATTTAAAACCCAAACAAAGAGAGACCTCATTTTTCTAATCAACATATTACAACACTGCAAAACATATTGGGTTATGGGTCACGCCGTGCAGTCCCTTCGTCATCCTTTCAAGCCATGCCCATATAGACTCTACCATCTACCATTCAAAACCTATATGACTACAAGTTTATCACCATTTTACATGAATAAAGAATAAAAAATAAGAGCCCAATACAAATAAATCGCAACTGTTTACTTGCCATAGAGTTATTTTAAGTAGTTCCACAAAATATCTTGCCCATTTGCATCTCCAAGCAATGCAGGAGCAACCAAGATAATCGCGCATGCCATAAATGGATATACACATCTGCATGACTGCATTAGCAAATTTACTTCACATAACAAAATATTTTTCAACTAGTGAGACAATGGACCTGATTTGTGCAAGAAAAACTACTGAATTTTCACGAATACAAAAGAATTAGAACTGTTTAATCCCTCATAAAACTACACTTTATACCATCCCACAAAATTTCTTCCCCGTTACATCTCCAAGCAACATACGAGTAACGAGGAATATATGCACATATCAAGAATTGTTGGGTTTGAGAAGCCCGATTTGACCTAATTTGCGCTTCGCTGACAATTCAGGTTCATTCAATACAAAGTGAAAACACCAAGTGTAAGCAAACTACACAATTTCGGGAACCACCTTAAAAAACACATGTCTTGGCGTTCTTTGTTTACTTTCTCGATCACACTCTTCTTCGTGGGCGTTGTGTTTATTGGTTTGGCCGATAACTCAAACCATAATACTCCCTCTGTCCCATAAAGTTAGTCCCCTACGAAATTACGTGCAATTTTCAAACTAAAAAATAATGTACTTGTAAAAATAATCTGTTTAGCGATGTGGATCTTTTATGGTAGATCTCATTGAGAACTTTTATATGGCGCAAAAAAAAAATTTGCTAAATAGATTATTTTTTAGTTTGGAAATTGCACGCAGTTTCTTAACAGGCTAACTTTATGGGACAGAGGGAGTAATACACAAAATTCACATAACCAAAACAATCTCACAAGACCACCACTGAGTTTCTAGTACTTGATTATCCGGGTTCATTCAACACATAGTGAAAACTAGTGCAATCCATTGATGCACTCAACTACACAAGTGGAGAATCACGTTAAAAATTCAACATATAATGAAGACTAGTGCGGCCCATGGATGCACGCAATTACACAAGTGGAGAATCACGTAAAAATCATTGTGTTCTTTGTTTCTATTCTCGATTGCTTGTGTGTTTATTGGTTATGCCGATAACTCAACCATAAAATTCACATAATCAAAACTAGCAGAAAGCCCGTGCTAAGCATGGGACGAATTCAAGTACATCAGGTTAATGCAAATGCAAAGCGAAAGCTATATATGTTTGATTTAATTGTCAAAAATAAAAATACTCACTCCGTCCCAATTGTTGGTCTTCTTGGTTTTTGATAAATATGACATTCTTAAATTAAAAATAAAAATAAAGTACTTTCGTGTTAAATTTTTACGTGTCATTTTTAGAATAAAATGTAAAAGTACACAATTCGAAAATATTTGTAGAAATGGCTATTCGTGTCTGTACTATTCAAAAAATAGTTTGAACTATCAATGGCTTAATAATATTTGCCGATAATTCAACGATAAAATTCACATACTTCATCAAAATAGTCTCACAACAAACAACGACCGAGTCTCCAGTACCTGTCCTTTCTCGCCAACAACGAGCAAATCATCGGATTCACCACCCGCATTGTTCTCGATCACATGCGGCTCCTCTGGATCACCATCCAGAACCACACAGTCATCATCATCATCCAAACCCGGGTTTAGCACGCCGACGACGTCGTCTGAGTCATCAATTCGCTTTCTCTCAGCCTCTTCGAGAATCTCCGATACCCAATCGAATTCGTCGTCATCGCCTCCATCGTCTGAACTTACGTCGAGTACACAAGAACTCGAATCCATCAAAGAAGATTGTTAGTACAGTTCGTTCTAGGGTTTTGAAGAAACTTCGTACTGGATATGAATTATGCCTAATGCGTTTCCCTCCTCTGCTAATTGACCAGTGCCGTTTGGTATTCGAACTGTATTTACTACGAAGCTTCCTGAGCAATTTTCCAGTGCCGGAAGGGTACCTGCTACCCTCGGCGCATCTAAGCCATCTATTTTAGTTTTGGACGGTTCGGATTTGGAGAGAGAAAAAAAAAAAAAAAAGAGTGTTTTAATCTCGGCTACACTTTTTGGACAGCCTGAATGCAACATTCGAGTACCATGTAGGCTCGGCCAAGTGATACCCACTAGTCAGCCAAAAAAAATTCCCTAGTTTCCTAAATGATAGTCCCTCGCGAAACAAAGTCGTGATATTGAATTACTTTCTGCGTACTATAATTTTCCAAGTACTTTAATTCCGTGCGAAGAAATTCGGAAAATTATATACCGTAGTTGATTACTTTAATTCAGTGCAAAAAAAAAAATCAAAAAACTATACACGGGAGTTGAGTACTTTAATTCGGCGTGAAAAAATTTAAAAAATTATACACGGAAGTACTTCAGCTTTTTATTTGAAAGATGGTAAGATAGAGTGAGGGACTATCATTTATTAGAAACGGAAGGAGTATTATTTTAATTCAAATTTCAAGATGTTATTTCTTTTATTTCTCTTTATTTTAGTAACTATTAACAACATTACTAGTAGATTATGAGGATAGTTTTGGAAAGTTGTCATTTTTACATTTTTAACTCTCGAAAAGGGACAAAGCATTTTACAATAACCAAAAATAGAATAATAGAGATGGAGTAAATGAAATGAAACACACAAAAAATGAGAGAATCATAGTTGGATGTTTGCATGCATGAAAATTCAAGGGTAATGAGATTTTAGAAAGAGGTTTTAGGAGTAGTAAGTGGAGACCAATATAGTGCCATTACTATTTACTAAAATGGGTGGAGCACCGAGCAAAAATAATTTAGAGCGTTTGGTTTTTTTTTTCTTTTAATTTTTTAATTTGTACAAGACTCAGGCCCGTTTTGGCTTAATAATTAATTCGGATTACTTTCGCATTTTTTTGCTTGTTGGGTTATGAGTTGCTTTGCAATATCCTTTTGATCAAAAAATAAAGTACTTTTGTGCAAAAAAAATCTTTTGCGCCAAATTAAACTACTAATAGAGATCTTTAATTCGATGCGAATTTTTTTGAAAAACTGTGGTCCACAAAATGCATGTTTTTTTTTATATCCTTTCGTTTTACAGCACTAGGTACTATAAAGATATAAAAAAAAAAGAGAAAAAATAGTACAGATCGAAAAAAATCTAGTAATTAGTTAACTAGTGCTAACTTCGTGTCGATTCATATCATGTTATTGTGTCATTTCATAAATTTCCACGACACGTCGTGTCATGTCATCTGGTGTTTGTGTCGAAATTCTCTCAACTCAAACTTAACCTATTTAGTTTTTCATGCTATCATGTCGTGTCATATTCGTGTTCCGTGTAAAAATAGTTAACTCTAATTTCCTAACTTCGTGTCGGGTTTGTGCTATGTCAGAAATTTCCACCCCTATTGACAAGACCTAGTCGAACCAAAAAAAAACTTGGTGAAAAGGCAGAAGAAAATGAAGGCTAAAATTGTAAAGAGAATGGAGAAGAAAAGCCAGGAATTGAAGGTGCAACAACTTCTCTATTGGCGTCGGTAAACGGGTAAAGTTCCTCCATGAACAGTACCACGCATCTTCTACCAAAGTACTGTTCATGAGCAACTGCATATTTTATCATTTCTCCCGCAAGTCTCTCTCTCCTCACCTACTTTGCCCCCTCCTTCTTCAACCCTTCGTGACTGGGTTTTCTTGAGATAGACGGCGACTGGGTTTTCTTCAGATCAACGGCGACTGGGTTTTTTTCCGTTCAACGGCAACTGGGTTTGTTCCCAATCGACGGCAACAAATCGACGACAACAATTGTGTGACTGGGTTTGTTCAGTCACTCCTTCTTCAACCCTTTGTTGATGGCTTTACTGTATTTTTTTTTTTTATCGATACATACATGATATGTGTATGTATATTTGAGAGAGTTGGAATGGGGAAGAAGAAGAAGAAAAAATAATAATAAAGGAAAGAGAAAGAGAAAAAATAATATTTTAAGAGGGTAGGTATAGGTAAAGGAAGCTGCTACGCGTACAGAGAAAAAGGTACGGAAAACGTACAGATCAGCTCGGGGATCCACTTTTGGGTCCTACACAAACGATCCAAGTCGTTCATTCATCTTAGAATATTTTTTCGAGGGGTCTCGCGAGAAATCATCTCAATCGGACGTGCGTAAGTGCTTGTTCTAAAGCCCACCTGGTTTCATTAAAAAAAAATTCATTGAAACATGGTGGAGTTTAGATCGAGTACTTATGCACGTCTAATTGAGGTGATTTCTAGCGAGCCCCTCAAAAAAGTTATTCTAAGATGAATGAACGAATCGGATTGTTTGTGTGAGACCAAAAAATGAGTCCCCAAGTTGATCTGTACGTTTTCTGTTCATTTCCCTTCTGTCCCCTTAGGATTACCCGATAGGTAAAGTAGAGAATCTGGTGGAGTTTGGAAAGAAATCTTGTCAAGCTAAAATAAAATTAGGCACTGTTGAGTAAGAAAAATGGCTATTTGGTGCTGCACATGGTCTTTGGTCGATTAAAGAAGTTTATTTTATCTTCTCCATCTGTCCGCCCAATGGGCTAAGTATAGAAAAACCTTGGGCTTGTTCGTTTTAGTTTTCAAGAATCGGTTTTTTCAATTATTATTTATATTTTTAAATTTTATTTTTATTTTTCTCTCTATTTCTCTCCAATCATTAATATCTATTTTTTAATTATTATCTCTATTTCTCGCTCTAATCATTACAAAAGCCAAAACCAAAACTCAAACCAAACACAACCCAATTTTAATAAAGTCATTGCACCACCACGCAGTTGACTTAGCGCGGGAGGGCCCGTAATGGGAGAGAGGAGTTGTTATGTTGTGATAGATTACAAATGACGAATGAAAAATCAAGTTAAAAACAAGTTGTTTGCTCAGAGCCATTTACGACTCCGTCTCCTACTCCCCTCACCTTTTAGTAGGATAAAGTAAGCTAATCCTTTTGCATATTAATATTATCACCCTCTTCAAATCCCGAGTATTGATTTCAGTTTATGTCAGACTTGGAAATATCCCACAAAACATGAAAGTTATACATGTGTTAGGAAAAACCAACACCTAAAACACAACACACGCCTCAAACAAATACGGAGAGACAATATTTTTATGTTGTTCGGCAATTGCCTACTCTACGGGCAATGAATTTTATTATAATGGAGGAGATTACAAATCACTCACCCCAAAACCCCAAAGTATATACCCAATCCCTCTCAATTGTTACTTTCTCCAATGCTTTTCAATATAAGATTAAAAAGGTATTTACATGCTGAAAAATCAGCCCTCTTTGTCATCCACGCTTGATCAACTTGGATATGAATGAGTGCCTCTTTGTTAATATGTGCCCCTAAGGCACATGATAAAATTCATTAAATGAGCCTAATTAAACCTCTAATTGCATGGAAAATCTAAGTTTTTGCATGTGAAATCTAGATATAGTATCAATTACTTTTACTACTTTTTCTAAAAATTAATTTAATTAAGCTAATTTAATGAATTTTATCATATGCCTAGTACACAATTAACAAAAACCCTTATAAGAGAGAATATGTGTACGGTAAAGTTACCAACCCAACGTCGACAGTGCAAAGATTCGCCCAACCAAAATTTCTGAAACAACCAATAAAAGAACAAAAAATTCCACCAACTTCCACTTAGAGCATCTCCAGCCCAGACTCAAACCCAAACCCAAAACCAAAATCTGAGTAAAAACCCCCAAAATCTCACTCCACTCTTTGAACCAAACCCATACCAAATCAAGTTTTACTCAAATTTTTCCTCAAATTTGGGGAGAAAAAAGGGTTTGAACCAAATTTCCACCACCGTCGGACCACCTTCCACCACCGTCCTCGTCTTCGTCGTCAGACCACCTTCCACCACCGTCGTCGTCGTCGTCGTCGTCGTCGTCGCCGCCGTCGTCGTCGTCGTCGTCAAGAGAGAGTTGATTTTTCAAAGAGTGGTGGTCGTCGTTGTCCAGATCTGGAGGAGAGGTGGTGGTTGTGTCTTCAAGTGGTGGTCGTCGTCGTCGTCAAGGAGCTGTTGTCGTCGTCAACTGGTTGTCGTCGTCAAGAGATGGTGGGTGTCGTCGTCAAGTCGATCTGATTTTTCAAGAGTTGCGGCGGCGGCTGGCGGCAGGTGGTGGTAGAGGTTCAAAATCTGAGTCAAGGACTGGAGATGGTGGTATCAAATGGAGCTTTTACTCAAATTTTTACTCAAATTTGAGGAAAAAAAAGGGTATAGGGCTGGAGATGCTCTTATCTTTTGTTTTTCCTACTATTTTTTAATGGGAATTGAGTTTAGCACCTCTCTTTTAAGCATTCACACTCTCATTATCATAAGTATTTTATTGGCGCAAATTTACTACATTGTCCTTCCATGTGCGCAGAGTAATGGCCTTGTTCGTTTTGGTTTTCAAGAATCGGTTTTCTCAATTATTATTCAATTATTACCCCTATTTTTAAATATTATTTTTATTTTTCTCTCTATTTCTCTCCAATCATTAATACCTATTTTTTAATTATTATCCTTATTTCTCCCTCTAATCATTACAAAAACCAAAACTCAAAACCCAAACCAAACACAACTGAACTCAAGGGTAGAGCCACACTGTGCGGGGTGGACTAAAGCCCACGTTAAAGTTATAAAAAAAAAAAACCCACTAATAATTTACATGAAAAATTTTCGTCCAAAAAAAATTAATATGAGTTGGCCCATATATAGCCCAGGGCAGATTAGATTCTTAGGCCCCGTTCCGCAAAAAAAAAAACAGTTTTGTTTTAACTAAAAAATTATCTTATTCCACTAACAAAAATCAATTAGTGTTTTTGCAAAACTAAAAACCAAAAAACCAAAAAACTAGTTAGTGGAACAAGTTAGTTTTTTTGCAAAACTAAAACATCCAAAAAAACCAAGTTAGTGGAACACCCCCTAATTAAAAAAAGAAAAAGAAAAAGAGTGTGCGAGTAGGGAAAAAAGTCATCTTTTTTAAATTGTAACCTTTTTCTTTGAACATCATTTAAAATTAAAAAGGACACATCGACTCCAATATATATAGGTACTAGGTAGTGATATATTTTTGTTCCATTTCAGAAGAGTACAAGAGCAAAAAATATGCCTTTCCGCTCAAAGCCAGTTAGAAAAGCCTCCTCCTCCTCACGTTTGTTTATGAGGAGAAACACACCAGAGTAAACCCTTCTGCAAATTATCACCCTCTCCAAACCCTGAGCACCGATTTCAGTTTGTTTCCGTGACTGGAACATTCCAAACTAAACATGTAAGTTTTTTTATATATTCACTTGTGTAAGTAGAACCAATTCACTGTTTTTTCACTGGAATGGTGCTGTGTATGATGTTTAGGATAATACCCATTTAGATTACTTCTTGATTTTTCGCTGGCCTGTTTGATTTGAGATGGGAAAGTCTGTATATTTGCATTTCTGTACGTAGAACAACTCATAATGTAGTGGGTCCGGATTAATCAAGGTGCAAGTAAGCTAGTTCTATCACGTTTGTATATATATGCATTTGTGTAAAAATTTAACTCACTGCTTTTTTCCCTGGAATGGTGGTGAGTATGATGTTTTAACTATACACAATTTGAAATTTTTTTTTTTCTTGATTTTCGGTGGCGTGTTGGATTTGAATTCGTATTAGGGAGGGTGGGTTGAAGCCAATGGATGCAGAACAACTGCGAGAGAATGCTCACAAGATGGTAGATTTCATTGCTGATTATTACAAGAACATTGAGAGCTTCCCTGTTCTCAGCCAAGTTCAGGTTTACCCAATCTTACCCTATCCCATCTTTCCCTATTTTGGTTTTACTATTCACTTATGCTTTTGCCTTGTGATCAATTGGCTTGGTTGGTACATGTAGCAATTAAAACAAAAGAAAATTGCAATAAGTATATTCTTGATTGGGACCATGGACTATCTTTTCCTTACCCTCTCTGTGGGTTTCTTTGTTCCAGTGGTTACCATTTTTTTTTTTTATTTTAATTCTTTTAAAGTACTTGGATTAAGTATCTGTTCTCTCTGGTGTGCAGTGCCGGCCTTAGCTAAAGCTCAAGGTGCTGCCGCTGTATGCCTTCAAAAATTTGAAAAACTTTAGAGGCGCCTTTTATTTTGAGTCTGACTATTTCCGCTACAATTATTTATGGGGAAAGAAGCTTTTTCAAAGTTGAAATTTATTAAGTCTCACCTTTGCTCAACTATGCTACAAGAAAGGTTGAATGTACTATGCATAATATCCACTAAACATGAGACTGTGAATGAGAATGATTGTGTAGGCATAATTAGTACTTTCGTTGCTAAACTATAATTACGAAATCATTAATGCTCAGTCATCTTTTGGGGGGGATTAGTAATATCTAAGTGATGCTTTTGAAGTTTTGTGTGGTTTGGATATTTTTGGATTTTTCTTATCATGAATCATAGTATTCATTTTCAATAAACGTGATTTATCTATTTTATATTTTGTTCGGAAAAATGGTCCCATTTTTTTTATTTTCACTTTAAACCCTGGAAAGTTATGGCTGGCCTGTGTTTGTGTGCGTTGTAATGTTTGTGGATTTCTTTTCTGTCAATCTTAAATGGTTTCTAGCGTAGGTTATAAACAAGACATACTAAATGCAAACATAAAAAAGTTGCCTATTGCTTTTTGTCTCAACTGGAATACGCAATTGCAGAGGTAGTGTATGTAATTTCACACGTACCAGTGTACCACTTTTTAATTTGGATATTAATCGTATTGTTATTATTATTTATGGTTTGGCATGGAAATAAATTTTAGCTCTTTAGAGTAAGTTCTTTGGTGGTTATGTTTGTACTCAGTCCTTTTTTCATTTGTAGCTTTATAAAAATTTAACATTTTTCGCAGCCTGGGTATCTGCAAGAACTTCTGCCAGGTTCCGCACCAAATAAGCCAGAATCGTTGCAAGATGTCCTTGATGGTGAAGTTTCTGAACCTCGTGCATTATGTTAACTCCTTTAATCAAGTGAAATAAATAACAAACAAGAAGTGAAAGAGAAAAGTATAATCACATGGAATGTATAAATGTGAATTTTAACTGTGAATGTAGATGTGCAGACAAAGATCTTACCAGGGGTAACCCATTGGCAAAGCCCGGATTATTTTGCATATTTTCCCTCCAACAGCAGTGTCGCTGGATTTTTAGGAGAAATGCTCAGTGCTGGTATTAACATGGTGGGCTTTAGTTGGATAACTTCTCCTGCTGCAACGGAACTTGAAATAATTGTTCTGGATTGGCTAGCAAAACTACTTAAGCTTCCTGATAATTTCCTTTCAACAGGTAAACTTTGTCTGACCTTCATTCATTAGAAGTTGATTCTTCAAGGAAGTAGGAAGCTACAGCTGTTGGGCAGATGAAAAGTTCATGTTTTTTCTTCTTTCGTTTTGATGATTTATGTCATTCGAGCTAAGGTACTAAATAGATTTGTTAAAGAGAATGGAAAACATGGTTCAAACTTTTTTAGGTGCTATACATTGAACATAGCTTTATAAAAAGTTATTGCAACGTGCTGCTTATAGAACTTTAGAGGTGGTAGTTTGAAAGAATCTAGGATTTTTTGCATATCATGGAACACGTTGCCCTTGACAGAGCACAATGGAGAAAATGAATTTGTTTAGCCGACCCCAATTGAGTGGGACTTAACAGGCTCATTTCGTGTGATACTGAAAAAAAAAAAAAAAAAAAAAAGCCTTTCAATTTCCTTTTTTGTTGAAAGCAACCTTCTTTCAGGACAAGGTGGCGGGGTGATACAGGGAACAGCAAGTGAAGCAGTTCTTGTGGTGATACTGGCTGCCCGTGATAAAGTTCTAAGAAGGGTGGGAAATGATGCCATTGGAAAGCTTGTAGCTTATGCATCTGATCAAACACATTCGTCTATGCAGAAAGCCTGCAAGGTATGAATGGGAATTGAGGAGTATTTGATATCATCTTTCAATTTGCCACCACTATTATGTTTGTGTCTTTCATTTTAGTTTTACAGCTGGTTATTGGTCGCCTGGTAGGAACAAACCTAGATATCTGCCCCATGGTATATCTGTAAGACCACAACCATAATTGAAACACTGTAACTCCTTCAATTACCATGAAAGGAAGATTGCTTCTTTTTGCACCTGGATATGTTCTTGCTGCCTAGTCATGCTGTCGAAGTTAATGCAGCAACTTATAGTTTCTGTTGAATATTTGTTTGAAGTATATTTTTTGAGGCAGATTGCCGGAATTCACCCAGAGAATTGTAAGCTACTGAAGACGGATAAGTCCACTGAATATGCTCTTTCTCCTGAATTACTCAGTGAAGCAATATCACATGACATTGCCATTGGTCTAATCCCTTTTTTCTTGTGTGGAACTGTAAGTAACAAGGATCTTTATGTTATTTTTATTCCTTTCATATCAGTGCTGCATACTTATCTTTATATCGTTTTGGTTAGCTAAAGAAGCCTTGCTCATGTGCTTACAGGTTGGAACTACTTCATCAACAGCCGTGGATCCTTTGCTTGCATTGGGACGGATCACCAAGGTGAGAATTGTTGTGAACCAAGTAATTGATTGAGATGGTAGTCGTCGTTTTGTTTCCTATGTTTTTGTTCTGCTATTCCCCTTTTCTCCTGGATGAAGCTCCAAGTGCAAATGCAAAACAAGAATAAATTTGTTGTGTATAGACTCTTCAGTTGCTTATACGTGAAAGAGGAACTTTATATTTTCTTACATTGTTACTTGTAGGTTTACGTAAAGAATTTTTACTGCTTGGTGAAATCGTCATTTCCTCATTGGGGATGTTTATATGCAAACAATCTTACAAGCCTTTGCCTGATAGAATTGGAATACTTCCCTTTAGTGTCTTATTTGGTCACCATGTGTTGAATTCATCTATATGCTGTATACTCTACTCATGAATTATGAATGATAAACAATGAAGATTCTCTTATTAATGCAGAGTAATGGAATGTGGTTTCATGTGGATGCTGCATATGCTGGAAGTGCTTGTATATGTCCAGAATATAGACACTATATTGATGGCATTGAAGAAGCTGACTCGTTTAACATGAACGCACATAAATGGTTTCTCACGAACTTCGATTGTTCAGCTCTCTGGGTTAAGGTATGCCTTTATGCACGTCTCCATGCTACCATTGTGCCTCCATGCCGTCGATGGAAACTAAAATAGAAGCAAATGAAGTGGTCAATATCAAAGCATTATCCTAATGTCATCATCTTGTCGACAGGACAGGAATGCTCTGATTCAGTCACTCTCAACAAATCCAGAATTTCTAAAAAACAAAGTAAGCCTCCTTCGATACCGTCTCAGCTTGTTTACCATACTTAGTTGTGGTCAAAGCTCTTAAACAGGAACAAACATGGGTCTTTTTGCACATGGATATAGACTTCTTAACATTTTGTTTGCTCAGTGAATGTCAATTTTGTTAGTGAGGTTTGAACCTCAATCAAATGCATGGGATAATAGATATGCTCACCACTAGGCTACCACTCCACTTGCGACTTCTTAACATGTTGACCTCTTAGAATTTCAATAGCAAGTGTAATGATGCCTCTGCGAGTCTCCATTCTTTTGACATAGCCTAGACCCTAGGGAGAAGTTTTATAAAGATGCCCCATATCTGCTCAGTTTTCAGTGAATAGCCTTTTGCCTTTGTGGCGGACCTTGCGCAGCGGTAAAGCTGCCCCTTCGTGCACTGGATTCACGGGACAACTCTTTTTGTCGTAGCAGAATGTTTCTCTGTGAGGCATTTGCGACTCTACCAAGTCCAAACCCACCTAATTCGACCTTCTGAGTGTTTATCATTCACGCATCTTACATTTTAGGACCCAAGGCTTTGTCAAGCAAGAACAACTCCCGTTAAGGAAGTCCCAAG
Source organism: Vaccinium myrtillus (assembly GCA_016920895.1). Taxonomy (NCBI): domain Eukaryota; kingdom Viridiplantae; phylum Streptophyta; class Magnoliopsida; order Ericales; family Ericaceae; genus Vaccinium; species Vaccinium myrtillus. Next base: position 31,097,836 of record CM029281.1, read on the forward strand.
TCACGAAAGCCAACTGAAGACTTGACACCTCCCAAGTCTCTCCATGTACGGCAACAGTAGCATCCGCGCACCAAACTTGCTCACAAGCAAGGCTTCCAAGCCATACAATCGTGAATAGCAAAGTTGCCCGACTTAGCCAACAAGCTTCCAACGTGTATTGGGTCGTTAAGTGCATCCCGTACGGTTGCGAGGTCTTCTCATGCCTCGCTTAGCATTGAGGCTCACTTGCGAGCCAATGATGTAGTCCTCATGCGAGCCTGCATGCCATTTGCCCGTCAAAAGGCCATTGCGCACCGATACTGTAGCACTAGTGTGCAGCCCGAGTAAGGCAATACGTTAATCCGTAGCCAACAAGTAGCATTACACCTTTCTATTAGCCAAGCTCATGGTACCCGACATGTGTCACAGCCTCATGCGTTAACCGTTATGGCGTTATCCAACAAGTGCGACTTTGCCTCCATGTCGAACGTCTTAAGCCACCGATCCCCACAAGCATGGCTGAACCCAAGCCGATGCCCATGAGTTGGCACACGAGGTCATACAATGGTGCCTCAATAGCCCATTCGGCCTAGGATAGTAACCCAAAGGGTTGACGTGCGGGGAAAAAAGTGTATCTATCCAAAGCCTCTGTCTCCGTAGGACCGAGCAGTGTCGGCGTTCTTGCCGTTGATGGCACCGTCCATGGGGCTCCTAAACCCCACATGGAGACTCTTAGACATCCCTCTAGATGCCCAATGCCCCCCCTTAGGTTGCCTACTTCTGTGCCAAAGCTTACAAGTTACACCCAGGAGGCTGGTAGGTTACACGCCACTAAGACAAAGCAAAAGAATGATACACACCACTCCCCCCTTATAATAGCCTTCTGAGCATTTGCCCAAGTGGCACCAACAAACATCAATTTTGTTGAGGGGTGTCAATGGCCTTTTAAAATTCAATCGAACTCCGAATCGCGCACCGTCAATTGCTATGGATTTACTAACAATCTCTAGTACGTTAGAAAAATGTCATAAAAATACTCGCGCCCCTCCAAGACTGAGTTCTCACTTCTCAATAACTACACAATGCCACTGCATCATATTTACGACAATACCACTAGCCCATGCAAGTGAGTCAACAACTCCATAGCTTGTACAATGTCTTCACCCTTGTGCCACCCCACTGACGTGAGTCAGGAGCAAGGTTGTAGTCAAACTCGCAGCTCGTGACAGCTGGGTACACCCTTTGCTTTTGCCTTTGTAGTCATGTTAATGCCTATATGTTGACCTGATAAAACTCGACCCATATCGGCCAGTAAACTGTAGATGGGTATTTGCTTACTAAATACTATCAACTTTTTCTTCCCAACACTTGATAAGATAAATAATAGCAAAACTTTCTTTATTATTTGTTGGCTGTTCTTGGGCTGATAACTTTGGTTGGTATATCAACTCGTAAATTTACTTATTTGGTTCATTCATGTTCCAGGCCTCTGAAGCAAACATGGTTGTAGATTACAAAGACTGGCAAATCCCTTTGGGCCGCAGGTTCAGGTGTGCTGTCAGATACTGCCAAATAGTTTCTTGAAGTTGTTATGCGTTCCATATGTGACTGGTTTAGTAATATCTCCAATTTCTTAATGGAACCATTTTGCACCCAGTCACCAGCAACAAACTTATTGAGTGCCTTTCATTAATCCTTCACAGGTCACTGAAGTTATGGATGGTATTACGACTCTATGGTTTGGAAAACCTGCAATCTTACATAAGAAACCATATTGAATTGGCTAAACACTTTGAAGAACTTATTTCTCAAGAACAGAGATTTCAGGTATCATGTCATAACTTCTTGTGGGAGCATATCATTCTTTTGCTTTATCTTAGTGTCTCCATTACATAGAGTAATTTGTTTTAATAGCTTTGTTTTGGAATAGTGTTACCCATACATACTCATTACTGTTATAGATTAACATGGGTAAAAGTCATGGTTCAAAAACGATGACCAACTTGTCATCAGACTTGGCGATAGCCCAACGTAATCTAGGATGTAGTCCAAAATTAAATTACCTATGGTCGAGGTCTCAATATAAACAAACTTAAAAAGAGTAATCCTGGATAAAATCCATCTAATGCATGATGATTTTATTTTTCAACAAGGGAGTCTGCTTATGGGAGCAATTCTGTTATAGCTTCAGTTTTTGTCTTCAACTATGGAACTATCTCAGGACTAAGCTAATATCCATTACATACCCTTTGGAATGAAATTTGCCAACAGACAAAAATAGCGGACGGGGTAAAAAGTACGTCTCATGTTTCGGGAGTCTCTCCCAATACTGAGGAGCATGCAAAGACTTCTACTATGTTTTTAGGAGCTCACTTGTGATTGATTTGGCTGTTTTTAGAGGTGTTCCACTGGTTTAACTCCTGAACAATATGAATTGTCCACCACTGAGTTGCAAAACCCTAGACGTAAAAGATTATGTTTCGCTTGCCAGTGTGGTTCCAGCTCTAGCAATGGCATGGTTCCTTCTTTTAATTATAATTATAATATGTTATTCTGCTCACTTCCTTTTTGTCTTTTTTATTTCATGGTTTTTTTTTTCTTTCTTCCTGTGCATAGTGCATTAAAAATCTTTTCCACTGACCAAAGTATTGTATAGTGACATCCAAGGAATATGATTGTTGCATCGGATTGCTAATTGTCCTGTTGTAGGATTAGGTGTAGGGAGACATTAAAAAACACACAAAAATCTACATGCACAGACCAAAATACCTGCAGTGTGTTAGCTAAAGGCCAAAAAGAGCTGGTTTTATGAACAAATTCGTCGTATTCCCATCATGCCAAGCACTTTTTGTTGTACAATTATGCAATTTTAAAGCAGCAGCATCAAGAGCGTATATGACTTTTTTTTAGGCAACTGTTGTTTTGGCTTAGCAACTATAATTTACCCAAAAAACTATAATTGACCCGTGCAGGGGATTTTTTTTATATTTTGATCTCGACCTTTGCAGGTTGTTGCCCCAAGGAAGTTTTCGTTGGTTTGTTTTTGCCTTCTGCCTCCCCATGACAAGGAAGATTGTGCTAACAAACTAAACAACGACTTACTGCATGCTGTTAACTCAACTGGGAAATTATTCATCTCGCACACAGTATGCTTGTTTTATTTATGTCATCTTTTTTCTCCTTTAGAAATTTGTAAACGGTACTTTCTTCCTTAGTTTGCTTTCTTATGATAAATGTATGCAGGTTCTATCAGGTAAGTACACATTACGTTTTGCGGTTGGAGCTCCATTGACAGAAAAAGGGCACGTTAATGAAGCATGGAAAGTTTTACAAGACAAAGCCACAGCCCTACTGCAAACTTTTTAAAGTAAGCTGATTATTTGGTGTGATATGTCATTTGATGACATTGGTTGCTTACTTTATATGGTCACACATCTTCAAGATTGTTGGATTGCTTTGGTATTTTGCAAAAGCAATTCTTTATTCAACTGTGTAGTCATTCAATTGTTACATGATTGGGTAATTATGGGGATACTTTTGTTCATTGTCAAATGTACAATTTGTTGACAAACTTGAATTTCAATAAAGATTCTGTTCATCGACTGCATAATTACTAAACCGTTTCTTGCTCTTATCTAACAATCTCTATTTTGGGTTTACATTACCCAATTTGGACCTGTGAAATAAAACTCAATAGGGAAAGATCTACACACTTGTCATTCCCGTAAAGCATTGATCCTTTCCAAAGTATCCAATCAAACTTCATAAGGTGGGACAGGGCTAAAATTACTTTTTTGTATACATGAAGATTTCAATATTTCCTTGAAGCATATCCAAAAGGTACCTCTTCGGAGCAAATCAATTTGCTTCTGAGATTGTAGCAACTGCAAGTACCTATTTGCTTCATGTTGTTTTCCAAAAGAGTCATGTACATGCTAAGTATCAAACAGCTGAAGGGGACAGAATTGATTGGTGGAAACCCAAGTACCTAGTTTCAGGAATCGCCAAAGGATATTATCCAAGAACATTGAAGCTGAGCTTTTGTTGGCAGCATAAAGGCATGCCTCTTTTGAAGTGGTCGTTCTGGGAATATTTAAGGAGAATCTGATTCCCTTGAGCTCTTGCTGTATATCTGAAAAGTGGGACAGTACTAGGGTATGCTATATTCCAGTCTCATTTTCTATCCAACATTCCAAAGAACACTTTGGTGAAGTTACCTGCAACTCACTATATTCTTGGACTGTCATGTAACTTTCTGTAGGAATTTTAATTTCACATCATCTCCAAAGTTGTGATGTGATGGTATGTGCTATTGGACTCAGCCATGTAGCCTGAGCCAAAAAACGTGTAGGATTGTCCAGCGAATATCCTGGACATTTTCGGGGAAATTATGTACCCTATCATCGCTCTTAAGTAAGAGCCTAGTGAAATGTGCTTTCTATCGTGAAAGTGTTTTTTAGAACAAAATCTAAAATTCAAATGTTTCTTTTTACCTCGATAAGTTAGATGTCTTTTCGTTGGAGGACCTAAGTGTGTAGATTTAAATTTTGAACATAAAGTTGCGTTTAATTTTTAAGGAAAACAGTATATGAATGCTATGTCGTCCCAAGGGTTTGGTGAAATGGTTGGATTGGATTCCAAGTGCCAGCAACATCAAAGATCGACTCTTATTATGATCGATAGAGGGAAAGGTTTTAGGATCCCCTATGTCAATGTATAGGTTCTTCCACTCGTATTGCATTGGCAGTCGCATGATATAGTTGGAATCGTCGAGGAAAAGGGCTTCAGCAAGCTTATTTTACAATCATTCTTGAACTTGCGTCATATGCAAGTTTTGAATGGGAACATCGAAGGACAATTTTATCCCTAGAAGATCATGGTTTATTTTACACCATTTGTGCTTGTTCTTTGTGGATGAGCATCTTATCATACTGTGCACACTTCCTGCAGCAGTGGTCCTTAGGAACTACTTCAATCAGAATATACTATTGTATATCCATATGGTACATATCAAACAGAATGAGTGGAAATCCAAGCACTTTTTTTTCAAGCAATTTTGAGGTTGAGCTTTTGTTGGTAAGAGTGTAACTTTGAGCCTTCCAAATGGTACATATTACTTTTTAAAGTGGAATAATTGGACAGAATATGGTCCCCCTTAAGTCCTTGAAGTATCTAAGGAGGGAGCAACACTAGGTTATGTTCTATACCTGCTTTATTTTGCGTACATGCAAGAAGTGTTGGTTGTTAGTAAATATTAAGGAGACTTGAACCTTGATTTAATGCATGGGGGTATAGGTGTCTTCCAACTTGCAAACCACCCCACTTGCCTTCGTTTTCTTTTTATTTTGCGGTAAGATGTGTTTGTGTCAGTTATATTCCTTCACGACAAATTCTTTTATGGTTTTTAGGCTTGTAAATACCATGACCTCATTTAACCTCCTTTCACCATGGATCGGCCACCAATAATTAATGTAGAATGTCTCAGACAGATCAGACTTCAAGTTTTTCGCCACGTCACCAGTAACTGGTGATGCGGTCAAAACACCCGAAACTTCACCTGTACCCAAGTCAATTCGCGAGGTTTTTTTTAAATCCACCAGTGCGATACACACGAAATAAACCCATTGCTCAATGAACTTGCTCCTAAAACCATATTTAATTATCAAGAAACTTTTTGCTTTCCTAGTTGGTAGTAATTTACTAGTAATTTATTCTTCGCACCTTTTGTCATCTGAATGACATGGAAGCAAGGGAGACCGCTTCCTTTGTCAATTGGTTGGTGGGCATTGGACTTTTCTAATCACACATGCTGAAACTTTTGACCACATACTTAGGAGTAGGGAAAGTGATCTTTATTAGTGTTTGCATAACTAATTGTGAGATTAAGACATGGGCCATAATGTCAGCCACAATAATTGATAACTATATCATTTATATAAAAAAAACTAATTCTCCTAGGAACTAGAGCATCTTAGAATATTATTCAGTAGAGAATATAAAAAGGGAGAACATTCTTTACACCGGCAGTATAAATCAAAATTCCCGTCAAATCTATTAAATTGCACCATGTGTCCAAACAGTTGTCCCAAAAGGTAAAACATGGACATATGACGCAATACAATCGATTTTGAGAAAACTTTGGTTTACACCGCCGGTGTAAAAAATATTTTATAGAACATTGTACACAATATTTATTTTTCCTGGGCTAGCTTGTAAGTATCCCGGACTAATCTCAACAAACTCTCTCACATGTCTTCCAAGCTTACACCTGAGGCGAGGTGGCCTCAAGAATTTCTAGCATAGAGAATCGAGCTAGAAAGCTTATGAGAGAGCAAACACCTAAGTTCTAAGCCAACAAATTAATGTGGTATTGTTTTTTGGTAATTGAGCCGATGTATAGAATGCAATGGAATTTTTTTTTCGATAATGAGATAGAAATTTCATTAATAAGCAACCTAGATTAATACAAGGAGTCTACTGCAAGCCGAAAAGCCAAGCCAAGGATACAAAGATAAAAATAGCCAAATTCACAAAGCAAGTAACGAAATGAAAACAGCTAAACGACACTAGGGGTAGATTTCATCACCTGTGTCCGGGTGAGGAACAAAATGTCCTAGCACATGCTTGGCCAAAAGATGAGCACATTGAACCTCCTTTCGATCTACTTTCGTAATTTTGCAAAAATTCAGCTTTGCAATCTCTTTTTTCAGGTTGCGGATAAAAAATGTGTCATTGTGGTGACACTCACTCCTGCTCCCTATCTACATAACAGCATTGAAACAATCAATTAGTATAGTAGATATTAGAAAAATCCCTCGATATACACCATTTGACTGCTTGATTAATTGCTTGAAGTTCTGTTTGAATAGGGCTGAAACTGTATGTTGAGATAGAGTGTTGTGCAATAAGATTTTCACCTTGTCGTGAATCCAATACCACTCTATGTATTCCCATTTTTCCATGCTCCATCCACATGAAGAACACATGTTCTTTGATCAGACGAGCTACCATATTCGAATGCAATGGGATTAAATGGCAGTGCTACCATATGAGCATTTTGAGGGTGAGAAAGAGAGAGAAAGAGAGAGAAAGAGAGAGAGAACATCGCCACCACAATTACCTCTACGCTATACCGGGGAAGGTACAACAGCTAGCACTCTGAATTGAGTCAGAATTTAGTTTAGGAGGGATCGGCTTAAAATGTAGTTTCTCTGTCCTATTTTATGTGCTCCCTACAATAATGTGTGCCTTTTTGAACTCTTGTAGTTTTCAATTTTCAATGTATTTTATATGTAATATGGATCTTATTTGATAGATTTCAATTAATTCTATTAGACAAAATTTTCCGAAACTTTAAAAATATTACAAATAAAAAGATATAGACGATAGAAAATAATACGGATATCCATAGGGAGCAAATAAAATGGGATATAGGAAATATATTTTTATCCTAACATATACTTCGGAAAAGATATAGAAATCCATTAAATCAAAACCCCACTACACATATTTTTATTCTAACATATACTTGTTACACAGAGAACTTTTGTTTTTCAATATAATACATCTGTACATCAAAATCTAGCCTTATGCATTGAGTATATGAATCGTTTTGTTTTATTTCTTTAGGCTACTACATCAGTAGTGGACGGTGAGTTTAGTCCACGTAATTAATCCAGGGATGCACAAGCTAGCTGAGACCCTGATTATAAAATTTTGTCCATTGTTTGAAAAATGTCATGTGGCCTTGTCTACATATGGGTCACATGCCATTTAATTGCACCGACCACTACACACGTAGGTGGATGAAAAGTTGATATTGACACTCAAAAATGCCAGGAGAACTGCCAATTGATGGGGTGTGAAACGGTGCGGATCGGGATGGAGGTCAAAGCCCAGAAGTCGTTAAGTTTGTGGAGACGCTTTCGCATTGATTGACTGGCACCGTGCACCTTTAGCTTGCTTCTCGACAATAAGGTAGTATCTTTTTTTGCTCATGTACTGTGGTGCAAGGCATGAAAAACCATTAGCCATGCACGCTTGCTTTGCGGTAACACCGATCAGGGCCGGCTCAGGCCCTAGGTCTAAGAGGCCTGGGTCTAGGGCACTCCAAAAAGGCCAAATTTTGGGGGCACTCCCATATTTTTTGATAATAGGCTTGAGTATGACTCTTTTTTATCCAATAATAAAAATAAAAAGGCTCAATCTTACTTACAAAAGACCTAAAAATTGTAATGACCATTGGGCCTAGAACAAACTTTATCTTGTCGTCAATATTTTGGTGGTTTTAACTTGTTAATATTGATCTAGTATTTTGCTCGTCATAGAATTTTGATTTCTGAACAAAAAAAGTGATGAAGAATTCAATGTTGCAGCGTTTTCTAGTGGTTTATGGGTTTAAAATGATATAGTAATTTTAGGAATCTCTTTCTTCCAGAGTACTACGAGAGACGCGTCTTTTTGGAATATGAGAAAATACCGAAACGATTTTTTCTAATTCTCGAAAATTATTAGTGACTTTTCTGTTATTATATAGTATTGATTAGTAGAACTTTATATTGTTTTAGCTTTTTTCGTGTTGTAGTTGTTGCTGAAAAAATTATTTACGTGTGGTACTCTTAGGACACATTTTTTAAGCTATGCTTAGGGTACTTCAAACCCTTGGGCCGGCCCTGACACCGATGCGTATCAAGGGAGTAGGCTTGAATGCATGGGTTGTCTATGAGTTTCCTTTTTCGGTGTGGAATTTGATTTACAATTTGACACAATTAAAAATCTAACAAAATATAGCCTTGTTAAAAAACTTACAGTACATGAGTGCAGTTTTGCAAAAATGTATTGACGTAAAAATGTACTCTTTTACCTAACTAATCTAAAATGTACTCTTTTACCTAACTAATCTCAATGGAAGTTCTCAATTTTCATTGGAACTCCTTTTTGAGAAAGTAGAAACAGCCGAACTTGGTAAGTGGGGTAGTTATGGTAATATTTAGCATAGAAAACAACAAACACAAAAAAGACAATTTCTATAAGTTTATGACGGAACTATCTCTTTTCACATCGTGACATTAATTTGGACACTCATATCTCTCACCTCAAACACATCTATGTTACGAGCATAAAATTTAGTACAATTTTTAAAAATAAATAAATATTTAGTACACGTGTTATTAGATACTATCATAGATACTGTCGTCGTCGTCGTTGTCATAATTACATTTAAAAAGTTTTGATAAATCTGTTACTCGCAAAGGTGAGGTGTTACCCACTTTTTATAGGTGTTGTGTCCTTTAGTCACAGAGACCTTTATTAATTACTTTAGTTAAAATAGAGTGCATAAATCATAAAAGCCATTGATAAAAGAATAATAGTAGCTCAAAAAGGAGGTTGTCATGCCATCATACTCATATCCACATCACAATTCCACCTCCCAATATAAAACACCCACCTAAAAGGGACTGTTAATAACAGCCTGACAGCCCATTTTTCTCCCTATTTTTTGTGTTTGACGATCCGAGTGTCCGGACTAGTTTGTTTGTGAGCACTTCAATTAATCTCCTCTTCAGCTCGGTCAAAAGCAGACAATTTACTTCGAAACTAATGAATTCACCATAAATTGATTTCTTACAGCCTATAACTCTGACCCAAAACTCGAATCCTATCAATTATACGGAAAAATAAATCCGCCAACCGACATGACTAAATGGCCATCTCTCTTTCTCCTCCCCTAGCAAATCATTTGATCTTTTTATTAAAAAAAGAACACATTCGCAAATCCCATGATCATATCAATTGATTTTTCCTAGATATTAGCTTATTATAGTAGTACTGATATTCTTTCGGGTACTTTATACTGCGTAATATTCTTGATTTGTTCTTCTCTCTCCAGCAAGCAATAATATTTACCTCCATCTTCACATTTGTTCCTATATAAAGCCAACTAATTTTAAATGATCTCAAGAACTGAAATCTTAAACAATCACCAAAATAAGAACAGCTCAATTCTAGCTCACCTTCCATTCACCCCATTTCAGTTCCACTCTTACACGGCACTGTAACCGACAGCCTATACACAATAAGGTAATGAACATTAATTTCCAATCATATTTTTATTCACGTGACATATATTCTTTATGTATGTACCTTAATAATGGATTATGGAAATCTTTTTTTTTTTGTTTTTTTTTTAAATTTATTGGAAATCGTTCTCTCTCTCTCTCTCCCCCCGTCCTTATGGGTAGTAGTACTGTTGGTGTTCATTTTTCTCTCTCTAATAGCAGCTTATTGCTGCTTCCGTTGTCTCTCTCCTGCAGAATAGTCCCGGGAAAATCTCCACCGCCTTACTTCAAGATTTCCCAAGAAAATACAGAATACCCAGGTCAGGGTTTTCACCTTTTTTTGGATTTATCGTATTGGGTTTCTTTCAGATTTCGATTTCACGCTCTCTGTTTGTCCCCTTCTGTTCTCTGTAGAAAGAGACACAGAGGCTGGGAGAGAGAAACAGTGGAGAGAGAGAGAGAGAGAATACACCCTGTTTAGAATACACCCTGTTTTGATATTCCGTGTTGCATTTGATGATAAGAAAAAACCAACCTTTTTGTTTTCATGCGCAATGTGTCTGCAGATTCTCACGCCTCTCATTACCAGATGGTGAAATGCCCTTCTCATGATCCGATCTGTATTGCCTAAAAATATTCATTCACTTCACCAATTCGCTGACTCTGATCACCTTTTCCCCCTTAAAGATTGATTCTTACTATGGATGTGAACCTCTTGTTCAGTGAAATCTCCACTTTATGGTCACAGACTGTGCCGTATTCGGCTACACAAAATCATTTTGGGGCGTTTCATGACATACCCACATTGGAACTAGCATCAATTTGCATAAACTTGACATTGTTCCTTGTGTTTCTCTTCATTGTGTCTGCTCGGCAGTTATCGGTATGTGTCGGTCGAGTTCGGGTATTTAAGGAGGATTCAAATGTGAATTCGAGTCCAGTACACCGCGTTGGTGATGGTGAATTTCGGAGTATTGAAATCGGTACTGGATTCAAAGTTTCACTCATTTGTTGCTTCTATGTGTTGTTTTTACAAGTACTGGTTTTTGGTTTTGATGGGGTTGGTTGGATAAGAAATGCCTCGCATGGGGAGGGTACAAATTGGACTCTTTTTATTTTACCTGCATCTCAGGGTTTAGCTTGGTTTGTGCTTAGCTTTTCAGCCCTTCATTGTAAATTCAATGCCTATGAGAAATACCCATTTTTGTTGAGGGTTTGGTGGATTGTGTCTTTTGTCATCTGTTTGTGTACTTTGTACATCGATGGCAAAGAATTCCTAGCAGAAGGTTCAAGACCCTTTAGTTCTCATGTTTTGGCAAACTTGGTAGCAACCCCAGCCCTTGGTTTCCTCTGTTTTGTTGCCATTAAGGGTGCCACGGGTATAAAAGTAAGTCGGAACTCTGATCTTCAAGAGCCATTGTTGCTTGAAGAAGAAGCAGGGTGTCTTAAGGTTACACCTTATAGTGGAGCTGGGTTCTTTAGTTTGGCCACACTTTCCTGGTTGAACCCACTTCTTTCAGTTGGTGCAAAGAGACCACTTGAGCTTAAGGACATTCCACTTCTTGCACCGAAAGATCGTTCCAAGGCCAATTATAAGACATTGAAATCGAATTGGGAGAAGTTGAAGGCCGAAAATCCTCGGAAGCAGCCTTCTTTAGGTCTGGCCATTCTCAAGTCTTTCTGGAAGGAGGCAGCGTGTAATGCAATTTTTGCTGGGTTGAATACTTTTGTTTCTTATGTGGGTCCGTATATGATTAGTTACTTTGTGGATTACTTAGCCGGAAATGAGACCTCCCCCCACGAAGGCTATATTCTTGCTGGTATATTCTTCACAGCAAAGTTTGTGGAGACCTTAACATGTCGGCATTGGTATCTTGGGGTTGACATTCTAGGAATGCACGTGAGATCGGCTCTAACAGCAATGGTTTATCGAAAGGGGCTCAGACTCTCAAGCTTGGCCAAACAAAGTCACACAAGTGGGGAGATAGTTAACTACATGGCGGTTGATGTTCAAAGAGTGGGGGACTACTCTTGGTATCTCCATGACATTTGGATGCTTCCTTTGCAAATCATCCTTGCCCTAGCCATTCTGTATAAGAATGTTGGGATTGCCTCTGTTGCAACTTTGATAGCTACCATTATCTCAATTGTTGCAACTGTCCCATTGGCTAGGGTTCAAGAAAATTATCAAGACAAGTTAATGGCTGCCAAAGATGATAGGATGCGGAAGACTTCTGAGTGTCTTAGGAACATGAGGATTCTCAAGCTACAAGCTTGGGAGGATAGGTATCGAGTGAAGCTGGAGGAAATGCGGAGTGTGGAATTTAAGTGGCTCCGGAAGTCTCTGTACTCTCAGGCTTTTATTACATTCATCTTTTGGAGCTCCCCAATATTTGTTTCAGCTGTGACTTTTGCTACGTCTATATTATTGGGGGGTCAGCTTACAACAGGTGGCGTTCTTTCTGCACTGGCGACTTTCAGAATTCTTCAAGAACCGCTTAGGAATTTTCCTGACCTGGTGTCTATGATGGCCCAAACAAAAGTGTCTCTTGATCGGATTGCTGGATTTCTACAGGAGGAAGAGCTGCAACCAGATGCAACTGTGGTTTTAGCTAGAGGCATCACGAATGTGGTGATAGAAATTAAGGATGGGGAGTTTAGTTGGGATCCTACCTCTTCTTCGAAGCCAACATTAGCTGGTATCCAGTTGAAGGTTGACAGGGGTATGCGAGTGGCTGTTTGTGGCACGGTTGGCTCGGGGAAATCGAGCTTTCTTTCTTGCATCCTCGGAGAGATTCCAAAAATCTCTGGCGAAGTAAGTCATATTTTTCTTCTATAAATTTTCTTATTCTAGTTCCAATTTTCTGTTCTTTATGGCCTTCTTGTTTGATTGGAGCAATAATGAAGAGATGTATAATCCCACAGGATAAGCAATCTGATTGGATTAATGGTTAATAGTTATAGAATACTTAATACCACATCTCCATGGTACTGCAGATACCATGTTTTGTGAGATTTCATATCCGATGGATATTAATCCTGACAAAGTTCATGATATGATAAATATTTGCATGTTTGTCTAGGTTAGGATATGTGGTTCTGCTGCTTATGTATCTCAATCAGCTTGGATACAATCGGGTAATATCGAAGAAAATGTACTTTTTGGTTGCCCAATGGATAAGGCAAAGTACAAGAGTGTTATCCATGCATGTTCACTGAAAAAGGATCTTGAACTTTTCTCACATGGAGATCAAACTATCATTGGTGATAGAGGTATTAATCTCAGTGGTGGCCAGAAGCAACGTGTGCAGCTCGCCAGGGCTCTTTATCAAGATGCAGACATTTATTTACTTGATGATCCCTTTAGTGCTGTTGATGCACACACTGGCTCAGAACTATTTAAGGTTAGTATTTTACTTGTCGTGTCACTCACTTAGCAGTTGAACAATTGGAGTTTGGCTAAAAATTTACATGGAACTGCAGGAGTTCATACTGACAGCACTAGCTGCTAAGACTGTGATTTTTGTAACACATCAAGTTGAATTTTTGCCTGCTGCTGATATGATTCTGGTATGGATTCATCTTTTCAGTCTAATTATGTGTGGTATGCAGTAGAACATTGTGATGTGTGTAGACTCTTATTAGCATGGTTGTCTTTTTTCTTTTTCAAGTACGGAAAAATAGAAGTTATTTCAAAGAGCATTTTTTGTTGTTTGTTTGGGTAATTGATTTGAAGGTGCATAAGTGAATTTCTTTTATTGGTCAATTTGCCCATTCTGTGCTTATTAAATTTTGATTCAGGGGCAATTGTGTTAGTTTAGTTTCCTTGTTAATTTTTTGATAAGACAGGTCAGTTGCAAATTGCTGTGTCTTGATATAGGTAGGTTTCGAAGCAGGCTTATATTAGAGACTTGAGGATTTGACGCTCACGCGCACAGAGTCTGTTATGGTAGTCTGACCACAGTCCACGGAAAAGGGAGTACTACTGTAATGGGAAAACTTATCTTAAGAAGATTGTGAGGAGGAAAAGCTATCAGCAGAGCTTTTAGAAATTCCTAGTGAGGCATTGTTAATATTTGAAATCATAGCAGACCAATATGTAAAAGGAAAAGAAACAGCACCGAAATGCGTGGTGATGGTTATGGGACCTTTTAAATTATGAACACTTTAGTCTTAAGCCGAATACAGTCACCTACGGTACTGAACAATGAAACTGTCAAATTTTGCTGTCCTTTCTTAGGCTTGAAGAGTGTCTGAGCGTGGAACTGAGAATATGCATTGTACTTTTAATGTACTTTCTCTCTAAATTTGCATCTTCATTTTGCAGGTTCTAAAGGAAGGCTGTATTGTTCAGGCTGGGAAATACGATGAACTTTTGCAGGCAGGAACTGATTTCAAAGCTTTAGTGTCAGCTCACCATGAAGCAATTGAATCCATGGATATTCCCAACCACTCATCGGAAGATTCAGATGAAAGCAATCCTCGAGATGCATCCGTTGTATTTGGTAAAAGATGTGATTCAATTGGAAACAATATTGTCAGTTTGGTGAAGGAAGTGAAAGAGGGATTATCAGCTCAAGACCAGAAAGCAATTAAGGAGAAAAAGAAAGCAAAACGTTCAAGGAAAAAGCAGCTTGTTCAGGAAGAGGAGAGGGAGAGAGGAAAAGTTAGCATGAAAGTGTACTTATCATATATGGCCGCGGCATATAAAGGGTTATTGATCCCACTCATCATTATTGCACAGACACTGTTTCAGGTGCTTCAAATAGCTAGTAATTGGTGGATGGCTTGGGCAAATCCTCAAACACCAGGGGAAAAACCTAGAGCGAGTAATATGGTCCTTCTTGTTGTTTACATGGCTCTTGCTTTTGGGAGCTCTTGCTTTATATTTGTGAGGGCTATACTTGTTGCTACATTTGGTCTAGCAGCTGCACAAAAGTTGTTTCTTAAAATGCTTTTATCAGTGTTTCGGGCGCCGATGTCATTCTTTGACTCCACTCCAGCTGGAAGGATCTTGAATCGTGTAAGTTGCTTGCTCTCGCTAAAGATCTGCCCTCTTCAAAACTACTACTGGCATTTTGCTTCCGTCTTGACAAAATTCTGAATAACTTAAATTAATGAAATTGGTTTTGACTTAACAGGTTTCAGTTGATCAAAGTGTGGTTGATCTTGATATTCCATTTAGACTTGGTGGGTTTGCTTCAACAACAATCCAGCTTATTGGTATAGTTGGTGTAATGACACAAGTTACCTGGCAAATCTTGTTTCTTGTTGTCCCAATGGCCATTGCTTGCTTGTGGATGCAGGTGACTAATGATCTTCTGGGCTTGAACTTGACTCTTGATTTGGTTTGATAACTTTCAGATAAGATGCATTTTTTGAGTTCTGAAAGGGTTTCCATTCCATCTCACTATAAGTATTGTCTCCACAATACATATAATTGCATTTTTCTTGCCTTCTTTTAACCTTATTTTCTACTTGAAATTGTCATAATGTTTACCACAATGGATTCTAGCTCCTTGATTCTCAATATTATGTTATCCAACAGGACCAACACTAAGTTTTTCTCCTTTATTTTTCTTTTTGAAATATCCAAAATAATCCCCAAATGCATGTTAACACGCTGTATTTTTTGGCCTAACTCCTAAACTAATTATCACATATCATGCAAAATGATGTTCCGAAGCCATATCCTTTCTCGATTTCTAAGCTAGTTCTAGTAAAACTGTATTGACTTCATTCCCAAGATCCTGTGCTTCTAAAACCACATTGGAGTGAAGGTCGCAACTTGCAATGTCGAAAACACTAAAACCTACATTACTTATGTCTACCTATATTGGACAACTAACAAGTATGTTGTATCGAATATTTGTTTTAGTTTATTTTCAAAGAGGTGCAAGCGTGATCAATGTTTATTCTAATCTTTTCACTTAATGTTTTTGACTTCTGATGCTATTCTGAGGGCCCATAAATTCAAATTGAACTGCTAAAATGTATACTGTGTATATACCTGATTCAATTTCATTGTGCAAGTGCAGAAATATTACATGGCTTCGTCGAGGGAACTGGTTCGCATTGTTAGCATCCAGAAATCTCCAATCATCCATCTTTTTGGTGAGTCAATTGCTGGGGCAGCCACAATTAGAGGATTTGGGCAAGAAAAGCGGTTCATGAAGAGGAACCTCTATCTCCTTGATTGTTTTGCTCGTCCATTCTTCTGTAGTCTTGCAGCCATTGAGTGGCTCTGCCTCCGGATGGAGTTACTCTCAACCTTTGTATTTGCTTTTTGCATGGTTTTGCTTGTGAGCTTCCCTCATGGAAGTATCGATCCAAGTAAGTTAAAAACTTGTTCCACTACGTGACATCATTGGTGCTTTATATCATTGGTGCTTTATACGCGTTAGTAATTTCAATGACGTTTATGTTGTGTGGTTTATGAGCCATTAAATCCGCATGTCTTCTTTCAATTATCATGCGAAGTGGGTACTGCTGACTACTTACTAAAAAATTGGTTCTCCTGACAAATTAACTGATTCAAGGGATTAAGACAAGCTATAACAGTAAGAAGAGAAACGAAAACTTGAAAGTTTATAACTTTCAATGGTGTTTATGTTGTCACACATGGTCTTTTTGGGTTGTGGATTAGTGGGGTTGGAGACTCAGAATAAGTGGGTAATTCTCTGGAAGTGGAATATTTTCTTTTCTAGATAATATCTTGGGCATAACGGAGCTAGTATTGATGGGTGAAATTTGTTCTGATAAACCACAAGCTTTTCCTTTATGAGGTGAGAAACTTAATGCAACTTGATTGGTGGACCCATTGTAATTATGTCTGGAACTCACCCAGGGACCCGACTTAAATGGTGTTTATTGTTTAATAATATTTTGTGTATGAAGTAAAGGAAAAGAAAAAAAGAAGACATAGTAAGTACTATATAAGTTGTTACAAAAATCTTAAACATTCTGCGTGATGTTTCTGATCAAGGTGTTTTCTCTTATGAAGGCATGGCAGGCCTGGCTGTCACATATGGCCTTAACTTGAATGCAAGGCTATCACGGTGGATTCTTAGCTTTTGCAAGCTTGAAAACAAAATCATATCTATAGAAAGAATTGATCAGTACTGCCAACTCCATAGTGAAGCTCCACCAATTATTGACAATTCTCGTCCACCATTATCGTGGCCGGAGAATGGAACCATTGAGCTGATTGATTTAAAGGTATGCAGTCCGCTTCCACCTTTTACTCATGTGGTGATTCTGCTTCTATAAAGTGTTAGCATGGAAACTCCTATTGTTTGGTGGGATCACAACCTTTGTTGGATGTCTGCTGCACACATTTTTAATCTCTGTTTTCTCCTTTTCTATGTCATTTGGTGGGTTCACACTATTATTGAGTTGGAAATCATTGCTTCATATTTAGTAGAGAATTTTGGACTTACATCTAACTTGAAGTCTGTATTGTATTTCCAAGAAGCTACTCCAACAGTTATTAACCACAACTATAAGCTATACCAAAGTTTGGATTCTTGTTAATGGTTATGTTTTTTCAATTGCAATTTTAAGACAGAAATGATGACTCTTTAGCAATTTACCTGTTTTAGAATTACTATGATGACTATGTAGAAGAAAATAGGAAGCTAGTCTGATGTTTATCCTAATTCTGTAGGTTCGTTACAAGGAGAATCTTCCTTTAGTGCTTCACGGTGTTAGCTGCACATTTCCTGGTGGAAAGAAGATTGGAATTGTAGGGCGTACTGGAAGTGGTAAATCTACTTTGATCCAAGCATTATTCAGATTGATTGAACCGTCCCATGGCAGAATCATTATAGACAATATTGACATTTCAATGATTGGTCTTCACGACCTTCGTAGCCGTTTGAGTATCATACCCCAAGATCCAACCTTATTTGAGGGGACCATTAGAGGCAATCTTGATCCTCTCCAAGAACACTCTGACCAAGAAATTTGGCAGGTAATTCAACTCGCTTAGCTTTTTTGTTCTTCATTCGGGCGTCCACAAGCATGCTAGAAAATTTATCATGTTCAATTAGTAAACATGTAACAACTCGTGACCTTCGTATCCAATATTAAATACATGGTATATGTAACAAAGCTGCAAAAGGCAAGTTTAATTATTCCGAAATCACATTTGATTCCGGTTTGGTAACTAAACTTCTCTTCTCTTACTGAGTCTTGTTTATGCACTTTCCCTTAGTTCCTTCTATACGTCCGGCCCAAACTTCCGTTGTTACAACATTGGTTTTCCTTTTTCTTTTTCTTTTTCCCTTTTTCTGCCCGTTTATTGTTTTGGCATTTTGGTAACCATAACAGACTCGTGTAGTATATGCACTTTTGGTCTTCCTTGTGATTGTATTGTGATTTGGGACAGGCACTTGATAAATCTCAGCTGGGGGAGATAGTTCGTCAGAAAGAGCAAAAGCTTGATACACCAGGTATCTATGCTATACTTATTTATGCCACAATTTTAATACATGTAGAGGTTTTCCTTTGAGCATTGGCACTCAATAAAAAAACTGTATGTGTCTGAAATTTGTAGTTGTTGAGAATGGAGATAATTGGAGTGTTGGGCAGCGGCAACTGGTTTCCTTGGGCCGGGCTTTACTAAAACAGGCAAAGATTTTGGTTCTTGATGAAGCAACTGCTTCAGTTGATTCAGCCACAGATAATCTTATACAGAAAATCATCCGAACTGAATTTAGGGACTGCACTGTGTGCACTATTGCTCATCGTATCCCTACTGTTATTGACAGCGATCTAGTTCTGGTCCTCAGTGATGGTGAGTAATGCTTCATTACTTTCCTTTGACTTAGTAGACACAGTGTTGCTGCAATTCTACAAGACTTATCCTGAAAAACTTTACCCTTATCATGCAATTGGTTAATGGATTGTTTTCATGAGTTTCTGGAAAAATTGTCTTCATGGGGATCGCAAGCATAGACAAGATAAATTAAATTAGTGAAATACCAAATTTCTTTTGTGTCTTCAGCATTTGTACGAGGATTAGTATAATCTAAGGGGACAACGTATCATGAGTTTGGTTGGAACTTTTGAAGTCTTGATTAAAATATGGAATCTTAGATAACATATGGCATACAATACCCTGAGGATCTCACTTAGTGCTATATTGCTTATATTATGTGATCATGTGTATCCAGTCATTAATCTAGTCATACAAACGGGGCCTTAAAGTCCAAAAATGTTTAGCATGGCAGCATGCCCGACCCCCATCTGTTCGTGAGGCTCGAAAGTTTGCTTTTAAGCTTGAAAAAGACTGCTTCTGCTGTTCCATTTCCCCAAATTAGTAGTTGTTTGTGTTATCTACTTTTCTGCACAGAAAATTGAAGGCTCATCAAACTTAGTTTGACTTTGCAGGTCGTGTTGCAGAGTTTGATACTCCAGCACGATTATTAGAGGACAAATCTTCCATGTTTCTTAAGTTGGTTTCCGAGTACTCATCTAGATCAAGTGGCATACCAGATTTTTGAATTTAATGGGGTGCCTGAAGATCCTTACGAGTACAAGCAAGGAGGCTGGAGAACTATCCTGAAACTGAACTGGCCGCCGCTGCTGCTTCAGTCATCAATGGAAGAGAGGAAAGAGGTCAAGACCATATGAGAGGAAATAGTTTCAAGCTCAATTGATTACAAGATATTTCCCCTGGTTTTAAGTGCGATTGAGGAATTCATAAGCTGGCGTTCTCTGTAACTAAAATAAGTTGGGCCAGCAGAGGGGTACTAATCACACGGCACGGAAATGGGGTAGCAACTTGTAATTTGTGGATAATAAAGTAGGTTCTAATTTTATTACTAGCTTCTAGCTTCTTGTAGAACATTAGACTTTTTTTCGTACTTATTTAACATTTTCGACTAGTGGAATTAAGGAAATACTTTGAAATGCAAGTTTTGTTCTTTCACAATATCTCTGATTCACGTTTTGAATTTCACGCAGTTAGAGGACACGTTGTCCGTTGTTAAATTTTCTACTTGTGCAGAACATTCATACAATTTTTCTTACAAGAATGTTGGCAGTGAGAGTGGCTTTAACATCCTGGAGCACTGTTTTTGAAGGTTCAGTCTTCTTAGGTTTTCTATGTGTGCAGGGTTTGTTTGGTTTAGCAGGAGGATGCTTTAAATGGTGATATGACAAGAAACCTCTATTACTGCTATTTCTTATAATTGTTTAGTTAAAGGTGGAGAAAATGGATTTTATAGCAAGGATTCTGGTACATCTTTTTGTGATTACATATGCATGTAAACTTGGCTTTCTGCGTTGTTGCAAACTACAAAATTTCGACAAGGTGATATAACTGATTGAAATTAACAGCCGAATGAACTTCTAGTGATCCTGAGAAAAATTCTTTACTCTCAATAGTAGGGCTGTCAACGGTCCGGTTTGGTGCGAATTGGTATAAATCCAAGGACCGAACCGAAAGTCTACGGTTCAATGAAATGCAATCCGTGTCCAAACCAAAAGTCTACGGTTCGGTTCCGAAACAATCAAAAAATTCACGGTTCGGTTTACAGTTTATTCACGGATTATTACATTCCACAACATAAAAAAATAAATTCCACATTTCATTCGCGTACAGAAGAAAAATCGGCACCAAATGAAAATGGCAAAGGCAAAACCAGTTGTATTCTTTCAAAATCCAGCACCAAATGAAAATGGCAAATGCAAAACCAATTATATTCTTAAATGGGCACCAAAATAGCCCACAAAACAGACAATCAGATATAAATAATACACTTATACACGGCAAGTTGCAACTATCAATAAAATTGCAAATTATAATTACAGTTTGCACCTTTAATTTTTTTTTGTCTGTACCACATTCACCATTTAGGGTAAATAGTCAAGAACAAAATGTTAAATTTTAATTCTAATCCAAATATTATATATACTTATATATATTTATTTTTAATTTTTTTATTTATAAAATTCTCACGGTCCGGTTCGGTTTACCCACGGTTCTTTTATGAAAATCCATGGACCGAACCGCGAAACACGGTTTTCTAATTTTTCAATCCGTGTCCAGACCATTAATCCACAGACCCAATCAAAAACCTACGGTCCGGTTCGGATTCGCGGTTCACGGGTTATTTTTTACAGCCCTACTCAATAGGAGTCGAACCTGAAAGCTTGGAAGAGATGATGTTCTTGACCGTAAACTTTTTTTCCGGACATTCCGTCAATATATTAACGATGTATATGCACCTCAGAGTTAGTGGAAAAAATTTCCCAGTAACCACTGGATCGAATTATGATTTTGAGCTCAACATCAACCATGGGGTAACACAATCTGGGGTTGTTGCTGTGCAACTCCGTGCACAATAGGTTTTGTGCACGGGGTAACATATCCTTCGCCGTCATTCAATAAATACACCACAAATCCAAGATTAGGCTAAATGGATATTGATTTGGAAATTTTAAGGACTCAATAGGAAAGTTTCAAAGAAACTCCCCAAACTTTGACCTCAATGTCTAATAGACACCTTAGCTTTAATTAAACTTCAATTAGACTCCTAAACTATTAAGCCATTAATTCAATTACCCACCTGCCATCTAAATTTGTCAAATCATAATGGATTCTATTGTCTTGGACTAACGACCCCGTTAAATCAAACATGTGGCTTCTTATTTTTTACACATGGTGCCACATGTACATTAAAATAGAGATGTGGCCCATATATCTCATCCCCCTTCCCTCCCCCTACCTCTCCAGCAAAACTCAACAACCCACATAACCTCGCCGGAAAACCACCACCCCAATTTCAGCCACCAAAAAACACCCAAATTGGTTGTTCTCCACAAACATGTAAATTGCCTTCAAATCAAAACACACTAAATCTCGATTTTTTCTCTTACCGGATCCCAATTTATCCTCCCTCGCTCCCGATCTCGATTTCTTGATTCTAGTGATAATAAGGATGATTATCTTGTTTTCTTTCTTTTCTTTGCCTAAATAGACAATTGAGAATGCCGATGAGGTACTCCGTTTTTTAGCATTGAAGTATTTCCTTATGGTTGATGCTGAAAATTAAGTGATGACAATATATAGACTTTTCACTCTTTTATTAATTTCTTACTTTGTTGGTGTTACATATATTTTAGCTTGCACACTTCAAAATGCATAGCATTCCTTTCAATTTCCCAATGCTTAATTTCTTGTCGAAACACCAAAAACTTAGGGTTTTTTCTTCATAAAAATAGGGTTTGAAACACTTTGTGAAGGATGATCCTTCAACATATTTCGGCGATGAAGAAAGGGTTGGTAACGGGTTAGAAGCTGACACTGGAAAGGTCTGGCTTCTTTTTTTATCATGACTTGAAGGTGATATTCATTGTTTCGTGAAGAAAAAAGATGACGACAATGGCGAGGAGGTCCGGAGAGGAAGAGATAGGGAGGGGAGACGGATGAAATTAGGGAATTGGAAAACTAGGGTTAGTGTTTGGGGAGGAGATATGGAGGGGGTTCGTCGTCTATTTACATCCAGGTCAACAAAATCCATTGCCAGTCTCACATATTTAGACGATAGATGGGTAATTGAATAACAGCTTCATAGTTTAGGATCTTTATTAAAATTTAGGTGTCTATTAGACATTAAGGTCAAAGTTTGGAGTTTTTTTTTTTTTTGTTGAAATTTCCTCTCGGTTTAATCGATAGATTAAGGATGCAAGTGAAAAAAGTAGGTAGTTGAAGGGGTAAAAGTGAAATTTAGCCCGTTCGAAGCCGAAAGCTGTGTTTGGAAGTTAGGGAAAGAAAGAGAAAAGAAGGAAAAATAATTAAGAAGGAAATTAGAGGGAAAATTGAAGAGAAAATGAGAAGAAAATTACTGTAAATAGGAATTTGAATATTTTTCTTCCTCTTTTTATAGAACCAAACAAAGGAAGGGAATTTTTTTAAATTTTCTCTCTATTTCTCGTCCTCTATTTCTCGTCCTTTCTCGGAACCAAACAGAGCCGAAGTCTTCTTTCATCAGTACTACCCAACGCTAAACCTCCGGCGCAAATTAACACACAGCCCCATCAACGCAATTCGTCCCCAATTCGCATAACCCGCCATTTCTCTCTGTTCACTTCGATTGGGAACGATGCAGGCCATTTCGAGGCGATTAGGGCACCAACATTTGAATCCCTATCGTTCAATTTCTTCTCTCAAGTCCTCCTACCCGCTCTACGACCATTGTAATCCACCCTAATCCTCTACATTTTCAGTTTCCCTGAATTCTAGGTTTCCATTTCGTTGCGCCAATTACGAGTTACGATCTCGAATTGTTGATTTTGGTTGCAGATTTCAATGGCGCTGATCATCCGCGGTTTGCGTCGAACATTGCCACCAAAGGTATTGGGCATCTAGTTCGCAAGGGCACTGGTGGAAGATCATCTGTTAGGTTTTACTCTCTTACTTGAATTCTTCGTTCCAATTTAGTTTTATCTGTTTCGAAATGTTATTAGATCCAGTCTGGTTTTGCTTAGATTTTTACGTCCTTTGGAGATAGGGCTGCCAAAGATTCACCGAGCTGCTTAGCGCGCGCGCGCACACAAAAAAAGAGATTCACCGAGCTGATCAGTAGCAGCTCGAGGCTTGGCTCGGCTCATTATGGGATGGGCGTGGCTCGAGCTCGAGTATTAAGCTTGTTTAGTAAACGAGCCGAGCTCGAACATCTCGATAATAGACTAGCTGAGCTCGAGCTCGAGTATTTGGGCTCATATCGAGCTCTCGAGCTCGAGCTAGACTAGTTTTGAAAGAGCCAAGCTCGTTTTCAACCCTAATTTTGGAGATACTTCCATATGTGGAGCTGGGTTCTGAATTTTTTACTGGCATTGTCTATTTGTCTGAACTATGATACTAAATTAATTTGACAATGGCAGTTGAATTGTTGTTCATTTGAATCAGGTCAGTTTATCATAATAAGTGTGCATGTACTTCAGTATAGGTATTAGGTTTTGTAAAATGTGGCTTTTAGTTGACATTTGACAGTAAGAATTAGCGAAGTACAAGCTAGTTTTTAAGTTATGTGTTGTTTTAAGAAGCAAGTATTGTTTGCATTCTTTTGTTGTAAATAGAAGGGTATGCCCTTCTTGACAGTTGTTGTCCTTTGTTTCGTAAATGCGTGGTTGCCATATTTGCAAAGGCATCAGGTCACAGATGCTGGATGCGAGACAATGTCCTCTTTCAAGACTAGGCTCACCTGTAAAATCAGTAAATCGAAAGTTGATTCAAATCGGTTCCAAATACCAAAATTGAAATAGATGAGCACGCTTTAGAGTTCCTATCGTTATAAAGCTGTAACTTGACATCAACCCATATATTTGATACTAATGCAATTTTTCTGGCAGTGGTATCATTTCTGCAGTTTTTGGAGCTACCGGGTTTCTTGGGCGCTATCTTGTTCAGCGGCTTGGTGAGTTGAATCTTCGTTCTCTCTTTCAATTCGTAATTTGCAGAAAAGTCATTTATGGGGTTCATGTTGAAATATGATAGTCCATAATATATTGCTCCTACGTAGTGTTCTCCGCTATGTGTTCAGGAGTCTCCGGGCTATCTCTCATGGTTAGGTTCTATATAATTAACAGGTCTCCTAAGAAGGTTTTCGACCAACTTGCCAATCGGGTCGATTTTTGTTTTTTCTGAGAGTCAGTTGCTGATACTGTATTTTATAGGAAAATATGCATAAATTTCCTGCTTCATTTGGATCCCATTGGTCTTTCTACTTAAGTAAAGAAGAAAAGAAGAGAACCAAGGTCTGTAACAGATATTTCTGTTCATATACAGACTGTAGACCCTGGATCCAAGGTCTTATGGAAAGAAAACAATCATTTTCTGCCTAGTAAACCTGTTCAATCCGGTGGAAAGGATGCAATCCAGTAGATTTTGCTGTGCTTGGGACTCTAGTTGTTGTCTAAAAAGAATATTAAGTACTTGAAAAAACATGGCTTAGTTATGAAGAGGCGTAATTAGACCTATTGATAAGAAGTGGAAGCGTGCAGAAGGGCTACATGGAGTGACCAAGTTTGGCATCCAGTTTCTTCTCTCTTGTACATTTGCGTTTTGGGCATCCCTCTTCTCTCTTTGTATGTTAGCAAGGAAAAATAGGGTAAAACCAAGGCTGCGGATTGAGAGTGGAGAGGCTGGTAAGAACATAGGGAAGAAGCCGGGGAGTGATCGAGTGGCAGAACTTCTTGGGCAATGCATGTTATACTTTTTGATCTAATGCACCAGACCATAACGATTACTCTTTCGTGTCTATACTAAAAGGAGGCTCACTGGCCAACTGAAGAAAACTCATCTAAGAGAGAGAAAATGAGGCAATTAAGGAAAGAAAAGGAGCAAGAGATATGTCTTGTTTTAGGAAGAGAGGAATGCCCAGAATAGAAAGTTTAGGAGGAACTACTCACTTTCGTTTCTTAAAATGCTACAATCACCTTTCAACTATTGTTGTAGTTCTCCTGTTTTGAACATTTGTAATCTTGCATGGAAGTTAGTACGGACAATTTGTCTGTGTAGATGTTATAGTGAGCATGGAAGATTCGGGAAACCAGGTTCTTACTCCATAAGATTTAGTAGATATGGATTTTTGTCATGACAAAAGGAAAGCTAAATTTTCATTAAACAACATTTGTATTTGTGCGCTTGTTTTCTTGAAAGTGACTGTTTGTAATCTAAACGCATGCTTATACTTTACTTTCAGCTAAAATGGGGTCTCAAGTATTGGTTCCTTTTCGAGGTTCTGAGGATTCTCAACGTCATCTCAAATTGATGGGTGATTTGGGACAGGTAAAATGGAATATGGCTTCCAATCCTTACTCACACCCTCTCACACACTAAACACCACCACTGACATGCACTCTCTCGTACACAGTAACACTTACAAGACCAAAAAAGAAAAAAATAAAAGGAGAAAAAGAAGAAAAAAATTCACTGTGTTCACTTCACATTTCCAAAAAATTTTCCAAAAAGATTCTTTTCCCATCTCTCATCTACCAATCATTAATCACATTTCTCTCTCTACTCATACCCCTTTCTCCAATCATCAATTCTCATTTCTCTCTCTATCTCTCTCCAATTATTTCACCTCTCTCTAATTATTACTTTTTTCAAAAACCCATCCAAACACTATCTCAAAAATATTTTTCAAAATATTCTTCTCAAAACTCTCAACCAAACAGAGTTATTATGTTTTAAACAACATTTGTATTCATTGTTTGCTCTCATCCAGGGCTTGTTATAATTTGTTACAGATAGTCCCAATGAAGTACAACCCAAGGGATGAAAATTCAATCAAGGCTGTTATGGCAAAGGCTAATGTTGTTATTAATCTTATTGGTATGCAATCTGTGCCTATCATTCTACTTATCAGTAATATAGTTCGATTAAAATATCTTGTGAACGATTGTTTGCCTTGTTGGCAGGAAGGGAATATGAGACTCGAAATTATAGCTTTGAGGAAGTGAACCACTTTATGGCTGAACAACTTGCAGTGGTAGGTTCCTTTGCTCTTCTCTTCTTTTCTTTCCTTATTTATTTGTTGTGATGTTCTTGCTTCGGTAGTCTATGGTTTTTACAACAGCGATATGGGATTGAGCAAAGCTCCATTGACATGGTTGTCATTATGGCCCTTGATTCGTGAATGTTATGAGAAAACATGCTTTAATAACAAGAGGAGAATAATCTTGGAATCACGCATCAAGTCCCATAGGCTTCTCTTCTAGATTAATCAATTTGATGACCAAAAACATCCTAATTCATGTCTCTAGGGTCAGAGTATTTAAAGCATTCACAATCACCAGTTGTAGAAATCTGTGACCTTTGTTTCTCATCAGGAAGCTGATCTAGTGTATTTAAGGGTTAAAAGTGGATTGTTTGTGCAGATTGCCAAAGAACATGGTGGTATCATGAGATTTGTACAAGTCTCTTGCTTGGGGGCGTCTCCATCATCTCCATCCACAATGCTAAGAGCTAAAGCTGCTGCTGAGGAAGCTATTTTGCGGGAATTACCAGAGGTGAGATGCATTAGGCGTTAACTTTTGTTCACTTTACTGTTTTTCCCTCTTTAGAGCTGATAATGTTTGTAAATGTTAATGGTAACAGATTTGAACCAAATACGTGTACCCTCTTTGATCAGATTGTGCAATTTCGCTGTATCCATCGGAAAATGAAAAGTCTTATTGCTGCTTTTACCCAGAAACATTTCCAGTATGGACAAAACCCTTGAATATGAAACACAAAACAAGATTTGGCAACCTATGGCCATCTCCACAACCCTTTCCCTTTCCTGCCATACATGCCAGATATTCACGGCCCCTCCCTTGTGCTCTCCCGTCTACCCCTCACAACCCCTTGCTCTTTGAGTCCCATGTGACAGTGGATGGGAGAAGGGAGAGAAAGCCAGTTAAGGAAGGTGTGGATAGGTTATTGTATAGCACTCCCCATTAGACAGCCGCACGCTAGACAAAGCTTCCTCCTTTGTGGATCTAGGAATGGTATAACTTTCTTTGATAAGTAGATATAGGAGTCGCATAATGAAGCTTATATATGGAGATATATGACAGTTTAAGAACTACATGTGAAAGAATTGATTCATCAAGCCTTAGCCCCACCAATCACAGCTTCAAAATGCCCACTATCAAACGTTTGTGGGTTTTAAAAACATATCTTCACAATGACCTTATGAAAAGATTTAAGAGTTCTGCTTTATAGCTGCTGTCATAGCTATCTGTTTTGTCACCATTGATCCCCAGAATCTCATATGCCAGCTGATTATGGCTTCTGGAAACACAACCACTAAAGCTCAGCCTACATTGCTGACGATGTTTGCAACCTAAGCGTATTCCTTATGAAGCTCATGAGTAGAAGGGACATACTTTCCATTGACGCGAATCTGATCATAATTCATAGGCAAAGAAAGAAATAGATCAAACTCTATTGCTACTGTATTCCTTGGGTGATGCTGTTTAGAAGACTTAAGTTGAATATTAGATGTTTGGGAAAGCAATGGTTTCACTTTGAAGGAGAATATAGTCTGCTGGTTTGCTGCTGGCAGTTGTTGAAGTATCTCTTTAAAGAGTTAATGTTAATGGCATTGATTTTGCTCGAGTCATGCAAAGTGCACTGTCTCTATACTTGTAGGCTTTATTTTTAGATACTATAATGGTGCTTTGAGATGGGGCTTACTGAGATATTTCCATCGTTAGGCCACAATAATGAGACCTGCAGGAATGGTCGGTACAGAAGATCGGATTCTGAATACGTGGGCACATTTTGCAAAAAACTATGGCTTCCTTCCACTGATTGGTGATGGATCTACCAAGTATGTCTTCAAAATCTGAGATTTCGATGAAATCCAATACAACATTCGAGAATAAGAAACTTCAGTTTTAGTTTCTTGGTCTGAATTTTCTGTGGACAAGTGTTTGACAGAGTTGACTTTGCAGGATTCAACCTGTATACGTGGTTGATGTTGCATCGGCGATTATTGCAGCCTTAAAGGATGACGGCACAAGCATGGGGAAAGTGTACGAACTTGGTGGGCCAGAAGTCTTTACTGTGCATCAACTGGTGAGATTTCTTCTTTGTCCTAGCAAAATTGTTGCAGTCGGATTGGATTTTTACTGATTTCAAGGTTGATGCAGGCAGAGATTATGTTTGACACAATCCGCGAATGGCCTCACTATGTGAAAGTTCCTTTCCCTATTGCTAAGGTAAGGATTGACCAGACACCTTATTAATTATTGTAGCTCTCTATGAACCTATTTTGATTTTATCACTCAACTTTGCACTCTTTGTTATCTTCCCAACAAACTGCGAGTTTGAAGGTCATATCCTCTGGACCTCCATAAATTCGTAGTTTTCTGGTAAATCCCAAGTATAAGTTTGCAAATTTAATGCTGATAAATGAAATAAAAAAGGTTTGCAAAGGGTAATGAGTTTTTTTCCATTCCAAAAAGATTGAATCCTGGTTTTCTCAGATGAAAGTACAGAGTGGTTTATATTATTAATCAAAGATGGGATGGCTTGTCAAATCAAATAAAGCAACGTCAATACACGATTTTTGAAAATTCCTGTTTTACGCTTAAATAAAAAAAGAAATTGACGTAGCTTTCTAAAAAGTATATATCTATGTGTTATAACTCCAAGTGATATCAGATGTCTTTAATAACCTATTTGGCAAGCCAGCCTTCTTTTTTTATTTGCAAATCAACTTGTCACCTTACTCATAATATAGGAGTTTATGCGGGTTTTGTTCATGACAATGTCAACTTTAGGTTTGGATGTTCTCATTGTTTGCGCCGTTGTCATATATGTCTTGGTAACCACTTCAGATGTAACACTGGCAAGGGTCTAAGATATTGGTGAACCATTGATTATTAATGTAAAGTTGGTTTAATGATTTCAGGGTATTGCAATGCCTCGAGAGATATTACTCAAAAAAGTTCCCTTTCCGCTGCCTACTCCCGCTATATTCAATCTCGATCAGATCAATGCCCTTACTGAAGATACGGTTGTTTCTCCGGATGGTTAGTGCAACAAAGTTCAAGCTCTAAATGCACTCAACCTTTTCAATAACATTTATGCAATTTATGTTGTATATGCACATCTTACACCTTTAATTTTGTTGTGGGTTTTGCAGCCTTAACTTTCAATGACCTTGGTATCGAGCCCCATAAGCTGAAGGGATATCCCATTGAGTATCTTATCCAGTACCGAAAAGGCGGGCCAAATTATGGCTCTACCGTCAGCGAAAAAGTGTCTCCAGATGCATATCCATAGGATTATTTGGTTTTTTAATTCTGGGGTTTTCCCCTCAAAACTGACATCCAGCTGGGTTCTTTACATATTTACGGGTGCGCTGCCCTTTTGAACCATAGGTTTTGAAGCACCTGTTTCGTTGGAACAAAGCAGGATATTAATAAAGATATGGAGGGTCGTTCAATGACCGCATTGTATAATTTTGAGGGAACTCTTGTCACTCTTGTTCTTAGAAAGAGGTCCGAGTTGTCTTAACCCTTGGTTTAAACCAAGGAACCATTTGTATTTGTCTGTGCGCATAACGTTGATTTTCACATCTTCATAGATTTTTATGTTTTAAAGTAATTCTAACCGGGTTTTACAGCTTCTATGCGTAGTTGGAATTTTAGGAATAGGTTTACCAATCATGTGTCGTAAGTCTGCAATTCAAATGACCATGTTAAGAATGTCGCAGCTTGTTTTTTCCCTTTTAAAGTGAAAAGTCCAGAGTAGCCAGCCTGTAGTGAAGTTGAAGCTGGGCTTGATCTTGTGCTGTTGGTTGTCTTGATTTGGTTTCCATGGCATCCCATAGGGGAATATAGCTTTACTTGTAGTTGCAGGAAAGTACTCAGGACACTTTCTATAAGTAGAAGAATCCACCATCACTGATTCACTGTGGACAAATTCCGTCATGAAAAACTTCGGTCGTTGCAAACAAGAGGAAGAAACTGCAACTGCCGATCTACTGAAATCTATCGATCATCTCATGTCCAAAGAGCGCGGCAACAATTCTTTTGAACGCGTCAATTTGGGAGGAAAGAATGTTGGCGCGACAATGACCGTGCGGTGCAGCTCTTGTGGTAAGTCCTGCAATAGTTCCAACATAAACATTTACATCAATAACAATGTTCAGGGTGTGAACAACTCAATTTTACTGGGTAGTGAAGTGAGAATGGGAGATCCCGGAGTCTGCTTATCGACGAGAGGTGTCGAGATGGGTACAAGATTTGTGGAGTCGAACAAGAAAAGATGGGGTTTCAGACTAGGGTTTCTTGGGATGTTTCCGGTTGTAGTCATTGCTATTTTTCTGTTGCTGTCATTATTAGAAATCTCTCCCTTTAGCCAAATAAACCGAAAATTTGTTCCCCAGAGTTTGCTCATACCTTGTTAGTGTCAGTAATAGTATCGAGACGAGTCTATAGTTTCGGATAAATCAGTTTGGGTGATTTCATCTCTCTCTCTCTCTCTCTCTCTCTTCACATGCCGATTATTACAATTTCTGTACCTTGGGTTTCGGTACCCATATGTTTATCGTTTTTTGTTTTTCTTTGACTAGTTCCCCCGAGGTATTGGATCTCCTTTTAATACAATGCACATGGTGTTTTAAAGTAATGAATTATCTCTAACAATTGGAATCTCACTGTGACACTTATTAAACCGGGTGGAACTCACGTCGCCAGTATTACATGGGGAAAATTAGAAATATATTGTAATTTATACTGGGTCTCTTTCTTGGTTTATTATACTGGGTCTCTTTTTTTCTTGGTTTATTAAAAAAATTAAGTAAAAGAAAAATAAATTACACACAAGAAAAAGACAAATAACACAACCAAATCAAATGAAGAATATATCTAGTACTATAAAATTTTAGCACATTTTTTTTTATCATGGGGGTTTGCTTGAACCCTCCCAATCCAAGGTGAGTCTTTTTTCATCTTAAAATTGAAAATTGACACCATAAAAATTATTTTATATTATCAAATATTTTACGTGGAAACAACGGAACTGCCCAAGTTATGAAGTTGTTTATTCATCTGTACGGCTGTGCCGTTACTTTCCTCCTCGCATGTGAGTCTTTATTCCTTCGAAGTTATTTATTTATTTATTTATTTAAATTTTTTAATTTGAACATTTCCTCTAAGTTCTGAATGAAAAATTTGAAATTTGGATGAAGCACTTACGCATATCCAATTGAGCTGATTTTTCGCAGGAACACTCGAAAAATTATTTTAAAATTATTGAACGATTCAGATCATTCGTGTGGAACCCAAAATGAACCCCACATACCGATTAGTATAATTTATGTACCTTGGGTTTCGGTGCCCATATGTTTATCGGTTTTTGTTTTTCTTTCCTAGTTACCCCCGAGGCACTAGATCCTCCCTTTTAATGCAATGCAACATGGTGTTTTTAAAAATAAAGTAAATGAATTATCTCTAACAATTGGAATCTAACTCTGACACTTATTACACCACTTGGAACTCACGTCATTTAATGGTCATTTATATGGGGAAAAATAGAAATATATTGTAATTTATACTGGGTCTCTTACTTGGTTTATTAATTTTTTTAAGTGAAAGAGTCAGCACTTCGTCGATGAGAAAAATTATAAAATACCCCGTGTATTTATTACAAATGGAGAAATACAATCACACAAGAAAGACAAATAACACAATCAAATCAAATGAAGAATGTATCTAGCAAAAAAACGATCCAGCAGTCAAAAGACCATATTCAAATTGTCGATGTGTAGCTGTTATGGTAACTCTACCAATTGAAAACCAGAATATTGACGGTCTCTTCCAGGTCCTTTTTCTACAAGCTAAAAACTGTAAGTTGAAAGGGACGAACATGCGTAGCCTTGTGGCATATTGCAAAATAAACTTGTTTCTTGTTTTTCTTTTTTGGTTTGGCGTTCGTGAGTAGGGTTAGTTGTAGGTGAAATGCATGGATAAACATACAAAATTTTTGTACATCTGTACAACTCAGTTGATTTGGGACTCGGGGGAGATGTTGTGCACTCCCGTGCCATGCACCGTGTTGTGCGCTCCTCGGCCGTCCGATCGTGTTTTGGACGGCTCGGATGTGTTCGGCAATTATAATTTAATTTTGATTTATTTTGGTCGGTAAAAATCAAAACACATTTGAGCCGTTCAAAACACGATCGGACGGCCGAGGAGCGCACAACACGGTGCACGGCACGGGAGTGCACAACACCTCCCCCGGTTCCGTTGATTTGGGCTCATTTCAGGTAACATGGGAATGAGCGGAGTCGTTTATATTTTTTAAAATGATGTTTACTAGTATCCCATAAAAATAGTAATTAAGTGCCTCTTTTTATGAAGCCAAACCTAGAATGTAACTTTCCAAAGGAATTGATACAATTCTCACGTAATTCTAGGTAACTTTCGTGTGACGCCAGACAAGGGGAGGTGCTGTGCACGCGTGGCGACGGCGCTCCGGCGGTGATCGGAAACATTCACTACATAGAGCTCGTTGAGTAGAAGAAGTGTGCCAAAAATCAGCTCGTTCGGATATCATTAAGTACCTCATCGGAACGTTATTATCTTAAAAAGAGTGGATCCGAAACACTAGATCAAACCACTAGAACCCATTTTTTCTAAGTTAAATGCGTTCCGATGAAACACCAAATGATATCCGATCGAGCTTATTTTTGGCACACTTATTCTACTCAACGAGCTCTACGCAATGAACGTTTCCAATCATCAGAGCGCTGCCACGACGCGTGCGAGCAAGCTGTGCAACACCAATCTGCACTGCACCTCCCCCTGGTCAATTTGCTTCTTTTTAAGATCTTAAGTTCAAAAATTATCGCAGCTATCAATTCTTATAAACTCAATTCGTATAAATTGTGCAATCGCTAGTGTAACAGTAAGATTTTTTAAAATGAAGAAAAAATTTTCTGTGTGACGCGGTTGACGCCCTAGAATTGCCTAGTCCACCGGAGACCATGAAAATGATAAAGGCCTTGTTCGTTTGGTAGTTTTAGTTTAGTTTTGATGATGTTAAAAGGTGTAATGAGTGGAGAGAGAGAGAGAGAGAGAGAGAGAGAAATGAAAATGATGATGTCATCAAAACTAAAACTAAAACTAAACTGTGAAACGAACAGGGTCAAAACATTCGATGAGCCAATCATATCTAATAGCAGTATTTTTCCACGTCACCTTTGCCCATTAAAGCCTAGTCGACGGAAAGCCGTGATGCTTACGCATTTTTGGAATTCCAACTAATTAAGAAAACGTAATCGTAACACTTGTCAATATTTTTTCTTTCATTCTTTCATTACCTAATCCTCCATTGGTTTTGAATTGGGACAGAAAATTTAGGACAAACCATAGATTGGAGACAGAGGGAGTATAAAGTTATAAGGGCATCTCCTGTCGTATAAATAAGTTGAAAATAGTGTAAGATTTAACACAGTTAATTACAAAATATGAAAAAACATGTCCCAATCGTGTTGCTTGAGTAAGAATTAAAATGGCAGAGGTAAAAAATTTCTACTGTCAGGCGTAACTGTATCCAGTCAGCAAAGTGAAGGGGAGAAGAGAGAGAAAGAGAGAGAAAGATGAGAGAAAGAAAAGTTTGTCAGATGGGTGTGGGGCTGGTACCGGGAATGAGGAGAGAGGTAGAGACAGTGAGGAGAGAGAGAAAAAAATGGAGGAAAAGTTGGAACCACCTATATCTATATATACATATATATATATATATATATATATATATTTATGTACTTTTTTACACTTTAATAATACTCTAACAACACCACTGCAACACTTATTACCTTAACAACACATTTTGTCATATATTGTCATAACAACACAAAAATGAGACCCATTTTTTACACTTTTGTGTCATATAACAACAAATTTTTAACTCCGCAACTGCGGATGCCCTAAGAGCATCCAAAAGGAGCTCCCTAAAAAGAGCTCCTACTTTAAATCCTAAGATGTACCCATAAAACTAAGTGGGGTCCATTTGTACTCCTAGAGCTTGCTAACTTTAGAGAGAATACGTGCACTCAATGGACTAACAAGAGCATTTTTTATTTTGTAGGAACCACGCTTGGGAGTTTGTATGGAGAGCCTATTGAAACCCACAATTGAGTGAATGGCGGGGTAAATATTAGGAATCTCACCTAAGAGCTATTTTGGAAGCCTATTGTGGATGCCCTAAACAACCCATTAAGGGCATCCACAGTGGGCTCTTAAAATGGCTCCTAGGTGAGACTCCTAAAATTTAGCTAGTCATGTGATCAATTATGGTCTTCAATGGGCTCCCAATACAAGCTCCTAAGTATGGCTCCTAACTCATTAGCTAAATTTAGGTAGTCTTGTAGCTAGTTTCAAATGGGACTCAAGCCCTTTTAATCTTTTTTTAATGTGGAATTTTCAAAATAGAAGTGATTTTGTTTGAAAATTTTGAAAAAGTTCCATTGGAAGAAATCTCTCAAATATCATGCATTCCGAAATTTGAATTTCAGTCCATAAATATGGCAATCAGAGGAGGTCTTCTATGCAATATACTCTAGAAGACTAGAAACAACTTTCATCAATTTCACCCTTCTTTGCAAATGGAACCTATACCTCCAAATTCAAATAATCAATCTAACCCTCCATTAAACTCTTTCAATGCAGAATTTTACGCGCAATATATCATGAATAAACAATTCCCCTTCACTCCACCTAGTGAATTCGATTCAGAGCCATTTCAATTTTCAACTGATTAACCTTCTCAAAATATGGATTTACAAGCTCTCAAAAAGCCCCCAAAAAATAGTGAAGTGCAACCGAAGGTAAGAAATAATTGGACGAAAGATGAAGACGAAGCACTATGAGAATAGTGAATACGTTGGACTTATCAATTTATGGGACCCCCCTTTTTTTTCCTTCACAAAATAGAGAATACTCTTGCCAGCCCATTGAGAGCACATATACTCTCTATATTTAGCAAGCTCTAGGAGTGAAAAATGGACCCCAATTAGGCTTATGTGTACACCTTAAGAGTCAACTTATGAGTTATTTTTAGGGAGCTCACTGTGGATGCCCTAAGAGCATCACCTTATGGACCCTATAAAATACTCAATAGCGTGATTGGTTAAAATTATAGCTAGTAAATGTACAAAAATGAACTCTAATGGACTAGATAAATTCTATACGCTTTAGTACATTCTTATACATTTTTCACATATTTTAATACATTTCTTAAACGTTAACAACAACTTAGTATGCTGATTTTAGAATTGGGTTTTGCCTTTGTAAACTGGGCTTACAATAAGTAAAGAAAAAAGAAAAAATAACATGCACTCCAGTGCACATTTTATATTTCTCAATAAATTTACACCTATTTTATATGTTTTTCATATATTTCAATACTTTTTAAACTTTAATATAACACACTAGACTTTTTTTGAGTAGCATTTTTCTTTAGAATTTTCTAATATAGGAATCTCCTGGAATCACTCCAACTAAATACGCGATTTATGGAACGTGATGCCATCACAGGGTGGGTCCCGCGTGGCA
Source organism: Vaccinium myrtillus (assembly GCA_016920895.1). Lineage (NCBI taxonomy): Eukaryota > Viridiplantae > Streptophyta > Magnoliopsida > Ericales > Ericaceae > Vaccinium > Vaccinium myrtillus. Next base: position 31,133,940 of record CM029281.1, read on the forward strand.
CTCAGTCTCCCTTTCCTTTGTTCTTATTTGCTATGAGCAATTTTTCAGTGTTGAGCGGATACGGCGTGGCACTCGCACGTAATTTGGGATGTTTATTTCAATTTTAGAAGGTCCGAATTATAGAGAGAAAGAAAGAGGAGAGAGAGAGAGAGAGTTTTAATCTGAACCGTCTAATACAATTTTAGACAACCCGGATGTAATATTCGAGTACCACGTTAGCTCGGCTACGTGCTACTCATTCATTCGCTACCCAAAATTTTCTCCCTTTGCTACCGACACTAAATAGACCACCCCCGGCGCACCATGCTATCTTACGCCGCCTCCTCTGTGCACGCTTCATACACGCCTTCTTCTCCCTCTCTCTCGTTTACAGTGTTCAGTGGAAACATCTTTCCATAACGCATCTTTCTCTCTCTACAACTGTAAGTACGGAGTAATTATTTCTTATTTCCATCATCTAGTTTCTTCCAAAACGCGTGCTTTTTCGTTCGAGATCGACCAAAATTGGATTGATAACTCGCGATTCGTGCCACTGATTGGTCATCACTTCATGCGGACCTTCGTTTATCTCTCTATCTTTGTTCAGTTTCGATTGATTTAGCTCTTGATTATCTGTTTCCTTTCATGTCTGTTCGGTCTCAGTAACAACTGATTTGTTTTTGAATCGATCCGATATTCTTGTTGTACTTCATAACCAGAACTGTGGTAAAAGGTTAGGGTTTTGCGAGATTTCATAATAAAGTTAGGGTTTTTGGTGGTAGTAGGACCATCCACTTGCTAATTCTTGCTCTGTGCTTGTGTTCTCCATCACGAATTTTAGCAGTTTGGGATATTTTTTGAAAGACGCTTTTATATGCTCACGCATATACGCTTTTATATGCTCACGCATATGTTCCACACGAGCATTATGTGACTTACGATGAGACGCCGCTCGCCGACGAGCTCTCGAGTTGAGAATATGGATAAGGGGGGTACTAAGAATCAACGGTCCCGGATTTGTATGTTGGCGTCTTTGTCGGCCTTTTTCTGGTTATTGTTATTGTACGTCCATTTTGTTGTTCTAGGAGGTAACACAGTTGATGATCCATCATCAATAGTGGATCACATTTCCTCTAGTTCTGAGTCGATTGATAGCCACCCTAGCGATTCCCAATCAAAGCCTGTTAGTCGGCCTAGCATTGCCCAGCCAGACCCTATTAGTTGGCGTATCCATGACCAATCCACTCCTTTGAGTCAGCATAGCAATGCCCAACCAATGCCTGCAAGTCAGCCACCGACCAATACCCAGCCGAAAGCAGAGAACTTTGAGTTTATGAAGGCATTAAGAACCATAGAAAATAAGAGTGATCCTTGTGGTGGGAGATACATATATGTCCATGACCTTCCTCCTAGGTTTAATGAAGATATGCTCAAGGAGTGTAGGAGTCTGAATCTTTGGACTAACATGTGTAAGTTCACTACTAATGCTGGGCTTGGGCCCCCGCTCGAAAACGTTGAAGGCGTGTTCTCAGATACCGGATGGTATGCGACGAATCAATTCGCAGTCGATTTGATTTTCACTAACCGAATGAAGCAGTATGAGTGCTTGACGCCTGATTCTTCTCTTGCCGCTGCTATCTTTGTACCATTTTATGCGGGTTTTGATATTGCTCGGTATCTTTGGGGGTATAATACGTCTACGAGGGATGCTGCTTCTCTTGCTTTGGTAGATTGGCTGATGAAGAAGCCGGAGTGGAGAATTATGGGAGGAAAAGATCATTTTCTTGTTGGTGGAAGGATTACTTGGGACTTTAGAAGGTTAAGCGATAAAGATTCAGATTGGGGTAACAAGCTTCTATTTTTACCAGCTGCAAAGAATATGTCCATGCTTGTGGTAGAATCAAGCCCATGGAATGTGAATGATTTCGGCATTCCATACCCCACTTACTTTCATCCGGCAAAGGATGCCGATGTGTTCATTTGGCAGGACAGAATGAGGAAACTGGAGCGAAAATGGCTCTTCTCTTTTGCCGGGGCCCCACGTCCTGGTAACCCTAAGTCTATTCGGGGACAAATCATCAACGAGTGCAAGAAATCCAACAATTGCAAGCTGCTGGAGTGCGATTTTGGGGAGAGCAAGTGTTATTCTCCAAGCAGCATAATGAAGATGTTTCAGAGCTCCCTATTCTGCTTACAACCTCAAGGTGATTCATACACAAGGAGATCTGCGTTTGATTCGATATTGGCGGGTTGCATACCTGTCTTCTTCCACCCTGGTTCAGCTTACACGCAATACACTTGGCATCTTCCTAAAAATTATTCAAAGTACTCCGTCTTTATTCCAGAGGATGATATTCGGAAGAGGAATATAACAATCGAGCAAAGGCTGAGTCAAATTTCTCCTGAGGAGGTGAAGATAATGAGGGAGGAGGTTATAAGTCTCATCCCCAGGCTTATATATGCAGATCCCCGCTCTAAATTGGAGACCCTGAAAGATGCCTTTGATGTAGCTGTGCAGGCTGTTATTAACAAAGTTACTAAGATGAGGAGAGACATCATTGATGGTCGCACAGATGATGATTTCATTGAGGAGCTCAGTTGGAAATATGCTTTGTTAGATGAAGGGCAATATGTGGGTGCTCACGAATGGGATCCGTTTTTCTCAAAACCGAAAGGTGGCAATGTGGAGACCAAGGATATATCTGCAGAGGCAGCAAAGAATTCTTGGAAGAGTGAGCAAAGAGGACATTCATGACTTGGCCACAAAATTTTGTCGATTTCAAGTTCTAAAGCCTGGTGAATGTGGGCCGGAGCTTAAAGCAGGATGCCATGCCCTGAGAGATGGAGTGCACAATCTTGCCGTAACCCAAAGAATACAAGTATATGAATTTTCTGCTTCTGGCATAAACAGGTGTTTGATCCTCTATATTTTAATTTGTCATTTTGTAGTCATTCTTTGTATCGTATTTGATTTACAGAAGCTACCGCACAGTTGAGCTTAAATTTTGTCTATTGGATGCTGTTTTGGCAAAAAAGAAGTATTAATGAAAGTAATGATGAGCTTTTGTATCTTTCGAGCATCTGTTTCCTTCCTCTACAAGAAACGGGGATATATACCATACTCTACTTGTGGGTGCAATTGTCATTGCAGATTCACCCAACCATCTTATTTTGTGGCACTGGACATGGAATCAGATGTAACTCTTTCTCTCGCTTTCTGTAAGCGTGTTTTTTGGAAACAAGGGCTTGAAGGCCATATTTTGTGCCCTATTAGAGAGTGATTCAGCTACAATTGAGCCAACTGCTGGCAGTTTGTAATAACGATTTGTGTAGAGTTCACAGAGACCGCAGATTAGGTAATGGGATGATAATAAAGAAGAGTAACTCTGAAAGTTAGAAGACCTTTTTTCTTTTTTTCTTTGCTCAGTGAAGTTAGAAGAGCTCTTAACGAGTCGTTTGGATATCGTCACAATCTAACTATAGTGTATAGCATGCATTGATCAGCAAAATACTTGAGCCTTGCGAGTGAATTATTTTTCAGTTCGAACACAAATATCTCCTCCGGTGTGTTCTCTGTCTTTTATTTTTTGGTATAGTATAACATATGATAGTGATAGTAATATGTGGTTCTCCAGGAAGATAGTACTCCCGGCCAGACATTTTACAGAAATTTACACTTACTCATGTCAAATTGTGACTCATACCATATAACGACCCATCATCACCTTGCACAATATTGTCCGCCTAAGCTCCAAGGACTTCTCAGTAGGTCACCCATCCTAGGATTGCTCCCGGGACGAGCACGCTTAACTGCGAAGTTTCAATGAGCTTTGACGCCCGCAAAGGCCTTGTGCAAGTTAGGGCATGATCGTTTCTCTTATATCACAGAAGTCCGTTACATCCAAGTGGGTCATGGGCTGCCACATACCAACTGAAGGTAATGAATCGTTTACTGTACCAAACTAACATAGGCACGCATTTCCCAACTTGCAAAAACTATACTCTGGGACGGGTTGGAACCGGGTGGATTCTCTGCCTGCAATTATTTTGTTCTTAGCTTTAAGAAATTCATCCTGCAGAAACTTTACTAGTGCATGCTGCCAGTCCCCATGGTTACTTTGGTTTTTCACTGAAAATGATGGCTCCATTTTGAGGTCTATACAAGCTGCCAATTTAGTTTGTGGGAAGATCCTCATTTGGTTCAGGTGAGTTCACTTGTGTCAATCTCTCATCAGCCAAGTGGGGAAGAGTAAGGGTTGACCTGCCTTGCACATTTTCCACAGAAGGTGAAGAGTGCAAAATCTTGAAAGAATTCTCCATTGGATATTTGTTCTGGAATAAACCTGACATTTTTGTGTAACTAGCTCATGACTGAGTTGACAATTCTGGAACCAATTGTGTTGTCTCTGTTGCTAGGGAATTTGAGTTTCATCGAATTCACAGTTTGAACTTCAAGGGTTAAGCCTAGCACCTGTACTGTGTGACCCGGATGAATCTGGGCGAAACCCGGACAGGCAATGAACTTGGGGGAATCCTAACAGTTTTCAGCTAGTTGGATTATGCTGTGTAATTGTAGTTTTGTAAATCGAATTAGACACTTAATCCAGAATTTTTTTAAAAAAATAGCGACTTAAAACCAACAGAAACAAGCTTCAAACCAACATAAATGAGCCAGATAGTTGATTATTTTAGCTCACAAGGTGCACAACCACCGAACTCGAAATTGATCGATCCCGACGGCGATGAAAAAACCTAATAAGTAATCTCCATCGATCTCGCAATCTTATTTGATTACTTTCCTTCGTTTTCTTTTGTATGGTGGTGGTGGGTTTCAGATCTTGTTAATGGCTTTTCTTTTTTTTTCCGATATAATGGTGGAGTTTTTTTTCTCGATTCAAGGCAGGTGTTCTTTTTCGATACAGTAATAATGGTAAATCAAAAAATCATTTCACATGTGCTTTAAAAGATGGTTATTCTATACAACGAATATGGTTTATTGATTTACCACTTTTACCATATTCACATGTAGATGTTATTGCGTACAGTAAATATAGTTTATTAATGTATCATGTTTTCATGTATAAAATGGTTGATCGAAATGGGAAGGACTACATGTGGCTTTATGGTGCACTAATCAAACATGTTTTCATGGTTTTGGCTTGCGTTGTGGATTTATGGTGCATTAATCTATCATATGTTTCATAGTATTTTTTATATGACGCATTAATCTACCATGTTTTTATATGCAATCTGACTTTTATGCTTGGACTACATATACCTATTTTTTATGGTGCATTAAAAATGACATGATTATTTATTTTCAATTTTATTTCGAGATTTTAGGGGGGGTAGAAAAATCAGGAGGTAAATATTAGGAAAATTAGAAGAGAGAAAGGGTATTTTGGGGTTTATTTGAATTTCAGAATGGAATCATAAGTATTTAAATCTCATAGGATGGAATCATAATAATCATTTTTGTACAGGATGCCTAATTAACTCTCCCTTGAAAATTTAACGAGCTTCAGAAATATATTCAAGTTGTTTATCTGGCGAACCAATGTGATACAAGTTTTAATCGAACTGATTATGAGTTGATATCCGAGTAGTTCGAATTTATTCAAACATCTTTATATGGCGAACCAATGTGATATGATCTTTTAATTGAACTGATTATGAGTTGATATCTGAGTAGTTTGAATTTTTTCAGACATTACAAACGAAGTAGTTTGAATTTTTTCAGACATTACAAACGAACAGGCCAGGCCAATGTTGTAGCCAGAAAATTATATCAGTGAGAGCACAATACAAAAACGAAGTACTTTGTTGTATAAAAAAAAAATCTCTCCCTTCTTTTAAAATCTAACATGCCTTGATTTTCATTTGAACTTTTTTTCAAAATATATTTCTACTTAAATAGTGCTTAAGAGCATCTCCACCCCTTACTCATATTTTTACTCAAATTTAAGTAAAAATTTGAGTAAAAGCTTCATTTGTTATTGTGTACTCCAATGAGCAAGCTCAAATTCAAGTGCAAATTTGAGTAAAATGTCCATTACTGGCAAAACAGTAACATGAAGGTGTCAAATTTGCCTTCAAACTATGAGTAAGGATTTGAGTCTAACTCTATTTGAGTTTAAGTTTGAGTAAAAACTCAATTTGATATAGGTATGGGTAAGGAGTGGAGTAGTGTTTTAAGGGGTTTTACTCAAATTTTGAGTTTGAGTAAAAAAAGAGTAACGGGTGGAGTTGCTCTGACTATATCTATTATCTTCAACACAAAGGCGATATGAGTTTTTGATATATTTGATAAGAGAAAGAGAAACAACGGAGAATGTAAAAGAAGTCTCACATAACTTACATTTTATGTAATATAGTAATTATAAATCAATAAACACGTAATAGTTTTGAGGCATAAATTCAGTGAATTGAGGCTTACTTGTGAGTAATTAATTATTCAGTGGTCCTTCTCCATCACTTTTTTTTTTTATCGGCCTTCATCATCACATTTTAGGTAAAATTCATATATTTAATCTCGAGTCACACATAAATATGTTCAGGATAATGAAGTTATAACACCATGTGGTCGCACCCTAAAAGCACTCAATGATTTTTCAATGGAAAACGTGAAATACTAATGAACAGTGAGCTTCCTATCAAGGATCCCGCAACTTGTTAACGTCCGGACCTCCACTTTTCGGACAAAATTTTGACGATCCGAACCGCGGAACCGTTAGATGTGTTTAAAACTTATTTTTAAGGTCCAACGCAAGGATTTGGCAAAAAAAAAAATACCCGGAAGGGCTTGATCGGAGCAGTTTTTCATAAAAATGCACATACATCATTTTTATGAAAAACTGCTCCGATCAAGCCCTTCCGGGTATTTTTTTTTTGCCAAATCCTAGCGTTGGACCTTAAAAATAAGTTGTAAACACATCTAACGGTTCGGATCGTCAAAATTTGGTCCAGAAAGTGGAGGTCCAGACGTTAGGTCCGGATTTAGTTGTTTGGATAGGAAGCTCACTGTACTAATGAAATTTCTAATATATTTTTCTACAAATGTAAAATAAAAAAAAATAAAAAAAATCCAATGAGGACATAGAGTGGCTCCGCCACTGGGCCAAGCTGTAGATTTTTCAAGTTTGGTTTGAAAATTAACAAGCATAAAAAATGCTCAAGCTTAGTTTATTTATGTGACAAACTGATACAGAACGAGTTTTTATCGAGAGAACACTAGCTCAAAACAAGAAAATCAAGAACGTGGTTCTTTTATCAGCTCTCATTATGCGAGTTTTGCCAAGTTTATCCTGGCCTCTGTACAATGAGAAAATTTTGTGTGCCGCATGTGATATCCGTCGGTGCATCCGAGCCATCCAAACATGTTTTGGAAGGCTTAGATTTAAGTGTGGCATTTTTATAAATTTTGAGGGAAAATTTACTCCAACAAATCTGGACCGTCCAAAATATGTTTGAACGGCCCGGATGCGCCGACGGGTACCACATGGTGGCATCCGTCCAGCACACAAAATTTTCTCCTGTCCAATGGAGAGAAATGGAAAACTGTATTTCAGTGAAGCACAAGCTGCACGTGCCAAGAGGAGCTAAGCAAAGGCAAACAAGAGCGTCTGAATAAATGCCCTTTCAATGAACTACTACCAAATGAAGAAGAAACACCCACCAAATTGAGGAACAAAGATTCAGGGAATATAACGGCTACGTACGTTTTCGAAAAACCCTACCACAGAAATTGATTTAAACCCAACCAAAACATCCCCGTGAAAACCCAAGTCAGCAGCAGCTCCTCCAACAATCTCTCTCTCTCTCTCTCTCTAAACAAAGAATCCTCGTGATGAAGAGCTCTTAAATTTCACGAGTTTCATCTTTTTTCCTGAACCCATGTTTTGAATTCTCTTCAAACACCTTCAAATACCCCCCACAATCCATACCCAAAAACATGCCTCGAAAACCAAAGCAGACATGGACACAAAAACCCAACTCTTTTTCACCACCCTTCTCCTCTCCTTCATTTCCCTCCATGCACAAAACCTCCAGACCTACATCATCCAACTCCACCCACAAGCAATGCCAAACACTTTCTACTCCTCCAAGCTTCAATGGCACCTCTCTCTCCTCGAACGATTCGTTTCATCCCAAGAAGAAAAACCGTCTTCTCGCCTTCTCTACTCTTACCACTCCTCCATGGAAGGGTTCGCGGCTCGTCTGTCTGAAGTCGAGCTCGAGTCATTGCGAAAGTTTCGCGATGTCATTGCAGTTAGACCAGACCGTCGACTTGATACCCGCACGACTTACTCTTACGAATTCTTGGGACTAAACCCCAACGGTCCAGGTGCCTGGGTCAAGTCTGGGTTTGGTCGTGGGTCGATAATTGGAGTACTTGACACGGGAATATGGCCCGAAAGCCCGAGCTTCAACGACCGTTCAATGCCTCCGGCTCCCAGGAAATGGAGAGGGATTTGCCAAGAAGGCCAAAACTTCACTTCCTCAAATTGCAACAACAAAATCATAGGAGCAAGGTACTTCAGCAAAGGCCACACTGTGGCTTCATCCTCACCATCACCCAACACCGTCATCGAATATGCGTCAGCTCGCGATTCACACGGACATGGGACTCACACTTCGTCCACGGCCGGTGGGGCTCCAGTCTCGATGGCTAGCGTGCTCGGGAACGGAGCTGGTGTGGCCCGCGGGATGGCCCCTGGGGCCCACATCGCCATATACAAAGTCTGCTGGTTCAGTGGCTGTTACAGCTCTGATATAGTGGCTGCAATGGATGCAGCCATCAGAGACGGAGTTGACATTCTCTCTCTCTCGCTCGGCGGCTTCCCACTACCGCTCTACGAAGACAGCATTGCCATTGGGAGTTTTCGAGCAATGGAGCACGGAATATCTGTTATTTGCGCAGCAGGAAACAACGGTCCTATTCAAAACTCGGTTGCCAACGAGGCTCCATGGATTTCCACCATAGGCGCAAGCACACTCGATAGGAGATTTCCTGCCATAGTTCGAATGGGAAACGGGAAAATGCTGTACGGGGAATCCATGTACCCTGGAAAGCGAATTCCAGGTTCTGAGAAAGAACTCGACCTGATTTATGTAACTGGTGGTGAGGGGAAGTGAGTTTTGCCTTAGCGGGTCTCTTCCAAAGGCAAAAGTACGTGGGAAAATGGTGGTGTGTGATAGAGGAGTAAATGGGAGGGCGGAGAAAGGCCAGGTTGTGAAGGAAGCCGGTGGTGCTGCGATGGTTTTGGCCAATACAGCGATAAATCTGGACGAAGACTCGGTCGATGCACATTTAATTCCCGCGACTGTGATTGGATTCGACGAATCAGTAGAGCTAAAGAGTTATATTAACTCTACAAGAAAACCCAGAGCCAGAATAATTTTTGGAGGAACACAGATTGGGAAATCTAGAGCACCAGCAGTAGCTCAGTTCTCATCAAGGGGGCCAAGTTTTTCCAACCCTTCTATACTCAAACCAGATGTGATTGCTCCCGGAGTCAATATCATCGCCGCGTGGCCTCAGAACCTGGGCCCCACAGGACTTCCGGAAGATTCTAGAAGGGTGAACTTCACTGTCATGTCGGGGACTTCCATGGCGTGTCCCCATGTTAGTGGAATTGCTGCTCTAGTCCGCTCTGCTCATCCAAAATGGTCGCCGGCGGCTATTAAATCTGCAATCATGACAACAGCAGATGTTAATGATCATTTTGGAAAGCCAATTATGGACGGAGACAAACCTGCAGGAGTTTTCGCAGCCGGAGCTGGACATGTAGAACCAGAAAAAGCCGTGAATCCGGGATTGGTATACGATATCTTGCCAGATGAATACGTCACTCATCTCTGCACTTTAGGATACACAAGTTCAGAGATATTTGCTATTTCTCATCGGAATGTCAGTTGCCATGGAATTTTACAGAAGAACAGGGGGTTTAGCCTCAATTATCCTTCTGTGTCTGTGATTTTCAACCGTGGGGTGGTGAGGAAGATGATCAAGAGGCGGTTGACTAATGTGGGGAGTCCAAATTCCATTTACTCTGTGGAAGTGGTGGCGCCTGCGGGAGTTGAGGTTAGAGTTGAACCACGACAACTGGTATTCAGACATGTCAACCAGAGCTTGAGCTACAACGTTTGGTTTATATCAAGGAAGAGAACGCGACTCGACACTACCAACTTTGCTGAAGGGCATTTGATCTGGGTGGAATCCAACAACGGCCTAAACAGGGTTAGAAGCCCTATTTCAGTGACATGGGCATCTAAGAGAGGTTATGGCAGTGGCGGTAGCAAAAACAAGTAGTCATTTCCGCTTATTTCAGCTTTTCGTTTTCAGGAAGGTCTAATTAATGAAGATCTGAGGATCTTGTGTTTTGAGTTTTAGAACTGGAAACTAGGGTTTCTTCATCATTTGATGAAGACAGGAAGATTCAACTTACCATTATGGTTTTCCTATCAGACGTTTTTTTCCTAGTGCAAGAGGATTTATCTGCTTCTATTTCTCAAAAATCCTGATATCGAAGCCGATAAAAAAAAAAAAAAATCCTGATATCGAAGAGTCCACAAAATAATACAGTAATATAGACACAAATCGATAAAATCTAACAACTGAGACAGCACAAGATTACAGAACAGCTTGCAGATAAAATCACCATGTACAGTTTCTATTCTGGAACGGATGGAACGGAATGCACAGACAATCACCATGTAAAATTGTCTTTGAAACAGAATAGCTTGCTGATAGAATCACCATGTACAGTTTCTACTCAGGACATATTTGCAAATATAAGTACATGGATATATTGAGATATGAAAAGAGCTAACAATGAATAAGATTGATTGAAACAGGACCCCCGCGAAAGTGAGGATTTAGAACGCATCAGCTCTACAAGGATATCAACTACGTTGTTCAAAATTTGGATTTTTACTCAATACAATCAAAGTAAGACTACCGAAGTGGAAGATGAAAGTGGATAAGTGGAAGGGAAGGATATACATTCCTCATTTCTTGACAAACTGCAACCCATTTACGTTAGCATATCTCTCCATGAACCTCATGAATCGATCCCACTCCCTTGGAGTCCTCATCACGTACTTGGCTTCAATCCTCGATGGCTTCCCATTGACAAACTTAGCACTTACATCAACCGACTGAAGAACCCCTTCCTCATCGATCATGTAGAAGCCAGTGATATCACCTACTTCACCAGACGAGTCAAAGACTGAGGGTTGTTCAAAGCTGAATATAGCCATTCCATTTGTGCCATCCTTTGATTTGGTTAGTTTCACATCTGGGACTGTCTGCTCATCGGTTCCTTGAATAAACTGAATTGTTGGTTTGACCATCATTGTTATCCCGAGTCTACGAACTTGAGAACTTCTTCGTTGAGTACAACATGGATTTTGCAGTCGCAAAGGTTGACCACTGAACGAGGACTGTGCACTTCGGTGAACGGCCCCAACTGCCATGCCTACGCAACAAGAAAAGAGATTTGCATATCAGGTGCTGTACTTATCAACTGCAAGACCCATCCAATATAACATACTGGAAAGTCTGTGTGAGCATTACTTAAAAGCATTGACATAGAACTCAAAGGCGTAGCAAACACCCACCAGAGTGAATTCAATGAACCCAATGGATTTTGATGCTCATATGTAAATACCTACAATATTAGCTATCACTTGGGAAAGTATAAACAACATGACACCAGTGAAGTTTTAGGGAGAAAAAACCCTAACCATAGGGATCAACCTAAGAAAACAGAAACTTACATAGGTCATACCAGATTTTCGTTTTGCTTGCAAGAACCACAATGAATTTCGCTAACATATACCTCTTACAAAAGAAAGTACTAATCTACACAGGGTGCTGCATAAACACTCCCGCAATTGGGGGCTCCAGTTTTTATCAACTTCTTATCCAATTACCCTTATAGCTTATTCATCTTAGCAGCATTTCAGAATTCTCACAAAAGTCCAAAATCTTCAGCTAACTAAAATTGTCAACTATAAATAACACACAACATGCTAACAAGTGATAGGGCACCATTCTGAATGCTGTTAAAACCCTAATTTTTTCCCCACCCATTACTTTCTCCCAAATTACGAATGAACCTCTCAAGCAAGGGAAAAAATGAAAAAAGAAGAGGCCCATTTCATTACTCTGATGTGGCTCCACATGTAAACTTTAATTATTACACAAAACCCCAAAAAAAATTCCGAAATTGCCAACCAGTTTAAATCATCTGCAATGAAAAAGTTTGAACAATTTGGGAAAAGAAAAGTTAGTACCTGAAAGAATGGGTGTCTGGCGGGGACGGTGAGAAACTGGGGAGGAGAATGCAAGAGACTGCAGTGCTGCCATTATTGTGAGAGAGAGAGAGAGAGAGAGAGAGAGAGAGAGAAGGAGAGAGATAAATAGGGAGCTGATGTGGTGTGGGTGTGTAATAACGATAGCCATTCACTTGCAATGTTTTTAGATTTTCAATCGATTGGCTGATGAGGGAATGGACTTGGAGCTGGCTTAATGGGCTTGATGGACTGAAAAGTTTATTGGGCCCAAAGTTTGATATCAAGCACTCACCGTACTTGGACATGTAGCAAGCGAGATGGTTGGGCATAATGGGCTAGGATGTTTTTCATATTTGAAATTGACCCAAATATACGGGCCGAAGTGATGGGCTTTGGGACCATCTGGGTTTACTATAGTTGATGTAATACTGGGCCCGAAAGCTTCCAAAATCACGTGGCGGTGTTTCAAAAACACTGAGTAATTACTAATTACTCAATATGTAAAGGTCCACACATGGGTTCATCCTATTTTTCTTCTTTCCTTTTGTAGAGAATAGAACTCCAAAAACTTGTTTAGAGTTGTTCATCAGGACGTTAGTCAAAGTTGCGAGTTGTTTTTTGTTTTGTGAAAACGTACACTTAAATATAAGTTAAGCTTCATTATATTTTGGAGACGATCAATGCACATAGCGTATAGCGTAAAGGGAAAAATAATGTCTCAAGGACATGGATAACTTTCCAGAAGCAAATTCTTGTTTAAGAAATTTCGAGACATGTAGCATTTTCTCAGATTTTCCAAGATATCGATCCACTACTCATTCATGTACCAATATGCCATTATCAGGTCTATTATTATTCCTCTCTCTCTCTCAATCATGCAAATTGTAATGTTGGTTTGTGCTGTGTGCATGCCTGTGTCTTGGCATGAAGTCACATGTGGAGACACGTAATTTCCCAATGTCCAAACCCCCCATGCATCCATTCTCAAAGGGACTTTTCTCTGATTGGCTTATGATTTGTAAAAAAATTGCTCAACAAATACATGTGTATATAAATTTAATTATCTCTCTCTCTCTCTCATAATAAGAAGGCTGCCCCAAGGATTAGTGTAGTTGGTTAATGGATTTACTCTCCACTAGGCCCGGCCTTGAGATTTTCGGGGCCCTAAGCAGAATTTGATAATGGGGCCTCTTATTGTTTCTATACATATTAGTTGTTCCACATAAAGCATGGTTCAGTGGATTGTTGGTTAGAACAATGAAGATGCTCGATTAGGTCGCAAGTTCAAGTTTTGGGGCTGTCAACTTGAAGCCTTTTTTTTGTGTAAAACTTGAAAAAAAGAGCGTACAAAAACTGCTGTGAGCTGTGGCCGACTTACGCATTTAGTAAATTTTAGACGTAAATAATATTTATTGTTATCTTAGATTTGGGGGCTCTTTTATTGGCCTCCCCAACCCAACCCCAAGGATTACTGTTTTTGTTATGATTTACTCTCTCCACACATCGATCGGTTCATTTTTGAGTTAGAGTCCTCAAGAAAGAAATTTCTCATGGATTGTTCCAATGTGGATGGCTTGCTTTGACCCGGGAGGAATTAGTCGCACACAGAACTAAATTTCACACCTCAGGCCGTCGAACCAAAAATTTAAAAACAAACAAGATAATAATACATCTCTCTCTCTCTCTCATGATAAGAAGGCAGGTCTATACCCAGGAAGCTGCATGCTGCTGGTTTCAACTTTCACATGGCCTCCAATACAATATCCTATCATCCACTATCAAAACACATAGTAGTGACACACAACATTCGCTTTCTTTTATTCACCTCCCCAACCCAACCCCACATGGGTCCATGTGAAAAGGGCCAGTTTATTCTTCTAAACAAATAGGACATGCAATAGTGAAGACCAATTTTATAAGGGGAAAAGGGCGGTTGGTAGGGTCCAAGCCCATGGTTGATAATGTCCATCACTTTCTCCCATTTCAATTGGGTAGTCCTTAATAAAAAAATGCACTAAAAAAAATTGGTGGGTGGTCCTTAATAAACAAATGAAGATGTAGAAAAAGGAATTACAGAGATAATTTGATGTTACCATGAATTGAAAAAGTAAAGAAGAATGCCCCTAAGAGAATGCCATGAGTATCAATATTGGGGGAAAACACTGACAAACCTGTCTTGTTTTTATTGTTAGTGCAGAGGTCACCCTTTAAAATGTGGAAGGTTCGCTCGTACTCAACCATCTGGTGCATCAAAACTATTGTGTTTGTGAAGCCTGATTCAATTTGATTTGCTACTTCGCTAATTATGACGGGGTTCAATCTGCCCGATCAAGCCAAAGGGGTTTAGGGGTATTGCCGGCGTATATAACTTGTTATGCATAGTAGTCACTGTGTTCTGTTCTGTACTCTCTTTAAAACGTAAATCTATGTGTCGTGTTTTTCTCTTGATTTATTCTTCGTGCGATTGTGTGTGATTTTGAGTCAAATCCACAAGAAACTCTGATTTATTTCTTGATATCTTGACAGTGGGGTCCTTGAGGAGCCTAACCCTGATCAGTTATACATAGACATATTATTGATGAATCTTTGTCATACCTGCAAGTCACACTTTATTAGGAGAGAAACTAAGGATGAAATCCAAATCATTTTGAGCATGCAGCCTTATGGGCTCCACATGGCCACCAGCAGTGCTAAAAGGACCTTTAACAAGAATAAAGGGTGAATTGCTTCATAAGTATCCAATCTATTAAGTATAACCATGCTTTGTATTCCAAAAGAAGATAAGGGGAAGAAAAAAGAACTAAACTTTTGCTTCACAATTATCACCACAATTCAGAAAAACACTATAACAACTACAAATAGTCATTATTCAAAGTGCGCATAAGCTGACCCGAACACCTAAGTTAAAAAAAAACTACAAATAGTCAAAAGAGCAAGGCCAAAATGACGATGCCAACAAGGGGTATTAATTGTACGTAAATTTGATTGAATTATGCTGTCAAGTTTATTTAGCTGTCAGAATGAAGTATGGCAACACTACATGCATTCATCACGATGTGATGTGTGCCTGTCTAAAAGCGTATTTTTCTGCGTAAATATCCGGGAACATTCCTATAAAACCCATAAAAAGAAGAAGTAAAAAAAAAAGCTAGGAACAAGAATTTTATTCTTCTTACCCACTTGAAGTTGACTATGTGAGGAAGAAGAAACATATTCTCTCCATGTTTTTTGTCGGAGTCAAATTCAGTAAAGTCCAAAATTTCCAGGCCATTTCTTCCATATTACAAGCTGTTGCAGTGACCAAAAAAATAATCCCCATACAACAATAATGCTAATCATTTATTAATACTGCAAACCAATCATACAATTTTCGCCCCATTACTACCTCTCATATAACACACCATCTGACACCCTCTCTCTCTCTCTCCTCCCCATCTCTCTCCACATCTCCAATGGTGGAAAAACTAAGAGATTAACAAAGATCAATGCAGCAGAAGAAGAACAACAATATGAGTTTCCAAAGACATTTCTTGATCATCTTCTTCTGTTTCTTCTACTGTTGCATTGAGAGATCATTTTCAGCCAATGAAACATCGGTTCTGCTATCGATAAAAGCAGGCCTAGTTGATTCGTCGGATCAGCTAGGAAACTGGAACACTCCCGTCTACTGTAATTGGACGGGAGTGTCCTGCAATTCCGTTGGAGAGGTTGAAAAACTCGACCTCTCCCACATGAATCTAAGCGGCACTGTCTCGGACGAAATCCAAAATCTCCCCTCCCTCATTTCTCTCAACTTTTGCTGCAATGCCTTCACATCATCTTTGCCAAAATCCTTCTCAAGCCTCACCAAATTGCAGAGTCTTGACTTAAGTTCAAACAACTTCATTGATTCTTTTCCAGTGGGTACTGGAATGGCAGCAGGATTGACGACACTGAATGTTTCCAGCAACAATTTCTCAGGAGAAATTCCAGAAGGATTTCGGAAACGCGACGTCGCTTGAGATTCTTGATCTGAGAGGGAATTTCTTCCAAGGACCAATACCGGGTTCTTTCAAAAACTTGGGGAGCTTAAAGTTTCTTGGGCTATCTGGGAATAATCTCACAGGCCAGTTGCCACCGGAGTTGGGCCAGATTTCCTCACTCGAGACTATAATTCTCGGGTACAACGGATTCGACGGGGAAATCCCAGTTGAGTTTGGAAATCTCACCAATCTCAAGTACCTTGATTTATCAGTTGGAAATCTTGGTGGTTCCATTCCAGCTGAACTTGGAAATCTCAAGGCACTAACCACAGTTTTGCTGTACAACAACAATTTTGAAGGGGAAATTCCAGCAGCAATTGGAAACATCACTTCATTGCAGATTTTGGATCTCTCTGAAAACACTTTTTCTGGAGAAATCCCAGCTGAGATTTCTCATCTGACAAATCTGCAGCTCCTAAACCTGATGGGCAACCAATTGTCAGGTTCAATTCCTTCTGGATTGGGTCAGCTGACTCAACTACAAGTCCTTGAGCTATGGAACAATTCCCTTTCAGGACCTCTACCACCTAATCTTGGCCAGAATTCACCACTCCAGTGGTTGGACGTATCGACCAATTCTTTCTCCGGTCAAATTCCAGCTGCATTATGTGGTGGAGGTAACCTCACTAAGCTTATCCTTTTCAACAACGATTTCTCCGGTCCTATTCCTACTTCATTGTCCACTTGTGCATCCCTCGTTCGTGTTAGAATGCAAAACAACAATCTTTCTGGTGTAATCCCAGTTGGTTTTGGCAAACTTGGGAAGCTTCAAAGGCTAGAATTGGCTAATAATAGTCTCACTGGCCAAATCCCAAGTGACATTTCTGCTTCTGCTTCACTTTCTTTCATTGATTTCTCTCAAAACCACCTCCAATCTTCTCTTCCTTCCTCCATCCTTTCTATTCCCAACCTCCAAAACTTCCTCGCATCGAATAACAACTTAGTAGGAGAAATCCCAGACCAGTTCCAAGACTGCCCTTCACTCGCAGTGCTTGATCTCTCCTCTAACCATTTCACAGGAAGCATTCCAGCGAGCATTGCTTCCTGTGAGAAGTTGGTCACTTTGAATCTCCATAACAATCAATTGACTGGACCAATCCCATTAGCAATTGCTATGATGCCTACATTATCCGTTCTTGACCTATCCAACAATTCTCTGACCGGTGGATTACCCGAAAACTTTGGCAACTCTCCGGCCTTAGAAATGCTGAATGTTTCTTACAACAATCTAGAGGTCTTGTGCCTTCCAATGGTATGCTCAGGACAATCAATCCTAATGACCTTATCGGCAATGCTGGCCTCTGTGGTGGGGTTTTACCCCCTTGCTCCCAAAACTCAGTCTACAGGGAAAAGAGTTTGCATGCTAAACACATTTTGGCAGCATGGGTCATTGCGATTTCATCGCTTTTGGCTTTCGCGACTTGCAATTTTTGGTGGTCGGTCCCTATACGAGAGGTGGTACTCGAATGGCAGTTGCTTTGAAGAAAGGTTTGAAATGGGGAGAGGAAATTGGCCTTGGAGATTACTGGCATTCCAGAGGCTTGGTTTCACAAGCCAGGACATCTTATCTTGCATCAAGGAATCGAATGTGGTCGGAACGGGTGCAACTGGGGTTGTTTACAAGGCGGAGTTACCACGACTGAATACAGTTGTGGCAGTTAAAAAGTTGTGGAAATCAGGGACAGATGTCGAACTGGGAACAAGCGACGATCTTGTCGGGGAAGTGAATCTCCTTGGAAGGTTAAGGCATCGGAACATTGTGAGATTATTGGGATTTCTTCACAATGATGCTGAATCAATGATAGTATACGAGTACATGGAGAATGGAAGCCTTGGAGATGCTTTACATGGAAAGCAAGGAGGGAGGTTGCTTGTGGATTGGGTTTTGAGATATAACATAGCGGTTGGAGTAGCGCAAGGGCTCGCTTATCTCCACCACGACTGCCACCCTCCGGTCATCCACCGGGATGTCAAGTCGAATAACATCTTGCTCGATGCGAATCTCGAGGCGAGGATTGCTGATTTCGGATTGGCGAGGATGCTGGTTAGGAAGGATGAGACAGTTTCTGTGGTTGCTGGATCCTATGGATACATAGCCCCTGGTGAGTTTCTAGTTTTTCTAAATGTTTTCCTAAGTTCTTTCATCTATTTTTTCTCAACAAATGTTTTTGAGCAAAAAATTCCAACATCTTTTCACCATTTGATTCTTTGACAAAATCTAGTAATCTAAAACAGCATAGGCTACAAAATATAGACGGTTTTTTTAGATATCTCGAATAGTAAAGATGGACAAACAAATTGAGTTCTTTCATTTGAGATTAATAGTGTTGAATTTGAATGATTCTTGGCAGAATACGGTTATACATTGAAGGTGGACGAGAAGAGTGATATATACAGCTACGGAGTTGTTCTAATGGAGCTTATAACGGGTAAACACCCGTTAGATTCCAAGTTTGCAGAAACTGGTGACATAGTTGAGTGGATTCGGAAGAAGATTCGAGAAAACAAATCTCTGGAAGAAACACTGGACCCTATAGTTGGAAATTGCAAACATGTTCAAGAAGAGATGCTTTTGGTTCTTCGGATAGCGCTTCTTTGTACAGCCAAGCTTCCGAAGGACAGGCCGTCCATGAGAGATGTCATAACCATGCTTGGAGAGGCGAAGCCTCGAAGAAAAAGCAGTAGCATCAGTGCCGTAGGAAATGCTGTTGACAAAGAAAAGCCGGTCTTTACCACATCACCGGTAAATGGCCTTCTGTAACACACAGGACACCAGAGTTCGATTTATAGGTACTGAGGTCGCAATCAGTGCACAAGATCTGGGAAAGATAACAGTAGGGCGCGTAACCTCACTCTTTTGTGAAGATCCTAATTCTTGCATTATGAAACCGCGTCACAACATTGTGACGGACAACACTTGCCATCGCGTCAGGTCATGACCTACTGATACTAGAGTCACTCCCGAGCGTTTAATTCTTCTTCTGTATGTATAAGTTTGTACAAGTTTATTTTGTTTAATCTGTAATCCCTTTTTCAAGTTCGTTGTTTCAATTTTCTTTCGTTTTTTTGTACAAGCAAAGATATGTAATCAAAAGACAAAACAACCTTATTGTACCTATTGTAGAATTTACAATAATGGAGATTTCAGGTACCCTTTTCGTCTCTGTTTCTTTTCTTTAACGTACAATTCTCTGCTGGTAAAAGAATCTGGTTGGGATGGTTATGCATTTTCTGTGCAAAGGAAAGTTGGGCACTTATTACTTGGACCATATTTGCAATTTACTTGCATACTCGAAAAAATACAAAAGGGCTCCTGGACATTCTGCAATTGTGGCTAGGCTTTATAATTTGGATATGCTATTTTGAGGTCAATCTTTTAAGAATCGGGCTACATATTTCACTCCCTAACAACTTAAGCTTTTGAGACAACCGAGAGTTTAACATCAACGACCGTGGAACTGCATACTCACATCTCATCCATGACCATATCACCTAGAACTGCAACCTAGCTAGGGAAGATATTGCAACTCAAAGCTCTACAGTTTCAAGAACTTTTCGATATGATGGCCGAGTCAATAGTTTTCCAGAGCAGATGTCAAAAAAATCTCAAAGATTCATTGCGAGTTCATATCTGATCTCCCGGTCCCAGGGTAAGTACCAAACTATCAGGAAAGAAGATGCATCCCCTTACACAGAATTTCAGCTAGTAAAAAATGCAGAAGTGCGCCTCAGTAAGTTACAAAAGCTCAAAAGATGCAATTATAGGGTAGTGGGTGTGGCAAAAATGAACAACATAGGAATAGCAGAAAAAGACAACAGCTTTGTAACATAGGGAAGTATTTCATAGACAAACCATGTGAACTTTCTTTCCATTAACAAGGATAAACGAATCCATTTCAGGTGCAGCAAACCCGGAATTCTCATCAACAAAAGCATCCCGTAAATACAATAGAACGCAACTTCTGTGAAGTATGCATATGTAACATGGATTACTAAGATGCTTATCACATCCAAACGACAGGCTCTCCCAGAGGATGGGTAATAGTAGTGTGTGGAAAAATGCAATCAAAAAAAGAAACTCCCAGAAGAAACATATCAACCTTAGAGGATCAGTCGTTACTTCAACAAAATGCTTAGACCATGCAGTATCTCTTTTTCTCCAGTATGTACTCCCATTCTTCAAGTGTGGGGTGTGTTCGTCTTACTGAATGTGTGTAGCGAAAACAGTCTAGATAGGCTTACTTTCCCTCCCATTCCGCTCATGGAAGTTCGGCCCTTCAAAATAGAAGAAATGAAAAAATAATTAGTACTATAAAGATCTATGTTGCACTTCATAGAATGGCATTGGTTGCTACACATCAACATACCAAGTCCATTAGCCTCAGATGTCCTCATGATTCGAAGCCTCTTCACGGAAACAATAAACATCCTGAATACAAATCACAATTGAAAAGTGTCAAAACAGATTTGAGTCTTGTCAAAGAGCCCAAAACTGTACAGTACATGTGAAGTTTCTAAAAAGACGCTTCAACAGGTAGCGAGGGAAAAATCTTTCAAAGTTTGTTAACCTTTATATCTTCACTCGTTCCCATATAGTAAAAGTTCATCTATTTTACCCATTGTTCTTTGTCATGAAGTTTCAGTCCCATTATATCACGGATTAAAACCCCAAATTAAACCCCAAAAGTATATTAATATAACATCTATATTATTAGTGAACAAGACGTTATTCCCTCCAGATTTCTGCCAAAACAACTAAAGTTCTGGATGGGAGGCTAATATTTGAATCTATGGTCAAGTGCACAAGGTCCTTACAATGAGGGCATTGGTTCATAACTTTGGGATACCAACCAATGTTTTCCAAGGCCAGTCTGGGGCTCGCCTCGAGGCAAGGCATAGCTAAAATGCACCAGGGCGTTGATTTATAGGCAGAGCATTACAAAAGCGTTCGCCCATCCACCGGAGGCATATGGAGGCGTACGCCTTTTTCGCTATCCCCTCTGTTTATGGTATTTTTAATAAATCATACTTTTAATAATAAATAAAAAGTAGAAACTCCAAAGGCTTATGCCTCAAGGCTTACACCTCACCTCATGACAGGTCAAAAGCCTCGCATTGCACTTTCGCCCCTGAAAACTTTGATACCAACAGGGCACCTATAAATTCAATATATTCTCCTAGACTTATTTGACTATGCTAATCCTCTAAGTTCTTTAAAGATAGAACATACAACCAGCAATGACATCACGG
Source organism: Vaccinium myrtillus (assembly GCA_016920895.1). Taxonomy (NCBI): domain Eukaryota; kingdom Viridiplantae; phylum Streptophyta; class Magnoliopsida; order Ericales; family Ericaceae; genus Vaccinium; species Vaccinium myrtillus. The sequence continues at coordinate 31,155,491 of CM029281.1, forward strand.
GCAAGGATGTATAGTAGTACAATTAAATGTGAGTAAGATAAGACTGACGAGTTGTTCACTCCTATGATTTATCGAGCAATACTCAGACACCTTTTATCTAGATTAGATCACATTAGTCACATTCAATTTGCTCATCACATAGAACTCATATGGTCATCGATCACTATATGTTTACAAAAAAAGCTGAAGAGACCTACCCCCATGGAACATCACCAACAAGCATCCAATCTCCATCTTTATCTTCATAAGTGAGCACAAAGTCTGATGATCCATCCAATAGCTTTGAGGCTGGTCCCGTTGCTTCTGTCATTGCATCATACTCCCCCTTGCTTGGTCCTAATCATGCAGAAATTGTCACTCACTCAGAACAAAGACACAAAGTCTACACAGAGACTAGCTAAACATCACTCTGTATCAAGTTCCCAAAACTCAATCAAGATATTATCCCCAAAAAGATACTTCAAAAGGTATGACATTTACGTCAAACACAAACTCTGCCGCAAATTTCAGCTTATAATCAATGTGACCAGCTTCATCCTATCTTATGAAGAGTCATAAATATATTAACCTTGCGTTGAGAGTCTTTGCACATATGCAAATGCAAGAAAATCAAACATTTTCCAGGCTAATTGACAATGAATGAACTTTGAACTGTATATAAAATCAAATACCCTCAACTTTCAGAACTAGCATAGCTGGTTACTTTCTTTTTGTTTATGGATAGAGCTACAAGCATGCTAACTGCTAAGAGTTGCATTCTGTAAAGCCCTGCCATGAAAATTGCAGAACCTAGAAATATATCCTCGAGGAAGTTATGTCTCAATGACTAAGCTTTTAAAGATGCAAATAACAACATCCAACAACTAATAACCTCTCCTTGATCTAATCTTTTCTTTTTCCTTCTAATTGAGGTTTTCATGGGCTCTGGAGCGAAGGGGGAAGGTGGAAGGAGAGAGGAGAGCTTGATTTAGTGAACAAATTGTATCAAACGAAGCAAAATAAAAAGCGTTAAAATTAGAACATGAGGGAGGACAACAACTCACGTCTCAAACCACCAGTTGTGGTAGGTCCACAAAACATGTCCTCCAATGCTTGTGCTAATGTTTCATAACAGCTATGAGCATTCAGATCCACCTTTCTTCCAATTGGAAATCCATCCATATTCACCTTCACAAACGGTGAATTCTTCTGCTGTCCCTTCTCCTTAACAGTGGTGTTGTTCTTTTGGCTTCCACTCTCAGTAATGATCGCACCCTTCTTGCTTGTAGTTTTCTCAACCTTGGAGTGAAATTCTTCAGTGGTAGGTACTTTTGCTTGGTTAGCCAAGCTGTTCATTCTGTAAGCTCTTATAGGAGGCCATCCCACAACTTGACTGCTTCAATGATCACATTATAAGGGGAAAATCCCATTAGAAAAGAAAATAATGGCAACAATTTAGTGGAGGCTACAATCAAGTCAACTCAACAAGATAAGTAAATAAGAAACAGGAACAACGTCAACAGATATCAGGAATGCAAAAAAAAAAAAAAAAAAAAGGAAGAACAAGAAGCAAACTGCTTGCAGTCATAGGAAAGAAACACAATAAGATAAAATGAAGCGCTTGAGTCACTCCACAAGTATCTGATTTACATAGATTGAAAGTATCAAAACATAACCAATGCCTGATGATTACCTCAAACTAGCTGGAAGTTCCAGAGGTTTTCACGAAACAGAAGCAATGACATGCATATGGATTTAACACAGAATCGCCGAAGGACCATTAATCCTCAATCTGCCACTATTTTATCATTCAGATGTTCATATGTGTAATGGTATGTTTGTAAATTGTTTCCCAAATTGCATATTCATAAGAGCAAAGACACTATGCCTATACGTTTTGTGGTATACCGAGTGAATACAAGTGGTTGGTAGGCAATCCAAGGCAAAGATTTTGTGGGCTTGTAATTGATTCATGGATTCAAACCCTACAAGTGAAAGTAAAACTGTAGATTCCATCCTCCACAAGTAGTGGTTCAATTTCCACATCAACCCTGCCCTAGAGTAAGGAACTCTAGGCAACAAACCATGACATCTTCAAAATCGAATTTTAGAACACTACTGCTTACATGATGCAAGAGAGATGGTATTGTTTAGAATATGAAGGCCTAACAAGGTGTAGTTAAATTTCTAGCACCAAATGAATGCCCTCTAGAATCACGTAGAACCTCAGCAGTTCGTTCATGGACTAAAACGGAGAAACCACCATCCACAGATTCAGAGAAATGTAAGCTCATAAAATGGGGGAAAAAAAAAAGGTTTTGTCCCTTAAATCCTTTTATTTGGTACTCCTATATATAGGGTATGGGGTACCTATTGGATCGGGTGCTAACCAACTCACCTAATAACAATTGCTGCTAGGGGAAAGCGCAACTTAATAGGACAGCGCAAAGTCCTGCACTTAGCGGCAGGCGGACATGAGGAGCTTCGCAACGGTGCCCATACGACACCGACGGATAAAGGCGGTTAGTCCTCCCAATATACTTGTCCCGCGCAAGCAGGGGGTGCCTTGAGTACAAGGTGAATGCTGGCCCCCATATAGCCAACAATCTTCCCCCAACACCAGCCTGGGACTCGAACCCGTAACCTCACTTTGTTACCACTTGTTGGATCAGGTGCTAACCAGTTCACCTAAAAGAAATGTTGTTAGGGGAAGGCGCAACTAAATCTTAAAGGGCAGCAAAAGCCCTGCACTTAGCGGCAGGCGGACATGAGGCGCTTCACCATGCTGCCCATACATACAACACCGATGGGTGAAGGAGGTTAGTCCTCCCAATACACTTGCTCCGCGCCAGCACAAGGCGCCTCGAGTACAGGGTGGATGATGGCCCCCATAAAGCCAACAGTACCTTTTTCCCTCAGTCTAGTCCTTGCATCCCAATCCTAAGCCATTAGCAAAACTCAAATTACATTGATTGCTAAGGAGAGACCTCATTATTGTTCTTAAATGATATACCTCATTGAAGAACCTTTTTCCAAATCTACGTTCAAGTCCCATGAGGTTCCCATCAAGCCATATACCACTTGAACAAAGAATAACTAAAAAAGAGAACCCAGAAAAGGAAACATAAGGTGCACCTTATCTTTGGAATCAGATTCCATAGCTACACTCCTATATAAAAAGAAAAAATTAACTGATACACTCCTATATAATTGAAAGTTGAAAACTAAGAAAAGGTAATAAAGGCAGGCAGGGTGAAACAGAAAAGAAAAGCAAGACAGCACTAGGCAAAAACTTAGTTTAGGGCTGAAAAACGATTAACCGAGCTGTGAGCAGCTCAGGGCTCACAAAAAGCTCGGCTCGTTGGTAGAGTCTCGGCTGGTTTATAGAGCCACGATTCTGCTCACAAAAGATCGGCTCGATCGTAGAGTCTCGAATGGTTTATAGAGCCTCGTAACGAACCAAGTTTGACCACCTCGATACCAAACGAGACGAGCTCGAGCTCGGTTATTTGGCTCAACTAATGCTCGCGCCGAGATTGAATACTTTCATTTGAGCCCTAATTTAAACATATTAGAGAAAAACAAGACCCAAAAATGGAAACTGAAATCCATCAACAAACTTTACAATCAGGGGCAAACAAGCATAAACCAATGATTAACTACGGAAAAAGAACTACATGCCGAAAACCCATGACAAGAAAAAAGGAAACAAAAACAGAAAAAAAGTGAAATTACCTAGAAACAGAATCAGCGGTTCTCTTGGTGCCGGTGGGGAAACTAACTTTGGTCATGGAAGAAGATGATGATGAAGAAGACAAAGAGGAAGGAGACTTATTATTAGAAGGAAAATCCTTAGCCGTCAAAATCCTACCATATTGACCCCATGAACCTCCCTCCGAGGTTACAGCTTGCTTAGCTTTCAACCCACCACCAAGGCTCAACCCAAGACCCAACTCCAGCTCAGACTCATCTGGGTACGACGAAGATTCCTCAGAACTCAAACCCAGGTTGTCCTCTTTAGACACCGTCGACGCCGACCCACCTCCGCCGCCGGAGGAAATACCCAGCAAACCTTCCATCAAGAATTGCCAAGAAAAACTATTTTCCTGAAATTTCAAGAATCAGAACAAGAAATCAGAGAGGGGTTTTCTGTGGGTTTGTTTTTTGGGTGTGGTTTGGTAAATAGGAGATGGGAAAATGGGAAAGCAAAGGGGAAAGGTAGGTGCGGTGGTGGGGGAAAGGGGAGGAGTGATTATGGTTGGGGTGGGGGCCCAGGTGTCGGGTTTGTGGGCGTCATTGGCATCATCGGTTTTTACAGCCGTCCCTACATGGAGTCATACTCAAACAGTGATGGGAATACTGCCATGAAGTGCCGGTACTACTTTTCTTGGCAACAGCTGCCATGGAATAGTACGTAGGTGTGTGATAGGGCCTGTTGTGTTTCGTCTTTTTCTTCTGTTTTTCTAGGCAACAGTGTTGATTGTACCCACAGGAAATCATTCATTAGCATGTGTGAGAATTTAACACATTTTCTCGGCTTGAAATTGGAGTTAACGTTGACGTTGAAGCCAAGAATCGGAGGTTCCGGAGTACATCTCGTAGATCAAGCCAAGGACTTGGTGTCTGGTGAGGTGCTGTGCACAGTCGTACTGTGCACGGTGCTTTAATACAATCAATCACCTTTTAACTTTTTACACTTCTTGTTTCTTAAAAATAAAAATAAAAATAAAAATAAAAAAATCCCGCATTTGTAAGCTTCACATCGAACTTTTAACGCTCCGTGATTTGTCTCGACGAAATGAGTCAGAAAAATATAAAATTATGACTGAAACTAACAAATACAAAACTTTAAAAGTACAAGAAATTCAAAAATCACACAAGTAAATTTTGTGAAATAACCCCTAAGTGTATAGAAATAAATGTATAAAAGAAAAGATAGAATGGAAAATTATCAAATTTTAGATATTAAGGGGGTGTTCCACTAACTAAGGGGGTGTTCCACTAACTCAGTTTTTAAAAAAAACTAGTTTTCACGGTTTTTTATGTGATGTGTTGTGAGAGAATGTCCTATCTCGGTGTTTGGAAAAAAACAGTTTTTTTGTTAGTGAACACCCTCAGTTTTTAATAAACGGTTTTTTGTGAGAGAGACATGTCTCAGTGTTTGGAAAAAATAATTTTTTGTTAGTGGAACACCCCTAAAATCCATAGAAAGTGAGAGATTATGAGATAGCAAAATGAAATAAGAGACTAACGGTTTTACATTGTTGATAGTATTTGTTTACTTATTTGTTGATACTTTTAAATTTATTGCAACTGTTTGTTGCTTACATGTGTTGACAGCAGTTGTAAAACAACCTTTATTGGCTTGTTGTTTAGAAAATAAGCTAAGTAAGTAGACAACGAAATACAATCATTGTCATATTTTTCTTAGGCTTTCTTATACGTGAGGTCTGGTATTTTTTTATATATGTGGGCATAACATTACATATAGAAAGGATCAATAGAAAGGATCAATCCTAATCTCCTAACGACTTTCTCACAAATCCCTATGTGCGGACCACCCTTGTTTTCAACTTTCCGGATCAAATTTCGAGGATTCAAACCGCTCAATGTATTTAAAATGTGTTTTCCAGGGCCAACGCAAGGAATCACAAAAAAAAAACCCAAAAATACTTCATCTGAGCAGTTTTTACAATAACTGTACATATATAGTTTATCAAAAAAACTGCTTGGATGAAGCCCTTCCATTTTTTTTTTTTTTTTTTTGGCGATTCTTTGCGTGACCCAAAAATAAACACGTTTTAAACACATAATATTGATCAAAATCGAGATTGAGATTAAGGATCAGATTTAACCCCGATTCATGAAGTTCTCATGAAATTTTGGTGAGGAAATCCTCGTTAGATCATGATTCTAGAAAGGATTATGAAGATTAGTTATAAAACTCAGCCATTGAAAGTGTATAAATAAACTATAATTTATGTGGTTGCAGATGATCAGTCAAAATCATTACTAATGCACATAGATTATGTCAATATCTTGGTAATTTTTTTTTCTTCTTACTATACAAGTCGATCGCTCTAGCAGAGGCGGGGCCAATTAAAGACCGGAGGGTCACGTGCCCCCTTGAATTTTTGTCCCCCACTGTAGTATCTTTTTTTTTTTTACTCCTACTAAAAAATGTTCAACCAAGTTAATGGGTCCCTTCAAGAATTAAATGCTCGTCTTTCCGAGGAAAATAGCAAACTACTGCTTTGTCTTGTTTGAATCCATTATCCATGCATCTAACTTATTTTCTAGCCTTTCGGAGTAAAAGTTGAACGGTCTATTTCACTATTTCAGAAACAAATGAATGATCAATAGTTGAACAATTCCTTGGTGATATAAGTAGAGCGAGATGTTTTTATGGAATTAGTAATGAAGCAATTCTGTAGAACTTTCAACGGATGAAAACTCGTTGGGGGCAATAAATTTAGCAACAAATATTTAGACTTTTGTGCCCCGTTCTACAAAGGGTTTTTTTAAAGTTTTTTTAGTTGATGTATTGTGAGAGAATGACATGCCTAAAAAAGAACAATAAGCCAAAAAAATTCCCTTAGCGGAACGGGGCCATAATGTTTAGAAGTTTTTTAAATATATTATGCCACAAGTTTGTGTATCTAATGGAGAATGTTTGAACTTTTTTGTTTAGTATTTCTTTCTTGTATTTTACTGCGACTTTCTTCAATTTATTGTGAAAATGTGCCCCTATTAATGAAATTTATGACACCGTCACTCATGGGAAAAACGTTTACATGAGCTCCATAACTCACATAGTAACAACCATCCTATCTTAATAAGTGAATTCACATTAATAGAAATATATAGAACTCATCACTTATTGTATTTTGTGGCTTCAGTAATCTTTCTTATTTACTTATGGGTCCTGCTAATCACCGTCCACTTACGCGTATAATGTTAAGCAAGTTAAAATTCTAATACACATTTCACATATATCAATACACATTCACGGAAATCAAAATATTTTCCTCTAAAATCGATACATTTTTTACGCATTTTCCAAAAAAAAAAAATGCCATTAGAATACGTAAATATTTTTATCCCATGTGTTCTTTTTTCCCTTTTTGTCGTACTTTCTGTTTGGAAATTGGAAGCAGCCTCCTTGGTAATGAAGCAATATCAAGAAAAACTCGGGTCAAGCCCAGCCCAAACTGACCCTTGGCTCGCTGGTTAAAATATCATATCGCGCGGATTCTACATGTCGCGAGAATTTGAACTTTAGTTGGGTGGGCACGACGGTTGGGTGGGCCCACGATTCGCTTTGCTCCAAACGACAAGCCGACAATGGTGGGACCCAAAGTCACAGGGCTCAAAGACGTTGGATGTAGGGCCACGTGGCATTTAAGAAAGTCAAGAATTAGAAAAAAAGGAAAAGGACACTGCTGGGTGTACAGAAGAAAAGGACCCGAAAATGTACCGATCGCGTTAGGGACCCACTTTTAGGTCTCAAACAAGTGATCCGAACCGTTCATTATTTTTAAAATATTTTTCCGAGGGGTTCCACAAAATTTCAGCTCAATCGGACGGTTGGAACTTGGAAGTTCTCGAACCAAAGTCTCACCGTTTTTTTTATTCAAACGGTGAGACTTTGGTTCGAGCACTTCCAACCGTCCGATTGAGCTGAAATTTTGTGGGGCCCCTCGGAAAAATGTTTTAAGAACAATGAACGGTTCGGATCACTCGTGTGGAACCCAAAAGTGGGTCCCTGAACGCGATCGGTACATTTTCGGGTCATTTTCTTCTGTACCAGTATCTTTATCCGAAAAAAAAGAGAGACAAAGGAGAGGAGTGTAATAAGCATCTTTTTTCCCTTTACTTTTTCTTTTCTTTTCTTTTCTTAAAATATTTTTTGTTATGTTAAATACTTGAGGAATATGTTCCCTTTTATTAACTAGAATAATTAATTGAAACATAGACCTATCAATCGTGAATAAAAGTTTCACCCAATTATTACTTAGGGTTGTTTGATTGGATTTAGAAAAGAGAAAAAATAATATTACTAATAGTTTATCATGTTATTTTCCTTTTTTCCATCAGACATAAAAAAAACATAATTGAAAGAGTCTTGGCTTCACTTTAGCTCTCGTCTGGAATGATAATGACTAGCTATTCTGAATAAACTTTCAAGAAACTTGCGGTCGATTGCTTCAAAACTTTATCTTTGACCTGGACTAGGTAATCCAAGAATGTGTTGTTTATACGAAAGCTGTAATGCTACTCTTTCTTCAGAAATCAACTAGATCAACTGGATTTCGGAAAGCTGTGATGCGCTGTTTGTACTCAAAAGTGTAGTTTCCGCTAAGAATCTCATGCATGGTATTTTACGATGTATGTAAGAAAAATAAATTGTGTTAAAATGCGTGAAAAGTAGTGAAAATATGAAAAAAAATATCAAGAATACTAAAAATACCAAAAATACCGCAGAGGAAACTCAGCCTGAAAATTTTTGTAATTTTTTAAAAATATTTTCCAACTTTGATAGGTTAAAGTAGATGAATAATTTTGATAAATAAGTATCTTTAAAATGCATTAAATAAGTTAATATCTTCTTAAAGAGAGAGTTAAAAAATAGTTTTCCTCTTCTTTTTTTTTTTTGGACCGGAAGTATTTTTGTAGATCGTCAACGGCGTAAGCGGCTGTTCGGCCCAAGAGAGAAGTAGGGCCCACCAGAAGGATACGTAGCCATAATTAGATACGGCCAGAATCATCATAATGTCTGCACCCACCATCCTTTTCTTGCCAGGGAAAATTATTCAGTGCTCCTAAAACCGGTACCCTAACCTCTAAGGTTGCGTTCGTCTGTTAGATTTAGGGGTGTTCTACTAACAAAAAATAGTTGTTTTTTTCAAAAATTGAGACAGGTCATTCTCTCACAATACATCATATAAAAAATTGTGAAAAGTCAATTTATTCTAAAAACTATTTTAGTGAAACACTCCCTTAGTTTTGTTTTATAATCATCACCTTATATTATTGTGCTTGGCTGTAAGTTTTTTTTTTTATAAGGTTAATAGAAATTGGTACCCCATTGTAGACAATTCCGAAACCCGTCCCTTCTCGGATCCATTTGGGTTGTGCCATTACCAATTGCGGGCTTTAATGATTTATCAAATTTGATAGATTCTCCTTCGGAAATAAGAAGTTCCGGTCCTGGAGGGATAATATCAATCACTTGATGTCCATCTAATGCATCCGCTATGGTTATTTCGTACCCCCTTTTTCTTTTCGTATGATTTTGCACACTAAGGGAGTGTTCCACTAATAAAAAAATAGTTTTTTTCAAAAATCAAGACAAGTCATTCTTTCACAATACATCACATAAAAAACTGTGAAAAGCCAATTTATTCTAAAAACACACTTATGGAACGGAAAAACCTATGGGTACCGAATGAGGTGTCTAGAAAATGTACCGAGCATGCTTGGGGACCCATTTTTGGGTCTCACACGAGTGATCCGAACCGTTCATTATTCTTAGAACATTTTTCCGAGGGGCCCCACAAAATTTCAGCTCAATCGGATGGTTAGAAGTGCTTGAACCAAAATCCCACCGTTTCAATAAAAAACTTTGTGCTTGAAACGGTGAGATTTTGGTTCAAGCACTTCTAACCGTCCGATTGAGCTGAAATTTTGTGGGGCCCCTCGGAAAAATGTTCTAAGAATAATGAACGGTTCGGATCACTCGTGTAGGACCTAAAAGTGGGTCCCCGAGCATGCTCGGTAAATTTTCTGGACACCTCATTCTGTACATGTAGTCGGGTCCTAATGGAACACCCCTTAAATTCTAAATGTGTAACCCTAAAAACCTTAAGAGCATTAGATGATGGTGCTCCAGGTGCACTAAATATTTCTTCCTCCATTTGCTTTACATCTGTTTCTCTTTTTTTGGAAACATGTTTTTTACATGATTTGAAACTGGCACTCCAAGCTCTTTCAACACTTGTTCAAAAGAAAAAAAAAAGAAAAAGAAAAAAAAAAAGAAAAAAGAAAAAAAAGAAAAGAAAGAAAAAGTCGAAAAGACCCTTTCACTACCGACAACTTTAAAAAACATCCGTTGGCGTAAATTGTAGAAAATCTCCAAAATCGAACTACAAAACAAAAAATTAACGAGTAAAATAATACTAACATGCTTTTCGGGGACCAATAACATGCTTTAAGCGGACGCAAGATTGCAAATTTCACTTTTAGTTTCAGGGAACCGCTCTTCAGTAATTTTACCAAAAAAACTTTAAAAGTGTACTATAAATAGGAAAAAATTTGGGAAGAGTGCGGGGACCAAACACCCTCCTCGGTCCGCCCCTGCTTTTTACCGGATTAGGGGATCTTGTCGTGCTCCTATCTGTCTGTCTGTTGCGAAAACGCACAACTCGGATCAAATTCAACTCCATGTGAAAGTCATTGCTTAGATTTGGTCCAAAGAGTGTATTTTCACAATAGACGGCCGAATATAATGCACAACAGTACCTCTTATCCCTTTTTACCATGTCTACCATAAGAAGAGGTGCACTCTCATCTTGAACTTTAAATAATAGTGTTGAGACTCGTGATATTTAACTTATATTTTATGAGACTCCAGCTGCAATAGCGAAGTTATATGGAAAATAATATTACAAAATAGTATTCAGAGTTCTATAATACTAGTATTTAACTTAAAATCTCTTAAAAAAGATGACTTAAAAATTGGAAAAAGATAGCGACAAGTCTCAATGGCAATCAAGAGTAATGGTTGAGGAGATTGAAGCAAATACAAACATACAAATAAGAAAGAGACCGCCCGTGCTGAAAATTGTTAAGTTAAATTAAAAGAGATACTTGAAGAAAAAGATAATGTCAATATGTGTATATAAAAAAATTCTCTCTCTTTAGCTTAATTTTTAATTAAAAGCGACGTCAAAGATAGTGAAGGATAAAAAAACTTTTAGAGTTGAAGGTAAGGTGACCCCGAGGGGTTGTGACAGTCCTCAAAATTATGGATTTTTAATTTTATCTCGTAGCACCTACCGGAACAACTTAGAGCAAGCACAACAGTGGCTGAGTAAAAATGGTCGTGAACAGTGTACATTTTTCATTTTACTCACTCACATCTCTTTCAACACTCCAACAATACTATCTACTTTATCTACTCAAATATTATAATACACATTTTTATTCTCTCTCTCCACCCTTTTCTTTGTTTTTTTCTTCTAAAGAGAGAGGAGAAAGGGAGGGGAAAAACAATAAAAAAAAAAAGCAAAGTGTGTGTACAGTTGCTCCATAAAAGGAGACTGATTTGGTGCGTGACTGTAGATTGAGGTAATTTATTAACCCATTTGTTGAGGCTATTGTACCCCATTTTGAGAGTTAGGCTGGGTAAAATAGAGAGAATATGTAAATTGTGGAGGTTGGTGCACTTGCCCTTATGAATGTTTAGTGATATCAATATAAACCTAATAAATTGGTCTCTAAAATCTAAGTGAACTTATTTTAGGTTCCTCAAGATTCAAGAAAAATTTTCACCTTGTCCTTTGGTCTATTTATTTATTTGATAATTTCGCTCTTAACAAAAACAATAAAATTAGGTGACTATTGTCGGAAACCGGGAATGCTGATGGGTCAATTAAAGATCTAAGCTCCGCCACTCGAGATTGTAGCAGTAAATTTGCAATAATGGTTACACGAGGACATGATCTTATCTTCAACATATGCATTGTAGTTTTGTTAATACTAATTTAATTTAAAGAGAACATAATGATTGATATTTAGATACTTGTTAGTTGTTAATGAGAAAAGCCCTCCTCATCCACCCTCATAATTCACTGGGCCAGCCCGGCCTCTAAGTAGGAAGAGACATAATCAGCCACTAAATTATCAGTCGATGGCTTAAATTTTCCTTAATTTCTAAGGATGCTGACCTTCTAGATAGATTAGGCTCACCTGCTCACAGGCAAATCTCAAGGAATTCGTTTTCAACAATGAAGCGAGGAAACATTTGAGTGCCGGGTGGGCACCGGGTGATGGCAAGGCCATGTGACGCCCATTGGCTCATCCGGGCCGTTCATTTATGTTCCCAGATCTGTTGAGGTAAATTTACCCCTCAAATTTACAAAAATGCCACCGAGACCGTCCAAAACACGGATGGACGGGCCGGATGAGTTGACGGGCACCAGGTGGCAAGATGGCCACCCAGCAATGAAATTTTTCCATACACGCGGGTATAGATCCCAAATCTGTACCGTAGCAGCGCTGTTAAAACACCCACAAAGCAGAGGCTCCAAAAACTCAAATCGAGACCACAACGAATGCGAAGTATACTTCGCATTCCATAAAAGGGCTTCTCCCCAATAAGCCCAAGAACTTCAACACACGAAGTCCCACAATAAATATTGCTAATTTCTGGTTACTAAGCTTTGTACAAACAACATATTCAAGATTGTTTCACTGAAGATGATGCTCGTATCCATGCAACAGCTTTACGCCAAATACACGTCCATTACAACTGCAGGGTGCGAATGGATGTGGCTCTGGTGAAATGGTCATTTCATTTCCTACTGTGCTTACAACCCAAAAAATCTCACACAATTTATTCAAAAAGGCAATTCACACGCAGACCTTTTCTACCCATTAGTTCAAGGCGGTATAAGTGAATGAAAAATGTGTAGGAAAATGCTGTTTTCAAGTATGGTTCTCGTTACTAACTAGTCTTCACTTCTTCTCTGGAGGCTGCTGTTTGTGGAGACCTGCAATCAGTGCATGCCACGCTAACCGGAGGAGGGATGTCGTCTAAAAGACTAATTCGGAACGTTTTCTGCTTCTCTTCATTCGAGGGAACATGAAGGAGAGCTTCCATGATAAGGACTTCCCAATCACGCGGAAGTATGAATGAATACCAGGTATCATCTGTTTGTGGTAGAGCACATGGTCACAAGAACATTGGAAGTAGGTTAATAATCCATGCAAATATATACCAATATGTCAATGTGCATACCCAACAAATCAATGTTTATCCCCTATAAATCATTGCATGGACCCAACACAATTTTCATGCAACAGGAGTTTCCAGTGAGCAAATTCCAGGCAATCTCTAGGATTTGCAAACAATTACGTTCGGAATCGACATTATTTACATTTGGCAGTTAGGATTTGCATGAATAATCATGTAGCAGTACTTTTTGGAGGGACCCATCATTCTTTTTAGAGATTTGGAGACTAAAATGAAAGTGTGGGTCTCTATATTTGGAGACCAAATCTCTAAAAACGACAATGGGTCCCTCCAAGATTCTCTCATAAAGTACAAAAAGTTAAGGAAAAGAGGGGACAAATTACAAAATCTCCCCTCAATATGTCACAGCCTGTCTTTAAAATGGAGATATAGAGATGCATTGAAGATGCTCTAAGGAAGCAGAATGAAGAGTTCAGAGAAGAATATAAGAGGAAGGTACAGACCTCCAGAACGAACTGCCTTAAATTGAACGGTTCCAGTGCCTTGTGGTCCAGAAACAGGAAATGTGCAAGATACAGAATGTCTTCTGTGAGCAACTGCAAGTGATGCATTGTACCAAGGACCTCTTACAATAGGCTCCCCAATAGCATCTATAACTGCCTTGTTATTACTGGCTCTCTCCATGGCCTTGCTGAATAGAATATGGCAACCGTGAGGAAAAAAATAAGACATTATATTCACAGTACGCAATAGACCACACAGATCCCACATGTCTCATTACTGAAGCTAGTGCATGGAGCAAACGAAAAGTGAACTTTTCTTCAACCCATGCAAGCGTACTAACTTCACAATTGTTGACTCTCCAGCATTTCAAATTCACCCTATTAAGCACAAGGTAAAGGGAGAGAACTACTTTGAGAAAATTTACTCCACTTTCCAACCTCTTTGCAATCCAAGCAAGCCATTGTATATCAACACCTTAGCTAAAGGGTAATCTAATGTTCATAAGTAGCACAAAATACTTCGAAGTCCAGATACAACTTCAAAATTGATCAAAGTGAAAGAAACTAAACCTATGACGTGGAAAATGGCAGGTCGCTAATAAAAAGTAGTTTGGTCATAACTCATAAGGATTGTCATAGCAACCCCACATAACCAGGACAAAGATACAAGGCCTTGTCAACAGAGTTTGGACAAATAAACAAAGAGATCCTCTATGTTTGAGTCTGCCAGTTAATTGTGCATTCGAAGATTTTGTGAGCCTCAGATCTTCTTGGCATAATCCTTTTGTAGAAGTTGAAGAAACCATTTTACCCACCCAAAAAGGGTGAAGAACCATAGGTCATAGCAGTTAAAATCTCTACCCAGTGTGCATGTAGGAGAATACGTTGATAAGGTCAAGTGGTCAACTAAAGTGTTACATAACAAATATGACTCTTCTAGCTGGATTGCAACTCAAGTAAAGTGTAGATTGTTCTGTCAATTCTTAATGAATTACAAAGTAATTATTATGCACCTTCAGGCCCAACGCTAGGGAAAATTTTGAGAACCAAACAAGTCCATTCACCAAACAGAAATAAACCACACAAGGGTCAACAGTTAAATCAACCACAAGACATTGCCATGCATCTACAAAACGCGTCATTCCAAAGTTCTGTGCGAAACAAGTACAAACATACAACAGCTCAGTCAATCCGAAGAAGTGTGTCGAGAAATTGGCCAAACTAACAAACAGTCAACGCACAAAGAACAATCAAACAAGAAACAAAGAATGCAAGACATAGATTTTTACGTGGTTCTCCAACTGCGTAGTTGAGTACATCAACGGCTCACACCAGTTTTCACTATGCATCTAATGAAAAGAGTACAAGTTACATCGGCTGCATATAGCAAGTATTACATCAACAATTAATGTAATACCCATGTCATGTCAGGTCGAACTCCGAATAGTAAGCGAAGCACAAGCCAAATCGAAGCAAGGCTTCACAAGACCTAACAACATGGCTATGTATCTGTAGACGAGGCATTCTCAAGTTATGACTTCAAATAATTTGATACTGCAATATTTCAACAGTTGTATCCATTATACATACATTTTTACACATCATTTCTCAAGCTACGACAAAGAACAAACTCAAACTGGTCAAGGGCAATTATGTGCAACGCACCTGCTGCACCCATAGTAAATGAAAATGTCATCAAGTGCACTCAAAGCAACACCACCGGTGAGGCAAATCAAGGCGCCAGACACCACCCTGCGGCCCCATGGACTAGTATTTGGTTCCTCCACAGACTTCGCCGAACTGCTTATACACAAAGCGTAATTCTATCACAACACATTCTCTTTACGGTAATTCCCTACTCTAAAAATAATTGTTCATGAGAAATTGAGATCGTTAGGGCTTGTAATCCATCTTTACATGGATAAAAAAATTCCGAGTGATCCTCTGATCAGAGAGAGAGTAGTGTGTGTTACCTTGACAGCTGCGACGTCGGAGTTCTCTTCAGGAAGGAGATTAGCCTCTTCCCTAGCATCCTTCTCTCTCTCTCTCTCTCTCTCTCTCGCTGTGTGTGTAAGGTGGAACCCTAACGGCCCAGGTGGTCTCGTCGCCTTTCAAGTTTGAAGCGAGGAAATGTGGAGTCGTGGACTGGTAAGGACAGTTGAGAGTCTGTAAATTACACTACCTCGAAACGTGGTATTTTCTAATCCTCTTTTTAGTCCTAAAACTTTATAGTTTCTCAATTTAGTTATTAAACAAGTAGGTCTTATAAATATGGACCAATTGACACTTGGGCTTAGGGGTGCAAATGAACTGAGCCGAACTTTGTAGGCTCGTTTAGTAAACGAGCCAAAAATTGAGCACGAAATATCAACGAGCCAAGCCACGAGCCGTTTGCGAGTAGCTCAATTCGTTTGTAGCACTACTTGGCCTAACCTTTAGGCACCACTATATAAGACTTTGTTTGCTAGCTGAAATATTTTTTGGATGCTTGCTAACAAAATATCAACTCGTTAAGTTAATTTTGTAGTGACAAAGTATCGAGCGTTTTCCTTTAAGGAGTATTATGTTAATAAGACGAAATTTATGTTTCAAATTGAAAGGTACATTATGGATCCCAGAAAGAAAAAAATCATTGAAAGATGTCCAATTGTGTTGCTATATTCGTGACAATAATCTTCAACTAAAGTTGTGACAAAAACATAGTATCTATTTTTGGCCAAATATAGGAAACATCGTAATCTAGTTCCTTAGAAATATACAAGTCATTTCTAGTACCATTTGACATACTTTTTTTGTCATTTGTAAGCTCTTTTTATGGTTGATTTGGTTTACTAAGGAAGAAAACTCACCGGGTTTAGACGTTTTATGTATGCACAATTTACTAGTACAAAACCTAAGAAGAAAATGTAACAAATGAAAAAGTGAAGAAAAAGAACAAGGGAGTGCATGGTGCAACTTGAACTTTAGTAAATCAAGTAGTTAAACAATCAAGTGTACATGTAAAGTACAATTTACAACAATTTAGTATCATTACAACAAATTTCAAGACGTATTTACTCCTCTATATATCTTCCACCATTAAAGCTCATCTTCAATGTACAAAGAATCTGTTCTCAATTCACTAGTCACAAGCAATCCGGGAAGAAACCCCTTGCATTGCGACTTCTCCGACAAAAATTCCGAATATCCTCAACTAAATCTTCGCCGTTTAAATAAAAACAATTCTAGTGATTGAACAGAAATCCACAAATACCCTAATCTTCGACTTCTCCCACTTCCGATTCACTCAGCTTCGCGAGAGGCTTCACCATCCTAATTCCAAACCATACCTGTTTCAAACCGATAAGAGCAAAAATACAAAGAGTTGCAACAAGAATGACTTTTATGATGTTCTGTCCCATTTGAAATGTGCAGCACAGTAGATCGAGAACATCAATCAAACAAAGAAGGCACGGGGAGTTCAGCAACAACTAGGATCTTTCATCGCCTTTCCAGTTGTTCTTTTCCTTTGGTCCAGTAGGGCCATTCTCCCCATACAGCTCTACTGGTAACTTGTCAAAAATATTCTCCACCGAATTTCGAAGTGCCAATGGTAAAAGATTGATGATCTTACCCAGCTCAGCTCTCGAATCATACACAACAGTTGGACCCCATTTCCTCATATACTGCAACCAACATGGCTCATTAACAATCCCTTCTCCTAGATACTCTGCTGCTATAATCTCATAATGGGTGCTCGAATCAATATAGTAATCACTACGAGCTGCATCGTTCCTCACTCCAATCCCAAGCTTTGAGGACCCCTGGATGTAGCTCCCTGGATGAGGAAAACTGGCGTGACCATTTTTGGATGAGAACACTATAGCTTTATTTCCCTCTATGAACTCTAAATCGGACACGTTCACCCATTTGCCCCCACTGTGCTGTGAGACGTATATACTCCATAGCTCCCCAGAGAAGTTGCTTACTCTTAGTGTAAAATGCTCCCAATCACACACATGCTGTCCAATCTTGATAAGAGCGACATTCATAACTCCAACCTTCACAGTAGCAGGCCCATTAAAGGGACAAAATACCCACATTGCAATATCGGTGAAAGTCCCACCTAAAGCTGGCTTTACATGGACATAGAGGACTGCACTTGTTAAAGTCTCCCTTCTTGACTCTCTCTCTTTTGTCATCACTAGGTAAATCTATCCAGTAAGCCCCGTCATCTGAACCACCACCTGGCAAATTCGAGCCTCCGGCATCAATTGCCTCACCAACTAACTCCCCACTTCTGTATAACAAGCCGCCATTATTAAAGAACCATGAAACAGAAGATGGCAAATAAACCTCGTCGGGGTGAAAGAAAATTGTAGGACCATAGTGTCGTATGAGCGCATGAATCTGATCTAAATTCGGCATTGCTTGAAAAGTGGGACTTCTGTTCTTCAAACATGATGGTAGCTCCTCTTCGGAACTCCAATAGCAAGTGCAGAAAAATGTCCCCACAGACACACCTTTCCCATCCAGTCCCCTAGCAGAGGGTCTGGTGGTCCAGACTCGAAAGGGTAGTTGTTGAAATTTATCATTTGCATCCAGCAATAGGCGATGGGTTTCGCATATATCAGTTAGATCAGCTCGAACACACCTAAATTCTCCTAATTCAGGCTTGTCCGGTGTGTTAGTGACCACAAATCCCAAGGTTTTATATCCTTCGGGCGGCTGAGGCAACCAGAAGTAACCACATCCAACACAATTTTCCTCACTCCCATCATTTGAACTCCAGACTAAGGTAAAATCAAGGGGCTTGAGAAGAGCTGGTGGCTTGTCTTGGTTCCAAATGAATGAACTTGGGGTTCTAGGTGAAGTCACTTCACGTGCTGCAAGTACAAACCCTCGTAAAGGCTCGTAATTAGATTGACAATAGTCACCAAGCTTAAAGAACCCCTTTGGTATTCCTACAGGCTTATAAAAAGTAACAACTTTTCTCTTGTCCTGAGAAGAATTGTACTCCCAAATAAACTCAAACTTGGTGATTTCGACAACTTCTATTTCTCCTAAACTTATTCTTCCAGTGGCGAAACCGTTGCCTGAGAGTTCAAAGGGAAAAACTCACCCAGTGAGAAACATCATATTAGATAGATAAGTAAATGCCAGAAGACCCAGACAAAAGTGCGCAGTCAAAAGCTTAAATTTTCTATCTACTTACCAAACCAAACCAAACCAAACCACACCAAACGATCCCAATACATTGGGGTCAACTACATGAATTCTTTTTTTCCATTGAGCTCTGTCAAGGGCTACCTGCTCACTTATTTTGGCCTAATAAGTTACTTGACTTATTTTTTTGTCTTTATTTGATTTTTTTTTCGCGTTAGTTAATTTTTTTCTCATCACGTTTTCTGACGACGAATAAATATGTGTGGATTATTAGTTTATCTCGACGAGAGGAATCAAAAAAGTAAAAAATTGTGATCTAAACTCAAATTTTATTGAATAAAGACATAAATAAGTCAAAAAAATCATATTTTTTCACTTACTTTCAGTTTTATTCAAAAATTTGAGAACTCCAATCATAATTTTTAAATTTTCGATTCCTCTCATCGAGACGAACCAATAATACACACAAACTTGACGCAAACTAACTAACGCGAAAAAAATCCAATAAGGACGAAAAAATAAATCAAAGTGACTTGCTATGTCAAAATAGGTTACTAGACTCATAACTTTGCGCACTACAACATCTAATGTCAATTTGGGTATTCCGCTTCCCATAGTGTCACTAAACTATCCTATCAACTCTCTTAACTACTACATTTACAAGTCTACGGAAGATATGTCCCAAACTACCTTAATCTAATTTCTCTCAACTTTTCCTCTATAGGTGTTACACCTACCATCTCAGGAATGGTTTCATTTCTCATCCTGTCTCTTCTAGTCTTACCATACATCAACCTCAAGATTCTTATTTCAGCTACACCCATCTTACCCACTTTTTGTTTCTCAACATTCTCATTTCAGCTACACCCATCTTACTCACTTGTTGTTTCTTGATATACAAATGAGAGGTAAATCAATCCTAGGACATTCTTCGATAAATCTCCAAGTTAAACCTGATAATGTCCAAGCATCATGGCATAATCTCGAAGATTGTATTTTCATGACCTTCCAGAACGTAAATGTCCCATTACCCCCTTCCATATATGCAAATCAGATAACTATGAGCCTAAAATGTACCAATTACTCTTTAACCATCAATAAGAGTGACTCGACAGTTAATCGATCCAAACAAAGAACCTACTATACTGGAATTTCATCCAACAAGAGATCCTGGGTTATTCCTGAAGGAATTAAACAGGACAAAGTGACAGTGGAAAAGGATGATGACGAGTTTAGAAAACGCCAAAACCATCTGTGGACATTTTGTTCTGATATTTCTATATGGAGGGAAAAAAACACAAATTCCCATTTCTACAATGGTACAAAATGAGAAGTACCAGACAATGATATCAGTAAGTTTTCTCCATCGAAAGCCTTCATGATAATTCGTGACATTTACCCCCTTTTGGAGTTAATGATTGCTAATAAGCAAATTAAATAATTCCACATGAAACTCTGGTAGTTCATTCAAATAAAAGAACAATAATACCGAATGGTACTGATCAGAAAAAACGCAACCGGTGGACATCCTTGTCACACCATTGTCTAGTTCATACGTGGAAGGATAACAAAACAAAACAAAAAAGCAGCACCCTGCACAAGTGTAAATAGTCAATCAAATTCGATGAGACAAGAAAGGAAAAAACTAAACTTTTTCTGAAAAGGAAGCCACTTAAATGTAGAAAACCATTCAAACTAGGTCATTTGACACACACACACACACACAGAGATTAGGGCGTCAAACCAGCCAAGTAGGCGGTTAATCTAGCTTGGTTTGAAAATTTAACATGCTTCAAAAGTACATTCTAGTTAGTTTGTTATGAGACGAGCCAACCCCAAAGGAGCTCTAAATTCTAATCAATAGGAGCTCTAATCAATCCAAACACAAGCCGGTCTCGAGTTGCTTGAAGTATTTACACATTATAAGCCGAAGGAGAGTCTAGCGGTAGCTTGTTCGAGCATGGTTTGAAACCGTAACGAGCTTCAAAAAAAAAATGTTCAAGCGTGGTTTGCTAATTTAATAAATAAAGCTTATTTACCACACAAAAATATATATATATATATATATAACTTGAACAAAATATATCGTTTAAGCTTGAACAAAAAATGATTCGTTTAAAGCAGAGAGAGAGAGAAAATACGGTTTTTAAAGCATGATCATGAAGAAATCAGGAATTTAGAAAAGTGAGAAACGGAAAGGAAATCACAATTTGATCAAAAAAATACGTCAAAACAGAAAACAATCTAACAAAAAACGATAAAATAATCAAAATTGAAAACCACAAAATCTTCAAAAGGTTTGAAAAAAATTGTCATACCGAAAAAATTGAGGCCATTGGGGAATTGGAGACTCCACCTTCCCGATATTTTTTTGTCGGTAGAGAGAATTCGTCGGTTTCTGTCGGTGACAAATTGGGTACCCTGCTCCAATAGAAACACTTGCACCCATACATCATCTCTCTCTCTCTCTCTCTCTCTCTCTCTGTGTCTCTCTCTCGGTTCAAAGTTCAAAGTTCAAACCTCCATGATATTACACTGACGTACCCCTATTCAATTGATATATCACACTAACATCACTTCTCTTTTAATTTTTTGATGAAATCCCCCTGTCAAGAACTACGGTTAATGCAATGGTGTGCTTATTACCATTATAGCCTCCTCTTGATTAGCTAATTGAAATCCCCGTCAAGAACTACGGTTAACGCAATCATGACCGTTCAAATGTGTTTATCATGCGTGATAGTTACAAAAAATTCGGACTACTGATTTCCGAAACAGCAGTCAATATTGATCAAATTGCATAGACACATTTTTAAGTTTATTTTCCGGATACCTAAACTCGAGTGCGGGTTAGAAAAGTGCGGAAAAAGGGCTTGGTTGAATGAATAGTGTGAAGTGGGTGGGTGGGGTTGGAGATAGCATGGACTAGTAAGAGCATCTCCAACACTCCTCTCTACTTTGCCTATCCAAAAGGACAAAAAAAATACTATTTCTATTTTGCCTAGTCACTTTTCATCTATGTATTCCAACACAACTCTCTATTTTGCTCTCCATCCAAACTAATTTGGGTTTGAGCTCGGGATTTTGATTGACTTTGGACTCTTGATTTTTTATAGAACTTGAGCTCATGAATTTATCTTGGTTTGAGCTTATAATAATTATTTCAAAAAAGCCTGCACCCAAAAAAATTATTATTTTTACCCATAATTTCATATTCAATATTGGTCTTGTTTGATAGATCTCGTCTCGTAGGTTTCATAAATATATATCTTTTTTCAACATTAGACATGCAAAATAAAACTTACAAACATTTTAAGTTAAAAATAAAAAGGAGAGTGGGAGTGGCTAGGCTGCCTCCCTAGCCGCAAGTAGCAAGGCAAAATGGGAATATGCAAAGTAGAGAGGCAAGTAGCAAGCCTCTTGGAGGGGTGAAAATTGGTTTTGGCCCCCTACAATAGCCAAGAGAGCTCATGTAGAGAGCCTCTTGGAGATGCTCTAAGGTGGTCAATAATGATTGATTGTGTTGTGCTTATCGTGGAGAGTTGCACATAATATATTTTTCTTTTTTATGTTGTCTTATTATTCCATCCCTCTCCCCCTCACACTTTAAAAGAGAGGTGAGAAAATGGGGAAAGAAAAAGGAATGGGGCAAGGTTCAGGCCAATAAGGAAGAGGAAGGAAAAAAAAGAGGGGTAATTTTGGTATTTCAACTCTTGAGGCCTAGGAAAATTAGTGTATGGACTTTGGAATTTTATTTATACCACCGTGTTGAAATCATTTCCTACTTTTTGTGAGCTATGTTTTTCGAAATTGACTAAAGTTTGTGTTTTCACGAATTCTAAGGCAATTCATTCTAATCACATACATTAAAAAATAACATATATTTTGCCAAGTGAATTATAGCTAGTTATATGGAAACCACCTTTGACTTTTCTATTTTTCCTTTTCGGCAAATACACAGGAACGGTCAAATTGTATCAACAGTGCACAAATTAGTTTGCAGGGCCAACTTTTTGAGATTCAAGCACCACACAAAAGATTCGAGTCATATAATTTTAACGTACTTTTTCAAGTGGTCTGATGACAAATTAGCTCAATTGGATAATTGAAAAAATATTTGATCAAATGTAACCATTTTTCATTCAGAAAGTAGGATTGAATTCTAAATGAAAAATGTGTACATTAAATCAAGCCTTTACAATTACCCGATTGAGCTGATTTTTTATTGAGTCACTCGGAAAAATATTTTAAAATTAACGAATGGCTTGAATTTTTTGTACATGACCTGAAAGTGAGCCCCCGTAAACTGATCTGTGCACTGTCAGTACACTTTGATCGGTACCAATAGCAAAGCTGATTATGACTTTGGAACCACTCTATGTCAGGGCCACATTAAACCTACCCATGTAATGTAAACCCTACAAGAAAACTACCGGAACAATCTACCGCCGGGGCCCTCCACAGTGCCTTTAATGGGAATTGAACCTAGGGATGGCAATGGGGAGGGTAGGGGGTGGATACCACTACCTCCATCCCCGATCCCCATCGGAGATTTTATTTTAACCTCCATCCCCGCCCGATGCGGGGAACGAGGATTCCCACGGGGAATCGAGGATCCAAAAATGGTTGCTCTTTAATGTGTAGGTTTTTTTTTTAATAGTCTTACACTTTAAAGTGAATCATCTTGCTACTGTCCCAAAAGCTCGAGTAGTTTGGAACTTTGCCCAATAATGTACATCCAGCACTTCCATCACGTGCTACTGAAGAGTTAACACTTCCATCAGACGTGAGAGTTGGGTGAGACCGTGAGAGTTGAGAGGAGATCGCCACTCGCAAGATCGGGTAGGGGATGAGAGAGTAGACTCAGTAGAGATGGGGCGGCTGTGAAGTTTGGGGTAACCCTAATTCCTAATTTAAGTTATGACTTATGAGTTATGACCAGTCCAGTAGTCCACTGACCAGGGTTATAGACAGACGAGCCGGGCGGCTGTGGTGGAAAATAAATTTTTGAAACTTATAATATAATATATATATACGCCACCGATCCAGTCAAGGATCCCGGAAATCCCGGATTGAAGCATTTTTCGGTGTTTTGATGCTTTTAAAAATTGTTTTTGGGAAATCCGAGCCGTCCAATGTGTTCAAAAGGTGTTTTCCAAGGTCCACGCGGGAAATCTTCAAAAAAAAATACCGGGAAGGGCTTGATCCAAGCAGTTTTTCGCAAAAATTGTACATTTACGATTTTGCTAAAAACGCTTGGATCAAGCTCTTCCGATTTTTTTGAAGATTTTAGCGTGGACCTTGGAAAACATTTTGAAACATTGACGGTTGGATTCAAAAATATCGGGAAGGTGGAGTCCCGGATTCGGGACTCGATTTGACCGATAGTTACTCTATATATATATATACAGGTGATCTGTCAAGGATCCGGATTGAAAAAAATTGGTGTTTTCGTGGTTTTAAAAATTGTTTTTGCATAATCGAACCGTCAATGTGCTTAAAAGGTGTTTTTAAGGGTCCACGAGAAAAATCATCAAAAAAAACCGGGAAGGGCTTGATCCAAGCATTTTTCACAAAATCGTACATATACAATTTTATGAAAATGGCTTGTTTGGATCAAGCCCTTCCCGTATTTTTTTTTTTGATGATTTCCCACGTGGACCCTTAAAAACACCTTTTAACCAAACACATTGGACGGGTTCGATCGTGGAAAATTTGATCCGGAACTATGAGTCCCGGATCAAGGATCCGGACTAGATAAGGGGAGTTATATATATATATATATGTAGGTGATCCCTGTCAAGGATCCCGGATTGAAGCTTTTTCGGTGTTTTGAGGCTTTTAAAAATTGTTTTTGCAAAATCCGATCCGTCCAATGTGTTTAAAGGTGTTTTCCAAGGTTCACGGGAAATCTTCAAAAAAAAATACGGAAAGGGCTTGATCCAAGCATTTTTTTCATAAACCGTATATATACAGTTTTATGAAAAAATGCTTGGATCAAGCCCTTTCCGGTATTTTTTTTTGAAGATTTCCCGCATGGACCTTGGAAAACACCTTTTGAACACATTGGACGGTTCGGATCGTGAAAATTTGATCCGGAACTATGAATCCCGGATCCGGGAGCCCGGACTAGATAAGGACTCTATATATATATATATATATATATATATATATATAAAATATAATCTTCTAATCCGGACCCCCGGATTGAAGGTTTTTTGATTTTTTTTTGTGTTTGCAAATTGTTTTAACAAAATCCGAGCCGTCCAATGTGTTCCCGGTATTTTTTTTTGAAGATTTTCCGCATGGACCTTGGAAAACACCTTCTGAACACATTGGACGGATCGGATCGTCAAAAAAAAGCTCGGATCATGGAGTCCCGGAGTCCCGGATCCCGGAGGAGAAGTGGATACTATATATATATATATATATATATATATATAGAGAGAGAGAGAGAGAGAGAGAGAGGTTCTAATCCGGACTTTTTATTTCGGACCTCATGATCCAAACATTTTTTTGACGATCGATCCGTCCAATGTGTTGAAGGTGTTTTTAAGGGTCACACGAGAAATCTTCAAAAAAAAAATACGGGAAGGGCTTGATCCAAGCAATTTTCGCAAAAAATATATATTTACATTTTTTGCGAAAACTGCTTGGATCAAGCCTTTCCCAGTATTTTTTTTTGAAGATTTCCCGTGTGGACCCTTAAAAACACCTTCTGAACACATTGGACAGATCGGATTTTCCAAAAATAATTTGCAACACAAAAAAAACCATTTTTTTTCTTATTTCCGGGAGGTGTGGACTAGAACCGTGGGGTATATATATATATGTGTGTGTGTGTGTGTGTGTGAACGGGGATGCGGGGAGGGGCGGGGATCGGGGAGGGGACTGACAATACCATCCCCTACCCAATCCTCGAAATTTTTTAAAAATAATCCCCATCCCCTACCCGATCCACAAAAAAATCCCCGAATCCCCTCCCCGAATGGGTAGGGGACGTGTTGGATAGAGGCGGGTCGGCCGAGATTGTCATCCCTAATTGAACCCTCTATAATATTGCAAACGCAGGTCCGTCCTTACAACCCAGTGGTAAAATGGTTCGATTCTACACACAAACCATGGCAAAATGGTTTTCCATTTTATATCCACTGCAAAAAAAAAAAAAAAAAAAAAAATTTTTGAATCGTCGAGAGAGTTTGGTCAATAGAAGGTAGTACTAATATTGTGTTTGGTTGTCTTTTTTAAGATAAGATTTTGAAATAAAAGAATTACATAAAATTGAGGTTTTTTTTTACGTTAGTAATTTTTAAAAATATTTTAACAAACTTTTTTACTTTTGAATAAAAATACGCAATATACACTCGCAAAGTATTAAAAATAAACTTCTTACCATTAAAGACGAAAAAATACAAACAAAGCATTTAAAAATTGCGGAGACAAGTTTTTCGAGGGTAGAAAACAGCAAAACATTTTTAGCATCGAAAGAACACCTATTTAGCCACACAAAAAAAAAAAATATTTCCTTTGGCAACACTTAAGCATATCTTTCAACTTACTGTATAGCATGGGTGTTAGAAAACTTAAGGTACTTAAAGATTTAGCACACCATGGCTATCTGAAATCCCAGAACACAAATCTAGAATTTGGCAAATGACAAAATTTGTACCTACATATTTACAATTCTCCAGTACCAAAACCTCAGAAATGATGGGAAAAAATGGATTTTGAAGAGATTTAGATGCTAGAGACCGGTGGGGGTATCCGTCCTGTAAAAATGTATGGAATAGACAATGCCAGGAAAGGTCTGGAACCTTGACAAAAGCAAATAACAGACAAAAAAAATTAGTCAAAACTACGTAGCCAAGAAAAACCAGAGAGGTTAACCATTCAAATACAGTTCTACGGCTAAAACTAGAATTCTATGCAAAGCAGGCATGGTTGCAATTGCAAATCTCTTTGACTTCACAGAAGCTTCCCAATTACATAAAATCAGCCCCGAATGTACCAAACTGAAACCTTTCTATAAGAGAAATTCCCGGACACGACGCCAACAAACCATCT
Source organism: Vaccinium myrtillus (assembly GCA_016920895.1). Classification (NCBI taxonomy): domain Eukaryota; kingdom Viridiplantae; phylum Streptophyta; class Magnoliopsida; order Ericales; family Ericaceae; genus Vaccinium; species Vaccinium myrtillus. The sequence goes on from CM029281.1 coordinate 31,182,158, forward strand.
TCCTTCAGCCTCTGTCGGACTGCAATGAGATTCTTAGTTCTGAACACAGCATCAAATGCTAAAACCCAAATCTGCCCCAATTTTGGTAGTCGCACTTTTAACACTTCACTAAAATCAATTCCCTATGTCGGCTGCTTTCCCCAATCTCAATATCATATTTGAAGAAACCCATTGTACCGGAACAACATGAGTAAAGTTACCAGCGCAAAATTAGTATCACAATCTCACCAGCTCAGTAGTAACTTCCGTAATAAGCCTGAGGAGTGACTGAAGCAGGTGGTTGTGCGGGATTTAAAGCAGCTGGTGTTGCTGATTGAGCGTAGCTTGGTTGGGGTACGGCCGCCACGGCCTGCTTGACATCATAACCAAGAAATTAGGATAACAAATATTTCTTTTGCCAACAACACAAGAATGTAATATGGAAATCCATTCCTGATCATTAATTTTTCTCCTCATTAGTGAGGCCTGATATCCGACCCAAACCCCAGCCCAATACCAAAATAATACTACTTCAATAACCTTTGCATCTGAGGTATAGAGGCCACGGAATAAAAGGGAAGACACATGAAGTAGAACTGTGTACGAGTTAAAGTAAAACTACCCTACAATTATAATTAACAAACTATGTAGTCTGTATTCCATCCATCCCCTACCCAAACCCCCACCTTTTGACAAAAAGGTCCAAAGGGTAACGGGAGGGAGTCAAGGCCCTCGAGGGACAGATAAAGGACAAGATCACAAACTGGTCTTGTTTCCCATTTGCTAAAATGGGAAATCACATAAAAGTTGAGTTTTAAGGAAGGTTGATAAAATCACTTTGAATTCTCAATAGATAAAATCACTCGAGGGTGTGAGAGTTTTAAGGAGGGTTGATAAAATCACTGGGTGGCTTTTAGCAAATGAGGAAAGGTTTTATCAAATGGGAAACAAGGTATTGCTGCACACAGTTAAATAGGGTTGATTTGGCAGTGCCATGGTTACTTGACCAATAGCTGCAAAAGCCAAATAATAGAACTATATACGCAACCATACCCCACACAAACAGGAGAGAACAGTATGAGAGAAAAACAAAGGTCAATGGTCGTTTGAATGAGAAAATAACATGCACAAGGGGAACCGCAGTTGTTTTGCCAGTCTAGTGCGTTTCCCAAACCAGAAATCACAGAAGTGACAGGGTTACAACCCCAAAATGCTTCTTCACCCACAATACGTGGAGGATGTTTACAACCTCTCTTACATGGTAAGAACTTGCGTTGGACAATAGACAACTGCGTAAGCATACAGTATATGCGTTTGACACGCCTAGCTAAACACAAAACCAACACATTTTAGTAATTGATTTCACTGCGTGAAATGCATAATGCTCCCATGCTTTGCATAAAATGCTTTATGTTACTCTCTAAGCACTACTTTACCCCAGAACACAGGAGAATATGTTCAATAATGAATATCAAACCTTGTCCGGTGTCCTTGTACACAGGAATTAGGAGTATCACACACTTGTAAATCATACCACACCTATCCAAGCCAGTGTACATCATAGTTTATAAAGGGCAGTCAATTCCATAATCACCAAATTTCCATCCCTAATTGTCAGGCAATAGCACTTCAGTTTTCCCAAGTAGCATATAAGGCTGTGTTACAACAGCTTAAAATGAGAAGTTGTATCAAAATTCTTGGGTTAAGACTTGAGATACAATGGTTCATGTGCAATAAGCATTATGCAACTAGCTCCAAAAAGATGTCAGCACCATACAAATTGATACATCTACACTGGGACGACCATAATGATGCAACTAGCTTCCACTAAAGATAATTATTAACTTTCATGAAAGTATCGCTAAAAATACACGGTAACAAGTCGAGTCACCTGGCCTTGATATGGAGGAGGATAAGCACCATAAGCAGCAGCCTGGGGCATGGATGCTGGTATTTGTGGGTGTGTATAGCTGCTTCCATAACTACCATATGCACTATATGCTGCCTGTTTACAGAGAAATAACTGGTTGATGTCATGTTGCCAAATAACAAGGCATCAACAAAGTTGGATAGAGTCAAATATGTGATATTGGACTTATTTGAGCAGACCTGATACAATTCATCCATACACAACCATGAAGCCTTGCCAGCACGAAACTAAATATTCTTCCGCAGAAAGCCAATGGAACCCAATTTTCTTTTAACAATCCTGAAAAATAGGTTCTTGGGGAAGCATGGTAGGGAGGAGAGGGGTGTCATCTGATACTTCCACAAGCTAACTTCATTCTAATCTCAGATTTTGTAGTTGAAATAGTTGTGTTTGCAACGTTATTACGCAAACCATTTTAATTAGTGAGGTAAATCAAGCTTCGCAATTGTTGAATTTGTACATGATTCCATCTCGAACACAGTTAAATGTCCATCAAGGCCGCAAGTAACAAGATGGAAATCATCGCCATCATTTAGAAACTTAATATCTTTCCCACATAGGCCATCATTAAGAAACTTTTTACCTGTAAAATGCTTAACCTACATGGTTCTTCTTTTAACGTAGTATCTATCTATCTATCTACCTATATATGAAATAGGGTATGTGGGGCTCTTAGAGCACCTGAATGATCACCAGGAAAATGGAAACCCCACAACCCACAAAACACCGCAAAATTATCAAGACAAACCCTGGAAAGCCCGAGGGGGATGAACCCTAAACTTAAAATCTTAAAATGACATACCATGGTATATGGAATTAAAAACAAAAACAATTGAAATATCAGGATGACATTGACAAAGGATAAAACACCTGTTGAGCATATCCAGGGTTCCACTGTTGTCCTTGGGATGGTGCCACTGGTGGCCAGACTTGAGGCTGCAAGCCATAACCTGCTGCCAATTGGTTTTGTGCATTTGGATATGCACCCATTACTGAGGGGGCGGATGTAGGAACACCAGAGTAAGACTTAGCTAGCTTTGTTTTGTCTGAAACTAGAAAATCCTCAGCATTACGCTTTTTCGACTCGGATGTGCTCTTGTGATGTAAGAACAGCTTGGCATGTCGATCATCAGCCTTCTTGATAGAGTTTGCATCCCCAAAGAGATCCAAAAACTGAAAAATCAAATGTCAGTGCAATGCTCAGCAAAATATAATTACCCCAGAAGACATATCAATAATATAATAATAATAACCCCAGAAAGTATGGATAACCATGAAGCCTTTTTTCTTGGGATGTCGCTCTTTTATTAAGTGAATAACGAGCAAGTATTTCCTGCAACTTGAGATTAAACCTTCTGACACCCAATTAAAATACCCCTACCTAAACTAGTTCCTCCCCAACCATAAATTGATTTTTTCCACAACTCTATCGTGACATGGACACGTACCACTAATAGGATTTCTCTCTCTTTACTCTAATACACTTATCGTTTGGGTAGTAACTTTCACACACGATCCTTGACAATTGAACAAAGTCAGCTTAGGTTCCAAATTCACCATTCTGCTCCTAAGCTTCAGTGGGCCCCAGTGATTGGCAGTAACTGAAACGCATTAGAGAACGGTATGACTCAATTTCCCTTCTCTTACAGGTAGAAGATTATTGGGTTCAACTTCTTGACCCAGAACTCGCAAATGAGCTAACTTATTAGCCTTGGCATGCTCCAAATGCCCAAAAACCCTTCCACTTGGTGCTTGAGAACAATTCTTGGGCCTTGACAGATTCTCTGCCCAAGAAAACAGCTACCTGAGAACTCGCCAATGGCCGCCAACCGAGCACTCCCTTCTCTCTATGAACCTAGTTCATTTCCTCATGGCCCACTTCCATTTCACCTCCCAAGCATTTGAACTGTGCCAAATCTGAAATTCCTACAGCCATGAATTTGTAACTAAAACCTTAGTACATTACTTTTCCCTTCTAAACCGTTACTTGTTCTATCTCGTAGAACCTATACTTACAAGTTTTTCGGAACAAAAATCAGTAACCTATTTTTTAAATCATGTATAAAATTATTATGACGTGAGCAACGCACTGTTATAAACTGCATAACGGGCTGTCGGGTTCTAAACTTTGCCATCAAACTTTTAAGTGGGAGAGGACAATATGGTAACGCCAAAGGAGAAATAAAATATCTGTAGAATGAGAATCAGACTGACCGGTCTCGTACTCGAAAAGGTTCTACAACAAGAGTGGGTTATACAATGAGGAGGAGCAAATGATTGACCAAGGCCTCCTTTACGAGATGGAACTTGTCCACCAGCAAGAATAGAACGAAAGTCAAAACTTTTTATTTGAACTCCAACTGAAAGAGCCAGCGAGGCTTAGTCTTACTAATAGGATATAAAGTCAAGTAGACTTTGGGAGTGGACTCTCCTGCATTTCCTGAAGAATCTCAGGAAGTTTTTCCACTCTCATACGATACCCACTAAGATTGACAATGATCTGCTCCTCCTTTTCACAAGGGGGTCGCCAACAATTAAGAACTTCAACATTTCCCTGAAAAAAATTCGAAAACAAAAATGAAAAATTATCACCTCTAAGAAAATGCTAGATAGCTCTTCTCTCTCAGCAATACTTGCAAGATTCTGGTTGTCAGGGCTAGGAACTATGAACTTCTCAACCAATGCATCAAAATATTCAATACGTTTTGGAAGTGGCTGAATTGCTTCCAAATGGATCAAAGCCTGCACAAAACATAGAACATATTGCAACATGTAACCTGTGAAATGAAGTTACCAAAAACAAATCTGACGCAAAATACGAAGACCTCTGCTAGAGAAAGAACGGACCTCAAGAAGTGGTTTCGACAGCTGCACAACCTCAAGTGCTTGAACTAGCACTTCCCTGGCTTTATCCAAATTGCTAGAAACCTATGAACCAAAATGTAACGAATTAGAGAGTGCCATTGAAATCTGTGCCAGGAAACTTTATTCCCAAAAAAGGGATTCCACGACGTAGAGGTATCTACTACAAAGCAATAGGAGAATCCGCAAAACTCCGAACCAGAATAAAATGAGGGTTGAGAAGAGTATAGTTGGTTATCTATCTACATGTTTTCAAGATTTGAAATACGGGGAGACAATTCAACTACAACCCGAGGGCAAACATACAATCCAGAGTCCAGGCAGGTCTCTCTGAAACACACGCCACTTGAATCGTGGACAAAATGCAATATGTGTAACGACAGCATTATAAAAGTTGGTTGGGATAAGCACACATATGAAAAGGGTGAGAAACAAAAATATAGATCAAACAACGATCTACAGAGGCAGCCAAGCCCAAGCAAATAGGCATCAGGCTTACCTACTGACACTGGGGGAGGCAAAACAAACAGAAAACCGCCAAAAGAATCCTTGAATAGACACAAAATCAGCCAATTTTAGTTATGATTGGTTTGAATTGATTGAAGGAAAAGTACCACTAATGTGTCACTTCATTCAGCCGAAGAATCAAGCAGAAATTGCCGTTCAACACCACTTGTCAACACCATGAACTATTTTCAAACAGAAATTGACGTTCAACATTACTTTGTATGAAATTCATTTTGTTTGTTTAATAGTTAGCTCGAAAGGCTGAGAGCTTTACATACCAAATGTAAGAACCGAGAATATTGTGCAAACAAGAAAGGCAAAGTTTGTGAATGTTCTTTTCCTTTCTCAATTGCAATGGCCTGCTCATACACAGAACAAGCATCTTCGAGATTTCCCTGCAGAAGGAGGACCAACGTTATTATGACATTTAAAATGAAGCAATTAACCAAAAATTCTTCAAATACTGCTCAAACAATCCTACCAGACGATGTTCCATGTTCGCATGCTTCACAATAGCCTCTAAAAGACCAGGTGAAATTTCAGAATGTACAAGTTGATAGGAAGCTCGAGCTCCGGGCACGTCCCCGCTATGCTCCTTGAATCGAGCAGCAAAAAGATGAATCTCTGGTTGTCTCTGCGTGAAGGGGGAGATGAGTCAATAACAATAGAAATACAAAACACCTAGGAGAGTATAAGCAGTCGCAACAAGCAACGTGAGATGTTTTCCATTTTGTACTTGGGAAAAGTGAGGAGAACCGTTTCAGCTAGATTATACCATGGCAACACTCAAATCTCGAATGTAAGTTTCCCAGGGAAAAAAAAATGCCTTCAAGTACGTGGAAATAACTACAAAAGCAAAGGTCCAAAGTTATATAACATCAATCAATTGCCCATTGCAACATTGAAAAGAAGTTTCACAATGAGGGAATCCATCTTGGGATTTTTTTTGGCTCAATAACTCTCAGGAAGCAACAAAGGCATTTGAACAGTCATCATATGATAAATGGAAACCGGCAGAACTCAGAAGAGTGGAAAAGAAGGCACCAAATTGTAAAGACACTATTACCCCTATGTTACATGAATCCATCATTTTGGTTGAAGTACCCATGTCGATGTGTCTGACACCCATATCCAT